>JAPDOI010000007.1:1640000-2947500 GCA_029168955.1 Aplectana chamaeleonis | reverse complement strand
AATAATAAAGCAAATCGATAAACTGACTACGAGGCAACACCGGCACCATGAAGGGATGAGATCTTACAAACATCGCTCCTGGGAGAACAGATAAATCTCAAGCGCCTTTTTGAATTCAGTGAACTTCCCAACTACCAAGCCTGACCGAAGTAATTTGTTGAATTCAGACCCCGCCCTATTGACAAAAAAGTGCTGTCTTACATTCCGCCTTGCCCCAACGAGGCCCAATTTCACCGGCGCTCCCCTGGTGGTTGACGATCTCAGGTTGAACAGCCGGCTAGCCTTGATACCAGCACTCCCATGAATGATTTTATACATCATTATCATATCAAACCTTCTTCTCCTGTGCTCTAGAGTGGTTAGGCCCACCTTGGCATTTCTGGTGACATGACACACGTTGCGATTAGTCTGAAACCACGATGTCCTGAAGTAAACTCTACGTGTGAAAGTATTCTGGACTTTCTCCAGCGCACCGATGGATCCCTTTTTGTATGGATTGAATACCACCGTGCCATACTCCATAAGTGGACGTATGTACGTTTTATACACCTCAGTCAGGACATTTGCGTTAGTAGTTGAAAGTGCTCGAAACGCGCTGTACATCATCCTGTTGGCCATGGACGCGACCTGGAGGCAGTGATCATCGAAATTAAGATCATCCTTGACAAGAAAACCAAGGTCCTTAATCTCGCTGACCTCGCTCAACTGCACACCGTCAATAGTATAGAAGCCATTAACTCGCCTCTTACCAATCTTCATCACCTTAGTTTTTTCGCTGGAAAGCGGCAATTTCCATTCAGACGACCATTTGGCTACATCATTAAGGGCCTTTTGCAAACACTCTGAATCTTCCCTGGTCCGAATAGGATTATACAACTTAAAGTCGTCAGCGAATGCCGAACAGCCAACGTTGTTCAAGGATATAATCGAGGGAAGCTCATACGTATAAATATTAAAGAGAATAGGTGAAAGCACTCCACCCTGGGTAACACCACTAACGACTGCAAAGGGAGAGGAGAACGTACTGTTAAGCCTGAAAGTTCTGCCCGTGAGAAAAGCACGAATCCAAGCCACTATACGCGGATGGATACCCACTATTTCTAGTTTGTTTACTAATTTGCGATCAGAAACTCTGTCAAACGCCTTGGAAAAATCGAGGTAAATAACATCCACACCAGCATCATTGTCCAGCGCACGAGTCCAGTCCAGGGCTGGGCACACGTCCCGGCATGGCGATTCTGAATATGCACCCCCCTTAGCTCGGTAATTTTTGGGCACCCCCTTATGGGAAATCGAAATCGGCTGTTATCCGAATAGTTGGACAGCCATGATCTTGACTCCCTGATTTTGATAAACAAGAATATAAAAAAAGCACTGAATAGAGAAAATTCCGAAAACGGCCACAAAAGGGGTAGTGTAATTTCTGAACTTCAAAACAACCCCATGAGGAAAATTTGTTAGTAAGACGGTAAGTTATTACAAAAGATAAAACATTTTTCAATACAAAACAATTGAACAATTACCAACAACAGAACTACTACTATTGCGATAATTAATGTTTCCTGTCGAATGTTTTCATAAACCTATGAAGGATTAGTTAATCTGTGTTTGATTGTTCTGATATGGAAATCAGAACTATTTTGTGTTGTGGAACAATGTTAGGATTCATGTGATCCGTAGGGAGTAGAAAACCCGAGTTTTAGCCTCCTAGAATATCCCTTAAAAAATCGGCTTGCCGTGTGATACGGTGTAAGTACGCAGCTACACAGCGCACACGGGAATGGACGCGCACTCAATATTAATAAAAAATGTATTTTATCACAGACCAGGGAGGAGAAAAGGATTGAAACCAAAGGAAATGGAAGATGATGAAAGTTGTCTATTCTGGATGTACCCATTTTAGAAATTTAATGTAAATAAACAAAGTTAGAGCGGGTGTAAATATTTAGCCGTGACAAGGTTCATTCAAACGAACCTAGTTGATCAAAACTAGCATTAAACTGAGAGCAAAGGGTATTGTTAGAAAGAGGAGAATCTGGCAAACATTTTAGCATCAATGGGACCGGTTTTCTAATAGATGGCGACCTTAAATCTGTCCCGGTTTTACCCCGAAAACCGGGACAAAACCGGGACGAGTTTTAAGGTCCTTAAATCACATTGAATATGAAACCTATTGTTATTAAAATGTTTGCCAGATTCTCATCTTTCTCGCAATGCTCTTAGTTCTCATGTTTGTGGGTGTTTTTAATCAACTAGGTTCATTTGAATGAACCTTATCACGTAAGAAAAAATTCACTCCGCTCCAACTTAGTTTGTTCACATTAAATTTCTATACTGTATACATTGAAAGAATCCTAGTTCTGCCTGCTTCCATTTACTCCAGTTTCAATCATTTTCTCCGCCCCGTTCTGTAATAAAATACATTTTTTAATTAATATTGCGTGCGCGTCCACTCCAGTGCGCGTTGTGTAGCTGCGAACAAACACCAGATCGCACGGCTAGCCTAGTCTATGAGAGATTGCGGCATTCAAGGTGGATTTAACTCGGGTTTTTATGTAAAGGGTACTTCTCAATGGGGACGGCACGGTCATTCGCTTCTTTCATAGTAACTTGCAGTCTTCATTTTTTATAGTTGACTCTCTTCATAAGTCACATTCTCATGAATAAAAATCTATTGACTAGTTCTGATGCTGACTGCGCTATCTGTACTGTTAAACTGTCGAAATAAATCCTAGCCTGCTCGGATGAGTCCGGGTGGAGTAAGCAGCGGAGCGGTCGGTCATGGCAAAGTATAACAGTGATAAGAAGATTTTGACATGATAAGCCCGGTAAGCCTTGCTTCGACCGGCACAAAATGAGCGACCTAGGCTATACATCAGTTCGCTAATCTTTTTTTGAACTTGAATGATAGTTTTCCTGGGCGCTGTCTTAGTATCTTTGCCGCGAATTGGTAACCACCCGCGTAATCAATGAACGTTGCATCAAAGAAACATGACACCACATCAATCCTTACTTGCTACAAGATAACAGAGTAGTGTTTAATCCTTCATCGAAACAAACTTTGACAGCAACTATGAATTATTGCGAACACAGCCTGCATCTCTATCAATGTTTTTATTCTTTAAGTGTTTGACTCAAAAAGCGGAGAAGAAGATATGACAATTCAGAAGAATAGTGCGTACTACTTTTTTCCTGAAATTCGACAGAACATGCACTTCGTTCTTTTTTTCGTGTTCGGCTTAGTCACCCCCCTTTGCCCTCTCTGCAACGTCTAATATGCACCCCCCTAAGGTTACCCGGGACGCGTGCCCAGCCCTGGTCCAGTCTTCAAGTGATTGCAGCATCGCCGAAATTGTGGATTTACCCTTTTGGAAACCATGTTGGTGCTCCGAGATGATGGAGTGCTCCTCCAGATGAGTCATAATTCTTTTCTTCAATACTTTTTCAAAAAGTCTTGCAAAAATAGATGTGATACTGATAGGCCGGTAATTGTTGGGATCAGAAAATGGCTTCTTCTTTGGTATAGGAGTAACAAAGGATGTACGCCATCTACTCGGAACATCTCCACGCATAAAACTCAGGTTGAAAATGTGTGCAAGCGGGCTAACTATGATATCAATCACCTTTTTAATGAAACATAATGGTATGTGATCCGGCGTGTCAGAAAACGAATTAGGCCATTTGGCTAATAGCTCCGACAATTCCCCGGGGTGAAACCATACAGAGTCAGGCATAACAGGAAAAAGAGAAGGACCAACACTCTCATCCAAGTCAGTATCCTCAAGGAATGATTTCTTAAACATATTTGCCAGAAGTTGAACTGCCCAGTTCCTCAACCTATGACAAAAACCACTTTGAGGCTGCAGAAGAAGAAGAAGAAGAAGAAGTTGAACTTTTTGGCCATCTTCTACTGCACTGGAACCATCCTCTCTCACAAGACATCCCACCTGAGATTTATTTTTGAGTTTCGAATAAAGTAATCTGTAGAATGAATTTTTATTTTTAGACTCGATAACTTTCCTTTCCTTATTACTATTATACTTCTTCAAACGTTTTTCAAATAGTGTCGCAACTCTTTTGTATTCGCACCAATCCTCAGCCCTGTTACTATAATTTGCCATGTTCCAGGCTTGAGATTTCCTGTGAGAGAGATTTTCCAAGTGCTCAGGGAGGTATGCCTTCTTCGTAGACACCAGACTAATCGGTACAAATAAATCAATGGTGTGGTCAAGAATAGAAAGAAAGAGTTCATATTTAGCTTCCACAGTATCCACGATACTCAGTGAGCCGTACCAATCCACACTATCCAGGTATTCATTAATACAAGCAAAATCCGCTTTACTGTATACTCTATTGTAAATTTTCGTATCAGAGGCCTCAGTATGAACGTTTAGCTCGAAAACTATAGAAGCATGGTCACTAGTGCCCAATGGAGCCATAGTATCCACTTCTGCAATCAACCCTTCCTCATTGGACAGTAACAGATCTAAAACATTGCTACCTCGTGTTGCCATAACGTTATTCTGTGTGAGATTATGCGAAGCGCACATATCTAGGAATAGCTTACTACTCAGGTTTACAGCCGTAGGAACTAGCTGCGTCCATGATATATCTGGTAAATTGAAATCGCCCGTGATAACACGAGACTGACTACAGGAAAGCAAATCACCTAAGGTTTTAATAAAAGTTTCAAAAGAGTCAGCAGAGCATGAGGGCGCCCTGTACTATTCTCAGCGTCCTATCACTAACAACAATGTCTGCACAAAGTAGTTCGTAACTTTCAGAACAAGACTCCTCGTACACTAACCTTGGACAAAGAGACTTACTCAACAAAAGAGCCACTCCCCCGCCCCTCTTGTGCGGTCGGTCACATCTAAGCAGATCAAACTGAGAACGTAAACCACCAAATAAGGAAGCATCAGTGACGTGAGGCGTCAACCACGTTTCAGACAGCGCTATAATGCCAAAATCAAATTGTTGAATATATCCTATAAGACTATTAATATTTTTACGAAGGGAACGTATGTTCGAAGAGAGACATTTGAGATTGCTATCCGAGGTCCGGGGAGGATTTACAAGTTTAAATTAACACCCGAAAGACCGGAGGCAACGTTATCACTGACGTGCTGACCGGGAATACAATTCGAACTCGTACTAGGCTCTTGGGAAGAAGCGGGATCGTTACTGATATTGATACAATTCACCCTAACAGGAGCATTAACGTTTACACTAGGAGTAATGACATTAACAGGAGTGATTACACCATGATTGACAGCCGGAGAATTCACTATAACAGGGGTAGTACCACCAACGGGAGAACTTACAATCGCACCCGCATGATTCACATTGACAATGGCAGAACTGCGACGAGCTCTTCGCTCAGTACCTCGCCGCTCACGTTCCTCCCGAGGGAGGGAGGCTCTGATGAACAGGCCATTGGTGAACGGGAAACGCTTAAGCTGAGGAGCGCGCCTCAGTACTGTCTTGGCAATGCTCGATGCAGGAAAGATCACTTTGAGCAACCTATTATGAGAAGAGTCATCGCGGCCCATACGATGTATCGATGCAGGCAAGCAATCAATAGACAGGAAATTCAATATATCAAAAACACATAAATGTTCATTAATAGCTCTATCACGCGGGCATTTGCTACGATTCTCTGGAACTCCTGTGATCACGACTGAGCGACTACGCTCAATCTCTCTGAAGTCATTCGACTTCTCTAACCCTACAGAAGGAGATGACGGCACAACTGAATCAGGAACAGCACTAGCACAAGGAACATCACTGATATTATCTGGAACATTCTCACTACTAAGGGCTTCCCTCAATGTAGCATTCAACCTATCGTTCACCTGGCTTAGCTCCGTATTAGCCTTAACCATATCTCGGACCATCTCGGCTAACTCACAGTTTTTCTTACATAATGATTCAACCTGACTCCTTTCATTCAGGAGATAAGCGATAATTGTCCGAATATGCATCGGCAGTGACTCGTCGTCCACCAGCGCCTTCGCGGCTTTACCAAAGTCCATTGTAGGCGACAGCTCTTCCACCAGGTTTTTGCGGATCTTGCTGCCCTGAAGTGTTGGAGGGCAGACCGGAGTTTCGCTCATCATCGCGGCACAACCAATTAAAAAAATAGGCCTGATGTGGTGGCACAGAAGATAAAAAAAAATTTCACACTCGGCCACAAGAGTGCTCGCCTGTTCTTGAAGTGACGTTGGTGTCCAGATCGTACCAGTTACCACAGACGATATAATAACGCAACCAACGTAGACCACGCCAACAATACCAGACGCAGATTACCACAGACGCAGATTACACCAACGATGTCAGTTATCATATACCATATACCTCAAACTTGGGTAATTAAACCTTTTCCTTCAGTTTCAATCCTTTTCTCCTCCCCGTTCTGTAATAAAACGAATTTTTTTATAAAAATTGTGTGCGCGTCCACTCCCATGTGCGCTGTGTAGCTGCGTGCAAACACCGTATCGCACGGCAAGCCGATTCTGTAAGGGATTGCGGCATTCTAGGAGGGTAAAACTCTTGTTTTCCACTCCCTACGCATCATATGAATCCTAACATTGTTTCACAACACAAAAAAAATTCTGATTTCCACATCAGAACAACCAAACACATTAACTAATCTTTCCTAGGTTTATGAAAACATTCGACAGGAAACATTAATTCTTGCAATATTAGTAGTTTTGTTGTTTGTAATTGTTCAATTGTTTTGTAATGAAAATTGTTTTATCTTTCGTCATAACTTACCGTCTTACTAACAAATTTTCCTCATGGGATTGTTTTGAAGTTTAAAAATTACACTACTTTTTTGTTGACATTTTTGGAATTTTCTATATTCAGTGCTGTTTTTATATTCTTGTTTATCAAAATCAGGAAGTCAAAATCATGGCTGTTTCGCTCAACTTTTCCGAAAACAGCCGATTTCGATTCCCCATAGGGGGGGGGTGCCTAAAAATTACCGAGCTAAGGGGGGTGCATATTCAGAATCGGTATGCCGGGACGTGTGCCCAGCCCTGCGGGGGGGACACTGTGGCGCGATGCACCTCGCCTCGCCCATTTCACAGTTTCGCATTAAATTTGAGCACCTACCCGGGGTTTCCCTTTTCTGCCAAAATCAGGAGAGTCATTGCGGCACGGGAAAAATGGGCGTGGCCAAGTGCGATACAGCAGTGGCCCTTGGCCACATAGCACCCCTTCCCTTTGGTGACGAGAAATATCGAGAGTTCTTGGGATATCTTCACCGAAATTTCATTTTTGAACCGAAATTTCGCAACCCACTTGACCCTGTTGTGTTGCTAAAGTTCAATATCCAGAAGCAGTTTTTCATCTGTATCAGTTTTCTCCACTGACCCTAAGGAACACTGCGCTCATCCCGTTGTGAATTGGGAAGACGCTCGTCTGCCCGCTGCACGTTTTCCTAAGATGCTCGGCCTAGTATTGGATCCTTCGTTGAGGTTCCACAAGAATACTGAGCAGAAACAGGCTACAGTGAAAGCAAAGCTCAACGTCCTACGAGCTCTGGGAGGAACGTCGTGGGGAAGTAGCAAGGAGACAATTTTGACCACCTACAAGGCAATATTGCAGCCGACGTTGGAATACGCTGCACCGATATGGCAGCACATGATATTGGATTCATCGTGGACAAAGATGCAGCGAGTCCAAAATGCTGCACTTCGGATTGCCACTGGGTGTGAAAAAGCACTCCAGTGGAGCATCCTTATGCTAAGTCCGTATTCTGCCAGTTAAGGAGCACTGCCAACTCCAAGCGCAGCAACTGGTTATTAACATTGTCAAGCAGCCTGACCACCCATTAAGAAGGATCATGAATCCCGTGAGAGAGAGAGAGACATATCAGAAGGCCTTTTGCGGATGCTCCCGAGAAAGTTAATATACAAAGATGGACGGACTCCCAACTGGATCGTCTGCGTCTTTTACGTGCGGAGCACACCAAATTTGTCAGGGATCACTTGAGTAGGATGACCGTCAATCCCATATTGGGGGTCGCACCACCCATAGTCAGCGACACCGAGACGGAACTCGGTAGGCGGGCCAGAAGTACCCTTGCCTCGTTACGCTGCGGTCATTCCCCTATGCTGATGTCATTCTTGCATAAGATCGATCGCAGTAAGCCGGACGAGTGCCCGGACTGTGGTAGCCGTGGCCACACAACTGAACACCTATTTGATTGCCCAAAGAGGCCGACCACTCTGACAACAATGGATTTGTGGACGAATCCGGTTTCAGTCGCCCGTTTCTTGAACCTTTGACAAAAACCTTCCTGCGGCTGCAAAGAAGAAGAAGAAGAAGCACTTTTGTGAGGTCGACACCTGAAACAGGGAAATCCGCAAGTGGTCGAGATATGGTGGGTGTACCCGCGAAAGAGATGGCTGCGGACCACTCAGCAGCCCGCGGGCCTGTCGCGTGCGCCGATCGATCACCACTAATGGTTTCAAAAACTAATGGTTTCAGTCTTCTGGCACTATATCAGTTCTTTATTACTACACCCTCTCTACCATTACCGGCTCCAAACCTCAACTAAGGTCGCCCTCCGAACATTTAGTTATGAAGCAATGACCTTGCGCCCGCTGTTGATTCTTTGCGCTGAGTTTTTGATGACAATTGTGTTTTTCCCGATTTTATATCCATTGTTTTCATTGTTGCTGAGCACGTCGGCAACGACGTATAAAATAAATAAATAAACATTCCTCGTGGGCGCACGCGATGGAGCGCTGGCTGCTGAAGTGTCTACAGCCATCTGTTTCGTGGCTATCTCAACTATAAAAGCCATCGTCAATTGCGCTGGTCTTCTAGATGTCTGGCGCTTAGAAGCTGGCGCTGCCTGTAAGGTCAACTGGGGTTGTTTCACAACACAAGAGTTGGTGAGGGAGATTCGTGTAAAAGTTCGGGTCTAAAAAGAAAATTTGGTGTGGGTGTAGCAAGACTGGCTCAAAAATGAAAACCTGGGTGAGGGATGGTTAAATTTTATCAAAACTTCGATGAAGAAGGGAAAGGTCGCAGTTGCGCTGACTAGGGCTTACCTTTCATTTCCCGAAAGCTTTTATAGAACCATGTTTTGATAGTTGTAGGCATGGGACACAGCATTGATGTTCCGTTTTCCAAATCTCCTGAATGCCTCACAAAGAAACCACTACATATGAGTGATAGTAACCATTCCAAATGAAATGTGCTTTTCTAGAACCATTTTTGGACGAAAAATCCGAATATGCCGATCGCAGCTGCCTAGGCCCACTCTGAAACAAGTTATAGGCGTTTTCTCTATGATTTTCGTACCCACTGTATCTTCTAAAAAGTGCATTATTTTTAAGAAAATCCGGAAACGGACCTCATAATCGTGTTCAGAGCCCAAAACTACCCCCGAGGCGAATATCGGGTGAAAGCACATCTTTCGAACGATGTGCAGACTGATAGCGTTTTGGATTTTTAGTCGGGCGTTTATTTATACCAATTAGAGGGCATTTTAGAAAAATATTTCAGATTTGACTCAAAAAATCGCCCTGGGGGGTTATTTGAGGTGCTGATCACGAATCTGAGGTTCATTTGTCGTTTTTCCAAAGTTTTCGACTAAATTTGTTTAACGCGTCCCACCAGCAGAAAAAATTGACGGCAAAATCGACTTTTGACGATTTCCGGAATGTGGCGGCAGATGTGGCTCAAATCGTTTCTCCGGGGGTTATTTGGAGTACTCAAGACGAGTCTGATGTCAGTTTATCTATTTTTGACAGCTTACGGTGGGTATACGGTACTTTGGTCAACGTCTCAGAGTTGTCTCAAAGTTTCTATGTGGGGGTTATTTGGGGTGCTCAATTCGAATTCGATGTCTGTGTGTCGATTTTCGAATTATTGAAGTAGGTTTCGCCCCCTAAATGGCATGTTACCCACCGTAATACACGTTTTTAGCAAAATCCGGAAAAGAAATAGAAACATCCTAAAAATTCCATTGGGTACCCTTAACTTGCCGCGAAGCTTTAAAAACGCTCATAACTTCTTTCAGAGTGAGCCCAGGCTGCTTCGATGGGCATATTCGGACATTTCGTCCGAAAATGGTTCTAGAAAAGTTCATATCATTTGGAATGGTTGCTATGACTTATAGTGGATCCCTTGTTAGAGGTTTGTAGGAGATTTGCAAAAATGGGCAATCTCCTAGCTTTGCGAAGAGGAAGGGGGTACACGAAAAGCAATTTTTAGAGTTTGTAAAATGCTGCTGTCCCTGAGCCTCATAATAGTTCACAAGGTTTATTAGTCGAGGCTGCAAAAGGATCAAAAGTTTGGCAACCGAAGGTTTCAAAAAACTTGTGCAAAAAGAAACTCTCTTCTTCTTAACTTCTTCTTCCTGATAAGCTTTCGGCGCGTAGCGCCTTCGTCAGACCTTGAATAACAAGTATGATTGAAGCAGTGGTGCTGCATAATCGTTGAGGCCGAACTAGCCTGCGGTTCGGCTTTGTGTAGAGCCAAGAGCTGCGATCTTAACGTCACCCTACTCGTAAACTGCTCTTAAATAGCCGTAAGTGTGCAGTGGCGCTCTAATCATCTACTATCTCTTTCTCTATCCTCTCTAATCATCTTTTTAGAGTGTTCAAAAATTGTTTCGGATTGAGCTTAAGACTTGTTTCTAAAGGTTGTTCTGGGTGATGATTACGAGTCTGAGGCCCATTTGTCAATTTTTCAGTAATTTCGGCTGATTTGGTCCGAGGCTGAAAATGTGGGAAATTTTGCCTGCCGAAAGCGACTTGTGAAAAATTTGTGAAAAGAGATGGGAAGGAGTTATTTTCTTTCTTCTATAAAAACACTTAAAATCAACATTAAATATAAAAAGATTAACAACTTATTCAAAAAATCTTCAAATTTCTCTCAATTTTTTCATCACCCGATGATCCATCCTAAGATTTTTTCTGGAGGGCCGCAAGAATTTATTCTGCAGCGAGTCCATATGGACTTTGCGTATGAAGTGAAAGCGTTTGCAATCATCAAAAATGGTTCCAATTGTTTTGCTAGAGGAGCTAAAGGTGTACTGTGACGAGGCTAGTGTGCGGTGAACGCATAAAAGACGCCGAAAAATGCCGGCTGCCGGCCATTTCGAAATCATCAGCGCCAGATGCTGGCCGTGCTGACGTGTGAGTTCCTATTCATTGAATTTCTTGGTTACGCACGTTTGTTTAAACTTCTTTCAGTCATGGTTATTCAAACTGGAAGGGGAGAAAACCTGCCGTTGACTAGCGTTTCTGATTTCTCTCATATAGGATGAGAAGTTACAGAATATGGGCGAAATCCACTCTAACTATGAACTGGTTTACTTGGAAAACCATGTAGTCGCTGCTGTAGCTCTGTGACAATACATGAATGAACCGTGCTTGAAATTCCCTAAATGCCTGCGAGGATTCCAAAAATAGTATTTTTATTGCTTCACAAAAAGGACAGGGATTTTTTGGGGTGTTCAGAAAAAAACTCGAATTCGGCTCAAAATTCCCAACTGGGAGTTATTTAGGGCGCTGAACCCGAATCTGGGGTCTATTCCTCGCCAGACCTAGGGCTATTGTAGGTTACGGTAGGCGTAATGCTTTTAACTGGCGTTACTTACCTTAAAACTTCGAAAATTCAAAAATGGACCAAAAATTCGTGTTCAGCTCCCCAAATAACATTCACAGAGAAATTCTAAGTCAACTCTGAGACTTTGACCGAGATACCGTATACCCACCGTTACATATCGTAATCCAAGAAAAATCGATAAACCTACCACAGATTTGTGTTAGGCAGTCCAAATAGCTACTATGTAGAAGTTTTCAGACGATTTCATCGTAGCATTCACGAAATCTTCAAAAGTTGTGTTCGGCCAGCAAAATTTCCCCCATTCTTAAGCTTTGGACCAAATCGGACGTAATTTTTTAAATATTGAGAAAAGGACCTCAGATTCGTAATCAGCACCCGAAACAACCCCTAAGAACAAAATTTCAGCCCAATCCGAGACAGTTTTTTCAACGCCCTAGAAATTGCCATTCGTGTACACCTTTTCTCTTCGCAAAGCTATGAAAATTCGTACTTCTGAAAATCTCCTGTGAATCTCCAAGGCGTTTATGGGATTTGGATAACGCACTATCCATGATGTGTCCCATACCTACAACTATCAACACGTGGTTTTATAAAAGTCATCGGAAAATGTAAGGTAAGCCCTCTCTGCCAATGCGTAGCTAGATGCCTCCGAGGGCGCGGCCTGAAACGCCGCCCCATTCCATGTAGCGAGAATTTAAGGGTTTTAGCTACTATAGCCAAAACCCGCATATTCTTGTGTCGTTCAAATCATTGTTCTCTCTGACGCTAAACCCGTATATTCTCGCTATAATTTTGTAGCGAGAATCTACGGATTCAGCGGCAGGCTGTGTTGAAATGCAATCTTAACCCGCGTTGGCTACGCGGAACGCAGGGATGCCGTTCAATCAGTCCTGGCCCAGTCAACCCACGAATAACTTGACACTGTGGGTGGTCGTGGAGGGTGACCCGGTGTCGCTCTCTGGAAGACCTTGCAAGGGATAATTTTGGCCGCTGGTATGCTGCAGGCCGTGGGGAAGAAACGGCGATACGCTCGATCGCAGCGGGGATCGTCTTTCTAGTACAGATCAAGACTGGGTGGGTCGATCGACCGTGTGCTGCAACGAGAATAAGCGTAGAATATGCGGGTGCTGTAGCGAGAATTTACGTAGAATATGCGGGTGCTGTAGCTAAAATTCCACCAACTGAGGCTAAACTTTCCGTAATTTACGTAAAATCTCGGGTCAAAATTGGACTAGATGCCTCCGAAACCCTGGGCATCTCTGGTTTCCGTGTGAGGCATTTAGCTACGCGTTGGCGGAGCTAGTAAATCTGGAATCTCAGCGCTTCTTTTCATTGACAAAGATTGTGCGCTGTGGGTTTTGCGAGGAAGTTACTGAGCAAACATTCTGGGGCCGGTGTGCGACTTGTTTTGCTGACCGCTGGCTGAATCGATCGGGTGAACCGTGCTGGGTGCCTGCGCTGGCTGGAGTTTTTTGTTGAGACGGACGTGGCTGTCGGGTGACGCATTCGACGACCATGGAGGCCGGCTGACGACCGTTTAGACGCTATCCTCTCCTAACTACACAGTTGTCTCTTTTGAAACGTTGCTTCTTGGACTTCTGCCTTGATAGGAGCGTTTTTAGTTTTGTATGCATCATGGGAAAGTTGTTCGAAAAAAAAAGCATGAGGGTTGGCGCTTACAAGGGACCTTAGCCCAATTTTTTTGTTTTGTTGGTACACTCTTCATATGAACGTATGTGAAGTTTCATTTCAATCTATCAATTCATTCTTTGTTTACAAGCCATTTAGTGTCGCCGTGTCACAGCAATGGAAAAAATTGAATATAGTGCAGTGATAAAATTCTTATTTTTGGAAGGTGTAGCACCAACAGAAATTCACGAACGAATGTTTAAAGTGTATAATGATTGTTCACCTACAATCAGAACAGTAGAAAGATGGGTTGCTGAATTTAAACGAGGTCGTACAAGCCTTGAACACGATCCACGTGAAGGACGTCCAAAAAGCCCATCAACACCAGAAATCATAGCGAAAATACAGGATATGGTTTTGGAAGGTCGTCGATTAACTGAGAGAGATTTAGTAGAGGCTCCACACGTCTCATTAGGCAGTGTGAGCCATATTTTAAGTGAAGTTTTGGGTTTTAGAAAGCTGAGTGCACAATGGGTGCCGCATTCCCTAACAATCGAACAAAAACATTCGAATGCAACTTTCTCAGCAAAATTAAGAGCGTTTTAAAAAGAATTAAGTGGATTTCGTGCTTCGATTTATCACCATGGATGAGACTTGGATTTTTTCGAAATGTTTTTTTTTTGAATTTTTCAAAGTGTATTTTTTTCAGCACAAATAACTCATTATTAATTTGGCAACTTGTTACTCAATAATCAATGTGATACATGTTGTACAATCGTAATATAAATCTTTATTCGAGGAATGAAGTGAATCACAGGAATACAATGGTGCCTCTATTCTTACTCAAACTTTTACTAGCAAAGACACCGGAATATAGAAAGACGTAAAATCATTAGCGGAAATCATATTAGGGGTATTGATGTTCGGGGAGACTATCTGAATAATAGAGTGTATGTTGAACCATAAAATTAAGTTTTTCTTATCGAAGGACAAAATTTATTGAACAACCAGGTGCTTTTAGTCAGCCTAATTATACCGGATGTCGTGTACATTTTCTAGAACCATTTTGGACCTAGATTTCGAGTATGCTCTTCCCAACTGCCTAAAACCACTCTGAGAAGAGTGATAGGCGTTTTTCAAAGCCTCGCGACAAGGAAAATTTCGAGGGTGTTTCGAAAATTTTCTTCGGATCCTGCTCAAAACTTGTATGTAGGGGTAATCGATTGTGCTGAACACGAATCTCGGGCCCGATTGTCGAAATCATGGGGTTTATTGTAGGTTACGGTAGGTGCCGTGCTATTTCGAAAATCGGATAATGAACCAGGGTCAAGCGGGGTTGCGAAATTTTGCTACGGGGGCTGGATGGGGGTCGCAAAATTTTTAGCCCTAAAATGGAAATTTTTGAAAGTGATTGGAAAATAAAAATGACGGTTGTTGAATGCCATAAGGGACCTTTTAGGTACTTTATAAAGTAGTTTGAATCAATTTCTAGTAGAACTACTCTCCTTGCTGAGTAGTTTCGGGGTAGTTCTATTACATTTTTGACATTTACAGTTCAAAGTTATCAACATTGCACCCAAATGGTGACCTGCTTTCAATTTGAAGCTGCACAGAAGTCGCGCCAAAGAGAGGGGGGGGGCGCCCAAAAAAAATTGGAAAAAATTGATGGGGGGTCGCTTCGATTCCGAAAAATTGCGCAACGCTTTGCGTCGTGTGCCAAGCGTGGTTGGGAAATTTCGCAACGAGGTGGGGGTCGCAAAATTTTTGACCTCAAAAATGAAGGCAGGGGGATCGCAAATATTTCGGACCAACAATGAAAGTTTCTGGAAGTGATTGGGAAATTCCTAATTCCCATCATGATGATCTTGGGAATTTAGTTCCAAAAATGCAAATTTGATGAAGATATTGTCAAAATTCTCGATATTTTTGGTCCCCAAGTGGAAGAATCGTAGCCTTCCTCAGGTTTTAGACTATTGAGTCCGAGTACTGAACGAATTTTCGACGTCTATTAGTTTTAGTAATTAAATAGAAACTGCCCAGAAATCGCTCCTCGGGAGGGGGGTCGCCCCGATTCCGAAAAATTACGCGAAGCCCCGTTTCGCGCCGTCAGGGTCAGTTTTCGAGCCAATTCCGAAAAAAATTTTCGTGAACATCCCGAAAATTTCCTGATGGGTGCCCCTACATTCAAAATGCCATTTTTTGGAATACCCGCAGCCATCTAGCGAATTTTAAGCACGGGTCATTTAAGTTTTGTCACAGACCTACAACAGCGACAACATGGTTTTCCGATGCCGCGCATCCCTCTTCGGACCTTTTTTGGATACCGTGCACTTTTTTTTCGAAGCTAAACGTACTGGTGGAATATATTAGGTTGATCCAAAAGTTTCCGGACTTTTCACGACTTTGATTAAAAAACATTTATTCGAAAAACAAACAAGGCTCACCCAACAAAATGATTTTCATCACATGCAAGGATCCTTCGGCACCAATTGAGCAGATCATGAATTCCCGACGCGTTGAACTCTGGCTGTTTCGAGTCATTCCGAAGTATTCTTCTAGAGCCATTTTGACTTCGTCATCGCTAGTGAACTGTTTTCCATCCAGGAAATGCTGCATCGAGCGGAACGGATGGTAGTCGGAAGGGGCAAGATCTGGGCTAAACGGAGGGTGAGGAAGAACTTTCCAGCCCAGGTCCAGCAGTTTCTGTCGGGTTATCTGAGATATGTGTGGCCGAACATTGTCGTGAGGATAACTCGGATAGCCCGACAGAAACTGCTGGACCCGGGCTGGGAAGCTCTTCCTCACCCTCCATATAGCCCAGATCTTGCCCCTTCCGACAACCATCTGTTCCGCTCGGTGCCACACTTCCTGGATGGAAAACAGTTCACTGACTATGACGAAGTCAAAATGGCGTTAGAAGAATATTTCGACTCGAAACAGCCAGAGTTCTACGCGTCAGGAATTCATGATCTGCCCAATCGGTGGGATCCTTGAATGTGATTGAAATTATATTCTGTTGGGTGAGCCTAGTTGGTTTTTGAAATAAATGTTTTTTATTCAAAGTCGTGAAAAGTCCGGAAACTTTTGCATCAACCTAGTAACTTATCTTTATTTGCTGCTTCGCATTTTCAGGTGCTGCAGATGTAAAACCAATGGCAGCAGTAAGCAATAATGGTTTTGCTTTCATCGTTAGGATAATTCACGAGCAACCGAGTCATCTCTTGGTAATTATTAATAAGGCATGGCTGGTAGCAAAGTCATCAACCAAGTCACTGCCAGCCGTCGGCTCCGTAGTGGCAGTATCGTGGAGGTTCGTTCAATAGTGTTCCTTTCAGATAATTTAACGGAAATCTCTTGGTGTGAAAATATGGTTTCAGAAGCACTGGAGTCAAGGATATAATTAATATTACTCGTTGGGGCAACTACACCGGCTATAAGGCTATGGAGCAGTTCGTTGTGGAGGAGAAGGATGGCATGAACACAGTGAGATTTACATGTTATCCTTCTAGAGCTATTCCAAAAGGATGGTGGGAGTCTTGAGGCTCCCACAGAGGCTGATGGGAGTTCGGCAAAACGAAACCATATTAGGCCGGGATTATACTTCCAGCGACAGTTCATAGCAGGCCTATCGAGTTTTGGTCAATATTGATATTAAGCATAGCGTCGCTTGTCGCTGGAAGTATGATCCTGGCCTATACTAGAGTGAAAAGGATATTAGGGCCGACACAGCCGGCTTCCATCGGTTGTCGAAACCACGTCGCATGCTCGAAGGACCATGGAATGCTCGCGTTTGCTCTCTGTTGCTGTAGATGGGGTGGGAGCACAGACGTAAAAGGTCGGAGTGGTTAAGTTGTTGAGCGGTGTCGTAAAGTTTTAAACCCCAAAAATGAAAATTTCGGGTGAGGATCGTGAGAATTTTAGGGGTGGTGGTGGCAATGTTTTCCGACCTGAAGAGAGGCGGGGAAATGGGGGAGGAGCGACGTGCGTGATTAGACCAACGGGGCAAGAGCGACGCGCATGATTGGACGGAATACGGATTTTCCCGCCTCCCTCTTGAATTTTTGAATTTTTAATTTTTTTTAACATTTTTAAAAAACGGTTTTAAAACCATGGCCACCACCCGATTTTTAGCCCAAAGACAAAACTCGAAGAGAGGATCGTAAATATTATTGAAAGCTTTGGTCACCTGAGGAAGTAGGTTGTAACTCCACTGAGGTCTTGCACAGCGGTCCGTTTGACCCTGCCTGTGGAACCACGGGAAGGGGGAGACGTTTTCTTAAATCGAAAAGCTGTGGGGGGACGTAGAAATTTCGGGTGAAAAGATCAAAGGCTCTCCCTGATGTTATTAGTAGACTAAAGAGGTTGGTAATGAATACAGAGAAATACAATGAAAAGAAAGGGAATTTTAATTTTTTTACCGACAGTATTCACTTCCCAAATCGTCGAAAAACTTCATTTAAGGGAGAGCGCGAAATTCTCTAACGTTTGGCCATGTTTTCGTTCACCAAAGGGTGGCTCCATCGGGACTCGAGACAACGGTCTGAAACTCAATTCATGTGAATGGGTCCCAAGTGGAATTAGAGCCGCAAAAGGCGAGTCGCCTCCTCCCTCGGTGTGTAGAGAGCCCCTATCCAACAAAATTGTAAGGGTGTTCTAATAACAACTAAGCTGACGCCTCCCGAAGCTCTTCAGTAAGGCAAGAAAAAATAAAAGTCTTTATTACAAAAAAAAACAAAAAGAACAAATGTCACAGTTTTTGGAAAATTTTGGATTCAAAAATTCCCGAAAAACCCTCCGTCTGGAGGAAACGTGAAAATTTTCGGGAAAAAAACTGGCATCAAGGAAGGGGACGTCTGGTTTCCGTATTATATTTAGTTTGACGCATGGACCAGGCGGCTGGCCGTGCCGTCGCAGCCCCGTCCATTCACCAGACCAAACTGATTACGCGGACTCTATTTCCGCTAAAGTACGCGGCAACCGTCCCTTCGACCCTACGCGGAAAAATGTACTTCTGGGGTGTACGTTGGATTTGTAAAAATATTTTTTTCAAACCTCTGGTCACCGAAGGCGGAAGGTAGAAGGATCGAGTTGAAATGTTTTCTCGGTAGCAAAATGCTCACAGTCTCTGCCTCCAAATCATCCGTCACCGTGTTTTCCACTGATAATGTAGAGCACAGTGCCCATCCCATGGTGAAATGGGACCAAACTCAATTGCCGGCCGCCCGATTCCCCAAGCTTCTTGGACTCGTGTTGGATCCTTCGTTGAAGTTCCATAAGAACATTGAGCAGAAGCAAGCCACAGTGAAAACAAGGCTCAATGTCCTAAGTGCTCTCGGTGGAACGTCCTGGGGGTGCAGTAAAGAAACGATCCTGACCACGTATAAGGCTACTGTGCAACACGCCTTGGAGTATGCTGCGCCTGTCTGGCAACACATCGCGTCGGACACATCTTGGTCTAAGCTTCAGCGCATCCAAAATGGAGCACTGCGAATCGCAACAGGTTGTTCTAAAAGCTCTCTAAGTGAGCACTTACACGCCTAAGCTCGCATATTGCCAGTTAGAGACCACTGCCAACTCCACGCGCAACAAATGTACATTAACATCGTGAAGCAGCCGAATCATCCATCGCGAAGAGTACTAAACCCGGTGAGAGAGATATGTATCAGAAAGCCTTTCGCCGATGCTCCGTCGAAAGTAGATGTGCAGAGATGGACCGAAGCACAAGAAGAACGCCTCCGTCTCTTGCGCGTGGAGCATACCCAATTCGTCAAGGATTACTTGTGCAAGGCCGCCGTAAACTCCATTCTCGGAGTCGTGCCGGCTGAAGTTAGCGAGACCGAGATGGAACTTGGTAGGCGTGCCAGATGCTCCCTTGCATTGTTATGCTGTGGACACTCCCCCATGCTTATGTTATACTTGCATAGGATCGATAACAGCAAACCTGGCGAGTGCCCAGATTGTGGTAGTCAAGTGCATGCTACTGCTCGCCTTTTCAATTACCCGATGAGACCGACTACATTAACGACAATGGATTTGTGAATTAACACAACGCTGGTGGCCCAGTTTCTGAACCTGTGACGGGAACCCTCTCTGTGGCTGCAAAGAAGAAGAAGTAGCTCGCCGATGTTTGGGAGAACAGTCTGCTTGACCGTGGTGTTTACCTGTATTCTGGTCACTAATGGAGACTGTCGATGAGATTTGCAGGTCAGATTGATGAGATTTGCAGGGTTTAGCACCTTGGACACTGTTGTATGCTGACGACGTGATGCTCGCCTCAGACAGCAAAGGAAATCTCCAAGCACAAGTTTAAGCTTGGCACGACAGACTGGCGGAATTCGGCTTACGACTCAATAAGAAGAAAGCCGAATACATGAAAAATGCGAGTTGTGACAATTTCATCCAAGTCGACAACATAGTCTTGCCAAAAGCGCATACGTTTCGATATCTTGGGTCAACGCTTAGCGATGATGGGACGCTGACGGCTGAAGTCGACGCACGCATCAATGCTGCTTGGTTGAATTGGCGTACCGCGAGTGGAGTACTCTGTGATAAAAAGGTTTGCGACTGGCTCAAGTCAAAGATTTATCGTTCGGTTGTGAGGTCCGTCGCACTGTATGGCACAAAGTGTTATCCAATGACCAAGGAAGCAGAAAGGCGGCTCGGCGTGATGGAAACGAAGATGGCTGAGGTGGAGTGGTGGATTGACCCGATTGGATCGAGTTCGGAATGAAGATGTGCGTGAAAGATTCGGTGTCGCGCCCATTTTGTACAAACATCGCGAAAATCGCCTAAGATGGTATGGGCACGTTCTGCGAGCTGGAGAACACTCGATAGCGAAAGCGGCTATGCAGCTCCAAGTGGCGGGCCAGCGACCAAGAGGACGACCTAAGCAGATATGATTGGATGTCTTGCACAACGATATGAAAATTCCAGGCTTCCATCCTGACGACGCGAATGACAAGGTCAAATGGCGGCAACGTATGAGAAAAGCGGACCCTGATACAATGCGGGACAAACGCTGAAGAAGAAGAATGGAGACTATCGATGGAAGGCTCAGAGGCGCTAGAACATTCCTTCTACGCCCCTCCCTGAAGTGTTGGGTGGCTATGCGCGACAGGTTTCTGTCTCTAAAGAGCTCTGCTTCGGTGGAATCGACTGAAACGGTCTCTGAAACTTCCGTTTGTATGTGACCAATTCCTTCTTCGAAGAATTAGAAAGGTCTGGGAACCATCCTTACAACAATGGTGAAACAACGGTTAAAGTGAGCAATTACTAGTCCTTTATGCCCCAATCTTGATGTAGCATCCGCATCGCCCATTCTCTTGAGGGAGTGGCCAGGGCGGGCTGCTACATTCGAGCTTTAAGAGCGTATAAGGCTATTTACTCAACTTATCGTGATTTTTGCTTCCAAGCCTTTTTTGGGGTCGTTCAACCTTGAACACCATGCCATGATACAGTTCAAACAGTAAGATGATACTGAGCAATGTCTGATAGGCGTTTGCTCGGAGCGCGTAAAGGTGATTGATACGTGTTCTTTTCAGTTCACTGGTTCGTTCTACTCTGCTGGATGCATTCGTTTTAACAATACAGCTCTGGATAAACTCTCTATATTCAACAACTACCTTGGAGTTGTTCAGGATACGGGGAAAATAATGCAGGAAAATTACATAGGTTAGTTGATTTTTCTTCGGATACAGATTGCATTGATGTCTTCTTTGTTCAGGAAAGCTGAAGGCTACTGTGAGCTACGTCAAGGATTCGAAGGGATATCACTGGACATTATGTGGCGTGGTCGACTATTTTAAGAAGAACACTCCTGAAGTAAGAATATTTGTTTGTGTGTACGAGTTCTAATGGTATTTCCAGTTCATTCTAACTGGTGAAATATGATTGTTTGACTTATAGCCTCCCGAAGAGAACAACCGTCTATATAGAGGGGTTGTCGGCGCAGTTTCACAAGGAACAAAATGCCATGCCCATTACATCACATCCCGCAGTTTTCCACACGACGTTCGTCTCTATACTGGGAGGAATGGGTACGTTTTTTGAAAAGTTGAGTCACAGGTCTCGTTCCACGATTGTGTAAAAGAAAGCAGCGAAAACGGCCCAGAAATCGATAAAAAACGGCCGCGAAGTGAAAGGTTTGTGAGCCAGGTACGCCTGCTTCACCCGTCCCGTCCCCGTTCTGACGAACTGGTGGTGCCGTTTACGTTTACGATGGCAAATTGCCAAACAACTCTGCCTCGTCCAGCCTGATCGATTCGCGCACATTTCGCCGCTGGCGCGGGTTTGCGGAAACTAGCAGGACGCGTAAGCTCGTCCGCGTCCTGAGCTTTCACGTGCGTTAGAAACTGCTTTTTTAACTTATTCTGAGCGCTTTTCTGCTCTGTTTGTTCACTATTGGTCCGCTCACAACGAAACAACTCCATTTTTGGGTCGAACACGAACTCAGGCCATTCAAGTTACATGTAACATATCGACGGTAGAGCGCCTAAGATATGTTGCATGTAACTTAGTCAGGCCAAGATAATTCGCAAGTAACTTGAATCGTCCAACCAGACACTTCCTAGGGGTGTATACGACGCACTCCTGAGGTCAGGCTTAGAACAGGCGTTGCTGTTGGTTCAGTTACCCAAGTTTGAGGTACTTAACCCGCAATTGCAGAGAAGGCCCAGCAGAGCGTTTTCCGCTTTGCGTGGCCGCGTGCGGACGACTTGTATGCGTGGCGTGGCGTGGGCGTGGCGAAATGGCTACTTACGGTAAATATATAAGTGTAAGTTACATGTGACATGAATGTAACTTACATATAATATAAATGTAAGTTACATGAAATATAAATGTAAGTTTCTTGAGACATTCAAGTAACTTACATTTATATTACAAGTAACTTGTTTTCATTTTTCTGAGAAGAGGGCTAGAATTGCGCCATTTACAGACCACTTGGAATATTTTCAATACTGATGTTTTACAGACGTGCAGAAGATATTGAAACATTTCTGGGGAAAGAGGTTCTCTTTGCGGCAAGGAGAGAGAACGTCAACGGAGTTCTAGTAGCCGATTGTGTAGGAGAGCTCATTCCTGTAAAGAGCGATCTGGACTCGCACACTTATGGCAAATTTTTTACGGTGCGTTTTTAGCTTTCTAGCTTGAAGGTGCGGTGAAATGTGCTCTATAGACTATTTGTGATGATTTCAGATCAATATACTGGTTGAATACATCGGTTGTACTGATGAGAAGGGCAATACTATCGTGTGGAGCGATCGCATGGAGTTTATTCTGGATTGCGACTCGCTTTTCCGAGAGAATCACTGCGGTGGGTACTAAATTTTTGTAAAGTACTGGCACGGATCGCATTGATACTGTGGACCCCGCATGGTGTGTTGGCGCAAACTTGGTGCGCATATGCTATAAGATACTTATGTGCACCGAGTCTTCTTCATCGCATTATCAGAAATCCAAAGTTTTAGTGCGATCCGGTTGTGCACACATTTTCCAAGC
The DNA here is from genome assembly GCA_029168955.1 of Aplectana chamaeleonis. Lineage (NCBI taxonomy): Eukaryota > Metazoa > Nematoda > Chromadorea > Rhabditida > Cosmocercidae > Aplectana > Aplectana chamaeleonis. The sequence continues at coordinate 2,924,778 of JAPDOI010000007.1, read as the reverse complement.
GATGGGTGCAAGGTGTATAAACGACGCAGAACCGCTGGCTGGGAGATGTTCTATGGCGAGCGCACCGAGACTGCTTGGGATTTGAGATGTGTAAATCCGGGGGCGTTTTTACTGATCTCTCTACCCGATTTAAAGGCAGTGTTCACGATAAATCCTGGATGTTCAGCTTCCCACAGATTATGATAGGTCAAGAGCTTCCAGCGTTTTTTCCGCCTTTGCAGGACCTCTTGTGTGACTTCCTATTTTTTTGAGAATGCAAGGATCAGTGTCGCGACTTTCGTCCGACTTATTCCTTGCTGACGTCATCTCCTACGCAGGGGCGGCAGAGTGCAGAGACACCGGGGCCTGGCGGCGTGCCAGTACGGTCAGGAACATTCTAGAGCAGGCAGAGACGCAGAGGGCGCAGGCGACCAGAGCCCCGCCCATCTATTATCATCACTCTTCTCGTCGTGGTGCGCGTCCGTCGGCTGCCCGTCAACACCAACGCAGTCTAGTCCGAGCTCTCCTGCTCCCAATGGATCGTCATCAGCCCAGCGAGCCGTAGCTTGCTGGTTAAGCAGTACGGCCGCAGTCAACATCCGGCCAAGAGCCCAAGTCATCAGGTGGGCCATTTTCCGTACTGCCTAAGAAGCAGACGTCCGAAGGGAGGGCAATGGGGCAGGGGGCCGTTGCCTCTGCCCCGCAGTCCCGGTGCCGTGACACTCGTCCTACCGAAGTGACGCGGAGGAAACGCAGCGGTCCGAGGCACCACTTAGGCCGACCCCTAGTAACTGGGAGGAGAATCCGCACTTGACCCGTAGGCACGTTGTATCTAAGAGAGGTTAAACGCATCCTAGTATCTGGTGTTCTGTTGTGTTGCAAGGTACAGACAACGTGGTGGTAATATCCGCAGGCTACGGCCTTATTCAGTGCAGTCGACAGCCCGTGTGTATTTTATGTTATGTTTGCTTTGGGTCGCGAACCAGGGCGCCGAGGTCGACAAGGGGTGTATTTGGGACGTATAAACACTGATGAGTATTTTGTGGTAAACTATGTGTCAGCTCAAACAGGGCTTGGGCCTTTTTGTGTACGTACTGTACCCGCAGTGGGAGTGTAGGTATAGAGCGAGCATAGCGTGCAGAGTCCTGTCGCAGATGTCCCCCAGACCGTGACGGGCGGGTCTGTCACCCACACCGCCGATGTAAGGAGCTTGGCGGATCCGCACGTCGTGACAATCAGGGTAGGGCACGAGGTATGGACAGAGCCAGTTTCACTCAGACCCTCTCCCCTCAAAGAGCAAATTTTTGGCGATTTTATCAGACCCCCCCCCTACAAGCGTTATTCGGCCAAATTTGCCGATTTTCTCTGAGTAAAATTTGAAAAGTAGGAACAATCACTTTCTAAAGATGTAAAATTTGAATATAGGAACTAAAAAAAACAATAAGAATGGTATACCTAGTCTTCCGGCAGAGCTCAGATCTCTCCCTCCTATACCCTCCGCAGCTCAGCCCCCTCCCTGAGGGCACACCCCGCGCCGTACCCCGGTAAGGATTGACCGATGTGAAGGAATGAAGCCTTTCCATTCCATGTGATAACGTGATCTTCACACAAGAGCCATTACCTTTGCTACCCGGCTGTTTACGTGTGTTCAAGCTTCTTCAGAAAGGATTGGTTTGGGAGGCTGGGTGGCCCAATTGGTTGACTGGCCCACGCGATTTTCTCCCAATTTCCGGGTCAGGTGCTCTCTACCCAAGGAGGGTTCTAGTGCGACGCGCGCGGCGGAAATCACTCATCTGTAGAGCGCGTTTGCCATAAGCTCCCGACGATTCACGGCATTTTTCGAATTTGGTAGTTCCTCTTATGAGTTTTTTGGAGCTGTGGAAGCTTCCACACAAAAGTACTGGTCCAAACATCTCGTAACATTCAACCTCTGCCTTCCTTACGTTCAAATTTAAGCAACACGTGAGCACTACTCTCCCTCCGATGAGTTGCACCGCGCCGTCGTAGTCGGAAAAGTTTCTGGTGGTTTGGACCAGTACCCTGTGTGGAAGCTGCCACAGCTGCAAAAAATCATCAGAGGAACTATCAAAATCGAAAATTGCCGTGAATTGCCGGGAGCTTGTGGTAAACGAGCTTTATAGATGAGGTGAAGTGATTTCCGCCGCGTGCGTCGCGCTAGAACCTTCGCCCTGTAGAGAGCACATAACCCTCCGCTTCCCGATGGTTTTCCGTGATTCTCTCTGGACTGTTTTCATCGGAAGGTTTCAAAGCTCACGTTTCCTAAAAAAACTAGAGATTTTTCAATCGTGAACACTGCCTTTAGAGGCACAATCCAAACTCGTGGGTAAAATTCGATGTTATGCTCCTGCCGCTGTGTGTAGCAGCAACCTTGCCAAACGCGGAATTTCAAGTGTTCATAATAAGCAAGAAAAATCGAGCATCCTCCGCCACTGAAATAAGCATCCATTCGCTCTGCCCACTTGAGAGCTTTCGAGCTCACACTAGTAGGGACGAGACACGCTATGGAATTTGAAGAAAGTCTATGTTCTTCCATTTGTTATCAGCCTATCTCTGTAATGTCTGCTCCAGTGCGATGATTGCGAATGACAAGGAAAAACAAAAGCCCGAGACAACTCGTACACGAAATTCTCGTAGTTCGAATTCGCAACTTCTGAGGGGCCATAATTCCATTCACAGTGTGTTCTGAGCGATTTTGGAAAGACCGTTGTGATCAGCGCGGAATTCTCTCCAAGACAAGCGGTAACACTCGGAAGCGATTCTAAGGTTGGACTGTGCCTTTAAGGCTAGTTCCGGGTATCGATGACGGTGAAACTCAACATAATCACGATGTTCAGACGTGAAAAATCGCTCCCCGTCACGACGAACTTTGAAATGCAGAACCCTCAAAGGTCTTGTTTACGACGAAAAGGTTGCTCATTTTTTTTTGGCGAAAAGGTAACTTCGGGTCTTCTGGCTATAGAAAGAGTAAGAATGGAAGTACGATGGAAAGCTGCCAGGAAGTGGGGGAAAATCCCGTGGGCCAGCCTATCCATTGGATCACCCCGCCCACGTCATATAACAGTTGTCCTGCATTTTTTTCCACCAGAGGGACAGTTGCTATATTTCTGAATACTCTTCATCGCGAAAGACTCTAACATCAAAGCATATGCATTGACCCATCATATTTTATAGAGTTTTGGTACAACAGCCAGCAAACAAAGAAGTCACTCTCCTGAGAACTTCGAAGCTCAAAACCATTTGCAACGTTTGGTTTGACGTTTTGGTCGCAGTGCTCAAAACACACCAGCAGACGTAAATTAATATTTCATAGGGTTTTTTGAACAGTTTTTTTCTCAGATATTCGAGAGTTTTATGAGGAATTTTCCCTATTATCCACTTCTTCGTGAACTTGTCTACTCATAAACACGAAAACCTAGAACAAGGTTTCTTTTTCATGAGCACTGCCTTTGGGAATGCTCTTCACCTGGTTGACTGGGTTACAATAGTGTTTAGAGATTTCAAATTTCTCATCAGAACACTTTTCAGGCTATGGATTATACACGATTGTGGCGTCGCGCCATTATGCAGCTGGCGATTTTCCGCGTTGGAGGGTGTGGAAAATACGTAAGCTCGAGCAACTTTATGGTTCTGGTGCTCGTTCATCCAGTAACGTGGTAAGGCATTTCGGCATTTCTTCCTGGGGCCATCCACATTTGTTCATGTCCTTTTCCAGCGCTCTGCTACTCCGGCTGTGAAAGCGGGTCCTCGTCGAAATAAGACACCGTGTAACAACCTAAGTGAACAGAAGAAATCTACAGAAGGTTTGTGGCTGGTTTCGTATGTCATTCTGATGAAAAATGGATCAAAATGAAGAAAAAGAAGGAGCTTATGAATCAAAATTGGCGAAAATGGAAACACGAGGGTTAGACTCACGTTGTAATGATCACGAGGGGGTCGCAGATTGAACGCACCGTACGATTACTTCAAATTTTTTGTGTACAATCACACAATTCGGGCTAGCTGAGATCACCAACGAAACTTGAGACTCTGAAAGTGCGGCCTTCAAAAGTTATGACCACCTGAAAACTGCTGTGAAGTCGGTCATCGAGCACTTCTGAGTCGATCATCTAGCACTTTTCCACAGAATGTTGGCGCCGACGTCAAACAACATGAAAAACAGTTATGGTACAAACTCCACCTGCATGAAAACTTCAAAAATGGCACTGAACGGGAATCCGAATAAAATTTCAAAAATGATTCTGGCGCGGTCTTCAATTTCATTGCTACAGTGTATTCAAACTGGTTCTTGTTTACAAATGAAGGTTGGTTTAGGACTTTTTCGAAATTTCCGTTCCATAAAGAGGCCGAGCTATACAAAAACACAAAAAAAACAATATATGGTTTTCTGCGCGAAGGGGGGTGCTCAGCTTTTGTGGACCACCATATGAGAATATTCGATGTTCAGCGGTACATATGGTTAGGTCCGGGTTTTTTTCCTCAAGAAAAAACATTTAAATGCAAATCGCGGCTGTTGAAATCTCACAAGCGGCTGGCTGGTAATACCAGCCAGCCGCCGGTGAGATTTAACTTGCCGCGATTTGAATTTAAATGTTTCTTCTTGAGGAAAAAAAAACTACGGACCTAACTATACTTGTGAAAACAATTAAAATGAAATTCTGAATGGTAAATAAATCTAAAAAAAAACTCCTTAAAGGCAGTGTTCACGATGATTTTCGTTCCCGAGTTTTCCACGTAGAACAATGCGCTGGCTACCAAGTGTTACCAAAATTACGAAGAAACGGAGAGAAACGCACTAAATCGTCTCATTTTAGTGATATTGTTCTCTGGCCTGGACTAGTTGTCCGGTTAGGTGAAGCTGCTCACGGTGGTTGTCACCTATGAAAGATCAGGCTAATTGAAAATGGAAGAATATTTTAAGCAAAACAGTACTAGTTAGGGTCCGAAGGAAAGAACGAAGCAACACAAAATATAGAATTGCAAAAGATGGTTTCACAAAAGGTTTCATTGTCACAACAAACAGTTCCTGCGAGAGTAAAGAGGCGGGATGAGAGTAAAGGATTTCGAGCCCTTCTGGTGCGTTTTTCTTGGTTTCTTCGTCATTTCAGTCCTACTCGGGAGCCAAAGAATCGATTTAGTGAAGAATCTCAAAATCGAAGATTATCGTGAACACTGCCTTTAATAAAAAATTCAAGTTTACGCAATATTTTTTCAGGGGACACCGTACAAATTTCAAAGCTTGAGGTGGGGACCGCACCTCTCACAGGCCGATCATGGCGCCATACCCCATCATGGGGGAATACACCTTTTCACAATTGGGCGAAGCGAATAGGGTACCCATCGGGAACTTTTCAGGGTGTTCAGAGAAGTTGTTCGGGATAGGGCTCAAAAAATTTCTTTGGGGTTGATCCGGCGTTGTGAATGCGAATCTTGGGTCAGTTACTCAATATTTTGAAGCTAAATGTAGTCTGCCGTAAATGTGATGTTATTTATTTGGGGTAGCTTGTCTTAGTGCCTCGAAAATCGATAAATTTGCCTCATATTCGTGTTCAGCACCTCAACTGACAACTGTGAAAATTTTTTAGCTCGAGCTGAGGCTCTTGCCAAACTACCGTATTTCCACCGTAACCTACCTTATGCTATAGAAAATCGATAAGCTGACATCAGATTAGTGTTGGGCGCTCCAAATAACTTCTACGGCGAAGTTTCGAAAGTCGCATGTCGGCTTAAAAACTTGTCCTGGTTGTAGGCCTTCATTTAAACCTGTCGAATTTTCCCAAAATTTGACAAATCGACCTCAGATCTGTATTCAAGACCCCGAATAACCCCTATGATGAAGTTTTGAGCTAAATCTGAAACTTTTCTCTGACCTCTCTTTCTGAGTACATTTTTAAAATCTAATCCCTAGTAAAAACACATGTATGATTCGCCTCGAATTTTTTCGTAGCAGCTCCAGTATAATCGCTAATTTCAGAACAGCAGCGGCAGTCGTCATTCAGTAGTTGCCCCACTCCGCCGATAAGTGAGCCTTCGCCTGAAGTCTCGTCTTCAGAGTCAATCAATATGTCGGAGGGATCACGCAAACTTCTTGACGGTCTTGAAGAATCCGAGTTGCCACATACAACTGTGGAGGTGAGCTAACGCCAGCAATATGTTGTTTACGATATCTGCTTCCAGGATTAGCCTTTGATCGGTTACAGGAAAAGGAAACAAAATCTGATGTGCTACCCAACGTTGAGAAATTGTCACTGGAAGTTAAGAAGCCTCCTTTGGATATGAAATTAGAGGTTTGATCAGCCTACTTTACTGAATTCTGAAATAGGTTTACTTTCAGTGAATAGACGTAAATTTTTTACCGAGATTCAGTTTAAAGGTTGGAGGGTCCAAGTGAGAAAAATTTATTGATTTTTTCGATGAGATATTTTTGGTCAGAATCCCATCGCAAGTTAGGCCCTCATCATAGTGTCCCAATCGGCTGGAGCCATCTGGTCGATAAGCATCTATATCATGCAAACTGGGTGTTAAAAAATCACTCCGATGTAGCCGGACTGAGCCCGCCTGTGCCGTGCGTGGCCGACCCGGTCTATACTTAGTTAGCACTGCATTGCTTACGGGCTAGGGACTGAGCCCAGCACAAACAAAAGTCTCGAAAAATGGAGTGTTGTGTCGAAGGTGAAAAGAAACAACTCAAAGTTTGGTGAATTTCCTTAAAGGCACAGGACATCCAAAAAGTTAATTTCCAGATTTCAGGCTTATCTTGGAGAGAGTCACACGCTGATCACAGTGGTATCTCTGTAATCGTCCAAGACCCCCTTTGAACAGAGTTATGGATCTTTAAAAATGCTAAGATTTTGAGGGTGAAAAATTGGTGGACGAGTTGTCTCAGGCCTTCATTTCTCTTCATTCGCAATCGTTGCGTGAGAGAAAGTCAGGATAAGGAGACAGTCCGGAAATGGACTGAAGAACGACGGCTTGTTGAAATTCATCCATCCATCGAGCCGCTATCGAGTTCGAAAGTCTGTCAGGGGGTCGGGCCTGTGGTGGTGAGCGAGGAGGGTCGGGCCTGTGGTGGTCGCCTATATCTCGCTTATTTGAAGGAAATGAGATCCTGCATTTGGCATGCGTTATACAGGAGGTGTCTTCTACACAATTACTTGAAAATCTTAAAATTCTGAGGGTGTACTGTGCCTTTAATGCATATGGGTAGATAAAAAATTCCAAAATTTGCATTTTTGGATTTGAGAAATTTGAACATTCTCAGCCCAAATCTTTTCAGGCGGGAAGGGAGTAGTTTGGAGAGCTGAACGCGATAATAAGATCCTTTTGGTTTTTTTAGCGGATTACTTCAAGTTACAGCGAGAAAAGTATCGTTCATTTACAGTAAACTATCGTAATCTTCCGAAAATCCAAAAATGAACCTCATATTCGTGTTCAGCTCCTTAAATCACTCCCGGTAAACCATATTTGGGCCGAAAGTTCGATTTTCTAAAATTCAAGAATTTATGTTTTTCGTAGTTTTTTATCTACCCAGGTGCATTAAGGAAATTTTAGCGAGCTTCAAGTTGTGTTTTTTCATCTCCCCTCTCTCCCCCCCACGGCATCCAACAGATCGTTTTTGAAAGTCCGGTTTGCTCTGGGATCAGTTCCTAATGGGGTCTAAAAATGAAGGTCAAGCGTGATGCGAAATCTCACAACGGGGGGGGGGATCGCGAAAATTTTGGACCAAAAATGAAAATTCGGTAAGGATATCCCAAAAGTTCTCAATGCTTTCTGTCACCAAAGGGAAGCATCGTAGCATTTCTCAGGTTCTAGACGCTTGAGTTCGACTACTGAACGAATTTTGGGCGCCTGACAGTTTTAGTCATCAAATATAAAGGCTATAAAACTGCGGAATTCTCATGGTTTCTACGCGCGCTGGTGCGGAGCGGTGGTTAGAGACAGTGAGAGAGCGCATAACATACGGAGGGAGCAGAATCTCCAGCGCCGCTCGGGCCTCGAGTCGTGAGAATTACGACGTTTTTCAGGGGAAAAACTGCCCAGAGATCGCAAAAATTTTTGATTTTAGAAAACGAATTCCATGGTGGGAGTCGCTCCGATTTCAAGGAATTACGCAACGCCCCGTTTGACCCTGCGAAAAGTTCCTCCGATGTAGATAGTAGCTACACTGAGCACGCGTGTCCCGTCCTGATCCAGATTTGGCTGTTCGGGTCGATACGTATGCAATGCGTTGCCTACCGAGGTAGAAAATCTCCCGCTGTGGCCGGGCTGAGCCACCGGTTGTGCACTCGCGCACGCTTGCGTATTCGATTGGCATGCAGCCGACACATTAGGGGCGGCGTAGGACAGCGCAGGATCACTAGGGACGGGAGAGTACGGCATAGTTCGACCTTAGGTCGACTATGACAGCACCTTAGTCTCAATAAGCGAATCGTACGCCTGCTTGGTTGTGCTTAAGTCTGCTGTTTTTTTTTTCTACTCAAGCTCTGTCTTGTTGAGAGTGCTTCACAGAGAACATACACTATGTTCATCAAAGGGGCGCGAAGACTGTCTTGGGTTTTTTTTTCTGGCTACATAGTGAAAACTATTGTTTAGGAAGACTTGTGCAGATATATGCATCAATGCTTGGAGTCGAAGGAAGTCCGTGCTGCTCTAAAGAAGGCGAATCCCGAATTCTTCGCTGCTGTGGTGGACGCAATAATGCGCGTTTAGGTGAGGAGAGTTTCATCATACTTCTTTGTAGGGTATTTCTCGATCTCTGTTTTTATACGGGTCAACCATGAGCAGTTTCAGCTCCCGAGAGCTGCACCACCACTGTTAATCGCCTGCATTTATCCATCGGCGCCAATGATGCCTTGGATTCATATGTTGCATGTTCATTCCATTTTTCTTCTCTGGTGGGAATTATACATCCTAGGTAGCAATGTTTGGTGCCCTTCTCACCCCAGCCTCCGTCCGCCTCGATACTGATTGAATTATCTATGCAGCTCTACTTTGCTATCTTGTAGAGCTCCTTTGTCCATGTACTTTATTCTTGCATCTTGTGAGAGATGTACCTTAGCACTGTTTTTGGTGGTTTCCCCACCAATGGTCGCCAACTTTCTTCTCTTTAGTAGTTGGATAGTTGCTTCTTTGACTGAACCTAAGACAGTGTTAAAGATAATAGTAGTGTTCATCCTTTTTAGTGTGATTTCGACTTCTGTAAACAATTTCTGGCCAGTTATTGCTTAAAATTCCGCGAGATAGTCGCCAAGAGACATTCATTGTGAACACCGATGTCTTACGCTTACTTATTCACCCTCCATTGCGGGGGGTCTCCAGGCTACAATCGTCTTGGTGTTAAGTGTCTCATAGCTGCAGCCTTACTGCCTCCAAGCCTCTCCTGGCTGCAGCTTTTGCCATCAGTCGTCCTCGATTACGACTCATGAGGTTTATTGTCGCTGTTCTTACTGTCTAATAGTCACATATATACAAGAACTGTTAGTTGTGTATCATTAGTGGCTTGTAGATCAGATACACAGCTCATATTTGCGTGGCTGCCCTCTCATCACTGCGGCGCCGCTGTGATCTGTGCGTTCTATCAACAAGCCTCATTAGTTATTGACCTTGTGTGGTGCGTAAAACTTCGAAAAAATCGTCCTGCTGGGGTTCGCCTATAATGTTCCTCAGAATGATAGCAAAAAAAATGTGTGTTCTTTTTACTTCTCTATGTATTGTATCCTGTAATGTGTTAGTGTCACCATGTAACCTTTTGGTGTGCCCTTATGGTATCTTAGACACCTTGTGATAGCTGAGGTATGAGCAAAAGTGTCCTTTGCAATCGATACTATAACATGGCATTCTTCTCTTCTATTTGTTCATCCTTATTAGTGGGTTTATTCAAAATCAATCAATACTATCCTTGTCTTGTCTGCTTGCTCTTAAGTTTCACAAGGGAACTACCTATTAGTCAGCCTGGCCATTCCCAAATGACATGTATTCTTCTAGAACCAGTTTTGGGCGTTAAGTCCGAAAATGCCCTTCTCAACTGCCTAAGACCACTCTGAAAGAAGTTATAGACGTTTTCTAATTGATTTCCTACCTATTGCTCTATTGTCTTTTATGTAAATTTTGGAAGCGGACCTCATAACCGTGTTCAGCGCCCAAAACAGCGCATCGCAGTGTTATAGCGTTTTCGACCAATTGTTGGTTGAGCGTTCATTCATAGGAAAAAGGTGAAAATCTCGTGGACCGGCCGACCCATTGGATCACCCCGCCCACGTCATGTAAAAGTTGTCCATCGTTCGTTTCACCTAAGGAACAGCTGTCAAATTTTTGTATACTCCTTATCCCGAAAAATTCTAATATCCACGCATGGGAATTCAACAATCTCATTTTTAAAAAGTTTTTTCAGATTTTTAGATTAAAGAAAGCCGCTTATCCTGTGTAAAACGTCGTAATTATCACGACTCATGGAGAGCGGCGCACGTGATTCTGCTCCCTCCGTCTGTTACGCGCTCTCTCACTGTCTCTAACCTCTGCACCCGTACACGTAGAAACCATCAAAATTTCGCGGTTTTATAGCCTTTACCTAAAAATTCCGAAGCTCGAAACCATTTGCGACGCTTGGTTTGGCGTTTTGTCCGCAGTGCGCATAACACAACAACGGGCGTCGATTTAAAAATTCGTTTAAAATGCATTTTAAACAGTTTTTTCTATATACGAGAGTTTCATTCATGTTGACGTTTGTCTATTATCCTCTACTTCGTAAACTTGCCTGCTCAAAGCACAGAAAACTAGGATACAGTTTCTTATCGTGAACACTGCCTTTAAGAAAAATGTCTCAGACTTGACTTAAACCTCGCCCATGTTGGTTATTCGGTCTGCTGATCACAAATCTGAAGTTAATTTGTCGGGTTTTCAAAGCTTTAGACCCATTTCGTTCAAAGCTTCGCATCGGGAGAAATTATGAGAGCAATACGCGACTTTTGACGATTTCCGGGATGCTACGATAGATATGGTTCAAATTGTTGCTCTGGGCGCTATTTGGAGTGCTCAACACGAATCCGAAGTCGGTTTATCGATTTTTGACAGGTTACGGTGGATTACGGCGGGTATACGGTAGTTTGGTCAAAGTTTTAGGTTTGACTCAAATTTTCTATGCGGGGGTTATCTGGCTGTGCTGAATACGAATTTGATGTTCATTTGTCGATTTTCGAATCATTAGGGTAGGTTTTGCCCGGTAAAGCCGGTGCCCGCTGCTGGTGATAATCGAAATCAACAGGTCACTGGGGATGTACCAGAGCTTACCTTGCTGCGAGGCTTTTAAACACGCCTTTTTTTAGAGTGATTTTAGCCACCAACGATGGCCATATACGGACGGACACTGCGTCCAAGGATGGTCCTAGAAAGTGCATTTCATCCGGAATGGCTGGCTGACTAAAATGAGGTTCTTGAGACGTATGTAGATCACATTTAATTTGCGCTCACTTTAGTGTGCGAAATGAGCTTGCGTTTATAGTGGCCTTCTGTGTCACGCACTTGCCACGCGTCGGGTTAAGGCTTCGGATCGTGGGATTAGCCTCGAATGTGTCAAGTGTCGGACAAGTTCGGGGTTGACAATATGGGACCAAGATAAGATTAATTTTAAATTACCTTAACACGTTGCAATTGCGCGTTTATTTAGCAGCGGACAGTAAGAGTGAAAATTGTTCCATTCGTTAATGTGTGGTACCCTCTATAAACGTCGAAATTCACATCATTCGAGGCGCGAGCGGCGCGCGCGTCGCCTCGGTTTCCGTCTGCCCTACGCTCTCTCACTGTCTCTAACCTCCTCTCCGCACCAGCACGCATAGGAACCAAGTGAATTTTGCCGTTTTATAGCCTTTACGTTATTTGAGATGTGGCTGTATTGTTTGCTATTTACGAATAAACATCTCGGAACAACTTTGTGAATAATGTGGAAGTTATGCTCGCGCAGCAAGGTTCTTCTTCTGAATTGTCTGCATTCAGTGAAGGTAATATGTGTGGCCCATAAAGTCGGCACGGATCGTACTGATACTTTGCGTTCCTGCGTTGGCGCAATATTGCTGCACGCATTTTATAACAGAAAGGAACAGAGTATATTCGCATCCGAAACAGGATATAATCTTGATCTGCCGACAAATAGCTAATTGCCTCACACAGAAACAGCAGATGCCCAAAGTTTCTAAATATTCGGAAATTTTCGCTTCATCACCTTCATTAATAGCGGAATCTTTGCCTCGAGTTAGGAGAAAGGTGGAAGATTGTCGCCTCTATCGATCCAACCTGAGGAGATTCGTACTAGAAAGGCCCCACCCTCAAAATGGCTGCGACTTCAACTCTCAGCGTCCGACTATGAACAAGACTTAAGTTTTATACATATTATAAGCTGCCCGGCAACTCGTAACCGCGAGCTTGCTGCGCTTAGCTGGGCCAAATTCCGGTCCGCAATTGCGTCTCGACACGCTTTGCAGCCGCGCGCGCTCGAGTCAGTCGGTTTTCCAGCGCCAAAGCCGACTCGATGTGGATTTTTTATACAATGTTCTTCAAATTTTCTTAGTTTCTAGTTTCCAAAACTCACCTAGGGTCGGCAGATCGGCGGCTGCGGCGCTGGAAGCTTTTCTGACTCGGGAGCGTGCGGCCGCAAAGCGTGTAGAGACGCAATTGCGGACAATTTGGCCCAGATAAGTACAGTACTAAGCGTCTCGCGTAGGTTTGAGCAGGCTGTTGCGCCAATTTTCGGCGGAGCTACGACCCCTTACCTTTTGACCCATTTTTTTTGCCGATCCGTAAGAGTAAAAAATTCTTTTGCTTTTTGAGAGTGACAAAGATGGAAAAATTCGAATTTGTCTGACAATGTTCTATTTTTTTCAAGATCAAGGTCGCTCGCGGTTGACGTGTGAACGTGGGACGACTTCTAACCCGCGACTCATTATTACTATGTAGATACCTCATTTTAGATCACCAAGTGTTTTATGGAAAATTCTCTTCCTTTTACGACCCCCCCCCCAATTTTCAGATATCCTGCTATTACCCGATGGGTTGGCTCCTGGTTATGTTATAAAACTTGCGTAAGACTGAGCCTCTTACTTTGGAATGAATTTCCTGGATTCTACCGATAACCTATCGGGAACGTGCCGCATTGGTGCCGGGCCCGAGCCAGAGCGACGGATTCCCCGCAGGTTCGTGGTCGTGTCAAGGCATTGCCTGGATTCTGACAACATCTCTATGCAAAGGCTTTCCCCTTTCCTTGCTGTAATAGATTATAAAGTCACTGCCTGAATGGCGAAGCCGAGCGGTGCTGAGCCAGGCGTCGTTGAGACTCCCGCAGCCAAGCGACGCGGCACAGTGCATTTCTGTGTTATTGATCACGCGGCGCGGTCGATATTATGGAATTGCACTTCGCCGCGCCGCTCAGCGGTGAGATTGTAAAGAACGCCTCAAGGCCGACGCAGCGCGGCCGCGAAACGCGAGATAACTCAAATCGCTGCGGTGCGCGGCTGCGCCGCACCCGCCCGAACTCAGTGCAGCTCGACTTCATCATTCCGGGAGTGGCGCTATGTTTTCCAGCTCCTCTCAACGCCTAGACACCGTACACCGAGTGCCGCTTCTAGAGCTACTAGGTAGCACACATCATATTCGGCACAGAAAAAACACATTTGCATACCCAACGCGGCACGCTGATGCCAGTCATAGCTAAAACGCCGCCGTAGTGGGCTAAGCGACCAAGCCTCTCCGGCTGTGTGCGTTCACGCCATTTGCTCACTTCTGCTAGATAGCTTGCGATAGGATAAATATCTTATCTCGTAAGCGTTCCTAGTATTCTTCGACTTCTGATTATTGATTCTATCGCAGGCCATCTAGCACAAGTGACCACGTGGCCCGACTGTACGCAGCCTGTGAGGCTTGATAGCGTAGCCCACTACGGTGGCGTCGGGGTTCAGCTTGCTATTATTTTCCAGCGGATAAGGCGTCGATGGACTGTTTTTCAGATAGATAATCTATTCGATTTGGTAGCCATCGGTTTTGTAGATGGGTGGCTAATGGCGGTATCACCGGGATTCGCGATAAGGATAGTGACATTTCGGTGTTGCGACTCGCACCAGAAGCGAAGTCGTCTTGGAGCCAAGGGTAATCGTGTTTGGACTCCCATTCACGATCACATTGTACATACATAGCTGCGTTCTGCAACAGCGGTCTTCCGCAGCTGCGGACTGGATAAGGATAGTATTGTGCCTGTTTACCCAACTTCGTCAAAAATAGATTCGAGGGCAATCATTGGAAGATCGTCATTGCCAGCGACTACCCGCTTTCCTTCGAGTGAGGTGCTTCAGGCGCGTTTTTGTCCAGTTCATACGGTTTTTTTTTCAAAGTCCGCCATATCTTTCCACGTGGTGTGGCAAACTCGCGGTTGTCCCCGCGACACCTGCGCGCGTACACGTCACGGTCCAGCGGGAGCCTCGCACGCGGCGAACTATCAATCCAGAAAAAAATTGGGACTATCCTAGACGGGGAGGGCACTCAAGATTCAAGTCAGAAACTAAATGAACCACCGATCTATAACGTCATCAATTGAAGTATTTCTGTAGAATTTCATCAACAACATTGATTGATAGACTAGACGAAAAATACCGTGCGGTACCGATTGCCACAGAGCCATAAAATACTCTGCGATTTTCATTCGAGAGATTGAGTCGGTCGGTCTGATATAGCAATGCAACCGATATCATCATTTCATGCCCTTGTGGCAATCGGTACCGCACGGTATTTGGAGTCTACTGATTGATAGCAGCATCAAGCATCTTTTATCAGGTTTTCCATTCATTTCTATGAGAAAATCTTGGGTGCCCCCCCCGTCTAGGATAGTCCCGAAAAATTGCTCTGGGATTGAAACCGTTTGGGTCATCCGGCCAATTGTGCAGGACACTTCCAAAGACGCGCGCAAGTTTGAGAACGCCGTGAAGCACAATTTAGAAAGTCTGCTGGCTCACGTGTACAGCCGGTATGGATCCTAGTGATACTTTGCGTTCCCCTTTGAAGGTTGGCGCAAACTCGGTGCATTTATGTTTTAGCATATGGCGCCCAGTCAGCGCCAATCTCCAACAGGGAACGCAAAGTATCACTAGGATCCATGCCGACTGTATCTAGGTGTACAGCACGATGGTGTAGTGTAGGTCATGCTGATAGGCTGTTTTTCACAAGTTGATAATTCACAATCGCCCATAGAAATCCTCCTAAGGCGTCATTCATAGTCCTCACCGCAAGGGCGGCACGCGCGGGACGAGCGGAAAAATTTTTTTCATAGTCCACGGCTCGTCCCGCGCATCACGCGCGTGCCGCGCTTGCGGTGAGGACTATCAATGACGCCTAAGGCTGGGATCACACTTCCACCGACGAGCGACGCGATGCAATGTCTACCATCAATATCGTCTGAAAATCGATGTTCCCGATATGCACTGTCGCTGTCGCGGGAAGCATGATCCCGGCCTATCACCTTCTTCATGCTTCTGCGGTCGCGCCAAATCCCGCGGAATTTCAATAGAAAAATTGGAAATCAGATGCAAGATAACGGTATCAGACATATGATGTCGGGAATATCCTAGACGGAGGGGGGAGCATTCAAGATTTCAGTCAGAAATGAAATGAACCACCGATCTGTAAACAGAATTACTTTGCTTATCTGGGCCGAATTCCGGTCCGCAGTTGCGTCTCGACACGCTTTGCGGCCGCACGCTCCCGAGTCAGAAGAGCTTCCAGAGCTGCAGCCGCCGATCTGCTGACTCTAGGTGAGTTTTGGAAACTGGAAACTAAGAAAAATTGAAGAAAATTGTATAAAAAGCCACATCGAGTCGGCTTCGAAGCTGGAAACCCGACTGACTCGAGCGCGTGCGGCCGCAAAGCGTGTCGAGACGCAATTGCGGACCGGAATTTGACCCAGATAAGCACAGTATAAACTTCAAACCGCAGATTCTATCCACAGTAATCCAATGGTCATGATACTGTGCTTATCTGAGCCAAATTCCGGTCCGCAATTGCGTCTCGACACGCTTTGCGGGCGCACGCTCCCTAGTCAAAAGAGCTTCCAGCGCCGCAGCCGCCTATCTGCTGACTCTAGGTGGGTTTTGGAAATTGGAAACTATGAAAAATTGGAGAAAACTATATAAAAAAGCCACATCGAGTCGACTTTGGCGCTGGAAACCCGACTGACTCGAGCGCGTGCGGCTGCAAAGCGTGTCGAGACGCAATTGCGGACCGGAATTTGGCCCAGATAAGCATAGTAAGAGTATTGAAAACAACTCCATCCATTTATCGTCAAGATGAAGCGTAGGTCGGTAGAATGATATCGTGCTCCCTGCAAGGGACTCGTTCCGGTACTCATGGAATAAGGTTTCGTATGATAGTGCGGTTGAAACGCAACACTAAGGACCTCCACATCAAGTTGCTCTCTTGAAGTTGTAAGACTTGTAGGTTTCCCCTACTGCTGCATAGGGTAGCACGTTAGGTTCTTATTCCCCACTAGATGCACCAACATGCTGCTTTTTAACGGAGCTTTACCTCCAATTATTGCGCCAGCTGCTTCAGTTTTCGCTCCAAACTCCTGCGCTTCAGTTCTGCCCAACTGTTGCTCTCGACAACACTCACCAAACTGTCATGAAGAACCTCATCCCACAAGTATCGGAGTGAATTGCTTACAAGGAGCATGATGATCCACCAACCGACATTTTATAACTGTTGTAAATGGGATGCAGATGTGTTCCTTTACTCTTATCATGGCGATTGGGTTACGGTGGATGAAATCTGCGGTTTGAGTTTTATAATTCTGTGATCTGTAACGTTGTCAGTCGAAGTATTTCTATAGGCCCCGGTCATAGTTGGATAAGCTGACGTCTCCAGCCCGGTCGATACACACAGAATGCATTGGAAAAGAGATGCAAAAATCACTCGGTGTATCCCTCCAACACCCCCCCCCCGCACCCGCCAACACCCACCCGGTCGATACGTATGCTTAAAATGATGGAGTGAGGTTGAGAAAATCACTCGGTGTATCCGACGCGGTCGAAATCCATGCTATACGTGGATGACGGCGGATGAGAAAATCACCGGGTGGGCGGTATACTTAGTATCCGAATCACTCCATTTCGGATATCCGACCGGATATCCGAGATTCGGATAAACCGATATCCGAAAATTTGAAAACACGCATTATCTGAATCGAACCAATATCCGGGAAATTTAAAATCGGCATTATCTGAATCGAACCATTATCCGAAGGGTCAAAAATTCGGATAAAATCGGATAAAAACGGATGAAACGGATAAAAACCGGATGAAACGGATAAAATTTGCGTAAAATCGGATAAAATCGGATAAAAATCGGATAAAAACCGGATAAAACGGATAAAATTTGCGTAAAATCGGATAAAAACGGATAAAACGCATAAAAATCGGTTCATTTTAGGTTAAATGTAGAAAAGTGTGTGTGAGTGTGCGTGTGTGTGTACGTGTGTATGTGTGTATGTGTGTGCGTGTGTGTGTGTGTGTGTATGTGTGTGTGTACGTGTGTATGTGTGTGTGTGTATGTGTGTGTGTGTGTGTATGTGTGTATGTGTGTGTGTACGTGTGTGTGTATGTGTGTGTGTGTGTGTGTGCGTGTGTGTGTACGTATGTGTGTGTGTGTGTGTGTGTGTGTGTGTGTGTGTGCGTGTGTGTACGTGTGTATGTGTGTGTATGTGTGTGTGTGTATGTGTGTGTGTATGTGTGTGTGTGTGTGTGTGTGTGTGTGTGTGTGTGTGTGTGTGTGTGTGTGTGTCGCCTGAGATTTGTTCCGATAATATCCGAAATTTATCCGAAATTATCCGACGGATATCCGTATCCGAATCATTGGAAAAATGGCATTATCTGAATCGAACCAATATCCGGTAAATTTGAAATGGCATTATCCGAATCGATCCATTATCCGAGGAATTACCTTCGGATAACAAGTATAGTGGGCGGGCCCATGATAAAACATTGCGTATCCCTAGAAAGCTAACCTTACTGCTACCTCCGTTACTTCACCATACTCTCCTTCACTATTTCTCTGAACAGGTGCAATCCTGTTGGCCACGTAATCATCGTCATATCTAGTTGGATAATGTGCTTATCTGGGTCAAATTCCGGTCCGCATTTGCGTCTCGGCACGCTTTGCGGCCGCGCGCTTTCGAGTCGGAAGAGTTTCCAGCGCCGCAGCTGCCGATCTGTTGACTCTAGGTGAGTTTTAGAAACTGGAAACCAAACAAAATTGAAGAAAACTGTACAAAAAAGCAATATCGAGTCGGCTTTGGAGCTAGAAACTCGATTGACTCGAGCGCGTGCGGCCGCAAAGCGTGTCGAGACGCGATTGCGGACCGGAATTTGACCCAGATAAGCACAGTACAAAGAGTGATTTTCTCAACCTCACTCCATCATTCTAATCATACGTATCGACCGGGTGGGTGCGGGGGGGGGGGGGTGCTGGGGGGAGTCGGTGGGTTACAGATGCAAATAGCACCAACTCTGACCGGGGCCATAGAATTTCATCACCAACAATGACTGATAGTAGCATACAGTTGACCGTAATGGGACGTGGTGCGGTTGCGGACTCGCACTAAAACTACGGTAGAATCTGGCACTTTGCCAGATTTCGTCATCGCTCGGCGCCACAGCTGATATTCTCGTGAGCGGAGAGACGACGGTTGGCGCCGATCGATAGACGATTATAAATTGCCACCGGCACAAAATTCTCACGGTAAACAAAAATTGATGATACCCATTTGATAAAGGGTAGGGTATAAAAGAAATTGAGCGCGGTGAGTTTTCATTCACACACCGTCATTCTCCGGAGTAAGTGGCTGAATCTGAACACACTAGGGGTTAGGGAAACAGTCTCACCGGTGATAAAGATTACACGATACTGGGGCCTACTCATGGAAAACCCTGGCAAGAAAAACTACTTCACTTCCGCGAGAATTTTGTGCCGGTGGCAAATTATAATCCTGTCCGATCGATGACGAAATCTGGCAAAGTGCCAGATTCTACCGTAATTTAGTGCGAATCCGCAACCGCACCATGTCCTTTTAACATTGCGGTCAACTGTAAAGCCTCTTTTATCAGGTTTTCCACTCCCTCCGATTAGAAAATCTCGAGTGCCCCCCCCGTCTAGGATAGTCCCATTAGTTCTTATAATCCTGATGAAATTCCGCGGCATTTGCCGCTACCGCAAAAGCATGATTGGGGTGTAAGGTAGCAATAATATCCATTCATTTTTTTCCAGCAGGTTTGAACATATTAAAACATGATTTGACACGTGAGACAGCACTGTTCCTCTTCTTCAGTGAGAATTTGGTGGCGATGGTCATTTATAATCGTCTGTTTTTTCAATGCCGTGATCCGCTGAGACCGTCCACCCTTTCTCTTTTCCCCATTCATTTCTCTGAATCAGTAAGTCGAAAACTAACCACCTTTCTCACTTCTTATGAAAGCTTCCTTTTTTCGGGACTATCCTAGACGGGGGGGGGTACCCAAGATTTTCTCATAGACCTGATAAAAGAGGCTTGATGCCGCTATCAGTCATTGTTGTTGATGAAATTCTGTAGAGATACTTCAATTGATAGCGTTATAGAGCGGTGATTTACTGTGCTTCTCTGGGCCGAATTCCGGTCCGCGATTGCGTCTCGACACGCTTTGCAGCCGCACGCGCCCGAGTTCGAAGAGTTTCCAGCGCCGCAGCCGCCGATCTGTTAACTCCAGGTGGGTTTTGGAATCTGAAAACTGAAAAAATTGCAGAAAACTGCATTAAAAAAGCCACATCGAGTCGGCTTTGGCGCTGAAAACTCGACCGACTCGATCGCGTGCTGCCGCAAAGCGTGTCGAGACGCAATTGCGGACCGGCATTTGGCCCAGAGAAGCACAGCATTTCATTTTTGACTTGAATCTTGAGTGCACCCCCCCCGTCTAGGAGAGTCCCCCTTTTTCTAGTTTTCTTCAACCCGTAATTTCTTGAAGGCAGCGTTTACGATTAAAACCGTATTCTAGTTTTCTATGTAGTGGATAATTAGAAAAATCCCCCAGAAACTCGAATATCGGGGAAAAACTGTTTGAAAAAACCATTGAAGATTTATTTACGACTGCTGGTGTATTTTGTGCACTGCGGACAAAACGTCAAACAAACGTCGCAAATGTTTTGAGCTTCAAGATTTTCAGATGAGTGACTTCTTTGTTTTCTGTTCCCTGCATCAAAGGTCAGTGCACATAATCTTTCGCGACAAAGGGTTTCCAAAAATCCGGCCTCTGTCGCCCTGGAGAAAGGAACGCAGGACAACTGTCACATGACATGGGCGGGGTGACCCAACGGGTTGGCCGGGCCACGAGATTTTCACCCACTTCCTGGACGTTTTCCGTCGTACTTCCATACTTACTCTTCTTAGGGGTCTCCGGAGCATTGACAACTCGGCACGGGGGGTGTCCGAGTCAGTATGATGAGCGCAGAGGACGAAAAGAAAGGCGCTGCCAGCCGGCCCGGCACTCTCTCGGCCCGGCTAAAGTGCAAACTGTCTATCTCTGCGTCTCCGCGGGGTGGACCCATTTACAGCTTTGGCTGTACACTACAGGGATAAGTGCAAACTTAATTTGAGGGGGAAGCACTCGAAATCCCAGAGAAGAACAAAAATCGAAATTCAGAAACCAGAGCATTCCCGTAGAGTCTCCAGGAGAACACTGGCGGGTAACGATATCATTTCTCTGGTATTGGGAGAAATTCCTATTTTCATGGATTAATCTGGGGTGCCCCACAACAAGGTTTGCAACTAGGAAGGTTTCACTGAAGTTATCGATATTTTTCTTCGATCGAATCGGTGAAAAACGCTGTGGGCTGTACTTTCTTTAAAGGCACAAGACACCCAAAAAATTAATTTTCATATTTCATACTTATCTTGGAGAGAGTCACACGCTGATCACAGTGGTATCTTTGAAAACGTCCAAGACCCCATTTTAACAGAGTTATGGCTCTTCAAAGATGCCTAGATCTCGAGGGTGTAAAATTGGTGGACGAGTTGTCTCAGGTCTGTATTTCTGTTCATTCGCAATCATCGCGTGAGAGTAAGCCAGGATGAGGAGACAGTCCGGTTATGGACTGAAGAACGACGACTTGTTGAAATTCATCCATCTATCGATCCGCTATCGAGTCCGAAAATCTGTCAGGGGGTCGGGCCTGTGGTGGTGAGCGAAGGGGGTGGGGCCTGTGGTGGTCGCTTATATCTCGCTTATTTGAAGGAATTGAGATCTCGCATTTTACACGTGATATACAGGAGGGGTCTTCTACATAAATTCATGAAAATCTCATAATTCATATCTGAGGGTGTACTGTGCCTTTAATGAGGTAGGACAGAGGAATTGGTCAACAAATGGGCTACTTAATGTTATAAAATCAATCGGTACAAATCGGAAAATCTTGAAGATTTTCCGTGGGTCACCACATATTTTCAAATAAGTGAGTAATTCTATCAAAAAGAAGGGGTTTCAGGCAGAGGTGGTTTCGGGCAGACAGACACGTTCCAAAAAAGGAGCAACAGTAAAACGGGATGAGAGAGTCTTCAAAAAATTAACAAAATTTCTTGAGATCTAATTCACTTGGCAAAAACTTTTAAATCCAAATAATAAGCCATTGCTCTATTTCTCAAAAAAAAGAGCTAGATGCCTCTCGATAAAAGACACTTGTTTGGTAAGGTTCAGTTGCTGCTGTACTTTCACCAGTTCACTTACAGTTCTGATCAGCGAAAGGAAACCGTTTATGTGGATCAGACTTTATGTCTTGTTTTCGATAATAGGTATAGAATATTTCCACCGGTACTAGAATAACCGGAGCAAGCTCATCTTCAAAACCACAAAGATCTTCTCTGAAGAATAACACGAGATGATTTCGTGAATTCAGAATTTCAGCCACGGAAATTGGCTCTCAAGAAGCATTGTTAATTTTTTGTAGACTCACCCACTTCACCTTCCTATTGTTCCTTTTTGGAGGAAATTTGCGTCAACATCGAGCCACTTTTGCTTGAAAGTGCCCATTTTTTATAGAGTTTGCTTTGCTTTTTCTTCTTTATCATATGTTTAAGCAGCAGGTTAGTATTGCATCCAGTAACTTTCTCAAGCGAACTGAAGTGTTATAAAAAAGAGTGAGCGTTAGAACTGTTCCCGATTTTCAGAGAATATGATTACTGGTTAAACTCGAAGAATTTGTACTGCAGGAAACGCATTCTCAGTCTATGATTTCAATCTCAGCATCCCTAAAGAGGAAGCGGTCGTGGCCGATGTTTGCCAGATTATGCAGAAAACCTCGCTCATCTGACAGATGCCAGTCGACGTCACAGCAGTAGCGTCTTTTTCTTTGTGTCTCCGTCGCGTGGGCCAGGGTGGAGGGCGCAGCAAGCGCGAGGGAAAGTGGGGGAGGCATGCTTGGTTGTCAATGGTACCGCAACCCTTCTTAGGGAGCCCAAAGATTACGTTTCCGCCAAAGACCGGACAACTTTTTCATCGTGAACACTGCCTTAGAATCACTGCTCCTCACTTTTCATGGAATTCTGAATGCTTCCACATAAGGTGATATCAGTGAAACAAAAAGTCACCCATCATCAATCACAGCTGCTTCGGAAAAAAAAAACGAGTGATATAGTCTATACATTCCATCCGACGGAGTCGGTTTCGGATATCCGGGTCGGATAATCCGATCGGATAATTATCCGAAATCCGATCCGACGTCAAAGTGGCGATTTCGGATTGATCCGAAATCCGATCAGTTGAAAAAACACGATATCCGAATTATCCGATATCCGGAAGAGTGAAAATCGAAGGATCCGATCAGAAAACCGGATAATCGGATAAAAAACGGATAATCGATCGGATAATTTCGGATGAAAAACGGATAGAATTGCGCCCGCCGTAACAGCTAGCTCCGAACGCGGTCGCGTAGAGATCGCGCGAATTCGCAGTAGAGCGCGCTATTGACGGTTGCAGAATCGCTGATTAAGCATGTGTAAGGAATGGATTTTGACACTTCACTACATGCATATTGAACAAATACAAATATTTTATGATGAAGGGGACATAATATCACAAAATAACTGCATAAAATGTGATAGGGGGTATTTCGTGAAGCGGAGAGGCCTTATTTCGTTTTGCAAGTACCTAGGCCGCCGTCAGAGATGGTCGATGAACTGAGTCCCACCCAGTCGATACGCACCGAAATAGTGACAGTCGGGTTCAGAAAAATCAACCCACTGAGTCCGAATGCGACCGACTCATTGCAACCGCAATCCACCCAGTCGGTACGGGTGTTTCACGTTCGCACACGGGCAGATCCATTGCACCAACTCACACACTCGCTGGGGTCGGTGGCCGGTTGAGGGGAGTTGAACAGGTAGCGTGCTGCCGCTCGAAACGAAAAAAGGGGCAGGCTAAGCCTGAAAACTCCCCCATTCATGCCGAAAACTCCGCGTGCAGGTCGAGAGGCAGCACTGGCGATTCAACCTGCCACCTACATCCCGCCAGAGCGTCGATATTCCGAACAATGTCAACCATGACAAGCACAAACACCTCACATCCAAGCGCAGCGTATACATTGTGGGCTGCTATTTCCGCGCTCTACACGAGAGAATATCAGGGAAAAACAGTGCAGACACTGCAACGCATTGACCCGAAAACTCCGCCACTTATGAGACATTACCACGAAAACTTCGGCAGTTATGAGTCATGCCGAAACCTCCGCTGATCAGCCAGATCCGATCAATTTCATTGCAAAAGGGGCGTTTTAACCTGCCACCGACCCCCGCGATTGCTTGAGAAGGTCGGTTTTCCTGCCCCGGACTCAGTCGGACTCGATCGGTTTTTCGACCAAGTCTGACGGGGACCTTAGATGCGGAAAAACTTGCAATTTGCGGTATTAATTCAATTTGTTCAATCTCATGATACATTATTGCCATCAAAAGACATCCACACTAAGTGTAAAAGGGAAGTGTAAGCGTTTCGACATTTTATATGATTCTGCGAAATAAGTGTGCTCCTGATGATGGCACACAAATGATTTTGAGCTCTCAGGAAGACAAACAAGTGTTTTATTCGCAAATTTCACGGACAGGTATCGAAGGAATGTCTTTTGTTCGGACGCTTTATTACAACGCGAATCTGTGTTCATAACTCGGGTGACGTTCTGAAGTTGGACTCAGACACGCTGACGGTTGTTCAGCGGGGTAAAAGGCTTGTCGGTGCGACGGCGGGAGCAAAAACGGGAGGAGTCGAATTGTTGGTTGTACCGCAGATAGAGAGAGATTCAATACACGGAGACGGTTATTTGGCGGTGGAAAAGGGGTTGACGGTGCAACGGCGGGGACCCGCTCTCCCGTGAAATATGTGGCTCGATTCGCAACCCGTAGTTTTGTGTTAAAATTAATTGATGTTGTGTCCTTCAGTTATGTTGAAGACAACAGAGGAAGTGTGCAAAAAGAACTAGCCTTGCTTCGGTTTCGCACTTGTCCCTACCCTTTTTCCGTGTCGTAATCAAACGACTTGAATTCAGGAGGGTAGGGAAACCTCGGTTGGTGTACTCATGATGCGGCGGCACGGGAAAATGGGCGTGGCTATGTACGATTGCACGCACGGTGGCCCCCTTCCTGCGACAGCGTTAATTCTGCAGGGATCATATAATTTTCAAGCTCAATGTTTACCCAGAAGGGGAAGTTCGTAACGAATTCGGATTTTTCCAGGTTTCGTTTAACAAGGTAAGGGGTCGTAGCCCTACCGGGATTATCGCAACGCCCCGCTAAACCATGATTCTGTGGCAGGTCTTCTTTTTGGTCAGTTATGTGCTCTCACCGGTTGCAGGGGAGGGCGAAGTTTCTCACCCGTGCGTGCCGCGTCGTTGTTGGCGAGCGTCGCGCGCGACCAGTTGCGCGGCGACGCGACATCCCTGCTTCAGAGTGAAACCAAGTAAACTGACATGTCCAGAGGCATAATTTGCTTTCCTGCGTTCATTTCTCGTCATAGATGATAGCCATTTACTCCTTTAAAGCGCTGAAGACTACTCTAAACGGTGGGGGTTTTTTTAGTGTTCGCCGCGAGCGCGACACACACCGGACCGCGACGCGTATGCTCGTGGCTACAGAATGTATTTGCTTGAATACACGGGGTTGAATCCAAGGTACTACTAAAAAAAAATCTTATCCGTTTTTTCATCCGGATTATCCGGTGAATCCGATTTTATCCGATCGGATATCCGATATCCGATCCGATCAAAAATTCTGGTTTCGGATAGGATCCGTTATCCGAAATTCTCGTTCGGGACAGTATCCGATTTATCCGATGAGTCGGTTTTGCAAAATCGGCAATATCCGAAAATCCGATCCGACGCCATTTTGGCCATCGGATGGAATGTATAATATAGTCTAGTTTACCAAAACGTATCCTCTGTTTTCGAGTGAAATTTATTTCCGTTCATCGCGTGCGTCGGCGCGCATATGCTGCGTCTCCTTCTCCCCACACTTTCTCGCTGTCTCTATCCTCGCTCCACACAAGCACGCGAAGGAACATAGTAAATTTGACCCGGAACCAGAGGATATACGGCTTTTTCCCTAAATTTCTCGAAGTTCAAAGCGAGGCTTATCAAATCCAAATCTCCTTACCACTGATAGATTTTTCTATGATCGACCCCTTCGCTGTTCGCTCTGCCCGGACCCATCTGAGCAAGATAGTCTTTATATCTGTGGTTAGGAGAAGTCCGCAATCGCACCACAGCCTTTTTTATCGTCGTTCTGTAGACGGTGGGTAGTGGCGTGGAATCGGGGGTTGCGCGTGTCGAGCGTGTGGAGTGGCGCCGTCATGAAGAAATGACCGATATGGCGCATCGTCTCATTTTACCCATGACCGGCACTCCTTCCTCATACTTCTTTTCCCTTTCTTTCCTTTCCATCCTCTTTCCTCCTAGTCTTACCCTCTATAAAACGTCGTAATTCACATCATTTGAGGCGCGAGCGGCGCGCGCGACGCCTCAGCCTCCGTCAGCCCTACGCTCTCTCACTGTCTCTAACCCCCGCTCCGCACCAGCACGCGTAGGAACCAAGTAAATTTCGCCGTTTTATAGCCTGTATATGTTATAATTTCATTAAATAATCAGGACACACGAAATTTTCGCCGCTTCTGCGCTTTCCTGAAATTAAATCCATTCAGCGTTGGAAATAAACGCAAGTGAGCTGCGACACACGCGAAATTCAAACACGAGCAACTATTAGAAAGTTATCGGGCAATTGAGAATATGAGGAAAGGGGATGGAAAGGAAAGAAAGGGAAAAGAACGATGAGGAAGGAATGCTGGTCATAGGAAAAATGAAACGCTGCGCTAAATCGATCGCTTTTTCCATGACGGCGCCACCCGATACGCATGACTCGTTTAACCCCGGGTTCGACGCGGGTACTGCGCTTATCTGGGCCAAATTCCGGTCCGCAATTGCGTCTCGACACGCTTTGCGGCCGTACGCGCTCGAGTCAGTCGGGTTTCCAGCACCAAAGCCTGCTCGATGTCGCTTTTTTATTCAATTTTCTTCAAGTTTTCTTGGTTTACAGTTTCCAAAACCCATCTAGAGTCAGCAGATCGGCGGCCGCGGCGCTGGAAGCTCTTCTGACTCGGGAGCGTGCGGCCGCAAAGCCTGCCGAGACGCAATTGCTGACCGGAACTTGGCCCAGATAAGCACAGTACCTGCCGTCTAGAGAACGACCATGCTTGGCCGTGAACTATAGTTGATGAAGAAGACAAACCTCACTTTAAGTGAGTTACAACTGCAATTTCTAGGTTGGGGTGGGTGGCTGGAGTGAGTCGAGCGTACGTGCCAAGGATCCATGCTTGCGGTCCCGGGAAGAATGCGATACTGCGGACCAGGGCAGTTTCATCAGCGAAATTGTGACAGCCGCCGATCGATCTGTGCCCATATACAGCCGTGTACCAGCTGCTGTTTTCAACGCTGCTATCTGTGCTCTCAGCTAATTAACTTTAATAAGGCTTCCCTAATTCCATCACCTCGTCTATGAAACCTGAATTCTAAAGCTTAGCTTGCTCAGATGGATCCGGGCGGGGCAAGCAGCTGAGCGGTCGGTCATGGCAAAATACAACAACGATAAGGAGAACTTCGACCGGCTCAAAACGAGGGAGATAGGCCATATATGGTGCTGCCCACGTAAGAATCGAGATAGATGGGTACACAAAATTTTTTGCCGTTTTTATATGTTATAGCGCTAGAGCACCCAGAAATCGCAGGTGCTTACTTCTAAAATTTTCTGAAACCTTTTTAAAAAATTGGTATATGAATTTCAAAGCTGGGCATTTTTTGAACATTCCTTCGCATAATTCCTTAATGTGAACGAATTCTTCTGATAAAAAAATTTATAGGAAATTATCAACTATGGGGAATCGATTGGTGTTGTCAGAGTTATTAAAATCGCGCCCTGTAAAAAAAAATATTTTTTTTATTTTTCTGAACACAGATCCTGCAGATAGAGACTATGTTTAAAAGATGCGCCGTTGTCGTTTTGGTTTATTAATAGTATAAAATCAAAAATCGAAAGACACAAACGACCTCATTTTATCGACCGATTGACGCTTGCAGGCAAAAAACCGTCGTGCGAGAGGCCGCTCATGAATTCCATGGCGCGAAAAATGTCAGCTACTCTGTATCCATTTTTTCGCGCCATGGAATGCATGAGCGGCCTCTCGCTCGACGGTTTTTTTGCCTGCGAGCGTCAATCGGTCGATGAAATGAGGTCGTTTGTGTCTTTCGATTTTTGATTTTATACTTTTTATGAACCAAAAAGACAACGGCGCTTCTTTTGAGCATAGTCTCTATCTGCAGGATCTGTGCTCAGAGAAAATAAATTTTTTTTTCACAGGGCGCGATTCCGATAATTCTGAGAACGCTAATCGATTCCCCATAGTTGATTATGTCTTAAAAATTTCTTTATCAGAAGGATTCGTTGACATCAAGGATCTATGCGAAGAAATGTTCAAAAAATGCCCAACTTTGGAATTTTATACCAATTTTTAAAAAAAGTTCTCAGAAAATTCTAGAAGTCAGCACCCAAGTTTTTTTTAGGGTGCTCTAGCGATATAAAATATAAAAACGGCAATTTTTTTTGGTGTACCAATCTGTCTCGATTCTCACGTGGACAGCCTCTTATGAATTTTTCATGTTGAAGTCCAATGGGAAATCATGCCGGCTTGGCCCACATCTGCTACTGTCGTTCTCTGGGCCGAATTCCGGTCTGCATTTGCGGACTGGTTATTACATCATGCAAACACGTGTTAATCGTGCTGGGACCATTTGGTCCCGGCACGATTTACCCTTCTCGCAGCACGATTATCACGTGTCGCTTGATTCAACAGTCGTAGTCCACAATTGCGGACCGAAATTCGGCCCCGAGAACGATAGTATAAGAACCCAGATTGAAACCTGAATTTATGTAGAGCAATCGTGTTTTGTACGACTCTTTGGTTAGAGCTGTATGGGATGGAGTACAGAAGGGAGGAGGGAGTCCACTCTCCAGTTCTAATCAAAATTTCTTTCCACATTTGCAGACAACTGCTGTTGCGGCACGCACCTGGAAGGTAATCATGCTGGGACAATGATCATTGTGTAGGGACCTCGTTATCTCAGCACGATTTCGTTCGCAGTGCGTGTTGCAACACCGGTTGTCTGCAATTGCGGATGTCATTCTCAGTCCGGCATGTTTAGCTCACCGATATTTTCTTCGATATCCACCTCAAAAGAGCATACAGCTTAGGCTGGTAAAAGTAAGCCGGGTGGATAGCCGCGCAGCGTGTTCGAAGGGGATGGTAAGTGAGTTTTCCTAGTCCCTTTTTTTTCAGTTTTCAAATTTCTTCGGCCAGTACACAGTCCAATCGGTTATACACTATAAAAAGAAAACCTAAAAAGTAGTCGGCGAGACTAAAAAAATTCACTTAAAGTTGATTTAATCGCGCGATGCGGTCGCCCACCCGGCTTACTTTTACCAGCATAGGCTGTATCTATGCTCCGGAAAGGTTATTCTCTATTTAGGAGTGAAACTTATGTACTCGGGTAGGCCGCTCGCGTACGCTGCGTCTCTTCCATACTCGCACTCGTGCGGACACCTCAGCAGCCTGCGCTGCTTCGTGTGCGCCCCCGAGAAATGTGGCGATCGATCGGCGCACGCGACAGGCGCGCGGGTTGCTGAGTGGTCTGCAATCAACTGTTTTGCGGCTACACCCATCACACCGCGTGCGCCATGATGTTCGCTGCCTCGATCCGGCGAACCTTGTGGATTTTGCAAAATTTGTTTCCTGATTTTTCATATACTGTGTATCACCACATTTACCATTCCTAGTTTTCTTCTCCAAGAGTTGGGAAATTTCAGGTATAGCCTGCAGTCCGTTTTTGGGGCGGTGTTCAGTTTGCCATTGCAATAGCGTCAACGCAAGCATATCAGGCGCAAAGTAACAGCTTTGGTTAGTTTTTCTTTGCGACAGGTTTATTTTTTCTTTTGATTTTTCGACACTGGTTGACCTCTTTATGCCAGAGGTCAAATCGATTGACCCTGATTCACCGATTGTTGGTGCTGATCGAAAATTGGGCGCTGATCGTCGGTTTTCAGAAGCTAACGCCCTTTTTATACTTTTGCCGCCACTTCGGCGAATGTATGAGGTCAACGGCGGAGTCTGCGCTCTGATACCGCGATAACACATCCACCATTGCAATGAGGGGTATTGTATACATTGCCGCTGTGATAAACGAGTCATGCAATCTAGCACAAATCGCGGCGGGACCTGCATCGGAGCAACGGCATCGGGCGTTGTAGGAAGTTAGGCCTAGCGCACAATTCCCGCGACGAGCGACGCGACATAATGTTTATCATCTATATCGACCGGAAAGCGATATTGCTGATATGCTTTGTCTCGCGTCGCGGGATGTACTGTGCTTATCTGGGCCAAATTCCGGTCCGCAGTTTCATCTCGACACGCTTCGTGGCCGCACGCGCTGGAGTCAGTCGAGTTTCCAGCGCCAAAGCCGGCTCTATATGGCTTTTTCATACGGTTTTCTCCAATTTTGTTTACTTTCCACTTTCTGAAACCCACCTAGAGTCAGGAGATCGGCGGCTGCGGCGCTGGAAACTCTTCCGACTCGAATGCGCGCGGCCGCACAGCGTGTCGAGACGCAATTGCGGACCGGAATTTGGCCCAGAGAAGCATAGTATGCACTTGGTCTTATCGCGCGTCTTTCGCAGCGACGTGTCTAATGTGCCCTTGCATGTCGCTGCCACTGTCGCTGTCCCATTCAGAGCGACGCGACCGTGTGTCTTAAAAGTTTATCTTACCCCTTAGAGCGCCCTGGTGTTGAATCTCAGATGGTTCAGTCGATAACGCGGCGGACTATACAGAGTGATGAATAGGTAACGGCTTACGGTTCGAACCATGGTATGCGGTGGCAAAAATTACGGTAGTTTCGCGGCAAATTCCGGCATTGCTACATTTTCACCTGGCTGGGGAAGCGGATTCGCAGTAGAATTTAAGCAATTCCTTGATACTACCTGGATTCTGTCGGAAATCTGTGGCTTCGGCTCCGATCCGGCACTGAGGCGGCAGGTCCCCAACAGGTTCTCGGCAGAATTCAGGCAGTCTCTTTTAATGCTGTAATATCGTTCTCGGAGCGAAATTCTGGTCCGCAATTGCGGACTACGGCCGTTGCATCATGCGAGCTGGGAGAATGGTGAAAGGGTTTGCATCGTGATAATCACGTGATAATCGTGCCGGGACCAAGTGGTCTCAGCACGATTATCACGTGTCGCATGATGAAACAACTGTAGTCTGCAAATGCGGACCGGAATTTGGCGGCGAAAACGATAGTAGATTCGCGGCTCGGACAATTAGATTCGTGGTAGGTTTGTGGAGCAGTAAACCCACATTGAACCTAGACCTTCCAGGCTAACATCACTGCCCTGGGCCAGGGTCAACCCCCCCAAGCCAGGCCCAAGCGAGGCGTTGCGTAATTTTTCCAAATCGGAGCGACCCCCAATCATCAATTTTTTTTTCCAATTTCTTTGCCCCCCCCGCCCCGAGGCGCGACTTCTGTGCAGGTTATATTCGAGACCAGCTGGGTTGAGCAGGCCGATGGGCCAATTTTTGGCGGAGCTACGACCCCTCTGTTTACCAAAACTTTGGAAAATCCCCTTTTCGAGATGAAAAATTGCTCTCATCTTTTTTAAATGACTAATTTGCAAAATTTTCAAATTCGTGGTTATAAATAGCAATTTTCCTAGTCCTACCTCACTTTACCTTACTAAATGGTCTGGAGAAAATTTCCATTTCTCTCCAAAAAATTTTACGACCCCCCCGTTGCGCCAAGTCGTAAGCCGGCTCAACCCTGGAAAGCAGGTCATCATTTGGGTACAATGTTGATAATGATAACTCCGATCTGTCAATGTCAAAAATTCAGAACTACTCCGAAACTACTGAGCAAGGAGAGTAGTTCTAATAAAAATTGATTCAGACTACTTTGTGTCAGTCACTTCGAAGATTTCTAATATTTGGTCCGAATTTTTTGCGATTTCCCAAACCTTCAATTTCGGGTCAAAATTTTTGCGACACCCTTAAGCCCCGGTTGCTACATTTCGCAACCCCGCTTGACTCTGAACACGCGATTTCTTGGAGAGATATCGATAATTTGTGAATAATCTGCTCGTGTTCCCCTCTTCGATGACGTTTCTTTTTTCTTGTGATGCAGCTGGTGGCATCGATCAATGCGGGCGGCTAGTTGAAGCTCCCATAATTTTCCGTGCTTTCGAAATGTCGACCATTTCGTGTTCATAACTATGGGTAAGAAGGTGGTTTCGGATTCTTTCCGTTCTCTTTCTCGAGTTTTTTCTTCACTTTCGAGATATATGCCCCGGGAAAATTAAATTATATTGTTTACGGTTGGCACGGATCGCACTGATATTCCGCGTTCCTTGTTGTGCATTGGCGCAAACTCGGTTGCACATACTTTATAACATATGCACACCGAGTTGGCGCCAACCCACAGTAAGGAACGCAAAGTATTAGTGCGGTCTTTGCCGGCTGAAACTATAGAAGGTGCGGAAGGCGTTTTAGTTTATCTAAATGTTGACATTTGTAATTTTTGTCTGTAACTGCACTCCTACAGAAACGCCCAGCTATCGGCATATCCGTTCTTATGGAGAGTGGCCAAATGAAAGTAGATAGGTCTACGAATGAATGCCCTCATTAAACGCTAGGTGCCGCGTTGCTGCGTCGGTAGCTGTTCACCCCGTTCATACTTACCATCATTGCGATCGAATCACGCCGATTCAACGTCGATTGCGTCCTGCTTGTGGCGCATTATTGTTAAACGCTTGTGAGGAGCCATTCATACTCTTCAACGCAAGCGAGTCACGCGCGGGCGTGGCGTTGGAGTATGAATGGCCTTACGCTGAGCCAGCGCGGCACGCACGTGACGACCGCTCCGCCATGGCGGCGAAGACCGTCACGAATTTTTCATCATTTTCTCTAACAATACATCGCCAACTACGTTCCGTTTCTCTGTAATTTATTCCAGTATAATCCTCTGCTATCGTGATGGTGAACGCGTGTACAGAATTCTCGTGTTCAACAAAAATTTAAGGTCTATTTTACTCCGCTCTGCCATGGCGTTGCCGCTGTAGTATTCATTCTTCGCAAGAGCGGCACGCGCGTGAAGCGCGTAGAAAGTATTCTTACTACGACGCTACGTCCGCGCGTGGCGTTGAGGTGTGTGAGTAGCGCCTAATGCGCCACATATACTGTCGTTACCGCCAATTTCCCGTCTGCAAATACGTATTCGACGCCTCGCGGCCGCACGCGTCTCGAATCGGGCGAGTTCCAGCACCGCAGCCGTCGATCAGTTGACTAGGTGGGTTTTTATCGTTTTTAGTTTCTTCAATGTTTTTTCCATGTACTTTTCTATTTTTATATGCAGACTCTTGTCAGATGCTGATGTTGGGGTGATCTTTACTTCGAGCTGCCCCCCTATAGTTCTCTAAAGCGGATGAAGTCCGCGATAGTGAATGTTTATTTCTGTTTATCGTTTGTTTCTGAGGATCTATTCTTAATCGCCTTTTTAATACATTCGAAGGTTTTACTTGTGTTTTGATCATAACTTTCCTCTTGCGGATTTCTTCGGCTGCCCGAATCGATCGCATCCGGAAGGAAACTGCAGTTATTCTGAAACAAAAATCCGCAAGGGGAATGTTACTTGCTATCGCAGCGAGGGGGGGGGCACTTGGCAACGTCCATTTTTCCGCGCCGCATCTACTTTCCCGATTCTTGGGAAGGTGAGGAAAACCCTGAGTCTGTTCCCAGTTTATGCGGCGGCACGGGAAAATAAGCTTGGCCACGTGCAATTGTCAAGCGTCCCCCCGCACTGCGATAGCACCGAAAGTTACGACGAAAACGATCTAATGGAGCTTTTGAATCATATAAAAATGTGAGCGAGAATAAATCTCTGAAATAAAACGAAAAATAAATATAAGTTCTCACCACAGCGGATTTTATCCGCTTCAGAGTACGGTACAGGCCATCTGGAAAGGATAAACACTCTAGCATCAGCAATTAACATGGTATTATAGTTGAAGTTCGGGTAACGAGAAAAGGGAAAGCTGCGGACCCCTCAGCAGACTGCGATGCGTCGTGTGCGCCCACGCGCAGTCGATCGGCGCACGCGACAGGCGCGCGACCTGCTGAGTGGTGCGCAGCTATCCCTTTCGCGGATGCATCCACTAAATCGGTCGATGGCCTGCGTCCTCAAGAAAGAACATTCAAATCTCACTTGCGGCTGGCGCGTTGGTCGTGTGTGCCGGCCCGCTAATCGGTTCAGGCTGACTGAAGAGCGCAGGATTGCAGCAACGCGACCGCCCACGCTGAATCACGGTGTCTGATGGCCGGCGGGGTAAGGCCTCCTTCAGAGTGCGATCGTTGTGCGACGCGATCTCGATCGATGCTCATGATTATCATCCCATCGCGTCGTGCGGCGATCGAGCTCTGAAACAGGCTCAAGGCGTGCTACGGTGAAGTGCTCGTGAAAGGTGTGGCCCATCTCATGCTTGGAAATTACAGGCCATAAAACGGCGAAATTCACATGGTTCCTACGCATGCTGGTGCGGAGCGGAGGTGAGAGACAGTGAGAGAGCGGAGGGCAGACGAAGGCCCAGGCGTCGCGCGCGCCGCTCGCGCCTCGAATGATGTGAATTACGATGTTTTATAGAGGCTATATCGCCCTCTCCCTTGAACCGGTCGTGACTGTGACCCTCATATATTAGCGAGAATTTCAGTAAAAAATTTATCTCTTTATATATTTTTTCGATGTTTTAGTTAAAAAAAAACGGGAAAACCAAGTTGAAAATTTGCGTTCTTATTATTATTGTTATTATATTATTATTACTTCTTTTTAAAATAGGTTTTTGAAAAATTTGTATCACAGAATAGCAGCTGGTTTTGGGTAGTGACAATTGGGGAACCTGCGGCATCCCCATCCTCAGGGCCAGGACATGCGATCCCCCTCTGTGAAGTTCACTGGGGGTGCATTATGATAGCCGCTTTCAGTTCTGTCACATAAAGTACGCCCCAATGAAACTGTCCGCCTACGCGGTCGGGGTGCGTGCTGAGCGACCGCTGCCTAGGGATTTTTCGGACCTGTGAATCGATTGGCAGGAATATTTGACAAATATTGAGTAATATCCCAGTCAGCTGTCGGCAGCCGTGCGCGGGCTTTTACAAAAGATGTCGTTACGACGGCCGCTCGATACGCACGCCGACCGCTTAGGCGGACAGTCTCATCCCGAGAAAAGTTTCTGTGTCATTCAATTTATCCTCGTCAGATCTATTTTTGGTCGATTATGTGTTGTATTGTTTTCAGGTCTTTCATTCAATGCGCCTGGAATGTCGACCCTTAGACAGGAAGTGGCACTTGTGGCTAAACAGTATTCGACTTCCGAAAACAGATTTCTTTTGATCGTCAACAAGAAAGTTGTTCTAGGGAGGTTCGAGACTCCCTCAATGCCGGCTATCGGTGCTGTGATCACCCTTGAATGCAGGTAAATCATTTACGCGTTGGTTTGGTTGGTGGCGCGCAAATCAAGTCTCGTGGCCAGAGATCAGCGACTATCTCGTTGAGCTGAAAATTTTTCTCGTTAGCATGATGCTCACAGCTTTTTCTATCAGTGTTCACATTAGAACCTGAGGGGCTATTCATACTTCCAACCTTCCGCTCTGCCAGAGCGGCTCGCGCGGACGAATAGGTGAGTATGAATGAAATTTCTACCTCCCGCTCCGCCAGTGAAGAATGAATGCTCCAGCAACATCGCCACGGCAGAGCGGGAGGAGCGGTGCTGCTCACTCAGAATTCAGATGAGCAATGAATGATATCGCTCTGAGAGATATAAATTTTTCTGAAGTTCTCAGACTGCGGGGGGGCAAGCGCCGGACAATAGAGCCTGTTTTCGACTTGGGGGAGCGACAGCGCAGGCCTCCCCCGAGGGGGGCTTCAGGGGAGGCCCCTGCTCTCCTCCGGCGCTTGCCCCCCCCCCGAGAGGAAGAGAGGGAAAGGATGGGAAGAAGTTGTAGAGGTAGTTTACGACAATAGAGGCCAGAGAAGGCATCTAGCACGTGCTCGGGGGGTATAAAAGGCGCCCCCCCTCATGGAGAGCAGCATTCGGCCCAACAGGCCCGGCCCTGGACGGCGACTTCGAGTCACTGTCAGAAAGGGATATTTTTGGAGGGAAGCGGAGACGCTTTCCGGGAGGAGACGTCACTGCTCCGGAGCCGTGACGTCATTGTCTGGGGCAGTGATGGGGACTTCAAGGCAGTCACAGGGGGCTTCAGGGCAGTCACAGGGGGCTTCAGGCAGTCACAGGGGGCTTCAGGGTAGTCACAGGGGGCTTCAGGGCAGTCACAGGGGGCTTCAGGGCAGTGACGGGGCCTGATCAAGCCAAATTGTCGCTCCGGCGGTAGCCCCCGATCGGGGGCAGGCGCCGGTGCCCGGAGGGTTGCCCCCCTGAAGAGCTGCGCTAGCCCCCTCCAGTGTATGAGTTCTCAGGTAAACAATGACTGATATTACTATCAGATATCTGATAGTAGCAAAATTTCCCATTTTTCCTAAAACGAATCTAGAGTGGAGTATGATTCAGAGAAACTCACGGCCCGTCCGCGGCGGCAGATGAGCTCTCCGGACGATCCGCGGCGCTTGTAGGACGATCCGCGGGGCTAGCAGGATGGCTCGCGGCTCATTACCGGCGCTTTACCGGCTTCGGTGAAGGATCGTCCGGTCGTCGGCCGCGGACAATCCTGCGAAAGCGCCGCGGACGGGCCGTGAGTTTCTATGAGGAATCACTCGAGAAGCACCGCTGTGGCGGGGCGAGAGGCGCGGGAGAGGCGGGTGGTATGAAATTTCATTCATATTCACATCTTCGTCCGCGCGGGTCGCTCTGGCAGAGCGGGAGATTGGAAGTATGAACAGCCCCTAAGGAGAACAACGCCCACTCTGAAGCCATGTTCTGACCGCAGGTGGTCGCTGCAGCCATGCGAGGCACAACTGTTCCTTCTTCATCGCGCGTAATGGAAAGGCGCTCCAATTGTGATCGCTTCGTGGCAAACGTCCCTCTTCGCTGGGTCGCGGCGACGAAATCCTATGTTTTACTGCATCACTGCTTGAAGAGCGATTCTCAATGGTCGCTGACCATCGCTCCATCGCTGCCATTATGCGATGGAGCGATTGCCAGCGAATAGCACGTTCCGTCTAGTGAACGTTGACCCTTTCACATGACAAGATCAGTGTTTACGAGTCGAAACTTGTTATTGATATTTGCCAGCCATTAATTTCGCTGATTGATTGGATTTCTTCGTTCACCCGTGAGGCTATACACTATGAACAGAATCGCTGCCGCTGCTACATCGCTGCAACAGCGGGTGCGAAGTCGCTGCGATGAAAAACACCAGCGATGCATTGAGAGCGTTACGAAGTGGTTGGGGCGTCGACGCTTTTCATGATTGTCCTGCGAGTGCTATAGATCACAAGAGTAATTTAGGACTGCTCTCCGACAAACTACTGAAGTCCTCGCTGCTACCCTGGCAGAAGCGGTGGATTGCAGCATTCACTAAAGGCCGCCGGACTAAAGTTTGTTCCAGAACCACGTATACGATAGCATTCCAGTAGCAGCCGGCGTCCCACAGGGTGGAGTGTTGTCTCCGGCCCTATTGAGCCTGTACCTTGAAGATCTATCAGGATGTAGGATTGTTTTGTATGCCGACGACATCACCATCATGTGCCAGTACCGTGACTTACAGTTAGCCGCTAACAGGATCAACGACTACCTCGTCGAGCTGAGGTTCTTCCTCGATAGCATGATGCTCACAGTTTCTGCTGCAAAATCCTCTGTTTCAGTGTTCACAACAAACACCAAGGAACACAGTGCCCACCCTGATGTCAGATGGGATGGTAACCGTTGGCCAGCAGTAATATTCTCCAAGCTGCTTGGGCTTATTCTCGATCCGTCACTGAAGTTCAACAAAAACGGGGAGCAGAGACAGAAAGTCGTCAAGGCAAAGCTTAATATTCTGAGAGCTCTCGGAGGAACATCATGGGGAAGCAGCCGAGAGACTATATTGAGAACCTACAGAGCAATACTTCAACCGGCTCTGGAATATGCGGCACCAGTGTGGCAGCACCTGGTGTCAGACAGCTCCTGGAATAAGCTGCAGCGTGTACAGAATGCTGCGCATAGAATTGCTACCGGTTGTGCAAGGAGCTCCCCAATAGAACATGTACATGTGGAAGGCTACATGTAGCCTGTCAAGGAGCATTGTGGACTCCAGGCTTAGCAGATGTTTACCAATGTTCTCAATCAACCAAACCATCCGACAAGAAGAATAATGAAGCCCGTGAGAGAGAGATCAATAAGGACACCGTTCGCAGACGCTTCTAGTAAACTGGATGTACAGAGATGGACGGATTCTAAACAAGAAAGGCTACGTCTCTAGAGCGACCCTGTTCGTTTGAGGAAAACTTGGAAAGGCGGCTGTGAACCCCACTCGGGGAAAAGTGCCACCTCGGGTTTGCGAGTACGAGTCGCAACTCGACAGGCGAGCTAGTTATGCTCTTGCTCGCTGCGCCGTGGTCACTCTACATTGCTTTCGTGAACAAACTCGACAACAGCAGTACTTGCGCATGCCCGGACTGCGGTAGTCCCGGACACGACACAGCGCATTTATACAAGTTCCTGAAGAGACCCACTACTCTAATCACAATGGACCTTTGGACGAATCCTATAATATTCGCCCGGATTCCCAAACCCATGACGAAAACCACATCGTGGCTGCAAAAGAAGAAGATAGCACTCAGTCGTGCATGCTGGTCTAGTTGTCTTGACCCACTGCACGGCGATCATTAAAGGCGCCGACACCCTAACCCCTGCCCCACCCCTTCATAAAACTCACAAAGGTGCGCGCCGCCCATGATGTGAAATAGGATGGTGAAGTTCTGCCGGCTGCGAGATTTCCCAAACTGCTTGGACTTACTCTCGACCCAGCGCTGATGTTATGCGAAAATACTGAACAAAGGCACGTAATAGTAAAGGCAAAGCTCAATGTCTTTAGAGTGCCAGGAGATACATCCTGGGGTTGCGGCAGAGAGGCATGATTGACGTCTGACAGATCCATACTACAGCCTGATTCGGAGTACGCTGCACCTGTCTGACAGCACATCGTTTCGGAGAGTTCCTGGACCAAAATGTAGCGAGTTCAAAACGCTGGTTGAGAATCGCCATTGGTTGCTCGAAAAGCTTTTCAGTCGAGCATCTGCATGCGGAAGCCCGCGCCTTTCCAGTGAAGAAGCATTGTCAACTTCAAACACATTGGGTGTTTATTAATGTTCTTAAGCAGCCCAATCATCCGATGAGATGAATTTTGAAACCCGTTAGAGAGACTAGTCAGGGAGCCGTTCGCCGACGTTCCTAGTACAATCAATGTACAGAGATGGACCGATTCGAATTAAGAAATGCTCCCTTTTCTGCGCAAAGAGCATACCCATTTCGTTCGAGGACATAGAAAAATCGGCTAGAAGTCTGTTTTAGGAGGTTTGTCGAGTTGTCACTCCGTGAGATGACTCAACCAACGAGAAGCGTGCGGCCTCTTTGCCATAGCGAAATTCGCCTTCGTTTCCCCGTAGAAAGTATGTACAATTTGCCCCTTGCACTCTGAGGGAAAATTTGTGGGGTATAGCGACGTTCGCTAGAGCCCGTCAATTCTAACCCAAATAGGGGGTGGACAGGCCGCTATCTCGGAGGCATCTTGCCACCCATCGGCAGTGTGTGCTAAGGTTCCGTCTATAGCAAACGACAAGCAGCAGGCGTCAGCGACCAGCAGCAGGCGTGAAGTCGTTGCTCAAACGCTGGCGCATGACGCTCGACGGCTGGCGCATGTAACACGTTCGAGGGCGGCACGTGGTTAACGATGGTATTGATAATGTTGATGACAGCCGCTACTGCCGCTATGCCTCCAGCGTCAGTGACGGGCCGGCTGCAGTGGTTGCCGGGGAATCAGATCAATAACAAATGTTAGAGATGCAA
The DNA here is from genome assembly GCA_029168955.1 of Aplectana chamaeleonis. NCBI lineage: Eukaryota > Metazoa > Nematoda > Chromadorea > Rhabditida > Cosmocercidae > Aplectana > Aplectana chamaeleonis. The sequence continues at coordinate 2,885,111 of JAPDOI010000007.1, read as the reverse complement.
ATCCCCAGCGCCAGTTGGCGCTAGTACGTCTGCTATGGACGGAGCCTAAAGCCTAGTTTTGACTGCAGGTGGTCGCTGCGGCCATGCGAGGGACAACTGTTCCTTTTTCATCGCGCGTAATGGAAAGCCACTCCAAATGTGATCGCTTCGTGGCATACGTCCTACATCGCTGGGTCGCGGCGACGAAATTCTATGTTTTACTGCATCGCTGCTTGGAGAGCGATTCTCAGTGGTCGCTGACCATCGCTCCATCGCGGCCAAAATGGCAGCGATGGAGCGATTTCCAGCGAATGACACGTTTCGTCTAATGAACGTTGACCCTTTCATATGACAAGATCAGTGTTTTCGAGTCGAAACGCGTTATTGATGAATACCAGCCATTAATTTCACTGATTGATTGAATTTCTTCTATCATCCGTGGGCCTATGCACTATGAACAGAATCGCTGCCGCTGCTACATCGCTGCAGCAGCGGGTGTGAAATCGCTGCGATGAAAAACAGCAGCGATGCAGTCAAAACTAGGCTTAAGGGAAGGTGTGCACTTTCGTAGATTCATTTACATAACTCGCCATCAGAACCACGGGTGTCGGAACAGGTGTAAGCGGTCAAGATCCTATATTTTCCTATTCACATGACGAATTTTGAGTCATCTAACTTGTCGCTCAGCAAAACAACTATGGCAGTCCCTATGAAGATCGCAAGGAGAGGGGTTACAGAAAATTTTCTTCACCGATCCTACTCTTGCCCACATGTTCTATATATACGGTGATCTACTTTTGCCGGATGAAGAATGTCGACATTGTCTCGCCTGATTTCGATATTGACAGTATTTTAGGGGTTCGTCTACATTCCTCGATGTATTTCGTTGGAATGATTATACGGACTATGAACCTATGGGAAATCTTACAGCAAAACAAGTCGGTGATGTGATGGAGGTTCGTTTTCTTTCTGAGACCGCTTCTTACGCTCGGGTCGGATCCAGCCGCGATGCTTCTCACTGTATACCTCCTTCTGTTGCCCTAAAATTTATCAGGCTCTTATTCGCCGCACAGCACGTTATGTAAGGCGCCTCGTCTAAGAGAGGGCACATATGTATGTCCTTTCAGGGCCTCTCCTGGGCGGTATTGACTAGTTCTAAGGCTATGTTGGGGTGGGGGAAGAGATTAGAGCATGGGTGCTTTGTGGGTCGTTCTCGACGATTGAAAAAGTGTAGGCATTCTGTTGTAAGCCGTACGGTTCGGTTCGGGTTGCTATCTCAACCACGTTCACGAGCGTGTATGCTGCCTATAAGTAAGATGTGATGCTTTTCAAAGAACGCTTGTTGTGAAGGGGCGTTGCGTATCACGTGGGCGGTTACCAGCAGTGACAGATTTGATTGACATTGTCTTAGAGGTGTGGCTTATTTAGTTTACTGGAAACTTCTATACAACCGGCTGTGTTCGCCACAATGGTTTACCATTAACACAACCTGCGCTTTTCAACAACTACGTAGGAATTGTGCGAGACGAAGCAAATCTTCTTCAGGAGTATTATATAGGTAAGGCGTGACACGCTGTGTTTAGCCGCGGCTTGATACTGTGAAAATTCGTTTTCAGGCAAACTCAAAGCTACTGTTTGTATCGTCGAAGGTTCTGGCGGTTTGTACTGGAATCTATGTCGCGTAAATCAGTACTACAAGAAAGATTCCGGGAAGGTAGGTGCTGTGAGATTGTCTGCTTATCGCACCCCTTCCGACCATGATAAGGACATTGGACGGGAATACTCTAAACTTCTTTCGTGATAGTATGTCAACCAGCCCATTACCGACTGTAAAGCATGTTATTGCTACAGAACAGAACACAAATTAGGTATACGCGCTCACCCTTGATCTTTCTACTTGCGCAGATGAATACACAGGCTGAATACTAATCCGCCTACGGACCAGGGAACGGACAAGTTCATGATTGGCGAAGGGGGTCAGGACAAACTCCATCTGTCTGATTAACCCCGTTCATGAAAGGCGACAGGACGCATCTTTAGTGAGAGCAGAGGGCAGGATCTTGACTAGGCCTGTGTTGCTATCAGACGTTGTCAGGAACGGAGAAGATGCAGGCAAGAAGACTGCGCATAACAAATCTGGCGGGGGCGAAGGCTTGCGGCGCTGGTCGTCGATCGGAAGAATAGGGCGCCGAAGTGCAGAATAGCGTACAATCTCGTTGGCAGCAGGCGTCGACACTAACTTGGCTGGGTGTAGACAGACGTGGGAGTAGCGCAGGATCTGCGATTCTGCTTCTGAACGTGTCCGCGAACGATTCGTGGTGGGACTCATTGCCGAAGGCCATGCAGCCGTTCCAGGTGAGCAAGTTCTACGACAGTCACGACAAGACTCGAAAAGTACGGAAACTTCTTGAAGTGTCATCTCGTGATTCTCCTCTTTCAGAAAAAAACATGAGTGAGCCAGGGTAAAATCAAATAACTCTATTTGGAAATTTAGGAGCCGCATACAATCTTCTCCTTGAGTTGGGAAGAGTGCTTTATTCATTCACTAGTGTGCACGCCCACGCCGCTAGGCGGCCTACTTGTGGGCATAAACCCATTGCCAAGAAAGGCGCTCACTTCCCAAGGCTGCATACGCGAACGATGAGTGTGACAGCCGGGTGTCAGGTGTTTACAGACTCACACACACACACACACAGAGTAAGGCGAATACAGGTAGGGTCTATTGCGTCGGCTCGGATCATATACATCAAGAACAGAGATTACTCCTTGACCTTCTGCTCTGGGAAGGAAAGCGTGTAGAAACGAACTCACGATTTCATGAGGATTCACGGCCAAATCGTTATGCACTCGGCGTAGCAATAGGAATCGGAACGGCGGTGGTGTTTTCTCATCAGCTACCAGCGGCCTGAGATAACCCGGTCGTGCAGTATTTCAGTAGCCCGCCGACCTCCAGCGTTTGATGGTAGTAAAGTGATAAAAGGGCGGACGAAGTACGGAGACTGGCGAGCATAATAACGGTGCAGAGAAGCAGTTCAATGGCTTGTCAACTCCTCGCGCTATCATTCTTAAAGCCATCCTCCCTGTATGTCATTTGATGGCCACCACTCCCTTAATCATAAGTGAGTTCGTCTCCCTCTTCTTCTTCTTCCTAGCGTTTGTTCCACGAGTTCTCGGAGTCCGCTTGTCGTCCTCAATTTGTTTCTATCTGCTGTGTTCCTCTTCTCAGGGAGTCGGGGGTCCTATTCGGCCACGATAGGCTTTCGATTCGGGTACCTAGTCGAGTTGAAAGGAACTTTTGCAGAAGCACGTGCTGCTCCGAGGAGCACGTGGCCTGTTCCATAGGACTATGTGGCGCAGAGAGACAAAACCCTTGCTGCACCCCCATTTCCCACGCGGCAGCACGTGGCTTGTTCGATAGCACTACGTGGCGCAGCGAGGCAAAACTTTTGCCGCACCCTATTTCCCACGCTAAAGCACGTGGCCTGTTCGATATGAGCACGTGGCGCTCGGCGCGGGCTCCCAGACCTTCGATGGGAGCGGGCCTCCCTCTCAACAAGGATACGATTCAAGTCACGGACCACAGTAGGGGATCACCCCCACAGCAGTCCGCGACAGGGACATCACCTTCGCCACGGTCGACAGCGAGGGAGCTCCCCTCGCTGAGGACCGTGGGGGAGACCCCTTAGCAGTTCAAAAATCGTCCAGAAGGTGACTCGTAGTCACCTTCCAGGAGCGGCCCGAAAGGCGCAGTGCGATCTCTTTGGGATCGAGCCCCTTATATACGTGCTGTGCGGCTGACATGCGCCGGGTCAGTTCTGAAGCGATCGATCAACCTGTTCAATCATGGGCATTGTGGCTCGTTCGTCGTCCAAACTCATCGTAGTCGAATCGAAAGCGTATCGTGGCCGAGTGGAACGGCTATGATTGGCGCCGCGTGCTTCTCACTTGGACGACAATTAGGCCACGTGGCGCAAGGAAATTACGTGGCCATGTCGTCGTCCAACCGCTTTGTGGTCGAGTCGAAAGCCAATCGTGGCCCAATAGAACCCCCCGACTCCCTGAGTTAGTAAGACGCGCCTCCGCCATTCCAGCTTTTACTCGTTCAAGCCAGCGAGTCTCCGGTCTACCGCGTGGTCTCACCCTGTCACTTCCATGTTTAGTGCTGTCTTGGCCACCGATCCCTCGTCTCTTCGCTGTGCGTGCCCATATCGCCTCAGGAAATCTTCATCTTCGTAGAAATCGGCGTTACTCCAAAGGTGGATGCACAAAGTCATTTCCTCCAACCTGTCCTTCGAAGTGACCCCGTGGACCACCTCAGCATCCGCATTTTCGTTGCGTACATTGTTTGTTCGACAGCTTTGGTAGCTGGCCAGCGGTTTGGTGTGTAGAGGGCGTGTCTGACTAGTGTTTCGTATATCTTCGATTTGAAACGGATTGGGATTTTCTTGTCACACGATACGCCCGTTGTGGCTCTCCACTTCATCGAGGCTGTGTTTCATCAAATTCAGATGCGAGTGAATGTTAAAAAACCGCTCTTGAAACAACTCCAAGGTTTGCGTTTGATCGCCCGTGAGGACTCGGACCCTGGATCCATGGCGGAATAAAAACTATGAACCATAGGTAGTTGAGCGGAGGTGGGACCAATGCGCGTCCACGTTTGGTGCCAACGCTCGTAAGTGGGGTTCGCCATATGTCTACTCATGTGACGCAGCCTCGAATGAGTTTCAATTATAGATCACGGATGTGGCCAGACCATATTATGGTACCGTGGGTGCGGCTCAGGAAGGTATATATAGACAAGGCACTTACCGAAACGCCCATTATATCTTATCTCGTTTCTTCCCGATTGACGTTCGCTTTTTTCCTAAATTGAATGGGTATGTTTGTCTTTCATCAAATCTTTATTTTTCTTCTCCTTTTGGAGTAGCTTTCAAACTGGTCAGCGTTACAGTCGTTAAAGAGGTTTTGACGCGACTGGCTTGTTTGCCTTTTACAGAGACCGGGTCAAAAAAACAAGACTGTGCTTGTAGAGGTCTCCCTACTCAGTCATTGTAGGGTTCCGATTCGGTCACGACACGCTCAGCTCGACTACAAAGCGCTGTGGACGACGATACGGCCTGGTGCTCCTCAATGCCTACTCTTCAGCGTCGCCCAAAATAGAAGCAACACCGAATTTCTATCCGGGCACGACACGCTTTCGATTCGACTACAATGCAATTTAGAATACAATCGAGCCATGAGGGTGGTGGCCATCGTGTATCAACACCCCCGAGGAGGCGGTAGAAACAGGGAAGGAGCGATGTTTCTGATTGGACGCAACACGGCTAGCCGCGTATCGCGTCCAATCAGGAACCTCGCTCCTCCCCCGTTTCTCCCGCCTCCTCATGGGTGTTGATACACGATGGCCACCACCCGAGCCATGATGCTCCCCAATGGACACGTTGATCATTTGCTCCACAACTGATCAGGCGCCTATCAGCCGCAAAGCACGCACTCAGAGAACTGGGGGTTCCGGTTTAGCCACGATAGGCTTTCGATTCGACCATGAAACGCTGTGAACGATACGGCTTCGTACTTTTCGAGCGTCACGTAGCGCAATCGTCGTTGAAGTGAGAAGCACGTGCCGCGACACACAGGCGTTCCACTCGGCCACGACACGCTTTCGATTCAACTACGATGCAGTTTGAATGATGAATGAGCCACGATGTTCTCAATTGGATGCGTTGATCGATCGCTCCGTAATTTATCAGGCGCCGATCAGCCGCACAACACGTTTATAAGGGGCCTCATTCCAAAAAAAAGCTCAGTCGGCCTTCCGGGGCCGCTCTTGGAAGGTGACTACGAGTCGTTTTCTGGACGATATTTGACCGTTGAGGGGTCTCCCCTACTATCTTCAGCGATTAAAGTTCTCTCGCTGTTGACTGTGGCGAGGATGATGTACTTATCGCGGAGTGCGGTGGGGGTGACCGCTTGCTGTGGGCCGTGTCATGGACCGGTTCCTTGTTGGGGGATACCCGCTCCTATTGAAGGGGTTGAACCTCGCCTCTGCGCCACATGCTTCTATAATAGGACGACTTGCTGCCGCCTGGGGAACGGGGACGCAGCAAGAGTTTTGCCTCTCTGCGCCACGTAGTCTCTTCGAATGGACCACATGCTCCTTGGAGCAGCACGTGCTGCTGCGAAAGTTCCTTCCAACCCGAAGTGGTATTCAATTAGAAAGCCTATCGTGGCCGAATCGTACCTCCCGAATATCTGAGTACATAAGGGGCGCTGTCCTTTACAGACCGTAGCTGGCCTTTCCGGGCTGATCCTAGGGGGTGACCACGAGTTTTGAACGATTTTTGACCACTTAGGAAGTATCCTCACGGTCCCCGTTGAGGAGAATTCCGACCGTGGCGAAGATTATGTTTTTGTTGCGGACTGTGGTAGGGTTACCGCCTTGCTGCAGACCGTGACGTGGACCGTATCCGCGTTGGGAGACTCCACCAGGGATTCCGCCCCTCATTATGGGCCAAGACACCCCCCGCCAATGAAGGGTGGCGCCCGCATCTATCCAGTACCCATCAGCGACACGTAGTCTTTTTGAATCGACCGCTATTGCAAAAAGGAGCTCGGCGCCCACGCCGATTCTTTTATTTTCCCAAAGACACGCGATAAACACGTGCTCGCCCTCCTTACACGAGAGCGTGCATATTGTGAGGAGACGGGTGAGGTAATGCCTTTCGCGTGCACCAAAAGTGAGACTCGAAGCCCAAGAGGCGTCCATTCCCAAGGGAAGCATACGGCGCAATCCTGAGCCAGAACTCTGATTTCGGCAATGTCGTCGGTTCAATTACCGAAGTTTGCGGTACTTGACCCCGCCCATTCTCTGAACGCCTCACACAGCCGGTGGCGGCTCTAGGTGATACTCCGCACCCTGGCCGCATCGCGTGTCGGTGGGCCAAGAAGTTGGGTCTCACTAATGGGTGCCCATGAATTTGGTGAGGTTCGTCTCCCGGGCCTTTCAGATTGAGCGGCTTGGAGCAACGGCTTTAGGGCAGCCGCTCGTTTGCGACATTCCCTATCGCCGCAGCGATAGCCACTACCGCGGGCGACAAAAGTTTGAAATTTGGGCTCCTTGGCGACTATCCTGCTGACGGCACCGGCTTCCTGGCTGGGCGTTGAGCGGCTTTTTGTCTAAGCGCGTGCATCGCGGAGCATCACGTGCTGCTGCTAGGGAGCCTTCCATTCCGACAAGTATTTTTATTAGGAAGCCTGTCGTGCTTGATTCCTCCCCCTCAGTGATTGAGTTGGTCAGCTTCACTTCAAGAAGTTCTGTTGCCTGTAGGTTCAAATCCGTGCTATGTGTGTGGCTTTGACTCGAAGCCAGGCTCCTCTGTTTCAACGGGTGCTACAAACAAGGGCGAGAACAATTTTTGCCACGCTTGGTGAGCAGAGTTAGACAGTGACCGCAAATGGTATTCATATTCCTATCACGTTTTTACATACCCTCCATTTTCATCTGGGCACAGCATTTTCATATTACTATCACAAAAACGAAGCTGCTTTCCACTGTCTTCATTTTTACCGCTCTATTTTTCTCAGCACAGTCGTTTAATGATATTACAGTGCTCTGCTGACATGGAAATGACGGGTGTATAGTATAGCTTTTTTCAGCTGCTCCGTAGACACCAGTACTTTACTTGGGCATCAAGTTCAATTCGCCGCCCACAAAGAGGTCAAGAATGGTGTCCCGTCGTATTTTGTTGACGGTGAATTTGTACCTTTGAAGAAGAACATTACCACGTACAGAAAGGATTATTTTGCGGTATGTACAGTTGATGCTTGGCTGATGTCCGGTTCACCATTGTGGACCTGACTAAACACAACAGTGCCGAACTGTGAAATCGGCTCAAGTCTGTACTAGCCCTCCATGACCTTCAGTCAGTTAACCGCGGCGCTGATTTTAGGCATGGAATGGTTTGAACGCTAGTCATTGCTCCTCCACCTCCGTTCGTGGTACATAAGGTCTAGATCATGCTGAAAGAGCTCTGCATGTTGCAGTTCGCGAGCATGTCTTCTTTGTCTGAACATTTATCAACACGATTTTGGATGATTTTTGCCGTAACTGCAGTTCGTTCTATGACTGTTAGATAGTCTCTGACGGTATACCTGTCTCATCCCGTTATGCGGGTGAAAGGATGATTGCTTCGGTGAAGATTTACCGAGCAGTTGAGTGAGAGCGGCTCTGGGGCTTCGGTGGTGCAGTGCGATAAGGCGCTCCCACGGAAAGGGAATATGCTGGTTCAATCTCGCCCGGAGCCAAGCGTTTTGCGATCAACTCAGCACCTTGTGTAAACTATTATCAACAGTTGTGTCTCGCCATGATCGATGACTGCAAGAGGTCGCCGATCAAAATGGATAGAACTTCGCAAATGCCTCCCCTAGAGCCTAGTTGCGTCGTGGTTCACTAATTGAAGGATACGGACTATACGCATGTATTTGCAGGCCTATCGCCAAATTTAGTCTAGTGGAGGAAGGGCGGGGCCGTGTCGTTTGCCATAGAAACCCCGCGGACTCGAGGTGTCGCGAACGACGCACGGTCCTCGCAATGATCCTTTCGCTAGACCAGTTTTGGTGAGAAGCCTATATGTACGAGTTGTTTATACTTTGAATTTACAGCTAGAAGTCACTGTTGAGTTCCTTGGATGTACAGATGAAAACGGAAAGTTTTTAATTTGGAGTGACGAATTTGAATTCATGGTCGATAGTTTCGATTTGTTCAAAGATCAAGGTTCGAGATTTTCTATGCGAGTTTTTTTTAATGATCTGATACATCTGAGTCAGTATGCTACTGTTTAGATCACGGGCTGTACCGTATCCATGCGATTAGACACTTTGAACAAAAGGAATTTCCACGCTGGAAAGCCACAAAAATTATGGAATGCGTCAAAGTTCTTGATGGCCTAGGCCTCTCTAGGCCATCCTCGGCGGTTAGTTTATATTCAGTTTTAGTCAATCACTGGCCGAAGAAGCTTAACTCGAATCTTTATCATATGTGCCCGAAGGAAAATAATTATACGATCCTTTCCATAATTTCAGTGTTCCTCCACGGCTTCAGATTTGCAATGGAGGGGGAAGAAAAAGTTTGTATATAGGAAGTCCAGTGGTACGTGCTTGCGTGCTAAAATTGAATTTTTTTACACATGACGAATGTAGCTAAGTTTTCTTCAGATTATTCATTGGCATCGAGGGAATCTGCGACTGTTGAGAGTTGCAAGGTAGAAGAGGAAAAGGTGAGCCTGATTGAGGTATGGCTTCCAGATAGTCGGGCAAGGCAGGACGCAAGGCGAAGAGGGTAGCGAGCAATCACGAAACAATGCAAGGCTACGTTTATGCCTAGCAACAACCAACAAGCATTGCGATACTAGTGATGCGTTGGTGTAAAGTAAGAGCGCTGAGACGACGCGAGTTCAACAGGGATCTACGGAATTCTTGTCCAGAAATTTCGGAACAGGTACGGAATAAGGTAGTGGCGGGTATTCTCTCGACCAACTGTCACCCCCCTTTCATACTTCGAAAACGGCGAAAAAAATCGCAGAAATTCGCGAAAAAATCGCTGAAATCCGCGATTTTCGTCGCTGATATTACGGATTTCCCTAGAAACAGGGTAATCGTGCGAGGACCATCTGACATCACGGGTAGGGACGCAGAGGGATCTTTCTAGTATTGAAGGGGATGGATTTCGTCCACTTTCTGAGAGAGGTTTGCACTCAGTTATTGTGCCTTCTCCTGTTTGGGAAGGTGAATGCTCCGTACAATGCGACAAGGCTTGAGAAGTAGATTTCTGGCCACCGTACGAAGTGGATAGTGCAGTAAGGAGTGAACAGGACTCCGGGGGAATCGTGCAGGACGTCATAGAAGGTGTTCAGGACTTCAGTGGGAGTGTACAGGACGTGATAGAAAGTGTGCAGGACATCACTGACAGTGTGCAGAACGTCATATAAAGTGCGCAGGACATCAGTGTGAGTGTGCAGAAGTGTGCAGGACTTCAGTAGAAAAGTGCAGATGAAGAGCAACAGGAACCTGATTTACAAGCTGCACGCCTTTCTGCTGCGGGTTGTCCAGTAATTCGCAGCGGCAGCAGACTTGTGCACTCTCTCCGAGCTGTCCTGTACGAGTATTGGGATCATCATATCATTTTTCCTAGATTCTCGGACCGGGCATTGCATTTGTCCATCTACAGCCTGTACGCATCGTACTGATACTGGCACGGATCGCACTGATGTGTTATAGTATACGTGCACCGAGTTCGCGCCAACGCGAAATAAGAATCGCAAAGTACGAGTGCGGTCCGTGTCCAGCGTAGATGAACAAATGCAATGCCCGGCTCGATAATCCGAAAATATGATGTTGTTATCCCAATAGTCGTACAGGACAGCTCGGAGAGTGTGCAGAAATCTGACGCCGCTGTGCAGCACCAGACAGCACGCAGCAGAAAGGCGTGCAGGTTGTTGCCAGGTTTCTGTTTCTGTCCATCTGCGCACTCCCACTGAAGTCTTGCACACTTTCTATCACGTCCTGCTTACTCCCACTGATGTCCTGCACACTCCCACTGATGTCTTGCGCACTTTATTTGACGTCCTGCACACTGTCAGTGGTGTCCTGCACACTTTCTATCACGTCCTGTACACACAACCGAAAGTTCTGCACGTTCCCACTGATGTCTTGCGCACTTTCTATGACGTCCTGCACACTCCCACTGATGTCCTGCGCACTTTCTATGACGTCCTGCACACACCACCGAAAGTTCTGCACGTTCCCACTGATGTCCTCCGCACTTCATATGACGTCCTGCACACTGTCAGTGGTGTCCTGCGCACTTTCTATGACGTCCTGCACACTCCCACTGATGCCCTGCGCACTTTATATGACGTCCTGCACACTGTCAGTGGTGTCCTGCACACTTTCTATCACGTCCTGTACACTCCCACTGAAGTCCTGCACACTTCCTATGACGTCCTGCACACACCACCGAAAGTTCTGCACGTTCCCACTGATGTCCTGCGCACTTTCTATGAACTCCCACTGATGCCCTGCGCACTTTCTATGACGTCCTGCACACTCCCACTGGTGCCCTGCACACTCCCACCAATGTCCTGCGCACTTTATATGACGTCCTGCACACTGTCAGTGGTGGCCTGCATATTTTCTATCACGTCCTGTACACTCCCACTGAAGTCCTGCACACTTCCTATGACGTCCTGCACACACCACCGAAAGTTCTGCACACTCCCACTGATGTCCTGCGCACTTTCTATGACGTCCTGCACACTCCCACTGATGCCCTGCTCACTTTCTATGACGTCCTGCACACTCCCACTTGTGTCCTGCACACTCCCACTGATGTCCTGCGCACTTTATATGACGTCCTGCTCACTGTCAGTGGTGTCCTGCACACTTTCTATCACGTCCTGTACACTTCCACTGAAGTCCTGCACATTTCCTATGACGTACTGCACACACCACCGAAAGTTCTGCACACTCACACTGATGTCCTGCGCACTTTCTATGACGTCCTACACACTCCCACTGATGTCCTGCGCACTTTCTATGACGTCCTACACACTCCCACTGATGTCCTGCGCACTTTCTATGACGTCCTGCTCACTGTCATTGGTGTCCTGCACGCTTTCTATCACGTCCTGTACACTCCTACTGAAGTCCTGCGCACTTTTATACACAATACTCTATGCGAGCTTGACAAAAATATGCTGCTAACTTCTCCAGGATGACGCTATTGCGACAAGAATCATCTCAAACATTCTTTTCGCGAATCTTCAAGCTGCGAAAAAAATCGCTCAAAATGTTTCGATGAATTCGATAAAACTACTGTGAGCGACATTTATCGCTGCAATCCGCGTCAAAAATCGCAGCTTGAATGTGCGATTTTTTTCGCCAGCGATAAAATTCGTGGTACTCTCGTATGCTTAACCCTTGCAGATCTGCGATTTTTTTCGCAGTTTTCGAAGTATGAAAGGGGGGTTAGGAAGCCTAGATGGTAACGTCGGCATGGATCCGGAAGAAACTTTGCGTTCACTGTTGCAGGTTGGCGCAAACTCGGTGCCTTATGCTATAACATAGGTGCACCGAGCTTGCGCCAACCTCCAATAGGGAACGCAAAGTCTCTTCCGGATCAACGCCGATGTTAGATCCATAGCCTGGATGCGGTATATATTAGGTTGAAGCGAAGGTTTCCCACCTCTTGACTTTGACGATTTTTAAACCTTTGAGCTTTGGTCCTTCGGCCAAGTGCGATAAAGCGATCGAAAGTACAAATGCTTTTTCTATCCAGCGCTGCCTTCCACTTGGGCCAGGGCCTACTCATTCGTGAAATATATGCTAATCAATATTCAGTATTAATCTTCAGTACTGAACATCTTTGAGTGCTTTGTTTCACTTTGAGGTAAACCACCAAATCTGCCAGAGTTGACAGCATATTTGAGACACCTTACAAATATAGCGGTGACACAGAGATTGTTAGACAGACAGACAGCGATACAGAGATTGTTAGAGCTAGATGATAGCGTATGCAGGAAATTTCGACGGAGCGTAATTGTTGATTTTTAGCGGGTTTTGTGATTTTGCAACTTCAGTCGTTTCTGGCTTATCGATCGATATTAAGATCGCCTGCAACGTTTTGGACTGCGGCTCAACATCGCGAAGACCGAGTACATGGAATGTGGCGCGCAAGTGGATGACGGATCAATCAAAATTGATGGCACCGACCACAAGAAAGTGATTTGCTTCAAATATCTCGGCTCTAAAATCACCTCGACAGGCGATATATCATCGGAAGCTGAAGGGCGCGTAACAGCCGCTTGGATTAAATGAAGAGCAACTGCGGGGGTGATGTCTGACAAAAAGATTCCACTCCATCTCAATTCAAAAATTTACAAGGCGGTATTGCGACCGATTGCGCTCTACGCTAATGAATGCTGGCCGATTATTAAAGCTGTCGAACAGTCCCTGCACACCATGGAGATGAGAATGCTTAGATGATCATTGGGTATCAGTCTGAGGGATCGGGTCACGAAGGAAACTCTGCGTGCCACCTTCGGAGTTGCACCAATAAATGGAAAGATGAAGGAAGCCCGGACGAGAAGGTTTGGACATGTTCAATGAAAAGACGCTAGTTCCGTGGCCAAAACTGCACTCAACTTGGAGTTGGCTGGTGTCAGGCTGCGAGGTAGACCGAAAACGCGCTGGCTCGACCGCATGAAAGCCGACATGGCTGAGGCACGACTTTTTCCGGAGGACGGAGCTGACAGGAATAAGGGGAGGACAAGAACCAAACAAGCGGACCCTACGTCAACGTGGGACAACCGCTAGGAAGAAGAAGAAGGTCTTTTCTGGCTTATACGAGGAGTTTCGACCTCGAAGCTCCCAAGTTAAATATAACGGCCAAGTCACTACTCAATAGTATTTCTTCGTCAATTATCGTGTTTTTTTTTTGAAAATCGATAGAAATGGCGAAAATAGAGTTTGCAAAAAAAAGTAGTACTGAGTGAAGACTAGGCCATTATGCTTAACTTTGATGTTTCGAGGCCGAAACTTCTTGGATAAGCCGGAAAAGACCCATGTTGCAAAATCACAACATCAATTAAAAATCAGTAATGACACTATGTTGAAGTTTTCCGCAAACGCTGTGATCTAGTACTTAGGTGGCTCAAATAACCAGTCAGCTCTTACAAGTTTGCTGCTTCACCTCAAAGTAAATATAATCACTCAAAGATGCTCAGAACTGAAGATTAGCTCTGAATTACAGCATATGTGTATTTCGCAAATGAACAGGCTTTGGTTCAAATGGAAGGCAGCGTTGGATAGAATAGAATTCGTGCTTTCGATCGGTATATCGCAAATGGCCGAAGAACCAACCCTGAAAGGTTTGGAAACCGTCAAAGTCACGTGGTGGAAACTCTCGCTTCAACTTAGAAGCTCTCTTTAGGTTATGAGGAGCAGATCCATCGCCTCGGATGATTCCGGCTTATCGGTGTCTTCTTTTGTGGGAACTTATCAGGAGGAACCTTCCTCCTTAGATGAGAAACAGAAGGTTTGAATTTGATACATATGTCACATTGGTTCAAAAACACCGATTAGTATGGTCTATAAATTTTATTAATTCATTTTTTCCAGATTCTGAGAAACGGATCTATTGCTACAGATGATTCCGGCATATCGGTGCCTCCTTCTATCGAAGGTGTTCAGGAGGAGCAATTCTCCACGGATGAGAAGATGAAGGTATGAATCAGGGTAAAGCGCTCTCCTTTAGCTTTACCGGGGGGGGGGGGAGGTGCGCCGCCCTGAGCTCTGAAGATGAAGGGGGCTGCAATGATTCCTAAGCGGGAGGGTAGGAGCGGCACTTCTTACGAGTGCTTCACTATGACACGCCTTAGGCAGCGTTAATGGCCAGTTCCGAGCGTCTAGGAACGTTAGGGGTTTGCATCGTTGACATTAGTTATTGATATCACTACATAGATAGCATTGCAGCCGGCCTGTCGCTGCTGTTAGTGGCATGGTAGCCGCAGCTGCTGTAACTGATATAATCAGTATCGTCTTTAACCCCTCGCCGTTTTCGTGCACGCGTCGTGCGCCAACATTTGAGGGTTGTGCGTCTGCGTTTCAACGTCATGAGGCCTGCCGTTGGACGTTAGCTATGGACGGAGCCCTACCCTAGCATTAATCCAATATATAGACAAAAATCTTGAGAGAGCCATGAATTCTCCTGTCTGTCAGACCTCATCATTCCATCTCTTCAGGTTTTCAAGGGCGAATCCAATGCTTCATATGACTCCGGCGTATCGGTGCCTTCTTCTATGGATGATGATCAGGAGGCGCGTGCTCCCATAGATGTGGGAAATGAGGTATGGATTGGAAACATGGGTCACACTCAGAGAACTTTGAAACTTTCAATGATATGCCATAACATCTGGGTAGTGATGACGAGAATGGATGATGGCGTTCAGTAACCCTCCGTAATCTTCGGAAGGCTGAAGGTCCAAATCCAAATAATCGGCTCTGGGCTGGTTTCGTGCGAGAGTTTTGTTCCGTTTCAAGAGTCCGAAAAGTGATTGTCTCCCAGCGACATAGGACAATAGCTCCTTTTCCATCAAGCATGGTTGTGAAGTGCATCCATTTCGGTCGCCTAGTGACAAACATTCGCGATCGCTGCATAGTGACGGAGAGATCGTAGGATGTACTGCGTCGCTGCTTTTATCAGTATCAGTAAACGTCGCACATAAGCCTTGTCTGTGCCGCGTCTCTGCTGCCTCCCATCGTAACGACTGGGACACTCGCAACTGCAGCGAGTTTCTCTCACAGACTGCGTGGGAAGGCTGTCAGGAAGGCACTGAATCAGTTGATGAGTTTATGAGGTCTCGAAGAAGATGAAGTGATTCCAAGTTCTCATCACTTGTCCCCAAATCATTCATTGCCTCCTTGATGACCCCCGCGCTGTCAGTAGGAAAAAATCTTTTTATTGTCAGATCGCTGCGGCAGCGGGTGTCCCAGTCGCTTCGATGGGAAACGCGGGTTTCCAGTACAAACAAGGTTTAAAGGTAATGTTCACGATGATTCTCGTTCTCAAGTTTTGCACTCAAAGCAATGCGTTGGCAACCAAGGGTTACCAAAATTACGAAGAAACAGCGAGAAACGCCCTAAATGTCTTATTTTAGTGACATTGTATCTGGCATGGACTAGTTGTTCGATTGGATGAGCAAGTTTACGGTGGTTGTCACTCTTAAAAAAATGGGGCTAATCCTAAATGGAAGAGTACTTTAGGCAAAACAGTATTAGTTTGGGTCTGAAAGAAAGTTCGAAGCAACGAAGAATAGAGAATTGCAAAAGACGGTTCCACGAAAGGTTTCGTTGCAAGAAAGAACCGTTCCAATGAGACTTGAAAGGCAGGGTGAGATTTGAGGGTTTCGTGTCATTCTGGTGCGTTTTTCTTGATTTCCTCATCATTTCAGTTCTCTTGGGGGGGGGAGGCAAAGAATTGAATCAGGCGACCGACTTTGCTTTAGCCTTGTATTCTCGTGACCCTGTCTGCTATGCACACACTTCTACAGCTAGTGACATAACACGAAAGTTGCCGCTGGGTGTGGCATGCACTTGAGCGATCAGTGGCATTCGCAATGGGAAACGACTGAATTTTATCTCAGTTGTGACTGAATAATGCGGCTGTTGTTTCTAGGGGCCGGAGTCACACTGTGATTCGCACTCTTCCAACATCTTGGATCAACATATCTGTGCGGAAAATATTATTTTTACATTCACCGTACATCTCTTAACTATTCTGATAGTATTGTTTTCCATTGCTGTTGCGATTGTAATACTCTTCTTCCATTTTAAGTATATTTTGTAAATTGGATCGGGCATAATTTGTTTTCTCATACGTGCTGAGGTATAAGCGAAGTCAAAATCAGTTACATAAGTCTGATTTTCTTTTATTCTCTCGAGCAGTTATAGAGGATCCGATTTGAACACTTCATCAGTGCATACCTGATCTTGTGCTGAGGTCGATCGCACAGAGCAACACTCGTGAGCAGACAGTTCAGATCGGATCGACTTGATTACGAAACCCTGCTTCTATATAGTCCTGTTTTTAAGTATAGTATCACTTCTAGGAGTTTTGTCAAAAATCAAGGTTTAGTCTGTGTAGTAGTTCACCGTCCATTTCGGAGCTAAATTCCTGTGCAGTTCCAGGTAGCCGTTGTTGCAGCTCGCAGCTGTAATAGGCAATCGTTCTGGCTAGAGGAATAATCGTGGTGGGACCTTGTGGTCCCGCGGCGGTTTCATTCGTATTGCAACTGCGGACCGGAATTTCACTCCGAAGTTAACTGTAGTCGCTTCCATATCCGGTTACTATTAGTGTGTGATATTTTGATTAGATGTTCCAGTCCTTTCTAAGGACTAGATAAGGCCTTTAGAATTTGAGTGTGTATTAAAAAAGACTAGAATTTCCTCCCTGTCTTGTCTGCTTGCATTGCCTATTTATCGGGGTCTACTGAGCGTGTGATACTTCCTATGGGTGCTCTTCTGAACCCATGTTATAGTTTATACGTTCCATATGTATTTGGCGTAGTGAGTTTCCTTCACATGTTTTTTGTAAGTTTTTCTATTCCATTTTTGCCTTGTTCAAATAAGAGAGGCATATTCCGTAGAGTATCATCAAGGATGTGTTACCGTTTTAAAGCATTAAATATTAGGAAACAGCAACGCAATAAACATTTTACACAGTCTCAGGGGCAGACGGTTTCACAGTACGTTTCTGGACGGTGGTGCCTTACCGCTGTTACTCAATTAACAGAGAAAAAGAGGTATAAACCTCTTCCCGAGGTGTACAGCCTGACTATCATCAAAGTTTGAGATCTGAAGGTAGTGGCGATTTTTTTCCAGAATTATCGCTCGGCTGACATGGAGCGCTTTTTTTTGAAGTTTGGGTCGTCAATGGCCCATGGCAAGTGCTAAAGCTTCTTGATGATAGTCGTTGTAGGCAGATTTGAAGACGAAATTTTGTATTTCTCTGCAACATGGCATACACTAGCGCTCGGCGGAAACTCGCCTGAAGGCGCGGGGAGACCTCTTTGTGGGTGTTCACATTAGTTTTTCAATTTCCGTGTTTAATATTATTGAACACCCCGTCTATTCGAACCCCTCCCTCTAATTGAACCCCCCCCCCCCCCTCCTACAAGACGTTGAAGCTAGGACTTTTTCAGGCGTCACCGTCTACCGTTACAGACAATCGTGGCGGGACCACCTAAAAATTCACTGGCACCAAGCCAAGACACAGCAAAGAGCAGCGAACCGCCGCGAAAGCGAAGGCAGGGTTCTTGCAAACCTGTTCTGTTGATTGAGAATGACACAGCTTGCCTAAAACTTCTCCTTGGCATGAACCTAACATGAATTCGAGTTTCTTACACTGATTTACGGGCAATTGTGTGTACCTAGGTGCATAAGGATGCTTACGCCAGTGACCCTAAATTAACCGGAAATTCACTCAGAAAAGTATTCTTCGATGCTGAGCACAAGTTTTTTATCACTTTTCTGCTAAATAAGGGTACATTCTGTTGAGCATGTGTAGTTTCCGCTCACTAACCTGTTTTGGTCCATATTGCAGCCTTATACTTATGGCCTATTCGATTTATCGATATCTGAGTAACTAATGAACTGCTGCGAAACAAAAAAGGGGCCCAAAACCCCGTATTCGCTGTCGCAAGTCATTTTCTGGAGCATTTGCTTCGCTCTCTTGGCTTGCTGACTATTGATGGCGAAGCGGTCCCGCCACGATCGTCTGTAACGGTAGACGGTGACGCCTGAAAAAGTCCTAGCTTCAACGTCTTGTCCCCCTCCTTACGGTGTTGGTTGAAAAACAGAACACCCCCTCTATTAGAGCCCCCCTCCCCCATTCAGCTGAGAAGTCACTGGAGAGTTTTAAGTGGAATCAACTTTCTGTTCCATACTTTTTCACTTGATGTGGATGTGTTTGCTAATGCTTCACCTACCAATATACTTTGTGCAAAAAGTGAAAGGTGGCCCTCTGCCAAGGGCAAAGTGGCCAGAGGCGCAGGGACGCAGAGGCTCTCAACAAATCTACCATCGTGGTACGCCGATAGACGCTTTCGATATCGACTGAAGTTTGGTACAAGGTGAGTGACTACCGAATATTATTCTGTTGGAGCAATTCAAAAGCTCCACCGATGTCTGTGTACCTGAATTGGGTTACGACTGCATGGGAGCAACTTTCAACCGAAGTTGTCGCTCGCTCCTTCAAGGTGTGCGGGATTGCAAATGTCGCAGATGGCTCCGAAGACGACATCATTCCTTGTTTCAAAGCTGGCGTACCCATTCCTACCGGACGTACTCGAGATGCCGGCACCCGAATCCTTGTAGACATTTTCCAGGAGGTTGATTTTAAAGGCAGCATTCGCGCTCGTAAACGTGGTTGAGATAACAAGGTGAATCGAGCCGTATGGCTTACAATATAATGCCTACGCATTTTGAAGCGTCAAAAGCGACCCATAATGCCGTTACATGGGTAGAAAATTTGGCCCCGCCCGTATTTTTACGAGCCCTGTACTAACGCAAGGTTTCTGGGTCACTCTCGCCATCGGTAACGTGCGTGGTTTACTTGTAAGGCAATCCAGAAAAAGTACCGATGGTGAAGATGACCCAGCAAGCTTGCATTAGAGAAAGAAGGCAAATACAGGGTGCGTGAAAATACGAGCGTGGCCAAGATTGCTACTCATGTAGCGGCATTGTGGGTCGTTTTTGACGCTTCAAAATGCGTAGGCATTATGTTGTAAGCCAAACGGTTCGATTCACGTTGTTATCTCAACCACGTTTACAAGCGTGTACGCTGCCTTTGAGGACTTTAACAAAGACATTAATGGAAGGGCGGGTGAAAGGATGATTGCTTCGGTGAAGATTTACCGAGCAGTTGAGTGAGAGCGGCGCTGGGGCTTCGGTGGTGCAGTGCGATAAGGCGCTCCCCCGGAAAGGGAATAAGCTGGTTCAATCTCGCCCGGAGCCAAGCGTTTTGCGATCAACTCAGCACCTTGTGTAAAGACATTATTGATGATAGTCTCTTAAAGTTTGCCGAGTAATTCATTATTGTCCCTCTTTGGTTTGCCTAAGAAACATTGTTTGCCCATATTGACTCTTGAGTTCTCGGTTGAAAATTAGAGCCTTCCTCTCTATTTGAACCCTCTTTTGAAAAGTAGTACAGTTGGATGTTCAATAACAGGAAATATGGTGTTTACTTTGAAATGAACATTTCCGATCTGAAAAGTAATTAGGGATCAAGGTGAGGAATGCTATGCAACAATATGACACTTGCTATACTTGAAGGCAGTGTTCACGATAATCTTCAATTTTGAGATTATTCGCTATATCGATTAAGTGGCTTCTGGGTAGTACTAAAATGACGTAGCGATTGGGAAAACGCACCAGAAGTACACGAAATCCTTAAGTATCACCCCGCCTCTTAAAGGCACCGGACACCCAAAAAAATAATTTTCAGATTTTATGCTTGTCTTGGAGAGAGTCACACGCTGATCACAGTGGTATCTCTGGAATCGTGCAAGACCCCCTATGAACAGAGTTATGGCTCCTCAAAAATGCCTATATTCTGAGGGCAGAAAATTGTTGGACGAGTTGTCTCAGGCCTGTATTTCTCTTCATTCGCAAACTTTGCGTGAGAGAAAGCCAGGATAAGGAGACAATCCAGCAATGAACTGAAGAACGACGATTTGTTTAAATTCATCCATCCATCGAGCCGCTATTGAGTTCGAAAATCTGCTAGGGGACATGAAAATCTCGAAATTCATATCTGAGGGTGGACTGTGCCTTTAAAGGCATCGTACACGATGAAAACCATATTTGGGTTTTTGATGTTTTCGTGTTGTACTATGTTATAGTGACTAACGGTAGCAACACGCCCCTTCAAAAACGTCAACTTTTTGAGAAAAACCCATTTTTAGAAAGTTCATAGCAAATTTGAATTTCGCGCCGGCATCAACTTGGGATAGTTGCGCAGAGAATGCAAGGAACAGTTTTACTCTTCGCTCCTTGGCGCAGCGTTGGAAGTAATTCACCGAGGATGCCGCTCAACTACGACTTCAGCGAAATTAAAATGGGCTACCCACCTGCTGCGTCCAGTGCTGCCGGCTGCTTTCGATCGATACCGAATTCGAAATCGACTGGCGTGTGTATTGCGCCCTACGACGCGTCAAGGTACACCCGCCGTCAGCAACCCAGGAGTTTTGTTCCTTGTAACAACGGATCGACCCCAAGGCCGGCCCCCCAAACCCAACAAGCCATTTTGAGGTAAGCGAATCTTCACTCAGAGACGGTTTTGTAACTCCAAACTTTCTGAGTGACATTGTCATGGCCCACTAGTCCGAATGAACGCATAAACCCAAATTCGGTTTTCATCGTGGACGATGCCTTTAAGTATCACAGGAAGTGTTTGCTGTGACAATGAAGTTTTTTGTGGACCAGTCCCTTGTGATTCTCTACTCTCTATTGCCCCGTTCGTTCCTTAGGGCCCTAACTTATCCTGCTTTGCATTAAATATTCCATTTTCGATTGACTCAATTTTCCACCGGTGACAACCACCGTGAACATGTTCATCCAGCCAGACAACTAGTCCATGTTATAGAACAATGTCACTGAGATAAGGCGTTTTAATACGTTTCTCGCCGTTTCTTCGTAATTTTGGTAACACTTGGAGGCCAACGCATTGTTTTACGTGAAAAACACGGAGACGGAAATCATCGTGAACACTGCCTTTAGATTAAAACAGGTCATTTCCACGTTGTTACAGAAATCACATAGCGCTGTCCAAACGTATACTGTGTTTGTATACTTACAATGAGTGGCATATCGGCAACTCTCAATCAAACTTTCATTCGACCTCAAACCATAGAAATCACCGAATTGTTGTGTAGCACCTCTCATCAAGATCCTACGTGGTTTCTCATTTTCCAAAGAACATTTACAGGAAGGTAATATAAAAAGGACCTTAAGGGCGGTGTCCACGATGATTTTCGTTCTCGAGTTTTCCACTCAAAACAATGTGTTGTCCACCAAGTGTTACCAACATTACGAAGAAATGGCTGAAAACGCACTAAAAGGCCTCATTTCAGCGATATCATTTTCTGGCCTGGACTAGTTGTCCGGCTGTATAAACATGTTATCGGTCGTTGTGATCGGTGAAAAAGGGGGGCATTCGAAAATGGAAGATTATTTTATGCAAAACAGTATTACCTAGGGTCCGAAGGAAAGGAAGGAGCAACAGATAGTAGAGAATTTTGAAGGACATGTCCACAAAAGATTTCATTGTCACAACAAACAGCTCTATTGAGAGTAAAGAAGCGGGTTGAGAGTGCAGAATTTCGTGTACCACTGGTCCTTTGTTCCGACTTTTTTCGTGATTTCAGCTCTACCCGGGGGGTACACCAATTGTTCTAGCAGATAATCTTGGAATTGAAGATTATCGCAAACACTGCCTTTAACAATGCGAAGAGGCGTTCGTGCACACCTTCATACCTGGTCGTACGAGTAGGAATGCACTTGAGGTCATCCACGAGTCCACATGTCTATTTCAATATATTTATTATTACTCTCTATGTCTTATTACATTCTGAAATTATGTATAGG
The DNA here is from genome assembly GCA_029168955.1 of Aplectana chamaeleonis. Taxonomy (NCBI): domain Eukaryota; kingdom Metazoa; phylum Nematoda; class Chromadorea; order Rhabditida; family Cosmocercidae; genus Aplectana; species Aplectana chamaeleonis. Next base: position 2,862,932 of record JAPDOI010000007.1, on the reverse strand, counting down.
AAGTGGTTTCTTCTTTGGTTTATTGGGCTTTTTCTTCTTCTTCTCAGATTTCTCCTTCCCGTCGGCTTCCTTGTCGTCGTCTTTCTTGCTCTCCTCTGTTTCTTCATCTCTTTTCTCGCCTTGGACCGGCCCTAATGTTTCGATAGCATGGTCTGCGTCATATGGTGTTGCGTAAGTTAACATGTATCTGAAAAAAGAGAATTAGCGCCTTATTGATAGCTTTCCTAGTTGGGTACGGAATGTCATCCCTGCAGAAGCATTGGTTACAGTTTTAAAGACTATCTAATGCCTTTTTTAGGGCTAAGCGGCTTAGAAAGGCATTACAAATTATCACAAGTTGTCGCAATCTTGCTGAGTTCTACGCAAAATTGTGGCTCACAGGGGCAGGATATGAACTTGCATCGAATGTTTTTTGGGCGAGCATGTTCCCACTTACACCAAAGTGCGCCTGACTCTGGCACTTTTCAGCTAGTTGACACACAAAGGTGTATAGCAAATCAGCACTCATCGGTCACCGGGTATGATTTGGTCGACCGAATCGGCGACAGTTGATGGAAGAATACTCTATCGATGTGCTCGAATGAAATGGTATACAAGAATCGGGGAGTGTGGTCTAAAACCTACGGCGGGAAAGGGTGCATGTCAAAGGCAGCATAGCTCGGAAAACTGCAGGGACGATCTCGGCCGAAGACCGGATGATCTGTCGCCGAAGCAGTTGCGGATCGTCTTGCAAGCGCCGCGGACCGCCCTAGAGCTTCGCTGAGGAACGCTTGCAAAATTGATTGCGCTAGCGACGCTAGTAGACTCACACAGTCTGTACTAGAACGCTTACGCCGCTGAAAGCGACAAGGGCGGGTCAAAAGGACCGCTTGTGATCCGTCAAAGTCCTCGCACTGCTCTCCAAGTATACTCTGTTTATCTTGAATTGCACAAAACACGGTCCGCCAATAGTTCTCTAATTGGCCCGCTAGTACCGTAGTGTACGTCCACGACGCGTTCTCGGCAGACCCGAGTGTGCAGAGCGATCGATTCGTCAACGCCGTCACTCGGCCACCGGGTGCACACCCGGGTCTGCTGAGAACGCGTCGTGGACGTACACTACGGTACTAGCGGGCCAATTAGAGGACTATTGGCGGACCGTGTTTTGTGCAATTCAAAATAAACAGAGTATACAAACACCTCGTAAATGGAATGTTCAGATATGGCCAATTGGTCTCGTTTTTGATGCTTCCAACGACGTAAGCGTTCTGTACGAGCTCAGGCAGAAAATGGTCACTCAATCGGTCACTTTTTGGGTGCATTTCAGTGCAAATCCTAGTGACCGGTTGAGTCCCCCGACAAAATCTAGGGGCGGAGCTCGGTTTCCACCACCCGGTCAGCCTAATGCCCCCTTCACAATTTGCCGGATGACGCCGTGCGACACGTTATAAGATAGGACTGCGGTGTCTATGCGGGCCGCACTGACGCCGCAGCCCTGTCTTATAACGTGTCGGACGATGTCGTCCGGCAAACTGTAAAAGGGCCTTAAGCAAAGTTTGAAATGCAGTGTTCGCGCGAGCGCGCGGTTTGAGTTTTGAAGCTGTGTTCCTTATGGTCCGGGCAACCTCTAGACATGGCACATCAACTCTTAGTCAAACCCGCGCCGTATACGGTGCACGATCCGACATATGGTAAACCAAGCTGACTGATACGCGCTCAAGTCCTTGGATCAGTAAGGCGAAGGGTTCCCATGTCAATCGATATGACATGGAAGCAACACACGCTGAATCTCTACCCATAGCGAAATTTTTGTGAGAGGGCCCACATTCGTGCCGGGTGATGGGTCCGAATTACAATCTAGGTAATCGATAGAGCGCATTCAAGTGGAGGAGGGGATAGAACTCGTCTAAGGGATGGGAATCAACCGATACGCTGCTCCCCGATGGAACGCTCCACCAGAAGAGGACCATCCGGTCAACGTATTGTTTGTCACCCACTCAGACAGTCAGATCGACGGCACAAAAATGCCTCTCCGGGCTGATCGCGGGAGCGGGGCGGGCGAATGGCTGTGAGCAGAAGGCTCGCCGGGCTGATCGCGGGACGATGTTAGGGCGCCGGTCGGACCGACGGCAGCCATTGGAGTTCCGGTTGGATCGCCGGAATAGAACTGTTCTTGTTTGACACGTCAGCTAACCCGCAACATATACGACGCATGGCTTACCGCCTTTCAAGCAATCCTATGGTTGAGCTGCCCAAGCCATTGAACTCTCTCACAGTGCGCTAGCGTCATGGTCCACTCTGTCGCAAGGAGATAGAGACTGATGAGCGTTAGTGCCTCATTTTTGGATTCGTGTATAATTGTTTATACACAAGTATTGCTTTATAAAGGCAAAGAATATCGCTCACCCTGCGATCCAACCGCCATCAGCCCGGAAATATCTCGATGCCGGGCTCATCTCGGGACAATGCCGGTCGGATCGCTGGGTGGCCGTTGTTTGGCCCGCCATGCGTCCGCGATCCGACCGGTGTTACTGTCTGAGTAGGCGCGTTGACACGTCATCACTGGCCCGAGCACCTTTGCTTGTCGGCGTCACTGGCCCCCGCTTCTATGCTAGAGATGAGTGACTATGAGGTCGCCCAGTTCGCTTCCCATACCTGTCTGAGAGTCTGCTATTTTTGCTATATCAACCGCGCGTGCTGAGTGGAACTCGCGGCCGCTCAGGGGCGGCCAACGACTGAAGCGGACGATCCGCTACGGTTTCACGAAGGCGAATCATGCTGATGGATCATCCGGTCGTCGGCCACAGGCCGCCCCTTGAGTTTCACAGAGTGGTAGCTGCGGCGGTGGCTTTCTCAGTGAAGGTCTAGCCGGTCCGCGGCCGACCACCCGATGATCCGTCACCGAAGCCGGCAAAGCGCCGGTGATGCGCCGCTGACCGTCTGAAAAGCGCAGTTAAAGCACCGCGGGTGGTCCGGTGTAGTCATTCGCTTCGGGAAACCGCCGCGGATCGTCCTACAAGCGCCGCGGATCATCCGTGCCAGTCAGTGGCTGCCGCGGATGGACCGTTAGCTTCACTGAGTAGTAGAGTGTTTCACCTAATATATCGATTTTCAAATTAACTCTTATATTTTCTCAGAGCCCATATGGTTTTAACTGCCCTTTGTATCAAACATTACGTGATGGGCAAGGTTTCCATAATTGATGAAAAAGTAAATTTCTGTCCAATCTCAGAATTGCTATAACCATTTATCCGATTATTCGAAAATTCGAATAAAAACTCAATTAATTGGCTGTGGCATGTTAATGAATAGACGAAACCCCCACTTTTTCATCAAATATGAGAACCTTCAGGAAACTTTGGTTTACTCACTTTCCGTCGATCTCCACCTTACAGACCAAATCGCCGGCAAAGTGAACATTCTGAGCAAAGTCACCCAACGCCACCACACTCTCAAATGGATGACCAAACATCTCCTCGCTTTTTTGCTGGAATGGTGAGCAATGAATACATGTCATTCTTTCCACCTCCACCTCTTGTATATGAAAAGGTATAGAACCAATACCTGAATAACATTCGCAACCCTCGCAATGTTGCAAGCACTATAGCCAGGTATGTTTTTGATCTCCTCGAATGTGTCCTCAATGAGATTATTCAGCTGTAAATTGCAGCATACGTAACCTGAACAATTAAATATCAAGATTGGTTCATGCTAAATGTGGTTGAGTTGCGCGTTTGGTTGCATGCTGTCCATGTCGGAATTAAATTCTGGTCCGCAGTTGCAGACAACCGCTGCAAGAGCCTGCAGCTCTAAGAAAATCTTGCTGGGTTACACATACACAAAAATTAGGGTAATTAGAGGGAAAGGCTATGAAAATACGGGATCATAATCTTTTGAGAAGGCAATCTCCACCCATGAATCGCGCAGTTTTGTTTTGTGATGTACGAGATTACCTGATGGATTGTAGAAGCACGATGGCAGTGGAACCATGACTTTTGGTGGATAATAGTATTTTGCATTTGGAGCGTCCTTCAGACTCGCCTTGATCTTATCGGTGCGGATCTACAAAAAATACAACTTCGAAAAAATTTGGATAGAAATTTCACGTGGTCCGGAAATTTCTGAAACACATATCTCGTTTGTTTTCTCTGTGGTTTTATGAAATACTCCAGAAACTGCCTTTTCTCAGAAAAGCATCCGAACCGTAGTCTTCTACGAATTTCAGAAGGGACATACCTGCACGCGACACTGCTCTAAAGATTAACCGTGGACTGGGCGGGGATACGATCTCCCACGTCGCGGTCTCCAGGGGCGGCATGCATGAACGCTGCGAAGAAGGTCAGGGAGCCGCTCCGCGTCCCATGCGCGCAGCGTCGAGCCACGGGACGGCCCCGAAGTGCATGGCGTATATCATTGTATCGCGGACGTAAATGCACTTTCCACTGCAAACTCTATGCGTGCATTTTCTGTCATCCCAGTCGCGTTTGGTTCAAATTATTGAGGTGCACGGGATGACAAAAAATGCCGCTCGGCGTAGAGTTTGCTGTAAAAGGTTCGTATACGTCCGCGACACACCAATATACGCCAAACACTTCGGTCCGTCCCGTGGCTCGACGCTTCGCGCATAGGGCGAGGGGTGAGTTGCTGACCTTCGCAGCGTTCATGCATGCCGCCCCAGGTGGCTTGAGGGTATGGTATACTTTTGCGACACACGGTCGCGTCGCTCTGCACAGCGACAGCGATCGCCTCCCGCCCTTTAAATCTGTCGCTGTCGCAGTGCACTGCACAACGACAATGGTAGCGACAGGCTATGGCACAATTGCAGTATGTCAGCCCTATGCGACCCGTCGCTGCGACCCACACGCGACATCTGTTCCTACGACAACCGTTGCCGTTGCTCAGGTGCGGGTCCTGCCGCGATTTGTGTTAGGCTGCATGCCTGTCGCTCATTGCAGCGACAAAGTATGCCACACCCCTAAGTCGTTTCCGTAACAGCGACTACAGACTAGGGTCTAGCGGCGTTGTGGCCGGACAACCGCTGCTCCGGTCTGGTTGCTATAGTGGCCTTGGCCCTTGTCCGTGTGATCTCAGGGTGTCTGCTGTGCCATTCCGAGAGATTGAGAGACGCAGGATTGGTTGGATGCCCTCTGTCCGTCTGGCGATTCCCAGACAGTATTGCCGGACGGAGAGAGGGCGTTCGCAGTCTCTCAGGGCCGATCCCTGGTGAACGGCGGGTGAATCGTCGTCAATGAAGAATTTGCCGGGCCGATCTCTGGACAGTGTGATCAGTTTTTCTGTTTGATTGGCCACTTCTTTTTTCAAAAATTTCACAAAAATGGGCCGGCGCTGTGGAGCCTAAGTTGTCCTGGAGAGAAACGTGCGTACTAAGATTCATCTGGAGTAAACCTACATTTGTATCCTCTCCTCCGATCTTAATGGGAACTGTGGACGTTTCGTTTTCGCTACCATCTTCATTGTCGTCGCCTTCGGCCTTCGGCTTCTCCTCCTGCTCTTCCTCCCCGTCCTCATCATCTTCCTCCTGCTTTACCTTTTTTGCCGTATTCTTGTTTAGTTTATTCTGAAAAAGACATGGAAAACATTCAACACCTTTTGACCGGTGGCCTTACAAGTCGCCTTATCTGAATCCATCTCTCGCATGAGGCTGTACTCGTAGTACCCTACACAAGGTGAGGCCCAATCGGATGGAGCTCTTGAATGCGTCTCTACCAGCGGTGGATAAGACTATACCTACCTCAATTTCAGGAATGCTTACCTTCTCACTCGTCTCCGGTTTTTCCTCGCCGTCGTCCTCGTTTTCCGGCTCTGTGGTGGTTGTCTCTACCAAACCCTCCTCGTCTTCCTTCACTTCTTCGTCTTGATCATCGTTTGCCTCCGATGGCTCTTCTGTCACCTCGTTGGCCTCCTCGTTCTCGTCGCTCTTTCTTTTCTTTGCTTTTCCCTTCTTCGGCTTCTTCTTCGTGACCACCGTTTTCTGGGAATGCTTTATCTCAGCTCGGAGTGAACCTTCCTCGTCGGGTGCTCCTGTTACTTCCTCCTCCTCCTCATTCTCCCCCTCTCCTCCAATTTCTTTTGAAATGGAGCTGATCTGTTGCCTGAGATTCTCTTTCAGGGAATCACTCAAACCCTTATTGATGTCCTCACTTGCTGTTTCGTCCCCTTCCGACGTCTTCTTTTCCTTCTTTTTCTTATTCTTTTGCGCGGTTTTGACGCTGGACTTGTCTGTTTCATCTTCATTTTCCCCTTTCCCTTCCTCCTCAACATCCCTTTCCTCTTGATCCTTTCTGTTTTTCTTCTTTTTTGACGGTTTCTTCCCTTTCTTCTGGCTATTTTCGATGGACTTTAAAACCTGACTATTTAGCTCATTGATATTCGGTCTTGACTTCATCTTTGTCGTCTCTTCAGTCAAATCCTCGCCCTCGTCTTCCTCCGCTTTCTCCTCCTTTTCTCTCATACGAAATATTTCCGCCTCTTGCTCCTTCACAGCTGCCCTTAATTCTTCGTCTAAACCAGTTGTAGCTGTTAATCTTGTTGTGCTTATTCTGCGACTACTTTTGGTGGTTGCCTCATCTTCCTCGTCTTCGTCTTCCTCCTCTTCCTCCGCTTTGTCCTCATTTTGTCTCGTACGAAGTATTTCCGCCTGTTGTTCCTTCACAGCTGCCCTGAGTTCTTCGTCGAAACTAGCCGTAGTTGGTAATCGTGTTTTGGTTGTTCTGCGACTTTTGCTGGTCTCCTCATCTTTCTCCTCCTCTTCCTCCTCCTCAGAAGATTCTTCCGATGAAGCGGGAGTTGTGGGTTCTGCTACAGTTGCCTCAGTTGTGGTAATCGTGGTACTGGATGCGGTTGTTGAGGTTAAATTCACTGGCGTGAATGTCGTGGACATTCTTGGCTGTGGAGCTGAAGACGTTGAAGATGTCGATGGAGTAGCCGTTGATGACGTCGCTGCTGTCTGCGGTCGTCTTTGAGCAGGTCTACGTCCTGCAGCAGGCCGTTGTCTCGGCCTTCCAGTTGGTCTGGGACCATCCCTATCCGTTTCTTCATTCCCTGGACTATCCTCGTTGAATTCCGCCCACTCCTCGTCCACTCCATAGTCGTCAATCTCTGAACCCTAAAAAGATAAATTCATAAAGATAAAGCGAGCTAAAGTTTTAAATAGGCACTGGTTCAGAGGGTAAAATAAGCACTGGTCCATTGCGTTGGGGAATCTAAAAGGAGCAGTTTTACTGGGAGAAGCGAAGGGAAGCTGTACCTAGTTGTTAGTCCTATTTCAGAGTTTCATCTCAGTGCGACCCGATTAGATGTTATCTGTGGGCATCGATAGTTATTGCGCCGCCCGTCGATACGTATATGAAATATGAGGTCGCGCCTTGGTCGATATATAAAAATCTCCTTAGATGTTGTTTATACCTACGCAGCCGAGCGGCGCGACGAAGTGCATCCTCTATAATATGGATCGTGCCGCGCCGCTCAATCAGTTCTCCAGAAATGCGCTCTGCCGCGCCGTTTGGAGGCGGGAACATAAACAACGCCTCTGGGCCCGAATAGAGTCTCGCCGCTGAAAGGCGCGGCAGCATGCAATGGAGCAGTGTCGATCACGCGGCGCCGCTCGATCGATTCCCCTCCATTGCATGCTGCCGCGTCTTTCACCGGTGGGACTCTAATCGGCCCTTTATGCACGCCGCCGCACCGCGCATTATGCCGTTGCGGGACCTACCGGTGCTATCGCGGCGAGGAGGCACTTGGCCATCGCACTTGGCCACGCCCATTTTTCCGTGCCGCCGCGCAATTTGAGAACAAACTCAGGGGTTTCCTCCTCTTTGAAAAATCAGGAGAGTAGTTGCGGAGCAAAAAAATGGGCGTGGTCAAGTGCGTTGGCGATGTGCAACCCCACGCTGCGAAAGCACCGACCTAACCTCTTGGAAACTTGCCAACTTACACTAGTTTTTTTTCGGGTTCAATTTGCTAAAACGCAATAAGAATAGCATAAGCAGCTCCACGGTGAAAAGCGTAGTAGATTGAGAGAAGTTTCTACAATAATTTTACGGTGCAGAATAGAATGATTAAAGGCAGTGTGGACGATAAATCTCGTTTTTGACTTCTCTGCTTGAAACACTACGCTGGTGGATGCTGGAAGGGATAGAGTTGAAGAAAGCAGTGAAAACGGGCCAGAAATCTACAAAAACGGTCGCGAAGTGAAGATTTCGTCAGCCCAGTACGCCTGCTTAGCCCGTCCCGTCCCCCCCCGTTTTGACGAGCTTGTGGCGCCGCGGGCGTTTTTGATGGCGAATTGCCAAACCACTCCACCATGTCCAGCCTGATCGATTCGAGCTCATTTCGGCATTAACGCGCGCTTGCGAAAACTAGCAGGGCGCGTGAGCTCGTCAGCGCTCGTAATCTGTTAGTACGTTAGAGACCGTTATTTTATCTTATTCTCAGCGCTTTTCTTCGCTGTTTCTTCACTATTCGTTGACTCGCAGCCAAACAACCCCATTTTTGAGTCGAACTCGAATACTACGATATTCATCGTGAACACTGTCTTCAAGATGAGGCTAATCGCGGTGGGACCACGAGCGCTCGGCCGATGAGAAGCGGACACACTTCAAGCGCGAGCTACCTCCGAGAGGATCGTGGTCGAGTAACGCGCTAATTTTTGCTAGAGAGCGTATAACGCTCCACCGCTCGCATACGGCGAAGCTGAGTTGTCAGTAATGTTCTTGGGTCACACGCGTCATGCGATCGCATACGCAACGATAATCCGATAGGGATAGATGAAGAGGCATGCTGAGTGTGCTATTCCCCGGTTATCAGATCGATCGATGCACGCCGTGTAGGCGACCATACGCGCCGTCGCATGGACAGCTATGTACAGTTGGCACGGGTGGCACTTTCAGTTTGAGTTCCTTTTTCTGCGTTGACGCAAGCTCAGTACATGTATTTCACAACATATGCTCACCAAGTTTGCTCAAACTTGTAATAAGGAACGCAAACTATCTGGTGCGATCTGCGCCGACTGTACCATATTCTCGTTCTCGGAGCCAAATTCCGGTACGAAAATGCGGACTACGGCTGCTGCATCACGCACCACGATAATAATCGAGATGGGAGAAAGGGTAATCGTGCTTGGACCATGTGGTCCCAGCACGATTATCACCCTGTTGCGTGATGCAACAGCCGCTGTCCACAAATGCGGGCCGGGATTTGGCTCTGAGAACGACAGTACATGTCACAATGACAGCGCGACGCGCCTCTCAAGTTGCCTTTTAAGTACCCTGATGGTGTCCCATGACTGACGCTCACGTGATATGTGAATGCGGCTTATCTATTGTCATTGACAGCATCGCGGTAGGCCCTCTAAACCAGTGCTAGACCAGTGCGAGAACTAAATAACGTCCACTCACAATCACATCCAGAGTCTTGTCGATGCTCTTGAAATTGACAAAGGACATGTCGGTGACATTCTCAGCCGAGCCGAACACTTCGGATGAGAGTTCGAGTTCATCGAATGCATTGGTGGAATTCGTGGAACTGGTCCCATTTGTGTCCATGCCGTCGGGTGCTGTAAGCATCTGCAGCAAGTCGGTTGCGTTTTTTCCTGTGGCTGGACTGTCTCCAAGAATGTTGCTGAGGATCTCATTTGCGATTTCCGAGCTTGAGACGTCGTCAGTCATTGAGGCAGGTTCAATTTTAGTTACCTTTACCTCAGACTGGGATACTACTTGGCCATTCACGATTTCGTCCCTATTCGTGAACGGGATCACTTTCGGGGGTCGGATTTCGTTCATTGTTCTTGTGATGCTCCTCAGGATCTTGTCCTTTTTCCTTTTCCGGAGACTTATTTTATGCACTCCAGGACCACTCATCGGCTCCAGCACTTCGGCACTCTCAACCTGTAATGAACAACTACACAAAAGAATCACACATTAGGGAACGGTCGTGAGTCACTCTCTAACAGCAACTTACTTTAATCACTCGAATCGGCTCTAGTCCAGGACGATTATCGAATTCGTCACCTCCCACTGCTCGCTCGAAGGAGTCAATTGGATCGCGATTGAGCGCCTGGAAATCTATCTGTTAACGTTCGTCTATGAGCACATCCTCCTATTGTGCTCCAAATTTAGCACATATTTGAACAAAAAGACAGGACATTCAGTGCATACATAGTGAGCATTCAAGTCAACCAACAAAAGCAGAAGTTTCTCACCAAACTTCTAGCGGCGTGCGTTCTATGTCGAGGTCCTAGCTGGTGCGTGACTGCTCCGCTGACTTCAAACTATAATTACTGTGATCATCAAAGCATAAAATATAACTCAAAACGATGACGAAGGTTCTAGATTCCATGACAGCATACACGCTCAAAAATGGCATGGGTTTGATGGCATGGCTTGAAGTTTCCTGGATCTTAGTTATGAACATTGACAGAAAAAACGGAAGAAAATGTTCATTGTAATGGACCTGTTCTCTCGGTTCCCCTCATCCTGATCGATTGGTCAATGCTCTACGTGCTCATGGAGTCGCGGAAAAGTGTGTTCGACTATTCGAGGACATGATCAAAGGAACAACAGCAGCAGTTTGTACACCTGTCGGATTAACGTCAGCTTTCGAGATGAAAACAAGAGTTGCAGCAGGAACTTTTCTATTCAACTTCGCCGTTGATGACATCATGCGTAGAGTTGCAGAACAGTTTCCTGCGGATGTGATCCTAACACCATCAGGACGCTCCCTTGTCGACCTGGAGTACGCCGACGACATTGTCTTATTCGCTGAAAACAACGCAAAACTGCAAGGGATTGTGAACCTCGTATCGAAGTATGCCCGCAGCCTATGGACTTCGTCTTCGTCCCTACAAATGCAAGCAGATGTGGGTCTCTCAGAGGCCTTCAACGGGAGTTTGTGTGGGCGGACAACGTATCGAACTGGAGGACGATTTCTGTTAATTTGGCTGTTTGCTGAAGAACGATGGTAGTTATGGAGCGGATATTCAGCAACGATGTGCGAAAGCTACGTCTGCATTCAATTCTCTAACAAAGTGTTTGTGGTCTACCATCATCGCGAATGAAGTCAAGTTGCGCGTCTACTTATCCGCTATTCGCCCTATCATGATGTACGGATCGGAGACGTGGGCAGCACCGAAGACGCAGATGGAAAGGTTGGATTGCACGGAGATGAAATTGTTTACACGTTCGCTTGGATATTCCTGGGGCCGTATTCATCAATGACTTACCCGCGAGGTAAGTGTAAAGTCCTTCGAATTTGGCACTTACCCGGTATTCGCACGCTTACTTACTCGCGATTTTCGAGTAAAAATCCAGGTAAAATTTACCCGACGTATGGAGCCGGGTAAATTTTACTCCCGGCCGGCTACAGCTGCACTCACCGCGGAAACAGCAATGGAGCGCATTAGTTTCATCGATAATTAAAACTATCATTATAGGTTATTTTGCTTTTTTTATGATTAATTCAATGTTTCTTTCCACAAACAGAAAGTTATAAATGTTTTTTTATCCGTGTTCTCATTGGTTTTTGTTGTCTGTCGTGAAAAAGCGGTAGACTTTCCTTGCTTCTGTCCACTAGATTTCTTTACCAAATTTTGAATGCATCAGAAAATGCAACTAAAGATTTTCTTTTCAGCTTTATACGCCTCGTGCCATTGTTCACCGAACTCTTACTGAGTTAGGTTATATTGTGCTGAATCGAAAGTAATAGTTTGAGAAAACAATATCCTTGACCCGATTGAATTTCTCAGGTCTTATGTTAATAGTGTAGCTGCCGAGAACGCTGTCGTTCCTTTATTTAATACTTTTGACGCTCCTTCTAGAAAATGATAATCTGTGATCCTAACGCTCGAATTCAATTTATGGCTTAAGTACCCGACATTTTCGCATTTCGAACTTTTTTCTGTGCAATGAGTTTGGACCTCAGATCTCGCAGTACATTTGTACAGGTAATATTCTCATCCACCATAGATAATTTGCGAATAGTCAACTTTCTGCCACCAGTTTCTGCTTTTTCTTCGAATTTTGAAAGAAAAATACTTGACAATTCGCAATGAAGTGATTTTTAGAAGAAAACTTCCAGCAGTATACGACAGAGGGAGAGCCGCCTTTCTAATGCCAAAATTTATTGTGCCAAATAAATAAAGGGTTTGAGTTTTTTTCTCTACAATTAAATAGGCACGACGCAATATAGAAGAATCCTTTGGCTTTTTTCGTCGATTTGTATTACGCACAAAAGGGCATATTTATCGTTGGCCGATCGGTGAACATTTGCAAAAAAAAAATTAACAAATTTTCCCCTGAAACTCGTGAACCACCAAGAGTAGGTGAGAGCTCAAAAAAACTTAGATGGGAACAAATTGGCGCTTTTGAACGGTGTATCAAATTTGGTTGAAAAACTGGACCGAAAAAAAAGACAAAAATGAGTAGTGGGTAGCTTTATCTACAACCTAATACTCCTAGAGGAAAAATTCCATCATAGAGTGATCCTCCACTAGAGTAGGACAGCGATTAGAAAAAAAAATTGACGAGTGCCTCTGGAAGAATCTCGCTAGAAGAAATTGAATAGTCAGTAATGTTAAATGATGCTATTTTCTATATAGGAGGGGCCCCCTATGATGTACTTCAAAGTTTTCATTAATCATCAAACCAATCTCTTTAGCCCCTTTGAACAAAAAAAGTATGAATCGGCGAAAGAATTTCAAATTAACGACGCCTATTCAGTGTTTCGGTAAGTGCACAATAAACACATTTTGCGCGGGATCTTACCAGGGTAAGTAAGTGTGCGATGAATACCGTTTCGCAGTGAGTAAGTTATCGGCTCCGGGTAAGGTAAATGTAAAGTAAGATTTACCCGGCATTTCAATGATGAATACGGCCCCTGGCCACGGATGTGCCACTATGAAGATTTTGACAAGGAAATCGGCGCCTTACATGAACATTTTACACGAGGCGGGTGCCAACATCTCCCAACGACATCTCAAGCGGCAACTGAGGTCGTCTTCGTCTGTCCGGGCACATTTGAAGATGACCGCCAGATCGTCTTGTTCAGCTTGCTGTAAGGATGCTTCCGAGTCCTATCTGGAAACGTTCGCCTGTACGCAGGCGAAAGTTTCGGACCGATGTGGTGAAGGAGGATTTGAAATCCCTTGGCATTGAAAGGTAATTCAGGCGCGATTTTTTACTCCGCAGGAAGTGGAATAGCCACCAGTGGATGGATTGTGTTCACATTGTGGCTTAGGTCTAAGACAAATGGGCACTGCTGTACACCTCGGCTTAGACGGCCGATTACGTCATTCATGCAGGCAAGTCAGTGAAGCTGAAAGTGGACGAGTAGGAGGCTGCACTTAGCTAAATAGTTGGCTGTGCCTAAATACTGTCATTTTGGTGTTCGTTTTCATGATTTCAAAGACGTATTCGTTCTGGCAAAAGCTCCTTGGACCTACGAACTTCGTATATCTCAACCTTATTTACGAGCGTGTATGCTGCCTTTGGAGGGACTTCTGACCGACTGTCGTTGTGGCTGTGCTAGAGGTAGCGGCTGAACGGAGCGCAATGGCATTGCCGCTCTCATTGCGAACTTCGGTGGCGGTCGTAGATTCAACTCCATGTGTGATCTTTCCACTCGTTGCTGCGGCGTTGATTTTTGTCGTCGACGGATGTCACGACCGCCATAGATCACGTGGGTCCACTACAACGTATGAGCATTTCTTAACAGTTGTCAAGGCAAACTTCAATTGAATATTGGGTGTCCCGAAGGTCCTGTGATAATCTGGCATTTCATATAACTGGAGTACGAAAAGTATAATACGCGGTTAAAACGAATTGCACAAACTCATGGTCCGCCACTGGTCCTCCACTGGCCCTCTACTGCGGTTATCGACGCGTTATAGGCCGACCCCGACTTCGTTATCGATCGATTCTCCACTGCCGCCACTAAAAACTCGCCAGCTGGACGGGGCGGAGTGGCGTGATGGGTGGTTGAGTGGCTGCAACGTCGTATCGATCGCTTATGAGGTCACATATGCATGCCGGGGTTGGCCGAGAACGCGTCTATTAGCGTAGTTGATGGCTAGTAGAGTACGGTGGCGGACCATGAGTTTGTGCACTCCGTTTTAAACAGAGTGTGTACCCTTACCTGGAACTGAAATTGAATTTCCAAAGATCACCACGAAAAAATCACTGATACGGGTTAGGCCAAAAAAATCAAGGATTATTTCGCAGGTGATATACCGAGTTTCTTATCAGAAAAAAATGCAACTGAATTCCAGCGAAAATGCCAGGTGATCTCATTTATCTTCAGGACACCACAAAACCTAAACGGCTGAATGAGATTAAAAAAAATTAACCCACGTATGGCTTGACATCTACCCCTCGTAATTGATACTGCTGTGGCTTTATTCGGGCACAGGAACCGCTGATGCTTCCTGTGATAAAAGAAAAATTCATCAATTATACTGCATTATGTTGCAGCTTTATTTGTAGATGTTACAACCATGTACTTTTTTCTCAAGTTCCTAAGAAGGTAAAGTCAAAGTAAGTTTGGTAATTTATGACTTTCAGGCAGATGAAGGAATGCAGAGAGCAGTGGATTCCCAAGTTCCGTAAATGCCTCGGGAAAGCGTTGTAAGCTACTACACTCCAGAGATTTGTCTCGAATAGTACTCGCACAACCATAATTGTTCCAGGGGTGATGTGCGACAAAGGGCCATGAAGGTCGATAGGCTGATCGTTTGCAAGGTAGTAGCTTTTTATGTCTCAATTTGTCCATTTGTGTCCACCCCTGGGTTTTCCATTCAGAATAGAAAACTGGAATCCAGTGCGGGACAAGTCGCCACGGATTCGACAGGAGAGGAAGTCTGCGCCGTCTAATAGTGCTCCGCCTTCTGAGCGTCGAACCGACTATGGGCTTTAGGCCCCCGTCAGACTTGGTCGAAAAACCGACCGAGTCCGACTGAGTCAGGGGCAGGAAAACCGACCTCGGTGCAATGGATCTGCCCGTGTGCGAGCGTGAAACACCCGTATCGACTGGGGGGATTGCGGTTGGCAGCAGACGGTCCCAGTTGGACTCAGTGGGCCGATTGTTCTGCACCCGTCTGCCACTATTTCGGTGCGTATCGACCGGGTGGGACTCAGTTCATCGACCACCTCTGACGGCGGCCTTAGAAGGAAACTACTATTAGCCATATTGGCCATTCCGATTAAAATGTATTTTTCTAGAATTATTTTTTGACGTAGGTTCCGAATATGCCCTTCGCAGCTGCATAGAATCACTCTGAAAAAAGTTGTAGGCATTTTTTCTCCGGCTTTCGTACCTATTGTACCCTCCGA
Source organism: Aplectana chamaeleonis (assembly GCA_029168955.1). Classification (NCBI taxonomy): domain Eukaryota; kingdom Metazoa; phylum Nematoda; class Chromadorea; order Rhabditida; family Cosmocercidae; genus Aplectana; species Aplectana chamaeleonis. The sequence continues at coordinate 2,847,612 of JAPDOI010000007.1, read as the reverse complement.
AAAGCGCAGTAAGCTTTCGAAAATACGGAAACGAACCTCATAATCGTGTTCAGGGCCCAAAACAACCACCCTATGCAAAGTTTGGGTGAGAGCACATTTTCCGAACTTTGTGCAGACTGTCAGTGTTTTGGACTTGAGCGCTTACTAATTACGGGGTACAGAAAGCGTAGGAGAAAAATAATCCAAATTTGACTGAAAATTTGCTTTGGGGGGTTATTTGGGGTACTGATCACGAACCTGAGGTTCATTTGTCGTTTTTCCAGAGTTTTCGACTAAATTTGTTCTAAGCTTTCCACCGGCAGAAAAAAATTGAAGACAAAATCGACTTTTGACGATTTCCGGAATAAGACGACAGATGTGGCTCAAATCGGTTTTCTAGGGGTTATTTGGAGTGCTCAACATGAATCTGATGTCAGCTTATCGATTTTCGACTGCTTACAGTAGATTGCGGTGAATATACCGTAGTCTGGTCAAAGTCTCAGATTTGTCTCAAAGTTTCTATGTGGGGGTTATTTGAGGTGCTGAATACGAATTCGATGTCCATTCGAAGATTCTCTTACTATTACGGTAGGTTTCGTCTCCTGAATGATATGTTACCTACCGTAACCGACAGTAAACCTCAGAATTTCGACAAGCAAACCCCAGATTACCACTACATACTTGATTTTCGCGAAAACCGGAAACAAATTCAGAAAACACCCTAAAAGTTCCAGGGGGGTAGGTACCCTTACCGTGCCGCAAAGCTTTAAAAACGCTCATAACTTCTGTCATAATGAGTCTAGGCAGCTGCGATGGGGATATCCGGACTTTGAGTCCAAAAATGGTTCTAGAAATGTACATTTCATTTGGAATGGTTAGTATGACTTATAGTAATTCCCTTGTTAGGGATTTTTTTGTGAAGTTCTGAGGACTGGTCCGTCTCGCGTTTTTCGCTCTGAAATTGATTAGCATGTGTGTAGTGTCAAACTGCCAACATTTTGGCGTTCAAATTCCGGTAAGGAATTTCTTGCAAGGCGAGTTTGTGAGACATAGCGCGGACCAATTCTCATCCAATTGTTTGTTATTTGTTATTTAAAAAATTTTATTTGGTACGAGATGAGGAGACAAATGAAATTCAGGGAACGAGAAATGGAAGCTCAGGGTTGAGGGTAGCTGAAACTCATGATCTGAAGTTGACTATAGTTATGAATGTAGTGGTGATTTGCTTATGCATTTTCGTGTTACTAATGTTACTGATGTGGTAGTGCTCTCTAGCTAGTTGTAGTGTTGTTATCGATAAATTAATAGTGAACAATGCGCTTTATGGTTGAAAAAGGGTGGCAAAAAGACACTAAAAAAGGGTAGATGAGATTAGGGGGCGGTGATCTCCTTTCCGCCGGCAAATCAGCAGCGTCTGTGGGGGAGGAGAGACCCCCAAGATTGGCTTAGGCGTCGTTTACACTTCCGCCCCCGAGCGGCACGGCGAAGTGCAATCCTACGATATCGATCGTGCCGCGCCGAGTATTCTTGCCGCGTACGAAGAATGTTAGGGGTCGTTTATACTCCCGCCGCCGAGCGGCGCGGCACAGTGCTTTTCTGTAAGGGGTCGTTTATACTCCCGCCGCCGAGCGGCGCGGCACAGTGCATTTCTGTGATATGGATCACGCGGCGTGGAACGATCGATATTGCAGGATTGCACATCGCTGCGCCGCTCGGCGGCGGAAGTATAAACGACGCCTAATATTGATCACCCGGCGCCGCACAATCGATATCGCAGGGTTGCACTTCGCCGCGCCGCTCGGCGGCGGAAGTATAAACGACGCCTTGGAGTAATGTACGAAAAAAGTAGGGCGAAACTGGTTTCTGCATGTAGCGCGAGTTCGGGCGCGTGAAACGCCCTACTTTTTTCGGACCACAGGGCGCCTCTTATCTGTGGGCGTGCCAGGTGTGCCGCTTATTTTACACTACTTGCCTCCGAGTCATTGGGCGAAAAGTTTCTTTTTCGGAGGCAAGACGCGAACGAATGTCTGAGATATCATTCAGATAGTGGACATTTCATGGACCACCCACAAGCAGCTTTAATTGATATACAAGCCTACCCGTGACTATCTTTGTCTAGGTGGCATTCTAGGTAAACCCATGAACGAGGTTCGATCCTCTTACGTCCGTTTCCGGAATCACTATTTTAGAGGAAAAAAATGAGACCCAATCCGACAGTTCGTGTCCTGAGAGCAACCCATGAAATTCAGATCCATGGGTGTAGCCGCGAAACAGATGACTGCGGACCACTCCGCAACCTGCGTGCCTGACGCGTGCGCCGATCGATCACCATATTTCTCGTGGGCGCACACGACGCAGCGCAGGCTGGTGAGATGTCTGCAGCCATCTGTTTCGTGGTTACCCCAACTAAACATCTGCCCCTACGTAGTCAATATTCTAGACCCATTCATGACAATTAGTCATCCTCAACCGAATTCTGTGGGTGACACCTAATTGTAAGGAGCCGCGCGTCCCTTCAGGTGTTTCAAGGAGTTCAGAAAAAATTTCCGATTTCGCTAAAAACTTTTTTCTGAGGTTAACACTTACGAGACACCCACGCCGTGAACTCGATTTTTTTGTTTTTATTCAAGAAAAACGGATTCCTTCTGATTATTGCTTTAAAATCCATTTTTTCAAACAAATTACATGACTGGTATGCAGATATTAGGCGCCATATATATCTTTTTCATAATCACTTTCAACGAAAATTCAGTTTGAAAAATCACTGAGTTGATTGCCCGCGGAGCGCGCGCTCTCTTGATTCCTAGTGCATACTTCCCGCTACGCGCGACAGCGACAGCGCATGTCAGCAATATCGATTTTCAGTCGATTTGTATGGCAACCACTATGTCGCCTCGCCCGTTGCGGGAAGTATGCACTAGGCTTAAGTGTTACTTCGGTGTCGTGAATACGAATCTGGTATCAGTTACCCGATATTTTGCGCCTTACTGTAGGTTACGGTAGATATGATACCATCTGCCGGCGTGACACATCTGAGTATTTCGACAGTCGATAAATAGACCTCAAATTCGTGTTCAGCACCCTGAATCACCCCCACAGAGGGGCTTCTGAGACTTCGATCCAACTGCCGTACACCCACCGTAACTTACCGTAATCTATCGAAAATCGATAAACAAACCTCAGATTCGTGTTCAGCACCGCAAATAATCTCTTTGAAGAACTTTCAGAAAATTTTCTGGCTAATCTGATTTGGCGTTTAGGGAAATCATAGGAAGTCGCATTGACATGTTACGTACCGTAACCTGCAGTAAACCTCTGAATTCCTACAAGCGGGCCCCAGATTCGTGTTCAACATCCTAGATTACCCCTACGTACAAGTTTTGAGCAAAATCCAAAAGAAATTCAAAACACCCTAAAAAAACCTCTGATCCCCTGGCCTGATTCTAACCCTCGAAGAACGCCTCTATATTTTTTTAGAGTGACTTTAGGCAGCTGCCGAGAACACACTCAAATTCTACGCCCAAAATGGTTCTAGTCAAGTACATTTCATCCGGAATAGCCGGGCTGACTAAAAGTAATTTCTTTGTTAGTCAAATAAGCAATGAGTGATATACCGACTCGCTGTTAGGTTTAGTTGCACCTTATACTACATACAGGCCATAAAACGGCCAATGTCTCACCGTCGACTGCGTACCACGCGCTGCGCGACCGCACGTGCGTCGGAAGCAGACGAGTTTTGGCCGCCGCGCGGCGTTTCGGCCGCCGCGCGGCGGCCGAAACGCCCCGCGGCGGCCAAAACTCGTCTGCTTCCGACGCACCTGCGGTCGCGCAGCGCGTGGTACGCAGTCGACGGTGAGACATTGGCCGTTTTATGGCCTGTACACTCAAAAAGCGAAAATGAAGCACAATTAATCAACTACTCAGAAAAATCAAAACAAGTTGTAATATAAATGTAACTTACTTGAATGTCTCAAGTAACTTACATTTATATTACATGTAACATACATTTATATTACATGTAACTTAAATTTATATTACATGTAAGTTACACTTATGTTACATGTAACTTTCAGAATTTTCACTATGGGTGGCCATAGAGTGACGCAGACGACACGCGACACAGAGGGCGCGTCCCAGACCACACAACACGCTAAAAATGCTGTGCACGGCCTTCCCTGCTGGTGAGGGTCAAGTACCTCAAACTTGGGTAATTGAACCAACAGGAACGCCTGTCGTAAGTCTGACCCCGCGAGTGCGACGTACATTAACCTTGGAAATATTTTCTCGGCCGATTTAATTAACTTGCGACTTATATTGTGCCATTTAAGTTACATATAACATACCGGAGGCGCACTGCACGCAGTATCCTCTCAGAAATCGAAAACAAGTTACTTGTAACATATCTAAGCTGATGTAAGTTACTTGCGACTTATCTCAAGTCATTTATGTTACATGTAACATATCGGAGGCGCATCCCACGCAGTATCCCGCCGATATGTTACATGTAACCTAAATGACCTGAGATTAGTTGCAAGTAACTTACATCAGCTCAGATATGTTACAAGTAACTTGTTTTCGTTTTTCTGAGTACTAGATATGAAATGCTCTCCACGCACCATGAGACTCTCCAGAGAAAAACATTGCCATATTTATTTATTAATACGTGGAAAAATCACAAGAAAACAACACTGGTCAAGAATACGAAGGAGCAAGTATTGGGTAATTGCGGATTTTTTTTCAGAAAATAAAAGACAATTTTTTCTTCAAACGAAATAACTTTATTCTGTAGTGTAATGCCCATGTTTAGCACCGACCTTCTGCCATCTTTCAGACAGCATCATAATTCCACGTTCATAAAACCTCTGGGTTTTATTAGCAAAAACTCAACCAGGTACGATTTGGCATCATTATCATTATTGAAATGTTTACCATTCAAGAAGTTTTGAAAAAATCGAAATAAAAAGTAATCGGATGGTGCACTGACAGGACTACCAGGTTGTCCAATAATTCTTGTCCAAAAATTTCACCATTTTTAATTTTTTTCAACTTTATTGAAAAACAAGTCTAATCAACAATATAATCACCACAATTATCCACAACAGTGGCCCATCGATTGGGCAGGTCGTCGATGCCCTTCGCACAGAACTCCGGGGGCTGCGACTCGAAGAAGTCCGCGATGTCGGATTTGAGGTTGTCGTAGTTGGTGAATTTTCTTCCGGCCAAATGGTGCTTCAGCGGGCGGAACAAGTGGTAGTCGAAGGGGGCGAGGTCCGGGGAATACGGCGGATGGGCAACCGTCTCCCAGCCGAGCGTCGCCAACTTCTGCTGGGTCTCCTTCGCCACGTGGGGACGCGTGTTGTCGTGCAGCAGGTGCACCGATGGAGGCCCGTCGGGGACGCTTTTCTCGGATGGCGGCGGCTAGTTTCTCGAGCTGATCGGTGTAGATGGAGACGGTGACCGTCCTGCCTTGCGGGAGTAGCTCAAAGTACTGCATGCCCTTGGTGTCCCACCAGCAGCAGAGCATGATCTTCAGCGGGTGCAGGTTGGCTTTCGGCTTCGTCGGCGGCTCTTCTCCGCGCGGGATCCAGACGGCACGGCGGGCGACGTTGTCGTAGAGGACCCAGCTCTCATCCTCAGTGGCCAGGTCCTCGAGAAACTCCTTGCGATGCGGACGAAGGAGGAGGGACTGGCAGACGGTCACGCGGCTCTGCTTGTTGGCGTCCGTCAGACGTCCTGGGATCCAACGGGCCAGAACTTTGTGGTATCCGAGTAAGTTGAGTCGATTGTGGATGGTGAACTTGCTGCAGCCGAGCGTCGTCTCCAGTTCACGGGTGGTGACTTCCGGCTTCTCCTTGATACAGCGACGGACTTCGTCATCATCCACCGTAGAAGGCCTCCCGCTGTGCTCCCTGTCCCCGAGGCTCGTGTCGCCGCTCTCGAAACGATTGAACCAGCGGCTGACTGTGCTTTGGGACACTGCATCCTCCTTGCACGCTCTGCAGATGTTGGCGACCGCAGTGCCCGTGTCGTTGTCCAGCAGCCACTCGTAGTACACGAACGTACGAATTCGACCTTGGTCCATTTTAGCTTGTACTGGTAGCTAGACGCGGCGACTGCGCCTTATATACTCCTAGCGTAGAACTTTGGAGAACCTTCTAGAAGGTTCTTACACTTGCCTGGTATTATAACACTTCTAAGGAAAATTATAGAATTTTGAAAATTTTTGGACAGGAATTATTGGACGGCCTGGTACATGGTGGATGTGGCAAAACATCCCAACCAAGCTCCAATAATTTTTGCCCAGTGACTAAAGATGTGTGTGGCCTTGCATTGTCATGATGAAATACCACACCTTTTCGTATTGTCATTTCGTCGCTTGGTTGGGATGTTTTGCCTTATCCACCATATAGTCCTGACTTTGCACCATCTGATTACTTTTTATTTCGAATTTTGCAAAACTCCTTGAATGGTAAAGATTTCAATAATGATAATGATTTCAAATCGTACCTGGTTCAGTTTTTTTGCTGATAAAAACCAGAAGTTTTATGAACGCGGAATTGTGATGTTGTCTGAAAGATGGCAAAAGGCCATTGCTCAAAATGGGCAATACATTACAGAGTAAAGTTATTTCGTTCCATAAAAAAATTGTCTTTTATTACCTAAAAAAAATCCGCAATTATTTAGTTGCCAACCCATTATATCTGCTTATTTGTTGCAACTTCCTTTATGGTTGTCACGATTCGTGAATTTTTACGGGGTAAGAACAGCGAAATTCGAGTATGAAACTGACCATGTTCACATTGAAGTCGTACGGCTTGAGGGTACAGGAGTAAAAGTAGCAGTAACCGCATACGATGATGATATGCAGCTAAACTATCGCGAACTATCAACTCGCCTATCAGTAATCAAATTATCATCTGCGCGCGCGAGACAAGCCGGATGAACAGGCTCGGCAACAGCGGGGGCGACACGCAGATCCGAGAGAGAAACCTGTGTTGACAAACTCCCCCCGGGGCAGGCGGAGGTCATCTGCTGCTGGCTGCTACTCGACTATGTATACATTGTTTATGGTGTGATTCATGTAGGAACAATACTAACAGAGATGAGAATGAAGATCGTGATTGCGGGGGCTTCCCGGATTCATAAGTCACAGAGAGATACAATATCACAATTGTGGAATTGTGGTCAGAAAACAAGCTGCGACACAAACAGCTCCGGGGTTTTCGAATTGTCCGTATCCAAAGCCTTTAATTTCTGAAAATTTAGCTTCCTAGCAAAAGTAGCGATTTGGTAATGGTCAAAAAAAGTTTCAAAAATGTCTTGAAATATTTTTAAAAAATGATTTGGCAAAAAATAGCATGGAGTAATAAAAAAACTAGGAAATGAAGTGAAATAACCAAAAAATACGATTTGGTGGTGGAACATTTCACAAGTTTCTCCGGTAAACTTATCAAAACGAAAACAAGCACGATATGGAATGGAGCCTTGCGTTCACCTAGCTTGACCTATTCCGCGCGCTTGATTTCGTTTTGATAAGTTTAACGGAGAAGCTTGCGAAATGATCGACCACCAATTCGTTTTTTTTTTGTTATTTCACTTCATTTCCTAGTTTTTTTATTACACCATGCTATTTTTTGCCAAATCATTTTTTAAAAATATTTCAAGACATTTTTGAAACTTTTTTTGACAATTACCAAATCGCTACTTTTGCTAGGAAGCTAAATTTTCAGAAATTTCCCTTAGTTTTCCCAAAGGTTCCCTTTCTGACTTCAATTTTGCTCAACCATTTCCATTTTGGAATGATGAAACATCTAACAGACGATATTGTCGTATGAGTACAAATTTTGAAACCTATGACTTACAACCATAAAAAATAAAACTCATTGCCGCATTTGGCGCAAAATGTGAAAAATCGATACTATTGATCATTAATATTTGATCTTGCATGATGAGAAGAATTTCCCAAACAAATGACTTAGAGCCATCAACAATCAAAAATCAATACGGCATTTTGTGCAACAGGCGAAAAAATCAATATTATTGATCGGAATTTATCGATAATGACTGATGAGCAAAGTTCCTCAACCAAGAAAACCAATCCCAAAAGCAATCACCACTGTTGGCAGCATTTTGTGCAAAAAGCACGAAAATCGATAATATTGATTATCGATCGATGACGTGTCATGAGTACGAATTCTGACAAGTTCAATACTTACCTTCGACGAACTGTGTTGATTGGCTGCAGATTCACCCACACACCCCGGTCTCCATAGCCGCAGCAGAAAAAAGCAATTTTCGTGCTCCACGGCTAATTGAGTATGCAAACCCACGATTTTGAGGGACCCTTCAAAGTTAAGGTATCAAGTTCAAAATGGAATAGGAGCGACCTGCATCCATTTCCAGCCTCCTGTCCAGAATTGAGCTCCCTAGCTCAATTTTATCTGGTAGCACAAGATCGTGAACGCCGTCTGAAAAAAAAGGAGATTAACAGAGAAAACTTTCGGTTTTTCAAAATTTGCTCAAATTCTAGTAAACCATTCCAAACCATTTTTGGGGACCATATACAACTTTTTGCGCTCTTCTCAATGCAATTTAGAGCTAATTTCTACCTTCAGCCTGAACTTAGATTTCGAAAAACGGTTTGCGCTCGTGGCCGATTCAAAACCAAATCTGGTGCGCGCTTGGCGCGCACCACAATTTTTCTAACTGGAAAGGGAATGATCAGACCGGGTTGCCAGAACTACCCATTAAGCCATGTTTTTTGTGATACACTACCTCCCTGGTGGTCATGAAAGCCCCATCCTAGCTGCCCGAGTGGTATACTTCGGCGACTCGACAAAATTTTCGAATAATCGAGTTTTCGACTAACTCGTTTTTTCAGAATTTCGAATAATCGAGTTTTCGACTAACTCGATTTTTCAGACTCTCGAATAATCCAAATTTCGGCTTACTCGATTTTTTGAAAATTCGATTAACCGAGTTTTCGACTAACCCAATTTTTGCAAATTTCGAATAATCGAGTAGTCGAATGACTCGATGTCGACTGTTTCAGTCGATACCAAGACTCGATGACTCGACTCGACATAAGTAGAGTTCAGCTCCGCAGTGTCGTTCAGTCCGCAAAATGAACGCTGATTGCGAAAGCGAGCTGCGGCGCTGTTGCGAGTATCCTCAGACAGGGATGGGGGATCACCCGGGCGGTTTTTGCCTTTGATTGATGGCCTCCTAATGGGTGCGTTATGGCATAGTGGTATGCGTATTGTAATGTGCCATAGGGGTTAGGTGTTCGATTCCTGTGCATGTCGGAATTTTTGCAATGTTCAAAAGATAACTAATGGCGAATAATTGATCGGAAAGCACGCTAATGCTCAACAGCAATCGCAAACCCGTCCCACATACGAGGAGTTTTGAGCTAGGCATGAGGTGACAATATGTGTGAATGCCAGTTGAGTGATCGACGAACGACCATTGATGGCTCAGTGGTATGTGTCTCACTTTGAATCAACGCTACGGAGGTTCGAATCCAGACAGTGCATCTTTTTGTCTACGGAAGCGAAGTTTCTTGAATGGTCTCATGACTGAGAAGGGGTATCAGCGAGTGATTGATGGCCTCATAATGTGTGCGTTATGGCATAATGGTAGTCGAAGTGGCTGTGGCGCGCAGGGCTGAGGTTCAACTCCTCGGGAAGTTCCATGTTTTGCAATACTTGTAAAATAAAGATTGACGATCATGCGCTAGTAAGGCTAATGTTAAACAGCGGTCAGAAACCCGTTCCACATACGAGGAGCTTTGAGCAAGGCATGAGATGACAATATGTGTGAATGCCAGTTGAGTGATCGACGAATGACCATTGGTGGCTCAGTGGTATGAGTCTCACTTCATATCAGCGTGACGGGTGTTCGAATCCAGACAGTGCATCTTTTTGTCTACGGAAACGAAGTTTCTTGAATGGTCTCATGACTGAGAAGGGGTATAAGCGAGTGATTGTCGGGCACCTTGTGTGTCCTGCGTAGTATAGTGGTACATGGATCGGACTGTGACGTGGAGGTCAGGGGTTCGATTCTTGGGCATGTTAGTAGTTTTGCACCGTTTAAGGATGACTAATGGCGACCATTTGATAGGAAGGTCGGCTAATGTTTAACAGCAATCGCAAACCCGTCCCTCATACGATGGCTGCTTGAGTTATGAAGTAATGCTGAATAGGAATGCACACCCGCCTTTTGTACGAAGACTGCCAGAGTTAGGCTTTGGATAATTCGGATGGAGGGTGGATGGGAAAGGTAAAGAAAAAAAACCCAGTAAGGAACCAGGGGTCAACGGGCCCGCCAGACAACACAGAGCCCGAGAAACATGGCACCGAGGACAGTTACCAGCTCACCCAACCAGCATAAGCCAGTGGTCGCCCCGGGGCAGCCAGAGCCTTGGCCGAAGCAGGTGGCCTCCATGTGGCAGCTAGAGCCTTGGACGAAACTATGCTCGAATTTCAACAGGGTCTACATACCAGTTACATCAGTGATGCTGCCCAAGAGCACTTAAATGGCAATTAGCAGCTATAGCCTCTAGCCATTAGAAGCGAATTTGCTCACAGAAGCACTCCCACTGTGCCGAGGAATCATTCCCGGCAAGGTTTCCGCCGTGCCCCCCTTTTCGCAATGTTTTAGTGAAATTTCAAGCTTTCGAATGTGTATTTTGAGTCATATTTCGTCTATATTCGGTCAAACTGGACAAATTTCAGGATCAACTCTATAGTCCTGTGAGCGAATTCGCTTCCAATGGCTAGGCGTTAAAGACACAGTCCAACCTCAGAATCGATTTATCGTTTATCTGCCTATCTTGGAGAAAACTTTACGCTGATCACAATGGTGTTTTCAGAATCGCTCAAAACTCACTACGAACAGAGTTACCGCTCCTCAAAAATTTCGATTTTGAACGGTTAGAAGTTCTCGGCGGACGAGTTTTCTCGAGCCCGTATTTTCTCGTTCTTCGCAGCCATCGTTCTGTAGCAGGCCACAGTATAAAGCCAGACCGAAAACAAATTGAAGAGCATAGGTTTTAAATAAAATCATTCGCGCGTGTCTTCCCTATTGAGGTCGGAAACCTGCCAGTGGGCGTTGCCCATTTTTTCTTTCACGGGGGCTTGGCCGACTTTTTCCTAGCTTTTTCTCGCTTATTTGAGCGAATTGAGATTTCGCGCTTGGCAGGGCTGCTATAGACGGCAGCCGGACCAAAATATCAAAAATTACCTCTGTGGTTGGACTGTGCCTTTAAAGCAGCTATTTGACATTAAACTGTTCTTGAAACGCATCCCTGATATAACTGGTATGTAGGAGTTGTTGAAATTTAAGCATAGTTTTGTCCAAAGGCTCTGGCTGCCACATGGAAACCACCAGCCTGTGGTGGATGGGTGAGCTTGTCAGTGCCCTCCGTGCCATGTTTCCCGGAACCCTGGGTTGTCCGGCGAGTCCGTTGACCCCTGGCTCTTCACTGGGGGGTTTTTTCGAGGTCAGGGGTTCGATTCTTGGGCACGTCAATAGTTTTGCATTTGTTGAAGATAAAGAATGGCGACCATTCGATAGGAAGGCAGGCTAATGTTGAACAGCATTCGCAAACCCGTCCCTCATACGAGGACTTGTTGACTTAGGCATGTAATGATAATGTTTGTGTATGCCAGCAGAGCATCACCGCATCAGCTATAGGTAGCTCAGTGGTATCAGTCACGCTTCGGGTCTAAACGACGGGGGTTCGATTCCGAGCAGTATCGACTTTTGTCACAGGAGAGAACTTTCTTCACTGGTCTCTTGTCCGAGAAGGGATATCATGGAGCGATTATCGTATATTTAACATGAGCGTTATAGCAGAGTGGAAAGCGGATTGGACTGTGCTATAAAGTTCACAGGTTCAATTCCGTGGGCATGGTCGTAGTTTTGCATCGTTTAAAGATGACTAATGGCGACCATTCGATAGGAAGGCAGGCTAATGTTGAACAGCATTCGCAAACCCGTCCCTCATACGAGGACTTGTTGACTTAGGCATGTAATGATAATGTTTGTGTATGCCAGCAGAGCATCACCGCATCAGCTATAGGTAGCTCAGTGGTATCAGTCCCGCTTCGGGTCCAAACGAAGGGGGTTCGATTCCGAGCAGTATCGACTTTTGTTACAGGAGAGAAGTTTCTTCACTGGTCTCTTGTCCGAGAAGGGATATCATGGAGCGATTTTCGGGCACCTTATGTGTCCCGCGTAGTATAGTGGTACATGGATCGGACAGTGGCATAAGTTTCACAGGTTCAGATCCTGGGCATGGTAGAAGTTTTGCATCGTTTAAAGATGACTATTGGCGACCATTCATAGGAAGGCAGGTTAATGTTTAACAGCAATCGCAAACCCGTCCCATATACAATGAACGCTCATGTAATGAAGTGATGTTGAGCACGAATGCAAACCCGCCTCAGATACGAGGAGCCCTTGGGTTAGGGTTGAGATATTTGGGACGGTGGGTTGGGTGGGATGTAGCTCCTCAAACACTCCACCGATGGGCAAGGGGACCGAGGGGCAAGGGGACAACCACGAGCCCGCAACATCCCGTAGAGGCCCGCAAGTCCACCGAAGGTGGACGGGCGGGCCTCTACGGGATGTTGCGGGCTCGTGGTTGTCCCCTTGCCCCTCGGCTCCACGTGGCAGCCGGAGCCTTGAACGAAACTATGCTCAAATTTTTACAGGAATTTTCTTGTCGCACTGGCTTGAAAAAAGAAAACTTGAAGAAATAAAAAGGCTTTTGCCCGAATTTCGCCAATTTAGAGATGATTTTTGCTATACACTTTGCAAAAAGAGCTTTTTTGGATAAGTTGATGAAATTTTTCCCAAAAAATGGCGAACTTTTAGCTCTTTTCGATAAAAAAAAAACCTTGCCGGGAATGATCCCTCGGCACAGTGGGAGGGCTTCTGTGAGCGAATTCGCTTCCAATGGCTAGGCATTAAAGCAGCTATTTGACATTAAAGTGTTCTTGGAACGCATCCCTGATATAACTGGTATGTAGGAGTTCTTGAAATATGAGCATAGTTTTGTCCAAGGCTCTGGCTGCCACATGGATACCACCAGCCTGTGGTGGACGGGTGAGCTGTTCAGTGCCCTCCGTGCCATGTTTCCCGGACCCTGGGTTGTCCGGCGACCCCGTTGACCCCTGGCTCTTCACTGGGGGTTTTTTTTTCGAGGTCAGGGGTTCGATTCTTGGGCACGTCAATAGTTTTGCATTTGTTGAAGATAAAGAATGGCGACCATTCGATAGGAAGGCAGGCTAATGTTGAACAGCATTCGCAAACCCGTCCCTCATACGAGGACTTGTTGACTTAGGCATGTAATGATAATGTTTGTGTATGCCAGCAGAGCATCACCCCATCAGCTATAGGTAGCTCAGTGGTATCAGTCACGCTTCGGGTCTAAACGACGGGGGTTCGATTCCGAGCAGTATCGACTTTTGTCACAGGAGAGAACTTTCTTCACTGGTCTCTTGTCCGAGAAGGGATATCATGGAGCGATTATCGTATATTTAACATGAGCGTTATAGCAGAGTGGAAAGTGGATTGGACTGTGCTATAAAGTTCATAGGTTCAAATCCTCGACATGTCAGTAGTTTTGCACCGTTTAAAGATGAGTAATGGCGACCATCCATAGGAAGGCAGGTTAATGTTTAACAGCAATCGCAAACCCGTCCCATATACGATGAACGCTCATGTAATGAAGTGATGTTGAGCACGAATGCAAATGCACCTTCGGTGGACTTGCGGGCCTCTACGGGATGTTGCGGGCTCGTGATTGTCCCCTTGCCCCTCGGTCTCCTTGCCCATCGGTGGAGTGTTTGAGGAGCTACATCCCAACCTACCCACCGTCCCAAATATCTCAACCCTAACCCAAGGGCTCCTCGTATCTGAGGCGGGTTTGCATTCGTGCTCAACATCACTTCATTACATGAGCGTTCATCTTATATGGGACGGGTTTGCGATTGCTGTTAAACATTAGCCTGCCTTCCTATCAAATGGTCGCATTAGTCATCTTTAAACGATGCAAAACTACTGACATGTCCAGGATTTGAACCTGTGAACTTTATGGCACAGTCCCATCCACTTACCACTCTGCTATACCACTCATGTTAAATGTGCGACAATCGCTCCATGATATCCCTTCTCGGACAAGAGACCAGTGAAGAAACTTCTCTCCTGTGACAAAAGTCGATACTGCTCGGAATCGAACCCCCGTCGTTTGGACCCGAAGCGTGACTGATACCACTGAGCTACCTATAGCTGATGCCGAGATGCTCTGCTGGCATACACAAACATCATTACATGCCTAAGTCAACAAGTCCTCGTATGAGGGACGGGTTTGCGATTGCTGTTCAACATTAGCCTGCCTTCCTATCGAATGGTCGCCATTCTTTATCTTCAACAATTGCAAAACTATTGACGTGCCCAAGAATCGAACCCCTGACCTCGAAAAAAAAACCCCAGTGAAGAGCCAGGGGTCAACGGGGTCGCCGGACAACCCAGGGTCCGGGAAACATGGCACGGAGGGCACTGAACAGCTCACCCATCCACCACAGGCTGGTGGTCTCCATGTGGCAGCCAGAACCTTGGACAAAACTATGCTCAAATTTCAAGAACTCCTACATACCAGTTATATCAGGGATGCGTTCCAAGAACACTTTAATGTCAAATAGCTGCTTTAACGCCTAGCCATTGGAAGCGAATTCGCTCACCGAAGCCCTCCCACGTGTTGAGGGATCATTCTTGGCAAGGTTTTCGCCGTGTGTTTATCCTAGATTAGTCGAAAGTTCGTCATTTTTTGTGTCAGTTTCGCTAAAATCGGCCGAATTCTGGCCGGGTTTGATTAAACTAGATAATAGCCTTGTTCTCGCTGTCATCGGGTTAGATGAGGCCATAAAAACATTAAAAAACACTTTTTTCCTCAGCCTCAAAACGGGTGCTACTTATCTCACTTTCAGCCCCAAAGCTATAGAGTTGATCCTGAAAATTGTCCAGTTTGACCGAATATAGACGAAATATGACTCAAAATACACATTCGAAAGCTTGAAATTTCACTAAAACATTGCGAAAATGGGGGCACGGCGGAAACCTTGCCGGGAATGATCCCTCGGCACAGTGGCTTCTTCTGTGAGCAAATTCGCTTCCAATGGCTAGAGGCTATAGCTGCTAATTGCCATTTAAGTGCTCTTGGGCCGCATCCCTGATGTAACTGGTATGCAGACCCTGTTGAAATTCGAGCATAGTTTCGTCCAAGGCTCTGGCTGCCACATGGAGGCCACCTCCTTCGGCCAAGGCTCCGGCTGCCCCGGGGCGACCACTGGCTTATGCTGGTTGGGTGAGCTGGTAACTGCCCTCGGTGCCATGTTTCTCGGGCCCTGGATTGTCTGGCGGGCCCGTTGACCAATGGTTCCTTACTGAGTTTTTTTTTCTTTACCTTTCCCACCCACCCTCAGTCCGAATTATCTAAAGCCTAACTCTGGCAGTCTTCGTACAAAAGGCGGGTGTGCATTCCTATTCAACATTACTTCATAACTCAAGCAGCCATCGTATGTGGGACGGGTTTGCGAATGCTGTTCAACATTAGCCTGCCTTCCTATCAAATGGTCGCCATTAGTCATCTTTAAACGATGCAAAACTACTGACGTGCCCAAAAATCGAACTCCTGACCTCCACGTCACAGTCCCATCCATGTACCACTATGCTACGCAGGACACATAAGGTGCCCGACAATCCCTCGCTGATACTCCTTCTCAGCCATGATACAATTCAAGAAACTTCACTTCCGTAGACAAAAAGATGCATTGTCTGGATTCGAACCCCCGTCACGCTGATATGAAGTGAGACTCATACCACTGAGCCACCAATGGTCATTCGTCGATCACTCAACTGGCATTCACACATATTGTCATCTCATGCCTTGCTCAAAGCTCCTCGTATGTGGGACGGGTTTCTGACCGCTGTTTAACATTAGCCTTACTAGCGCATGATTGTCAATCGTTATTTTACAAGTATTGCAAAACATGGAACTTCCCGAGGAGTTGAACCTCAGCCCTGCGCGCCACAGCCACTTCGCATACCATTATGCCATAAAGCACACATTATGAGGCCATCAGTCACTCGCTGATACCCCTTCTCAGTCATGAGACCATTCAAGAAACTTCGTTTCCGTAGACAAAAAGATGCACTGTCTGGATTCGAACCCCCGTCACGCTGAAATGAAGTGAGACTCATACCACTGAGCCACCAATGATCGTTCGTCGACCACTCAACTGGCATTCACACATATTGTCATCTCATGCCTAGCTCAAAGCTGCTCGTATGTGGGACGGGTTTGCGAACGCTGCTCAACATTACCTTTTTCTACTGCACGATCGTCATTGGTTATCTTAGATGCGGTGCAGAAACTAAGGCTTGCCGCTGATTCGAACCCAAACCCTCCGTGCCGTAGTCCTCTGCGCATACCACTCTGCCATGCTATGCACTATACATTGGATCCGAGGCAAAAAAAAATTCGGATAATCGGATTTCGGGCTGATCCGAAAAAAGGATTTTTTCGGTGATTCGGATTTCGGTTTGATTCGGATTTGGTCTTTTTCCTGTGATGCAGATCCGAATACTCGATACGGATAACTAGCCGGATACAACAAACAAAACTGTTGGAGACGGATCATCTCGCTTTTATGCAACATACGGACTAAATTGAGGACTTCTTCTCCATTAATGAGGCAGGTACGGAGATAAGTTAGTGAATCGGCAGGCAGGTAGGCAGGTATGTAGTAAGATAGGTAGGCAAACCAGTAAGTAGACAGACATCCTCTGTTTCCGAGTGTGATTTATTTCCGTTCGTCGCGTGCGTCTCCCTCTCCCAACAACTGTGGTGCGCGCGAAGCGCGCACCAGATTTGGTTTTGAATCGGCCACGCGCGCAACCCCTTTTTCGAAACCTCAGTTCAGGGATCAGGGCTAGGGAGCTCATTTTTGGACAGGAGGCTGGAAATGGATGCAGGTTCGCTCCTATTCCAATTTGAACTTGATACATTAACTTTGAAGGGTACCTCGAAATCGTGGGTTTACATACTAAATTAGCCGTGGAGCACGAAAGCTGTTTTTTCTTCTACGGCTATGGAGACCGGGGTGTGTCGGTGAATCTGCAGCCAATCAACACAGGTCGTCAGAGATAAGTACTGAACTTGTCAGAATTCGTATTCATGACACGTCATCGATCGATAATCAATATTATCGATTTTCACGCTTTTTGCACAAAATGCGGCGGGGAGTGGTGATTGCTGATTTGATTGGTTTTCTTGGATGGGGAATTTCGCTCTTCAGTCATTATCGATAAATCCCAGTCAATATTATTGATTTTTTCGCCTGTTGCACAAAATGCCGCAATGATTCTTGATTGTTGATGGCTCTAAGTCTCTTGTTTGGGAATTTCTTCTCATCATGCAAGATCAAATTTTAATGATCAATAATATTGAGTTCTCACGTGTTGCACAAAATGCGGCATTGAGTGGTATTTTTTATGGTTTTGGGTCGTAAGTTTTCTCATACGACAATATCGTCTGTTAGATGTTTCATAATTCCAAAATGGAAATCGTTGAGCAAAATTGAAGTCAGAAAGGGAACCTTCGGGAAAAATATGTGAAATTTCTGAGAATTAAGCTACCTGGCAAAAGTAACGATTTGGTAAGGATAAAAAAAAGCTTTAAAAATGTCTTGAAATATCCTAAAAAAATGATTTGGCGTAAAATAGCCTGGAAAAATAAAAAAGCTACGAAATGAAGTGAAATAACCGAAAATTTGATTTGGTGGTCGATCATTTCACAATCTTCTCCGTTAAACTTATCAAAACGAAATCAAGTGCGTAACGGAAACATTAAGCCATTTTTGAAAGCTGTAATAAGGGAATCAACATAGGTCAAGCTAGGTGAACGCAAGGCTCCATTCCATATCGTGTTCCGATTTCCGCAGATTTTGGGCCTCGGAATTCCTTTTTCCGATTTCCGAAAATTTGGAAGTTGTTTCAATTTCCGAAATTTTAATTTTGTTCCGATTTCCGAAATTCAAAATTTTCATTCCGCTCATCCCTGTTCGGAAGTCCGTTTATCGACTTTCGATATACTACGGTAGATTACGGTGGGTATACGGTAGTTTGTTCAGTCTCAGATTTGACTAAAAAAATTCTATGCGGGGGCTATTCGTCGGGCTGAATACGAATTTGATGTTCATCTGTCGATTTCCGAATTATTCATGTAAGTCTTGCCCCCTAAAAAGCATGACACCTACCGTAACCTATAGTAAACCTCAGAATTTTGACAAGCGGGCCCCAGATTCGTGCTCAGCATCCTAGATTACCCCTGCATACAAGTTCTGAGCCAAATCTGGAAAAAAATTCGAATCACCCTAAAAATTCCCTGTAGCCTCCTTACCTTGCCACAAGACTGTGAAAAACGCCTATAACTTTTTCAGTGGTTCTAGGCGGCTGCGAGAAGCCTACTCGTGCACTACGATCAAAATGATTCTAGAAAAGTACATTTCATCCGAAAAGGCCAGGCTGACTACTCTGAAAGTTTTGGCCGCGAAATATCCCACCAGGCTCCACAGCGGCACCTGTTGGGCTATTTCTCGGCTTTTCAAGGAACGGACAAGAAGTAGCCGAGAAATAACCGAGAAATACTCAGAAGTAAACGAAATTGATCAAGACGCAACCGTTGTCGGCTCGCCGAGCCACCATCTGGTGCCGCCAGCACATCTGAATTATGCCTCTGGAATGCTCCGTATATCTACCGGGAGAGCATTATTTCTCGGCTATTTTGCGGCGAACCTTATTTAGCGGCTATTTCTCGGCTATTTCCCGGCGAGCATTATGTGGCGGCTATTTAGCGGCTATTACGCGGCAAGCAGGCATTTCTCGGCTATTTCGCGGGTATTTCTCGGCCAAAACTCTCAGAGTAATTTGTTCTCTTGTAAGCCCATTTCTCTGCACCAAAAGAAAATCTGTAAACACACTTTATATTTCATCTTTTATATCTCAGAAAACCCCTTATCCTAGGAACCATAACAGCATCAACAACAAATATACCAACAACAATAATGAACACGCTACCATGCGACCGCGCAGACAAAAATATCAAATATCAACAACAACCAACATATTTACATCATCACAATCACACTTATAAACTAGTTTTGTGTTACTCTTGCCATAAAAGCCGGTGATAAACGCTATGACACGTCTTCCTTTTTTCGCTTTGGTTTCCATTTTGCGTTTAGAGTCGCATTTATGGATTCCACATTCTCCGCCGCGGTCGACTTTTCATACAAGTCTCCCATTGCTTCAAGAACCTAGAAAAGAAAGAATGCAGAGCATCCAAAGGAACTCAAAATTGCGTTCCGCCGGACCACTTTCGTCTGCGTTTGTCTCGGGTCCAATGAGAGCTAATCCAGAAGGAACGGAGTGTTTTCGCCGTTTGGGAACCGCCAATAAGAGACCCCTCGGGAGAGACGGCCGACGTTCCGGGCCAAGAATTCGAGTTCTCAAACGGCAGTGGTCTATCGGAACACAACTACGAGAGTGTGAGATGCTGAAACTTACAACTCGAGCAGTAATTCTGCCACTTGCCGATGCCACTAGAGCATAGGATTTCCTCGCGACATCACTCTCCCCATACCGACAGTAATTGCGTTCGTTTTCGATTAGAATAGAGTAGATCTGTCCCAGATAACAGCGCTCCCAAGCACTTATGTCTCGAATCTGCAAATTTTGAGCTTGTTTATCGAATGCACAGAAAGGGAGGAGCCTCGTGCCCAGTCTGGTTTGCTAACAAGGGAAGTATGCAAAGCGTAGGTCTGATCTGCCAAAACGACTAGTGTCGTTAGTATTTATTGTGGCTCAATAGTAAAACTGCGCAGTATCCCGCCGCGAGCCGCAGGTTCCAAGAAGTTACAAGCTTAAAAAGCTCATTTTTTGTGCATCTTGTACCTTCCAAAAAGCGCGTTATTCTTCGGAAAATCCGGAAACGGACCTCATAAATGTGTTCAGCACCCAAAACTACCACCCTGAGAAAAGTTTGGGTGAAGGCACATTTTCCATACGTTGTCCAGACTGACAGCGTTTTGGACTTGTACGGATTTTCGGTTGGGCGCTTATTTCTACCAATTGAGGGCTCTGGAAGCGTTTTAGAAAATTGTTCCAGATTCGACCTAAAATTCTCCCAGAGAGGTTTTTTGGTGCGCTGATCACGATTTTGAGATTTATTAGTCGATTTCCAAAAGTTTTCGGCTCATTTCCTTTGAAGCTTCCCAACCGGGGAAAATTTCGAGGGAAAAACGCCACTTTCGAGATTTCCGGTTTTCTGCGATAGATATGTCTCAAAATCATTCTCTGCGGGCTATTTGGAGTGCTAAACACGAATCTGGAGTCCGTTTATCGATGTATTGCAGATTACGGTAGATTACGGTGGGTATAACATCGGCGTGGATCGTGAAGAGACTTTGCGTTCACTGTTGAAGGTCGGCGCCAACTCGGTGCACCTATGCTATACCATATGGCGCCGAGTTTGCGCCAACCTTCAACAGTGAACGCGAAGTCTCTTCACGAACAATGTCGAGGTTACGGTAGTTTCGTCAAAATCTCAGATTTTACTCAAAATTCGTATACGGGGGTTATTCGGGGTGAAGAATACGAACATAACCTCCGTTTGTCGATTTTCAAAATACTAAGGTGGGTTTTGACCCCTAAATGACACGTTACCTACCGTAACCTACAGTAAGCCTCAAAATTTCGACAAATGGACTCCAGATTCGTGTTCGCCACCCTAGATTACCCCTACATACAACCTTTGAGCTAAATCCGAAAAATTTTTTTTTGAAACTCCAAAAAAATGATGGGAAACCTCGCCTTTTCGTCAGGCTAAAAAAATGCTCATAACTTTTTTGAACCTGCTGCTCGCGGCGGAATACTGCGCATTTTTACTATTGAGCCAGAAAAGATAGTAACCATACTAGTCGTTTTGGCAGATCCGACCTACGCTTTTTATACTTCCCTTGTAAATAAGACGCGCGCGGCAGAAAGCCACCGCGTTAACTTGGCTGAAGCGCCGCGCGCGTCGCGTTTAACCAACCGAACTGATCCCGAAGCTCCTGCCTTTTTTCTGCATTTACTCAACAAGCCCAATTTTCGATAGTCAGTTATTTCATGCTGTGCATATCCTCTGCAAAACGTCGTACTTCTCACGACCTATAGCGCGAGAGGCGCGCGCGATTCTGCTCCCTCCGTTTGTCATGCGTCCTCTGACTGTCTCTAACCTCCGCTCCGCAACACCACGCGTAGAAAGCATGAGAACTTTGCGGTTTTATAGCCTTTAGCTATGTTATGTAGTCTCGTCATGATATTCTATGCAAAGATGTGTCAAGTATTGAGCTGAAGCGGAGGTTTCCCACCAATTGACCTCGACGCGATTTTTAAACCTGGTCCTTCGGCCAAGTGCGATATAGCGATCGAAAGCACAAAATCTTTTCTATCTACGGCTGCCTTCCACTTGGGCTAAAGCCAGCTCATTTGCGAAATATATGCTATAATTCAGCGGTAATCTTTAGTACTGAGCATCTCTGAAAGCTTCAATTTACTTTGCGGTAAACCAGCAGATCTGCTAGAGTTGACAGCATACTTGAGCCACCTTAGCACTAAATGACGGGGATTGCTGAAACATTCAAAGGAGCGTAATTATTGATTTTAGCGGATTTTGTGAATTTGCAACTTCGGTATTTTCTGACCTATCCGAAACGTTTCTGCCTCGATGGTTCGAAGTCAAGTGTAATGACCAAGTCCCCCCTCTATAGTAGTTTGTTTTCGTCAATTATTCTTCGATTTTTTTCGAAAATCGAACCTTCAGAAAAAACTACCGATAATTGACCTGAAAATACCATTGAGAGGGACTTGGCCCAGATACTTAACTTTGAAGTTAACTTTCAAGCTTTGAGGCCGAAACTTCTTGGATAAGCCAGAAAATACCTTGAACAACATCTGCGCACCCTGGAGCCGTGAAATGCGCCGTGATTCGGAACATGTTCAGAACTGCCAATCAAATCTGTACGGGAGTCGAAGAGCGAGAAGAGTCGCGCAGACTGGCTGGTGCTATTACTCGTCTGAATGGATATACTGCGCAGCGACGGGACCGTGGCAGAAGAGTGAGACTCCCGAATCGAATCGACAACAAAGTGCCTCTGCAGCTACCGTTCTTTTCCGACAGAGTGAGTGCAGCTATACGGCAATGTATTGCGCGTGCGGACCTCAGCGATGATGTAGCTCTCATAAACATCCCTCGGGACAACATAAAGCGGCAACTTGTACGCAACCGGCTCTACGACCGCACCTGCGACACGGAAAATTGCACAGTATGTCCAAACGGAGCAGAAGGCGATTGCTTATTGAGCGGTGTCATCCACCAGCTTCAGTGCACGTCCTGCTGCGAGATCTACATAGGGGAAACGGGAAGAATGCTGAACATTCGTGTCAAGGAGCACCTAGCAGGAAAGCGGTGCAAGAATACATTAACTCCCCTTGGAAAACACAGGCAAGAAGAGCATGGTGGAGTTGATTTTGACATCAAATGCACGATTCTAAGTCGTGAGGAGGATATTGGAGCTAGGAAAGCACTGGAGGCCTTCTATATCATGTCCCGCTCCCCCAGACTCAATAATAGAAATGAGTGCATTTCCATTACTAGTGACTTCCTACCATTCATACCGCTGTGCCAGCTATAGCACGATCAGCCGTGTATGACCAGGCGGGTTCACTTGTCTCCTGGCTTGCGGTCTATCTGGTCGATACGGGAGCTCGTCGTTGGTGGAACTGGCGTGGGTGGGTTTCTGTGCTGATTTCGGTGGCTTACTCAAGTTTTTGGGGCTTGTTGAACTTGTCGTAGAGGGAGAAGCGCTTGATGGAGCAACTCACAGGTCACTAAAGTTTTTAGCGCTTTCAGGCCTTCGAAAACGACGATTTGTTCGAAACGTCAGGCCACTTATAAACCAGTTTCACCGTTTATCAAACCTGCACGGCAAAGAATCACAAAAGTACGTTCAACTCATGCCCAGGTTTCAAGACAGCCAAACATGGAATCCCAGAAAATACCGAAGTTGCAAAATCACAAAATCCGCTAAAAATCGATAATTACGCTTCGCCGAAATTTTCCGCAAGCGCTATCGTCTAGTTCTAAGGTAGCCCAAATATCCTGTCGACTCTGGCTCGACATTGAACGGCAATTCAGACGCGATATTTTACTTCGCAGGAAGTGGAATAGCGACCAATATGTGAGGCTCCAACGGATTGATTGTATTCAAATTGTGGCTCCAATCGATGGATTGTGTTCGAATTGTGACTGAGGACCGTGACAAATGGACACGTCGACTACCAGGACGACGCACCTCGGCGGAAATGCGGATTGACCTCGTCTGGCGGAAGCCAGCCGACTGAGCCAATCAATGTTCTGTGACGTTGTGGTGTTATTTAGGTAGTGTGATCTTATACATATCATGCAACAAGACAACCGGTCAAGATGTGGTATGGAATGCTATTATCTTAGGTGGCAGGCTATTTGTAATGTTATGTCATGCCTTGTTAGTAGACCGGAAACCGAAATAAACAAGTGAATCCCACCTTAATAACAGAACTGATCCATGTATGCAGATTCATTCGATAGAACAAATCGTGGGCTACACTTGGCATTTGACAAGCAGTTTTTAGTATAGTGAGGATCAATCGACGCGACGCCATATCAACCATACACGTTGGAAACAGAGACAGCATCAGCTTTATGCCATATCTGAAAAAAAAAACTAAAAGCTATTTTTGCTCCAGTTGAAGGCAGTGTTCCCGATAAAAAACCGTACTCTAATTTTCGATGTTTTTGTGTAGCTAAGCCCACTAAATAAAGGTTAATGGGGAGAGCTCCCCACAAAACTCCAAAATACCGGAGAAAACCTGTCTAAAGAAACCTCTGAAATACTTAATTACGCCTGTTTCGTGTGTTTCGGGGGACTGCGGACACAGCGTCAAGCCTAACGTCGGAAATGGTTTTGCGTTCCAAAATTCTTACTAAGCAACCTCGCATGGCCAACCCCACCATATAAAACATGATGAATGTTTGCTGGTCAATTCTGGTCCGCTGTCTCCGAATCTGACATAGGATTTTGCTGCGGACACCTCTGAACGAAGTTATGAGCGTTTTTGAAGCTTCGTGAAAAGTTAAGGGTACCTACCCACCAGCCAATTTTTAGGGTGTTTGAAAAAAAAATTTCGGATTCGGCTCAAAACTGCCAACTAGGGGTTATTCAGGGCGCTGAAAGCGAATCTGTGGTCTGTTTGTCGCTGGGCTTATGGCTACTGTAGGTTACGATAGGCATACTGCCTTTTAACTGGCTTTACCTCCCTTAAAATTTCGAAAATCAAAAAATGGACTTCAAATTCGTGTTTGGCGTCCCAAATAACACCCACAGAGAAATTTTGAGCCAAATCTGAGGCTTTGACCAAATCTGAGACCTACCCACCGTAACCTACCATAATCTATCAAAAATCGATAAACGGACCTAAGATTGGTATTCAGCACTCCAAATAACCCTCAGAGCAACAATTTGAGCCATATATATCGTAGCACTCCGGAAATCGGCAAACGTCGCGATTTGCCATCAAAATTTCCCCTCGATAGAAAGCTTTGAGCGAATCAAGTCGAAAACTTCGGAAATTCGTCAAATAAACCCCAGATTCGCGATCAGCACCCCAAATCACACACCTGGAAGGATTTTGAGTGAAATCTGCAATTTTTTTCAAACGCTTTCAGAGGTATAAATAAGCGCCCAACTGAAAATCCGCACAAGTCCAAAACGTTGTCAGTCTGTGCAAAGTTTGGAAAATGAGCCTTCACCCAAAATTTGCTCAGTGGGGTAGTTTTGGAAGCTGAACACAAGCATGAGGTCCGTTTCCGGATTTCGCAAACACAATTGCGCGTTTTTTTATAGAAAAAGGCGGGAAATACGAATTCTGACCGGCTATAAATTTTTCGCAGGTGTCCGCAGCAAAATCCGAGTTCAGATTCGAAAAGGACGTGCCAGAGTTGACTGGAAAACGTTTATCAGCTTTCTGATCCGGGGGTACACCATGCGAGGTTCCCTAGTTAGGCAACTGAGCTCCTTTTCTGTTTCTTGCGCCGAAAGCTCTTGAAAAATAAGATGGGCCAATGTGCGCGCTTGGACGTCAGAATCTTTCGTGATAAAGCATGTTCGAAAATTCGGCCACTGTTCCTCTTGTGAAACGAACGCAAGGCAACTGTTACATGACGTGGGCGGAGTAACTCAATGGTTTGGCCGGACCACGAAATTTTCACCTATTTTCTGACCGTTTTTCGTCGTACTTCGGCTCTTACTCTTCTTAGAGGGACCCAAAGCTTACGTTTTTTTTTGTCAAAAAACGGGCATCTTTTTCATCCTGAATACTGTCTTCAATCAATCAACTGACGAATTCTCACCTATTCTGCAGCACATTGTAATCGCTCGGCTCAATAAGTCCTTCCGCGATGAGCGTCAGAATCCATTCCCGTTCCTCTTTATGGTATTCTGCTGATGTACTAAGAAGCAATTTATAGATTTCTGGTACCTGAGACGAAATTCGTTTTCGGTCACGGCTTTTGAAAGAAAAATGAAAAAAGTAAGATACAGTGTTCAGGTCGACGATCGGTTTCAAACTGAAAAACGGCAGAACGGCCGTAAACACTGGCGATTCCGGATGAAGAATAAGCTTCGAGACACGGGCGAAAAAGTGTGAAATCACTGAAAAGTGGTTATTTTTTTTAGTTTTTATACTATTGCACAAAGCAGGAAACACTGACTATGCGGTAATCTCGGTGCCTCCGATTCAATGCTCTGTTTAAAGAGCCGTATTACGTAGAAGTAGAGGTTTTTAGTTTGATCACCAGCCGTTTCAATATCGAGTTCCTTCAATGAAAAGCTACGTACCAGTTGAGTATTCCTTACATATAGTCTGTCCGCCCAAGCGGTCGGCGTGCGGGTCGACCGCCCGTCGCGAAGGCATTTTTCGGAAGAACCTTCTTATGAATGCAAACATCTCACTGGGATATTATACCCTTTTTTCTACCAATCTTCCGAATAGTCGATTTATAGACTGGAAAAAAACGCCTCTGCGACGGCTGCTCGACACGCACGCCGACCGCGTGGGCGGACAGTCTCCTTAAGACAGACTTCAGGGTACCTACTTGTAACAAGGACAAGAACTTTTGCAGCACACAGTATGCCAGTTTTCGAATAGAGCTGTCTCTGGAAGATGTGCACGAGAACGCCAGCGCCAATCCATTCTTCTCCACAAAAGTGCGATACTTCAGCTCCGATCCAGGGTGCATTATGGTCAGAAAAAGCCGCAGAAGAAATCGGACATCATATAGATTTCCCTTTTCTGCTCCTGAAGGCCGAGAGTGATTCAACACCGTCTTCCACATACGGTAACCATGCAACAGCTCCATTATCTGGAACATGACAGCTAGAATTGACCTGAATTTCAAACTGAGGTATCCTGAAAGTTGCACAACGGATTTTCCATTGACTCAGACACTCATAGTTGTGTTCCGCCAGACCGCTGCCGTATAATGGCCGAATTCGTTGACCCGAAACGTCGACCGTGTATCCCGAGACACCACTCTTCGGTGCTTGCTTGTTTTGAAACACCTTTTGTTTTATCCGAAAGACCTGGCGTTTGCCCAAAGACAAGCACAAACAACAGCGGTCTGGCGGAACACAACTACAAGTGTCTAAGGAGGTCATATCACAGCAGGGCGGGGAGGGGGCACTATGGTATTGCACTTGGCCACGTCCATTTTTCTGCGAGCCGCGCACTTTGAACATCAAAGCAGGGTGGTCGTCTCGTGGCGCCAAACTGTGAGTAAGGCGGGCAGATCAGTGGGAAAGGCTGTCACATCTATTGGTTGAGGCCACTTTGGCGACCAATAGTGCTGCCCAGCCCTTTCCCACTGATCTGCCGCCCGCTATTCTCACTTTCTGGCGCCTGTAGACGACCACCCTCGAAACAGGGTTAACCTCCCCTAACAAACTCAGGAGAGTTGTTGCGGCGCAGAAAAATAGGCGTGGCCAAGAGTAAATGATGTTTTTACCGTGACTCACAGTAATCTTCGGAAACAACTGAAAACGGACCTTGTATTCGTGCTCAGCGCCCCAAATTACTCCCTGAACACATTCTGGGCTAGAAATTTTATTCAACTTCTGGAATCCAGAAAATCACATTTTCACCGTTTTTGATGTACCCGAATGCAATCCAAAAAACCCGGTCCGATCACAAACTTTTTTTTGGATTTTAGAAAATTGAACATTTTCAGGTATGAAACTAGTTGGGGGGGGGGAGAACACTCAAGATTTATAATGAAATTATTGATATGAAACCTTTTTAGCATGTTACAATCGCGTGATACGACACGTTTAACACGGTTCTAACACGATCAACACGCTTCTAATACGTGCTGCCGTGGAGAAAATCTCCATCTCTCTAAAAGAATCTTGGGTGCCCCCCCCCAACTAGTTTCAATCCCAATTTTAGCTCCAACTTTGTCCTAGGAAGATATTTTGGGCACGGAACACGAATTTAAAGTCCATTTTGAGTTTTCAGAAGATTACGGTAGTTTACTGTAGATAAATGATACTCTTCCTATCGTGACTTACAGTAATCTTTTGAAAGCTGAAAATGGACCCTATATTGGTGCTCAGCGCCTCAAATTACCACCCTCAGCAAATTTTGGGCAGCAAAATTTTCAGTTTCTAGATTTCAAAATATCGCTTTATTTTGCCGTTTTTGATCTACCCATGAGCAACTCGAAAATTCCGGGTAGATCAAGAACGATGTTTTGGATTCTAAAAATTTGAACACTTTTAGCCCAACCTTCGTCCAGGGTAGAAAGCCCATCTTCAGTTATTCGGAAGATTACTGTAGTTTACTGCAGATAGATGATACTTATCCTAGGTGACTTACAGTAATCTTTCGAAAAACTGAAAATGAAGCTTATATTCGTGCTCAGCACCCCAGGTTACAGCCCTAAGAAATATTTGGGCTGTAAATGCCGCTTACGAAGTACTCAGAAACAATCCAAAAAACGGGTACAGTTCACCTCCGCACTGCCGTTCAGTCCGCAAAGTGCACCCTGATTGCGAAATCTTGCTGCGGCGCGGTTGCGAACATCCTCAGACAAGGATGTGGGATCACCCGGGTGCTTTTGGCCTTTGGTGCCAGGGTGATCCCACCGCCCGAGTGATCTCACATCCCTGTCTGAGGATACTCGCAACCGCGCCGCAGCACGATTTCGCAATCAAGCGCACTTTGCGGACTGAACGGCAGTGCGGAAGTGAAGAATAGATCAAAAACGATTTTTTTAAATTCTAAAGACTTGCACATTTTTAGCCGAATTTTTGTCTACGAGAGTTGTTTTTGGCGCTGAACACGAATATAAGGTCCATTTTCAGTTATTCGGAAGATTACGGCATTGTTTAAGAACCAGTGTAGCATAGCTGGTGCAATTGCGGACTATGGAATTTGTTCAGTGGAAAACGCTGATCTCTTCACCTGCTCAGGAGAAGTCCGACTGAGTGTATCTCCAAATTGACCACGCTTTTTGTAGATCTCCACCGACATCTCACCCCACACCATTGGGCAAATCATACTAAAATTAAACCGTTCGTTCAATACTTCTCCGCAAACCCTTGAAGGAAGTCTGAGAAGACTTCCCACCTCATATTCACTTTGTAGGTATTTTCCAGAAGTTCCAGTGCATCGTAGAGCATAATATCGTCCTCGGATGTACTCGCTGTGTAGGCTGCCATAATTTGAGTCAGGAATTGAAAGTTCACCTCTTTTACAACTTTTTCGCGAGCCTTTGGCTGGAATAAAAACCACACTACAATACAAAAGAAGATTGA
This sequence comes from Aplectana chamaeleonis, assembly GCA_029168955.1. Lineage (NCBI taxonomy): Eukaryota > Metazoa > Nematoda > Chromadorea > Rhabditida > Cosmocercidae > Aplectana > Aplectana chamaeleonis. The sequence goes on along the minus strand of JAPDOI010000007.1, from coordinate 2,818,609 downwards.
TTTTTCATATAAACTGGATAAATCTTACATCATCCTTCTGACTTCGCAGATAGCTCAGTAACACGCTTCTCCATGTCGAGCAAGAGGATGGATTCAGGACGGCAGACTTGACATTTTCCCAGTTTTCTATAAGTAGAAGTTACACCCGAAGGAAATATGAGTCCTTCCATCGACAGAAATCATGTTACCTTAGAAGTAACTCTAAATGAAAAGTCACACCTGGATAGGGTACAAATGTAAATGACCGTCGGTCCCAGACCGGCAGCACATCGGATATATAGTCTAGTTCCTTCATTTTAAGCAGGTTGAAGCATCCAAATGCGTTGAACATTCGTAAACACCAAGGGTGGTTTTCCGTGTTCAAATCGTGTAATTCTAATCTTTCTGACTCGTAACGACCAGTAAGACCATTCACGTTGGACAACGCTAAGTGCGGAAGTGTTAAGGGCGGAAGTAGAAGCAAATCCGTGTCAGACGATCAAGGAACTGGCAATTAGTCTTAATGAACCTAGGCCGACCATCCAAGAACACTTGAAGCAGATTTGGAAAGTGAGCAGAGCAGTATGTGTTTGTATTCAGCGCAAGAAAACGACATTCAGTCCGGTCCCCCAAATATTTTGCCGTTGCCGACCGCTCCGCTGCTTGCTACGCCTGGACTCATCCGAGCGAACTAGGCTTTAGGGTTCCACTTCTTCTCTTCTTTTTTGCAGCAGCAGAAGGGTTTTTGTCATAGGTTCAAGAAGCGGGCGACTGAAACCGGATTCGTCCACAAATCCATTGTTAAGGTGATAGACCTCTTTGGACAATCGAATAGGTGCTCAGTCGTGTGGCCAGGATTACCACAATCCGGGCACTCGTCAGGCTTACTGCTAACGACCCCATGCAAGTATGACATCAGCATGGGGGAATGCCCGCAGCGTAACGAGGCAAGGGAACATCTAGCCCGCCTACCGAGTTCCATCTCGGTGTAGCTGACTACAGGTGGTGCGATCCCCAATATGGGGTTGACAGCCACCTTACTCAAGTGATCCCTAACTAATCATATGTGCTCCGCACGTGAAAGACGAAGACGATCCAGTTGGGAGTCCGTCCATCTTTGTATACTGACTTTCTCAGGAACATCCGCAAAAGGCCTTCTAATAGATCTCTCTCACAGGATTCATAATCCTTCTTAATGGGTGGTCAGGCTGCTTGACAATGTTGATAACCAGTTGCTGCGCTTGGAGTTGGCAGTGCTCCTCAACTGGCAGAATACGGACTTCATCATGAAGATGCTCCACTGGAGTGCTTTTAGCACACCCTGTGGCAATACGGAGAGCAGCATTTTGGACTCGCTGCATCTTTGTCCACGATGAATCCGATATTACGTGCTGCCATACCGGGGCGGCATGCACGTACGCGGCGGGTTAGGTTGGGGTTAGGCAGGGTTTGGGGCGTCGGCGCGTTTGATCATTGCTGTGCGAGTGCGCTGCTATCATCAAACGCGCCGACGCTCCAAACCCTGTCTAACCCCAACCTAACCCGCCGCGTACGTGCATGCCGCCCCCAGTGCAGCGTACTCCAACGCCGGCTGCGAGATTGTCTTGCACATGGTCAGAATCGTCTCCTTGCTACCTCCCCATGTGGTACCTCCCATCGCTCGTCAGACGTTAAGCTTTACTTTCACTGTAGCCTGTTTCTGCTCACAAGGGAAGTGTTTAGAGTGCCTAATGCATCTGCCGAAACGACTAGTATCGTTAGTATCTCTTCTGGCTCAATAGCAAAATTGCGCAGTATCCCGCCCCTGCAGGTTTAAAAAAGTTATGAGCATTTTTTGGGCCTCGCGAAAAGTCCATGAAATTTTTAGGGTGTTTTGAAAATTCTATCGGATTTCGCTGAAAAATTGTATGTAGGCGTAATCTAGGGTGGTGAACACGAATCTGGAGTCCGTTTGTCGAAATTTTGAAGTTTACTGTAGGTTAGGGTAGGTAACATGTCATTTAGGGGCGAAACCTACCTTAGTATAGTCTACAGCATTGGAAGTAGAACCTGGTGAGGTTGCGGACTCGTCTTAGCATACGGTAGTTTGTTGGAGGTATCACTCGTTTTTCCGGAACAGCTGTCATAGATCGGTGAGCCTGTGTTTTCACCGATACGACTTCATCTGTGGAAGCAATGACAACAGGTGAAATGTGGGAGTGGAAACAAAACTCTCCGACCAATCTCAGTTGTTTCGAAAAAATGAGTGATAACCCAATCAGACTACAAATACTATGTTAGGGAGAGTCCGCAACCGCACCAGGTCCTACTTCCATTGCTGTAGACCAAATTTTGAAAATCGACAAACGGACGTAAATTCCTATTCTCCACCCCGAATAACCCCCGTATACAAATTTTGAGTAAAATCTGAGATTTCGACCAAACTATCGTATAACCACCGTAATTTACCGTAATCTGCGGAAAATCGATGAAAGGACCTCAAATTCGTGCTTAGCACTCCAACTAACCCCTAGGAAATGATTTTGAGACATATCTATCGAAAAAAAAATCCGGAAATCTCGATGGGGTCTTTTTTGCTCGAAATTTTCCCGTTGGAAAGCTTCGAACGAAATTAGCCGAAAACGTTGGAAAATCGACTAACAAACCACAGATTCGTGATAAAAACACCAAAAACACCCCTGGGAGGATTTTAAGTCAATTCTGGAGCATTTTTCTAAAACGCTTCCAGAGCTCTCAATCGGTATAAATAAACGCTCAAGCGGAATTTTAACATTTTTTAACGCTTTCAGAGGTATAAAAAAGCGCCCAACCGAAAATCCGCGAAAGTCCAAAACGCTATCAGTCTGGGCAAAGTAGGGAAAATGTGCCTTCACCCAAACTTTGCTCAGGGGGGGAGTTTTGGGAGCTGAACACATTTATGAGATCTGTTTCCGGATTTCCCAGAGACTATTGCGCTTTTTGAAAGGTAAAAAAAGCACAAAAAACGAGCTTTTTAAGCTTGTAACTTCTTGAAACCTACAGCTCGAGGTGGGATACTGCGCATTTTTACTAATGAGCCACAAGAGATACTAACGATACTAGTCGTTTTAGCAGATATATATATATATAAATATATATATATTTATATATATATATATATATATATATATATATATATATATATATATATATATATATATATATATATATATATATATATATATATATATATATATATATATATATATATATATATATATATATATATATATATATATATATATATATATATATATATATATATATATATATATATATATATATATATATATATATATATAACACAAGTTTACACTCATGTGAAAGAAAAAGAAAAAAATGAGACAAAAAACAACCTCAAACGAAGTAGTCAAAGATGTAAACATTGTAACCAACTGGAAGGAACAATAGTCAAAAGAGAAGAGCAGGATTTCGAGTAATCCAAGCGCTACGGAGGGATACTCGGCTGCCCCCCAGGAGCCAGTTTTACTCGTACCAAGTTTTTGAAGGCACCAAATTCGACAGGAATATTATCATTTCTACTGAGATCCTCGAATAATGGAATAACCCTATTCGTGAAAAAGCAGCGTCGACATTCAAGGTTAGACACGGTGCGATGGAATTTTATCGGCCCTCCCCGAATGAGAGAGTCTCTCGTTCTTACGAAATCCCCAGGCCTTAGACCAAAGTTTACGTTGAAAAGGATTTGATGGAAGAGAAATAGGTCATTTTTCTTCCTTCTGAGAATCAGAGGCTCGAGACTAAAGAGTTCGTTTCTGTCAGCAGCGGAAGGCATTCGCCCATAGATAAAGCCATACTGTCTGATCAGAACTCCTCTAGTAAATTTGTTCTGTATCTTTTCCAATCTGTTTATATTCTTGAGTTTGGCGGGGTTGAAAACCGGGGTACCGTACTCGAGTAGAGGCCTTACATACGTGGTATAAGCATTGATTAGCACAGATGGATTGCAAGTTGACAAACCTCTAAAAATATTATTCATAGCAAAAGTTGCTTTCTTCGCGATAGATTCACAGTGCTTATCAAAACTCAGACTTGTAGTAATAATGAACCCTAGATCAGTTATTGCATCAACTTCCTGGATCTGACAACCATCGACAATATATCTACTGTTAGCATTGCTATGACCCAAGTGGAGAACCTTCGTCTTTTCTTTTGCCAATGGGAGATTCCAGTCACGAGACCAAGTACTAACAATGTCAATAGACTGCTGCAGTAAGATACAATTCTCTGGTTGGGAGACGTCTAGGTAGATCTTGATGCGTTTGACACTCTAAACACTTCTCTTGTCAGTATTTTTGTGGAACTTCAGCGAAGGATCCGATACTAGGCCGAGCAGCTCAAGCGTCTTTCACAGTCTGCCGGACGACGCCGTGCGGCACGCTATAAGATAGGACTGCGGCGTCGTGGAGTGACGCAGTGCGACGCCGGATGACCGACGTCGCAATGCGGCGCTCGACTTGGTGTGAAAGTTCTCCGTAGATGGTGGGATGGTCGATAATATCGGTTGCTCTACCACCGGCCTAGTGGGCGCCGCGCGCGACGTCGGTTAGCATTGCCGGACCTCGGACGGCAAAATAACTTCGAAAGGTGCTTTAGGGAAACGTGCGGCAGGCAGACGAGCGCCTTCCCAATTCACAACGGGGTGAGCGCAGTGTTCCTATGGGTCAGTGGATGAAACTGATGCAGATGATTAAGCGGCAGAGATAGTGAGCATCATATCAACGAGAAAGCTCTTCAGAACGATGAGGTAGCTATCGATCTTGCGTGCAGCTATATTAATGTCTCTGTCCCGGCACAAGATGGCAAAGTCATCCGCATATGCAACGACTTTGATGTCACTTGGGGGGGACAGGCGAATCTTCGAAGTAAAGACTGAACAGAGCTGGCGATATGACTACTCCCTGAATGAAACCGGCGGCAATAGTGATGCTATTAGAGACTTGCAGGCATAAAGCCCAGAATTTCGTCTTAGATTCAACGTTTGAAAGATGAAGAGAACCAAAAAAGCATTACCTTCAATGTCGTTCTCTGTTTTCACATCCTCACTATCTTCAACCTTCCTCCGTTTCATCTTCACTGTCAAAAAAAAACCCAACATTTTCTATATTTTCTTTTGATTTCTCATTAAAATATGTCCCCCATGTCGTATAGAATGCATGGAACTGTACCATTTATCTTCACAAAACAGCTTAACATCAACATTTTATGTACCACAATGTATCTAAAAGCCGGCGGTTCAACCGCAACTACGCATAACTCTCACAGATAAAAACGGAAAATTCACAGTAGAAAGCTCAGCTAGCTTGAGAAGACAGACTTAATTTGGTAGGATAGTTACTCTCCAATGTTTAAACATAATAGCAGTTGTAACAGCGTAAAAAATACACAAATGACTAAGCCACTTTAGAAAATGAGGAAGCCAATATAGACAATTTCTAATACGGAATCACACGAATCAAAAGAGAAAAAAACGAGCACAACCATATTACAGAAAGGAGGAAAATTAGAACTCTACATGGGACCAGAAATCATCTGCAGCAGTCTTTGAAGAAGTCATAGAATCTTGGCTGACTTCATTGTCATCGTCCTGCAAACACAAAAGTCACGAATATTCCTGAAAAGAAAAGAAAAGGGGGAGAAAAAAGTTTGGACAAAAAATTGAAAGAAAAATTAAGGCTTTAGGGTGCAGCGAAAGTTTTCCGCCACTTGACTTTGACGATTTTTGAACCCTTCAGCGTTGCTCCTCCGGCCAAGTAGGATTTACCGATTGAAAGTACAAATTCTTTTCTATCCAACGCTGACTTCCACTTGGGTCAAAGCCTGCTCATTTGCGAAATATATGCTATAATTCAGTGGCAATCTTGAGAACTGAGCATCTTTTGAGTGCTTCTATTCACTTTGAGGTAAACCACCAAACGTGCCAGAGTTGACAGGATATTTGAGCCTTCTGGTAACTAGATGATAGCATTTTAAGCAAATTTTCGGCGGAGCTTAAATATCGATTTTTAGCCGATTTTGAAATTTTGCAACTTCGGTCTCTTCTGACATATCCGAGAAATTTCGAACTCGAAGCATCAAAGTTAAGTATAGTGGTCAAGTCCCCACTCAATAGTATTTTTTCGTCAATTATCGATCTTTTTTTTTGAAAATTCCATTTTCGCCATTTTTACCTATATTCGAAAAAACGATCGATAATTGACGAAAAATACTATTCAATAGAGACTTGGCCATTAAACTTAACCTTCAGCCTTGATCCGAGAAGCTTCGAAGTCGAAACTTATCGGATAAGCCAGGAAAGACCGATGTCGTAAAATCACAAAATCCGCTAAAAATCAATAATTGCGCTCCGTCGAAATTTTCCGCCAACGCTATCATCTAGTCCTGAAGTGACTCAAATATCCTGTCAACTCTGGCACATTTCGTGATTTACCTCAGGTGAAAAGAAGCACTCAAAAGATGCTCATTACTGAAGATTCCCACAAAACTATAGCATATATTCCGCAAATGCGCAGGCTTTGGCTCAAGAGGAAGGCAGTGTTAGATGGAAAAGAATTTGTGCTTTCGATCGGTACATCGCACTTGGACAAAGGAGCAAAGCTGAAAGGTATAAAAATCGTCAAAGTCAAGTGACGGGAAACTTTTGCTTCAACCTATTAAAATGAACGTTTCACAATCGAGGTTTTTTCTTTCTCTCTTATACCTATACTTTTTTAATTTGCACACTAAGAAAACTTGCTCTAACAAAATTAATATTTCACGGGAAATCCTTGATTTTTTCGCCTAGGGAAAGATCCTAAAATTTCGACATTCTACAAAAATTTCGGGATCACAGCTACAAAACTCTGAATCGCATCGGTCAACGCTAGCAGTGCGATGGTTATTTCCATCTACGGTGAGAAAGCAGAGGCTAAGTGGAAATTCTAGGGGTTGTCGAAGGTCCTCTATCGATTGAATCCTTTTCCACAGCCTTTTATTGATTTTCGCAAAAAATCAATGAAATCGATAACTCCAGAAAATCAATAAAATTCCACGGCAGTGATTTCTATTGATAGAGGATTCTCAAACACTTATAACTGTGAAATTTGACCACTGATTTTCTTCGTTAAAGTGAAATACCATCACACTGACAGCGTTGACCGATGAGATTCAGAGGTTTGTGTCACAGCTCCCTCCACGTACAACGTACAGCTGAAGTTAACTTTTGACAAGTCTTAAAACCGAACTGATTGGAAATAACTCTACGCACCCCCCGCAACTCACCACTATGCCCTTGAACGCGTTTTCCAATTCTTCCGTTGTTGTAAACCGCTTCTTAATAGAAACAGATTCCTGGGGTACTGGTGAGGTAAGCAGAGAAAACGGAGACTTTGACATACAGCTTAGAGTTTCACTGAAAATAACTAATCGTAAAACCTGCGAACTTCAAAAACTTGGAAATCAAAACTAACCTCGAGTTCAATGAAGATCGACATGACCGACTATTTAAACGAAGAAGGCTATTTAAACGGAGACTACTCACGCCAGAACTTGAAGAGCTGAAAAAAAATGAGAAGTCTCATTTTTGAAGTATTTCTCAGAGATGCTCTGAAAGAACCCAAAAATTGTGATGAAATTTTGTACACAATCTTACAACAACAAAAAAAAGCACAAAGACAAGCAGGCCGTTATATAAAGCCTCGGTAGTGCTAGCATCCATTTCAGTGACAAGAATCTTACTAGGGACTGCTTTAGACTTCCCGTGGCGATTTGGAAAACCATCTAGTCGTTCCTGTAGGTCTGTGACGGTAAATACTGTGCTTCCCTAGCCCAACTTCCGGTCCGCAAATACGTCCCGACACGCTTTGCGGCCGCACGCTTCCGAATCGGAAGTTTCCAGCGTCGCAACCGCCGTTCTGTTGACTCTAGGTGGGTTTTGGAAACTAGAAACTAAAAAAATGGAGAAAACTGTATACAAAAACTACATCTAGTCGGCTTTGGCGCTGGAAACTCGACCGGCTCGAGCGCGTGCGGCCGCAAAGCGAGGGCAGACGCAATTGCGGACCGGAATTTGGCCCAGAGAAGCACAGTATATAACCCTTGCTTAAAATTCCCTGAATGGCTGCGGGGAATCCAAAAAATGGCTAGTTCATTGCTTCACTAAAAGGTACCATCAAGGATTTTTTGGGGTGTTCGGATTCGGCTCAAAACTTGCACCTGGTAGTTATTTAGGGCGCCGAACCCGAATCTAGGGTCTATTCCTCGCAAGACTTAGGGTTACTGCAGGTTACGGTAGGCATAATGCTTTTTAACTTTCGTTACTTACCTTAAATCTCCGAAAATCAAAAAATGGACCTCAAATTCGTGTTCAGCGTCCCAAATAACACCCGCAGAGAAATTTTGAGTCAAATCTGAGGCTTTGGCCTAGCTACCGTAAACCCACCGTTTCGCAAAAAAATCCAAAGACCGGGATCCCATTGCAGCAATAGGATCGAAAGAACGAACAAAAACGATCCCGAAAGAGCACTTATCGGCTCCGAAATCCGCTAGCGCTAGTCCTTTCCTCGAGTGTATCAGATGCGTATCGATTTATTAAAAAAGTCTAGCTCGTGCGGATTTCGGAGCCGATAAGGGCTCTTTCCGGCCCGTTTTTGTTCGTTCCTTCGACACTATCGCTCCAATGAGACACAGGCCTATCGATTTCCTGCGAAAAAAGCGAAGGACACTGCCTTTGAGAACCAGAATCAGCAATGGAACCAACCTGCAAGCTGCTGAAAACCGTGGACCAGTGGTTGAAGTCAACATGGCAATATGCTGTTCAAACGCTTCAAAATCCTCATCGTCATCATCATCATCATCCTCATCACTACCACTTTCATCACTCTGATCATCTGCACCTTAAACATAAAAAAAAACAATGTAGGGAAAAACCATAATTCATTGAGCGGGACTGTAGTATAGCATTGAACCCTAAAAAGAACGATATCAATACCAACTCACCCCCGAACATAGGCTCAGACTCTGCCCAAAAACTGCACAGATTCAACAGTTCATTCATGAGCATGGAGTCATCTTTTGCCAACTCCTCATCACAGTCGAAAGTTCTCGCCAACGAGTTCCACGCCATGCCTTTTTGACGCAGAAACGTCGATGTGGACATCGTGCAAGCTTCCACATTGAGAATTTCCAACTCATCATTGAACTTAACACCCTAAAAAAGCCACTGCTCACTATACATAACCCCACCAGAAGAATATCCTCAAGAAAAGCTGAAGCTCAAAAAATGAGCCATAACCACTGAAAAAAAAGAAACTTGAAAAAGTATAAACATAACTATTGGGTTGGCAACTATGTGGATTTTTTTAGAAAATGAAAGACAATTTTTTTATGGAACAAAATAACTTTATTCTGTAATGTATGGCCCATTTTGAGCAATGACCTCTGGCCATCTTTCAGGTAGCACCATAATTCCACGTTCATAAAACTTTTGATTTTATAGGCAAAAAAAATTAACCAGGTACGATTACACATCATTATCATTATTGAAATTTTCGGCATTCAAGGAGTTTTGCCAATACAACACATTTTCGATTAGTCAATTCGTCGTTTGATTGGGATGTTTTGCCACATCCACCATATAGTCCTGACCTTGCAACATCTGACTACTTTTTATTGCGATCTTTGGAAAACTCCTTGAATGGTAAACATTTTAATAATGATAACGATGTCGAATCGTATCTGGTTCAGTTTTTCGCTGATAAAAACCAGAAGTTTTATGAGCGTGGAATTATGATGCTACCTGAAAGATGGCAAAAGCTCACTGCTCAAAATGGGCAATACATTACAGAATAAAGTTATTTCGTTCCATGAAAAAAAATTTCGTTTTATTTTCTAAAAACAATGCGCATTTTCTTAGTTGCCACCCAATATATTAGGTTGAAGCGAAAAATTCCCGCTTTTAGGCCTTTTAGGCCGGGATCATACTTCCGGCGACGAGCGACGCGACGCAATGTTTACCGTCAATATCGACCGAAAATCAATATGCCTGATATGCATTGTCGCTGTTGCGCGTCGCGGGAAGTATGATCCCGGCTTTAAACCTTTCAGCGTTGGCTCCTCGGCCAAGTGCGACATATCGATCGAAAGCACTAGTTCTTTTACATCTAACGCCGCCTTCCACTTAGGCAAAGTCTGCTCATTTTCGAAATCAATGCTATAATTCAAGGGTAATCTTCAGAACCGAGAATCTTCGAAAGCTTCTATCAACTTCGAGGTAAACCACCAAACGTGCCAGAGTTGACAGCAGGGTCAAGCGAAGCGTTGCGTAATTTTTCGGAGTCGGAGCGACCCCGTCACATTTTTTTTCCAAAATCCAAAATTTTTGCGATCCCCCCTCCCCGAGGCGCGATTTCCGCGATCCCTCCTCCCCGATGCCGGCCAGTTTATAGTTGTTTACTTAAAGTGTCAGACGCGGAAAATTAGTTCGGTAGTTGAGCCCAAGCGCCTAAAATGGAAAACCGATCCTTCCCTTGGGGACCAAAAGAGTAATCGAAAATTTATGGGACATCCACGAGATTTCATTTTTGAACCGAAATTTTTGCGATCCCCTTTACATTCACTTTCGGACCCAGATATTTGCGACCCTCCGTTGTGAAATTACGCAACCCCGCCTGACCCTGGTTGACAGGATATTTGAGCCATCTTAGAGCTAGATGGTAGTATTGGCGGAAAATTTCGACGGAGCGTAATTATAGATTTTTAGCGGACTTGGTGATTTTGCAACTTCGGTCTTTTTTTGGCTTATACAAGAAGTCTCGGCCTCGAAGCTTCAAAGTTAAGAATAAGGGCCAAGTTCCCCCTGAATAGTATTTTTGCGTCAATTATCGATCTTTTTTTTTGCAAAATCGATTTTCGCCATTTTTTTCGTTTTTTTTTCATACAAACTATCAAAATTGACGAAAGAAACTATCGAGTAGAGACTTTGCAATTATACTTAACTCTGAAACTTCGAGGCCGAAACTTCTCGGATAAGCCAGAAAAGACCGAAGTTGCAAAATCACAAAATCCGCTTAAAATCAATAATGACGCTCTGTCGGACATTTCCGCAAACGCTATCATCAAGTTCTGAAATGGCTCAAATATCCTGTCAACTTTGGCAGGTTTGGTGCTTTACCTCAAAGTAAATGGAATTACTCAAAGGTGCTCAGTACTGAAGATTAACATTGAATTAGGCCATATATTTCGCAAATGAGCAGGCTTTGTCCCAAGAAGAAGTGAGTGTTAGATAGAAAACAATTTCTGCTTTCGGTCGGTATATCGCACTTGGCCGAAGGAGCAACGCTGAAAGGTTCAAAAATCGTCAAAGTCAAGTGGAGGGAAACTTCCGCTACAAACTAATAACATTTCTACGAAATTTGATATTTTTGAATATTTAATCTTTTTATGGCATGATATATGATTACAAAGAATCACAGCGTAGCTGAGTTAAACACAACTTATAAACTTACTAAAATATGACTATATAACTTATTTCTACGAATTAAAAATATTGCTGCGTTGGATCAGAAGTCAGAGCAAATAAAAACTAAAGAAATTGCGGCGACTGAATTGACCCACCGCAAATGTTAAAGAGAACCACAACGAACTACAATGTTTCATCTAGGTAACGACAGCGGCTATAAGAGGTACACTTAGCAGGCCACACCCCCTAAACCACTGGAGATAAGATATTCTCAAAGACTTGCGCAATCTAAGGTCATCGCCGCCCCGTCAACACCATTTGAACTGGCCCAACTACCGGAATTCGCTTGTACACGACTAATTCGATGCAATCAAAGACCCATACCTCTCTTTGAATTACGGGCTAGGGTAGACTCACTGAAGCTTACCTTAAATTTCCCGAAGACTTTTATAAAACCATGTTTTGATAGTCGTCAGTATGGGGCACAGAATTGATAGCCTCTTTTCCAAATCCCTTAAATGCCTCAGAGATTTACAGGAAAATTCCAAAAGTGGGCAGTTTCATAGCTTTGCGAAGCTAAAAAATGTACACGAATGGCAATTTTTTGGTTGTTCAAACAAAAAAAAACTGCTTCGGGTTCAGCTTAAAACTTTTTTTCTACTTGTTTTGGGTGCTGATTACGAATGTGAGACCCATTTGTCAATATTTAAAAAATTCCATCAGATTTGGTCCGAAGCTTCAAAATGGGGAATTTTTGCTTTCAAAACGTCACTTTTGACAATTTCGAGAATGCTGCGATGAAATAGTCTTAAAACTTCTACATAGGGATTATTTAGGCTGTCTAACACAAATCTGTGGTCGGTTCATCGATTTTTCTTGGATTACGGTATGCAACGGTGGGTATACGATAGCTCGGTCAAAGTCTCAGACTTGACTTAAAATTTCTTTGCGGGTGTCATTTGGGACGCTGAACACGAATTTGAGGTCCATTTTCCGATTTTCGAAATTTTAAAGTACGTAACGCCAGTTAAAGGCATTATGTCTGCCGTAACCCACAGCAATCCTAAGTCTGGCGACAAAAAGACCACAGATTCAAAGTCAGCACACTAAATAACCACCATTTGAAAGTTTTCAGCCGAATCGGAAAAAAAAATTCCTGAACATCCCAAAAATCCCGGATAGGTATCGCCATTTTTCGGAATGCGGGCAGCCATTTAGGGAACTTAGAGCAAGGGTCATCTGTGTACTATCAGAGACCTACAGCAGCGACAACATGGTTTTCCAAACCGCCGCGGGGTGGGCAAAGCAGTCCCTAGTAAGTTACACGCTAACACTTCATTCCTCAAGTAAGTATTCACATCGTGCAACATACTTACTATGTTGAAGGTCACGTGTAACTTAAAGTTGTAAAGTCAAGTGGCAGATACAATGTTTTGAGCCCTTAATTCGCATGTAACTTGTTCAGAAATTCTTGAGTCTAGGGGTGGCCTACGTTCAAACTTCTATAGGCCGATTGGTGGCAGGGAAGCAAAGAACGGATGCAGTCGCCCCTTTTTGAGACTTGATACAGCGTCCCCGGCTAGCAACAAATAACTTTTGTCGCTAACCATGGTATGCTTAAATATGGGTTATTGATTGAAGTCGTGATACCTCTCAAGCGATAGTTACTAGTCGCGTGTGGTTGGTACTCGACGCATTCACTTGTCGCTTTCGTACCGATATGGAGACAGCTTCCTAGATTACCCACCCACACGTGGACGATGGATCGCTGCCGCTTCCAATCAATAAATCGCCCTTAGGCCTATGGGATACGTCAGCGACACTGGGTAGCTGTCGCTGAAGACAGCGACAGCGACCACCAGTCGCAGAATTCTAATCCTGTAAGGTTAATGGTATACTTTGTCGCTGTTACGAGCGACCGTCATGACACTTACCACAAACCGCGGCGGGACCAGCATCGCAGCAACGGCACTGGCCGTCGTAAGAGCGGATGTCGCGTGTTCATCGCAGCGACGTGTCGCGGAGATTTGGCATACTGCAAAACCGGAGGCTGTTGCTGCCACTGCCGCTCTGCAGCGCACTGCGACAGCGACAGGTTTAAAGGACGGGAGTTCTGCGACACCGGCCGCTGTAGCTACATTCAGCGACAGCGACCGATGTCGCAGAAGTATATCACTGGCCTAAGCCCGTCGCTGTCGTAGGGCGCAGCACAGCGACGAGCGACAGGAGCCGGCACATTTGCAGTATGCCACCCTCCGCGACGGACGCGCGGCAACTCTGCCTGCGACGCCCAAAGCCGTTGCTCCAATGCTGGTCCGGCCGTGATTTATGCTGAATGGCGTGCCTGTCGCTCATGACTGAGAAAAAGTATACCTCAGATCTTACCCATAGAACGGTCAACGACTGCGCGTCGGGCGCCGCTCGTTGCTGACTATGTACACTCCTTCAGGAAGCCGGCACAACTCTCTACCGGTAATCCTGCTTATCTTGTTATTTCGACTGTTTCCGAAAATATGAATTTTGAAGATTGGTCTATATAATCGACCACGACACCACAGCATATCGTGCAAGTGTTTAAACTAAGCGATTCTATATCGGTTACAGAAAAACCTTATTGTGACATTGTGGTGGGCTACCTAGACAACTTTTTTGTTTGCAATCTATTGGCTGTCCTTTCATGACCTACTCAGACAACTGGAGGGTCCGCTTCGGCCACGATGAGCCTTCGATTCGACTACAAGGCGCTGTGGACGACGATACGGCCGCGTACCTTCCGAGCTTCACGCGGCCTAATCGTCGTCAGAGTGAAGCCATGTTTTGACTGCATCGCTGCTGTTTTTCATCGCAGCGATTTCACACCCGCTGGTGCAGCGATTTTGTTCATAGTGCACAGCCCCACAGATGATTGAAAAAATTCAATCAATCAGTGAAATTGATAGCTGGTAGTCATCAATAATACGTTTCAACTCGTAAACACTGACCTTTTCGCGTAAAAGGGTTAACGTTCACTAGACGAAACGTGTCACCCGCTTAAAATCGCTCCAACGCTGCCATAAGGGCAGCGATGGAGCAATGATCAGCGACCATCGAGAATCGCTCCACCAGCAGCGAAGCAGTAAAACATAGGATTTCGTCGCCGCGACCGAGCGATGTGGGACTTTTGCCACGAAGCTATCACAATTGGAGCTCCTTGTCATTAGGAACGATGAATAAGGAACAGTTGTCCCTTGCATGGCCGCAGCGACCAGGTGCAGTCTATACATGGTTTTAGAAGCACGTGCCGCAACACATAGGCATTCCACTCGGCCACGACACGCTTTCAATTCGCCTACGACGCAGTTTAAACGACGAACGAGCCACGATGCCCTCGATTGGACACGATCGTTGATCGATAACTCCACAATTGATCAGGCGCCTATCAGCCGCACAGCGCGTATATAAGAGGCCCATCCCATAAAGAGCGCAGTTGGCCTTTCGGGCCGTGTGGAAAACGGGGGTGCGGCAGGTTTTGTCTCTCAGCGCCACAAAGTCCTATCAAACAGGCCACGTGCTCCTCGGAGCAGCATGTGCTGCTCCCAAAGTTCCTTTCCACTCGACTAGGTACCCCATTAGAAAGCCTATCGTGACCGTATCGGACCCCCCCCACTCTCTGAGTAACGGTTCCGTGAAAAAAAAATGTTGTAAAGCATATTGATACCTTTCTCTTCTGTGCCTCTCTCTTCGGTCTAGGCGGATAGTCGTACTCATTGCTTGAAACGGAAAAGTTAGAGCTGCCACGTGCCAATTTCAACATACTTCTCTAGCTGCCAACTGAAACGACCAAAATGTAGGTCCATGTGACAATATTAAACAGAAACTGTATGAATGCAGGCCTAAAATGACTTGAAACGGTCGCACAGATAGGCGAATTTCTGATAAGCTTAACGTCATTACGGTCCACCGCCTCAGGAAAAAAGGCGGTGGTGCGGTTGCGGCCAATACACCAAGTACACGGTAGATTGCCAACTCTAGCGGTACACTAACTAAACGGGTGCAGAAAATTTCCTCATAAATTCGCCTAAACGCGGTCTGCAAATGTCCGACCCGCGCACCAGAAACGGCCAAGTACCGCGCGCGCAAAGGCTTGTCGCTGCTGTGGAGTATGAACAAAGTTTTGGCTTACGCGAATCCGGCCCCTCTTAGCGATCCTCAGACCCCTCCGCAGCTCAAACCGCCCTATGGAGCTCCGTCTGTGGGTTACTAAGTTCACTGCCAAATCTCTAAAGTGGCAACCTCCTATGGGACCATTTTGAGCCGTTTTTTCGCCAGCTTTCTCCACCATAGAATTACCATGAGGTAAGATCAAATTACCCAGATGTTTACTTACCTTACGTTTCCAACAATAACCAGCGTCACACGGAATTAGCCTGCATTTTTATAGAGTTGATAGAATTTAATGTAGCCCACTATGGGCGCTAAAGCAAAGTGGACCGGAGATCTGAAAAACGAAGGATCAGAGTGAATAAAAAGGAAAGAAAATAGAACAATACGAGAATGAGAAAATCAGGAAGGCGTCTGATTCCGCGAAATATTAGGTTGCAGCGAAGGTTTCCCGCCATTTGACTCTAACTATTTTTGAACCTTTCTGCGTTGGTCTTTCGACTAAATGCCATATAACGATCAAAAGCACAAATTCTTTTCTATCTAACGCTGCCTTCCACATAGGTCAAAGTCTGCTCATTTGTGGAATATATGCTATAATTCTGTGACAATCTTCAGTACTGAGCATCTTTGAGTGCTTCTATTTACTTTGAGGCAGACCACCAAACCTGTCAGAGTCGACAGGATACTGTGCTTCTCTGGGCCAAATTCCGGTCCGCAATTGCGTCTCGACACGCTTTGCGACTGCGCGCTTTCGAGTCGGAAGAGTTCCCAGGACCGCTGCCGCCGATCTGTTGACTCTAGATGGGTTTTGGAAACTGGAAACTAGACAAAATTGGAGAAAACTGTATAAAAAAGCCACATCGATTCGGCTTTGGCGCTGGAAACTCGACTGACTCGAGGGCGTGCGGCTGCAAAGCGTGTCGGGACGCAATTGCGGACCGGAATTTGGCCCCGAGAAGCACAGTAATTGAGCTACCTTAGAACTAGATGATAGCGCTTGCGGAAAATTCCGACGAAGGGTGATTATTGATTTTTAGCGGATTTTGTGATTTTGCAACTTCGGTCTTTTCTGCCTTATCCGAGATGTTTCGGCCTCGAAGCTTCAAAGTTAGGTATAATGACCAAGTCCCCACACAATAGTATTCTTTCGTCAATTATCGATAGCTTTTTTGTCTGAAAATTCGATTTTCGCCATTTTTATCGATTTTCGAAAAAAAAACTATCGATAATTGACGAAAAAATGATATTGAGTGGAGACATGGCCATTATACTTATCTTTGAAGCTTCGAGGCCGAAACTTCTCGGATAAGCCAGAAAAGACCGACGCTGCAAAATCACAAAAACCGCTAAAAATCAATAATTACGCTCCGCTGACATTTTCCGCGAACGCTATCATCTAGTTCCAAGGTGGCTCGAATATCCTGTCAATTTTGGCAAGTTTGGAGGTTTACCTCAATGTAAACAGAAGCACTCAAAGATGCTCGGTACTGAAAATTACCACTGAATTATAGCATATATTTCGCAAATGAGCAGACTTTGGCTCAAGTGGAAGGCAGCGTTAGATAGATAAGAATTCGTGCTTTCGATTGGTATATCGCACTTGGCCGAAGGACAAACGCTGCATGGTTTAAAAATCGGCGAAGCTAAGCGACGGGGAAGGGAAAACTTCGATTCAACCTAGTACAATCGCCCAAGCAGTTCCCTTGTCACGACGCTAACATATTTGTTTACGACTATGTCGTTACAATAACACTAGTTGAAGTTCCAGGAGCCGATTTTAGCTTTTTTTGAGAAAATGAACTTCTATAACCGTTATATTTCTCAAAAAATCGCGAAAAATTTAAAAAAAGACTGATTACAGGTCCTGCGAAGATTAAGATACTGTAAACGAGAAACGGCTATGGGAAGGCGTATATTCCGAACAAAAACCAGATTTTTGGCTATGACTGAGATAGAGATATATGTAGAATACTGTCTAGCTAATGACTATTACTAAAGACACAGCGACTAAGGATCAATGTCGCTCAAGTGACCGTCTTGAGAATTATGGGAGCCCATTGGGTTCCCACCTATCCGCGGGCACAACACCTATTATCCCCATAGAAAGGTACACTTGCTTGGGGAATAGAGGCTTGAGAAGATCTACAGATGCATATCTACAGTAGGAAAAACTATCAGGCTAATTGAATAGAACGGTGGATCAATCTGAGGCAGATTCAAATGATTATTATAATTTTCGTGTAATATTCTCGAATTTAAACCTCTACTTTATTCGAATATTCAACATCATCCGGAATTTCAAATGCTGTTTTTTCGAATTTTCGATTTATTCGTAGAATCAAAATATTGTTATTTTTTTCTCGAATATTAGCCCAATTTTCGGCCATGACGAACATATTCTGTCTACGAAACCAATGTTCACTCGAATTTTTAATGACTTTTTCCTAAAATTTGCAATTATTTCGAAATTCGAATATCGATTCACACCTGATTATACACATTTTTTTAAATTTATTTATTCAAACGAAACTAAGTTAGACTATGGAAGTCGAAAAATTCAATTAAGTACATGAAGAATTTGAAAGAAAGATTAATTGAACTTTTTTTTGTTATCTACAGATTTCAAATAATTACAATAATTTTCGAATATCATGCCTGATTTCAAAATTCTGCTTTATTCGAATATTCGACCTCATTTGGAATTCGAAATGCAGTTTTTTCCGAATTTTTCATTTTTTGGGAAAATCCATTGTCACAAATTTTAGGCCTATTTTCGGTCAGTACAAACATATTCAATCCACGTAATTTTTTTTATTGTATTCAAGAAGAATTAGAAGAGACAACCAAATCTCTGAAAAAAAAATCTATAATTTAAGAATTTTTTTCAAATTCGAATATCGATCCACATCGGAAATTAATCAGATTTTTTTAGTTATTAATTCAAACGGAAAAAAAAACTTGGACAATGCGAGTCGAATGAATCATTTAATTGGGGAATTCGAAAAAAGAGATTAATTGGGAGCTTTTTTGGAAAAAATTTCGAACCCCAATTTCTGGAGTTACTAAATCGTTTGAAAGGCTTGAGAATCCTGTGATTCAAACTTTTCCTTGTCTGAAAATAGCGTGGAATTAGTCAATGTTTTGAAAATCGTATAGAATAATTTGTTTAAAAATCTCGAACCTATGAATTTTTGAATATATAATAATCAATTTAAAATTTTCTGATGAATGGATGAGGTCAAATGAAACCCCTCGCTTTTTTTTCGAATTTAATTTTGGAAGAAGATAATTCGAATATTCGGGTGAACATTCATACGCTCGAATAAATTCAAAAGAATTTGCGAATACCACAACAAATTTTTTTGGTGAATATTTGAATGTCGTGACCAAAAATTGCCAGAGATTGGTAAAATATTGAGGGAATCGTACTCACATCATTTTTTCACAATTTTTATTTAAGAGTACTTTTATTCACCGAATGAAGAGAGAAACCAAGAAAAATCCTGATATCCTATGACTCAATTTTCTGAAAAGATCGTATATTCGAAAAAAAAGGAAAATTTAGTTTGCGAATGAATGGATCGAACATCCGACTTCATCCGGAATTTGAAATGCTGTTTTTTTGCGAATTTTCGATTTATTCGTCAAACAAAAATAATGTTTTTTTTTGTTTGGAATAGCGACCCGATTTTCGGTCACCCCGAATATATTCAGTCAATGAAAAACCTTTTTTTTTCAATTGTACTGAGAAAAATAGAACCACCACTAGAATTTAAAATATTTTTTTTCTAAAAAGTCCAAAATTTGAATTCGAACGATTATTCGATTCGGTCCCATTTCACGAGAAAATATTTTTTTAAATTGGGAAATACGCCTAATTTTACACTTTTTTAAATTAAAAATTAGATATGGAACGTATATCCCTTAACACTTGAACTGGCAGTAAAAAAATCCGAAAAATAGATAGAATTTTTTAAAACACAGAAAACTAGATTCGCATCGGTGAAATCTCGAGTTTAACGCATTTCCCCGGTTTAGAGTCTCGATTTATGGTTTTGGGCCAATTAAAACGTGTTTTCTGGTGTGAAAGAATCGAATATAAGACTTTATCAGAAATTTAAAATGCTGCTTTTTTTGCTAAATTTCGATTCATTTGTAAAATAAAAATAATGTTTTTTTTTATTTCGAATAGTAGCACAACTTTCGGTCACGAGAAACATACTCAGTGAACGAAAAAATTTTTCAATGGTACTCAAAAAATTGAAAAAGACACTGAAATTTTAGAATATTTTTTTCTAGGATTTACAAATTTTGAATTCGAATGACAATTTTTTTTACTCGGTCCCAGCTCTAGATACAAAAAAAATTATTTCTGGATTGGAAAACACGCCCAGTTTCACAGTTTGATGGAATAAAAACTAGATATAGAACGACATTTCCATTAAGACTTGAGCTACCAGTAAAAAAATCCGGAAAAATAGATAGAACTTTTCAAAACAATTTAAAAAACACTAGATTTTTGTGAATGAAATCCCGATTTGAATATATTTCCCCTCTTTAAAGTATCTAATCAGCACTTTGCTACATTTAAAGTTTGTCTAATGATTTGAATGAACAAGGACAATTTTAAAACTTGCGAGATTTTGAAAATTAGCCGCCGCCATTCGAATCGAAAATGGGGCGCCGGCCGCGCTATCGATCGGGCGCGGCGCGAGGCGCGCTTATCACGCACTCAATAAAAAGTAGTCACATAATAACCTGTTAAAGGTCATTTGTTTCCTTCAAATGTAATAGAGAACCAAAACTGATAGTGAGTGTATATAGAGGTTCCAGTACGAATTCAGGCTTTGGTAAAGACAAATCGGTAAAATTCAGGGGTTTTGTAGTGAGAAATAGGATTTATAAAGAAAATTTCCATTCAGCGAACAAAATTCTGGACTTAATTTAAATCAAAAAAAGAAGAAAATAAAAAAACGGATTGAAACTAGTTGGGGGGGGGGCACTCAAGATTCATTCGGAGAAATGGTGGTTTTCCCCACGGCGACACGGAAAAGAAACGTGTTAATCGTGTTAGAAACGTGTTAAACATGTCGTATCACGTGTTTGAAACATGTTAAAAAGGTTTAATATCAATCATTTCATTAAAAATCTGGACTGCCCCCCCCCCCAACTAAATTCATACCCCAGAAAAAGTTGATTGAAAGTGCTGAAAACTACCTGCGCGCGCAATGAAATTAAAGGACATCAGCATCATTTAAAGGCACAGTACACCCTCAGATAAGAATTTTGAGATTTTCATGTAAATGTGTAGAAGGCCCCTTCTGTATAACACGTGTCAAATGCGAGATCTCAATTCCTTCAAATAAGCAAGATATAAGCGACCACCACAGGCCCGACCCCCTTCGCTCACCACCACAGGCCCGACCCCTACCAGATCTCCAAAGTCGATAGCGGCTAAAGGGATGGAAGAATTCCAACAAGTCGTTGTTCTTCAGTCCACTGCCGGGCTGTCTCCTTATCCTGGCTCGCTCTAGCGCAACGATTGCGAATGAAGAGAAATACTGGTCTGAGACAACTCGTCCACCAATTTTTCACTCTTGAAATATAGGCATCTTCAAGGAGCCATAACTCTGTTCAGAGGGGGTCTTGGACGATTCCAGAGATACCACTGTGATCAGCATGCGACTCTCCCCAAGATAAGCATGAACTCTGAAAAATAATTTTTTGGGTGTCCTGTGCCTTTAAAGGACTCGAGAATACGATAGGCGTCACGCCTGTCAGTGATAAGCATCTTCGTGGTGAATCTCATAAAAAAATTAGAATATAAGTAAAATTGTAACTATAATTTGTAGTTATTAAGTATATATGTAAATCAGCAATTTAGTCTCTTAACTCTGTCATAGGACCTAAAGATATTGCAAAAAGTGATCCATGTTCGGTGGTGATTTTCATATGGAAACGATGAAAATTCAGGTTCACAAATTGTTTTCCAATTGCGAGTACCAAATATGAACTGTTGAGACACTTGTAGTTGTGTTCCGCCGGACAACTGCTGTTTGTACTTGTCTCGGGGCAAACGCCGGGTGTTTCGGGTGGAAGAGAATGTGTTTAAGAGAAAAAAACCAGGCGTTAAAAGAAGCGCCGAAGAGCGATGTTTCGGGACAAACGGCCGACAATTCGGGGCAACGAGTTCGGCCTTTATACGGCAGCGGTCTGGCGGAATACAGGTACGAGTATCTGAGTGGGACTATCCGGGATGAGAACAATTTCAGGCGTTTTATATGAAAAAAGAACTTCGGAGCTGTTCAGGAGCAGACTACAGGCCAAAATGGGCGGGACTGTAGCCCAAATAGGGCGGGCCGGCAGTTCTACTCAGACACTCGTAGTTGTGTTCCGCCGGACAACTGCTGTTTATACTTGTCTCGATGTAAACGCCAAGTGTTTCGGGTGAAAGAGAAAGTGTTTCAGTAAAAACCAAGCGTGAAGAGAAGCGCCGAAGAGCGATGTTTCAGGACAAACGGCCGACAATGGCAGCGGTCTGGCGGAATACAGGTACTAGTGACTGAATGGAACTATCCGGAATAAGAACAGTTTTAGGCATTTTTAGGTGAAAAAAAAAACTCTGGAGCTAGCAGGAGCAGATTCCAGGCCAAAGTGGGCGGGACTGAAGCCCAAAATGGGCGGGTCGGCATTACATACAGATGGCCCCTTATTTCATCTTCATGACGCCCGGGTTTATAGTTTTAAAACGCATTAACTTCTTTTTGCAATTTTTGAAATCTTTTTTCTACTCAGACACTAGCAGTTATGTTCCGCCGGACAACTGCTGTTTGCGCTTATCTCAGGGCAAACGCCGGGTGTTACGGGTGAAACAGGTGTTTCGGAGGAAACCAGTAGAAGAAGAAAGCGCCAAAGAGCGATGTTTCGGGACAAACGGCCGACAATGGCAGCGGTCTGGCGGAATACAGGTACTAGTGACTGAAAGCAACTATCCGGAATAAGAACAGTTTTAGGCATTTTTACATGAAAAAAAAAAACTCTGGAGCTGGTCAGGAGCAGATTCCAGGCCAAAGTGGGCGGGAATGTGGCCCAAATAGGGCGGGTCGGCATTACATACAGATAGCCCCTTATTGCCTCTTCGTGACGCCCGGGTTTATAGTTTTAAAACGCATTACTTTCTTTTTGCAATTTTTGAAATCTTTCGTATACTCAGACACTCGTAGTTGTATTCCGCCAGACCACTGCTGTTCGTACTTGTCTCGGGGCAAACGCCGGGTGTTTCGGGTGAAACAGAAGGCGTTTCGGAGAAAACCAGGCGTTAAAGAGAGCGCCGAAGAGCGACGTTTTGGCAGGGTCAAGCGGAGAGTTGCGTAATTTCTCGAAATCGGAGCGACCCCCCGTCACACTTTTTTTTCAAAATTCAAAACTTTTGCGATCCCCCCTCCCCGAGGCGCGATTTTCGCGATCCCTTCTCCCCGAGTCCGGCCAGTTTATATTTGACTACTAGGCGTGTCAGACGCCGAAAATTAGTTCAGTAGTTGAGTCCAAGCGCCTAAAACCGAATGCTACGATCATTCTATTGGGGACCAAAAGTAATCGAGCATTTGTGGGATATCCACGAGGTTCTCATTTTTGGACCCAAGTTTTTGCGACCCCCCGTTGCGAAATTTCGCAACCCCGTTTGACCCTGCGTTTCGGGATAAACGGCCGACAATATCGGGGCAACGAGTTCTGCCTTTATACGGCAGCGGTATGGCGAATTACACGTACGAGTGACTATGAGAACCGTTTTAGGCGTTTTTTATGAAAAAAATACTTTGGTGCTGTTCGAGAGCAGATTCCAGGCCAAAAAAGGGCGGGACTGTGGCCCGAATAGGACTGGTAGGCGTTGCATACAGATAGCCCCTTATTTCCTCCTCGTTGCCGCAACGCTTCTCACCAGAATCGGAACACTAAAAACACTTTAAAACCTTTTTTGGACATTTTTTAAACTTTTTTTTCAAGGAAAGATAAATCGTAAAAATCTTCAAGAGAATTTTGTAAAGAAAAGTGATGTGAACCATAAATAGCTTCTTTTTAATTTTTACCAAAAAAGAATAAATCGCCTTACTCGATACTGGAGTTGTGTTCACAGTTTTTTGAGCTATGTGCTTCGTTCGAAATGTTTAGAAACAGTATTCGGACCAACGTGGGCGGGACTTTAGCCCCTATGAAGGCGGAACTGCAAAGCAAATTGTCGCCTTTAGTTCTTTGTCGTTGTCGCAAAGCTTCTTGCCAAACTCGAAACTTCGAAGACGCACTAAAAACTTTTTGAACATTTTCAAAAAACTTTTTTTCCATGACGAAGGAAATGGAAAAAATTACATTTTTTCAATAGTGTTTTGTACAAAAAGACGAAAAAAATTGAATTAAGTTTTTTCAAGTTTTCAATGAAGAATAAATCACCACAGGAGTTTAGTCCAGGATTTTTGAGCGAAGTTCTTGCTTCTAGATAGTTAGAAACAGTATTGGAACCAATGTGGGCGGGACTATAGCCCCAAAGGGGCGGATCGGAGTAGCAGTGATCACCACTAGTTTCCTTGTACTGACGATCATGAACAAAATTAAAATTTCCAAAACGCATCAGAACTTTATAGACAATTTTCACTTTTACTTTAATGTAGAGAAATAGAAAAAAATGAAAACTATTGAATAGAGTTGTGTACGGAAAAATAAATGAAATTTTACGTCACTTTTTGTAGTTTTCCATGAAAAATTATTCGCCTTACTCGAGATCAAAATTAAGGGTTTCATAATTTTTGAGCCATGTGCTTTGTCTAGGATTTCTAGAACTAGTATTCGGACCAAAGAGGGCGGGACTGTGGCCCAAACAACGAGGATTCTCTGAGAAATATTGCCGCGACTCTTCCGCAACCCTGGACTCTTCCGCGACCTTTTTGTGGGTCAAGCTTCCGCAACTCTACCGCGACTACCTTTGGACTCTTCCGCGACCTTACCGCGATTTGGTCAATAAAGAATCGTCCACGGTTCTGCCCCGCGACTTCTCCGGTTCGCCGCCGGCAGGCTCCGAGCAGGAGGAGTCGCGGCAATATTTCTCAGAGTCGGCGTAGAGTATTGATCCCACATAAGTTCCTAGTCGCAAAGCTCTTAACACAATTTAAAATTTTGTTAACAGATCACACTTTTTTTTATAATTTTTCATTGTTTCCCTATAGAAACAGAATTTGAAAAAAAGTACACATTTGTACAGTTGGGTGTGGACATTTTTTTGAATTTTGTTTTTGTGGAGGATCAATCGAAAAAATGTTCACTTTTCAATGGAACTTTGTACGGAAAATAGTCGGAATTTAGAGGTTCACTTTCTTTCGTTTTCAAAAAAATCATATACTTGACCGGAATATAGAACTGTTTCGATTTTTTTTGAGCCAAGTGTTTCGTTCGAGATGTTTTGAGGCAGTTTTCGGACCAAAGTGGGCGGAGCTGCAGTCCAAATAGGGCGGATCGGCGTACCATTTTGATCGCCTTCATTCCCATGTCCCCATACTTCTCACCAAATTTGAAACCTGGAAAGCTCATCAAATATTTTTTACCGATTTTTGAAACTATTTAATTCTATTATTTGAATATAAATTGATAAAAAAAAATTACACATCTCGAACGGAAGTTTAATAAGACATTATAATGCAACTTAAAATTCATCCTGTTTTGAGTTTTTAAGGCAAAATCACTTGTCTTACCCGAGATTAGACTGGTGCGAAAAAGTTTAGCAAAAGGCTTCTTTCTAGATTTGAGGCTGTTCAGAAATAGGCTTCAGACAAATGTGGGCGGGACTTTGAAATGACCATAAAAGATCACATAATGATCAACTGAAGACTTCATGGGAGAAACTTTTCAAATGAACTAACGAATAATTATGTCCCAATTAGCTTTGATCGTTTACTTTTTTACAAACAATTTTTCAGCCAAGTACTACGTATGATGTTTAGAAATAGTATACTCTGTTTATCTTGAATTGCACAAAACATGGTCCGCCAATAGTCCTCTAATTGGCCCGCTAGTACCGTAGTGTACGTCCACGACGCGTTCTCGGCAGACCCGGGTGTGCACCCGGTGTGCAGAGCAATCGAGTCGTCAATGCCGTCACTCGGCCACTCACCCTGCCACCCGGGTCTGCCGAGAACGCGTCGTGGACGTACACTTCGGTACTAGCGGGCCAATTAGAGGACTATTGGCGGACCGTGTTTTGTGCAATTCAAGATAAACAGAGTATATCAAGACCCAAGTGGGCGGGACTGTGGCCCAAATAGGGCGAATCGACTTAGCACATTGATTGCCTTCGCCATACCAAACTTAAAACTTGAAAACCATATGAACTACAAATTTTTAACACGTTTTTGAACTTTTTTTCTAATTTTGGGATAGCAATAGAGAAAAAATTACAATTATTAATCTCAGGTCTTATACGCCTCGAAAAATGTTGCCGTTTCCTCGCAAAAACTGTTTTATGAGTTTTTTGCATAAAAGAAGGCCCAGCAAAAATCCCAACGATCTTTCAGACTACAAAGGTGGATATTATAGGTTTGATAGATCAAATAGGTCAGCAAAAGATATGAAAGCAAGTAGCTGGCTGGCTGAGGCGTTGGGATGACGCAACGGGTCAACGCTAGAGCCACCGAATAACAACGAGGCTGGCTGGGTCAGGGCGTGACCCGGGCTGGCAACCTGCCAACCACCACCCTCAATAATTTCGGGGTGCGCGATGACGATTATTATGCGGGAAGGATTGCGAAATGGGGCGGGTGGCTGAGTGATAGTATTGTTTTCCTGTAGTTAAATACTTTTATAGGTCTAACCAAGTATAAAGTTCTCGGCGTTGATCTATCACTCTAGAGATGGGCCATACATTCGACTTCCTTTCGGAATTGTAGAGGCTTTTGAATGTGTTTGGGCATATACAATGACTTGCGGGGACCAGCCGATATTCAAGTCACTGTTCTCATCCTCCCAGATAAGTCTGCTACCAATTTACCGACCCCGTATGGATAGAAGGCTTTGTGGGTTTCAGGCTAGAATCGATCGCTTGGTCGTGTGCATGACAATGGCGCCTCTTGCCATTGCGCTAAATGCGCGTACGAGGGATGAGCGGAAGTTTTTTCAAAGTTTAGGCATTCGAAGATCGAAACGACCGTTGTTTCGGTTCCGGAAATCGGAAATAGTTTTACCTGGATAGATTCTAACCACCCCGGTGGCTATAGCTACCCTATTTGTGGGTTCCACATGTGCACCTATTAAAAATGAAAACAGATTTCAGATTAAGGTTCAGCGCCCCAAAGAACTTACTTATGGTTTGGGCAAGAATCGATCACTCGATCGTGGGCGTGACAATGGCGCCTCTCGCCGTTGCGCTAAACGCGCGTACCGGGGATGAGCGAAAATTATTTTCAAATACAATTGACCGATCCCGGATGGATATCAGACTTTGCTGGTAACTTATCAGACTTTGTTGGTAACGGGTTTGGCAGGTAACACTGTTTAATCTCCCGAAAAGAAAAACTATTTGTAACTATTTCAGATTTTTTCCGAATTTTCGGCGCAATTTTCGGAAATCGGAAGACCAAAAACCATCAGAAATCCGCTCATCCCTGGTGCCTACTCCGGAAGGAATCGCCTGGATTCTACTGAGAACCTATCAGGAGCAGGGCTGAGCGGAATTCCGATTTCCGAAAAAATGCCTGAAAATGCGGAAGATATCGGAAATTACCTCAAGATCAGAATTTTTTTACACTTTTCCTTGCCAAGAACCTTGGGTTTTATTTCGGCGCTAAATTCTAAGTCGAGGTCCCTCTTCGCTTTCCACAAAACCAGGGTTGATTGAATTCACATGAAAAATTTTCAATAAAGAAGGATAAACCCGAGGTTTGTTTGTATTCACCGTCACCAGAGGGGGGTTAGCAATTTTACCGAACGAATTTCCGATTTTCGATTACCTAAATTGAAAAGGTTGTTCCGATTTGCGAAACTGAGAGAAAAATTTCCGCTGATCCCTGGTCGGGAGCCTGCCGGAGCGGGGCCGAAGCGGCAGTTATTGGTAGAATCAAGCAAATTGCCCCAATTTTGCAGAGATCAACTGTCTCAGGCAAAAGTGGGGCGATGGCAGAAATATGCCTCGAATCTGCCGCGATTTTCGCCACCACATACCCAGATTCAAACCATCAACCCTTGCCAATCCATCTCTGCTGTTACGCTCTGATAGCAATGAAGGCTGTGTCCATGTGTTTTCGCGGTAAGAACGCGGAAGACTTTTCGGCGAATTCGCATCA
Source organism: Aplectana chamaeleonis (assembly GCA_029168955.1). Taxonomy (NCBI): domain Eukaryota; kingdom Metazoa; phylum Nematoda; class Chromadorea; order Rhabditida; family Cosmocercidae; genus Aplectana; species Aplectana chamaeleonis. Next base: position 2,790,691 of record JAPDOI010000007.1, on the reverse strand, counting down.
TTGTTTGGTAGATTTTCCGATACTTTCATGGTATTTTTGCGGTAAATTTGCGGCATTTTCGCTGCTCGCGGTGTTTGTGCGGCAAGTTCGCGGCAAAATCTAGGTTCGAGGTGAAGTCTCGCAAAATCCCAGGCAATCGTTCCCATAGTAAAAGTATATGTATTATCTTACTAGTGAAGATCTTTTGAAGTTTTTTTTTTCGAGAAATTCACTCTGCTAGTCGGCATTTGTCACAATTTTTTTTCAAATGTTGCAAAGTATGTATTGATTTATAGTCTTGACCCACTACCCTCACTAGATGGTTATTACAACACGATAACTTACTTGCACCTCATCAATACCTCAATCAGGGAGGCTGAGGTCATCGGCTAGAATGGCGCCGCGAACGGCCCCCTGTTGTTTGAGGTCAGGCATTTGTTCTAACAAGAAGGGTTCATTGGGGGAGCTAACCTTCCATTTCACAGATTTAAGCAACTGAATTTGTAGCTGCTGACTGCATCAAACTATTCAAAAAAAAGAAAAGGAAAGATAGGTGCCAGGAGTTGGAAGTTGATAATGTCCGTTTCGCCTCTACCTCTGAGAGTTTTGGCCGAGAAATAGCCGCGAAATGCCTGCTTGCCGCGAAATAGCCGCCAAATAATGCTCGCCGCGAAATAGCCGATAAATAATGCTCTCCAGGCAGATATGCGGAGCATTCCAGAGGCATAATTCAGATGTCAGCACCTCCGTCGGTTTAATTACCTAAGTTTGAGGTACGTGGACTTCGTTCAACCTTTGGAGGGCCCGCCCAAGCACTGGCGGCCCCAGGTGGTGGTTCGGCGAGCCGGCGACTGTTGCGTCTTGTTTAATTTTGTTTACTTCTGAATATTTCTCTGTGATATCTCGGCTATTTCTCGGCTTCTTCTGGTACGTCCCTGGGAAGCCGAGAAATAGCCGCGGAATAGCCGGGAAATAGCCCACCAGGAGCCGCTGCGGAGCCTGGTGGGCTATTTCCCGGCTATTTCGCGGCCAAAACTCTCAGAGACCCGCAGATGAACTTTACCAAACAATTCTGCCGAGGCTCCTCACAAGGGAAGTGTTTAGAGTGTCAAACGCATCCGCGAAAACGACTAGTGCCGTTAGTATCTCTTGTGGCTCAATAGTAAAACTGCGAAATATGCCGCCCCGAGCTGTAGGTTCCAAGAACTTACAAGCCTAAAAAGGTAGTTTTTTGTTCTTTTTGTACCTCCCAAAAAGCGCATTATTCTTCGGAAAATACGGGAGCGGACCTCATAAATGTGTTCAGCGCCCAAAACTACCCCCTGAGCAAAGTTTGGATGAAGGCCCGTCTTCCATACTTTTTCCAGACTGATAGCGTTTTGGACTTGGTACGGATTTTTTTTATCCATACCAATGACAAGGCTCTGGGAGAGTTTCAGAAAAATGTTCCAGATTTGACTTAAAATTCTCCTAGGGAGGTTTTTTGGAGCGCTGATCACGAATCTGTGGTTTATCAGTCGATTTTCTGAAGTTTTCGGCTAATTTCGTTCGAAAATTTCGAGGGAAAAACGCCGCTTTCGAGATTTTTGAATTTCTACGATACATATGTCTCAAAATTATTCACTGAGGGTTATTTAGAGAGCTAAACACGAATTTGGGGTCCGTTGATCGATTTTTTGCAGATTACGGTGGGTATACGGTAGTTTGGTCAAAATCTCAGATTTTACTCAAAATCTGTACACGGGGGTTATTCGGGGTGCGGAATTCGAATTTAACGTCCGTTTGCCGATTTCAAAAATACTAAGGTGAGTTTGTCCTCTAAATGACATGTTACCTACCGTAACCTACAGTAAACCTCAAAATTTCGACAAATGGATTCCAGATTCGTGTTCACCACCCTAGATTACCCCCATATACAAATTTTGAGCTGAATTCAATTTTTTTTTTCAAAATTTTTTGAAACTCAAAAAAATGCCTGAAATCGCGAGACTTGCAAAATGCTCATAACGTTTTTGAACCTGCAGCTCGGGGCATGATACTGCGCAGTTTTACTATTAAGCCAGAAGAGATACTAACGCTACTAATCGTTTGGCAGATGCGTTTGACACTCTAAACACCACCTCCCTTGTCAGTGAGGAACAGAATTGTCGATGAGTAAGAGTAATGAGAGCAGAGCATTGAGCGAGAACTGCTGGTAAAGAGTTACATGGGATGTTATGTTAGAAAAGAGGCAATAATTTGATAAAAAAAGAAAAACAAGTCCGAGAATGGGGAGGGGGGAGAACCACTGAGTCCAAACCTAGCAGGAATCGGGAAAGTCGAACAATGGGTTTGTTTTTTAACAAATTTGAGGTCCTTCCGAAACCGGGAAATTGTAGGGCAAAACGCGATTTCTGACAATTTCCGGAGTGCCACGATAGATGTGGGTCAAATTTTCTCTCTAACAAGGGACCGTTTTTCCTGCATACCGACGATTTAAAAAACCATGGCTGCGTTGTTTTAGGTTTGTGACAGTACAAAATGATCCGTGCTCGAAATTCTCTAAATGCCTCCGGGGATTCAAATAGGGTATTTTTGTTGCGTCGCGAGAAGGTAAAGAAGGTAAGGTACCTATCGGGAAATTTTTGAGGTTGACACAGAATTTTTTCTGGATCCTACTCAAAACTTTCAATGGGGGTTATTTAAGAATCTGTGTTCTGTTTTTTGGCTAGACTTAGGGTCACTGAAGATCACGGTAGTACCTCAATACTCCGAAAATCAAAAAATGGACCTCGAATTCGTGTTCGGCGTTTCAAATAACACCTTCAGAGCAATTTTGAGCCAAATCTGAGGCTCCGGCCAAACTACAATATACCCACCGTAATAAAGAAAAAAATCAATAAACGGACTGCAAATTTGTGTTAAAGGCAGTGTCCACGATAAAAACCATGTCTGATTCTTTGGTGGAGATCGGCAGCTGCGGGGCCTAGCGCAACCCTAAAGTTGAAAAAACTAAGAAAAATGAGCTCGGAACGGTCCCCTACGGCCCCAAAGTTGCACACCCGTCAGCTCGTCACACCCAGATGCACTTTCCACGCCCACAGACGTGAACAAATTAATGCTCGAGATTGTGAGATGAGCGATGGTTTCCGATCAATAGCCCCGTTCTTCCCTTCATTCTCAACTTCTCTCTTTACCCAGGTCAGCTCGCATACATCGGCTGCAAAAGACGGAAGTTGCAAGCCTCGGACAACTCGTCCACCATGGTTTCCTAACTCAATTTTTGAGGGACCATAACTCCGTTCCTAGAAGGCCTTGTACGATTCCAAAAACATCATTGGAATCAGCATGAGAATGTCTTCAAGACAGGTGGCAAAGCAGAAATACGATTCTTCTCGTGAACAGTGCTTTTAAGCTGCCCAAATAACCTGTATGAAAAGTTTTGTGGCAATTTCATCGTAGCATTCAGGAAATTGTCAGAAGTCGCCTTGGACCAGCAAAACTTCTCCCATTTCAATGCTTTGCACCAAGTCAGCCGATGTTCTTGAAAAATCGACAAATTTGTCTCGGATTCGTAATCGGCATGCAAAACAACCACTAGAAAGGAGTTCTAAGTTCAATCCGAAACAATAATTCGAACACCTTAAAAATTGTTATTTGTGTACCCCTTTTCTCTTGCTATTAGGGTAGGTAAAGGCGTCGGCACTTTTGATGACTACCTGCAAGGGCAAGCCGTCTCGTAGCTGAACAGTGTCTCGCTTGCCCCTGCCTCCTATCTGGGTTAGAAGTGGGCACGACTGGTTAGCGATCTCCCGCTTGCACAGGGTAATCATCAAGAGTGCCGACGCCTTTACCGCTACCCAAACCCACGCGCTGATGAATTCGGCCCCTGGGGTTTGCTTGTCGAAATTCTAAGGTTTATGGTAGGTTACGGTAGGTAAAATGTCATTTAGGAGGCAATACCTACCTTAATAATTCGAAAATCGACAAATGGACATCGAATTCGTGATCAGCACCCCAAATGACATCCCTGGAAAAATATTAAGTCAAATCTGGTATATTTTTCTTCAACGCTGTCTGAACCCCATGATTGCTAAAATCAAACGCTGAATCGCGAATCCGTAAAAGTCCAAAACCCAGTCAGTCTGGGCAAAGTTCGGAGAATGTGCTTTCACCCAAACTTTGCCTAGGAGGGCTGTTTCGGAAACTGAACACGAATATGAGGTCCGTTTCCGGATTTTCGAAAGATTACTGCGCTTTTTGAATGGTACAATACGTAGGAAAATTCGAAAACAAATGCCTCTAACCTTTTTCAGAAAGATTCCAGCCAGCCGCGAAGGGCATATTCGAACTCTACATCGAGAATTGATTCTAGTTAAGTACCCTAGCCTTTAAGGAAATCCTAAAAAACGCTTATAACTTCTTGGAACCAGCAGCTCGGGGCGGGATACTGCGCAGTTTTACCACTGACAAGGGAACCACTATAAGTCATAGAAACCATTTCAAATGAAATAAACTGTTCTAGAACCATTTCAGACAAAAATTCCGATTATGCCCATCGCAGCCTTATACAGATTTTCGGTTGGGCGTTTATCTATACCAATTACAGGACTCTCGAAGCGTTTTAGAATTATATTCCAGATTTGACTCCAAATTCGCCCTGGAGGGTTATTTGGGCAGCTGATCACAAATATGAGGTTCATTTGTCGTTTTTTCGAAGTTTTCGATTAAATTTGGTCGAAGCTTCACAGCGGCAGAAAAAATTGACGCCAAAATCTACTTTTTACTATTTCCGGAATGTGGCGACAGATGTGGCTCAAATCGTTGTTCTGGGGGTTATTTGGAGTGCTGAACACGAATCTGATGTCAGTTTATCGATTTTCGACAGCTTACGGTAGATTACGGTGAGTATACGGTAATCTTGTCAAAGTCTCAGATTTGTCTCAAAGTTTCTATGTGGGGGTTATGTGGGGTGCTGAATACGAATTCGATGTCTATTTGTCGAACGATAATCTTCAGTTTCGAGATTATTCGCTATATTGATTAAGTGTCCCTCGGGTAGAACTAAAATGTCGAACAAATTGAGAAAAACTCATCAGACGTACCCGAAATCCTTAATTATCACCCCGCCTCTTAAGTATCACAGGAATTGTTTGTTGTAACAATGAAATCTTTTGTGGACCGGTCCGTTGCAATTCTCTTCTCTCTATTGCTCCATTCTTTCCTTAGGGCCCTAACTAATCCTGCTTTGCATAAAATATTCTTCCAATTTCGATTGACCCAATTTTCCACCGGTGACAACCACCATGAACATGTTTATCCACCCGGACAACTAGTCCGTGTTATAGAATAATGTCACTGGAATACGACGTTTTAATGCGTTCCTCGCCGTTTCTTCGTGATTTTGGTAACACTTGCAGGCCAACGCATTGTTTTATGTGAAAAACTCGAGGACGAAAATCATCGTGAACACTGCCTTTAATGTAGGTTTTGCCTCCTAAATGGCACGTTACCTACCGTAGCCTACAGTAAACCTTAACATTTTGACAAGCGAACCCCAGATTCGTGTTCAGCACTCCGGATTACCCCTATATACATGTTTTTAGTAAAATCCGGAAAAAAACACTCTAAAGATTCCAAGGGGGGTACCCTTACCTTGCCGCAAAGCCTCAAAAACAAAAGCTCATAACTTCTTTCAGATTGGGTCTAGGCAGCTGCGATGGGCATATTCGGACTTTTCGTTCGAAAATGGTTCTAGAAAAGTACATTTCATTTGGAATGGCTACTATGACATATAGTGGTTCCTTTGTGAGGCCCAGGAGATTCTAACAATATTAGTGGTTTTCGGAGATGCGTTTCCCACTAAAAACACTTCCCTTGTGAGTACTCCTTAATCAGAGATCACTCATCCCTCTGCTGGCTCCCCCTGGCGGCCGACCCATTTCGCCGCGGCTGCGTGGTATTTAACACTAGGCGGCCTTGTGCGGGGGCCGCCCGCGTCGCCACTTATTGATGAGCGGGCCGGCCCGTCGCCGCTGACACGTCATTATCTATTCCACTGCCCTCTCCCTCATCGATCTCATTCAATTTTAGTGACACTATTTATTCAGAGAATCATGGATCCCCACAGACCCGGCCTCAGCAGGGGTGAGTTAATGTCTTTAGGCATACTCTAATGCTAAGCTTCTTTTGAACAACGTACTTATAAGAGAACGGCCATTCCGGACGAAATGTACTTTTCTAGAACCATTTTGGACGTGGAATTCGAGCATGCTCTCCACAACTGCCTAAAACCACTCTGGAAAAAGTTATACAGTGCGTTCGGAAATGATAGGGACACCCCTGAAAACCACAGTCTTTATGTTTAAATTGAGTGAGGCGTTCAGTAATGCTCATAAATGAATTCAGCAAGGTAAATAACCTCTGTTCACTTGTTTCTGTAACAATAGCATAATATTGTAATATTTTATTTTAAATTGTCACATTATTTGCCGTTCGGAAATGATAGGGACACTATTAAAAAACAAAAATTATCAAACAATGAATGAACAAAACATACACATACATGAAATCTAATATGATTACGCACCTCCAGAGTTGGAAATTATTTCAAAAATTCTATTCGGCATAGAAGTGATCAAATTGGATATCACATTTTTATCCTAATTTCTCCAGGCTTCGAGCACAGCGGCCTTTAGCTCGTCTACTGTGCTTATCTGGGCCAAATTCCGGTCCGCAATTGCGTCTCGACACGCTTTGCGGCCGCACGCGCTCGAGTCAGAAGGGTTTCCAGCGCCAAACCCGACTCAATGTGGCTTTTTTATACAATTTTTTTCAATTTTTCTTAGTTTCCAGTTTCCAAAACCCACCTAGAGTCAGCAGATCGGCGGCTGCGGCGCTGGAAGCTCTTCTGACTCGAAAGCGTGCGGCCGCAAAGCGTGTCGAGACGCGATTGCGGACCGGAATTTGGCCCAGATAAGCACAGTACGGTCCCATACTGCTTGTTAATCGCGTAAATCTGGCGCACAATTATGCCCCAGATATTCTCTATCGGGTTGCAGTCAGGGCCATTCCATCACGCGAACTCGGTTTTGTTGAAGCCACGCCTTTGTGGATCTGGAGACATGGACCGCAGCGTTATCTTGCTGGAAAATGTAGCGTTGACGCCTGTTTCCAGTGAAGAACGGCACAAGATGCGCACGCAATGTTTCTTGATACTCCTCCGAATCCATCCGACACGAAGTGAAGGCGATTTCCAAAACACCTTCGCTGCAGAATGCTGCCCAACACATCAGCGAACCGCCTCCGAAATTTCTTCGACTAAATACCATCGGATCCTTGCGAAGATCTCTCCAGTAGCATCGAGCACCGTCAGGTCCATCAAGGTTAAACTTCTTTTCGTCGGAGAAAATTACTTGGAACATGTCGCCTTTATCTTTTTGAATTTTATCGGTTTTTTAGAGAATCCCTTACCTTTGACCAGTCTGTTGCCATGTTGTTCCTTGCAAACCGGAGTCGAGCTACTTTGTGGGCTTCTGAGAGTGATGGAGCCTTCTTCAACACTTGGCGGACGATGTTTTCGTCTGCGTTTACGACGCTCCAAACAGTAGTCCTCGACACATTGAGCGGCAACTGAGCCCTCACTTGGTTGAGAGACAGACTACTGTTTGAGCAGAATCGGCTTATCCTCCATGCATCCCTGCCACTGACCTTTCTTGGGCGTCCAGGACTCTTCGCCAAGCCGTAGGAGTCTGGATCTCGTACGAACTGGCTGATGCAGTTGGGGGAACGTCCGAGCTGGGAGGCAATTAGACGTTGGCTCAGCCCGGCAGCGTTGAGGGCACGTACTGTGCTTATCTGGGCCAAATCCCGGTCCGCAATTGCGTCTCGACACGCTTTGCAGCCGCACGCGCTCGAGTCAGTCGGGTTTCCCAGCGCCGAAGCCGACCCGACGTGGCTTTTTTATACAATTTTCTCCAATTTTTCTTGGTTTCCAGTTTCCAAAACTCACCTAGAGTCAGCAGATCGGCGCCTGCTGCGCTGGAAGCTCTTCTGACTTGGGAGTGTGCGGCCGCAAAGCGTGTCGAGACGCAATTGCGGACCGGAATTTGGCCCAGATAAGCACAGTATTTGGGCTTGTTCGGAAACAGTAAGCGATGTACCACGGCCCATGATTGGAATAAAGATGTCGGGTGTCCTCGTGTTGTGTTCATATAAAGAACTTGTAACGGGAAATTATGTTCGAAGTGAAAAATTTCATTTTTTGCAAGGTGTCCCTATCATTTCCGAATGGTGAAATTTTCTAAACGTAAAGGCAAAATCTTATGAAATTAGGCACAATTTCAAGGAAGTTGCAAACAGAGGTTTTTTATCACGCTGAATTCATTGATGAACAGTATTCATCACCATTCCCAGAACTTTTCTGGAAATCTCATTTCTTAGAGGTGTCCCTATCATTTCCGAACGCACTGTAGGCGTTTTTCTAAGCCTCCCGGCAAAGTTAGGGTATGCATTAGATTATATCAAACGAATAAAAGTTTTCGAATATTCGAATAAACGAATTATTCGAAAAATTGACTTCTCCGAATATTCGATTAAATGAATTAATCGAAAATTTGACTTTTCGAATAATCGAATGAACGAATTATTCGAAAAATTGACTTTCCGAATAATCGAATTATTCGAATATTCGATTATTCGTTTATTCGGCCGAATATTCGTTGACATACTCTAGTATGCATACAAGCCAGTAACGGTCAAAATTTCCCGGGCTGTCCCCGATCCACAAAAGCTCTTTTCGCGGCGGGAGTGTCTCGCATGCAGCCATGGATTCTTGGCGCGCCTGTTCGATCAATATGCCTCACATATTGTTCATCATAGTGTATACCGTGGAGAGTTGTTCAAATTCGAATTTTTTTTAAAACGGCTGCAACTCTGTCTGTGGGGCTATTTTCTCGTATGTGACGTCAGTTTGTCGACCGAATCGATGTCGGAATCGGTATTGCTTGCAAATAGCAGAAGCACGGAAGACAACTTAAACTACAATCCCTTTTTTCGTGGGGAAGTGATATTTTTCACACATCGTAGTTATTCTTCCAAAGTGCTCCGAACAAAAACAATCGACCAACCTCAAATTTGCTTCTCTTCCATCTATATAGTTTTTTTTATTTGAGCTTTATTTTATCTATTCTTAGGGCGTTCTTTGGAAACACCAGGAAGTGTATGACCCTGCGCCATTTCCTTATGCTTGAAAAAATAAATAAGGGATAAAATGAACGAATTCTCATTGACGGAGATCAAGCAGAAGCGACACGAATGCTTCCGCCTCAATTATCCAAATAGTTTTCGTTGAAGTTCTTAAAATTTGTTCAAAAATAAAGTCATTTCAACGGAAAACACGAAATTACTGGTCATATCGATTGATCAAGGATGCCAAGAATCCATGCTGGTCTCGCCGCGAAGAGGGGTACTGTGGATCGGAGCCAGCCCGGGAAACTTTGACCGTTACGGGCATAAGAGAATTTTCAGGGTGTTCTGAAAATTATTTTCGGATTTTGCTCAAAACATGTGTATAGGGGTAATCTAGGGCGTTGAACACGCATCTGTGCTATACTTCGGCGACTCGAACATTTTTTCGAATAATCGAGTTTTCGGCTAACTCGACTTTTCGAAATTCCGAATAATCGAGTAGTCGAATGTCTCGAGGTCGACTGTTTCAGTCGATACCAAGACTCGATGACTCGACTCGACTCAAGTATAATCTGTGCCTCGCTTGTCGGATTTATGAAGTGTACTGTATGTTACGTTAGGCGCCATGCCAGTTAAGGGACAAAACCTACTGCCGTTTTTGGAGCCAAATTTCGGTCCGCACTTGCGGACTGAGGCTCTCATCCCGCAATACGATGGCAGGATGATTATCGTGCCGGGACCAGGCGGTCCCGGCACGATTATCATCCTGTTGCGTGATGCAACAGCCGTTGTCCGCAGATGCTGACCGGGATTGGTCTCTGAGAACGACAGTACCTTAAAAGCAGTGTTCACGATGAATATCATGTTCGAGTTCGGCTTAATAGGGTTTTTCGGTCATGATTTTAAGAATAGTGAAGAAACAACGAAGAAAAACATCCAGAGAAAGCTAAAATAGCGGTTTCTTACGTACATACAGGTTCAGGGCGCGGACGAGTTTACGCGTCTTGTGAGTTTCCGCAAGCGCGCGCTATTGACGAAATGTGCGCGGATCGATCAGGCTGGACGTGGCGGAGTGGTTTGGCAATTCGCCATCGAAAACGTTCGCTGCGCTAGAAGCTCGTCAGAATGTGGGGCGGGGCGGGCTACGCGGGCATGCTGGGCTAACGAAATCTTCACTTCGCGGCCGTTTCTATCGATTTCTGGCCCGCTTTCGCTGCTTTATCTGACCCTATCCCACCCAGCGTTTGCCAGCATAGTGTTTCACACTGAAAACTCGTGAACGCAGATAACCAACCCCTGCATAGAAACTTTTAATCCAATTTGAGACTCTGACAAAACTACCGTATACCCACCGTAATCTACCATAATCTGCCGAAAATCGAAAAATGGACCTCAGATTCAAGTTGAGCATTCCAATAAAACTCCAGAGAAGGATTTGGAGCCACATCTATCGTAGCTTTCCGGAAATCGTCGAAAGTAGCGTTGTGGCCAAATATTTTCCTCAATGGAAAGCTTTAAACGAAATGAGTATAAAACTTTGGGAAACTGACAAATCAACCTCTGATTTATGATCAGCAACCCAAAGAACCCTTAATGGGGAAATTGTAGGTCAAAACTGAAACACTTTTCCTGAGCGCTTTCACAAATTTCAATGATGCAAATAAAAGCTCATCGAACAATCCGTACAAGTTCAAAACGCTTTTACTCTATGAGTATTGTGGGAACTGTTCATTACTATGAGATTCGTTTCCAGATTTTCGAAAGATTCTCTGAGATAAATTGCCGCTGCGGCTTCGCGATAGTGCCGCTTCGGAGCCTACACGCATCAAAGCGACACTATCGCGGAACCGCGCCGGCACTACCGCGGAGCCGTAGCGGAACTACCGCGGAGCCGGAGCGGTGATGCGGCAGTGCCGTTTCAGCTCCGCGAAAGTACCGCAGTGGCTCCGGAAGAATATCTCATATGAAGATATTCAAGAATTATTATACAACTAGGGGGGGGGCTAGGAACAAAAATACGCATTTGCGGTCATTACGTCATCTGTCTAGTAGGGACAGAGATTACCGCCGCTTCCGCTCCCAAGGAAATATGGAATATACCTCAAACCTGGGTAATTGAACCGGCGACATTTTCATTTCACCACACAGGATAGCACATCCTGCTCCACGCGGGTTCTCTGCTGCATCCTCGCGGAGCCGGCGCGGTTATACCGCGGAGCCTGCGCGGTTCTAACGCGGAGCTCCTGCGGTTTTATTGCGGCGATGTCGAGGCTCAAGACACGGCAAAAAAATTGTCTTATCGCGCAGCCGCTGCGGTGCTATCGCAGAACTATCGCGGCACAGTCGAGGGTCGCGGTACTTTTTCGGCACTGACGCGGCGAATTTTCTCAGAGTTACTGCGCGTTTTGGAAGGTGCATTCGGTACGAAAATCAGGGAGAAAACGTCTATAATTTTTTTTAAATGGGTTTGGGCAAATAAGAAGGGCACATTCGGACTATTCTTCCAAATATGGTTCTAGGAAAGTACATTTCATTTGGAATGGCCAGGCTGACTAATAGCAGTTTCCTTGTTTGTGGAAATACGCAATCGCACAAACGCCTTTTTTCATTGCCGTGGACTGTAACAATTATCTGCAGTTGTTGCACCAAAAGCGATTTCCCCATTTCAGACTGGCATGCCATTCGGAAAAGAGCTATGGCCATTCGTAAGCCTAATACTCTGCCGCCTTCCATGCAGAGTATAGGCGTGGGTGCTTATGGAGGTAAGCTTTAGAAGAAATTTCACCTTTGAATTTTTTTTCAATTTTTTTTTCACAAATTCTTCAAAAAAATTTCGATCCATTCTTTGCCCGATATTCCACATGTTTTTCGCGATTCGAATGTAAATATTTTACCCTTAGCTACTTTCTAATAAGGTCTTTAACGATCGTTCACTGGCGTGTCGTAGCTTTTGGAGCTAAAGCTTTCCGACGATGCGTCGCTCAACACTTACAATTGATGCCCCTGAGCCTAGAAACTCCGCAGTATATTGTTGCAACGCTTATACTCTAGGGTAACGCTAAGGTTTGAAAAATGGGAGAAAAAAACTTTTCTCACAATATATAATTTTTATTTAGCCCTTCTCAACGAAAGAATGAAAAAGAAACGTCGCGAGCACGAAATCGCCACACGACACTGCAATCCAACCCCTGAGAGGTCTGGATATAATGGAGAAAATTCAGGTGCGAAGTTCAGCCATTCAAAAATTCCATGAATGACTTCATGAAGCATATTTTTTTTGGAATTGGCGAGGTTTACACCCCTACCTGTAACGAAGTTTACATGATGCGATGCGGAATTGGGGTGTGTTCGTTGCTTTATGCCTCTCTCTCTCTCTCTCTCTCTCTCTCTCTCTCTCTCTCTTTCTCTTTATATTTCTCTTTCTTTTTCTCTTTCTCTTTCTCTTTCTTTTTCTCTTTCTCTTTCTCTTTCTCTCTCTCTCTTTCTCGTTTACCTACTCTTTCTCTGTTTCTCCCTCTGTCTGGCTGCCTGTCCTCTCTTCCTTTCTGTCTGTCTGTCTGTCTGTCTGTCTGTCTGTCTGTCTGTCTGTCTGTCTGCCTGTCTGCCTGTCTCTCTCTCTTCCTTTCTGTCTGTCTGTCTGTCTGCCTGCCTGCCTCTTCATCTCTGTGTGTCTGTCTGCCTGTCTGTCTCTCTATCTCTTTGTATCTCTTTCTCTGTCTGACTTTCTGTCTGTATATCTAGGTCTGTCTATGTGTCTGCGTGTCTGACTGCCTCTGCATGTCTGTATGTCTGCCTTTCTGCCTCTCTCTCTTTTTCTATGTCTGTCTGTCCTTCTGTCTGTCTGTGTGTCTGTTTGTCTGTCTTTCTGTCTGTCTGCCTATGTGTCTGTGTGTCTGACCGTCTCTGTATGTCTGCCTTTCTCTCTCTCTCTCCCTCTCTCCCGCTCTTCCTCTCTGTCTGTCTCTCTCTCTTCCTCACTGCCTGTCTCTATGTCTCTATATCTCTGTCTCTCCATCTCATTGTTTATCCTTATCTATGTGTCTCTATCTGTCTGTATGTTTGTTCATCTACTTCTGCCCGCCTGTCTGTCTGTCTGTCTGTCTGTTTGTGTGTGCCTATCTGTCTCTCGGTCTGCCTTTCCGTCTGTCTGTCTGTATATCTGTGCCTGTCCGTCTGTCATACCGTCTGCCTATATTATCGCGTTTGGATCTCTGGTCCGCAATACACCATGTAGAACCTTGAAAAGGAGTATATACTCTATTTCGAAGTCAAATTTACTTTGTTTCTTTGCGTCTGAGCACGGAGCGAGGGGAAAGACAGCAAGACAGTTTGGGGAAGAAGGAAACGCAGCATGCGCTCGCACGCGGTCGACAGAACTGGATTTCACTCCGAAATAGAGTATGTGTATCCCTTCAGGTGCCAGCCAGGCTGAGGACATTATTTTCTCCGTGAAGGAAGAGCTTAGCGAGCCTTATCCAGTCCAGACGCTGTACGACTGTGTGAATGATGGAAGTCTGAACATGCTGGAAGCGGCCTATTTTATTATGAACAAGAAGAATAATCGAACATTCTGTCAGGACTCATACAATGTAAGTTTAAAAAAATACATGAAAATTAAAATAAGGAATAAATAAGTAAGAATTTTCAAATGTAAGAATCGTCCTCTACTCCATCGGGAAATTTCTCATCTCACACTGCCAGGGCGCCTGGGTGTCAACGACATGTTTATTGATCGATTTTTGCTGCCGCCCGCTGATAGCCCAGCCTGCCTTCCCCGTGAGAATGTCGCGTGACACTAGACGATACTTGGAGGCCGAACTCACACGAATACATGTTTCCAGGATTTCGTGGCATCAGATGTGGCCTATTGTTTGAATGAGTTTTGCTATGATGAGCTGGATGCTATCGCTACCCGGACACTGGAAGAGCTTATAGAGGAATGCCGTCTGAAGGACTTCGCAAGTCGCCTCGTGGTAAGTATGATTGCGTTCATGGTCTCCAGGGTGATGTAGTGGTTACGAAAGAGGGCGTGGCAACTGTTGACCTAGAAGTGTGGATTACTTTGCCTTTTTATTGCCTATGATAGTAGCTCCTTAATTTACAAATTCGGAAGTAATTCTGTCGTCTTCGTAGACGCGGCTCTCTTTGTGACCGTGGTTTTTTTAGTTACAAAAATGGGCGTGTCATCAGTAATTCTATAAATGCTCACATCCACCTCATTAAGCAGAAGCCACACTGTATAGTGAAAGATTGAAATGCAGCATTCTATCGATTACCAAGTAATACTCTCGTTTCCGTAGACATGGCAGGCTCCGTAATTACCGTGTTTCGATAATTACAAAAGTGGGCGTGGCAATTTCAAGCCCTGATATTCTTCTGCCCTTCCTAAGGAGCTACCTTGTGATTGTCAGTTGTTCAAGATGCCTATGTCTTCATTCACAATTCCTCTATCGTCCCTAAGAGCTTTGAAACACTTTTTGCGACCGTCGTTTCATAGTCACGAAAATGGGCGTGGCAACTAGAAGTTCGAATACCCATCTCATTTCTCAAGGCACTACCATCTAGCTTGTAATTCCGTGGACTTCTTAATTCACCAGCTCAATAGAAATCCACTCTATCGTTTTTGATGACAAAGAAATTCTTCTTGTGGTCGCAGTCCGATAGTTACGAAAGTGGGCGTGGCAAGTAACAGCTCTGAGACTCTTCTGCCCTTACTGAGGAACTATCTTATTAAAGTTGTTCAAGATCTTGACTTCTCTGATTAGAAATTCACTACTGTGAATTTCGCTTCGGAACCCTCTTTTTCACCGCAGTTTCAAAGTTGAGAAATTGGGCGTGGCCAGTTTCGTGGTTATGGAAGTGGGCGTGACCATTGTAGGCTCTGACACCGTTCTGCACCTCCGAAGGAACTACCTTATGATAATTAGCGGTGATATCGCAGCAGGGGGGGGGCACTAAGATGTCAAACTTCGCCACGCCCATTTTTCCGTGTCGCCGCGCCTTTTGAACATCAACCCGGGTCCCGGAACGTTTAAATGGGCGTGGCAAAGTGCGACACCATTGTGCTCCCCCCTTCCGCTTCCTGCTGCGATAGCAGCTAATCAGACGTTCAAGATCAGGAGGTTGTTCAAGCTTCTTATTTCTGTGAAACAGATAGTCATACTATCGTTTCCAGAGGAGCTTCTGACAAAAATCCTAAATGCCACGCCTACTTTAGTAACTTTTGCCTGGTTCGGGACCAAATTCACTCCGTTCGCTTGCGCGGAGCGAGGGGAGAGACAGCGAGAAAGTGTGGAGGGAAGGAGACGCAGCATACGCGCGCAGACTTACGCGATGAACGGAATTAAATTTCACTCCGAAACAGAGGATATTTATAAAGTTATGCGTCTTGTTTTAGGCTGATATCAGAGAAGCCCGGCTGAGAAGAGATATACAAGGTTTGCGAAGTGGTGAGGTTCGAGAGCAATCGATAGATAATCTTCCAACAACTACCGGTAGAGGACTATCACTGGAAAACTGTTCCAAGACACAATGGCTAATGCCGGCATGTAGTCCATTCATTGAGGTATATGTGCACCTGGTGCAGTTGCAGACAGAACACCGCCACTTGTAAGGGCTTCCCGCGGCGGCTACCCGTTTTTCTTTCTTTAGAACGATCGCAGCCAGCCATGTGGTCCTCATGTTAAAAAAGAGCGTACAGTCGCGTCCGCGGTCGATCGCCCAATCGCGCTCAGTGCGCGCGGTTGCACTGCGGCGTGCCTAGAGTAGATGATGCATGCCGCGACGCATCCACTCGCACTGTCCCGCAGCTAATCGATTACCACCTTTTGAAACGCCTATCTGTTGTGTGTCACTCGAAGGGGAAGCGGAATGAAGCTGTGGCGCACGCGCACGCTCGCAATGGAGCATGAGAGTTCGTTTTGGAACAGACTGTAGCTATCATGATTTTGGGTGTTGTCTGCAATTGCACCACAGGATTCTCATCTTCACAGCGACACTATTTTTTGTGTTTTCAGATGGACCTAATGAAGGTGGTGGTGAACTGGCGTTCCAGACCGAAGGATAATGTCTTTCAGCAAGTCGCCTCACTATTTCGCTACTTGTTGTTGCGAGTAAGGGTTCTTGCTTGGTCGATATACTCTGCTTCCATAGTGTGAGCCAATTTAGAGCGCAGACAGCGTACACTCTCACTCTGCGTCCTTTGCCCACGCAATCAAAATGAACGCATTGCCGCCTGCCGTAACCAGAAAACCGAATCGAGTCGATCGCTGCCCCCACCTCCGCCCTATACTTCCTGGCGGTGAATTCACTCTGCGTCTCTGCCGCCCGTCCTTGCCGTCCCGCCTCTGACGGATGTATTGGCTCTCTGCGCTCTATAAAGACCCACTCGATGGAAACAGAGTATACTAACATCTCCTCCTAAAAAAAGTTCGCGTGGAGCCCCCCCCCACTCCAATAAGTGGGCTTCAAGTGTGGCTATGTTGTGAGGCGATTATATTTTCTTATATGGCACATTATGGATAATTTGGGGCGATTTGCGCTTCGCCTCACTCAGTGTCCTATTCTCGCCTCTTAATCGCCCCTTGAGATCTGTCGTCGCTTCATAAAGGCCCCATTATCCACATCATCCGGAAACAACAGAGCAATTGTAGGGGCAAGGAAGGATTTGATGGGGGCGAATGTGGGGAAAAATTAGAGAAGTCGACTTGGTCCGCACGCTAATAGCCCCCTAATATCCACACTTTGCCTCATAATAGGAGACAATCGCTCCATAAAAGTAATGCCTTAGAGGCTCAGCTGTTGGGGGGGGGGGTGAGCTTCACGCGAACTCTTGTCAGTTTATAATTCAGAAGTGTTGGGGCGGTGATAGGAGCAGTGCGCCTCACAAAGCGTGCGGCTTCTGGATATCGCAATCGCCGATCGATATGCATCCAACTCTTTGCACACTACCGCAGTGCACTCAAAATGCGGTGATTGTTATGCAGTATACTTGTGTCGAGTCGAGTCATCTAGTCTTAGTATAGACTGGAACAGTCGACGTTGAGTCATTCGAAAACTCGATTATTCGAAAATTTCGTCGAGTCGCCGAAGTATATTATCCAGTGCATCGCATGCATATTGATCGCCGAGTGTGATCCTCCAAATCGGCCATTGAATCCGCAAAGCCGAGTTGTTAAGAGCTGCGGTATAAACCACGTATCGCGCGATGCGTGCGCGTTGCGGCGATCAATAACTCGGGCAAAATACCCCCGTTCTTCGAATTTCTGAATTTATTTAGTTTTTCATAGGACCAGGTTTTTAACTCCAGCGATACATAACTAAGGTAGCGAATACTGTCCTTTAAGGAGCGAAATTACGCTCCGCTGTTGCGGAAAGCCGCGGTTGCAGCACGCACGCGATGAGAATCACCAAAGATTGTTGCCCCAGCGCAATTACCATAGTGCTTCGTTGGCTGTCCGCAACTGCGGACCAGAACTTCGCTCCGATAAGGGCAGTACGTATGAAGCATATAGATTTTCGATCGATATTTTGACGCGTCACGTAGCTCGTCGCGAAAAGTGTGAGCCTGCGTAAATATTCCAGCCTCGATTAAATTTGTTGCATAGTCTGAGAATACGAAAGATTTCGCGGACGTCCTCTTTCGTGGTATTTTTTTCTTTTTCGATAATTGGTTTTTTAAAATTTCATGTAATAAAATTGAAGGCTTTTAACGTTGTGACGTTCTCCACGCGCGAATTTCGAAAAAGATCAGACATATACCAAAGATATTGGTTATTGATTGCCGCGACGCGTCCGCGACGCGTCCGCAACGTAGTGGGTTGTGCAGTTGGCGTCCGAGCCACTCGTCTTTGCGAAATCGATGGGATCTTTCGCGAGTATTCCGAGCGATTTTTTTCAGTTATGAATTCTAAAATCGATCTATAAAAGTCTTCCACATAATTCTTTCAGATGACCGATCCACTGCACAAGATACAGGATTACTCTCTGAGAGTGAATGGTAGAGGAGGACGAGACACTGCCTTGAAGGATCTACCACCCGAAATTGAATCCACTTTGCTCGGTAGGTGTCAGTTGACGGGATAATAATAATAATAATAATAATAATAATAATAATAATAATAATAATAATAATAATAATAATAATAATAATAATAATAATATTAATAATATTAATAATAATAATAATAGTAATAATAATAATAATAATATCAAAATAAAACTAAGTTTATAGACTGTTTTTGTAAGATGCGTTCTCAGTGCGATTGCGGACATTCCTGCAAAACGTGAATCTCAAAGTATCCTCTGTTTCCTAGTGTGATTTATTTCCGTTCGTCGCGTGCGTCTGCGTGCGTACGCTGCGTCTCCTTCTCCCCACAATTTTTCGCTGCCTCTACCCTCGCTCCGCACAAGCGCGCGAGGGAAGAGAGTAAATCAAGGCTCGGAACCAGAGAATACCTGTCTGTATCCGTCAAAGGGACCATCCCAGCGCGCAGAGAGCCCATACAACAGTCAGAAACGAGATGGCAGAGACGCAGAGGAATCGGCGGAGTCAGAAACGAGATGGCAGAGACGCAGAGGAATAGGCATAGACGCAGAGTTGATGCGCCTCCAGGAAGGAGAGAACAAAGGTGGTGGCGATCAATACCACTTTCTGGTTACGGTAGGCGGCACAGCGTGCATTACAACGGCGTAGGGCAAGTGTGCAGACTGGTAGTGTTGGCTCTCTGCGCTCTGGGAAAGCACAATCGATTGAAACAGTATAAGGCTGGGACCATAGTTTCCGGGACGCGCGACTGCGACATAGCGTATCAGGCATATCGATTTTCGTTCGATATTGATGGTAAACATTGTTTCGCGTCGCTTCGCAGACTAATTTAGCTCGAAATGCGTGTGCTGTCCGCAATGGCACCAGGTTTTCTATGCGCGGTAGGCCTATTTCAGAGTTCCATCACAGTGCGGCGCGATGAGATGGCGTTCCGTAGGCATCGATCGATAACGCGCATCTAGTCGATTTGCATATGAATCATGAAATCGCGCCGCGGTGGAACTCTAAAAGCCCCGGTAAGGTCGCTTCGCGTGCACGCGCCGCAACCGCGTCTCGTGCGACAATTGCAGTTGCACACTTTGAGAAACTTATTGTTCAGATTTTTTCGAGGATATGCTGGGATATGGCTGGGATGAGGCCAAATACGGAGCATTGGGAGACGCACCATCAAGGTAAACTCCCTATGATGTCTGTAGTGTATGTGACGACATTTTGCAGACTTTTGATATTTTCAGCTTCTACTTAAATCTTGGAACTACAAATGATGAGCGTAGCAATGCATTGCGTCTAATTATGAAAGAACGACTGGAATGGCGCTCGGATCTGTTTAAAGCCCTTCAAAAATCACTGTAAGTCCAGAGTCTGCAATGCGGCGCTTGCGCAACGCGTTGGGGTTTAGGTACTTTGAAGCTGATTCTGTTCGTTCCGCATCATAAAGACTTTCCGCGGCAGGTCATCACGGAACAGGTGAAGCACCTGAAATAGTCGATTGCGATGAAATTCCGATGAGTAAAACCTAACCGATTTTACTCACCCTAAATGTTGATATACGTGAGAGTCCCACGACTCCTCGGAGGAATCGGATTGTTCCGAAACTGTACAAGATCGCACCAGTGATATTCTGAAATAAAGTTCATCAAAGTATAGCAAAGCGAAAATGCGGAAGCTCATATAATATGTATCAACGAACGTATTGAATCATCAGAGATTGCTCTTCGTAGGTGAGCGGATGAGCGCATTCGCGTACTATTTCAGTACTGGTGAGATCCACAAATCGCTTCATCTTGGTTGACTGGAAGCCGGCCGCGGGAGAAACGTGAGTAGAATGAGGGGATATTCGAATTGAGTGGGTTTTTATAGTTCTGATAATGACTACAGTAAACATACAGTATCATATCATTCTCTATCACTGGAGAATCATGCTTTACTGTGACAGCAAATGTAGCCTTTCAGGATCGTGTGTTCTGGTGAGACTCGGGTTCTCGTGACTTTTGCACCTTTACCCCCGCGATAGAGTATTAGTTTGTCGTCTTTTGAGAGCAAGAAGTGGTACTCTCCAATTTCTAATACCGCTATTACTTTGCAGTTATAGTAAAATACCGCTCGAAGGATTCGGTACATGGCTCTGCAGAGTTGCAGCAACCGGCGACGCGTCGCCGAGCGAAAGGTATGGGGCGGAGTCTAAACATGACGCGGCGTTGGGCACCAAGGGCTTGCAGAGTTGCAGCGAGTTTCCAGTCGGCGCTGCTATTCTACCATTGCGCACGCATTAATTAATCCGACTTCACATTTTGTTTTCAGTGACTTTTGTTTTTCTATACTCTGTGAGTTTAGAAAGTTCCTATGATCAACCTTAAAAAATGAAATAATTAAAAGCAGTAAAGTGAGACCGTCTTTTAAGTTTATGGAAGTGACTAGGCCTTCACACAGAGATTCCAAGACACCAAAAATAGTAATGTTTACGGGTACTTGCATCAATCACCAGAACATTACAACGTAAAAAAAAGAAAAGAAAAAGTGAATCTGGAAAAAACGGGAACAGTTTAGAAAATTGTACACTCTCAACTATTTGTCAATGAGGTTTTCTCAATTTCGGCTAAAATTTCCAAGAAGTACGCCTCCAGAAGACCGAGCTCACGAAGGAGTTAGGATGGAAGCTTTAATCGATTGATGTTGCCGTTCCTCGCAGCGGCAGGGGATGGTCCAGACCATTTCCTGCCGCCGCTCGCTAACGGCGTCGCTCCGCAAGTCGCTGCTGTCGCGGCGGCGGAAGCGCTCTGCGAGGTCACCCCGTCGCCGCCTTCGCCTGCTGTTTGGCGCCCCCCCATTCTCCAACATTGGCTAGCCGCAGCGGAACTCGCCACGGTGCAACTCTGCACAGCCCTTAAGAAGGCTGCAGGAAGTTCTCGACTGAATTCGTTCGGAGCCCCCAATCGGGGGAAATTTGAGGGCAAAATTAGACCTTAGACGAATTCTGGAACGCTACCATAGAAATGACTTTCTCTCGGGGTTATCTGGAGTGCTGAACACGAATCTGAAGGCCGTTTAACGATTTTCGACAGCTCACGGTAAATTATGGCGGGTATATGGTAGTTCGGTCAAAGTCCCAGAATTCACCCAAAAAATCCAATTGGGGTTTATTCTGGGTGCTGAATACGAATTTAATATCTGTTCGTCAATTTTCGAATTATTAGGGTAGATAGCGCAAGTTAAAAGGCATTATGCCTAGTATAATCTACACTAACCCTAAGATATTCGGAAACTGGAGCTCAAATACGTTTTCGGCATCCTAATTGAACCATCAATGCAAGTCTTGAGCGAAATCCGAGAATGTTTTCCGAAATACCCAAAAAAATTGCCTGATAGGTACCCATGCCTTTTTGCGAAGCTTGAAAAACACTTCAAGCTTCGCGAAAAAAAAAAACGTCTTGAAGCCTGCAGCTTGGGGCGGGGTTCTGCTCAGTTTTGCTACTGAGGCACAAGAGACATTAACAATGCTAGTCGTTTTTTCGCAGATGCGTTTACCACTAAATACACTCCCCTTGTAAGTACCACACTCACTGGCGCCCGTCTTTCCAGACCCCCTACAATGGCCGCCTTCTTAGAGGCAGTGTTCACGATGAAAAAAGTTTTCGAAATTTCACTGGGATTGGGTAGTGGAGGGACACTCTGTAACGTAAACGTCGAAAGAACGCATGAAAACGAGCCAGGAAGAGCCCCAAAAGAGCCCGAAGTTGCAACTTCGAGCGCATTGAAAACCCCAAAAGCGCATCACACGCCCACCGACGTGAACAAATGAATGCTCGAGATCGTGAGATGAGCGATGATTTTCAATCATTAGCCCCATTCTTCCCTTCATTCTCAGCTTCTCTCTTTACTCAGGTCAGCTCGCATAGATCGGCTGCAAAAGACGGAAGTTACAAGCCTCGGACAACTCGTCCACCATGTTTCCATAGCTCAATCTTTGAGGGACCATACCTGCGTTGACAGAAGGTCTTGTATGATTTCAGAGACACCATTTGAATCAGCATGGGGCCGTTTTCAAGATAGGCGGAAAAAACAGAAAAACGATTTTCATCGTAAACACTGCCTTTAAGGGCTGTGCAGAGTTGCACCGTGGCGAGTTCCGCTGCAGCTAGCCAATGTTGGAGAATGGGGTGGGGGCGCCAAACAGCAGGCGAAGGCGGCGACGGGGTGACCTCGCAGAGCGCTTCCGCCGCCGCGACAGCAGCGACTTGCGGAGCGACGCCGTCAGCGAGCGGCGGCAGGAAATGGTCTGGACCATCCCCTGCCGCGGCGGGGAACGGCGACATCAATCGATTCAAGCTTTCATCCTAACTCCTTCGTGAGCTCGGTCTTCTGGAGGCGTACTTCTTGGAGACTTTAGCCGAAATTGAGAAAACTTCATTGACAAATAGTTGAGAGTGTACAATCTTCTAAACTGTTCCCGTTTTTTCCAGATTCACTTTTTCTTTTCTTTTTTTTACGCTGTAATGTACTGGTGATTGATGCAACTACCCGAAAAACTACTATTTTTGGTGTCTTGGAATCTCTGTGTGAAGGCCTAGTCACTTCCATAAACTTAAAAAACGGTCTCACTTTACTGCTTTTAATTATTTCATTTTTTAATGTTGTTTATAGGAACTTTCTAAACTCACAGAGTATAGCAAAACAAAAGTCACTGAAAACAAATTGTGAAGTCGGATTAATTAATGCGTGCGCAATGGTAGAATAGCAGCGCTGACTGGAAACTCGCTGCAACTCTGCAAGCCCTTGGTGCCCAACGCCGCGTCATGTTTAGACTCCGCCCCATACCTTTCGCTCGGCGACGCGTCGCCGGTTGCTGCAACTCTGCAGAGCCATGTACCGAATCCTTCCAGCGGTATTTTACTATAACGGCAAAGTAATAGCGGTATTAGAAGTTGGAGAGTACCACTTCTTGCTCTCAAAAGACGACAAACTACTCTATCGCGGGGGTAAAGGTGCAAAAGTCACGAGAACCCGAGTCTCACCAGAACACACGATCCTGAAAGGCTACATTTTCTGTCATAGTAAAGCGTGATTCTCCCCAGTGATAGAGAATGACACGATACTGTATGTTTACTGTAGTCATTATCAGAACTATAAAAACCCACTCAATTCGAATATCCCCTCATTCTACTCACGTTTCTCCCGCGGCCGGCATCCAGTCAACCAAGATGAAGCGATTTGTGGATCTCACCAGTACTGAAATAGTACGCGAATGCGCTCATCCGCTCACCTACGAAGAGCAATCTCTGATGATTCAATACGTTCGTTGATACATATCATATGAGCTTCCGCATTTTCGCTTTGCTATACTTTGATGAACTTTATTTCAGAATATCACTGGTGCGATCTTGTACAGTTTCGGAACAATCCGATTCCTCCGAGGAGTCGTGGGACTCTCACGTATATCAACATTTAGGGTGAGTACAATCGGTTAGGTTTTACTCATCGGAATTTCATCGCAATCGACTATTTCAGGTGCTTCACCTGTTCCGTGATGACCTGCCGCGGAAAGTCTTTATGATGCGGAACGAACAGTATCAGCTTCAAAGTACCTAGACTAATTTTTTTGGCATTCATTTTTTTTTGTTTGAAAAATTATTAGGTGGAATGAGTAGAAATAAATACATGGAATCATCATATACTGTGCTTATCTGGGTCAAATTCCGGTCCGCAATCGCGTCTCGACACGCTTTGCGACCGCGCGCTTCCGAGTCGGAAGAGTTTCCAGCGCCGCAGCCGCCGATCGGTTGACTCTAGGTGAGTTTTAGAAACTGGAAACTAAACAAAATTCAAGAAAACTGTATAAAAAAGTCATATCGAATCGGCTTTGGAGCTGGATACTCGATTGATTCGATCGCGTGCGGTCGCAATGCGTGTCGAGACGCAATTGCGGACCGGAATTTGACCCAGATAAACACAGTACAACAGGAGATAATTTTTTCGCGTGAAAAAAACTGAAGTTTCTCTGCAAAAATCCGTAATGGGCACGTGTCGCACACCTTCGCAGCCATGAAAAAACGTTTTTGTTCCGACAAAAAAACCGAAGATTAAGAAACTTAACTTTCTTGAGCCTTTTTCTGATAAACTCCAGGTGAGCACAGTGAGGACAAGAAAAAATTTTATTATTTTTGTAGAGTTATTGAATTGAGTGGTAAAAACAAATATAATTTCCAGAAAAAAAGTCAATTTTTCGCGCGAAAAAATTCAATTCTTTGCAAATATTCGTTATGAACCCGCGCCGCACACGCGCGCATCCAAGACGACGTTCCTCTGCGCGCAAGCAATTATGTTTCAGAGTTTAATTATTTATTGATTTCAGTCGCGACATTCGTGCGTACAAGTATGAATACAGGGATGGAGAGTTCACATGGATACCCAATGCTGTATGTATTCATGTTTTTTTAATCTTCTTTTTTTTTGTATCAAATATCAATAAATCGAGAAGATTTTTTTTTCAGCACAAGGCGAAAAAATATATGGACGACTAAAAACTCATTAACGACGCGGTCATTCCTTGATTTTGTCTATTTGTTTCTGTATTGTTGCTTTATCAGGATAAATGAATGAAAAAATAGATACAATAATTGTTCTACACTCTCTCTACCAAATGTTTTCGACGCGCTCGGTCGCAAAACAGCTCTCGATCGTTCAGACTAGTGCTAGCGGTACGTGGTCGGTTGCGCATCCAAGGCGTCATTTATATTTCCGCCGCGGCGCACGCCCATAAGGTCGTGTTTTTACTTCTATCACGGAGCGATGCGATGGCATGCTTCGAAAATGGATCGGCCCGCGACGCGATATCGATCGATACTCACCAATGCTATGCCATCGCCTCGCGCCACGATGTGGAAGTATGAACCCGGCTTAAGGCCTCGTTTATAATTCCGCCGCCGAGCGACGCGGCTAAGTGCTATTGTACAATACTGATAACGAGGCACGATCGACATTAGGCCGTGATCATATTTCCAGCGACGCACTACCGAGACAGTGCATATTAAGCTTATTGATTTTCAATCGATTTGAATAATAAACATTGCATAGCATCGCCCGTCGCGTGAAGTATGAACTCAGCCTTATAGAATTGTACTGTGCCGCGGTGCGGCAAGATTAACAATATAGGATTGCGCTGTGTCGCGTCGCCCGCGGCGAGAGTATAAACGCCGCCAAAACCTTGTTTGTAGTTCCGCCGAAGAGCGTATCGGTGAAGCGCTATTCTACAATATAGATCACCTTGTGTAGCAGGATAAACATTATAGGATTGCAATGTGCGGCGTAACTCGGAGGCGAGAGTGTAAACGCCGCCTAAGGCCTCGTTCATAGTTTCGACGCTGAGCGGAGCGGCGTAGTGCTATTTCACAATAATGATCAGGCTGCTCGGCACGGTCGACATTATAGGATTCCACCGTATCGCCTCGCTCGGCGGCAAGAGTATAAACGCCGCCTAAGGCCTCATTAATGGTTTCGCCGCCGAGCGGAGCGGTGAAGTGCTTTTTTACAATATTGATCACGCTGCGCGTCACGGCTGACATTACAGTATTGCACTGTGCCGAGATGCTCGGCGACAATATTGTCACACGACACTGTGCCTCGCTGCTAAGCGGCGAACGTATAAACGACACCTAAGGTCGGGATCATACTTCCAGCGACGAGCGACGCAACGCAATATTCACCACCAATACTGACTAAAAATCGATATTCCCAATATGAACTGTCGCTGTCGCTTGTTGGGGGAAGTATGATCTCGGTCTGACACCGAACACTCGGAGCGGCAGTATCGCTATTAGGGGTCGTTTATACTCCCGCCGCCGAGCGGCACGGCGCGGTGTAATCCAGTAATATTGATCACGCCGCGCGGCACGATCGATATTGCAAGATTGCGCTCCCCGGCGCCGCTCGGCGGCGAAAGTGTAAACGACGGCTTATGGAGCAGCACATCGATGCGACGCTCGGCCGCGGAACTGTAAACCCCGCCTAAAGCCAGAAGCATACGCGACTGCTCGTAGGATTTGGAGTAGGCGTGCAGGTACGCACAATCGCGTCTTTAGTGTGCTTTCTTAATAACTTCCTTCAAAATCAATCTTTTTCCGATGTGAAAAATTATTTGAGGTTCAGGGGCGGCAAGCATGAACGGAGCGAACGGTGTCAGGGAGCCGCTCCGCGTGCCATGCGCGTAGCGTTGAGCAACGGAGCGGCCCCGAAAATCAGGCACACCAATACACGCCACGAAATTCGGGGCCGCCCCGTTGCTCGACGCTGCGCGCATGGCACGCGGAGCGGCTCCCTGACACCGTTCGCTGCGTTCATGCATGCCGCCCCAGAAGAGAAGGGTTATCCAATATTATGACGATTGCTAAGGTTTGAATTAAAGCAAAAAAAAAAGTTTGAAACCGATCTCCAGATCGGTCGGTATACAGCGCATATTGCATTCATACACAATATGGCACACAAAATAATTTGCTCACGATTCTGTTCAAACCTATACCTTCCTAATTTAAAAGGACGCAAAAACGCGTTGTCGCGCGCTTTCTGACCAAACCCTACGATCATTATCATACTTCTCCGCAACGGCAGACGCAGCGAGCCAAGCTGTGTTCTGGATAGACTTCCAGGTACCATAGTGATTGTCTGCCTTTATTTGCAGACCATACGTGTTTGGTGCTCTTGATCGAGTACACGAAAACGGACGAGTTATCCCGTCTTTTGCTGATAAGGACTTCAGGCTATTCTTTTCGGAACAACCAGCGGATTGTCAGCCACATTGTCTGAGGAAATATCACGCTCAGGCTTATCCACTCTAATCCAGCCGAGGGTCCTGTAGGGCTGACACTTTTTGATGTAGTAGGTTCCATTTTTCAATTTCAGAGCTAAGCAACTAGCGGCGAATCTCTACTTTTGACCTAGCATGGGACAGTTCTTCGATCCGACAGTGCCCGTCATATCCGATGGGCTGTCAGCAGCGGTGTACACAATACTGGTACACATCTTTGTACTATCAGGTAAGCACTGATCGTAATGCATAGAGGTATACCGTCAGAAATCTGCAAATTTTAGGTGTTTTTATGCTCACACTCGTCATAGTCTGGATGGTGGCGTACGACCAGACGCCTGAGGGAGTCTACTTCCAGTTTCATCCCATTATTATGACGGTCACAGTGAGTTTGGAATACATAGTATGACATAATAGGTCAAAATGGCACAAACTGGGCCCAGTCGGCTCATAGGTGGTGGCAGTGAAATTCCTGCCGCGATATTCGGGGCAATATATGTGATGTTGTTTTTTTTCCAATGATGTTTTTGAAATCGTACAAGACCTTTCAGGAACGGAGTTATGGTCCTTCAAAAATTGAACCAAGGAAACATGGTGGACGAGTTGTCCGAGGCTTGTAACTTCCGTCATTTTCACCCGATGTATGCGAGCTGACCTGAGTAAAGAGAGAAGTTGGGAATAAAGGGAAGAACGGGGCTATTGATCGGAAACCGTCGCTCATCTCAAAATCTCGAGCATTCATTTGTTCACGTCGGTGGGCGTGGAAAGTGCATCTGGGGTGTGACGAGCTGACGGGTGTCCAACTTTGCAGCCGTAAGGGACCGTTCCGAGGTCATTTTTCTTAGTTTTCTCAACGTTAGGGTTGCCCTAGGCCCCGCAGCTGCCGATCTCCACCAGAAACCAGACATAGCTTTTATCGTGGATACTGCCTTTGAGACAACGGGAGCAGCGGATAGCTGGCGAAAATTCGCCAGTTGCTCAAGAGCTGGACGACAACTGGCCTTTAGCTGGACAATGGCAATTACGAGGCTGACAGCTGGCATACATTCGTCATGTCAGGTAATGCTAGCGGCGGACGGCTGGCGAATATGTGCCAATTGCCAAACAGCTGGCTGATAACTGGCGTTTAGCTGGCAATTACGAGGCCGACAACTGGCTCTTCGTTGGCGTGTACGAGTACGAGCGACGTACCGCTGGCAAAAATGTGTCATTGCTCTGGAAAGAAAAACTACTACATGGCTTGAAACTAGTTGGGGGGGCAACTCAAATTCCATCAAGAGATATGGGGATTTTCACCCCAGCTACACGTGTTACAAACGTGTTCAATGTATTATAAACGTGTTAAGCGTGTCGTATCACGTGTTATAAACTTGTTAAAAAGGTTTCATATCAATCATTTCTGTATAAATCTCGAGTGCCCCCCCGTAACTAGTTTCATACGAGTGCGAGTATGAAGCTTCGGGGAATCGCTTTGCTCCTAAACAAATCATACCTATCGATCAAACGTGTTCAGACAGGTAATTGCAGGTAAACATGTTTCGTCACTTCGACAGGCATGTTATAGCGTTAGGAGCCAGCCGATCGGGCCCCCTAAGCTCTATACCGCTATTTGTGTCATACTGTGCTTCTCTGTGCCGAATTCCGATCCGCAATTGCGTCTCGACACGCTTTGCAGCCGCACGCCCTTGAGTCAGTCGAGTTTCCAGCGCCAAAGCCGACTAGATGTGGCTTTTTGATACAGTTTCCTCCAGTTTTTTCAAGTTTCCTGCTTCCAAAACCCACCTAGATCAACAGATCGGCGGCTGCGGCGCCGACAACCCTTCCGACTCCGGAGCGTGCGGCCGCAAAGCGTCTCGAGACGTAATTGCGGACCGGAATTCGGCCCAGAGAACCACAGTACCTAGTGTAGATCTTGAATTACTACACCAAGCCAACGCAACATCGCCGATGTCGCAGCAGGCTCTAGGTTCCCACACTGTGTAAAGTGTGTCCGAATGAGAATGGCGGCCCATGCGGCCGGCGTGCTTGGCAGGCGGCCGTCGCATGTGCCGCTCTCGGACGAGTGTTAGATTCAAACGGCGCCCAGCCGGCCTCCCCCCTGCTGCAGAGCTGATTGATCGAGGCAGTGTTTGTTGCCAGCCGGTGCCAGCCCCGTTCGTAGTCGATTGTTGTAAGGGGACGTTGCGCATGCTCGTCCGAGAGCGGCGAACGCGACGGACGCCTGCCAAGCACGCCGGTCGCATGGGCGGTCATTCTCATTCGGACACACTTTATGTTACGGCGGCAACGAAAACTAAAACAGTTTATTCTTCAGATTATCTTCCTTGGAGTCGCCATTCTATGTTTCCGCATATTTCGCAACGTACAGAAAAGTAATGCTAAATTAGTGCACGTAATTGTGCACACAGTAAATCTCATTCTAATGAGTCTGGCCGCATATGTTGTCTTACACACCTACGGAAAAGGCGACGAACCTCCTCCACAAGGTATCTTCCTCGGTTGATCTGCTGATCCAAATATCGCTGCAAGGTCGTTGTGCAACTCAAGCAGTAACACCGGGCGGATCACGAGTTTCCGGGCATCTCGTCCCCGCGTTGATTTTACACCTTGGTCGCAGCTTGCCACAGGTAGGTTTCTCCCCTTTTAAAGGCTTAGGTTTAGTATACCGGATCCACCAAACACTGGGATTAACGAAGGCCTATCATTTAAAGGTCAGTTTTCGAGTTCTGGGTCGAGGGTGAACGGCATTGGGGACGAGATGCCATAGAATCCTTTCCAGAGAGAACTCCCAGAATGTGCCGCCAATAGGCAGATAATCATCTTTGCCATAGTGTGCGGTGAAGAACGGCTGATTCCAAACGGACACGCTTGTAGAATCGTTTACAGACTCAGACGATCGCCGCATTCAATGCGTGTCGAATATGCATTCAACTGAAAGACAAGGTGGTTTCGAGCACAGTCAGGGAACGCTCTGCTAGGGAAGCACGTGCTCTTATTGTCTTTCAGATTAGAGCACGTGCCCCAACAAATAAGCCGTCCAATGCGCGCATGATACACATTCAACTCGATGACACAACGATTATTTAAAAGAGGAAAGTATACGATGCACTCCTGAGAAGGAGCTATGAGGTCGGCAGCTTCGCCGGTTTATTTTGCCAAGTTTGCGGTACTTTACCCGCCCGACCGCTGGAGGCCTCGTCCAACCGCTGACGGTCCCAGATGGTCTCGGAGAGTTGGCCGCGTCGTACGTTGGTGTGTGCTACTACGATAACGCTGGACTACCTTGCAGCACGTACTCCTGCGATTGAATTTTATGGCACACGCTCCTGCTATGAAATTTGGCAGCACGTGCTGCTGTTTGGAGCACGTGCCCCTGTGGTGGAGTCTTTTGATGGGTGTGGTCACTCGAGTTGAATGCATATTCGACACGCATTGAATGCGGCGGTTTTCTGAGGTAGCAGTAGTGTAACATATATTGACAGTCGATTATAAGTTTGAAGGATAGTTATTTCTCACCGTCTATAAATACCAGTGTTTTACCAGATTCGCGCCAGCCAAATTCCCTGTTTTCACACGTTGTACGACATTTTGTGGCAGTTACCTGTGGGTAAAACTCAACAAACCCGTCAGAACATGTGAAAATCAGAGAACGTGTTGAAATTCGGGTTATTCATCGCGGTGGAAAAGCACTCGGCTCTATCCTAGACGGGGGGGGGGCACACAAGGTTTACTCATAGAAATAAACAAAAAAAAACCTATAAAAATGCTTGATATTGTTGTCAAGCATTGTTGCTATTGAAAAGCTATGGAAATATTTCGATTGGTAGCGCTACCGCTCGGTGGATCAATTGATTTGTGACTTGAATCCTGAGTGCCCCCCCCCCCTCATCGTCAGTGTCTATCAAGTAGAAAGCCACGCTCAGCAATCGGGCAGAATCAGTCGATCAATAGCCATCCTCTTCGTTTTCGCGCGCGCATCTTTCCCGCCAAGCAGCGTCGCGGCTTCCCCATCCAGTGATTAGCGACTCATACCCAAGAATGGGCTAGCGCAGCTTAACAGGGGGCAACCCTCCGAGCACCGAAGCGTTTACCCTGCCTGTCGGGAGGGGGCGACTGCCCAAGTGAGACTTTGGCTTGATCTGAGCCCTGTCGTCACTGCCCTGAGGCCCTGCCGTCACTGCTCCGGAGAACTGAAGTCACGGCCACGGAGCACTGGCGTCACCCTCCCTTCCGGAAGCATCGCGGCTCTCCTCCAAAAATATCCCTTTCTAACAGGGACTCAAAGTCCCCTTCCAGGGGCGGCCCTCATGGGCCGAATGCTGTTTTCTTCAAGGTGAGGCGCCTTTTATACCGGTTGAACACGCGATTGAAAGATCGCAGGAGAAATCACGTCAAATCGGGGCAAGACTTGACGTGAATGACGATGCGCTCGTTTCGCCTACCTACTATACTGTGCTTATCTGGGCCAAATTCCGGTCAGCAATTGCGTCTCAACACGCTCTGCGACCGCACGCTCCCAAGTCATAAGAGGCTCCAGCGCCGCAGCCGCCGATCTGCTGACTTTAGGTGGGTTTTGGAAACTGGACACTAAGAAAAATTGGAGAAAACTGTATAAAAAAGCTAAATCGAGTTGGCTTTGGCGCTGGAAACCCGACTGACTCAAGCGCGTGCGGTTGCATGCGTGTCGAGACGCAATTGCGGACCGGAATTTGGCCCAGATAAGTACAGTACCTTCTCTGGCCTCTATTGTCGTAAACTACCTTCTCCAACTTCTTCGGTTCTTTTCCGTCTCTTTCTCTCGGGGGGGGGGGACAAGCGACGGACGAGCAGGGGCCTCCCCTGAAGCCCCTTCCCCCCTCGGGGGATGGCCTTTGCTGTTGCTCCCCAAAGTCGGAAACGAGCTCTACTCTCCGGCGCTTGCCCCACCCCGCAGTATTTGAGGACATAATCGACTTATTTTGACGAGTTAGAGCTGTTGTTAACAAGTTATGACGCGTCAGTACGCGTTTTTTCTTCGTCCCACATTTTTGTACTGAAGAGTCGGAATTGACGGTTTTACGATTCTGCAAGGGTGTCCAGTTAGCAACAGCCATAATGAACTACCCTTTACTGTGGACCGTGGAATTGATTCCTTCACTGTCAAAATAGTCACCCCGTATATGAAAGAACCTCTACGGCCGGATTCATTGAGGTCCTGGGAGAGGTTCGTCCGAAAGAAAAGGACTTCGTGAAGGCCGCTCGACACACGCCGACCGCGCGAGCGGACAATCTCATTCAAACAGATTTCGCCTTAACCCTTCCACCAAACTAGAAACCCCTCCGTAACCCGGTCCACAGATCTCCGCAGCAATTACAAACTTAAACTTTGGAACACCCTCAGAAAAGCACCTAATCAGAGCATGTGGTTTGTATCTTATCTCCATGTAGCCGCATTGAAATCCTTATCACGCTATCTTGGAAGCGGAGCTGTGGTCTTCCCAATAACAATCGCTCGACTACTATGATAGAGCTATCATAGCAGCGGCGCGGCTACCCCTCACTCTGAGAGTTTTAACCGAGAAATAGCCGCGAAATGCCTGCTTGCCGCGTAATAGCCGCTAAATAGCCGCCAAATAATGCTCGCCGCGAAATAGCAGCGAAATAGCCGAGAAATAGCCGCTAAATAATGCTCGCCGCAAAATAGCCGCCAAATAATGCTCGCCGCGAAATAGCCTCGAAATAACCGAGAAATAGCCGAGAAATAATGCTCTCCAGGCAGACATACGGAGTATTCCAGAGGCATAATTCAGAGGTCAGCACCTCCGTCGGTTTAATTACCCAAGTTTGAGGCACTTGGACCTCGTTCAGCCTCTGGAGGCCCCACCCAACCGCTGTCGGCCCCAGATGGTGGCTCGGCGAGCCGTCGACGGTTCGTCTTGGTTAACCCTTATTTACTCCTAAGTATTTCTCGGTTATATCTCGGCTATTTCCCAGCTATTTCTGGTCCGTTTCATGAGAAGACGAGAAATAGCCGCGGAATTGCCTGGAAATAGCCCACCAGGAGCCGCTGCGGAGCCTGGTGGGCTATTTCCCAGCTATTTCGCGGCCAAAGCTCTCAGAGCAACCACTGATTGACGATATTTCGTTGAGAACGGCTGAGCAATCCAAAAGAACTTCAAATAGTAAGACAACACTGATTGTCAGCGCTATCAAATCTCTGATATTGTATGAAGTAGGTTTGGGTACCCCCCCCCCCTCGGTCTACCGGTCGTTTCCAGGGTTGCCCGCAATCCGACCGATAAGCCTAACATCGGCATGGATCCTGAAGAGATTTTGCGTTCCCGATTGGAGGTTGGCGCAAACTCGGTGCGCCTATGTTACAGCATATGACACCGAATTTGCGCCAACCTTGAACAGTGAAAACGTAGTCTGTTCAGGATCCATGCCGACGTTACGCAGGCCATCTGACCGGTGTTACTGTTTGCTTGAGCACCGACGATTCGCGTCGGCGAGACATGTCTCCACTGTGAGTGTCTCCATCTATTCATAATTGAGATGAATCTAAGGCCCTAGTTATACACCGGCGGGACGCTGCGGAAATAGCAAAACAACTATCACTTATGTGCGCCTTAACTGTGCCGAGGCATGCCAGAAGGAACAGTAGTCGCAGAAAAACGCGCCGCAAGGCCGCACAGAGCAGTTACAGGCCATAAAACGGCCAATGTCTCACCGTCGACTGCGTACCACGCGCTGCGCGACCGCACGCGCGTCGGAAGCAGACGGGTTTCGGCCGCCGCGCGACGGGTTTTGCCTGCCGCGCGCCTTTCCGGCCGCCGCGCGGCGGCCGAAACTCGTCGCGCGGCGTCCAAAACTCGTCTGCTTCCGACGCACGTGCGGTCGCGCAGCGCGTGGTACGCAGTCGACGGTGAGACATTGGCCGTTTTATGGCCTGTATACACGCCGCGGCACCGTATAATGTATCCTTGCGGGACCTGCCCTGTTGGAAATTTGCCAATTTCCACCAGCTGATTATTTTTCAGATTTAAAATTAATAAAACATAACCAAAATGACATAACGAGCACTGTAATGACGAGAGGAATTGATTATTAAGGATATTCTGCAATTAAAAAGTGTCAGAAGCGAAAAAACCGATATAATACCAATAAAAATGCCTGGAATTTTTTTTGTCTGCAGTATTGCGTCAAAGACACCAAAGACGCAACATTGCAGACGAGTCCCCGATTCACGCAGCAAGCGGCGGCAATGTCATCGCGCGACGTTTTCATTCCGCTGGTGTATAACTAGGGCCTAAGTGTTTGAGCGCGCTTTGCAAGTTTGCTCCTTCGCCTTTGGCGCTTCCAGATTTTTCTACGACAAAAAACATAATTGATGTGAGCGATGTGCGATTCTTCAACAAGCTCATTCATGTAGATATTTAAGTCACTGAAGAGGACAATACATTGGTGCTCGTGGTCGACAAAGCCTTTGAAATGATTTCCAACGTTGCCAGTTATGACCTGACAGGAACCATCCCGAAAGTGATAAACAGTGCCAAGGACTACATCGTGAAAAACGTTCAAAGCTTACTGAAGAAAGATGATGTTAAAAAGGGTGAGTTCTCGGACCCGAAAAAGAAAATCCATTCATAATCGACCAGACTAGTTTGGATAACCTGCCACAACTTCGCGCAGTCGATATGGAAATGTAGTGTTATACTCAGGGAGTCGGGGGGTTCTATTCGGCCACGATTGGCTTCCGACTCGACTTCAAAGCGGTTGGACTGCGATATGGCCACGTACTCAGAGAGTCGGGGGGTCCTATTCGGCCACGATAGGCTTTCTATTCGGGTACCTAGTCGAGTTGAAAGGAACTTTTGCAGCAGCACGTGCTGCTCCGAGGAGCACGTGGCCTGTTCGATAAGACTACGTGGCGCAGAGAGACAAAACCCTTGCTGCACCCTATTTCCCACGCTACAGCACGTGGCCTCTTCAATAGGAGCACTTAGTCCGAACATGCAAAACCTTCTCTGAACCCCCCGTTTCCCACGCAGCAGCACGAGGCCTGTTCGATATGAGCACGTGGCGCTGGGGGCGGCTCCCACACCTTTCGATGGGAGCGGGCCTTCCCCATAAAGGATCCGGTCCAAGTCACGGACCGCAGTAGGGGATCACCCCCACAGCAGTCCGCGACAGGAACATCACCTTCGCCACGGTCGACAACGAGGGAGCTCCCCTCGCTGAGGACCGTGGGGGAGACCCCTTAGCGGTTCAAAAATCGTCCAGGAAGTGACTCGTAGTCACCTTCCAGGAGCAGTTCGAAAGGCGCACTGCGCTATCTTTGGAATCGAGCCCCTTATATACGTGCTGTGCGGCTGACATGCGCCGGGTCAGTTCTGAAGCGATCGATAAACGTGTTCAATCATGGGCATTGTGGCTCGTTCGTCGTCCAAGCTCATCGTAGTCGAATCGAAAGCGTATCGTGACCGAGTGGAACGGCTATGATTGGCGCCACGTGCTTCTCACTTGGACGACGATTAGGCCACGTGGCGCAAGGAAATTACGTGGCCATATCGTCGTCCAACCGCTTTGTAGTCGAGTCGAAACCCAATCGTGGCCGAATAGAACCCCCGACTCCCTGAGTAATTTCCTTACGCCACGTGGCCTAATCGTCGTCCAAGTGAGAAGCACGTGGCGCCAATCACAACCGTTCCTCTCAGCCACGATCCGCTTTCGATTCGACTACGATGAGTTTGGACGACGAACGAGCCACAATGCCCATGATTGAACACGTTGATCGGTCGCTTCAGAACTGACCCGGCGCATGTCAGCCGCACAGCAAGTATATAAGGGGCTCGATCACAAAGAGATCGCAGTTCGCCTTTCGGGCAGCTCCTGGAAGGTGACTACTAGTCACTTTCTGGACGATTTTTGGACCGCTAAGGAGTCTCCCCCACGGACCTCAGCGAGGGTAGCTCCCTCGCTGTCGAGCGTGGCAAGGGTGATGTCCCTGTCGCGGACTGCTGTGGGGGGGTGATCCCCTACTGCGGTCCGTGACTTGGACTGTATCCTTGTTGGGGGGAGACCCGCTCCCATCGAAGATGTGGGAACCCGCCCCCAGCGCCAAGTGCTCATATTGAACAGGCCACGTGCTGTTGCGTGGGAAACGGGGGCTCGGAGAAGGTTTTTCATGTCTGGGCCACGTGCTCCTATTGAACAGGCCACGTGCTTTAGCGTGGGAAATAGGGGTGCAGCAAGGGTTTTGTCTCTCTGCGCCACGTAGTCCTATCGAACAGGCCACGTTCTCCTCGG
Organism: Aplectana chamaeleonis; assembly: GCA_029168955.1. NCBI lineage: Eukaryota > Metazoa > Nematoda > Chromadorea > Rhabditida > Cosmocercidae > Aplectana > Aplectana chamaeleonis. The sequence goes on along the minus strand of JAPDOI010000007.1, from coordinate 2,754,413 downwards.
AGCAGCACGTGCTGCTGCAAAAGTTCCTTTCAACTCGACTAGGTACCCGAATAGAAAGCCTATCGTGGCCGAGTAAGACCCTCCGACTCTCTGAGTAAGGGAGCTAAATGAATAAATAGCCCATCACTGCTATGCACGACACTTCTGTGATAACGCTTACACTTCATTATTGTCGTGACTTTCGCGCGACTCCTTCTCAGAAAAAGCAAAAAAGTTATTTGTAATATAAATGTAACTTACTTGAATGTCTCAAGTAACTTACGTTTATATCACATGTAACATACATTTATATTACATGTAACTTACACTTATATTACATGTAAGTTACACTTATGTTACATGTAACTTAAATTCGAATTTTCACTATGGGTGTGGCCATCACGTGACGCAGACGACACGCGACACAGAGGGCGCGTCCCAGACCACACACTACGCAACAAAATGCTGTGCGGGGCCTTCCCTGTTGGTGGGGGGGGGTCAGGTACCTCAAACTTGGGTAATTGAACCAACAGGAACGCCAGTCTTAAGCCTGACCCCGCGAGTGCGTTGTACATCCCCCTTGGGAATATCTTCTAGGCCGATTTAGGTTACTTGCGACTTAGATTGTGCCATTTAAGTTACATGTAACATATCGGAGGCGCACTCCACGCAGTATCCCGCCGATATGTTACATGTAACTTAAATGACCTGAGATAAGTCGCAAGTAACTTACATCGGCTCAGATATGTTACAAGTAACTTGTTTTCATTTTTCTGAGTTTCTCTGTTGACGTCGTCTTTATTGAAGGACGGCATGATGCAGGGGCGGGCGCTGGGACCTGGCGCCCGCGCTAGTACGGTAGAAACATTCTCGCGGTAGTAGGGACGCAGAGGAAAGGCATGCTGGCCGCCGTCACGTAGCGATTCTTAGTCCTCATAAACCATACTGAGTATAGTTTCTGGCCCTTAGCGACTGGGTGGAGATCAGGGATGTGCGGCAATTGCCGTTTGCCGTTTGTCGTTTGCCGGCCATTTTTAGGACTTTTTTGCCGTTTGTCGTTTGCCGAAATTTTTGTTCTTTTTCCGGCAAATTTCGGCAAAACATTGAGAGAAAACGCCACCCATGCTCGCGGCAGTGTAGTCACTAGGGGTGAGCCCATTATCCAGTGTTCGATTAATCGTTATCCAAGGGTTTTGACTTTTCTGTTTTCCACTTCGCCGCTTGGCCATTTCTGAACAAGAGAAGGGATAAAAATTTGTTCAAAATCTCAGTGTATGTATTCTGCTAAGCAAACGTGCGTGAATGTGTGGACGCGTGAGTGAAGCGTTACGATGAATTCTGATTCCGAGTTCTCGCAGATGCAAACTCTGGAGCAGATCTAGTGGGCTCTCAATTGCGATTATAAACGGCAGCGTAGCGGTGGGCCTTTGAGAAATATAACATACCATAAGGATGCTTTGATGAAAAAGCGACCCCTCACTGCTGGTGGTGGTCAGAATCAAGTGCCCACTAAAAGTGCCCCAGGGTTCAAGGATTCTAGTAATTTCTAGAAAATCTCTAGTGAGCTGCCGATTTTGATTATCACCAGCAGCGGAGCGGTGGGCTTCGGTGAACTATAAATGGTGATAAGGAGATTCCGAAAAAAAAAGCGTTCGCTTCTCACTGTGATATTCGAAATCCGAAACTTTCTTGAAATGAACTATATCCTAATTTGCATAACATAGACGCTGAGAAAGCTCTCCAAAGAAAGCGAGAACCAGATTTTCAGCCTATAATGGGCCCGCCTTCCCTTCTGAGATAGGATTCTATGACCAGTATAGGCGAAATAGACCTTTCAGTTCCAGTGGGGGTAATGCATTTAGCGGTAGCGCTTTCGTTTCTGTTCAAGAGTTTTGACAGATTCTGGTGTAGCTAAAAGAAGCAGGAAGCATTCGTGTGACAAAGTGTGCAGGGACTCTGATAAAGCTCGCCGCATCAGTGCCAGGAAGGTACCTCAGCCCTCGATTGTGTCGCGATAGTTCCACGATAGTACCGCAGGTGCTCCGTGATGATCACTGTGCCGTGGAGATTCTGTTGTAGTGTCTTGAGAGTCGACAATGCCGCGACAGTACCGCGGCAGTTCCGTGTTAGAACCGCACGTGCTCCCCGAAGATGCATCAGCGAACTCGCGTCGACTACGATGCCTTGTTCTGTGTGGTGGAACGAGAGTTTTACCAGTAAAATATCCCAATTTTGAGATGCGTCCCGTATCTCCTAGATCACAATAACGGGGCTACCCTCTGTCCCTATCAGACAGAGGACGTAGGGACCTCAGGTGTGTATTTTTATGCTTAGGCCCCCCAGTTGTATCATAACTCAGTTCATATGAGATACTCACAGTCAGTCCTATTTTTGTTAAAACTCGGCCACCAATCGCGAAGCCGTAGCGGAACTACCGAGGAGCCGCAGCACTGCCGCCACGACATTGCCGCTGCGACTGCGCGTTAGTGTCGCTTCGGTGCCTGTAGAAACCGAGGCATCTTCCTCGCAAAGCCGTAGCGGCGATTTCTTTGATTTCGATACAGTCCCACATGTCTTCTTTTTGTTCATCTGATGCCTTGCATTGGAACTATTCCCTCGAATTGGAATGATCAGAATGTTGGCATACGTATGGTAAAAAAGAAAAAAAAGTAGGGCGGCACAAGTGATTAACTTTTGGGTTAATCTAGGGAATGAGGTTTTTTGCCGTTTGCCGATTGCCGTTTGCCGGCCGTTTTTGGGATTTTCTTGCCGATTGCCGTTTGCCGAAATCTCAAAATCGTTTGCCGCACATCCCTGGTGGAGAGACGTCCCTTAATGTAGTTTTTGTGGACCGAAGCTTCCCTAAAATCACTTTGTTTCCGCAAATAAAATTGTTTCTGTGGTCGTTTCTCAAAAACGTCGCGCGCGGCAATGTGCGGCGAAACTTCAAGTAGTAATTATACAAGTAATACAAGAGCAAACTGTATGTTTTCTTCTTGAAATAGATGCTGGTGGGATAATCTCGAGATTTCTGCAGATAGAATTTCGGAATTCCTCCATTAAACACGCTTAGGAACTTTTTGCAAAGTCGGACTTGTGTTGCGAAAACATCTGAAGGAGTTCGAGAATTCGACCCGCACAAATCTCAAGATTGTCCCACCTGCATCAGATTCATGAAGAAAACATACATACTCTTCTCTATTACTTGCACAACTACTACTCAATCTTTCACCGCACTTTGCCGCGCGCGACGTTTTCGAAAAACGACAGCAAAAACAATTTCATTCTAAAATAAAGTGATTTTAAGGAACTTTCGTCCACAACGCTTATTATTAGGTAGGAATTAGAGCAGTGAATATGATAGCGTTTTCAGAATTCGAAAAAAGTCCTAGTTTAAAAAAACTACAAGCTTCGGACATTTTTTGCCAAGTTTAGCAACTGCTCCCACTTTTTTATACTCTGTTTATCTTGAATTGCACAAAACTCGGTCCGCCAATAGTCCTCTAATTGGCCCGCTAGTACCGTAGTGTACGTCCACGACGCGTTCGCGGCAGACCCGGGTGTGCACCCGGGTGTAGAGCAATCGATTCGTCAATGCCGTCACTCGGCCACCCACCCTGCCACCCGGGTCTGCCGCGAACGCGTCGTGGACGTACGCTACGGTCCTAGCGGGCCAATTAGAGGACTATTGGCGGACCGTGTTTTGTGCAATTCAAGATAAACAGAGTATACAAAAATTAGCGCGGGTATTGTATCTGAGTATCCCTATTGACTTTCATGGACCACAATGGAACTTGCTCTTCTTCTCTACCTATAAATGAATCTTAACGCTTCCTCCAACTGGAATAGCTTGGAAACACTGTTCCTCTTCTAGCCATTAACAATATACTGCGCTTATCTGGGCCAAATTCCGGTCCGCAATTGCGTCTCGACACGCTTTGCGGCCGCACGCGCTCGAGTAAGTCGGGTTTCCAGCGCCAAAGCCGACTCGATATGACTTTTTTATTCAACTTTCTCTAATTTTCCTTAGTTTCCAGTTTCCAAAACCCATCTAGAGTCACCAGATCGGCGGCTGCGGCGCCAGAAGCCCTCCTGACTCGGGAGCGTGCGGCCGCAAAGCGTGTCGAGACGCAATTGCGGACCGGAATTTGACCCACATAAGCACAGCATGTCATTCGATGGGCACAGTTAAAGCGTGAATTTAAGACCGGAACTCTTGGAGCCAAGAGTCTTCTTGAATAGAAAAACCCTACGCGAAAACAGAATTTCAATTACCGAACATCAAAAAACTACAAACGAAATGTCTGGACACAGTCTCGAATTTCAGAAGAGTACACATTGGCAGAACACTTTCAGTTTTCCCCTTTCTTTCAAGTCTGTTTTTTCAGATCCGAAACCATTCCTTCAATACTACTCCTTCCATCCCTGGATGGGGATTGCCACCATAGGTTTGTATTTCCTACAGGTACGACAGTGTTTGCAACTTTTGGCGGTCGCACCCTACGCGCAGCGACGCGTCGCATGCTAGGCGGTTGAAAACCTATTTGGTAGTTTTTTCTACTTATGTCCTCCCTTGTTGAACGCATCGTACGCGGAGAGAACCATACCCCGGTTTTTCGCGGTTCTGCTTGCATGAACACAAAAGAAAATCTACAACCGGGCAAGATGAAAATCACCGTAACCCACCCTTATCACTCCATTCAGTAAGGTTTTAAAGGCAGTGTTCACGATAAATCTCGTTCTCGAAGTCTCGGTGTGAAACACTAAGTTGGCAGCCGCTGTAGAGGATAGGGTCGAAGAAAGCACTGAAAACTGGTCAGAAATCAATAAAAACGGCTTTGAAAGCTATCCCGGTGCGCCTACCTATCCCGGTCCGCCCCCCAATCGGACGAGTTTGTGGCCCCGCACACGTTTCGATGACAAATTTCCAAGCAACTCTGCCGCGATTAGCATGATCGATTCGCTCAGATTTTGCGATTAGCGCGCGCTTGCCGAAATCAGCAGGGCCCATGATTCTCGTCCACGCCCTGAATTTAGAAACCGTTATTTTGACTTATTCTGGACGTTTTTCTTGGATGTTTCTTCACTATTAGTTACATTACGACCAAACAATCCCATTTTTGGGCCGAACTCGAGTGCGATATTCATCGTGAACACTGTCTTTGAAGCGGTTGCTGCTTCATATCTATGGCGATGATACGGCAAATCGGCAAATCTGTATCGTTGGATGGGAAGCTGCTTTCTATGATCTTGGGTCATGATACAATTCCACGCTGCCTTGTTCCTTGTTATAGCGGTTGCAGCTGTTGTTTTATCAAAAAAAAAATGCAGGTTCCTCATCGCTTTTTCTTACCCAAAAAATTTCAGTTTTTTTGCTCGGGTTTCTCTCATGATATTCCGTCAAACTCAACTTTTTTGATCAGCCTAAATTTGAAATTTCCTGTGAGTGGCTCTGAAGCTAAGTTGTTAGGAGTAGGGAATACCTAACATCCGAAAACTTGGCGTCAGAGTTCACATGAATGCCCAAGTGTTCGTGTAAATGGCGTCTCCCTAGCGTCATCCACCTGATTTTTCTTTCCCCGTGATTCTGTATCCCATATGTTTCACAATGTTTCGTCGGAATAGATCTGAGTGTGTGACTTTTGCATTATAAAAAGTAAAATGAGATTTTCAGATAAAAATGGCGGAGAACCCCCACTGTTTTTTGTTTTTCGTTTTATTCATTGTGCTTACTGCTATTGGTTTGATTTGTGCCTTGCGTACTGTTCTTTTTTTTCTATGAGCACCTTAGCGCGCATGTTAATAAATAATAGTAAATATCTATCTCTACCGTGATGAGGACGACTGCTCTCCCACATAAATGTAATGTTTATCTTGAATTGCACAAAACACGGGCCGCCAATAGTCCTCTAATTGGCCCGCTAGTACCGTAGTGTACGTCCACGACGCGTTCTCCGCAGACCCGGGTGGCAGGGTGGGTGGCCGAGTGACGGCATTGACGAATCGATTGCTCTGCACACCTGGGTCTGCCGAGAACGCGTCGTGGACGTACACTACGGTACTAGCGGGCCAATTAGAGGACTATTGGCGGACCGTGTTTTGTGCAATTCAAGATAAACAGAGTATACTTTATCTACAGGGTTACCGTGGTTTTTATCTTGCTCGGTTGTGGATTTTCTTTTTTTTTGTGTTGCAATACGCCTGCAGTGGTCTGAAATCGCGAAAACCCCGGTCAAAACCCCTAATTTGTTTAGGAATTCACTTTTAAGTATCAGTGAATTCGAAATTTGAAATTAGCGCCAGATTGATTTTTTTATTATTGCGTTAGAGGGCGAGGAACATTTACTGAATTCGTTCATTGGCGCATCGTCGGATACAATCCGGCATGGGGGAAATCAGCTGGTCGTTTTACCTATGTTCAGTTGTTTCTTTTCAGGTCATGCTTCGTTCATGTGTTCTTCAGACTGTGTCAGTCGAGTCAATTTGTCATTAGTGACTGTCATTTATACCCTACGACGCGCCAGCAAACGACGGGTTCCTCTGTATTGAACTTGCGATAGCAGGGCTTATTGCTACAAGTGAGAATGGACTGGTGAAATTTGGTGGAGGTACTTACACTATACGACTCCATGGCTGGGATTCATGAAAGGCAAACCACGGTTACGGCTGGGCTAGCGGAGGAAACCGGCATTCACGAAAGATCCGGTTTGGTTACGGCTGGGCTACGATTGGGCTACGCGTAACCGCACCTCGGAGCTGCGGTAAACCGCGGTTAGCAGCGGTTTTGCGGCTTATTGTTAGTCGTCGAATTGTTGGTGTGCTGTATTAGTGCACAACACTGAGGAAACGCACCTTTTGCGAATACGCATAAAAACTTGATATCTTTGAGGCAAGCTGAAAATACAGGAATGCCGCCGTTATTGACTGCCACATTATGGGCCCTCTAGCCATAATGTGTTCCTCTCGATAACAACGAAAATCCTCATGCCTGTCCTCCCTGCTCTCGCTCTCTTCTTTATTTTATAGCACGTCGTTGTTCTTTTTGCCTCCACTTTTTGTTCCAAATTCTTGTCTTCCGTACGCTGACCATTTACCGAGCAGCCACAGGCTCTTCGCTGGGTTTCTTTCCCATTTCGGCTCCGAATTCCCTCATTTTTTCCTCAAAATTTCTTCCCAGCACTTTTCGTACACGTTTTCGTTATTTTCTGTTGGAAAACCCTAACTTGGTTTGGTACTGTGATGCATGATCTGGTTTTTTCGCATTTACTACGTTTTCTTCTACTTTTTTTTCCGAAGCGCCCACTTGGATTTCTAATGTTAATGTTTTTTACATGGTTCTATGATCAACCTGGGTTTTCTCGATGTTTTTAGTTCAAACTTCTGTTTTTCCCTAGCATTTTGAGCTTTTTCCATAAGATTTTTCTAAGGAGTCGTTTTAGTTCTCTCCTGTTGTGAGCGACAGTAAGCTTGTGTGAGAATGACAAATAGAAAAAAAAAACAAAAAAGGGATTCTTAGACAAAAAAAAAGAGATGGAAAAACTCGGAACTCAAACGACAAACGGAGAACTCGAAGCCAAAAACTCATTGAGAGGACGATGATGATCCCTGCAGCAACACCTAAGCCATGTGAAACACACAAAAAAATTAGAGGGGCCTTTCAAAAAAAAAGAAATTGAAAAGGCTAGTAATGCGAGAAAAAAGCTAAATTGGGGGTTAAAATTTCACCAGCAGGTTTGCGGCTCATCGTGAGAGAGCAGCATCACTTTATGTACTTTTAAAAAACCAAAAAGGATTTTTTGAAAAAAAGGAAAAAATGAAAAGCTGAAAAATGGAAAAAACATATCCAAGTTGAGGAAAATCCCTTTAAATGCCATATCTTCCTAGTAGAAGATTTTTGGCCCACCAAACGTTGTGAATCCTCTCAGGCGGGCCCAAGTAAGCAATCGAGCGGAAAAGATCAGCAATAGTTCCCATCGCGTACGATGCTTTTAACATCACATGACAGGCACAGTCCCAGTCAACAGAAGTTTTGACGACAAACTACGTCCCAGCGTGTGCGTCGCGTGCCTAATACCTCATAACGATTGAAGCTAGGGAAACTGACTGGTTGTTTCAGTACATCATTGGTATCGTTGTCTACTCCTGCCCTATATTTGGCATAGAAGTTAGGAAAAAGATCATGCCTTTTCATCAACTCATAGGAATAGCTGTCTTCTGCGGCATGATTCTAGCAGCCAGTTTCGGAACGCAACAGCGTGCTTCGTGGAGAAGCATGTGAGTTATTTGAAAAAAAAAAAAACTAATCAAGAAAATCATCCCCAAAGTCATCCTGTCCATTAAATCGGAATCTATCCTTTGCAGCTGCTCCGGTGAGCCCGAGATGGGGCTGCACATTGTGACAAATACCTTTATATTCATTTACTTGCTCTTCTGTGCGACGGCGATTCTACTGGTGTGCAATCCCAGGTTGGTACAGTGCTAGTGCAGCAGTTGTAGCCATATGTCCGCACTGATCGATTTATCGATTTCTTCGAAACCCCATATGAATATGATCACCCTTGAAGAAAAAACTAAGGTCCGACTAAAAGAGACTGTCCGCCCACGCGGCCGTCGCCAGTCTGCTGTTTGCAGCCGTGAGGAGGATAGTCGAAAAATGCACTTGCGACGGCACGCTCGAAACGCACGCCGACCGCGTCAGTGAACAGTCTGATTCGGACGGACTTTCCGAAGTCGCATATCAACATCCTCAAAACCGCTATATTCAGATGGAAACGAGACGACGAAAAGCCTATAGAGCAGGCTCAGAATCCTGTCCCTGGGAGTGACAAAGCAGCGGCTCCTGGGAGTGATAAAGCTGTGGCTCCTATAGGACAAGCAGCAGTGGCTCCCATGGCACAAGTAGCAGCGGCTCCTATGGCACAAGCAGCCGGGCGGGACAAAAAATTCGATTCTTCACTGGACTCCGATTTGCCTTCCAGCGATGGAAAGAGCACGGAAAGAATGTAGGTATAGTCCGTGTCATTCAATTAGGAAGCCGCAACGCCGCCGCAACGCTGCTTGGCGGGAGAAGCGGCACACGCGAAAACGAGGGAGTGATGGCTATTGATTGAACGACATGGACGATATGGATTCTTGTCAACACCACTCCTGCATTAGAACGCAGTCATAGTTGTCCGATCGACTACAGCCAGCCAGGTCGATAAGCATCTACATCATGCGCATCAGGTCGTTGTGGCCGGACTGGTCCGCCCTAATCCAGCTGTAGCCGTTCCGGTCGATACGTATGCAAAGCATTACCTAATAAGGTGAAAAGTATCCCTGATGTGGCCGCGATGCGCCTGAGTATGCCTACATAATCGATTGGCACACAGCCGACATACTAGGGCGGCGCAGGACGGGAGAGGACGGCTCAGTCCGGCCTTCGGTCGACTATGACGGGGCCTCAGGAGCATTTTTTTCTTAAGAGAAACAGTACTGGAGGAACAGGTCCCTGCAATTTAAACTTGATTTCAGATAAAATTTTCAAGAACTATGCTCTTCAAAAGAAGATGAATTCCGAAAACATTAACAACAGAGAAGAAAAAATCGTTATTGGTGTTAATTTATTTTCGACGAATAAAATTATTTGAAAACGTAGAAAAGATTCAGAAAAAAAACTGACCATTGTCGGCTTGGTCCAGATTGAAAGATTATCAAGCATGTAGTCGATTTTTTGGATTGCATTGGCGATTTCAACCAATTAGGTTGTCTGAGGGTGCTGAAGGCAGATAGATTTTTTTCCCAATTCAATGATCAGTTCTATAGGTACGGATGTGGGCGTGGCAAATATAATCTCTGATACCCTTCAGCCACTCCTAGGGAACTGCCTTATAATTCTGAGTTGTTCAAGATCATAACTTCTCCAACTAAAAATTCACTGCTGTGTCCGTGAGCTTCGACACCCTCTTTATTGGCACAGTTTCATACTCTGGCAAACGGGGTAGCAGCAAGGGCGGTAGGTCCGCCTCTAATCCCACCCCTCCGAAGGTTCAGCAGAAAGTCTAGAGCGATGGGCTTGCTGCCGTGAAAATTCTGATTGGTCAGCTGCGGAAGTGGGCGGAGACTGGGCGGGGACAGAAATCCGCCCTTGGTGCTGCGAGCGAGCGAGCTCGGAGATGTCCGCCCTTGGACCTGCAGCGCGAAAATCGACGCAAACGCTCCACCCTCCTCGTCTGCTAATGGTCGAATTCAAATGCCGCTTCGCGCAATCGACCTTTTGACGGCATCGATCGGTCAGAATTTAACCAGATGGCTTCAGGCCGCACTTTTCTGATTATTTTTCATTTTTCATGTATTTTTGCTTGATTCTTAACTATATGTGCCTCTCTTCATCCCTCCGTAGTCGAGCGCAAGAAAAACGTCAGGCCTACGCCATTTTGAGCTCTCACGGTACTTCCCTCACGGTTTCCTGCTTTTTCAGTGTTTTTCGAATTTTTTCTTGTGCACATACTAAAGACATCAGCAACATTTATATGGTGCACACGATTTACGGTTTACGATGTTCAGAAGTCTTTCTCAAAAAATTAGTAACTTGGAATTTTTTCACATCTATGAATTTCTGAAAATTTAGCTTCCTGGCAAAAGTAACGATTTGGTAATGATAAAAAAAAAGTTTTAAAAATGTCTTGAAATATCTTAAAAAAGAGATTTGGCGTAAAATAGCATGGGAAATAAAAAAGGTAGGAAATAAAGTGAAATAACCAAAAATGTGATTTGGTGGTCGATCATTTCACAAGCTTCTCCGTTAAACTTATCAAAACGAAATCAAGCACGATATGGAATGGAGCCTTGCGTTCACCTGGCTTGACCTATGCTGATTCCCTTATTGCAGCTTTCAAAAATGGCTTAAGGTTTCCGTTGCGCGCTTGATTTTGTTTTGATAAGTTTAACGGAGAAGCTTGTGAAATGATCGACCACCAAATCACATTTTTGGTTATTTCACTTCATTTCCTGCCTTTTTTATTTCCCAGGCTATTTTACGCCAAAGCTCTTTTTTAAGATATTTCAAGACATTTTTAAAACTTTTTTTTATCATTACCAAATCGTTACTTTTGCCAGGAAGCTAAATTTTCAGAAATTTCACATATTTTTCCCGAAGGTTCCCTTTCTGACTCCAATTTTGCTCCACGATTTCCGTTTTGGAATGATGAAACATCTGACAAACGATATTGTCGTATGAGTACAATTTTTGTAACTTATGACCCAAAACCATAAAAAATACCACTCATTGCTGCATTTCGAGCAACATGTGATAACTCGATATTATTGATAATTAATATTTGATCTTGCATGGTGAGAAGAATTTCCCGAACAAGTGACTTAAAGCCATCAACAATCAAAAATCATTAACAGTATTAGGCGAAAAAAATCTATAATATTGATTGTTATTTATCGATAATGACTGATGAGCAGAATTTCCCAACCAAGAAAACCAATCCCATCAGCAATCACCACTCCACGCCGCATTTTGTGCAAAAAGCTCGAAAATCGATAATATTGATTATCGATCCATTTCGTGCCACGAGTACGAATTCTGACAAGTTCCGTACTTACCTCCGTCGACCTGTGTCAGCTGGCTGCAGATCCACCCCACACCTTAGTCTCCACAGCCGTATCATGTCCAAGCAGTTTTCGTGCTCCACGGCTAATTTAGTATGTAAACCCACGATTTTGAGGTACCCTTCAAAGTTAAGGTATCAAGTTCAAAATGGAATAGGAGCGACCTGCACCCATTTCCAGTCTCCAGTCCAAAAATGAGCTTCCTAGCTCAATTTTAAGTGTACCCGCAAGATCGTGAACGCCGTCTGAAAAAAAAGGAGATTAACAACAGAAACGAGCGGGTTTTCAATTTTTTCTCGAAAACCAGTAAACCGTTCCAGACCATTTTTGGGTTGTATACCCAACTTTTTACGTTCTTTTCAATGCAACTTAGCCCTAATTTCTGCGTTCACTCTGAACTGAGATTTCGAAAAAGGGGTTGCGCGCGTGGCCGATTCAAAACCAAATCTGGTGCGCGCTTCGCGCGCACCACAATTCGTTTTCCCAGCTTGTGAACATTTTGAAGATATTCGCCCGCTAAAGAATTTAAATCTCACTCCTGATTTGCTATTTTCTGTTCGTTGATCTCTTCATCCGGGTCTACATGAGTTTGGATTGTTTGATGTTGCAGAAATAGGGTTTCATGCAGTGGAAATTGATCAATGCGAAAAATTCTATATACGAAATTGAATAAGAAATGAGAGGAAATCAAACAGATCATGTTCAATTCGTAGATCTACTATTAATCGATTGAACACCCCTTTCTTGAATCGACTAAGCGTGTTTTGAAAATATTTCCTACTCATCCAAACTTTCATAACCTTTTGAAAATTATTTTGGAACTTCAAAAATTTTGTGAATTAAAGTCTGTCTAAATGCGAGTGTCCGCCCAGGCGGTCGGCGTGCGTGTCGAACGGGAGTCGAGAGGGCATTTGTTGGACATGTGAATCGACTAACACGAATATTACACGAAGAAGGAGTAATATTCCAGTCAGCTGTTTGCAGCCCCGACAAGACTTCCAAAAAAGTCTTCGTGACGACCGTTCAACACGCACGCCGACCGCTTGGGCGGACTTGTTTGATGTTAAATGCGATCAAACCGTACAAGATATGACGCAGGAGAACAATATGTATCGAGTTCATCCTAGCGTTCAGTCTTCAACGTTTTTGATGTGTTAAAGCTGTCTGTTTCAGGTTCTGGAAGACTCTGGGTTTCGATGAAGACGGACGAAAGAAGGCCTTCACGGACATGAAAAAGGCCAGAGCCGACTGGCACCTCACAGGCGGGCACCAGTGCGAGAAATGTGAGCCATATTTCTATGCTTTTACTTGATGTGTTCTAGTAAGAAGTCGGACAAAGTTAATTACTGCGTTTCAGATCAGATGTCCATTTGTACGTGGAAAGAGATGGAGCGCTTGTCTCAATGAAGGTGAGTTTTACCTCAAATAACTTCTCAAGTAGTTGGTTTTAGACTGTTCTATGTTATGCTTTTTTTTAGAAACGCGTGATCAACGATGTGGACGCGCCGCCATCTTGCCTTGTCGTCGAGGGAGTCATCGGAAACCCGGCTGACAGCCCTGTCGATCGGACGTCGAGCTCAGACTATTCTGGGAATGTGAGTTGTGATATTCAGTGAGCAACTTGAATGTCTCAAGTTACTTACTCATAGCATTCAAGTCACATACACAATGTGGTAAGTAACTTACCCGAGGGGAACCTTCACAGGGTCGACTCGGGTAACTTGCTTACCACATTGTGTATGTGACTTTTATGCTATGAGTAAGTAACTTGAGACGTTCAAGTTACTTACTGCATACTACAAGTAGCTTTCCCGAATTTTTCTGAGAGTTTTTTTTTGTATTTTTTTGCGTTGTATACGTTTTTGACTTTTCTTTTTCTTGTTCTGCCCCCGTTACTCTGCCTTCGGTTCGATCAAGATGCTTTAAATTCAAATTATCTCACTTTTACTGCAGTATCATTCCGTAGTGTCATATCTCTTTATCTGCTCATCAATCCGAACCCGGTTAACTCTAAACCAATCTCTTGGATACTGAAACTAACTCTTTTGGGCTTTGTGTACCTTGTGGTCGTCATGCATGTATTCTGTTGTAATGTTCTGACAGTCTTGATTGCGTTTGCCGAAGCACGGTTTTCTCTCAAACATCAGATCATCATGAAGTACCTTCAAAGGCTTTTTGGTTACACGCTAAACCTCTATTGTATAAGTAATTCCGAGAAATAAATTTGCGTTTGTTAGTACTTGTATTTTTTATTATGTGTTGCTCCTGAATTTTTTAGCGGGCTCACTCAAGAGCCAGGTTGTAATGGAGCGATTTTGAATTTGAGGCAAATTCAAAAGGCCGCTCTAGTACAACCTGGTCTTGGGTGAGACCGCTAAAAAAGAATTTTTGAGCAGTACGGGTGTTGTAGAAATCGCTTGCAAGGGCGTATTAGGGCAGGATGAAGGGTGAATATAAAAATTTGCGGCAGTAAGGGCGTAGTGTCAGGATGGACGAGCAGCCCTAGCAAGGCCGGTCACCGCCCGTGCAAGGCTAGCCACCGGCCTTTCCCCTCGGACTGAAGTGGCTGGTTTTCCCTGAAGTGTACTGCTTTGAACAGACGGAGCACGGACGGAAGCTCCGCCCCAAAAACGCCCCTTTTCGACTATCAAGGGTGGGGCCAGGGCTGGGCACACGTCCCGGCATGGCGATTCTGAATATTCACCCCCCTTAGCTCGGTAATTTTTAGGCACCCCCTTATGGGAAATCGAAATCGGCTGTTTTTTCGGAATAGTTTGACAGCCATGATCTTGACTTCCTGATTTTGATAAACAAGAATATAAAAAAAGCACTGAATAGAGAAAATTCCGAAAATGGCAACAAAAAGGGTAGTGTAATTTCTGAACTTATTACAAAAGATAAAGCATTTTTCAATACAAAACAATTGAACAATTACCAACAACAGAACTACTACTATTGCGATAACTAATGTTTCCTGTCGAATGTTTTCATAAACCTATGACGGATTAGTTAATCTGTATTTGATTGTTCTGATGTGGAAATCAGAACTATTTTGTGTTGTGGAACAATGTTAGGATTCATGTGATTCGTAGGGAGTAAAAAACCCGAAATTTACCCTCCTAGAATGCCGCAATCCCTTAAAAAAATCGGCTTGCCGTGCGATACGGTGTTTGTACGCAGCTACACAGCGCACACGGGAATGGACGCGCACACAATATTAATAAAAAATGTATTTTATTACAGAACGGGGAGGAGAAAAGGATTGAAACTGAAGGAAATGGAAGATGGTAAAGGTAGTCTATTCTGGATGTACCCACTTTAGAAATTTAATGTAAATAAACAAAGTTAGAGCGGGTGTAAATATTTAGCCGTGACAAGGCTCATTCAAACGAACCTAGTTGATCAAAACTAGCATTAAACTGAGAGCAAAGGACATTGTGAGAAAGAGGAGAATCTGGCAAACATTTTAGCATCAATGGGACCGGTTTTTAATGTGATTTAAGGACCTTAAATCTCGTCCCGGTTTTACCCCGAAAACCGGGACAAAACCGGGACGAGTTTTAAGGTCCTTAAATCACATTGAATATGAAACCTATTGTTATTAAAATGTTTGCCAGATTCTCCTATTTCTCGCAATGCTCTTAGTTCTCATGTTTATGGGTATTTTTAATCAACTAGGTTCATTTGATTGAACCTTATCACGTCCGAAAAATTCACTCCGCTCCAAAATAGTTTGTTTACATTAAATTTCTATACTGTAAACATTGAAGGAATCCTATTTCTGCCTGCTTCAATTTACTCCAGTTTCAATCATTTTCTCCTCCCCGTTCTGTAATAAAATACATTTTTTAATTAATATTGCGTGCGCGTCCACTCCAGTGCGCGTTATGTAGCTGCGGACAAACACCAGATCGCACGGCTAACCTAGTCTATGAGAGATTGCGGCATTCAAGGTGGATAAAACTCGGGTTTTTATGCTCAGGGTACTTCTCAATGAGGAGAAAACGGTCATTCGCTTCTTTCATAGTAACTTGCAGTCTTCAATTTTTACAGTTGGCTCTCTTCATAAGTCACATTCTCATGAATAAAAATCTATTGACTAGTTGTGATGCTGACTGCGCTATCTGTACTGTTAAACTGTCGAAATAAATCCTAGCCTGCTAGGATGAGTCCGGGCGGAGTACGGTCGGTCATGGCAAAGTATAACAGTGATAAGAAGATTTTGACATGATAAGCCCGATAAGCCTTGCTTCGACCGGCTCAAAATGAGCGACCTAGGCTATACATCAGTTCGCTAATCTTTTTTTGAACTTGAATGATAGTTTTCCTGGGCGCTGTCTTAGTATCTTTGCCTCGAATTGGTAACCACCCGCGTAATCAATGAACGTTGCATCAAAGAAACATGACACCACATCAATCCTTACTTGCTACAAGATAACAGAGTAGTGTTTAATCCTTCATCGAAACAAACTTTGACAGCAACTATAAATTACCAGCGGCGTCGGCCGGCTAACGCCGGCCTCTGCCGCTGGGGCCCGGCTGCGCCGGCCCATTTGCCGGCTTCGCCGGCATCTTGGATATAAGGCAAATAACTCGGTGATTTCTTTCTTCCTGCGCCGCCCCATAAGCTGGTTTAGGCGGCAACACTTAAACCATCGGAAATCACAAAGCATTCCAAACCTTGCTACGCCCGTTTACCTTATCTGTACCGTGACACACCGGTCGTTCTTCCATTTTATAAGATCCTGAAGTAGCCTTTGATTTATCTTAATTTTTGTCATGATAAGGACAACCGCTGTTTGGAATTTACTAAACGTTTTCATGATCAACCGACCCCCTGCTACTTTTATTGCCAAATGAAGTAGAATGATGTTTGTGTTTCATGGATGCAGATTTTGATTAACTCTTATTTTCATCGTATATAAACCCGATTTAGAAAAGTTAGTGCATATAAACAGCTAAGCAGTTGAAATGAGTGGTGAAGGGTAGGGGACCTTAAGAAAGGAGTGGTGTACGCTCTCTTTTAGACGCACATAGTTAATCAGAAGTAATGCGTTCTCTCTCTCATGAGTCTCACATGTTTTCTCGGGCGTTCAGCGCTCCCTTTTGGGTCTCACACACTTCCTACGGCGCGATCTCCCTCGGGTCTCACACATTTTATGCGGCGCCCCGCGCACTCCCACTTCGGTCCCGCACACTTTCTACGGCGGCCGGCGCACTCTCACTCGGGTTCCGCACACTTTCTACGGCGTCCGGCGCACTCTCACTCGGATCCCGCACACTTTCTACGGCGTCCTGCGCACTACCACTCGGGTCCCGCACACTTTTTGCGGCGTCCGGCGCACTCTCACTCGGGTCCCGCACACTTTCTACGGCGTCCGGCGCACTCTCACTCGGGTCCCGCACACTTTCTACGGCGTCCGGCGCACTCCCACTTAGATCCCGCCCACTTTCTGCGGCGTCCGGCGCACTCTCACTCGGGTCCCGCACACTTTCTACGGCGTCCGGCGCACTCTCACTCGGGTCCCGCACACTTTCTAGGGCGTTCTGCGCACACCCACTTAAATCCCGCACACCTTCTACGGCGTCCGGCGCACTCTCACTCGGTCCCGCACACTTTCTACGGCGTCCGGCGCACTCCCACTTGGGTCCCGCACACTTTGTACGGCGTGCGGCGCACTCTCACTCGGGTTCCGAACACTTTCTACGGCGTCCGGCGCACTCTCACTCGGGTCCCGCGCACTTTATACGGCGTTCAGCGCACTTCCACTTGGGTCCCGCACACTTTATACGGCGTCCTGCGCACTCCCACTTGGATCCCGCACACTTTCTATAACGTTCGGCGCTCTCCCACTTGGAGCCCGCACACTTTCTATGGCGTCCGGCGCTCTCTCACTCGGGTCCCGCACACTTTCCACGGCGTCCGGCGCACTCTCACTCGGGTCCCGCACCCTTTCTACGGCGTCCGGCGCACTCTCACTCGGGTCCCGCACTTTTTCTACGGCGTCCGGCGCACTCTCACTCGGGTCCCGCACACTTTCTATGGCGTCCGGCACACTCTCACTCGGGTCCCGCACACTTTCTACGGCGTCCGGCGCTTTCTCACTCGGGTCCCACACACTTTCTACGGCGTCCGGCGTACTCCCACTCGGGTCCCGCACACTTTCTACGGCGTCCGGCGCACTCTCACTCGGGTCCCGCACACTTTCTACGGCGTCCGGCGCACTCTCACTCGGGTCCCGCACACTTTCTACGGCGTCCGGCGAACTCTCACTCGGGTCCCGCACACTTTCTACGGCGTCCGGCGCACTCTCACTCGGGTCCCGCACACTTTCTACGGCGTCCGGCGCACTCTCACTCGGGTCCCGCACACTTTCTACGGCGTCCGGCGAACTCTCACTCGGGTCCCGCACACTTTATACGGCGTCCTGCGCATTCCCACTTGGGTCCCGCACACATTATACGGCGTCTGGCGCACTCTCACTCGGGTCCCGCACACTTTCCACGGCGTCCGGCGCACTCTCACTCGGGTCCCGCACACTTTCTTCGGCGTTCTGCGCGCTCTTGAGCCCGTACCCGTAAGGTAGCCCGTCTTGAAAGTCAAGCCGAATAAACGGTCAAACAAACACACAGAGAAACGCACACATACATAAACACACACACGCACACACAAATTTACCAAAATATATATAGTAGGATTGCCAACACAACCTGCATCTCTATCAATAATTTGAATTCTTTTCGTGTTCGACTCAAAAAGCGGAGAAGAAGATATGACAATTCAGAAGAATAGTGCGTGCTACTTTTTTCCTGAAATTCGACAGAACGTGCACTTCGTTCTTTTTTTTTCGTGTTCGGCTTAGTCACCCCCCTTTGCCCTCTCTGCAACGTCTAATATGCACCCCCCTAAGGTTACCCGGGACGCGTGCCCAGCCCTGGGTGGGGCCCGAAACGTGAACCTGCCCTGCGCCTTCCTTCCTGCTGCCCCGTTTGCCAGAGATAGTTGGGAAAGTGGGCGTGGCCAGTTTCATAGCTACAAAAGTGGGCGTGGCAACTAAAAGCTCGAATACCCATCTGCATTACTCGAAGCACGACAATCTAATTCGTAGTTTCTTAAGCTTCTTATATCCCTAGCTCTATAAAAGACACTTTTATCGTTTTCTAGGACAACGAAATCCTCCTTGTGCCCGTAGTCTTATATGTAGGTACGAAAGTGGGCGTGGCAGGTATAGTCTCTGACACTCTTTTGCATCTAGAAGTTCCCTATTGTCTTGATGGGCTTTCAAACCATCTTTATTCCCGAATTTTCATAGTCACGTAAGTGGGCGTGGCAAATGAGAGCTCTGATGCCTTTCTGCCTGTCCTAAGGGACTACCGTATAATTGCGAGTTGTTTAAAATCCT
The DNA here is from genome assembly GCA_029168955.1 of Aplectana chamaeleonis. Classification (NCBI taxonomy): domain Eukaryota; kingdom Metazoa; phylum Nematoda; class Chromadorea; order Rhabditida; family Cosmocercidae; genus Aplectana; species Aplectana chamaeleonis. Next base: position 2,735,433 of record JAPDOI010000007.1, on the reverse strand, counting down.
AATTTCTCTAACCAGGAACTCACTCCTCTGCCCATGGGCTTCAAAACACTCCTTGATGCCGCAGTTTCATAATTAAAAAAGTGGGCGTGGCGAGTTCTATAGTTACGAAAGAGGGCGTGACATTTGTGAGCTGTGACACCCTTCTGTACCTCCTAAGAAACTAACCTATAATTGTAGGTTGTTCAAGTTCCCAACTTCTTTAACCTATTGTATCCCTGAGCGTTGAAACCCTCCTCGTGGTCGAAGTTTCAATATCAAAAAGTGGGCGTGGCGAATTTCACAGTTACGAAAATGGGCGTGGCATTTGAAGATTCTGACACCCTTCTGCACATCCTTAACAACTACCTTATGATTGCGAGTTGCTCAAAAAACTTATAACAAGAAATTGACTATTTTTTGCGTGGGCCTTGAAAATCTTTTTGTGGCCGCAGTACCATAGCTACCAAAATGGGCGTGGCAACTACTGTGCTTCTCTGGGCCGAATTCTGGTCCGCAATCGCGTCTCGATACGCTTTTTGGTCGCACGCGCTCGAGTCAGTCGAGTTTCCAGCTCCAGAGCCGACTCGATACGGCTTTGTTATACAGTTTTCTTCAATTTTGTTTAGTTTCCAGTTTCCAAAACCTACCTAGAGTCAATAGATCGTTTTCACTGGCGTTTTTTTTTCTCACCAAAATCCCGAACGCCACGCCCACTTTAGTCGCTATATATGGTCTGTCTAATACGTACCTCTAGGAAGCCGCAACGCAGCTACTCATAGCGGCGTCGCGGGTTCCCAAAATCAAGAGATTGACGATAGCGTTATGCGTCTTTATTCTACGCTGATATCAGAGAAGCCCGACTGAGAAGAGATCTACAAGGTTTGCGGAGTGGTGAGGTTCAGGAACAATCAATAGATAATTTTTAAAAACCACTGGTAGAGGACTATCACTGGGAAACTGCTCCAAAACGCGATGGCTGATGCCGGCGTGTAGTCCATTCATTGAGGTGTAATATTGAACTCCGCGTTGCCGTTCAGTCCGCAAAGCGCACGCTGATTGCGAAAGCGTGCTGCGGCGCGATTTCGAATATCCTCAGACGCGGATGTGGGATCACCCGGGCACCAAGAGCAAAAACCACCCGTGTGATCCCACATCCCTGTCTGAGGATACTCGCAACCGCGCCGCAGCACTCTTTCGCAAGCAGCGTGCACTTTGCGGACTGAACGAAGTTGAACTGTGCCTATGCACATATAGTGCAGTTGCGGACAATACACTGCAATTTTTATAAAAGCGTATCCCGCGGAGATCCGTTTTTTTTTCATTGGAAAGTTTGCGGTCAGCCATGTAACCCCGTATTCGAAAAGGAGCGTACAGTCGTGTCCGTGGTCGATCGTCTAGTTGCAGACAGCGCAGGCGATCGCACGGCGGCGTGCCTAGAGTAGACCATGCCGCGACGCAACCGCCCGCACTGTCTGCAGCTAGCCGATTACCACCTGACGAAACGACAGTATGTTGTGGGCCAATAAACGAGGAGTTTGAAAGCAGCTGCTGCGCACGCGCACGCTCACAATGAAGCATAGGAATTCGTTCTGAGACGGACTGTAGATAGCCATCATGATTTCATTGCGCTCATGCGCGGTGCGGAGGTTAGAGACAGCGAGAGAGCGGAGGGCAGATGGAGGGAGCAGCATCGCGCGCACGCCCGCGCGTTCAATGATGGGAATGTCGTTTTCTCATAGAGGGTACAATCCCTACGTTCGCCTCTGGAGCGGAGTACAAACGTTACTTGGAGTCGCCCCATTTTCAGTTTTGATGCAGTGTATGAGCAGAAACAATTGGGGGAATTCGGATATCTCAATAATATTTACTGGAATTCCAATATTCGGAAAAGTGTGCATGTACAGCTATGTACTGTGCTTCTCTGGGCCTGATTGCGGTCCGCGATTGCGTCTCGACACGCTTTGCGGCCGCGCGCTATCGAGTCGGAAAAGTTTCCAGCGTCGCAGTCGCCGATCTGCTGACTCTAATTGGGTTTCAGAAACTGGAAACTAAACAAAATTGGAGAAACTGTAAGAAAAAGCCCACATCGAGTCGGCTTCAGTGCTGGAAACACGACTGACTCGAGCGCGTGCGGCTGCAAAGCGTGTCGAGACGCAATTGCGGACCGTTTCTTCGCCCAGAGAGTCACAGTATGTATTCTCTAGAAAAAGTCGAAATTCCCATCACTCAGAGCACGTGCGAATGCTTGCGATGCTGCTCCCACCGTCTACTCTCTCACCGTCTCCAACCTTCGCTTCGCACCCGCACGCGTAGGAACCACAGGAATTCCGTTTTTTTACAGTCTACATATACCCCGAAAATTCAAAACTTGCCTCAGGAAGTATTTGGTGCGCAGCCGAAGAAATAATAATATTCGAGGTCATCTAAAACCCTGAAACTCGCCACGCACATTAAGCAATGTTTATTAAGTTAATCTGATTAAGTACAATGCATTGAATGAAATTCCAAGAAAAACAATAGGAGTCTGTTAAACATCGTTTCAAAAAGACCTCAATGGTAAACCTTGCACTCAACAGAGCGAGACTAGTTTCTCAACGAAGGTAGTAAAGGGGTTAATCGAAAAAGTTCGAGAACAAAGTATAAACAGGTAGAAACAGTGGGCAGCCGACGTCTTCCTATCGCACCAATCGCATATACTTCTGAAATAAGCGTGGATTAGACATTAGGGTAACACTTAGGGAGTAAATGGGGAATAGGCAATAGGTATGTAGGTAGGGTAAACTGATAGTCTAATCTCAATTTGAGACCGATCGAAGTGAGCTTTACCCATCGGAAACACACGAGCGGCCCAGTGGCTACTAAGGTTCCTTCAGGGGCGGCATGCACGTACGCGGCGGGTTAAGTTGGGGCTATGCAGGGTTTGAAGCGTCGGCGCGTTTGATGATAGCGGCGCGAGTGCTGAAAGGGGGTTAGGCTAGCACTGAAAAATTTTTACCTCGCAAAAGCTTCCTAGGAGGGTGGGGCAGCCGAAACCCCGTTGAGACCCCAATCATTGATTATCTCTAGCACTCGCACAGCAATCATGAAACGCGCCGACGCCCCAAACCCTGCCTAACCCCAACCTAACCCGCCGCGTACGTGCATGCCGCCCCAGGTCATTCGAAGCGTAGGGCTCACAGCGATCGATCCATACCTCTTTACTCTATGCTTCACACCTCTAGACATTCATAGACTTGGGTCATGCAGTGAATTCAGTTAGTACAATTTCTAATCACATCAAAAGGTTAGTTTCGTCTACACAACTTCGTAGTAAAGTTGCTGGCTCTAATGTTTTCTAAAAAATTTTGAGGCGTTTTTCATTTATCCGCCGAAAAGAAACGCAGCAAATCGCATTCCTTAATTGAGCATCATTTATAGTCCTGCCTATGGACGGCACGGCGGTATATTAAACAATTCCTGGAGCGTCGTTTATACATTCACAGCGAGGCGACGCGAGACAGCGCGATCCTATAACACCGAGCGTGCCTCGCCGCGTGATCAGTGTAATAGAAACGCACTGTGTCGCGTCGCACAGACGCAGATGAATGAACCACGTCTAATGTAGAATTGCTCGGCGTGATGAGTATTCCGCTTCGCTTGCACTGCCGCCGCAAAGAGGCGCGGCACAGTCTGATCCAATAATATTGGTCGCGCGACGCAGTGCGATCAATACTGTATATGATTTACAGTCCTGCCGATGGGTGGGCGGTACAGCGCTGGTATTAACAGCACCTAAAGCGTCGTTCATACTTTCACTGTGGAGCGGCGCGGGACAGCGCGATCCTATATTACCGCGCGTGCCTCGACGCGTGATCAATACTATGGGAGTGCTCAGTGTAGCGTTGCTCTGAAGCGGAAGTATAAACCACGCCTAGAGAAGAATTGCTCGGCGTGATGAGTAATGCGCTTTGTTTATACTACCGTAGCGATGAGGCGCGGCACAATTTGATTCTATAGTACTAATGGTCACGCGGTGCAACATGATCGACACAATTTAGTTGCACGTCGCAGCGCCGCTCGACGGCGTTACTATAAACGAAGGCTCTAAGGATTGTGGTGCACCGCGTGGTCCCGCGAGTACACTCGACGCTTGGTAATAATCACGCCTCGGGACATGATCGGCATAAAGTGTTAAATGCACGCTGCGGAGCACCGTAGTTATATTCTACATTTTGATCGCGTGGATTGGCAGGGCCGCAAGATGTTTGAAGCTCTTCAGCTAAAAAAAAATATTTAGTAGCGCAGCAAACGGCCGTCGCCTCAGCAAGGCCGTGCAAATGGTCGCTTATGCCCCCGCCGCAGCGCGGCGCAAAGCATTTCTGTAAGGTCTATTTTAGAGTGCGTCGGCAGCTCGGCGCGATGAGATGTTTTCTGTGGGCATCAATCGACAATGCGCCGCTAGTCGATTCGCGTATTAATCAGGACGTCGCACCGCGCTGCGATGGAACTCTAAAACCCCCTAATATTGATAACGCGGCGCGGCACAATCGATATTATGGGATTTCGCCGCGCCACTCGGAGGCGGAACTATAAACATGCCCTGCCGATGCTTGAAGGAACTCCAAACATCACATTGAGCGTGGTTTGCAGTTGAGAAGCTGAGTGGCGTGGCGGAGTGCAATCTCGTCTTAGAGCCCGATAAGACTTCCGCCGTAGGGAGACGCGGCAGCATGCAATAGAGGAGTATCGATCGTGAGGCGCTGAAAGGCGCGGCAGCTCCACTGCATTCTGCCGCGCCTTTCAGCGACAGAGCTCTAATCGGCCCCTTATCGACTGTGCCACGCCGCGTGCCCAATACTATAAGATTAGAATGTGCTGCACCGCTCCATTAATGACGCTTCAGAGACAAATGTGAGCCCATAACGGGGCGACACGCTAATCATACAGTTGATGGAATATCGACACGCATTCCTAAAAATCGATACTCTATCGCTGCGAGCTGCCGAGCTGCCCTGCGCACCAAGCGGATTACAATCCAGCCCATGGGCGTTGTTCATACTTGTACTGCACAGCGGCGCGGTGAAAAACAAAGCGGTGCAGCAGCTCCAGCCGCTCTGAAATTCGCCCCGGGTTACTACAGCCGCTTATCACCTGCTCCGCCCGCCGCGTACCAGCTTGAGGCATCGCAAAATTTCCAACGATGGGCCGCGCGGCTAAATGTTATCCTTGAGCATCTATCGATATCGCAATGCGCGTCGATTCGCGTTTGAAACGTGATTTCGCGTCGCACCGTCACACGCATCCCAAAAGCGGTGTACAATACTTGTCACGCGGTGCGACACGACTGCTGCTATATGACTTCACTTAGCCGCGCAGCGCATGTACAAACGGCGTCTTACGCGGCGCTGCCTCACTGGAGCGGCGACAGCGTGCAGCGCTATTGACACATTCTCAGCCAACGAACATTGGACATCTTGCAGCTCGGCGCCTAGCCATCTACAGGACTGAATATTGATTCGCGCGCGGCGCTCCGCCACAGAACTATGAACCACGCTAAACGCAATCTGCTCATCTCACGCGACGCGTCGCACGCCACCAATCTGTGAATGTCTAGAGCAGTAAGAATCACGTCTTCAGGATAAAAATTTCATACAGGTGAGAAAACAGCCATGCCGCACTACACACAACTCACACTTGTGGAATCATCGTCAATTTTTTCTTGTAAAGAAGAACTGAAATTGGAAAATTGCCCAAGGAGTCTCGCGTAAAACGATTCCTGATTCTGAATTCGACACAGCTACGCGTTACGAAGGCAGCTAAGAGGCTGCTACTTTTGTGCAGACTAATAAGCTGGGGGAGGGTGCTATATAGCACATGTGCGCAATAGCCACTAAAAAGGGCGTGACGAAAAGTATCTATTGTTCTGAATTTGCAATTTTTTTCGGAACTCTAGACCCAACGCCATGGAGGCGGTATAGGCGCTCATCAGTAGGTGCCGCCACGCCCCTTTCTGTAACTAATGGACCTATGAAGCTTTTCTAGCTCAGCCTATCAATTCAAAAACAAAATAGAATCCTTCAAAAATGTGTTGAGACGCGTTGCACGATTTCAATGTCTGTCCGAATAATACTGTCCGCCAACGCGACCGGCGTGCGTGTCGAGCGATCGCCGCGAAGGCATTTTTTCGGCTGAACTCTTCCATGGCTGCGAACATCTGACTGAGATATCATTCACTATTCGTCTAATAATCCTGTCATCCGACTTGCAAGTCCAAAAAATGCCTCTGCGGTAGCCGCTGGACACGCACGCCAACCGCGTGGGCGGACAGTCTCATTCTGACCGACTTTAGGTTACTTGGGATGGGTTAGCGATGGGCTGACTAGCAGCTGCTCTACTCAGACTAGCAACAAAAAACAGCAGGTGATAGGAATCGAACTCGCCTGCAGGAACATTCCAACAACGACAGAGACAACAATTACCGGTATGCCGGATAGCCAGTTCAACATGGAGGGCAGCGCCCGTCGTGTGCCAGTGAGTCGATCCAACTGCTTGATTTTCGCATCCGATACCGGGGGATATCGAGCGCTTCAATCAAGTTTTAGGCAACATCATATGGAAAAAAAAGACATTGAAAGTCTACCTCAACGCTCACCTCAATAGGGATTCACCGAAGAAACCTCGCTTCAGGACCGACTTTTCGTGTGTGAATGTATCAAAACCAAATTTACCGCGATATCGCCCCATTCCGGAATTTCCAACACCTCCGAACGGCAGCGTATCCACTGAAATTCGGAATACTTCGAAATCTCATATACATATCCTCTATTTTGAAGTGGAATTTATTTCCGTACATCGCGTGCATCTTCGCGCGTTTGTTGTGTTAAGTCCAGGCCGCGACACTTCACGGAAAGTGCTATGCATAAAACGACTGCATAACGTCGGCATGGATCCTGAAGAGACTTCGCGTTTACTGTTGGAGGCTGGCGCAAACTCGGTGACATATGCTATAACATAGGTGCACCGACTTTGCGCCAACCTCCAATGGGGAACGCAGAATCTCTTCAGGATCCATGCCAATGTTACTTCCCGTGACGCGCCACAGCAAGCGTGCACAGCAATCATATAAAAGCCCTTCAGAGTGTTGTCGCGGAGAAACTAGCGAGGACTGGGGAAACAATAGGACGCCTTCATACTCTTCAATGCCCGCGCGCGACCCGCCGGCGTAGCGCTGGAATATGAGTGGCCCGCGCGTAACGTTTGCTCCGCCATTGCTCGGAAAAGTTAATGACCACTTTCATTCGCTCCGCCATAGCGTCGCCGCTGATGTATTCATAGTCACCGCAAGCGCGTGACGCGCGTAGAAAGGCCTCATGCTTCTACGCAACGCTCGCGCGTGACGAGCTGGCCTTCAGAATTACATATGAATAGCGCCTAGGAAGTACTACGTCGCGGAAGCCGTGCCGGGCGACGGATTTGAGGATGGGGCTTCCAGAATGGGCGAGTCGCGGCGATCGTAATGCCGCGCGACAGGAATGATGTGGTCATTTTTGTCGCACAAGTCGCGTGCCGTCAATTCCGCGAAATCTCTCATGTCCATGTCCACCTCTTCTCGCGATGCGGAGCGTCGGCGCAAGCCACGCCGAACGACTCTGTGGAATTTTGATCGATATAGATGACAGACACTATACCGGTTTATTTGACGCGGGAACTATTCAACATACGTAGGGTTTCTTTCAGACCGGGTTCATAGTTCCGCGCCGCGCGACCGCGACAGCGTATGTACACCCAGAGCGGACTGAAAACAGACCTATTTTACACTTCCATGGCAGATTGCGGCGATGACATGTTTCAAATACAGATCAACGTGCGGCGCGATCTCGATCGATGCTCATGGTTATCATACCATCGCGTCGCGCGGCGATCGAGCTGTGAAAGAAGCCCTACGGCTAGAGATTTGCGGGAAAAATTTATATGAAAACGTCGGAAGAATGCACCGAAAAAGACCGAAAGACAGAAACACCGCCGTGGTGGACTGCGCGCTCGAGCTCACCTGCTGCGTGCGGACGCGCCGCGTGCTCACTTCTCACAGATACCTTACATATTGGATAAATACCTTGATTTGTACACTTTCTGCGACTATTCATATTGTTCTTCGACATCTGAATAGTTATCCTATCTAGCACGAGTGGGCACGCGGCGCGACCGCACCCTTCAGTCGGCTATTCAGTGAGAATACCCCTCCCACATTTCTCTTAGTGAGGTCGCTTCCCAGCCACTCCATAATGCATACGCGTCACGCGCAGGCAGTCGACGCGGATTTCTTCGTCGAGCCAGTGTGCGCCTGAGCAGTCTGCGTCTCTGCGTGTCAGCGTGAGCGGCAGGCCGTTTCCAGGTTTTCAATAGATAATATCGAACCGACAAACCATGTCCAGATTCTATAAACAATGAAAAGGTCCAAGCGATCATCCTACCTGTGATATGCATAATAACATCGTTTATAGTTACTGCGCCACTGCTGGTCTCATTCAGGAATCGCTGCGCTTTGGCCTCATTCCTGGTGAAAATGTAGGCCGCTAGCGGCTTCTCGCCATTGTTGACATACTCAATCGCGTCGCTCAGATCGTTCACAGTCAGGATTGGCAGTACGGGGCCGAAAATCTAAAAAAAGAGCCATAATACTTGATCTAAATTCTAGCCAGACAACTGCACGTCAGCCAGTCATGAAGAGCAATGTCTAGCCTACCTCATCGGCCATGAACGGATCGTCTGCATTCACGTCCAGCACTGTTGGCGGAATGAAAAGATCGTCGCGATCTTTTTCTCCACCCTTGAACAGAACCGCTCCTTTGGTGGAGTCAAGAAGACCGCTAATCCGGCTGAAAATTCAGAAGTCACAATGGTTACGGGGCTGGGCGTGGCTTATGTAGGTCAACCACACATCCACCTATCAGTGATTCAGCTAGATAAGTTTTTATCGCGCACTAGTCACAGCTGATATTCCAAGTGTAAACGCGCCATAGCAACTTCCAGAGAGGCGTCACGTCGAAAGTCGCGGCTCTACGCAGCAAGAACCGCGCGCCGCGCGACGGCAGCGAGGGTGGAGTTGAAAAGCTGAGCCTGCGCCGCCGCGAGCTGGTTGCGGCGACGTCGCGCGAAGGAAGTAACTTTGATAATTTTTGTCGCTCAAGTCGAATGCCGCCCACTCTGTAACATCCAAAGACCACGCTTACTTCTCCTCCCTCTGCGAAGCGCAGGCGCTACTTTCGCAGCGACGCCACTGCAAGCGCCTTATAGTTACGCAGGTAGGCGTGGTTATGAGCGGCTCCATGTTCCATCCATTGAATAAAATTCATTAAGACACTTCTTTATCCATGAGCTTAGGCATGATATCTGATATTTGAGGAGCAGGCGCCCTGTAGTTACGCAGGTGGGCGTGGTAATGAGGTAAATGCTAGCTCCGCCCACTACACGAGCTTGGACAAAGATAACATTTACCATGAATCAGGGTATCACCGCTTGCACTCAAGGCTCGAACGTTTTTCAACTGCACAGCACGCGCGCCTATAGGAATCTCCAAGCCCCGCCCATCAGACGAGTTTCACATAAGTAAATTTTCACCCGCAAACTTAGACATCATAGCTAATACCTTAAGAGTGAATGCACTATAGTCAAATAAGTGGGCGTGGCTATGGGGCTGCTACCATGATTCGCCCATTGGACGAGTTTCATTAGAGACAATAGAATATTACAGGTGATATTTTGAAAATGAGCATCCTACAGTTACAAAAGTGGGCGTGGTTATAGGGCAATTTCATGCCCCGCCCATCAGAAGGGTCTTAGAAAAAACAATTTCTTTCGCGAACTCAGACATCATAGCTGATATTGGAACGGTAAGTGCCTTATAGATACGCAAGTAGGCGTGGCTTTGCGCAGCCCCACGTCCCACCCATTGCACGAGTTTTTACAGAGAAATTGTTTCGACCGCGGACATGTTTATCCCAGGTGATACTCGAAGAAATCGCGATCTACAGTTACAAAAGTGGGCGTGGTCACTTAGTGCCTCCATGCTCCGCCCATTTAAACATTTCACTTGAATTATTTTTCCATCCAAATTGGATATCATGGTTGATATTCAAAAGACCAGCGAAAAATAGCTATGAAATGGGCGTGGTTTCGGTTAGCTCTATGCTCCCCTCATTAGACGACATTCAACTGAGAAAAACTTCACCCGTTTTTAGATGTCAGACCTGGTACTTGAAAGGCTAGCGCTCTATAATCACGCAAGTGGGCGTGGTTATGGGTGGATCCACGCTCCGCCCACCATACAAATTGCAAACGGCAACGTTTTCCTGTTAGTTAAGATAATAAGGTTGACCCCTGAAGGTTGAACATCCCACAAGCTCCACGCCCCACCCATTAGACGAGTTTCGACAGAGACAATTTTTCATACGCGGACATAGATATCACAGGTGACACTCAAAGGGCGACGGCTCAAGGGTTACTCAGGTGGGCGTGGCTAAAGGGTTTCATTATGCTTCGCCCACTGATAGACTCGAAAAAGAAAATTTTCTTACGCGAACTCAGACATGATGGCTGACATTCGATGGGTAAGCGTCTTATAGTAGTTACGCAAATAGGCAGGTCGTGGGGCAGCCACATTCTCCGCCCATTAGACGAGTTTCAGCAATGACTAGTTTTCTTTCGCGGACTTGAATATCATAGGTGATACTCCAAGGGTGACGGCCCTAGAGTTACACAAGTGGGCGTGGCTATAGGGTGCCATCATGCTCCGCCCATCAAAAGAAACCAAAAAGTTAAATTAGGCAGTTTTTCCTGGAGATCCAACTCTAACTTAGACGTCTTGAGAAGCTTTTTCTTCATGGAAAGTTTTTCCTGGAGATCCAACTCTAACTTAGACGTCTTGAGAAGCTTTTTCTTCATGGAAAGATCACAACTCACTCGAAATGCCTCTGGCTGATTATTCTTGAGTAATCCTTGCTGGCCTTTATGTCACTCCCATAGAACTCACCAATCGATCGTCTAAGAGCGTCAACAAGCTGAATAGGTGAGCTGAACTATAGTTCAAAATAGGATTTCTAGCAGATGATACCTTGGGTTTAGAGGCAGCTGAAACCAGAACGTAATCCGGAGCTAGGCAGGTCTGACCACAGTTCAGCCATTTTCCCCACGCCACTCGACGAGCCGTCTTTTCAATGTCAGCATCGTCCTCAACTATCACTGGGCTGAAAAGGATGCACGCGATGGTTTGTCGCCGCGACGGAGTATAGCTCTGATCAAACAAGAACTCACCATTTACCACCCAGTTCCAGTGTGACAGGTGTCAGATGCTTTGCAGCGGCGGCCATGATGATTTTAGCCACTGGAGGGCAACCCGTATAGAGAATATGATCAAAGCGTTCTTTCAGGAGTTCCGTGGTTTCCGGCACGCTTCCATTCACTATGGTCAGAAATCGCTGTAAGAAAATATTCTGAACAGAATACAAAGACTGGAGGGCAGTTTATACTCCTGAAAAATTTACTAGCTGCACATCCGAATTTGAGAGAGCGTCCATAGCTAGCGACGCGCGACGATTACCACTACCTATAGTATGTTCAAAGATGAATTATTGATTGAAGCTAGGAGCTAAGAGTGTCGCCGGCAGCGATAATCGCGACGGGCGACACACACCGCATACACCATTTATAGTTCAGACTAACCCGCCGATCTCGCTCATAGTCGCGCACATCAATAAGTCGTGATTCATCATACAATGGGCTAGTGCGAGTGTATCATGCGTCGCTTGTCGCTAGCTATGCACGATCCCTGAGATGCTCAAACTCACAGACTTCCACAACGACGCCGCGTACACTATTCATAGTTCGGACTGACCTGTCGATCTCGCTCACGATCGCGCAATCGCGCGAACCAAGCTTATACCTTCAGCGACGGGCGACGCGAAGCAATGTTTACCATCTATATCGACAGAAAATCGATATGCCTGATATGCCCTGTCACTGTCGCTTGTCGCTGGAAGTATGATACCGGTTTAACCCGGGTTCATACTTCCAGCGACGCAACACTGCGACAAGGCATATCGATTTTCGGCCTACACGGAAACTACTATTACTCAGCCTGGCCATTCCAAATAAAATGTATTTTTCTCGAACCATTTTCAAACGTAGAGTCCGAATATGCCCTTTTCAGATCCCTAAAACCACTACCCTAACATACACGTTTTGAGGAAAAAACGAAAAAAATTAAAACACCCCAAAATCGGCTGACGGGTGCCCCTACCGACTCGCGCGGCTTTAGAAACGCGAATAACTTCTTCCAGAGTAAGTCTAAGCAGTTGCGAAGGGCATGCTCGGACTCTTCGTCCGAAAATGGTTCTAGAAAAGTAAATTTAATTTTTAATGGCCAGGCTGACTAATAGTGGTTTATTTATTAGCAGAAACCGCGCGTTGAAACGAACTGTTCAAGGAAGGAAACCATTCCGGCAAACGCCCATCCAGCCAAAGGTTGGAATTTGTAGTCGGCCAGATTTTTGTCTACACGACAGAGCGACAAATCCACTCGCAAAAAGTCCAACTTGCAGCCGCAGGCAGACCAAATACGTCAACTGAAGGGCGTTTGTATTGAGAGGGCGGGGTTTAGCAAAAGTGGGCGGAGTCACGACGCCTTGGTGGGTGGCTCAAAATAGCTCAAATACTAGGTTGTCCAATAATTCTTGTCCGAAAATTTTCAAAATTCTATAATTTTCCTTAGAAGTGTTATAATATCAGGCAAGTGCAAGAACCTTCTAGAAAAATCTCCAAAGTTCTACGCTAGGGGTATATAAGGCGCAGTCGCCGCGTCTAGCTACCAGTACAAGCTAAAATGGACCAGAGTCGAATTCGTACGTTCGTGTACGAGTGGCTGCTGGGCAACGACACGGGCACCGCGGTCGCCAACATCTGCAGAGGAGAATGCAGTGTCCCAACGCACAGTCAGCCGCTGGTTCAATCGTTTCGAGAGCGGCGACACGAGCCTCGAGGACAGGGAGCACAGCGGAAGGCCTTCTACGGTGGATGATGACGAAGTCCGTCGCTGTATCAAGGAGAAGCCGGAAGCCACCACCCGTGAACTGGCGACGACGCTCGGCTGCAGCAAGTCCACCATCCACAATCGACTCAACTTACTCAGCTACCACAAAGTTCTGGCCCGTTGGATCCCCCACCGTCTGACGTACGCCGACAAGCAGAGCCGCGTGGCCGTCTGCCAGTCCCTCCTCCTTCGTCCGCATCGCAAGGAGTTTCTCGAGGACGTGGTCACTGGGGATGAGAGCTGGGTCCTCCACGACAACGTCGCCCGCCGTGCCGTCTGGATCCCGCGCGGAGAAGAGCCGCCGACAGACGCCGAGAGCCAACCTGCACCCGCCGAAGATCATGATCTGCTGCTGGTGGGACACCAAGGGCATGCTGTAATTCGAGCTGCTCCCGCAAGGCAGGACGGTCACCGCCTCCATCTACACCGATGAGCTCGAGAAACTAGCCGCCGCCGTCCGAGAAAAGCGTCCCCGACGGGCCCCGGTCCACCTGCTGCACGACAACGCGCGTCACCACGTGGCGAAGGAGACCCAGCAGAAGTTGGCGACGCTCGGCTGGGAGACGGTTACCCATCCGCCGTATTCCCCGGACTTCGCCCCCTCCGACTACCACTTGTTCCGCCCGCTGAAGCACCATTTGGCCGGAAGAAAATTCACCAACTACGACAACCTCAAATCCGACATCGCGGACTTCTTCGAGTCGCAGCCCCCGGAGTTCTGGGCGAAGGGCATCGGCGACCTGCCCAATAGATGGGCCACTGTTGTGGATAACTGTGCTGATTATATTGTTGATTAGACTTGTTTTTCAATAAAGTTGAAAAAAATTAAAAATGGTGAAATTTTCGGACAAGAATTACTGGACAACCTAGTACGATGAATTTTGACTAGTTTTGATGCTTTCAGCAGAGCAGGCGTTCTAGCACAGGTCATATAATTCTACGAACGTCGCTTTCAACCACTTTTGCGAGCGTATATGCTGTCTTGAAATCCCACCAGTTTTCGGTAAGGCGACCCCAGCAAGAAAAATAAACTTACCGGTTCAAAATACTTGGGGATCAGCTTCTCAAAGGTGGCGGCAACGTTGGCTGATACTTCAGACGGCTTAATCACTACTGTGTTACCTGAACATTCATAAGGTAAATGAATTACGTGACCAGCTATGCATGGTCTGGAGGCAGCGACGCAGGCAGACCCAAACTTCTCAAAACTACGAAAACGTGCGTAGAATGCACTAACCAGCGGCTATGGCAGGAATAAGTGGCAACAGAATCATTGATACTGGATAGTTCCATGGCGAGATGATCAACACCACCCCTAGCGGGTCCTTCACAATCATCGGCTGGTCCAAGGCGGTAGCAAACGTCTTTTGCACCTATAATAGTTGTTCCGTATTGGATTATCGAACTGGAAAACTGCTTGGAAACTAAAAATTAGCACTGATGAAGGTCATGCACTAGTTGTGAACCTATTGTCCCGAAATGCCCTGCGATCGATATCTTGAACTGCCGGGTATCACATACTCAGACAATCTCTGTTGCCAAAAGGGTTAATAAGGCGTCATCTAATTAAGCTTTCCTTCTGGTAATCACAGTCAGACAGTTTTGCCGATAAAGATCTGCATGTCTCTCCGAAAGATCTGCATGTGTCCCGCCTGTCCACTGTCTATTGCACCGCGGTTGAGCTCCCGTTCAACAGCAACCCACATCCTATACGTGGAACTACTCACTACTCTCATACCTTTGTCACTAGATTTGTATATTCTCTGATTAAAGCCACTTCCGGTCAACAGGCAGGTACCCGTGAATGCATGTCGGCGTTCTATTACCTGGCTGAGCTAGGCAGGTACCTGCCTATTGCCCAGTAATAGCGCCATCACCAGCTGGTCACGAGTTAGCACTTCTGTGCTCTCCATTTCGGTCTACCCATAGGCAAACAAAAAGAGGTTCCCAGGAGGCTATTCAGTGCTTCAGCGGGCCCGCTCCATATGCAGCCGGATCAATCAATTCTGATCTCAAAGTTCCCAAAATGAGTACCGAAAAAAGAATTCAAATATGAGTAAGGTAAGGATGCAGGCGGTCGCATAATACACCGCATCACGCTTCACGGAAGGTTGTGAACAGGCAGCCAACAGGGTGGGCTTACGGGTGAACAGACACGTTTGTCCAGAAGAGAAATTTTCTTTCGCAGCGAAAACGCCTAGTTTAGTTACCAACAGGGCACGAAAAAGAAATCTGTCGTCACAAAGAGTAGTGCTCAGTTGTCAACAGCAGGTTACTAGGACATCTCAAAAGATGACATCCTATCGACCTGCTGTTGACAACTGATATTGCCTGATCAGTTGTTAGTCGTTTTTGGAAAACTTCGCAGATCAAGAAAATGCCAACCACATGGGGAGGTAGGGGGGAGGTAATCGCGGAGGATAAGGATACTATCAACAAAAATCTGGCGTCAGACGAAGTATGAACCCCATCGTTTTCCGAAATTATGTTTTACTTTCGGGTTTCCGCCATTAGTGTCCGGAAATATGACATCAATCCACCGATGAACTCCGGGCATGAATGAACTAAACTGGGGTGCGTTCCAAGAAGATTTCCATGGGAGGAAAATGGGTCTGATAAGATATAACAAATGATAATCTAACAGATAGGCTCATTTCATGCGGTCTCTCAATCTATCATTGGTCGGCTCTTATCAGATTCATTTTTCCTCCCGTGGAAATCTTCTTGGAACGCACCCCTGGGGCAAAACGCTCCCATGGCAGAACGCTTCCATGGAAACGTAGCCACGAAGGCGTGGAAGCAATTATCAGTTACAATTCGTGGCCCTGGGAAACAAGTTTGGCCATGGAAAGGCTGTTTGCCCTCCCACGGCATCGTGGAAACATTCTTGGAACGCACCCCTGATCGGGCAGCGCGCTGGCAAAAGTGGGCTCTCCGGGCGAGCAGCTGGTCGCCTCCGGGCGTTCAGCTGGCAATTGACCATAGGAGGGCGGCGAGTTGGAGACGCGCTGGCAGTCTTGCACTATGGCTAAGACTGCCGTCGACCGCTGGCAGTAGGGAGCGCCAGATCGCCGCGATTTGGCGATCGGCTGATAGCTTTCTTGAGCCGGTGGAGACCGGGCTACAACTGGGAGAAAAGCTGGCGCTCAGTTGTCAGCCTCTACTCCACCAAACTGAACAATAGTCAGTCACAATGTCGGAGCAGATATTGTGCTAATGCTTATCCACCATAATCCAGCCGAGGGGCTGATAGCTGCTGGGCTGATAGTTTTCGGAGTAGTAGGTTTCATTTTTCAAATGCAGAATTAGTCAATTGGCGCAGAATTTCTACCTCTGATCAAGCATGGGACAGTTCTTCGATCCGACAGCGCCTGTCATATCCGAGTGGCTATCGACCGCAGTGTATACTATACTGGTCCACATTTTTGTACTGTCAGGTCAGCTATTCCTCTATCCGTGGAGGAATTTGAGCTGTCATCTGCGTAATTTAGGTGTTTTCATGGTTACGCTGGTCATAGTTTGGATGGCCGCTTACGACGAGACTCCTGAGGGAGTATACTTCAAGTATCATCCCATTATGATGACAGTAACAGTGAGCTGCATAACATAAAACAACCCAGTATACTCGGAAATATGCACAAACGGTCCGTGGCGTTGGTCTGAAGGGACAGCTCAACCTCAAGTTTAATTGTTGATAATGTTGTCCGGCCACCAAGTATAGCAACCCTGCCAAGCGCGAAGTCTCAATTCGCTCAAAAAAGCGAGAAAAAGTTAGCGAAAAGTTGACCACGCCCCCAAAACAGAAAAAAATGGGCCACGCCCAACGACAAGTTTACGATTTCAATAGAGACGGGTTGCAGAACGAGGTCATGCTCCGTCCGTATATGATATTAAGCGATTGGGGCAAGCAGGAGAACTGAGGATCGGTTTTGAGGGTTGACTGTGGCTTCAAAGGGAGGATCCGAGAAAATTTTCAATTTTGAGATTTTCCGCTTAATCGGAGCGCAGGAGACGGGTGGGAATCGTGCAAAAACCGCAGGAAAAAATGGTCTTCGTTGACTTAGTTCAGCCACTCGAATATGAGTTCTGAAGGTTAGTGTTTTGTCATTGCTGAGAAATACTAGTGTTTTAACATGTTCGCACGAAATTTTTTGTTTCAACAGGTTGGTACACGATTTTGCAGCAGTCATCTGAGGGTAAAACGATTCTCCTGTTGAAAACATGTGAGAAAGAGTGCAGCTCGAGTATTCCACCGCAAGGGCAAAACACTAAACTTCAAAATTTATAATCGACTATCTCAGCCAACTTGTGAAAATCACCTATAGTACATAATCAGGTATGAAACTAGTTGGGAGGGCGGGCTGTCAAGATTCATAACGGAATTATTGATATTAAACTTTTTTTAACACGTTTCTAACACGTGATGCGACACGTTTAACACGTTTCTAACAGCTTTAACACGTTTCAAACACGTATAGCTGTGCAGAGAATCTCCATTTCTCTGGATGAATCTTGTGTGCCCCCCCCCCTTCCAACTAGTTTCAAGCCTATAATCACACAAGTGAGATTGAAACTAGTTGGGGGGAGGCGCTCAAGATTGATTCAGAGAAATGGAGATTTTCTCCACGGGAACACATATTAGAACAGGATTATAATTTGCCACCGGCACAAAATTCTCACGGAAGTGAAGTAGTTTTTCTTATCAAGGTTTTCCATGAGTAGGCCCCAACATCGTGCTATCTCTATCACCGGTGAGGCTGTTTCCCTAATCCCTAGTGTGTTCAGTTTCAGCCGCTCACCTTCGGAGAAAGATGGTGTGTGAATGAAAACACACCGCTCTCAAAATCTTTTATACCCTACCCTTTATCAACTGGTTATCATCAATTTTGTTTACCGTGAGAATTTTGTGCCGGTGGCAATTTATAATCGTCTCATATTAGAAACGTGTTTATCGTGTTAGAAACGTGTTAAGCATGTCGTATCGCGTGTTTGAAACATGTTAAAAAGGTTTCATATCAATAATTTCATTGAAAATCTTGAGCGCCCCCTCCCCCAATAAGTTTCATACCATTTTCACGTGTGTGCAGTTACAAACTTAGCTTGGGAAGAACATGATGCTGGACAGAGAGTAGACGGTTCCAGTCTCTGGTACTATCCGAGACGGTAGGGGGGGGGGGCACTCAGGGTTCAAGACAACAATGAACCACTGATTGATAGCGGTATCAAGTACCTGATATCAGAAATTTTTATTGATTTCTATGAGTAAAACTTGGATGCCCCCCCCGTCTGGGATAGAACCCAGTTTCTATCTAAATTCGTCAAAAGTACAAGATATTCGCCGTTACAGTGAACTACTCCAGATGCCCCGAGATGCAGCGGACAGAAATCGGAGTCTCCTGAGAGTTCAGCTCGTTCTCCCGATGTGCAGGCCACCATCGTTGCTGTTCGGGCCACTGCCGGTGCTGCCTGGAGCCCGAACAGCAACATCAGTGGCCAGGAGGTCGTAGCAACGAGTCCAACTCTCAGGCGGCTCCGACTATTGTTCGGTGCGGCTCAGGGTTCAGAATCGATCAATTGAGACGTTCCTGCCTCTCTGTGTGAGTCTTTAAACTACTTTTTCTTCAGATTTTCTCCCTCGGTATCGCCATTCTGTGCTTTCGCATACTACGCAATCTACAGAAAAGTCATGCGAAATTACTGCACGTCATTGTGCACACACTAAATCTCATCTTGATGAGTCTGGCTGCATACGTCGTCTTGCACACATATAAAAAGGTCGACGAAATCAGAGAGCTTGAAAACCCAAAGCCCGTTGAAAGCAAAGGTACACTCTTGACTGATCTACAGATTAGTGAGTCTCTGGAGAGTCGACTCGCAGGAAGTCATCGCAAGGATGTGATCTAACTGGGCAGCAGAACTCTATTCTGGTGTTCTAGATGAAAACAATCTATGAGTTTTCACCGGAAATGGAAAGGTTCGAGGTCTATTGAAAACAAAAATGTCGAAAAAATGGTCAAAAACGAGCCTTGAATACTCCTATAGACCCTCCATAACTTGAAGGTGGCATGCCGCCCCGCCCATTTCGTCCACCGCCCAGAAGGGAATGGGCGGGGCGGGCATGCCACATTCGAGTTTTGAAGCCGCATTAGGCTACTCATAGTTCCTTTTCAACAGTTTTTTCGACATTATTGTTGTCATCGACCTCAGACCTTTTGAGTTTGCGTAAATATTCAAACATTGTTTTTATAACGAACACTACTTTTAAAGGCATCACATGAGCAACAAATCCTGTTTTTGTTTTCGTGTTTTTGAGCAGGCGATTTGATTAGGCGCAGGATAAAGGTGAAAATGCGGTGCAAAACTAGTTGGGGGGGGCGAGGGCGCTCAAACTTCAACCATGAAAAATTTCTGTCGAAATTTGGCGTTAGCGTTATCATCCATGGCTATTATGGACTAGATGGAAATCCATCGATTTCTAAGAGCGGTAACCTTCATACTGTCGTTTTCGGAGCCAAATTCCGGTCCGCATCTGCGGACTGCGGCTGTTGATTTACGCAACCTGATGATAATCGAGCCAGGAGAAAGGTTAATCGCGGCGGGACCACGTAGTCCCAGCATGATTACGATAGCGCTGCGTGATGCAATAGCCTTAGTCCGCAAATGCGGACGGTAATTTCACTCCGAGAACGACAGTACTTCACTAGAATTCTGAGTGCCCCCCCCCCAACTCTTTTTGCACCAAAAAGACCCGAAAAAAAACCTCAACTTTTAGAAACAAGAACTCGTTTCAAAACCTCTCCTAGGAAGGATTTTTTTCGCTTCAAACTTATGATATGAGTGCATTTCTTTTGTTTTTTTCGACCAGAACTAATCAGAATAAGAAGAAGTACTCTCTGCGCAGTGCACATGTTAGGATTCCCCGGGTAGTGTTCGTAAAGTTTTCCAACTGCAAGAGAGGCGGGGAAAACTCCATGTTTCGTCCAATCACGCGCGTCGCTACTCCCCGTTCTTCAAATCGCACGCGTCGCTCATCCCCTGTTTCCCCGCCTCTCATGCGGTCAGAAAGCATCTCAGACAATAGGCGCGGACTGACCGCTAACAATCAAGGCCTCTGCGGGCGGTACGCCAGCAAGTTGTGGGCGGATCGCTGCCCATCGTGGCCCCGCCGGGCGAATCGCTGCGTTTTGGCGAGCGGATAGGGATACCTGGGAAAGCTGATCACGCTAGCGGACGGATCGCCGGCAAGCTCTAACGCGGCGGTCCGCCCGCAACCTGCCAGCGATCCGCCCGCCACTGCTTTGATAGCCAATTTCCGCCCGCTCAAATTTTACACGGTGAAAATTGTCAGCCATTGACGAGTTCTTTTCTGGTATCAGTATCATGCTCAGAGTAAACAAACCGTAGGGTATAAAAGGCGCTCCATCGCACTGAATGCTCACTCGGCATTTCGAAGCCGATCCTGGAAAGTGACTTCAAGTCACCTTTGAAGGATCACCCAGGAGCCGAAGAATAATTTTTGGCAGCTGAGGGGATGGTTCCCACGGCTAGGGGAGGAATGGTCCCGCACACGGAGACCGTGGTGGGAACCATCGGAATAAGCCACATGTGGCACCGAGGGCGAATCGCTGGCTCCTGGCGGGCGGATGACGGGGGGATGTCGATCCGCCCGCCAAAAGTCAGTTATCCGCCCGCACCTAATATCCGAGAATAAGATCACCACCTGGATCTCCCGACACCTGTAATGGCGCTTCTATTCCTCATGCTTAAATGTGCTAGATGACTGACGGAGGGTCGGCCTCTATTGACGAGATTTTGTACATTCGACCTCCAATGCCTCCACAATGGAGCTTCAATGACCCATCAAATCTTCCCTGCGGTCTCAGGCGGGTTCAAACATTGGTTCGACTTAAAAAAGGGCGAGTGGTTTTCAGAGCGTACGATGCCTTCGAAAGGACTTCTTATGGCTTGTTGATCAAACCCACGGCTCACGGCTGCGTGGATCCCCGCTGTCAGGCGTGCTGCAGTGATGAGAGGGCAGCCACGCATTTTGAGATGTGGATTCGATCAAAAAGTCATTCTTATTGTTGCCCGGTGGCGCATTTCAGTTTTTTGGGGTTCTGCTGCTCAGTGGTGTTTCGTCATTGTCATAGGTTGTAACAAAGTTCCCTCCTTTCATTTTTGTACAAAGCGTCCGAGCTTTCGAAAAAGAAGAATTATCAAAAAGCTTCCGTATGGAAAATATGAGCCTCCAAAATTGGGCAGATTTCAACGACTTTTTCGTGCGTTTCTTTAACAGGAACGAAGTTTCCTAATATCGAAATGCCATTATATGTAGGTTATCAGGGATTTGCCATTATATGTAGGTTATATGGGAAATCGATTGGTGATTTGCGAAATTTTCAGTTTTTGAAATAAAATTTAAATAAAAAAAAAATTATTTTTAGGTCTGAAGAAGGCTCTACGAGCCGAAAGCTAACCGGAAGGAAGTTTCGAACTTTTGGAGACTCTACTTTAGAGTTTTTGAAGATTTTGTAAGCTTTAATGAACGTTTTGCAGCCTCTTGATGTGTATGGTGTTTACTGTGAACGAAAAAAATCATAATAAAAAAAATACAATTATAATTTATTTTTTTTTACCTCACAGGATAAGATTTCCTGCAGATTACGACCATGCTGAAAAAATGCGCCGTAGTCGTTTTAGCACGATAAAAACGAAAAAACTCAAAAAAAATTTTATACAATTTTTGAATGTTTTTCGCCGTAACTGCAGTTCAACGTCGCACTGCACGTTATGGTATGTTTACACAAGGTGCTGAGTTGATCGCAAAACGCTTGGCTCCGGGTGAGATTGAACCAGCATATTGCCATTACGGGGGAGCGCCTTATCGCACTGCACCACCGAAGCCCCAGCAGTTGAGTGAGAGCGGTGCTGGGGCTTCGGTGGTGCAGTGCGATAAGGCGCTCCCCCGGAAAGGCAATATGGTGGTTCAATCTCGCCCGGAGCCAAGCGTTTCGCAATTAAAAAAATTTACCTAATCAATTATAGTTTCTCAACCAAATTGATTGAATAGGAAACCTATAATGGCATTTTGGTATTAGAAAAATTCATTTACGTTATGGGTCCAAAGGAAGAAGTCGTTAAATATTGCTCTTCAAAGGCTATAAATTTCATGAAAAGGCTTTTTTTTTTCAAAAATTCTGGGAGTGAGCACCTACTTTTTTCAACAACAACCTCTATCGTTCCATAACGAGAAAAAAAAACTGCGAAAAAAATTATATTTTGAAAACCGTTTCGATTCTTAGGCGAACGACCTCATATGACATATTTAAGCTCCTGCGGACAATTCATTTTTCTCATTCGACAATCTCGTGAACACAGCAAGTAAACTTATTCCCGTACTGGGCGTAGCGAAACAAGCGGCCGATATGGTCCAGATGAGCTGGGAACAGCTGCAAACTCTGATGAAAACGATGAAGGAAAAAAGTGGGTTTTTTCTTTTCGTCATAACTCGGCTGAAAGTGCTCCATTCGAGCTGGGAAGAGCATATTTGGAATCAGCATCGAAAGCTCTTTCTTGTAAGCTTACACATTTTCTACGGCCACACACGGCTGATAGGGCTTCTATAAGTAAGTAACTACATTAGCTCTTCTACGATTTGGCCTTATGACGCGCGCGACGCGCTTTCGCAGGAGAATTCTTTCAAAATACAGTACAGTATAGTTAGGTCCCTGGCTTGCTTCCTCAAGAAATAACAACTAAATCTCTACCGCGGCTGGCGCGGCCTTCACGTGAGCCGGCCCGCTAATCGAGTCAGGCCGAGAGAAGAGCGCTGCTGTTCAGCTTACAATACCGCCAGTCACCGGTTAGATTTGAACCACCCGCGCCAGCCGCGAGTGAGATTTAAATAATTTTTCTTGAGAAAGGAAGCCATCAACCTAACTTTAACCTAGCGCAATGACCGCAACAGCACAGCGCCTCTTTTACTGAGACGCCACACTTTTACTAGAAACCTGATTCAGGCTCTCATCCATTCCTTCAATACTACTCATTCCATCCCTGGATGGGAATAGCCACGATAGGCTTATATTTTCTACAGGTACGTTCCGGAATTTCACTGGAAGGAATTGCCTGGGTTCTGCCGGGAAACTGCCGCCTCGGTGCCGGACCGGAGCCTAAACGAC
Source organism: Aplectana chamaeleonis (assembly GCA_029168955.1). NCBI lineage: Eukaryota > Metazoa > Nematoda > Chromadorea > Rhabditida > Cosmocercidae > Aplectana > Aplectana chamaeleonis. The sequence goes on along the minus strand of JAPDOI010000007.1, from coordinate 2,712,210 downwards.
AGATTCTTGGCGATTTCGCGGTAGACTGAAGGCTTTGCCTGGGTTACGCCGTGATTCTACCTATTCGAACCATTAACCCCTACCAATCCATTGCTCTGAAGTCCGACGCGTTATCGACTGATCCATATCCGCTGCTGCACTAGGGCGCGCTTATTGCAATGGTGGCTGTGTTATCGCGGCAGACTTCTCGGCGAATTCTCGTGGATTATGCGATGATTTTCTGGTATTTGCGCGGTAAATTTAAGGTTTTTCGGGGATACTTCTCGGTAAATTTTCGCCGATTTCGCGATAATTCCCGATATTTGCGCGGTCAATTCGCGGCAGACTTCTCGGTATGTTTTTGTAATTTTTGCAATGATTTTACGGCATCCGCGCGGCTGTTTCGCGGCTATTTCGCGGCTGACTTTTCATTGAATTTTCGTCAATTTAGTAATGATTCCCATTATTTGCGTGACTACTTCGCGAAATTTCTTTACGGTAAATTCGCGACAGACTTCTCGATAGATTTTTGTCATTTTTTGCGCGGATTTTCAGGTACTTGCGCGCTGAATTCGAGGTATTTTTGCGGAGACTTTTTAACGATTTTTAGTCGATTTTACGGTGATTAACCGATATTTGCGTGGCTACTTCGCGTTATTTTCGCGGAGAAATCGCGGCAGGCTTCCTGGTTAATTTGCGTCAAGTTCGCAATGATCAACCGGTCTGCGGTGTTTTTGCTGTGAATCCGCGGCAGACTTCTCGGTGTATTTTCTCCGTTCTTGCGATGATTTCCTGGTACTTACGCGTTATATTTGCGGTATTTCTGCTGTAAACTCGAGGCAGACTTGTCAGTTAATTTTCGTCAATTTTCGCGATCATTTCCTGGTTATCGCGCGGTAAACGCGCGGTATTTTCGCGGCAGACTTCTCAGTAAATTGTCGTCGACTTGGCGAAGATTTGAAGATATTTGAACCGCTAATCTGCGGCATTTTCGCGACAAACGCGCGGCGCTTTTTTTCATTTTCGCGATGATTTTCTTAATTTGCGCGGTATTTTCGCGGTGAATTCGCGGCAGAATCCTCTCGGTAAATTTGCGTCTTTGTCGCGGTATTTTCGCGGCTTGAGATATTGTTGCGCCGAATCGTCGGTAAAATCCAGGCGTTTTCCGTCCAGAATCATTCCAGGAGATTCAAAACAACCTTTGCTTTTTCAAATATGTTTCATTCAAGTGACCCGAAATGTCATTTTCAGTACATCATGGGGATCATGGTCTATTCCTGCCCTTTGGCGGGTATCGATTTTCGTAAGAAGTTTATGCCTTTCCATCAACTGATAGGAATCGCCGTCTTCTGCGGCATGATTATAGCCGCCAGTTTCGGAACATCACAGCGTGCTTCATGGAAAAGCATGTAAGTGGATTTGAACGGGAACTGATTCACTGAACCTACCTCGCCGTCGCGCGACCCATTCAATCAATATCTATCCTTTGCAGCTGTTCCGGTGAGCCTGAGATGGGCCTGCACATCGTGTCCAACTTTTTCTCATTCATTTACTTGGTCTTCTGCGGGTCAGTGATTCTGCTCGTGTGCAATCCCAGGTTAGTACAGGGCTAGTGCAGCAGTGGTGGCCACATGCACGAAATTATCAATAAAATCGATTGATTTATCGATTTTTCTGCGCCTCTGACATATACATATGGTCACCCCTGTAGCAGAAGTGGTCCATCCGAATGGAACTGTTCGCCCACGAGGTCGGCGTGCGTGTCGAGCGGCCATTTTTTAAATTGATTGGCAAGATTATAAGACAAAGAGTGATAAAAAATCCAGTCTGTTGTTTGCAGCTGTGAGCGGTTTCGTTCGAAAAAAGCCTCTGCGACGGAACGCTCGACACGCACGCCGACCGCGTGGGCGGACAGTCTGATTCGAGCGGACTTTTTAAGACCGCAGATCAACTCCTCAAAACCGCTATGTTCAGATGGAAACGAGACGACGAAAAGCCTATAGAGCAGGTTCAAATTCCTATCCCTGGGAGTGACAAAGCTGCGGCCAATGGGAGTGACAAAGCAGTGGTTCCTGTGGCTCAAGTAGCAGGAGCTCCTATGGCACAAGTAGCACTGGCTCCTATGGGACAACCAGCCGGGCGGGACAAAGAATTCGATTCTTCACTGGACTCCGATTTGCCTTCCAGCGATGGAAAGAGCACAGAAAGAATGTAAGTAAGGTACATGTCATTCAATCAGAAAGCCGCATCGCCGCCGCAACGCTGCTTGGGGGGAGAAGAGGCACACGAGAGAACGGAGCGGTGATGGCTATCGATCGAAGGACATGGACGATATGGATTTCTGACACTTATGCACAAGTGGTGGATACATAGTATCCTGGCTGCCAGATGCGATTATCGATCGAAAAAGCCTGCGCTTGTCGACCCCACTCCTGCATTGAGGCTACGTCATAGTCGGCTGATTGGCTATAGACAGCCCAATCGATAGGCATTTGCATCACGCGCATTGGGTGTAGCCAGACTGAGCACGCCTGTGTCGTCCGTGGTCGTCCCGGTCGATACGCATGTAATACATTGCTCACTCAGGTCGAAAATACCACCGATGTGTCCGGACTGAGCTTGCATGGTCCGTCCTGATTCAGCTGTAACCGTGCCGGTCGATATGTATTTATTGTGTTGCTCATAAATGTGGATAGCCCCCTATTGTGACCGAACTGAGCCGGCCACGATGCACACGAGCACACCTGCGTTATCGATTGGCATGCGGGTTGTGGTCTCAATCCACAGAAATAGAGAAGTTGTCCTATCTTTTACGGTTCGAATTCCACTCGGGACCGCTTCGCTTTAATGGAAAACTCAATGTTTCGAACTGCAACAAGCGGGTCCACTCCTCCATTTTTGTGCATTGAGACCACAACCCATTGGCATGCAGCCGACACACTAGGAGCGGCGCAGGACGGTAGAGGACGGCAAAGTCCGGCCTTGGGTCGACTATGACGGGGGCGTTAGAAGCACTTTTTTCACAAAATCATTACTATAGAAACAGGTCCCAAAATTCAAACATGATTTCAGATGAAAAATTCGAGAACAATCTTCTTCAAGAAGAGATGAATCCCGAAAACATTAACAACAGAGAAGAAAAAATCGTTATTTCTGTTAATTTCTTTTCGACGAATAAAATTATTTGAAAATATAAAAAAGATTCAGAAAAATAAAAAATAAAAAAAAACTTACCATTGTCGGCTTGGTCCAGCTTGAAAGATTATCGAGCATATAGTCGATTTCCTGGATTGCATTGGCGATTTCAAGCATGTAGGTTGTCTGAGGGTGCTGAAAGCAGATAGCTCCTTTCAAAAAATTCAAGGATGGTGTGAAAAATCAATAGTGCAAACTAAATGGGTCTTCTGTAACCCTTTGACGCAAATTCTGTAAATACATTTTAAAAATAGGTAGTGTTAGGGTATTACAGCAGCTTCAAAAAAAGTAACAAGATTGAACCAATTTGAGCCGAGTAGGAATTTTTGAAAAAGTTGTGCAGACAGTGGGGCAAGGTAAAAGAAAAGACATCAGGAACCGGTTTAAAGGACCTACCTGGAATTTTCTCAAATTGGTTAAGGCGGCGTTTATAGTACAGCCGCCGAGCTGTGCGGCGAAGTGCAGTCCTGTAATATCGATCGCGCCACGCAGCGTGATCAATATTACAGAAATTCACTGTGTAACGACGCTCGACGACCGAAATACAAACGACCCCTAACTCGTCTTTTACACGTCAACCGCCGGGCGGCGCGTCAACATGCAGTTCTATTAGGCGTCGTTTATACTCCCGCTCTCGTGCTGCGCGGCACAGCGCATTTCTGCGATAATGATCACGCGGCACAGCACGATTGACGTTATAGGATTGCACTCGGCCGTGCCGCTCGGCGGCGGAAGTTTAAATGACGCCTTATACTAATCACGCTACGCGAACAAAAACACAGAATTGCATTTCGCAGCGCCGCTCGGCGTCAGAACTGTAAACGACCTCTAATATCGATCGTGCCGCAATGCGTGATCGTCATTAGGATCTTTTATATCTTGGCTACCGAGCGGCGCTGCACAATGCATTTCTGTACTATTGGTCAGGCGGCACGGCGCGACCAATATTAGGCGTCGTTTATATTTCCGCCGCCCAGCGGCGCGGCGAAGTGCAATCCTTCAATATCGATCTTATCCGCTGAGCGGTAGGAGTATAAACGACGCCTTAGCCAACCTACCGCGGCTGCGCAGGCCTCTCGCAATGTCGTGGTAAGTTAGCAAATGTAGTTGATAAAATTCTGGCCAACTTTTTATGAAGCACAAAAATATTTAGAGCTGTGCGATAAAACAGAGTAACTTGCTTGCAATTCGCGAAAGGTTTTTTTTACAAATTTTATTGATTAGCGATTTGACGCCGACGCCAACGCCACTGTTCTCGATTAGCGACATGGTCGCTGCCGAAGCCAAAATCGATATCTTATTACTCATCCATACTCAACGCTGGAAAGGACATCGCGACCCCAACTCTAGGAGGTCCTATAATTTTGGGCTATGTTATATCGTTGAGTCCATGAAAAGTTGCATTGGATTAAACTAACAAAACCTTCAAAATAATGATAAGAAGTTCGAATATTCGAATAACTCAAACAATCGACGTTTTTAATACTCGATAATTGGATTAATTCTAGTATTCCATCTAAATGATATTTTCAAAAAATATTTTCGAGTACATAACTAACTATTATTTTTCTCGAATCTGTATATTCTTTGTATTTCGGAGCCAAATTTATTCTGCTCCTTTGCACGCTTGTGCGTAGCGAGAAGAGAGAGAGAGCGAGAAAGCGTGAGGAGAAGGAGACGCAGCATACGCGAGCAGACGCACGCGATGGACGGGAATAAATTTGATTCCGGAATAGAAGATTCGAATAGTGAAAATAATTTTCGTTAAAAAATACGATTATATCGATAATTGACTTTTCCAGATATTCAAGTCATAAAACTATTCGAAAAGGTTATTTTTTCCAATATCCTTCTATAAATCATAACTTCCCTTAAGAGAATGATGAGGTAATTTTCTTGTCTCTGGAAAGGTATAGGCTTTTTACACGAATAAATCGAAAATCGATTTTTTCTAGAAAAGTCGAGCGATCCGAATTTTTAAATATTCATATATTCAAGCAAACCGGATACTTCGCTATTCTTATCATCGAATAATCAAAACACTTATTTTGTTGGTCGTTCTGAAATTCCAATTATTCAAGCAGTTGATTTTTCGAATATTCTAACATCCAAATAGTTGATTTTTTCTGCGTATTCTAATAATCGATTTTTTAAATCCAAATTATTCCAAAATTTAATTTCTATGAAAAGGCCAAATATCCGGATAAAGCTAGTAATTCCCGAATATTTACCAAAAAAATACGAAATTAAAATTCAAACATTTTAACTGTTATAATACTCGGATAATCGATGATCACTTCAGAAGAAAATCAACTATATATGATCTTGGAATTTGTCTTTTCTCTATAAAGTATTGATAGAACGTTGAAAAATTCAATGAAATTTTTTAATAGCAGCATATCAGTCAAAAATACTTTTTTTAAACCCGAAAAAATTACAAACTGATCTACCCACAATTTAAATTTGAATTGCTTCGCATATGGTCGCTTCGAAATTTCTAGTCTAGTCAGTGGCTGCATGCGAGCGGTTTTCGCGACATCGCACTCGCTTGTAGCAATCAATGCCAACAGCGGTGCACAGTCGCGTAGGCGGCCGAAATTACATGCACATAGTACATAGTACTTGATAGACAAGAAATTCTGATTCGACTATATGTATGATTTTTGCACAAAAAAAAACAGAAATAGAAACATTCCATAGAGAAATTCGCACAAAAAGTTTTCAGAGGAACCTTTCATCAATCAAAATCTCAACTTTTATTAAACACATTTCGTTAAATATGTATCCTCTGGTTAGAAGCCAAATATATTTTGTTCCTAAGCGTGCATGTGCGGAGCGAGAGGAGAGACATCTAGAAACGTGGGGGAGAGGGAGACGCAGCAAACGCGCGCGGACACCCAATGGACGGAAATAAATTTCACTCCGGAACAGCGGATAGCACTCCATACCCTTCTCAAATCCTGATGGACTGCATCGCAAAGAGCATCTGAATTCTCCGTGATGAATCTTCTCAAAGCCTGCAGCTGCAAACGTCGATGCTCGATCTTTGCTGGCTCACCACTGCGAAAGTATTCCCGCTGTCGGGCTACCACCTAAATTTTGAAACCATGAATCAATCTCGTTTACATTCTAAAACAATTTTTACATAAAAAAGTTAGTCAACTCACCTCTGAGTAACTCATGTCTCGCGTTGAACTAAGTGAATCTTTCTGGTCAAGACTGCCCTGAAAATGACAACATACAGGCTATAAAACGGCAAAATTCACTTGGTTCCTACGCGTGCTGGTGCGGAGCGGATGTTAGAGACAGTGAGAGAGCGTAGGGCAGACGGAGGCCGAGGCGTCGCGCGCGCCGCTCGTGCCTCGAATGATTAGAATTGGCGGACCGCTGGCAGGGTTTTGGCGGAGCGCCGGCTAATGGCTGTCCGACACCGGGAATAGTTTTTGCTCGCCAAGCAAATGCCGGCGGTCCGCCAATCCCAGTGTCTGAGAGACCAATAGCAACAATAATGTCGAAAAAAAACTGTCTAAAACAAGCAATAAGTACCATTAAAAACGGCCCCAAAGTTTGAATGTGATATGCCCGCACCGCCCACTTCCTCGATTGCTATTGAGGAAGTGGGCGGGACAGGGACACCACATTCGAGTTTTGAGGCTGTATTATACTGTTGTTGTTACTATAAGACACGGACCTTCCGATTATCGGTGGAAACTCAAAGGCTGTTTTTTTTGTGAACACTGCCTTCAAAATGTTGTTAAAAAACTGTCAAAAGTGACAAATACAAGAGATTGCAAACACAGAGGCTACTGGAGGCCAGTGTCGGCCTCGTCAGCGATTATCGAAACTGCACATCACCAAGCGACGAAGAGAGCGTTGATAACGGGTGGGGGAAACAAAACAGAGCAGATGATAAGAGTAGACAACAGAACAGGCGCCAATCAGCAGCAATTGTAGAAAAAAACTCGCCAGGAACTTCAAGGCCAAATGATTCCTGGTCATCGGCAGACTTTGGACCGAATCAAATAATAATTCAATTAATTAGTGGACAATTAAATAGGAAATCTGCTTAAAAACACAAAACGCTCACAAAAGTGGTTGGGTTAGCCAAGCTAGTAGACTCGTAAGGCCTGTACTAGAACGCTTAGAAGTCGCTTATACATCCGCTGTCGATTCGCGCGGCTAATTGCAATTCTATAGAAAGTCCTTTACACTAAAATTTTATGTAATTTTATGAACATCAAAATTTTATTAGACTTAATCAAAAAATAGCAATATCGATTTTTCTTTGAACATTCGGTCAAATTCAGATGATGATATTTGAATATGAAACAAGAGAAAAAAAAAGAACAATGTCTCAAGGTATGCCCCAAATTAAGCAACTGAAATTGAAGAAAAAGCAGGGACTCGAAAGAAAAACATCGAATTTCAGAGAGACAACGGATGTATACTCTGTTGATCTTGAAATGCACAAAACACGGTCCGCCAATAGTCCTCTAATTGGCCCGCTAGTACCGTAGCGTACGTCCACGACGCGTTCTGGGCAGACCCGGGTGGCAGGGTGGGTGGCCGAGTGACGGCATTCACGAATCGATTGCTCTGCACACCGGGTGCACACCAGGGTCTGCCGAGAACGCGTCGTGGACGTACACTACGGTACTAGCGGGCCAATTAGAGGACTATTGGCGGACTGTGTTTTGTGCAATTCAAGATAAACAGAGTATAAACATAATCAGTTAATTCGGGATTCTGTGGAAGAGGTAAATGGGAAAAGAATCATTAGTAAATTTTAAAACCCGTCAAGAGAGTTTTTCTCGGTTTTGCAAATCTGCCCACTCGGCTTCTCTAGGTCAAATTCCGGTCCGCCATTGCGTCTCGACACGCTTTGCGGCCGCGCGCTTCCGAGTCGGAAGAGCTTCCAGCGCAGCAGCCGCCGATCTGTTGACTCTAGATGGGTTTTGGAAACCGGAAACTAAAAAACAATTGGAGAAAACTGTATAAAAAAGCCACTTCGAGTCGGCTTTGGCGCTGGAAACTCGACTGACTCGAGCGCGTGCGGCCGCAAAGCGTGTCGAGACGCAATTGTGGACCTGAATTCGGCCCAGAGAAGCACAGTAAACTATATTTTAACGAGATTCCCACGAAAACCACTATAACAGGTCCATACCCTTTCGTAGCCACGAAAAACAGTTGGATAACTGACAACTGATTCTTTAGGAATTTTTAAAAATATTTTCCGATTAATCATAAAATGTCTAGAAATGCTCGAGGATGTTCGAGAAACCGCCACCGATGTATGTATGTATGGGTCGTTGCGGGAAGCACTCTTTGAACTTTGTAGTCAGGCTGTAGCCCGATAAGTGTGTACTACAACACGTGAGGTATAGGCAACAATCTGCGATAACATCTCATAGACACAGGACACCCAGAGAAATATTCTTCCAGATTTTAGGCTTATTCCGGAGAGAATCACTCGCTGATCACAATGGCATCACTGAAACGGTTTGAAACCCCCTACAAATGGAGTAAGGGGAGTTCGAAAATTAAGAAAAAGGGGCGTGGCCATCATGACAGCTTATATCTCACTTACCGTATTTACTCTAATAGAAGTACACCCTCTATTTGAAGTACACCTCTATTAGAAGTACATATAAAATAGAGGTCTGAGTATTAGAAGTACACCCTCTATTTAAAGTACACCTCTTTTCGGAGTGGACCCCGGTACTTGGGTAAGTGATTGGCAACACGAATGTGGCATTTGAGAGAGACCAGTTTGCCCAAGATTTTTTTCAATAATGTGAGGTTTGAATATTCACAAAAAAAACTATCGGCCATCCCTTTCTTGGTCAAAGATTGCTTGTATGGGACAACTTAGATGAAACCACAGCGAACTTCAAATGACCAGGAAAAAACGCAGAGCTGAAGTTCGACATTTGCATTATTCGCGGCGAATGCACGTAGTTTATTTAGGTTCTTTACAAATATTTTTGTTTGATTGGGTTTTATTCGATCAAAGTCGACTTGTTTTGGCCCTAGACGTTGACTTTGTCAACTGCTTGGAAAATCAAGATTCCCGAAGATTGGATCATTTACGTATAGACATCGCTTATACGACGAGGAAATCTGAAACCACCAATGGTAGACTTTACCTATAGTGGATTGTGGACGCAAAGAACTCGCTTCTGGAAAAGCAGTTGTCAGGTCGTTCAAGAACCGCGCTTTTCAATCGCTCTGGACGGCTCGAAAGGCGATCAATTAAAGGCAGTGTTCACAATAAATTTCACTTCCGATATCACCTCGGTTTACGGAAGGTCTGGTGCCCTGTATAGTAAGGCATGCTTGAAAACCACGCGAAAGACGCGTTTTTGAGCCAAAATAGGCCCTTCCTTCTTACGCTGATTTTTGAGCGTGGAGGAATTGACCGCTATGAAGGTTAAATCAAGCGATCAGCTCACTTATCAGTACCTCCTTGACTTGATTATTCCTGTAATCTGAGTCTTCATTTGTTCACACCGAGGGGGCTGAAGTGGAGCACCGGGCGGTTCTGGGACACCAAAACGCTTGTTTGCAGCTGTTATATTGAAACTCCTGGCTCGTTATTTACCGTTTTTTCGACACTGGGAGCCTAGAATCCTCCTCGCCTATCATTTCACTGTGGAAAGCCACCGATGATGTTCATCGTGAACGCTGCCTTTAAATTGTTTTTAAGCATAACAAGTCGATGAAGCACGTGTCAACAAAATCGAAAACGAATTTATACATTTTTTGGAAGAAATTAACTTGGGAAAGGTGTGAATAAATGATATCAGAGATAGTGTAAGCATCAATTCAATTGAGCCTAGTCTGAAATTTTATTAAATACAAGTTTTAGGTGTTATACTGGAATTCAAGAAATGTGAAGAGTCTACCATTGGAAATTCAAAAAATTGCGCCGAATAATAGAAGTACACCTCTAATAAAAGTACATATAAAATAGGGGTCTGAGTATTAGAAGTACATGTACTTCTAAAAGAGAAAATACGGTATTTGGATGAGTTGAGATCTCGCACTTGGCGAGTGTTACACAGGAAGGGTCTACTATACAATCACATGTGAATCTCAAAACTGATGTATGAGGGTACACAGTGCCTTGAAGGAGAAGACATTGAGTGTACACTGCTATTCCCCTGTAAGTCGTCAGAATTGGCGCGGGAATTCACCACAAAGTCTCTCACGGCAATGTCAGGGAAATATAACTAAAACAACGATTTGGCGGTCAATCATAGGCCAACTATTGATAATTAGTGACAGTCGAGGGATCGAATTGTGGAAGCTATAACTTATCAAAGCGAAATCAAGCACGATATGGATTGCAGCGTTGCGTTCACCTAGCTTGACCTATGCTGATTCCCTTATTACAGCCTTTAAAGGCACAGGACACCCAAAAAATTATTTTTTCAGATTTCATGCTTATCTTGGAGAGAGCCACTCTCCGATCACAATGGTATCTCTGAAATCGTCCAAGACCCCCTACGGACGAAGATATAGCTTCCTGAAAATGCCTGCATTTTTGGGGCAAAAATTTCGTGGACGAGTTGTCTCAGGCCTGTATTTCTCTTCATTCGCAATCGCTGCACGAGAGCAAAACAGGATAAGGAGATAGACCGGCAATGGACTGAAGAACGACGACTTGTTGGAATTCATCCATCTATCGAGTCGCTATCGAGTTCGAAAATCTGTTAGGGGGTCGGGCCTGTGGTGCTGAGCCAAGGGGGTCGGGCCTGTGGTGGTCGCTTATATCTAGCTTATTTGGAGGAATCGAGATCTCTCACTTGGCACATGTTATGCAGGAGGGGTCTTCTACACAATTACATGAAAATCTCGAAATTCATGTCTGAGGGTGTACTGTGCCTTTAAAAGTAGGTTGATATTTCCGTTGCGCGCTTGAGTTTCGCTTTGATAAGATTAACGAAGAAGCTTGTAGAATTCGATCCCTCGTCAGTCACTACTTCAGGATAGTTAGTCTATGATTGACCGCCAAATCGTAGTTTTAGTTATTGCACTTCATTTCCTAGAGTTTTCATTACTTCAGGCTATTTCACGGCAAATCACGATATTTCAAGATATTTTTCAAACTTTTTTATGACTTTTAACTGGCATCGCTAAATCGCTACTTTTGCTAGGAAGCTAAATTTTCAGAAATTTCCCATATTTTTCCCGAAGGTTCCCCTTCCGTCTTGAATTTCGCTTCACGATTCCCATTTTGGAGAGATGAAACCTCCAACAGTTAATACTGTTGTATGAGTACAACTTTTTAAACTTATGACCCACAACCATAAAAAAACACAACTGATTGCCGCACTTTGTGCAACGGATGAGAATTCGATACTCAGAATGGAAATTTACGACTAAATTTTACTAGATCACGACAAAAAAAATCTGGTAAAATTGTCGTACTTTTTTAAAATTGTCGTACATCTGGTAAAATTGTCGTACTTTTTAAACCTGAGTATTATTGATCATTAATATTCGATTTTGCATGATGATGAGAATTTCCCAAACAAGGTGCGGCAGTTTGTGCACAAGGCAAAAAAATCGATATTTTTGGTATTTATTGGTATTAATCGCTAATGGTCGATTAGTAAAATTCCCCAACTAAGAGACCCATACCCATCAACAATCACCACTTCTCGCCGTATTTTGTGCAGAAAGCGCGAAAATCGATAATATTGATTTTCGATAGATGACGTGAGTACGAAATCTGACAAGTTCAGTACCTACTTCAACAACCTGTGTTAATTAGCTGCAGATCCACCCACACATCCTGGTCTCAACAGCCGTAGCATTCCCAAGCAGTTTTCGTGCTCCACGGCTAATTTAGTATCTAAACCCACGATTCTGAGGCAGCCTTCAAAGTAAAGTTATCGAGTTCAAATTGGAATAGGAGCGAGCTGCATCCATTTCCAGCCTCCTCTCCGAAAATGAGCTTCCTAGCTCAATTTTAGTTGTACCCGCAAGATCGTGAACGCCGACTGAAAAACGAAAAGGATATTAACACAAGAATCGAGCGGTTTTTTCAATTTTTCCTGAGAATCAGGAAACCATTCCAACCATTTTTTCGTACCAACTTTTTGCGCTCTTTTCAATGCAATTTAGAGATAATTTCTACGTTGACTCTGTACTGAGATTTCAAAAAAGCGGTTGTGCGCGGGGCCTATTCAAAGCCAAATCTGGTGCGCGCTTCGCGCGCACCACAATTACTTTAGTGGATGGAGATACATAAGAGTTTATTCTGAAATGGCAGTGGGTCAGCAGCAATTCTTCCGAAAAACCGAAAAGTTAGCAGGATCCATAATCAAATATTTCGTATTTGAGGCGAATTTCATGACAAAAAAAAATACACAAATGACACTATAAATCAGTTCAGAACATTCCAAAAAACTTCCCGAGCCTCAGTGTTCTTCAGCTCTCTCTCTCCCCCCCCTCTTCCCTCTTAAGAAAATAAAATTCTGTCTGTCCACACGGTCGGCATGCGTGTCGAGCGGCGCCTGCGATGGCCTATTTTTGCACGAGCCTTTTCACGATTGCAAACAGCTGACTGGAAATTCATTTCTGCAAAAGAATAATAACACTAGGGAACATTTTTAGTCGTAAATATTACCTCAAGTAAAGAATAACGATGGGTCAACCACGAACCAGCTCGTGTTCAGAGAATGAATGCGACCACATCATATGAATGACCTCTAAATCACGTCTATGGCGAAAACGTGCAACAATGGAAGTTCGACAGCTGTCACGAGTTATGACATTTCAAATATGTGACTTAGTCATTACTTTACAACTAGGCACCCGCACCCGACACAGATGGAGGCTCAATTGGGTATATTAGAACAGTTGAATACACCTCAACTCTTATGCATATTTCATTACAAAAATATGGACTTATTTGTCTCCGCGCCCTAATAATTGAAAAAAAAACAAAAAAAAAACATAAAATAAATAAATAAATGATCGAATAAAAATTAATAATTAAAAAAATAATAAATAAAAACGGATTAATGAATAAAAACGAACTTAATAAATATATAAATGTATAAGTGAATGCTTAAATAAGAATTAAAAATAAAAATGAATAAAAACGGATAAACGAATAAAATAAATTAGCAAATGGATAAATTAATAAAATAAATTCGGAAACGGATAGATGAATAAAAACATTTAGAGAATATTCTTTGAAAAAAGTAAATGTACGGTGCTTCTCTGGGCCAAATTCCGGTCCGCAATTGCGTCTCCACACGCTTTGCGGCCGCACGCGCTCGAGCCAGTGGAGTTTCCAACGCCAAAGCCGACTCGATGTGGCTTTTTTATACAGTTTTCTCCAATTTTATCTAATTTCCAGTTTCCACAACCCAGCTAGAGTCAACGGGTCGGCGGCTGCGGCGCTGGAAATTCATCCGACTTGAGAGCGTGCGGCCGCAAAGCGTGTCGAGACGCAATTGCGGACCGGAATTTGACCCAGAGAAGCACAGTAAATAAACGAATGCTTAAATAAGAATTAAGAAAACAAAAGAACGGATAAACGAACAAAATAAATTAGCAAGCAGATGAATGAATGAAAAAGTTTTGACAAAAAAAATTGAAAAAGTAAATGTATGCAAGAATTCGACCCCTTCCCTTCGTACCGCTTAGTCATTACTTTACAATGAGGCACCCGTACCCGACACGGAGGCTCAGTTGGACCTAAAACAGTCAGTTATTCTCTGTTTATCTTGAATTGCACAAAACACGGTCCGCCAATAGTCCTCTAATTGGCCCGCTAGTGCTGTAGTGTACGTCCACGACGCGTTCTCGGCAGACCCGGGTGTGCACCCGGTGTGGAGAGCAATCGATTCGTCAATGCCGTCACTCGGCCACCCAACCTGCCACCCGGGTCTGCCGAGAACGCGCCGTGGACGTACACTACGGTACTATCGGGCCAATTAGAGGACTATTGGCGGACCGTATTTTGTGCAATTCAAGATAAACATAGTATAAATACACAAAAACTCTTATGCGCATTCCAATACAAAGTTGAGGAAATTATATTCTATAAAACTTTGCCTTCGATTAAATAAATAAATAAATATATGTATTATTTTATAAATAAACCAGCGGCGTCGCCGGCTGATGCCGGCCTCTGCCGCTGGGGTCCGGCTACGCCGGCCCATTTGCCGGCATCTTAAGTATAAGGCGAATGAATCGAACTCCGCTAATTCTATGTGAGATGGCGTTCGAAGTTCTCACGCTTGCCGGCCATCGCCGGCCTCTGTTGCTGGAGTACGGTTGCGCCAGCACGTGAGCTGGTTTCGACGAAAACGCTCGAGGAATCAGAAATTACAAACTATTTCAAACCATGCAAACCCTGCTAACCTCCTTTCTTATGCAGTTGCACACCGACCCTTACCTAGCTTTAAGAGGTCCTAAAGTGGTAGTTCATTTATATTCAATTCTGTAAAGATAAAGACAACCGCTGTTTGAGATTTAGTAAACGCCTCCATGACCAACCGACACCCTGCTACCTTTATTGCCAAATGAAGTATAATGATGTTTGTGTTTTCTGGATGCATATTTTGATTAACTCACATTTCCATCGTATATAAACCCGATTTAGAAAGGTTGGTGCATATAAACAGCTAAGCAGTTGAAATGAGTGGTTAAGGGGGAGGGGACGTGAAGAAAGGGGTGGTATACACTCTCTTATAGATGCACAAAACGATTTTGAAGCTCTGCGTCAACCCACTTCGGTCCCGCACACTTTCTACGGCGTCCGGCGCACTCTACCTTGGGTCCCGCACACTTTTTTCGGCGTCCTCTGCACTCCCACTTGGGTCCCGCACACTTTCTACGGCGTCCTACGCACTTCCACTTGGGTCCCGCACATTTCTACGGCGTCCTACGGACTTCCAGCTGGGTCCCGCAGACTTTGTTCGGCGTCCTGCGCACTCCCACTCTGGGTCCCGCACACTTTTTCGCCGTCCTCCGCACTCCCACTTGGGTCCCGCACACATTCTTCGGCGTCTTGCGCACTCCCACTTGGGTCCCGCACACTTTCTACCGCGTCCTACGCACTTCCACTTGGGTCCCGCACACTTTCTTCGGCGTCCTGCGCACTCCCACTTTGATCCCGCACACTTTCTATGGCGTCCGGCGCACTCTACCTTGGGTCCCGCACACTTTCTACGTCGTCCGGCGCCCTCTACCTAAGGTCCCGCACACTTTCTACGGCGTCCGGCGCATTCTACCTTGGGTCCCGCACATTTCTACGGCGTCCTACGCACTTCCACTTGGGTCCCACACATTTTTTTCGGCGTCCGGCGCACTCTACCTTGGGTCCCGCACACTTTCTACGGCGTCCTACGCACTTCCACTTGGGTCCCACACACTTTCTACGGCGTTCTGCGCGCTCTTGAGCCCGTACCCGTAAGGTAGCCCGTCTTGAAAGTCAAGCCGAATAAACGGTCAAACAAACACACAGAGAAACGCACACATACATAAACACACACACGCACACACAAATTTACCAAAATATATATAGTAGGATAAATGATGATTGAATAAAAATGAATGAATAAATGACCAAATCAAAATTAATAAACAAACGGATAAATAAATATATAAAATAAATAAAAGCATAAATAAAAATACTGTCTCAAAAATAAATGTATGCGAAGAGTCGACTCCAAACTGTCTGTTGTTTTTTCGAGAAGTATAATTCTCTACATAACCCTTTCCTTCTTACAGCTAATTATTACTCACAAACGCTACTAGTAGATATATGTGAGTTGTTTTGTCAACAATCCCTTCCTCGTTTTTGTAGCTTTTCAATCCTACAACTGGTTCGCAGTCAACTGCCAGCTAATCCTTATACTTAAAGCAGTTATGTCCCGATGTGTGTGTGTGTGTGTGTGTGTGTGTGTGTGTGTGTGTGTGTATGTGTGTGCATGTGTCCCGCATATCTTAGGAATGGCCGATCAAAACTTGTATGAAATGGTACCAACATTTAGGTGGGTGCGACATTTATCGATTACCAAAAAATCAGCCCGAGTCACCTCTTACGTGCCTCGGGGCAACCGAGTTTGTCCGTGGAGCGCACTTTTGGCCGTGGGTCATGATAACTTCTGCGAGTCGTCTAGCGATGCAAAAAATGCAGGGCGTCATAAAAGGAGTGCAGGACCCCAGTGAGGGTGTGCAAGAAGTCATAGAAAGTGTGCAGGACGTCATAGAAAGTGCGCAGGCCCTAAGTAGGAATGTGCAGGACCCCAGCGGAAGTGTGCAGGACGTCATAGAAAGTGTGGAGGACCCCAGTGGGAGTGTGCAGGGCGTCATGGAAAGTGTGCAGGACCCCAGCCGAAGTGTGCAGGACGTCGTAGAAAGTGTGCAGGACCCCAGTGGGAGTATGCACGACGTCATAGAAAGTGTGCAGGACCCCGGTGGAAGTGTGCAGGACATCATAGAAAATGTGCAGGTCTCCGGCGGGAGTGTGCAGGACGTCATTGAAAGTGTACAGGACCCCAAAAGGAAGTGTGCAGGACGTCATAGAAATTGTGCAGGACCCCAGCGGGAGTGTGCAGGACATTGTAGAAAATGTGCAGGGCCCCAGAGGAAGTGTGCAGGACGTCATAGAAAGTGTGCAGGACCCCGGTGGAAGTGTGCAGGACATCATAGAAAATGTTCAGGTCTCCAGCGGGAGTGTGCAGGACGTCATTGAAAGTGTACAGGACCCCAAAAGGAAGTGTGCAGGACGTCATTGAAAGTGTACAGGACCCCAAAAGGAAGTGTGCAGGACGTCATAGAAATTGTGCAGGACCCCAGAGGAAGTGTGCAGGACGTCATAGAAAGTGTGCAGGACCCCGGTGGAAGTGCGCAGGACATCATAGAAAATGTGCAGGTCCCCAGCGGGAGTGTGCAGGACGTCATAGAAATTGTGCAGGTCCTGAGTAGGAGTGCGCAGGACGTCATTGAATGTGTGCAGGACCCCAACGCGAGTGTGCAGCACGTCACAGATAGTGTGCAGGACCCAAATGGTAGGGTGCAGGACGTCATAGAGGGTGCGCAGGTCCCAAATGGTAGGGTGCAGGACGCCATAGAGGGTGCGCAGGTCCCCAGTGGGAGTGTGCAGGGCGTCATAGAAAATGCACAGGTCACGAGTGGGAGTGTGCAGGTCATCAAAAGTTAGCAGGACGTTACCAAGAGTGAAGAATTTGGAAAAAGGTTTTTTTAAATTTTTTAATGCTAAATCTTAACCTTTTGTGGAGAAGGAAACAGATTAGAAAACATGAATTTTGAGAAGCGTGCGACGCGTTTCGAGATTGACGCAGAACTCCTGAGACATTTTCTTGCCAGTTTTAGGAAACAAGCAGCAGGTCCACTTCCGCACCTTCTCTGTTCGCCACTCATTGCAACCGCTCATTCATTTCGATTCCCTAACTTCCAAAAACCAGTTTTTTATATGTTGCAAGTCTGAGCTTATCAAAATCTGCACCACAAAAACATAAACAACCACCTACTAATTTCATTCATTGAGAACAAGGGCATGACGTTGGTGAATTAGGGAAACATCATATAAAATGAGAATGCGTTTGTCCTTATCATGATAGAGACGGTAAGGCGAGATTAATAGCTTGTGAACTCTACAAATTGGAAGAAAGGGCAGTGGGTAGCGACGTACTCTGCCAATTCGAGACTTGATGCTTCGGCGAAAGCGGCCTTTATCACGCTTTGTTATCATAAGGCATCAAATTCACCTTTAGCGCCGTCATGAAAGCTTATCCGCGCAAAGGATGAATTTGCTGAGCGGTTGATATCAGTCAGCGCGAAGCGTGAAAATACCGCCTGCGCTAACATGTTAATGCATATCAGTTGTTGAGCGGCTGGATACCACTCAGCGCAAAGGGTGAAATTACCGCCGTTGCTGGCATCTCAGAAATTTCTAAACAAATGAAAACATCCCAGCGAAAACATGATAAAACGAATAATCACGTCTCAATGTGTTTACTATGAGCACCGCCGGTATAAAAACAGCCTCATCCCACCAGAGTCCTCATTCGGCATTCTGCTGCCGGCCCTGAAAGGTGACTTCGGGTCACTCTCCGGAGGCCAGCATAATTTTGGTTGCTGGGAGGATACAGTGGGTATCCTCACGACGGGGGACGAGTTACGCCGGGGTCCGCAGAGGGTGGCTCCTCACCGCAGACCTCGGTGAAGATTACGCTCATGTTGCGGACAAGGGGGGCTTCCTTGCTGTGGACCTTCAAATTCGTGAAATTTTCGGGGTAAATTCACCCATTTTTCGAGGTTAATTCACCTCATTTTCGGGGTAAATTGGACCCTCTCTCGCTGCCAGTTCGCACCATTTTCACGGGAAATTCACCTCATTCTCACCTATCCTAGCGGCAAATTCACCCATACAGTGAATTTAGCGCGGCAAATTAAGACTTCATGCCGACTTGTACATGAGCATCAAGTCTCTTTTGCTGAGGCATCAAGTCTCGAATTGGCAGAGTAAAGGAAGGAAGTGCAGAAGGGGTTGTGAATTTTATGCCGGTAGCAACCGACGATTTACTGCTGGCTTCTTATGTTTTGCTTTTTGATCCCACATTGTGATACCCCCACGGCCTGCTGTAAATGTACGGCACCCTGCTCTGCTCAGGAGAGTCCATACCTACGTACAGCAACTTTCGGTTAGACGGAAGTCAGTCACCACCGTTCTAACTAACTAATCCGTCTCAGGTAGTTGGCTCACGCAAAAGTTTCTGTGAGCGAAAACTTCGCTAGGTCTCGCTAGTAAATAATGAATATAGTTAGGTCCGTGGCTTGCATCTTAAAGAAAAAATTTAAATCTCACCCGCGGCTGGCGATATGGTAAGATGACCCGCTGCGCTCTTCTCTCGGCCTCAATAAATTAGCGGACCGGCGAACGCGACCACCTTGACAGCCGCGTGTGAGATTTAAACGTTTTATCTTGAGGAATTAAGCCACGGACCTAACTATAGCTAAAAACCACACCGCTGCTGGTGGCCGGCTTGCAGGGAAAAAATTCGAAAATAGTACTAGTTTTCTTTTAAGGATACCTATAAAAAATTTTGCAATGATTATTGATTAAATACACAGACAATGCAAAAAAAAATCACTGAGCAACACAACCAGCCCATAATCCTCTATTTCGGAGCAAGATTTAAACACTTCATTCCCATAGGCGTAGCGCAACCTCACTGAACAGGCACCCCCGCGTGCGTGTGCGGAGCGAGGGGAGGAAGCGAAGCAGCATACGCGCGCACACGCACGCGAACGATCCGAATATGCATATTTCTCCGATAAATTGGGGGTATCTGGAGTTACGGAGTCTGCTTAAAACATAATTGCCCATTGGAAAGGCAGCTGAACTCAACTTCATACCTATAAGTACTAAATCTGCACAGTATAAAATGAGAGGCAACTTAACAAGTTGATTAGGTAAACGAATATTCACCGCTAACGATTCCGACATGGGCGTGAATACATTGACAAGAGGAAAAGAATGACTTTAAACTGGCTACACTCTAGTCTAGCAGCCGGAGCAAACAAGAGGTCAAGCAAACAATCATGTGGTTTACACTCTGTGAGCGCTACACTGCAGCAGACTAAAGTTGACCGAAGCAACTGCTTGGTACATAACTGTGATAGATCAGATATGAAAAGGTGATGTAGGACAATCTGCAAGATTTTTAGAGTACCTTCACCTTTTTGCGGGATCAGCTCAAGTCTCTCTCTAACCGGAATTTTGTGAAATCCCAGAATGCCTGCTTGTAAAATTGCAGACAAAAGAATGTATACTTTGTTTATCTTGAATTGTACAAAATACGGTCCGCCAATAGTCCTCTAATTGGCCCGCTAGTACCGTAGTGTACGTCCACGACGCGTTGTGCACCCGGTGTGCAGAGCAATCGATTCGTCAATGCCGTCACTCGGCCACCCACCCTGCCACCCGGGTCTGCCGAAAACGCGTCGTGGACATACACTACGGTACTAGCGGGCAAATTAGAGGACTATTGGCGGACCGTGTTTTGTGCAATTCAAGATAAATAGAGTATATACTTAGGTCCGCGGCTTGCCTCCTCGAGAAAAACATTCAAATCTCACCCACGGCTGACGAGGGCGGTCGCGTGCGCCGGCCCCGTAATCGATTCAGGCCGAGAGAAGAGCGCAGCTGATCATCTCACCATACCACCAGCCGCCCGTGAGATTTATGTGAAGCGCCCGCCTCAGCCGCGGGTGAGATTTGAATGTTTTTTCTTGCGAATGCAAGCCACGGACCTAACTACCAGATAACAAATCGACCTGTGTCTCACCACGAAACTCTGGATCTCACCGGTCAACGCTAGCAGTTCGATGGTTATTTGCATTTAAAGTAGGAGATTATTGGCCAAATTGAATTATTAGGAGTTACGGGAGGTCCTCTATCGGTTGGATCCCCTTCTACAGTCTTTTATTGATTTTTTTTGGAAAATCAATAAAATCGATTATTCCAAAAAAAATCGAGAAAATTCTATTTATTGATAGAAGATTCTCAAAAACTCATAACTGTCAAGCTTGACCACTGATTTTCTACATTAAAGGGAAATATCGTCACGTTTGGCGAACTCTTTTTCATAGACTATACTTATGGGCCGTATGCATACCTCGTTGGACAGGGTTCTCAGGCAATTCTCGGCCCCTACAGTCCAGCTCGTTCTCCCAATCTCCTGACCACGGCTGTTGCTGTTAGGGCGAACTGGACGAGCCCAGACAGCAACAGCAGTTGCCCGGACAACAACAGAAGCCGACCCGCAGGTTGGGGGAACGAGCCGAACTGTCAGGCGGCTCGGTGCCGAGAATCGCCTGAGGAGAATTCCAGTAAGAGCGAACTAATGTTGGGGGGACCGGAAAGTAATGTCGTTTCTGCGCATGTCAATACTCGATTGTCATTTATCAGCTCATTGTTTGGTTCAGAGGCGTTTCATAGACATTGTGAGATTATAGTGACTTCTTTACATATAAACAATTAAATTACATTTATTTTGGTAATTTCGGGTAAAATGGCCAGCTAAATACCAGAGGAGGTACACATCCGGCATTAGATGCCTTTGAGTGTCGCAAGGGAAGTAACGCAACCGTTGCTACCGAAAACCTTTGCGATGATTATTCTAATGCATTGGATATTCCTAAATGCCAAAGGTGATTTCCCAAGTGTACTGTGCTTCTCTGGGCCAAATTCCGGTCCGCAATTGCGTCTCGACACACTTTGCGGCCGCGCGCTTTCGAGTCGGATAAGTTTCCAGCGCCGTAGCCGCCGATCTGTTGACTCTAGGTGGGTTTTAGAAACTGGAAACTAAACAAAATTAGAGAAAGCTGTATAAAAAGCCATATCGAGTAGGCTTTGGCGCTGAGAACTCGGGTGGCTCGAGCGCGTGCGTCCGCAAAGCGTGTCGAGACGCAATTGCGGACCGGAATTTGGCCCAGAGCACAGTAAATCGGGTAATTTTGATCTTTCCGGCTCCTATTGATAAGGAAGACCATCAACGTTGGACAACAACGTGTTAGGGGCGGAATTAGGAGCGAATCTGTGTCTGACGATCGAGGATTTGTCAAATAGTCCAGAAGGTTATTGACAATGATGGGGAATACATCATTGATGGAAAAAAGCTTCTTAAAGAATGTATGTGTTTGTATTTAGTGTAAGAAAACGACATTACTTTCCGGTTCCACTATAAGCAAAAATCAGCAAGAAATGCTAAGGAAGTCTTTCACTTGGCGATAAGCAAGTCGGCAGAATCCAAGAATTGTTGAAAAGCATGGTTTACGCACTAGATGGAAATGATCCTCCCCAAGTGAAAACCTGCCTACCACTAATCGAGAAGCAGAAAACCAGTTAATGTCGCATATAAATGTTGTTGACCGGTGTAACTCGAACAATGTGGACCAAGCCAACCTCTGCTGACTCCGACTTTCCTTTTGCTAACACTATGCTTCTCTGGGCCGAATTCCGGTCCGCAATTGCGCTTCGACACGCTTTGCGGCCGCACGCGCTAGAGTCAGTCGAGTTTCCGACGCCAAGGCCGACTCGATATGGCTTTTATATACGGTTTTCTCCCATTTTGTTTGGCTTCCACTTTCTAAAACCCTCCTAGAGTCAGCTGATCGGCGGCTGAGGCGCTGAAAACTCTTCCGGCTCAAGAGCGCGCGGTCGCAAAGCGTGTCAAGATGCAATAGAGGACCGGAATTCTGCCCAGAAAAGCACAGTATACACTATACCAAGGCCAAATCGAATGATCGAAGCATCAAACGATTGAAAAAAAAATTCGACTTCGATTAAAGACAGTGTTCACGATAAGAAAGTTGCTCATTTTAAGCATAGGGTCACTCTAAGAGGAGTAAGACAGGAAGTACGACGGAAAACGCTCAGGAAGTGGGTGAAAATCTAGTGGACCAGCCGACCCATTGGATCACCCCGCCCACGTCCTGTAACAGTTGTCCTGCGTTCATTCCACCAGAGGAACACTCATAAAAATTAAAACAAGTTACTTGTAACATAAATGTAAGTTACTTGTATGTTTCAAGTAACTTACATTTATGCTACATGTAACACACATTTATATAACATGTAACTTGGATTTATATTGCATGTAAGTTGTAGTTATGTTACATGCAACTTACATTGATGTATTCACCATGGGTGGCCTTCATGCGACGCAGAGAACGCATCCTCACGCGTCCCAGCCCACACGCTACGCGGAAGACGCTGCGCGGGACCTTCGCCGTTGATGTGGGGTCAAGTACCCCAAACTTGGGTAATTGAATCGACAGCAGCTCCTATCCTAAGCCTGACTCTGAGGGTGCGTCGTATACACCCCTTAGTAATGCTCCTTGGCCGATTCAAGCTACTTGCGACTTATCTTGTGCCATTTATGTTACATGTAACATATTGGAGGCGCACTGCACGCGGTATCCCGTCAATATGTAACCTAAATTACCTGATATAAGTCGCAAGTAACTTACACGGGATCAAATATGTTACAAGTAACTTGTTTTCGGCCTTTTATGTTGCATGTAACTTCTTTTTGGCCTTTTATGTTACAAGTAACTTGTTTTCATCTTTCTGAGCAGTTGCCAAATTTTTGAATATTTTTTCGAAAGATTCTAACATCCGAGCATGTGCACATCTTTTTTTTTGATTTTCAGTACAGGAAATAGAAAACAAAGTCCCTCTACATACCTAGAAATTTTGATGCGCAAAACCGTTTACGCCGTTAGGTTTGACGCTTTGTCTGCAGTCTCCCGAAACACACCAAACAGGCGTAATTAAATATTTCAGAGGTTTTTAAACAATTTTTAAGGTATTTGAGAGTTCTGTGGGAACTTTTCCTCAATAACCTCTACTTCGTGGACTTACCTAATCGAAAACACCAAAACTAGAATATGTTTTTTTTTTCTAAACCGTGAACACTGCCTTAAAATTGATTAAGTTGATTATACGAAAATTTCACGTTCCTTATAGATCAAAAAGTCGATGATCCGACGAACGTGATTTTCCGATAAGTCGTAGAGACGATCATTTTGAAAAAAAAGTTCAATTTGCTCAAGTATGTTACACACCCAGGTGTCCACATTCGGTGAGTGTAATGTACTGGACAAGGTTGAAAAGGGTTAATTCTTAATTGATGAGTGATCTTTCAGGGTTGCACTAGGGTACATAAAAGAATCTTTACAGGGTGGCCTATAAGGAAGTTCTGCTTTTTAAGATGCCGGTAAAAGTTCACTAACGCACATTTCTGAAGCAACAAAATTGTTTCGAAATACGCTCACAAGGGGAGTGTTTAGAATGCTAAACGCATCTGCGAAAACGACTGGTATCGTTAGTATCTATTGTGGCTCAATAGTAAAAAGGCGCAGTATCCCGCTCCCAGCTGCAGGTTCCAAGAGGTTATGAGCATTTTTCAAGCTTCTCGAAAAGGCAAAGGTCATTTTTTGAGTTTTAAAAAATTTCTGGGATTTCACTCAAAACTTGTATGTAGGGGTATTCTAGGGTGGTGAACACGAATCTGGAGTTCATTTGTCGAAATTTTGAAGTTTACTGTAGGTTACGGTAGGTAACATGTCATTTAGGAGGCAAAACCCACATTTGTATTTTGAAAATCGACAGACGCACGTTGAATTCGTATTCTCCACCCCGAAATACCCCCGTATACAAATTTTGAATAAAATCTGCGATTTTGACTAAACTACCGTATACCCACTGTAATCTACTGTATTCTGCAAAAAAAATCGATAAGCGAATTCCAGATTCGTGTTTGGCACACCAAATAACCCTAAGAAAATGATTTTCAGACAAATCTATCGTAGAAATCTTGAAATCTCGAAAATGGCGTTTTTTCTCGGATTTTTCCCCGGTTGGGGAGCTCCCAACGAAATTAGCCGGAAACTTTGGAAAATCGACTCATAAACCACAGATTCGTGATCAGCGCCCCAATTACTCCCCTGGGAGAATTTTAAGTCAAATCTGGAACGTTTTTCTTAAACGCCTCTAATCGGTATAAGTAAAAGCCCAACCGAAAATCCGTACAAGTCCAAAACGCTGTCAGTCTGGACCAGGGATGAGCGGTATTCCGATTTCCGATGGTTTTGGGCCTTCCGATTTCCGAAAAAAGCCTGAAAATTCGGAAGAAATCGGAAATATTCACGGGAATAGAAATTTTTACTCTTTTCCTTGCCAAATCCCTAGGGAGTTATTTTGAGCGCTACATTCGAATTCGAGGTCCGTTTTCACTTTTCACAAAGCCAGAGTTGATAGTGTTTACATAAAAATTTTAAGTAAAGAAGGATAATATAGTTGTTGTACACGAACGAAATTTTCGAAAGATTTTTCGTAATTTTTTTCGTTCGTTTTCGTTCGTTCGAAATTTCGTCGAACAAAATTTTTTCAAATTTCGTTCGTTCGGAAATTTTTCGAACAAATTTCAAAAAAAAATTCGAAATTTATGACAAATTTCGAAAAAATTTCGAAATTTTCGACGAGTTTCGAAAAAATACGAAATTCCGAAAAAAAAATCGAAATTTCGATTAGTTTCGAATTTCGTTCGTTCGACCTCCGAAATTTCAAACGAAATTTTTTCAAATTTCGTTCGTTCGAAATTTTTTCGAACCAAAATTTTTCATTTTTCTTTCGTTCGACATTTTTTTCGAAATTGTACAACTATAAATGATAAGTTCAAGTTTTTTTTGGTACGTTTAGTCATCAAGGGAGGGATAAGAATTCCACTGAAAGTAAATCCGATTTCCGAATTCCGATGGTTTTCGGCGTTCCAATTTCCGTTTTCCGATTTACGAAGTACAGAAAAAAATCCGCTCATCCCTGGGTTGGACAAAGTATGGAAAATGTGCCTCCACCCGAACCTTGCTCAGGGGGTAGTTTTGTGCGCTGAACACACTAATGAGGACCGTTTCCGGATTTTCCGAAGACTAATGCGCTTTTTGGAAGGTACAAAAAGCACAAAAAATGACCTTTTTAAAGGCAGTGTTCACAATAAAAATCGTTTTTTTGCTTTTCCACATATCTTGAAGACGGTACCATGCTGATTCCAATGATGTTTATAGAATCGTAGAAGACCTTCTAGGAACGGAGCTAAGGTCCCTCAAAAATTGAGCTAGGGAAGCATGGTGGACGAGTTGTCCGAGGCTTGTAACTTCCGTCTTTTGCAGCCGATGTATGCGAGCTGACCTGAGTAGAGAGAGAAGTTGAGAATGAAGGTAAGAACGGGGCCATTAATCGAAAACCATCGCTCATCTCACAATCTCGAGCATTCATTTGTTCACGTCGGTGGGCGTGGAAAGTGCATCTGAGGTGTGACGAGCTAACGGGTGTCCAACTTTGAGGCCGTAGGGGACCGTTCCGAGCTAATTTTTCTTAGTTTTTTCAACGTTAGGGTTGCGCTGGCCCCGCAGCTGCCGACCTCCATCAAAAACTCAGACATGGTTTTTATCGTGGACACTGCCTTTGAGCTAGTAACTTCTTGGAACCTGCAGGTCGGGGCGGAATAATGCGAAGTTTTACTACTGAGCCAGAATGGATGCTAACGATACCAGTCGTTTCGGCAGATGCGTTTACCACTTCAATTGTCAGAGGCCGGATTCTTCAACGAATATACCCCGGGTATGAGGGCGTAGCAGGGTAAAGTCATCCTCATTTTCCTAGGGAATGCGGAGGGTTACATCCTGATTCGCCCTTATACCCGGGGTATAATGATTGACGAATCCGGCCTCAGGATTAAAAGTTGCTTTCACAAGAACACAGTTCAGAGAATGTATTCTTCTGAGCGTCCGTCCATACGGCCTTGAACTCGCATCTCGTCTGAAGGCGCCTTGGAAAGCAGGTATTCAGTGCCAACTTTATTCTATTGCTCTGACTTTTGTACGTGTCTTTTGGGAACAAATTTATGGCCGGTTGGGTACTTGATGCACTTGTCAAGGTTTCGTTCTCTAAGGTGACCGCAGAACGCTAGCATGACACAGCGGTCGTATTAAAGAAATAAGTCACGCATGCCATAGAAATGCACATGACCTTGGACATTTCGCAAAAAAGGAGGATTTCTGAGTATACGTGGGCAAATTGCTTCTCCTTGGTCATCATTTATACTTTCAAAAGGAATTTGTCTGCCTCTAACTAAGGGCTGATCCCAGCGCAAACTGGAGTTTCCAAAAAAAGGTTCAGTTGAATGTTGTGGGGAGAGATGAAAGGGAACAATTCGATGTTCGTTAAATTTTCTTAATACACCCGGGTAGATCAAAAACGACAAAACCATGAGTTTTTTTTTGAAATTTAGAAATTCGAACACTTTCAGCCCAAACTTTGTTCAGGAGGATTATTTTGGCGCGCTGAACACGAAAACTGTGCTTCTCTGGGCCAAATTCCGGTCCGCAGTTGCGTCTCGACACGCTTTGCGGCCGCGCGCATTCGAGTCGGAAGTGTTCCCAGCGCCGCAGTCGTCGATCTGTTGACTCTAAGTGGGATTCAGAAAACTGGCAAGTCTATAAAATTGGAGAAAACTATAAAAAAGCCATATCGAGTCGGGTTTGACG
The DNA here is from genome assembly GCA_029168955.1 of Aplectana chamaeleonis. Taxonomy (NCBI): domain Eukaryota; kingdom Metazoa; phylum Nematoda; class Chromadorea; order Rhabditida; family Cosmocercidae; genus Aplectana; species Aplectana chamaeleonis. The sequence continues at coordinate 2,684,931 of JAPDOI010000007.1, read as the reverse complement.
CTGAAAACTCGACTGACTCCAGCGCGTGCGGCCGCAATGCGTGTCGAGACGTAATTGCAGACCGGAATTTAGCCCAGATAAGAACAGCACAAGGTCCATTTTTTTGTTTTTTTTCGGCAGATTACGGTAGGTTACTGTGGACAAATTATATTTTTCCTACTGTAGCTTACAGAAATCTACCGTAAAACTGAAAATGGACCTTATATTCGTGATCAGCGCCCCAAATAACCCCCTCCCCTAGACAAAATTTGTACTGAAAATGTTCAAACTTCTAAAATTCATAAAATTGCATTCTTTGATCTACATCAGGGATGAGCGGAATACCGATTTCCGATGGTTTCTGACCTTCCGATTTCCGATTCCCGGAAAAAAGCCTGAAAATGCGGAAGAAATTGGAAGTATTCACGAGATAAAAAAATTTTTATGCTTTCCCTGGCCGAATCCCCAGGGGATTATTTTAGGCGCTGAATTCGGATTCGAGGTCCGTTTTCACTTTTAACAAAGCCAGAGTTAATTGTGTTTGCATGAAAACTTTCAGTAAAGAAGGATGAGTTCAAGTTTTTTTGGTACGCACAGTCACCAGGGGGGGAGGGTTAAGAATTTCACTGAATGTATTTCCGATTTCCGCATTCCGATTTCCGACGGTTTTTGACGTTCCGATTTCCGAAATTGAGAAGGTCCTTCCGATTTCCGATTTCTGAAGTTCAGAAATAAATTTCCGCTCCTTCCTGATCTACATATGTGCACTAAGGGAATTTACCGAATTACTTCAGTTTCTGCTGGGATCTGTCCCTAGTGAGGCCATCTCGAGGTTATAAAGGGTCCAAAGTTGTGGAAGCCATCCAAAATCCAGTGAAAACGACTTTATGCATAATTTCATGATGAGCTTGGCTGTATACATACAAATTATTTTTTTACAAAGAAATTAATTTTTTTTGCGAACGTATGCAGAGCAGAGTAAAGCGGTTAAAGGCTATAAAACCGCGAAATTCTCATGGTTCCTACGCGTGCTGGCGCAAAGCGGAGGTTAGAGACAGTGAGAGAGAACAGGACAGACGGGGGGGGGGGGAGAATTGCGCGCGCCGCTCGCGCCATACTGTCCCGCGGGACAACGGTGGGGGACGTGAAATCCTCCTAAAACTCAGAAATTTAGGAGAGGATGAAAAACTTCAAGACAAAAATTAAAAAATTGGGTCATGAAGTAAAACTGGAGCTCTCCGAGGCCCATTTGTGAAGATCGTAGTGTAAAAATCCGGAAAAAATAGTAATTGTTACATATTTAAGTTTTTTTTGTGAGATTTTTAACTTTCATAACTGTCGAAAAAAACTTTGCCTACGAGAGTGCGTAAAAAGTTTACGGAATTTTTTCAAAATTCTGGACACCAAGGGGGCAGAGATTCTTCGATGTACGAGACAACGATCTGCTTGACCCTAATGTCAATGGTATATTTTGTCGCAGTCATGAGCGACAGTCATGGCAGTTAGCACAAATCGTGGCGGGACCAGCATAGGAGCAACGGCACTGGCCGTCGTAAGAGCAGTTGTCGCGTGTCCGCCCCAGCGACGTGCCGCGGAGGGCTGACATACTGCAAATGTGCCGAAGGCTGTCGTTGCCACTGTCGCTGTGCACAGCGACGCGACCGCGCGCCGCAAAAGTATACCATTGGACTGATGAAGAGATACAGCGAGATAGCGTAAGGCCGGGATCATACTTCCAGCAACGAGCGACGCGACGCAATGTTACCACCATTAGCGACTAAAAATCAATATGCCTGAGATGCACTTCCGCTGTCGGCTGGTCGCGGGTAGTATGACTCCGGCCAAAGACAGAGAAAGAGAGCAGTGCACGCGCGCATACGCACGCATCGGAACCAATTGAATTTTGCCCTGAAATATGCAGGGTGGATACTCTATGCCTTCGTCATCGCTGGTTTGTCCTCAAACCCTTCCCTTTTCTACTCAAGACAATTTTTTACTGTGCTTCTCTGCGCTATGTTCCGGTCCGCACTTGCGTCTCGACACGCTTTGCGACCGCGCGCATTCGAGTCGGAAGAGTTCACAGCGCCGCAGCCGCCGATCTGTTCACTCTAGGTGAGTTTTAGATACTGGAAAGTAAACAAATTGGAGAAAACTGTATAAAAAAATCATATCGAGTCGTCTTTGGCACTGGAAACTCGACTGAGTCCAGCGCGTGCGGCCGCAAAGCGTGTCGAGACGCAATTGCGGACCGGAATCAGGCCCAGATAAGCACAGTATTTGCAAGAAGCCCTGATGATTGAAGGTATGCTCACCTCTGACGACCCAGGAAAGACTTCTAGAGAATCGCCTATGCCAGAAACTTCAATTTTCCCTCCTCTGTACGACATTGAGAGAGCACCTGACATTTTTGATATTTCAGTTGAAAAACATTCGGAAAACTATACTCAGGCGATTCTCGGCCCCGAGCCCCCTGTCGGTCCGGCTCGCTTTCCAATCTGCGAGTCGGCTCCTGTTGCTGTACGGGTCACTGCTGTTGCCTTCCGGGCCACTGCTGTTGCTGTCCGGGCTATTCCGGTTGGCCCGAACAGCAACAGCAGTAGCCCGGAGATTGGGAGAACGAGCCGAACTGTCAGGCGGCTCCGATTCCTATTCGTTGCGGCTCGGGGCCGAGAATCGCCCGAGTATTTTCTAAATTTTCAATCAGACTTCAAGCTCATTCAATAGCAAAATGCAATATTCTATTTCACAATTTCAGGAGTTCAAGTGCCTACTACAGTTGATCTTCGGCTAGAATTTCTGCTTTTTACTAGTTTAGCAAGCTTGCAAAAACAACGTCCTCATGCGATTCTCGGCCCCAAGCGGCACCGAACAGGGATGGGAGCCGCCTGACAGTTCGGCTCGTTCTCCCAATCTCCGGGCCACTGCTGTTGCTGTTCGGGCCAACCGGCATAGTTCGGACAGAAACAGCAGTGGCCCGGAAGGCAACAGCAGTGGCCCGGACAGCAACAGGAGCCGACTCGCAGACTGGGAACACGAGTTGAACTGTCAGGCGGCTCAGGGCCGATAATCGCCTGAGTCGATAATAAGTTTTAAAGATTAGTGTTTTGCCACCACAGTGAAATACTCGAATTTCAACACGTTCAATGTTTCTCACATGTTTTTGACACGTTTGTTGAGTTCAATAGGCAGATAACAGCTGTAAAATGCTGTACCAACGTGTCTGAACAGGAGATCTGGTGCGGACGTGTTAAAACACTCTCAGGAGATTCCCGGCCCCGAGCCGCACCGAATAGCAATCGGAGCCACCTGACAGTTCGGCTCGTTCCCCCAATCTCCGGGCTACTGCTGTTGCAGTTCGGGCCAACCGGAATAGCCCGGACAGCAACAGCAGTGGCCCGGAAAGCAACCGCAGTGGCTCGGACAGCAACAGGAGCCGACTCGCAGATTGGAAAAACGAGCCGAACTGTCAGGCGGCTCGGGGCCGATAATCGCCTGAGCTATTAATTCACTGTGGTGGCAAAACACTAACCTCAAGAACTTATAATAAAAAATCAATCAAACAATTTTGAAGAATCCGTGTGTAAATGAAAAATTTAGTTTTCAAGGAATTCACAGTTTCTACGAGAGCAAGGTCCTCTCGAAAAATGAACGAAAAATTAAATCGATGGTGAGGTAGTCAGACTCACCTTGAGTTCGACCACAACGCGGCAATAAAATCGCGAAATGAGGTAAATAAGGCAGTTGTGCGAGGCTGACAACCTTGTCGGCCAGGTGAGAATGAAATACGCACCCTACCACCCGCTCCTCTCTCTTCAACTTCCCTACTAGTAACTCGATCTTGATCGCACAAAAAAACCGGTCAACAAGGTTGTGTAGATAGTGAAAGTCACCTCTGCACGCGCGGGAGAATTGCAACAAAACAAGTAGATAATCCAAGATCAAGAGCACTGGCAATGGCAACAACTAGTCTGGCAGGGTCGATAAATGAGGCAGAAATTCGGTGACATATGGGTGGTTATGAATGGTAGTGAACTTTCGGTCGCACTTCGCTCTCTCGCGATTGCCAGCGGACGCGTGATTACGGGGTCATTTAGTGTCATACGTCCACACCTTGTGGGACGACCTTAGCATCTAGAGGGTCCAAGGAGTCAAATTCTGTTGCTATCGACTGCCCAGGGCAAGGCATGACGCTGTGATCGGTCTGTCAGAGGTGCGGCCCCCCTCCGCCAGCTCGAAACTTTGTGCGGCCCCAGGTGGGTCATCAATGTGATCTTCAGATCAAAGAGGAATTTAGCAAAATTCGATGATGTCGTGAATGTATTACTATTGATTTCAAACCTAAAACTAATTTTCAGTGCATTTTATGAGGTGTCGTTTTATTCTACTTGTCCTTTTACAAAGCTCCTGTACGGCTAAATAGTGTCTGTTTTTGGGGATCCTATGAGCATCCTTAGGGTCCAAGGAGTCAAATTATGTTGTTATCGACTCCCCAGTGCAAGGCAAGGCGCTGTGATCGGTCTGTCAGAGGTGCGGCCCCCCTCTCAGGCTTGGAAATTCGTGCGGCCCCCAGATGGGTCATCAGTGTAATTTTCAGATCAAAGAGAAATTTAGCAAAAGTTGATGATTTCGTGAATAAATTACTATTGGTTTTATACCTAAAACTGATTTTCAATGCATTTTATAAGATATAGTTTTATTCTACTTGTGTTTTACAAGCTTTTGTACGGCTAAATAGTGTCTATTTTTGGGGACCCTATGAGCATCCTTAGTGTCCAAGGAGTCGAGTTCTGCCATAATGCCTTGCAACTGACTATACGTACCTTAATATTTCGAAAATCTAAAAATGGACCTCAAATTCCAGTTCGGCGTCCCAAATAACAACCACAGAGAAATTTTGAGCCAAATCTGAGACTTTAACCAAACTACCGTATACCCACCTTAACCTACCGTAATCTATCAAAAATCGATAAACAGATTGCAGATTCGTGTTTAGCACTGCAAATAACCCCCAGAGCTACAATTTGAGCCATATCTATACATAGTAGCACTCCGGAAATTGTCAAAAGTCGCGATTAGCCGTCAAATTTTCATCCGTAGGGATGCTCTGAACGAATTAAGTCGAAAATTTCGGCGAATCGACACATAAATCACAGATCTATGATCACCGCCCCCAAATAACCCACCTGGAAGAATTTTGAGTGAAATCTGAAACATTTTTTTAACGCTTCCAGAGCCCTCTACTTGGTATACTCTGTCCATCTTGAATTGCACAGAACACGGTCCGCAAATAGTTCTCTAATTGGCCCGCTAGTACCGTATTGTACATCCACGACGCGTTCTCGGCAGACCCGGGTGAGCACCCGGTGTGCAGAGCAATCGATTCGTCAATGCCGTCACTCGGTCACCCACCCTGCCACCCGGGTCTGCCGAGAACGCGTCGTGGACGTACACTACGGTACTAGCGGGCCAATTAGAGGACTATTGGCGGACCAGGTTTTGTGCAATTCAAGATAAACAGAGTATATAAACAAACGCCCCATCGAAAATCCGTACAAGTCCGAAACGCTATCAGTCTGTGCAAAGTTTGGAAAATGTGCCTTCAACCGAAATTTGCTCATTGAAGGGTAGTTTTGAGCGCTGAACACAATTATGGGGTCCGTTTCCAGATTTTCCAGAGACTAATGTGCGTTTTTTGATAGAAAAAAAGCGCTTAACAAACAATCAGAGGCTTCTAGCTTTTTCAAATCTGTAACCCATAAATCCCCGGGTTATTCTCTTGAATTGAATGCTCAGAAAACGACTTAGAATTCAGGCTCAATACGTCAAATAATTCTTCATTGAACTTTTTAGTCAAATTCGTCCGAGAAATACAAGCGTCACGTTCAGCTCAGCTGTGAGGAGACACGAGTGATATATCCCACTATTCAGAATTTATATAATAAAACACTTCCTATGGAGAAAACGCTTCATTCTCAATTCAAAACAGCTCGATTTTCAAGCAAAATGCAGGAACATGAATTTTCAGTAAATTTCAAATATATGCTTTAATGTTTTTGTACAATTCTCCAATGCTTAAACATTCGGAAAATAAAATAATCTTAATTTCCAAATGAATGAAGTTTTCGAAAACGGGTACCAAAAGTTACAACTACTGGTTTTATGAAAATCTGAATATTAATGGCGCAATTATGTATTTGATTTGGTCCTAAATTTATAATAAAATATCAAACAATTGAAATTTTCAAAAGACCTTATTTTAACTTTCTTCTTCAGATATCGCTTTGTTGGAACTTACTATATCACTCTGAGAAAAGTTTCTTCGAATATGATATTGTTTTGTTTTCGAAGTATATTTTGTTTCTGTGATATTGATTTGTTTACATACTGTTCTTTTTTTTTCGACGAACTTTAGCGTGTATGCTGATAAATAAACAAATAAATAAATATTGTAAAATTTGAACCACTTTTAATCGAATTTCGTGCGAATGAAATCGAAAATCCGTCCCTATTCAATTCAAATGGCAATTTTTTGGCAATTTTCGAATACTGCATGCATTCTTTAGTACAAGTCCCCAATGCTTGAATATAGGGAAAATATAATAATCTTAATTTCCATATGAATCAAATATTCGAAAAAAGGTACCAAAAAACATAATCACCCTTTTTTGATGAATTTTTGAACATTAATGGAATAATTATATATTTGATCCGGTCCCAAGAGTATAATAAATTAATATCAAATCAATTGAAATTGAAAAAAAAACTTATTCGAACTTCAAATATCGCTTTATCATAATTTACTATATGACTCCTTTCTTCGATATTGACTTTATATATTTCGAATCACACTTTTTTAGAATTTCGAAAATCCGTCCCTACTCAATTAAAATGAATATTTTCGATTATGGCATGAATACTATTATACTGTGTTTATCTGGGCCAAATTCCGGTCCGCAATCGCGTCTCGAAACGCTTTGCGGTCCCACGCTTCCGAGTCAGAAGAGCTTTCAGCGCCGCAGCCACCGATCTGCTGACTCTAGGTGGGTTTTCAAAACTGGGAACTAAGAAAAATCGAAGAAAATTGTATAAGAAAGCCTTATCGAGTCGGCTTTGGAGCTGGAAACCTGACTGACTCGAGCGCGTGCTGTCGCAAGGCGTGTCGAGACGCAATTGCGGACCGGAAGTTGACCCAGATAAGTATGGTTCTATCATGACCTGTTTCAGCTCAAGAAAAACGTGTAAATTAAATCGCGGCTGGCGTGGCGGTTTAAATCTCAATCTCTGAGAATTAAACCGCCGCGCCAGCCGTGGTTTGAATTTAAACGTTTTTTCTTGAGGACATAGGCCACGGACCCAACTATACAGTACAATTCCCCAATGCTTGAAAATTCGGAAAATAAAATAATCTAAATTTCAGAATGAATGAATAAAAATCAAAAACAGGCACCAAAACTACTGGTTTTATGAGTATCTGAATAATAATTGCATAATCATGTATTTGATGCGGTCCCAATATCCTCTATATATAACGAATTATAATAAATAATTTATAAAATCAACTGAAAATTTCAAAAATTCTTTTTAGAGATTGTTATTGAAATATAGCATTATTAAACTTACTCAACGACTATGTGAAATATTTTTTCCAAATATGACTTTCTAAATCTCGAATCACACTTTTTTTCGAATTTCGCACAAATTAAATCGAAAATCTGTCCTAATTCAATTCAAATGAATATTGGAAATATTTTCTCAACTTTCAAATCATAGTTCAAAAAATTAAGCAGTCCACGAATATTGCATGAAGACTATTGTACAATTCTTCAAAGCTGAAATATTTGGAAAAAATAATTTTTAAATGTCCAAATTAATCAAATATTCGAAAAACGTACCAAAAATTTCAATTACTGGTTTTATGAATATTTGAACATCAAAGGAATAATTACAGTCCACGCAAACGAAAAAAAACCGATTGTGCGGTTGCGTGTTTCTGCTATGCATACTGCAGGTAGCACCATAATCGACGACAAAACTGTATTTTTTTCCCGAATTTTGAAGAAAAAACACCGCGAACGTCGAGAAACGGTAAGTCCTCCCCGACCACCACACATATCAATACACCTAAAGTCTTTATCAAAGATACACGCAGGAATAACAAGAAAAAAAAAAGAAAAAAATCAAACAAATGGGAGCAACAGAGAAAAAATATTGTTTTCTTTGTTCTGTGTCTTTTCTTCAAAATTCAGGAGGAATTTGCAACTTTGCCGTCGATTATGACGCAACCTACGGTATGCTTACTGGAAGTACGCAACCGCGTTTTTTCGTTGCCGTGGACTTTATATATACTGTGCTTATCTGGGCCGAATTCCGGTCCGCAATTGCGTCTCGACACGCTTTGCGGCCGCACGCGCTCGAATCAGTCGGGTTTCCAGCGCCAAAGCCGACTCGATGTAGCTTTTTTATTCAATTTTCTCTAATTTTTCTTAGTTTTCAGTTTCCAAAACCCATCTAGAGTCAGCAGATCGGCGGCTGCGGCGCTGGAAGCTCTTCTGACTCGGGAGCGTGCGACCGCAAAGCGTGTCGAGACGCAATTGCGGACCGGAATTTGACCCAGATAAGCACAGTAACTAGTTAGGGTCCGTGGCTTGTTTCTTCAAGAAAAAGCATCCAAATCCCACCCGCGGCTGGCGACAGCGGTTGCGCGCGCCGGCCCGCTAATCGATTGACGCCGAGAGAAGAGCGCCCGACAGCCGCCGGTGAGATTTAAACCGTCCGCGCCAGCCAGGGGTGAAATTCAAATGTTTTTTCTTGAGGAAACGCCATGGACCTAACTGTACAACTCTCCAATGCTTGAATATTTGGAACATTAAATAATCTAAAATTCCAAATGTATCATATATTCGAAAAGAAGTACCCAAAAATTAAAATTACCGGTTTCACAAAAATTTCAAGAATAATGGAATAATTATGTAGTCGATCTGGAATTTATTTTGTTGTCAAAAACACGAGAATTTCACATTCTAAATTAGGAAAAACGAGAAATTCAGGGTCTGGAGCAGTCGAGCATGAGCAATTTTACACAATCAGCCGCCAGTCGGCTCCAGACGACGCGTGTGTCAATAAAAAGACGCAGAGCAAGGCCGTTCTCAAAACGATTTTTCAACTTTCAGGGCTTATTCTCCTCAGACTGGTTTATACTTTATTTTGGCAGATTAAAATTAGCCCATTGAGGCGCTTTCCATGCAAGAAACACTCCATTCCCCCCCCCCCCGTAACTGTCCAAATCCGACCTAATTGGCAAAATTCGAGGTTTATATACGATGAAAATAAGAGTTAATCAAAATCTGCATCCATGAAACACAAACATCATTCTACTTCATTTGGCAATAAAAGTAGCAGAGGTCGGTTGATCATGAAAACGTTTAGTAAATTCCAAACAGCGGTTGTCCTTATCATGACAAAAATTAAGATAAATCAAAGGCCACTCCAGGATCTTATAAAACGGAAGAACGACCGGTGTGTCACGGTACAGATAAGGAGGTAAACGGGCGTAGCAAGGTTTGGAATGCTTTGTGATTCCCGATGGTTTAAGTGTTGCCGCCCAAACCAGCTTATGGGCCGGCGCAGGAAGAAAGAAAGCACCGAGTTATTTGCCCGACACCCAAGATGAGGGACGCCGCTGGTACCAAATAACCCATTACATGTTCGGTCGAAAATAATATTGCGACCACTAGAATTCAAGGTGTGAAATATTATGAATTCCTCCAAAACATAACGGAGAAGACTATTTCTAATGTTACTTATAGGAGGTATTGTTTCGAAATTCTTGACATAACCTCCTGATCATCGGCTAAATAGTGTTTGCTCCAAATATTTGAAATTTCCTCATTTCCGTCTTTCAAGTGGTAATTATGGTGCAAAACTCGTTCGGGGGGTGGGGGGCACTCGGAATCCAAGTGAGAAATGGATGACTTTGCTTTTAGAAATCGATCTCATTTCATGAAATTTCTAGGAAATTACGAGTGATAACGTTATCAAACCTCTGATAACGAAAGAAAATTTCATTTTCATGCATGAATATTTTCATTTCTAAGGGTAAATCTTGAGTGATTGTGCCATGGTAGTATTTCTCCGCTACTCAGAAGTTTCAACCCTAGTTACATGTTTTCCTCAGTAACATACATTGAAGGGCACAACTAACTTACTTAAAGGCAGCGTTCACGATAAATTGTGGATGTTCAGTTTCTCAAAGATTATGATAGGTCAAGAGCTTACTGTGGCAGCAGCGTCAAGCCTAGTTTTGACTGCATCGTTGCTGTTTTTCATGGCAGCGATTTCGCACCCGCTGCTGCAGCGATGTAGCAGCGGCAGCGATTCTGTTCATAGTGCATAGCCTCACAGATGATCGAAGAAATTCAATCAATCAGTGAAATTAATGGCTGGTAGTTATTAATAACACGTTTCGACCCGTAAACATTGACCTTGTCATGTGAAAGGGTCAACGTTCACTAGACGAAACGTGTCATTCGCTGGCAATCGCCCCATCGCTGCCATTTTGGCCGCGATGGAGCGACGGTCAGCGACCATTGAGAATCACTCTTCAAGCAGCGGTGCAGTAAGACATAGTATTTCGTCGCCGCGACCCAGCGATGTAGGACGTTTGCCACGAAGCGATCACAATTGGAGCGACTTTCCATTACGCGCGATGAAAAAGGAACAGTTGTCCCTCGAATGGCCGCAGCGACCACTTGCAGTCAAAACTAGGCTTCAGGAAAAACTGCAGAAAAAGACGAGAAGTTACTTTTTTTACCATTGCTGACCGGCCGTTTGCGTGCCCTTCAATGTATGTTACTGAGGAAAACATGTAACTAGGGTTGACACTTCTGAGCAATCGTCACCTCGCAAACGAAGAGACCGGCTTAGTTGAATAATTTGGCGTTCATGAGTGCGACCCAATGAGAGATGGCGCGCGCGACGAGATAACCGCCGCGTTTGGCATGTCTTGCCGCGCGCGCGGCAGTTTTCGCCGCGCAGTAGGCTGGGACGGATAATCAGGATCGCAAAATTCCAAGAGAGCATGATTTTCAGGCAAACTACCGTACTTCGAATCGACTGAACAACACCGTCCACCGCGAACTCGTCCAAATCACCGCTGCCATTCCTATTTTTCTGTGTCCCTGGGGGATTCGAGGTCCAAAAACTAACTAAATTGGTTGTTTATAGTAGTTTTCCTATGAGATTTTCATAAAATCAAATTGGTTTAGGAAAGATTCTTTTTGAAAAAGAAATTCACATTTTTTTTTGATATTAATCACAATAATAATTATAAATCTCTAATAAAATAGGGAAAATGGTGAGTAAAGCGACAACAGTGTAAACAGTGCTCAAGGCTACATACCTAGATGGGCGGCTTTGAGGTGTCAGATTGTTGACCCATCTCCGGCCAGAATGACCCAGCGATATTGATTTCCGGCGGCTTGGTGCGGGTTAATGCGCTCTATTGCCACTTTTTGAAATTCTATATCCTTTCCTTCATCTTCAACTGTCTATTCAGCTATTCCCAAGCAAAGTTTGAACTCTTAGCCTGCGAAAGTCTTGAAATTCTCTCTAGGAAGATCAAAGATTCCCGGGGAAATCTCATTACAAGTGGGAGGGGCGGTGGACGAGTTTTCCGCGCCACGTTGAGTTGGGTCATTTTGTTGGCGACAAGAGTATTTGTCGTACGGCTGTGCCGACTGTTACTTCTTGATTTTTGTTTCTTTTTTTTTCGTTTTCGTTTCATGTGGTATGTTGTTCTGGTTATAAATAGTCCACAGTATGTAACCAAGGTTTTAGTAGCGTTTGTTGGGTTCGGAAATCGAGTTTCCAAACATGTCCATTGAAATCATTCCTCGCTTCCGGCATGGAACCAAATCCAAGTTTTCAGTCTCCGTGTAGTCTGATATTTCTGTCTTTTATAAGTGGTGGATGAATGTTTGAAGTATCTAACTAGGGGTCCAAACTGGACTTTCGAAAAACTGCCCAGTAAGGGTTCTGGAGGAGTTAGAAGAAGCATTTTATGCTTTGAAATTTCGTTCAAGGCACCCGGGTAGATCAAAAGACAAACGAAAACTTATTTTTTTAAATTTCAAAATTTGAAACTATTTTGGCCTAAGCTTTTATTGCGAAAGGATTATCGTTACGCTGGTCACGATTATGACGTTCGCTTTCAGTCTTTTCTATCATAATAATGACCTTATTGTAAAAAAAATGACGGTTTACCTAACGTAGACCACTGCAAATTTCTGAGAAAAAGTGAAAACGGGTCTCATATTCGTGTTTAGCGCCAGAAATGACCTCTGGATCAGGGTCGAGCAGGCCGTTGCTCCAATTTTTGGCGGGGTTACGACCCCCTGTTGACCAGAATTTTGGAATTTTTACGACCCCCCCCCGCAGCGGTATCACCCAAATTTGTAACGTCGGCGTGAACACGGAAGAGACTTCGCGTTCACTGTTGAAGGTTGGCGCAAACTCGGTGTCATATGCTATAACATAGGTGGACCGAGTTTGCGCCAACCTCCAATGGGGAACGCGAAGTCTCTTCAGGATCCATGCCGACCATATTCAGCACTCCGAATAACCTCTGAATAGCGATTTGATTTTAACTGAGAGCTGATCACGGTTGAGCAGGCCTTTGCTTCAATTTTCGACGCGGTTAAGACCCCCTGCTGACCAAACTTTTTGAATTTCTCTCACGACCCCCCACCCCGCTGCGATAGCACCCAGATTTGTATTCGGCACAATGAATGACCCTTCAATAGAGATTTTAACGAAGATCTGATCACGGTTGAACAGGCAGTCGCGCCAGTTTTTGGAGGAGCCGCGACCCCCCTCATGGCCAAAGTTTTGGAAGTTTTCTTACGACCCCCGTTCCCGCTGCATAGCACCCAAATTTGTAATTGGCACACCGAATAACCTCCGAATAGCGATTTGATTTTAACTGAGAGCTGATCACGGTTGAGCAGGCCTTTGCTTCAATTTTCGACGCGGTTAAGACCTCCCTGCTGACCAAACTTTTTGAATTTCTCTCACGACCCCCCACCCCGCTGCGATAGCACCCAGATTTGTATTCGGCACAATGAATGACCCTTCAATAGAGATTTTAACGAAGATCTGATCACGGTTGAACAGGCAGTCGCGCCAGTTCTCGGGGGAGCCGCGACCCCCCTCATGGCCAAAGTTTTGGAAGTTTTCTTACGACCCCCGTTCCCGCTGCATAGCACCCAAATTTGTAATTGGCACACCGAATAACCTCCGAATAGCGATTTGATTTTAACTGAGAGCTGATCACGGTTGAGCAGGCCGTTTCTCCAATTTTCGACGGGGTTACTACCCCCTATCTACCATAATTTTCTTACGACCCCCCCCCCCTCGAAAAATACTCGGTGTTAAGTGGGGTGGGGTGGGGCAGTGTTGTATCGCACTTGGGAACGGCCATTTTTCCGTGCCGCAATGACTGTCCTGATTTTGGCGGGGGAGGGAAACACCGGGTAGGTGCTCAAATCTAGTGCGGCACGGAAAAATGGGCGTGGCCAAGTCCACTGCGCTACAGTGCCACCCCATCCCACATACATAGCATGCTCATCAGATTTATATTTAGCACACCGAATAACACCTGAGTAGAAATTTTTACGGAGATCTAGTCACGGTTGAGCAGGCCTTTGCGCCAATTTTTGGAGGAGCTACGACCCCCCATTGATCATAATTTTGAAAAAAATTGCCATCTCCCCCCCCCTTCCGACAAATAGGCATCAAATTTGTATTCAGCACACAGAATAACTCCGGGTAACTATTAATACCCCATTTTAGTTCAACAAGTGATCTGGAGAAAATTCTTTTTTTTTTTTTTGAAAAAAGATGCGAGCCTCCAAAAACAATTCGAGAGTTTTCCACGGTTTTTACGACCCTCATCCGTTGCTCTGAGTGGCAAACCTGGGGACAGGGGCTCTCTACACACCGAGGGAGAAGCTGTCTCGGTTTTAGTGGCTCTAATTCCACTCAGGACCACTCTGCTTGAATTGAGTAGCGTGATGAGTCGAACTACAATAATGGGACAACTCCTCCCTCTGTTTGTAGAGAGCCTCGATCCCGCAACCCTGATCAACTCTGCCCGTGCCCCTAGTCAGGCATGTATCAATTACTCGGTCGCTAGAGTTCTTGAAATGGAAGAATTACTTGTTTGTGTGCATTTAAGGTTAATAACAACTTCTCTAGAGTTCATGAATGCCACTTGGATCCGTCGTTTTCGAATCGTTTATTTTTGTTTCCTCAGTTAATTCGCCGTGAATATTTCAGGCGAGCTCTTACGTGTTGGTAACCCAAGCGGACCATGTCGGCCCCACCACCAGTCGCCGGTGTCGAGGATTCGGCTGACCGAAATGTCGAAATGTGGAAGATAAAAAGGCTAATTAAGAGCTTGGAACTCGCGAGAGGGTATGTTTCTGGTTTTACAAAGATACTGAAGTGCCTTTAAAATGGTCAAGTCTAGCGCTGGTTTGGCTGATCCGGTCTCAGGCAATTCTTGGCCCCGAGCCGCACCGAACAGGGATCGGAGCCGCCTGACAGTTCGGCTTTCTCCCAATCTCCGGGCCACTGCTGCTGCTTTTCCGGCCAACCTGAATAGCCCGGACGGCAACAGCAGTGGCCCGTAAAGCAACAGCAGTGGCCCGGACAGCAACAGGAGCCGACTCGCAGATTGGGAACACGAGCCGAACTGTCAGCCGGCTCGGGGCCGATAATCGCCTGAGGTGTTTCGACGGTTTTTTTTGTTAAGGAAAGTTCGCTCTGGCTTCTCAATGTGACTTACCTGTCATCTTGTGGTCAACTAAAGTTTTTCAATCTCTAATATGCTTGAGAGCTCTCGTAAATGCAGTTTCTTTCAAGCAAGGGCGAAGTTAAGACCACCGTTCTATTTTTTTGCCGCATGTATCGAAGTTAAAAAGCGAAAGAACAGTACGATTTTCCTTTATTAATCATCAGATGTTGACGAAAAAATTACCCATTCAACTCCAACTTCCGTATATTTGAAAGGTCAGGCCTGATCGGTCACGTATCACTATTCGAAGTTTTCTTTCCAGTAATGGAACGTCGATGATTTCGCTTATCATCCCGCCACGCGATCAGATTGCTCGAGTCCAGAAGATGCTTGCTGATGAATACGGTACCGCGTCGAATATCAAATCGCGTGTGAACAGGCTTTCCGTGCTAGGAGCCATCACTTCTGTGCAGGGTCGTCTGAAACTGTACAATAAAGGTAACAATTTCGGTTTTGTTACCCCGGAATCCTGCAGTGTAGAACTCTGAACATAAGGGGCGCATTCAGAACTCAAAAGCAGCATACACTCAAAAATATTATTACTTTTTTTCATGATACGAAGGTTTGGAATTGTTGGTATTGAGAACTGACGTTATGTAAGTGAAGAATCAACGGGTAGTTTCAAGTTGGATTGAAGGTGGACGATGAAGAAGGGCAGAATCTATGAAATTCTTGAAAAAATGGAACAAGGATTCACCCTAATCCCTACCCCTCCTTTGAGAGTATTTTTGAGGGAAGCGACGGTTTTAAGCTAAAATGGGCGGAGTCCCGACGCCTAAGTGGATAAGCGCTGGCCAAACACGGTCATGCTAACTCGTTTCTCATTATTGCATACTTATTAGGCTGGGAAAGCGAGAACTTGGATTAGGTAGTGAAACTAGTAGAATTCTACGGCCTCTTCTGGAACGAAGCCTTTTGGGATTCATCACCCGTAAGACCATGACCCAAGAGTGATCGTAGTGGCGAGATAGTGGCCTAGATAATTAAGAAGTACAGAGAGTCCGGGGTGAAATTTTCTGAAACCGCGGTTTTATCGCTCATTGATCTAACCCAGGATTGGGGGTTTAAAATCGATGAATTATTTTGAAAAATTCAATAGGGTTTGCACCTAACCTTGCTTCCTCCATATCAGTTGAATTTGTGAGGAAGGAGGGCGTAGTTAGTCAAAATGGGTGGAGTCTTGTTGCTTAGGTGGCCACAGTTGGTTCAAAGACGGTCATTCCATCTCCTTTTTGACGCCTTGAATGGCGCAAGTCTTCAAATAAGGTCATTGTTATACTTTCCGACAGCCCTGTCGCGGTCGCAGATGAGAGCGGCATTGCTTTCGCCGAAGGCTTGTGCTATGCCATACATCACGCCAATCAGCGTCTGATACGCGCCATTTCCCGCGTAATTGCAGACAAAACGGATGAATAGCCCGAAATATTAGTGCAATTCGGTTCAAATTCAGTTCTTTAAAGGGGCAGGCTCTAAGATTCATACATTTAAGAGGAGTTGGATACACCAGGAGAGAAACGAAAGAAGGAACTACGAAAAGGGATGAAGAACAGAGGAAACCTGCACTGGACCATTTACTCCGTAGCTGTCGCGGGCATCGGTCAAAGTGCGCCCCACTGCGACCGATACAGCGACCGATTGTGGCACGGCTTTAACATTCGAATGTATAATACCCGTATGCAAGCCTGCGACGCGACCGGCGCATGCAAATGTTCCCGCGACAGCTCTTTTCAAGGTGAGAGGGTGGGTCCCGACACGATTCGTAGCAAATGAGCGAACCTGTCGCGGTCGCAGACTGGAGGTACAGCAATGGCCTAAAGGTGGTGCGGGTTGGGAACGTCTATGCCGGCTTCAGTTTGCCATGGCAACATCCGAAATTATCTGACTTCTCAATATCGCGCAATCTGTTTTTTTTGTGAATTAGTTGACTAACTCAGGTACTGGGGGTTGGGGGGGGGGGGCGCTGTGACGCAGATCCCCAGGCTATCGCCACTGTAATTGGGAGTGTAATTGGCTGGCTGGATCCATAATGTTCAACCTACACGTGGTGGATCTGTGGAGCCGACGTTATGGAGACTCATCAAACGGGCATCAATCACTCCATGTGGAGTTTTTTCGTATTCGTATCGCCACTGTTTGGCGGACCCCACGTTAGGGCGGAATGAGGGATGCGATTCAGTCGCTAACCTAGCAACCAAGTCCAACAAGTCCTCTCTAATGCGTACGGGAACCACAGATGCGCCAATACGCTTTCCAACGGCGCATTTTGTTTGACATCTGACACTGAAGAAGACCAGTGAAGGCGAATAGTGGTCATTAGTGGTGGGTATTCTCAAGAATTCAAATTTCAGTGCCACCAAATGGTTTGGTTGTGTACTGTGGAACCATTGTGACGGATGAAGGAAAGGAGAAGAAGGTCAACATAGATTTCGAACCCTTCAAGCCTATCAACACGTCGCTCTATCTCTGTGACAATAAATTTCACACCGAGGCTCTGCAAGGTTTCGTTTGTTTCATTTTCGCCAAATCAGTGCTTCAAGATACATGCGATTTTGTAGTGAAGTGACCAGAGTGTAGATTTGTTGTCTAGGCCTTCTCGCTGATGACAACAAGTTCGGTTTCATAATTATGGATGGAAATGGAACACTTTTCGGAACGCTCCAGGGAAATGCTCGCGAAGTGCTGCATAAATTCACGGTCGATCTACCGAAGAAGCACGGTTCGTTCAGATTTTTGAACCTCCACGACCTCAGAAATTTTTCTTAGGGAGAGGAGGTCAATCTGCGCTTCGATTTGCTCGTCTGCGTATGGAAAAGAGGCACAATTACGTGCGGAAAGTAGCAGAGTGTGCGGTGGAAATGTTCATCAAGAATGACAAGGTGTGAAGTTTCATTGAAGTCTGGCTGGATTTGTTTGGAAATCCCATGAGATGGTTCAGGTGACCGTTGCTGGATTGATCCTGGCGGGTAGCGCCGATTTCAAGACCGAGTTGGGGCAATCCGACATGTTTGATCAGGTAATTTTTTAGGAGTTCTCTATCAACTAATGGGTCTTTCACAGTCTGCCGGACGAAGTCGTCCGGCATGTTATAAGATAGGACTGCGGCGTCAGTGCACCCCGCACTGCGGTGTCGGCCGACCGACGTCTCAGTGCGGTGAAATCATTGACACGACGCCGGATCAAGTTATGACGGGTTAGAACGGGTTGTTTTCGTCTTAAATTTTGTACTGAAAAGTCGGAACTGGCGGCTGTTCACCGCAGCTTCCCTCGCACTGCGGCTCACTTTCAACTTGCCGGACGACGTCGTCCGGCAGACTGTGAAAGGGGCTTAAGGAACCTCGCAGGGCCATCCCCATCATTCGCAGGGCCATCCCCAGATGATGAGTGTTTCCTGGTTAATTCTGGTTTGATGTCTCCGAATCTGACATGGGATTTTGCCGCGGGCACCGCTGAACGGAGTTATAAGTGTTTTTGAAGCTTCGCGAATAGGTATCCATCAGCTAATTTTTAGGGTGTTGGAAGAAATTTGTTGAGATTGGACTCAAAACTTCCAACTGGGGGTTATTTAGGGCGCTGGACGCGAATCTGTCTGTCGTTAGACTAAGGTTACTGTAGGTTATGTTATGCATAATGCCTTTTAAGTGACGTTACTTACCTTAATATTTGGAAAATCCAAAAGAAAAAGAAAAATGGGCCTCAAATTCGTGTTCGGCGTCCCAAATAATACCCACAGAGAAATATTGAGCCAAATCTGATACACTGACCAAGCTACCGTATTCCACCGTATCCTTCCGTAATCCAACAAAAATCGATAAACGGATTGCAGATTCGTGTTCAGAGCTGCAAATGACTCCCAGAGCAACATTTTGAGCCAAGTGTATCGCAGCACTCCGGAAATCGTGAAGATTTGCGATTTGCCATCAAATTTACCCCCGATGGGAAGCTTTGAACGAATCAAGTTTAAAACTCGGGAAATATAGGAATATACCCCAGATTTGTGATCAGCGCCCCGAATAACCCATCTAGAAGGGTTTTGAGTGAAATCTGCTACATTTTTTTTCAAACGCTTTCAGACAGACGCCTAACCTAAAATCCATACAAGTTCAAAACTGTGTCAGTCTGTGCAAAGTTTGGAAAATGTGCCTTCATCCAAACTTCGCTCAATGGGGTAGTTTTGAGCGCTGAACACAATTGTGAGCTCCGTTTCCGGATTTCCCAAACACTAATGTACGTTTCCGATAGAAAAAAGGCACCTAAAATACGGTTAGTGGCTTCTAGCCTTTGCGAATCTGTAACTCATGGATCCCCTGCTTATTCTTTCGAAAATTAAGAAAACGACATGAAATCCAAGCTCAGTACGTCAAATTGTCCTTACTTGAACTTTTTAGCTAAATTCATCCAAGAACTGCAAACGTCGTCAGTTCAGCTTTAGGAATTACCAATTTTGGCAGGCTATTACTTTTTTCGCGGATATCCGCAGCAAAATCCGAGATCAGATTCGAAGATAGCGTGCCAGAGTAGAATAGGAAACGTTCACCAGCTTTCTGATCCGGAGGAACACCATGCGAGGTTCCCGTCTTCTTCTGAATCCTAGTCTTTTATTTCAGAGGCTCCAAGCGAAGATGGTCAAGACGGTGGACATTTCGTATGGTGGTGAAAACGGGTTCAATCAGGTTAGTTATTTTGTTGTTGTTTTTTCACACAGCGAGGTATTTTGTCATTTTTAGGCGATTGAGTTGGCTGCAGATGCTCTAGCTAATGTTAAGTTTATCCAGGAGAAGAAACTGATTGGCGGATATTTTGATGAGATTAGCCAGGTATGCTGTTTTTTTTTAAATGAACTTCTATTTCTCCTGCATCGATCTTTCCATCACTTTCTTTGAATTCATCGATTTTTTCCTCTCGAAATAATTGTTATTCTTTAGGATACTGGAAAGTATGTCTTTGGAGTGAAGGACACGCTACAAGCGCTCGAGATGGGTGCTGTGGAGACTCTCATCTGCTGGGAGAATCTCGACATTATCCGTTATAAGCTGAAAAATGCAGCTGGAGGTAGGATTGTTTACAAATCGAGTTCAAAATAAGGAATGGAGGCAATATGCAGGTTGAAGCGGGGTTGTGAAATTTCTCAAGGGGGTGGGGTCGCAAATTTTTTGGCCAGAAATTGAGGGTTAGGGGGAATCGCAAAAATTTGGGAGCAAATTGAAAGTTTCTGGAAGTGAAAAGACAGAAATCATTTTCCACTGCCAAAAATTTACCCTTTTTTGCAAAAAAAAAGTGCCCAAAAGTTACACCAGGGGGGCGTCTGAAAAATATCGAATTTCTGGAAAAACTTTGATGGTCGGGAGTGGGGTAGACTTGTCCACCATGCTTACGCAGTTCAGTTTTTGAGGGCCAGTTGCTCCGTTCCCAGGTAGTCTTGTAAGATTCTAGGGACATCACTGGAATCCATACACAGACATCAGCATTCCTCAAGCCTATACCATGCATAAACGCAGGAATAACCAGAAAAATTGAATTTTTCTCTGTCGAATTTTTCTTTGCCGTCAATTATGGCGCAATCTATAGTATGCTAAGTGGAAATACGCATTGGCACAACCGCCTTTTTACGTTGTTGTGAACTGTAACTTCTCTAAACCAGCAGCTCGGGGCGGCATACTACCCAGTTTTACTATAGAGGCTCAAGAGATACTGACAATACAACTCGTTTTCGTAGATGCGTGTAACGCTCTGTAATTCCCTTGTCATGCTCTAGACAGCGGCCTGCTTTACCCCGTGTCTTTGCACCAGGGTCAAGCAATGTTGGAAATTTTTTAAAGTGGGGGGTCGCTACCAATCCTTAAAAATTGGGGGGGGTCGCACCGCCAGATTTTTTTATTCGTTTTTTTTTTTGGTTTAAACTCAGCTTCATCACGGAATGCTTCTTACACAAGCACGAGTTGTTCAGATTTGTTTGTCAACCGCTGGTGACGTAAATGGTCGTCAAAATTGCAATTGTCCAAATAGCGAAAAAGGGTCTTCTTCTTCTTCTTCTTCTTGTCAGCCATGAACAGAGCTTCGCATCAGAGGCGTAGGAAGTTAGCCACTTCACACGGTCTGTACCATAGATCTCGAGCAGATAACATTGTAGGCCTGGCCGGACATGAAAATAGATGCAATGAATCATATCCAGCACATTCACAATCAGGGCATCTATCAGGGACTGACTGATCAGTCCGATGGGCGTAGGCGTTTAGATATGTGGAGTGACCGCATCGCAGACCAGCGAGAATTGTTCGGGTGCGTCTCGGTAGATCGGCTTCGCTGTCGTCGACCCGTGGGGGTACGCCGCCATAAATTGAGTTGGGCTGAGCATCAGACAGGTACTCTTCCACAAAGCGCGTATGCTTAGCCATCTGAAGTCTTCTGCGGGAGAGCTCGGATGTAGCCCAGCGTTGTTGATCGACAGCAGACAGGGAAGCATTGAGCGGCGTCTCCGTAGGCCTTCCTTCCAGTGTCATAAGCATGGATCTTATGGGCCGTAACTCAGCGGTTTGGTAAAATAGACCCAGTGCTGAAGTAGAAGAAAGCAAAGCCGCTTGTGTAAAGTGAGAAATAAAAAAAATCACCTGTGTGAAGAAGTGGTGTAAAAAGGCCGTTTTTTTTTCAAATGGCCTTTTCAGCCTTGGTTTTCGCTATTAAAAGGCGACAGTCGAGTAAAATATGCATATACTAAATGGATATCAAAAACTACATTAGCTGGATTTTTCTATTAAAAAATTTCTCGTGATTTTCTACCTCACCATGTGGAAAGCTCAAAAAGATTATTGCTGTTCGACTGATTTTAGTGCTTTTAGTCTCTTAATTGCCCGTTTGGGTATTTATTTCTGTTGTTGTCGCTGACACGGTTCTACCGTGTAATAAATCAAATCAAAGAAAACCTTTGAAGTGAGAAACCTCAGAATTTTTTTTGAAAAAATCCAGGTAATGTAGTTCTTGACAACCATGCAGCAGATACACTTACTGTTTGACTTTCGCCTTCTTAAAGTGAAAACCAAGACTGAAAGGTCATTCGGAATAAAACGGCTCTCTTACACCACTTTTCCAACGGGCATTTTTTTATATTTGTCACTTTACATGAACAGCTTTGGCTTCTTTCTGCTTCGTTACTGGGTCTGTTTTACCGAACCGCTGAGTTACGGCCCATCAGAGCAATGTATATGACACTGAAACGCGCCAAAAACCATTTTTTTCGCTATTTGGACAATTGCAATTCTGACGAGCTTCGGCTAGGGGGCGGGTCTACTTTGAATTCAGCGAGGCCACATCTAGGTAGGGGGTCGCAAAGTTTGCCACGAATGAAGTGGGGGGGGGTCGCAACAGCTACCACATTTTGGCCATCGGGTTGCTTCACCCTGCTTTCCACCCAAATGCGTTTTGATACCGCCCATGCCACATATTTTATACCAAATCTAATGTGCTTTTATCTGAGTGTTTTCGAAAGACCAATTCAATGTAGTATGCTTCAGAGGAGAAAGTCCTCAACCTGAGGCCGGATGAGGAGCGAGATAAGTCGCATTTTACTGATAAGGAGACGGGGCAGGACATGGAAACTGTGGAGACAATGCCGCTACTTGAATGGTTTGCTAATAACTATAAGGTGAGAGGATTTTCATTACCAGGAGATTCTCTGCAGTCGGCTGGTTACCGTGAATTTTCTAGAACTTTGGTGCAACACTTGAAATTGTGACCGACAAGTCGCAGGAAGGAGCTCAATTTGTGCGAGGGTTCGGAGGGATCGGCGGTGGGTTCTTGCTTCAAACTCCCGAGAGTTTTGGCCGAGAAATAGCCGCGAAATTGACGAGAAATGGATCACCATGAGCTGCTGCGGAGCCACGTGGGCTAGTTCGCGGCTGATTCTCGGTCAAAACTCTCAGGGTCGGTGCTGAGTGATGATTCAACTTTTTAAAACCGGTTTGCAACTATTCAGGACTTCTGCGTTACCGAGTGGATCTGATGAATGACTTGGTCGACGAGTTTGACGACATCAACTTCGATGACTATTGACCTTGTACGGCGGCTGGCGACCTTTGGGACCTCTGTATTTTGAAGCTTCTATTTAAAATTCCACAAAAACTTTTGATCAGATTGTTATTTTCTTCTCGTCTATACAAAATTCATAATTATGCTCTCCAAGATTTGGCGTATCGATTTTGTTTCTGTACTCGTTTACTTCTCCCGTTAGCATCCTCATGTCTTAGCTCTATCCTCAAACGTATGATGTTTTCCTATTTCTTCGCCTTTGTTCTCATTCTACTCATTTATTTTGTCTTCCCTATTGCCTCCAGCTCTGGTCCAGCCCATTGTGTCGCTCTGCCGCCGTACGAATACCGCCGCCGTCCGCCGAACAGGAGCAGATGGCGCGCGCGTCAGCAGGACGCACCACCACCATCAGCGTCTCGTCGCCGCCGTGCCAACGCTTCTGATACGTCGTCGTCAACGACTGCGCCAGCAGAGCTTTCAACACGTGTCTCAACTACTGGCCAGGGGTGAGTTGTCTCGAATTTGTGAGGAAAAGAAGGTCCAGAATATGGCCAAACATCTGAGGTCGGATTGTCCAACGGTTATACTCCTTGTATAAGGTCACAGCAGGGTATAATCATCCGCTTTTTTAGGTAGTGTGTAAGATTATGCCCTGATTCGCCCTTGTACCCAGGGTATAATGATTGACGAATCATGCCTCTGGCTGTTTCTATCACAGAGGAAGTCCCTACTACCGAAGCATGGGGTTGTCGAAGGCAGCATGCAAGCTCCCAAACATGGTCGAGATAACAGCATAAGTAGATTCGCACGGGCTTTACCTTGTCGACAACGACGTTTGAAGCTCTGAAAATCATCCAGAATGGTAATTTAACAGTATTTGGGCAATCCTGTCTTGCCTGCCCGTATTTTTCCTCCCTTCGAGTAACACAATGAAAAGTTAAACTTGAGAAAACGTGATAATTGAGAGTAATAGCCTTATCAAATAGGAGTCTACGAGAGAAACAGCTTGATTTACCTCAATATAACATGTCTAAATGCCGATTAAATCCCATCGATTTTTAAGAATGCCGCTCTGCTCCGGCTGGCTTCTTGAAATGGAGGATTACTTCGGTAAACGGACTTGCTATAGTCAGGTAAATCGAGATGTTTCTCTTGTGCATTCCTTTTTGATAGTGCTTACTTAGCACATGTTTTCTCAAGTTTGACTTTTCATTCTGCTCCTGAAAGGGTCGGAAAATACGGGCGTGTGAGGCAGGGTTGCTCAAATATTGTCATCCCGGATGGGTTTCAGCGCCTCAAACGTCGTTGACGACGTGGTAGGTGTCGTGGGAGCCTCTTTATGCTGATACCTCGACCATCTTTGTGAGCGTGTATGCTTCCTTTTAAGGAAGTCCTGCACCAAATAATATTCCCATGTCCATCTGTGATATTTCAATGGAGTTTAGGAGCGACACGTCTTCTCCTAAATCCAAACTGCGCGAAAAACTCAACCAGCTTCGGATTTTGCATCAAAAAGTAGAGCATGTTTTTGACACCCAAAATTTTCAAGCGCACCTTCCCTTCTATCTATGCTCACAGAGTTCCTTCAATGGGGAAATTTTGCATTTTTAGGTTTTTCGAAATTGGGAAATCCTATCATGTTTTTCTTTGGCTTTTGGGAGAAATGATCGACTATTGACGAAATAGTCATCATTAGATGAGCATTTGTCCACCGCACTCAACTTTGATGTTAGTAAGTCGTTGTATAGTGGAGATATGACAGAAAGCGTCATTTTCGAAAAAAAAATCTGAAAATCGCAGAATTCGCCTTATTGAAGAAATTTCATTAGATTGTTAAGGTTTTATGACTTACAGGGGAACTATTTTTAATCAGCCTGTCCATTCTAAATGAAAAAAATGTAATTCTCTAGAACCATCGTAGACGTGAAATTCGAGTATGCATTTTGTAGTTGCCCAAAACCACTAAAAATGGTATAGGCGTTTTTTAGAGCTCTGAAGCTAGGTAAAGGTCAGGGTCAAGCGGAATGCTAAATTCCGAGTCGGGGATGGGGAGAGGGTCGCCAAAAATTTGGCCCGAAAATGGAAGGGTAGGGGGGATTGCACAAGAGACGGGCCAAAAAGGAAAAGTTGGTGAATTTATCCCGAAAAATTTTCTATACTTTCGGTCACCAAAATGAAGGATCGCACCATTGCTAAGGTTTTAAAAGCTTGAGCCCGAATGCTGAACGATTTTTCGGCGTCTGGCAGCTTTAGTAATAAATTGTAAACTGCCCAGAAATCCCGCCTTGGGGGCATTGCAAAAATTTTGGATTTTGGAGAAAAAATGGTGGGGGGGGGTTCGCTCTGATTGCGAAAAATCACGCAACGCCCCGCTTGACCATGGTAAGGGTGCCCATCAGGGTGTTTTGGAAAATTTTTCACGAATCTAGGGCTCGCTTGCCGAAATTCTGAGGTTTTCTATAGGTTACTGCCATGACATCTAGGGGGGCAAAACCTACATTCATAATTCGAAAATCGACAAATGAACATCAAATCCGTACTCAGCACGCCGAATAACCCCCGCATAATAATTTTGGGTCGAATCTGAGTCTTTGGCCAGACTACCATATACTTACCGTAGTTAACCATAATCTGTCGAAATTCGAGAAACGGACGTCCGATACGTGAGGGGCACTCCAACTACTCAGGCAGTAACTCCGGCTGAGGGGGCAGGCAATACCGGCTGACTAAAGATTGTACCCGGGCATGCCCCGGTATTCACTGGCCCCTCAGCCGGCGAATGGTGGAGCGCTCAGCCGGCAAGTGGTGGCCCCCAGCCGGTAAATGGCTGCCCCCTCAGCCCGCATTCACTGCCCCCTCAGCCGGTAATTGGAGGTCCGCTCTGCCGGTATTAGTTGCTTACCACGTGAATGATATCGATCTGCAAGACTAGATTAAGCCCCTAGTAGGCTCTCCCTATTCCCCAGCAAGTTCGAGGCTTGCGTTTCATTTCTGAAGCGTCAAGCCTTACCTTGCTTCAAAAATCATGAATTGACCTGCTGTCACGTCCCCACGGTCACAACGAACCGTAAGGGGTGAGGGGTCAATGATCCAAATCATGTGGATGACCATCCGTTCGAATGCCAACACCCGAATCAGCTCGAAGTCCATTTCGCCCGCTCCGTACATGAGCCTGGTTTGCTTTAGTGTCTGCCCGCTCAGCCGGTAAAGCCATGCCCCTCAGCCGGTAATGCTATGTCTGCCCGATCAGCCGGTGACATGCTCAGCCGTGGATTTATGTCTGCCCGCTCAGCCGGTAAAGCCATGCCCCTCAGCCGGTAAAATGCGTGCTCGCCCGCTCAGCCGGTAAGACGCTCCGCCCCCAAAATAAGCCTGCCCGCTCAGCCGGCGAGCCTACTTCTCCGCCCGCTCAGCCGGTGTTATTATCTGAGTATCTGCCATAGCATTCCGGAAATCGTCGAAAGTCGCATTTTGGCTTTGAAATATCTCTCGATGGGAAGCTTTGAAAGAAATCTGTCTAAAAGTTTCTAATATCGACGAATAAAACTCTTTGATTCCTGATCAGCAACCCAAAAAAACACCCATGGGGGGAGCTTTGGGTCAGAGCTGAAACATTTTTGTGAAACGCTTCCATAACTCTCTAATTGATATAAGTAATAAGTGATCGTTACATATTAAGTAATAAGTGAGTAAGCGCTCAGCTAACAATCCATACGGGTTCAAAACGCTCTGAAATACTACTCTATGCTAAGTTGGGAGAATGATCATTTTCCCAAACGTCGTTCAATGGTGCTATTTTGAAAGCTGAATACGATTTTGAGGTCCGTTTCCCGAATCTCGAAAGATTACTGCGCGTTTGGAAGGTGCACTGGTACGGAAATCTGGGAAAACGTCTATATTTTTTCGGAGTTTTTTTTTCGGACCCCTTTTAGGCAGCTGAGAAGGGTCGACTCGGACTCTGCGTCTCAAATGGTTCTAGGAAAAAAATTATTATTTTTTATTTCAGTTCGAGGTTGGATATTTTCGGTCAGTGCTTGCGGGCCAACTCGATTCTGCTCGTCACTGCGTATTCCTATCCTCCTCAGCTGTTGAATCGTTCGTTTCTACTGAAGATGCCACATTGAGAGCGCGCGGCTCTCGATGTCGATTGTTTTGAGGATTTTCTTGGCTTGTTGACTGGGTTAAACTCATGTTGTGATCAGAATTCCATTCTCTAAGACACTTTCATTATTCCGCAGATATCATATCTTTGTGATTCACTGCAGCCCGTGTGAAAATATTCGGTCAAAAAGCACTCGTTGTTCTGCATCATTTCATCATCATCATCATCATCACAAAAGAGGGTGTTAACGTGTCGATTTTGATTTTTCCCCTGTCTCTCCCCCCCTGCTAATTCAGCTGCGTCTTTTGTTAAATGCAATGGGTCCAGGAATAAATGTGCTACCATTATATAATTTTATTGTGTTCTGGTAAGAAAGGTTTGAGTATCCTAGATTCTTTGATAGTCAGTCAGCGAGACGCAGTAGCCGAAATAAGGAGGGAAATGGTTTGGGTATAGTACTACAACTCAGCCGTAGAATAAAACGCGTTGTCTGTGAGTGCACTAAAGAGCTCATTTCGGGTCTACTTCGTCCCGTTTGCTCTCACGACTGACGGTTGCGTGTAGAACAGGACCACATTTTGAGAATTTGGACGGGAAAAGGCTCGCTAAGGGGAAAGGATGGTGTGCGATGGAGCCGTACTGTCGTTCTCGGAGCCGAATTCCTGTCCACAAATGCGGACTATGGTCGTTGCATCACCCAACAAACAGAATGATAATCGTGCTGGGACCACTTGATCCCAACGCGAGCACGATTATCATCAAGTCAAGTGATGCAACAGCCTAAGTCAGCAATTGCGGAGCGGAATTAGACTCCGAGAACCACAGTGTGCTCTATAAAGCGTCGTGACGTCGTGATTCTCATCGTTCGAGACGCGAGCGATTCGCGCGATGCTGCAGCCTTCGTCTGCCCTCCACGATCTCACTGTCTCTAACCTCCGCTCCGCAACAGCGCGCGTAAGAACCATGTGAATTTCGCCGTTTTATAGCCTCTACATGATTTTGACGCAGCTGCGTTATAGATTTGCCTTAATCAATGAAAGAACGCTTCGTTCGTGAATCCTTACGCGCTCTACTAAGCTAGTGTTAACTGAAAAAGAATACTTTAGGTTTCTAGCATGCGCTTTCACAAACGCACTAGAAAACTCGAATGTCTGCAAATTTGGAGACAGGCCACAAAAAAGATCCTGCAATCTTGTTTAGCAGAAAGAAATTCGTCACGCTTTGCAGGTAAAACTGTGTGTATAGCCTGTCCGAGTGAGTTTGTTCGCCCACGCGGTCGGAGTGCGTGTCAGGCGGCTATCGGGAGGTCATTTTTTTTTGGACAAGCTGGCACACGGTGCTCGCGACGGCCGCTCAACTTGCACGCCGATCGCGTGGGTGGAAAGTGCCGATCGGACAGACTGTACATAAGTCGGCACTGATCGTGCTGATACTTTGCGTTCCTTTTTGTGCGTTGGCGCAAACTCAGTGTACCTATGATGTAACATATGTGCCCCGAGTTTGCGCCATCGCACAATAGGGAACGCAAAGTATCAGTGCAATGCTTGCCGAGTGTAGAATGACATTGTTTCACTTTTAAATAGTGGCAAATGTCATGACTAGCTTCGCAACGATTACTGGAGAACCGCGCTTCGCGTTTTTCAAGTACTAACTTCTGTGTTAACAGAATCCTCTGTTTTGAAGTGAAATTTATTCCTGTTCATCGCGTGCGTCTGCGCGCGTGTGCTGCGTCTCCTCCCACAGTTTCTCGCTGTCTCTCCCCTTGCTCTGCACAAGCGTGCGAAGAAGCAGAGTAAATTGGGCTCCGGAGGAGAATACATGATTTATCCCTCAGGCCTCTTAGCTCTTCCGATTTCGGTACAAATAGAGAGCCATGAATTCGTCTGAGCCCTCGCCTGACCCGGTCGATCGATTGAGCCTCACCCGGTCGATGCGCACCGAAACAGTGACAGACGGTTGCAGAAAATCAGCCAATGAGTCCGTCTGCTTGCGTCCGCGATCCACTCAGTCATTGCTGGTGTTCCACGTGCGCACACGGGCAGGGCCAATGCACCCGGGGTCGTTTTTTCCACCCGGACTCGGTCGGTTTTCGACCATGACTGGCGGGGGTCTGAAGGTTCTAGTGGGTGATAAAATGGGAGCCACTAATAAGAACGCCTCCGTCTCTTGCGCGCGGAGCATACCCGTTCCGTGAAGGAACACTTGAGCAGAGTTGCCATAAACTCCATCCTGGGAGTCGCACCTCCGAAGGTCAGCGAGACAGAGATGGAACTTGGCAGGCGTGCCAGGTGCACCCTTGCATCGTTACGCTGTGGACACTCCCCCATGCTTATGTCATACTTGGATAGGATTGACAACAGCAAACCTGACGAGTGTCCTGATTGCGGTAGTCAAGGGCATACTACTGCGCACCTGTTCAATTGCCCGAAGAGACCGACTACATTGACGACAATGGATCTGTGGACGAACCCAGTGCTAGTGGCCGAGTTTCTGAACCTATGACAGAACCCCTCTCTGTGGCTGCAAAGAAGAAGAAGAAGATGGGAGCCACTTCTCCAGTAATGCTTCCGAACATGCGATTCAATCTTCAAGCCCGTAGCCACAATCTTGGGGTGATCTGAATAAAGAAGTACCTATGACACCAAAAAATGGCATTTTGTGCGTGGAATATGAAGTTTGGTTCAATCACACACAAAACTCTTATTAATATACGGCTCGGTTGGAGTACGGTGCTCAAACGGGTTTTTCCATGTTTTGATCACTATTAGCGAAAGAGGCGAGATGAATTGTGGCAAATGCGCGCTGTTATCGGTACGGCAGTGTAGTGGGGCGAGTTTTTGCCCCAATCGTTGCCCTTCAAGGCGGTGGCCTGTGTCACTTCACACGGTCTAACCGCTCTCATGTGTGCACCACAACAGGCTCATGTGTGTAATTGATTTATCTTTGTCGCTTCTAACTATTACTTTTATTCGAGAAGTTGAGGGAATATGGGGCTTGTCAGCGATGTTCTTCTATTAGGTTGAAGCGAAAGTTTTCCGCCGCTTGACTTTGACGATTTTTGAGCCTTTCGGCGTTTGTCCTTCGGCCAAGTGCGATATACCGATCGAAACCACGAAATCTTTTCCTTTTAACGCTGCCTTCCACTTGCGCCAAAGCCTGCTCATTTGCGAAATATATGCCTTAGATCAGTGGTAATCCTCAGTAGTGGACATCTTTGGGTGCTTCTATTTACTTTGAAGTGAACCACCAAACCTGGCAGTGTTGACACGATATTTGAGCCACCTTAGAACTAAATGATAGGGTTTGCGGAAATTATCGACGGAGCGTAGTTGTTGTTTTTTTTTTTGAATTTTGTGATTTTGCAATTTCGGCCTGTTCTGGCTTATCCGAGGAGTTTCGGCCTCGAAGCATCAAAGTTAAGTATAATGGCCAAGTCCCCATTCAATACCTTTTTTTCTGTCAATTATCGATAGTTTGTTTTTGAAAATTTAATTTCGCAGTTTTTATCGATTTTTTAAAAAACAACCTATAATTGACGAAAAAAAATTTCTCTGTAGGAACTGGGCCATTATATTTAACTTTGAAGTTTTGAGGCCGAATCTTCTCGGACAAGTCAGGAAAGAACGCAGTTGCAAAATCACGAAATCCACTACAAATGGACAAATACGCTCCGTCGAAAATTTTCTTGAAGGCTATCATCTAGTTCTAAGGTGGCACAAATATCCTGTCAACTCTGGCAGGTTTGTCGGTTTACCTTAAAGTAAATAGAATATAGTTGTACACGAACGAAATTTTCGAAAGATTTTTCGAATTTTTTTTCGTTCGTTTTCGTTCGTTCGAAATTCCGTCGAACGAAATTTTTTCGAATTTCGTTCGTTCAAAATTTTTTCGAACGAAAAATTTTTCGATTTTCGTTTGTTCGAAATCCGATTTTTCGAATTTTTTTCGAAATCGTTCGTTCGGATTTTTTTCCAACGAAATTTTTTTCGTTCGTTCGAGAAGATTTCGAACGAAAAAATTTCGATTTTCGTTCGTTCGACATTTTTTTCGAAATTGTACAACTATAAAATAAAAGCTCTCAAAGATGTTCAGTACTGGAGATTACCATTGAATTATGGCATATATTTCGCAAATGAGCAGGCTTTGGCGCAAAAGGAACGTAGCAATAGATGGAAAAGAATTTGTGCTTTCGATTGGTATATCGCATTGTGTCGAAGAACCATCGCTGAAAGGTTTAAAAATCGTCAAAGTCCAAAAGCGGGAAACTTTTGACACACTGAAGTCGTTGTAGAGGCTCAATAGACATTTTAAAGGCTTCACGATTTTGAATGGAAGTCCAATGCGAGGCGCATGCTCAGTTGGGCGATTACGCCTAGAATTTAGTCTTTTCTGTCCTCTTTTTAGAACCTTGAACATGTTTTTCAATCAATTACAGATTTTCTTGGGTGTGAGAGTTTAAATTTGAGCGTCTTGAAGGTCGTCCCAAAGGGCATTTTAGATTTGATGAAGATATTGGTCATCCTTCGTATACAAAGTTCGCGCTAAATTTAAATTTCAAAGTTTTAAAAACCTGTTGAAAGGTCAGGCATCACTTATAGCAACCAAGCTGAGCAAAATTGGTGTGATGATCGAAAAATGTTCTTATTGCTCCGGGTAGGGTCACTTTTTCATATACTTTTTGGAGATCGAAAAATGGCAGACTTGTGAGAATGGTTTGGTCAGAAGTGCACGTTTCTATGTTGTTGTCTGTAGCTTTTGAGTTTTTTTCGAGTTCTTTTGCTTTCACATTTCATTCTCCGAGCATTTCATTCTTTGTTCTTTGCTAGAACACTTGGGCCTTCTAGTTTAATTATAGTTAAAGGGTAGTGCTGTGGCCGTATACAAAGTAGCAGAGTTGTGCATGTCTGCATTTGCAGACAATCGCTGTCGCAGGACGAGCATGAATCGAGCTGAAAATTGCCTCGACAGATAGTGGCGGGTAGATGGCTACAGGAGCATTTGCGGAGCCGCTGCGGCACATGGCACTATCGCGGGACCGTAAGGGCCCTGACACGGAGCTGTCACGGGAATTTTCTTCGACAAACCTTCCCATTAAACTTGCATTGGGGAGGCAATCTGCCGCGGCAGCTCCGCGATAGTGCCGCTGCAACCCCGCGATAGTGCTCTGTGAGAACACCTTCGCGATTCTGAGTAGAAATACCATGTGTTTTGCAGCTCCAGACGAAACTGAGCGAGCCTCATTGCTATACCCTGTCCCGAACGAGATGGCAAGCGCAGAGTCTAAAGAAGCAGCACTCCCTCTGGCGTCTCTGACATTTTTGGATTACGGTGAGACGTCGCGTAGGCAAATCTCGCATCATGTCTTACCGTAAGCCAAAACCAGAATTCAACGAGTGTTTCACATTCTCCATTCTTTTTTTCATATACTTCATTATTCTTTTGTGTTCTTTTCGCTCAAAATGCTTGTGATACTCACTCTCGATGCAGATACTCCTCTTTACGTGGCAGTTAAAAGTGTTTCAGAATGGGGAAAACTTGTTGCATTCTGTTTTTGGATTACGGTAAGACATGTTGCGTGACTTGCGCACTCGACGCCATACCGTAATCCAAAAATGGCAGATACGCGGAGGGAGCGCTGCTACTTTCGACTCTGCTTGCCATCTCATTTGGGACAGGGTATAGAAATAGACTCTTGTGAAGAAATGTTAGAGTTCAGGCAGGGGAGGGTATGGCTTTGGACAACTCGACAATAGTCGTCACCTGCGCGGTGGTGGTAATTTCCACAATAGCGGCTGTGTACATCCTGAAGAAGAAGAAGTGTTGTTTCTGTGGATGGGGAAAGGTAAGAGATTTCTCGCGCTCTGTGCTTTCTACACCTTCTCATATGTTTGGTGTTCAAGAAGCCTATAACGTTGGTTGATGAGGATACGAAGTATGCTCTCCCGCTGGCCGAGAAGATCGAAGTCAGTCACGATACGCGCAAATTTCGCTTCCGACTACCATCGAAGGACCACGTGCTTGGTCTACCGGTTGGCCAACATGTGTATCTGAGCGCCAAGGTGAGTCGCTAGGTTATCATAGGACCGCCTTTCGTTTATTTTAGGGCTTTATTTGTGACTCCTCGAATTGTTTTCTAAATTTTCGAACACTCACTCTGAAAAAGAGAGGAAACTGATCTACGTATTGGAAGAGAAGGATGAGCGAAATGATCAGCTGTGCGAGTCTGACCATGAATGATGGTAGAGCTAGAACCTTCCGAAATCAACACGTTCAGCCGCGTGCGGAGGTCGCGTTTTTGGAATCACAGGGGCTAAACCGTTGGAAGTCAGAATTTCCCTCATCTGTGTAGCCTAGCTCCCTCGTTTTGAGCCGGTCGAAGTAAAGCTCATCGGGCTCATATTGTCAAAATCTCCTTATCGTTGTTTTGTTTTGCCATGAACAACCGCTCGGCTGCTTCCTCCGCACGGACTCATTCGCGCATACTAGGCTTTCCTTTCAAAAGCAAGTCACACGAGGCGTGCCGGGTATGGATCCGGCTTATAGCTCCGCCATAATCCCCTGAGGGTCCTGCAGATTGTGAACAAAAAAAAAGCCCATGAGAAACGAACTTGTACCAAAAAAGTGCCCCGGAAAGCTTTCTGACCATCGTCTGGGGTCATTTACGGTTAAGAACATCTACAATTGCGATGAAGTGGTTGCAAATAGTGGTCGTAAGAACGTCTTGGGCACTGCCATTAAAGGCACAGTCTAAGCTCAGGGACGAAGTTTGAGATTTCCACGTAATAGTCAAGTGGACCTCCTCCGTATAACACTTGCCAAGCGCGAGCTATAGTTTTCTATGAATAAGAGAGATATAGGAGGAAGCCACCCTGAGCCGCCCACATTAGAAAGCCACTTTGGCACACCCCTTTTACGACGTTTCGCTTGAACAGTAACGAGATGAGCGATGTATACCGAGAAGTGGCCCCGTTCTTCCCTTCCTTCTCAGTCTTTCTCTTTTTTTCAGGTCGGCTCGCATACATAACGTTGGCGCTGATCGTGAAGAGACTTCGCGTTCACTGTTGAAGGTTGGCGCAAACTCGGTGCCATATGCTATAACATAGGTACACCGAGTTTGCGCCAACCTTAAACAAGGAACGCAAATTCTCTTCACGATCCACGCCGATGTTAGGTTGTAATTGACGGAAGGTACAAGCGTACAAATCGTCCACCATGCTTCCGCAGCCCAGGTGATCATGTACGATACCATAGACATAATTGGAATCAGGGTGTGACCAAATTCAAGATGGGCAGAAACGCAAAAAAAGTGATTCAGAGGTTGGACGCCTTTAAAGCCTTAACTGGTCCATCTGTAAACGGTGTCACCCTGATTCCAATGATGTCTCTGATATTTTACATGTCCGCCTGGGAACGGAGTTATGGCCCCCTCGAAAATTGAGCTGCGGAAGCATGGTGGACGAGTTGTCCGAGGCTTGTAACTACCGTCATTTGCAACCGATGTATGCTAGCCGACCTGGACAAAGAGAAAGGCTGAGAGTGAATGGAAGAACGGGGCTATTTCTCGGGAACACATCGCTCATCTCGCCACTGTTCAGCTCGAAAGATCGTAAAAGGGGTGTGCCAGAGTGGCTTCCTGATGTGGATGCCCCAGGGTGGCTTCCTCCTATATCTCGCTTCGTCGGAGGAATCGAGAGCTCGCACTTGGTAGTTGTTATATGGGTGGGTCTACTTCCCAATTATGTGGAAATCGCAGATTTCGTCCCTGAGCTAGGACTGTGCCCCTACAATGTGGCTGGCATAGTTGACTTTGACATGAGGATTGGTGTAGCGCAGAGTCGGAGCTACTCAGAAGGCTGTCTTCCTGTTTGGCGTTCGACAGCTGAAAATATGGTCGCATCAAAATTTCTAGTCGTCAGTGAGCTGGGTGGGTCTTTGCGACGTCTCCTTCGTTCGCGGTATCAGGGTTAGAAGCATTTTGGGTGGAGAGTCGGGGGTCGTTATTCGTAGGGCAGTTAGTTGTGGTATACAGCGTTTCCGGCCGCGATACTGCGCTGAACCCCGTTGTTTTGGGTTTTTATGGCTGACTAGGTGGCATGGCGCTGTTTTTAACCCAGTCTTGACCTGAATTTTATAGCTTTAGATCGATGGAAAGCTTGTGGTACGTCCGTACACTCCAGTATCGAGCGATGATGATTTGGGTTATGTGGAGTTGATGATCAAGTTATGTCGGTTCAGTCTCTATAAATAGTGGTATGCATAAAGGGGAGTATAAACGTTCGAGTTCTTTAGGTGTATTTCCGAGATGTGAATCCGAAGTTTCCCGATGGTGGTAAGATGAGTCAGTATCTCGAACAGATGAAAATTGGAGACACTGTTAGCATCTAGTTGTCTTTAAGTAGGATGGGATTAGATATCTTCCAATGTCTTTGCAGATTGACTTCCGTGGTCCGTCGGGCCTGATTGTGTACAAAGGCAATGGGAAGTTTGCTATACGACCAGATAAGAAGTCTTCTCCGAAGGAACGAGTTTTCAGTAGGATTTCAATGATTGCAGGCGGAACAGGCATAACACCAATGTTACAGGTTTGTGTAGAGGTGTGCGTACCTTACCCAATTTAGCATAGATGAGTGTATAATTGCTCCAAAACTTTGGAGGAGGGGGTGGAGTAGATGCGAAAATTTGAGGTGGAATTACGGTTGTCCTTGTTCAGGTCTTGCTTTCGCAATTGTAAGGAGTTCTGTGCTTCTGTGGGCCAAACTCCGGTTCGCAATTACGTCTCGACACGCTTCGCCGCCGCTTGCGCTCGAGTCATTCGAGTTTTCAGCGCCAAAGCCCACTAGATATTGCTTTTTTATACAGTTTTCTTCAATTTTGTTTTGTTTCCAGTTTGTGAAACCCACCTAGAGTCAACAGATCGGCGGCTGCGGTGCTGGAAACTCTTCCGACTCGAGAGCGCGCGGCTGTAGAGCATGTCGAGACGCAATTTTGGACCGAAGTTTGGCCCAGAGAAGCACAGTATGAGCCTAAGGTGTATAACAGAGGCTTGAGTGGAAGCTGCCATGTTGAAAGCGCTTTCGTAGGACGTGACGGTGAGTCTGCAGTCGTTTGTCTAAAAGCAGTGTTCACGATGAATATCATATTCGGGTAAAATAGGGATGTTCGGTCGTGAGCTATCGAATAGTGAAAAAACAGCAAAGAAAAGCGCTCGGAATGAGCTTTAATAGCAGTGTCTAACGTATGTACAGGTTCAGGGCGCGGAAGAGTTCCCGATCCCTGCTAGTTACCGCAAACGCGCGCTAATGGCGGAATCTGCGCGAATCGATGAGGCTGTACGGGGCAAGGTTTGTTGGCAAATTCGCCATCGAAAACGTCCGCGGCGCCATAAGCTCGTCAGATTGGGGCGGGGCGGGCAAAAGGCAGGCGTTTTGGGCTAACGAGATCTTCACTCCGCCGTCGTTTTTATCAATTTCTGGCCCGTTTTCGATGCTATCTTCGACCCTTTTCTTTCCATCATCTGTCAGCGTAGTGTTTCACACAGAAAACTCACAAACGAAATTTTTCGTAAATACTGCCTTTAGCACATACTCTGTCTCAATCGGGTCAACAGACTGAAAGCTCAAAGTAGCAGAAACTCTCTTTCTGCGTCTTAGCGCGCTGCACAAACGCAGAGGAAAGTTTCTGCGTCTTCAAGCTCTACATCGATAGATACGATTGGAGCAGTAAATGACGTATGACGCATAAGTGTGGAGGCCTGCTTACACCTGTGCACACTAAGGGACATATCTAAGCTGCATTATTTAATAATAAAAGATGCATTAGATCAAAAACTGGAGTGTAAGCATGAATTTTTTTTGAGAACTTGAAAACGAGGAGAAAAAATGAAAATCGTGTTTTCGCGCCATTGTCGGTAGTTTTATGATTCCAGATAGTCGCAGCCATTCTAAAGAATCCTGAAGACAAAACACAGATTAGTCTGTTGTTCGCTAATCAGTCGGAAGACGATATTCTGTGCAGGTATTGTCGTAAGGATTGTTCATAAAATTTCACTTTGATATATCTAATTTTAGAAAAGAATTAGATGAATTAGCGGAAAAGCATCCTGACAGATTCAAAGTGTGGTATACTGTTGATCGTCCACCAGCTGTGTGGAAGTACTCCAGCGGATTTGTCAACGACGTGATGATCCAGGTTGGGGATTGATCCATCATTTTTTGAGTGGATCAAGATCGGATCTTGCTCAACTGTGATGTCATGGAGTTGATGTTCTGGGGCCGTATGCACATCTCTACCCGCGCGTCCCCGTCCCCGAAAAGGCCATCCATGATTGGTCAATTTCGTCTGATGACCAATCACAAAGTGGCTTCGCGGGGACGGGGACGTGCGGGGAGAGATGTGCATACGGCCCCTGGCTGAGTCCTACCAACTTTATCTGTTTCTTCAGGAAAGGCTTCATGCTCCATCGGACGATTCAGCTGTGTTCATGTGCGGACCTCCACCCATGATCAATTTCGCCTGCACTCCAAATCTAGACAAGCTCGCCTTTGATCCCAAGAACAGATTCCAGTTCTAAGCAGCTTTTATAGTGCAGCTCTAGGTTTTGTAGTCGTTAGCTTGCTTATCTGTCAAATTAATGGTGTGAAAAACGATTTCTCAGGAATTCCTGAACAAGTTACCTGAGACTCTAATGCAAGTTGCATGATGGCTTCACGCAACTTACTTCAAGTTCACAAGTATCTTGAAGCGATGTTACGTGTGTCTTGACAAGATTCTTGATGAAAGTGTCACTTGCTCTAATAATACACGACTTTGCGAGTAACGTGAACCGTTGTTACATGTTACCTGATACCCACACGCGACGCGGTCAGCACACCGACACTCGGCAGGGGCTGCCAGTGGCTAGGCGGGGCCTCCAACCGGCTTGCGGGGCGAAGTACCTTGAACCTAGGCAATTGATCCGACGAGGCTACCGACATCTGAGTCCTGTCTCGAAATGCGTCGTATACCTCCCTAGCAAACAGCCCGCCCCGACATAAGTTACTTGTGCGATAAAATACCACATTTAAGTTACACGTCAGTACTTTATGCCACGTGTAAGTGAACTCGCACCCTGTTACATACTCTCTTTTTTGAAGGTCACATGTAACTTAAAGTCAAGAAGATTGGTCGCAGGTAACATGTTTAGAGCCCTTAATTTGCATGTAACATTTTCAGAAATTCCTGAGTGTGCTGCTACCATTTGTTGGAGGAATGGATTCATGTCATGATAGAAAAACATTTCATAGGAAGTGTGAGGATTGCTGTCAATAATTGCTTGCTCGAACGAAGGCGAACAAAGCAGAGGCGCTAAGAGAAGTTTTTCAAAACTGGGAAACAGCGATAAAACATTTTTAGGAATGCTCGCGGATAGACACAAAGGCGTCGTTGGCGACAAAATTCGCTCCACGTCTTCAGTAGAAATGCACTTTTCCTGACTATCGCTGAGCGAGTTCGGGATTAATCGGACGATTTTGTGATCTTATTTTCATGGGAATTCATTTGAAAGTTTTTCGGGTGTCGACCAGTGCTGTAGAATGTCGGCTCTGAGGTTCTGTACTATTCAGACTTCGTCCCATCAAAATGTCACTTATGGGCGTAGAGCTTAAAGGCCATCTTCATGATATTTGATCCATTCTAGTGTTTCATTACTCTTTGAAAAGGGCCCGCCGTCCAACCTCTTACAAGGGAAGTGTTTGGAGTGGTGAACGCATCTGCGAAAACGACTAGTATCGTTAGTATCGCTTCTGGCTCAATAGTAAAAGTGCACACCCGAGCTGCAGGTTCGATTAAGTTATGAGCATTTTTTAAGCCTCGCGAAAATGCAGGGTATCAGGCATTTTTTTGAAGTTCCAAAAAATTTTCTTGGATTTAGCTCAA
Source organism: Aplectana chamaeleonis (assembly GCA_029168955.1). Lineage (NCBI taxonomy): Eukaryota > Metazoa > Nematoda > Chromadorea > Rhabditida > Cosmocercidae > Aplectana > Aplectana chamaeleonis. Next base: position 2,646,064 of record JAPDOI010000007.1, on the reverse strand, counting down.
AACTTGTATGTAGGGGTAATCTAGGGCGGTAAACACGAATCTGGCGTCTATTTGTCGAGATTTTGAGGTTTACTGTAGGTTACGGTAGGTAACAAGTCATTTAGGGGACAAAAACCACCTTAGTAATTCAAAAATCGAAAAACGAACGTTAAATTCGAATTCTCCACCCCGACCGAATAACCCCGTATACAAATTTTGAGTAAAATCTGAGATTTTGACCAAACTACCGTATACCTACCGTAATCTGAAAAATGGATAAACGGACTCCAGATCGTGTTTAGCACTCCAAATAACCCCCAGAGAATGATTTTGAGATATATCTATCGTAAAAATACGGAAATCTCGAAAGTGGCGTTTTTCCCTCGACATTTTCCCCGGTTGGGAAGCTTCAAACGAAATGAGCCGAAAACTTTTGAAAATCGACTAATAAATCACAGAATCGTAATCAGCGTTCCAAACCCCCCCCCCTGGGAGAGTTTTGAGTCAAATCTAGAACATTTTTCTGAAATGCTTCCAGCGCCCTCAGTTGGTAGAAATAAACGCCCAACCGAAAATCCGTACAAGTCCAAAACGCTGTTAGTCTGGACAAAGTACGGAAAATGTTCGTTCACCCAAACTTTGCTCAGGGGGTAGTTTTGGGCGCTGAACACATTTATGAGGTCTGTTGCCGGATTTTCCGAAGACTAATACGCGTTTTGAAAGGTGCATCGAAAGACAGTTCAGGCGCGATGTTTCGTTCCGCAGGAAATGGAATAGTGACAGCTGCATGGAATGTGTTCAAATTTTGGCTGAAGACCGTGAAAAATAGACACGGCTGACTATTAGGGCGGCACACTTTGGTGAAGATGCGGAGTGATCGCGTCAGGCGAAAACCAACCGATTAATCTGATCTAATCTAAATACGGTGGTTTGGTCAAAGTCTCGGATTTGGCTCAAAATTTCTCGGTGGGTGTTATTAGGGACGCCGAACACGAATTCGGGGTCCATTTTTCAATTTTCGAAATTGTAAGGTAGGTAAGGTCAATTTTTCAGTTTTCGAAATTGTAAGGTAGGTAAAGCCAGCTAAAAGGCGAAGATAGTTTATCTCGTCTAAGTGGTGCAACGCTGCTACTTGGGCGGATTATATACGATCAGAATCTCTTGTTTAAAATCATGACAAATCGCATAGATTTAGACAGAACCGAACTCTTCACGTTTTCGAGGTTTATCAACAGAACAAGGGGTCACTCGTTTCGAATTTCTACAGGAACGGTGCGGACTCGTGCTTTTTTGGAATCGTTTTTAATCCGTGCTACAAAAACTTGGAACCAGTTGCCATCAGATTTACTGCATTAGATTTCTCCAGCATCCTAACCGCAAACTCGAAGCCTTTCTAAAACAAAAGTAGTATTTTTAACCATGACCTATTGAACTGAAGTGTGTAGTTCCAGGGATTGCGATCACTCCTCTTAGTTTGAGGTGAACTAGAAGAATTCGGTTATTATGGTTCATCTTGGCAACAGGATTTCGGTTATCATGGTTCTGAACAGTGCTTGAAAAAAATCTCGGTGTGCATGACCTGCTCCCAGTGTGACGAAACTTCGCAGGTGTTCCTGAAATTTTAGCCCTGTGTGGCTTGTGCTGTTTCTGTGGCTTCACCGCAGAACGATTCTACCATGCTTGCTGAAAATTAAAAGAAAATGTTTTTCTGTCGAATGGAAGCTCTACCATTCTCCAAGTAAGATATTCGTGAGCCATAATTAAGCCATAATCATAAAAAATAATTTATTTATCCAATTTTCTTTATAACGGCCAGTAATATGTGGGCTTTAGGAACCCTTAGATTCTATTCTATCAATATTCAATAAATACCGCTGTAACGGTTTCAATGGTTGAATTTCAGAACATGCCTACGTCACAGCCCATAATTTAATCTTAAAGGCAGTGTTCACGATGAAAATCGTTTTTCTGTTTTTCCGCCTGTCTTGAAAACGGCCCCATGCTGATTCCAATGGTGTCTCTGAAATCATACAAGACCTTCTGTGAACGCAAGTATGGTCCCTCAAAGATTGAGCTATGGAAACATGGTGGACGAGTTGTCCGAGGCTTGTAACTTCCGTCTTTTGCAGCCGATCTATGCGAGCTGACCTGAGTAAAGAGAGAAGCTGAGAATGAAGGGAGAACGGGGCTAATGATTGAAAATCATCGCTCATCTCACGATCTCGAGCATTCATTTGTTCACGTCGGTGGGCGTGTGATGCGCTTTTGGGGTTTTCAATGCGCTCAAAGTTGCAACTTCGGGCTCTTTTGGGGCTCTTCCTGGCTCGTTTTCACGCGTTCTTTCGACGTTAACGTTACAGAGTGTCCCTCCACTACCCAATCCTAGTGGAATTTCGAAAACTTTTCTCATCGTGAATGCTGCCTTTAATACTGACATCAGCGTTGTGTATGCGATGAAAGACGTTATCGTTCGACTTCTCGTGTCACGTCAATCCGCTATGACCATTTTTGACGGGTGCAATAGCTTATGTACACTATTTGCACTCCTGAGTCAGTGCCATGAGTTCGTATTTAGATCAAAGAGGTGCTCCTGCATCCGCTCATGAATGACCTGTCAGTTGCGCTGGATCTCGGTAAGGTTATTCCGCAGACGGCTGCACACTGGCCAAAACATGGTCGAATCTCCTATTTGGGCGGTAGTGATGTAAACGAGGGAGGTCAACCAATGCTCTTGATTTTGGAGAAACAGAAAAAAATATCTTGCTTGCTTCATCTGTTTCTATTAATTCTTACAATAAGCTATCTTTTTTCGTTTTGCTAAACCCTTCACACCCAACCGCTAAGCGCGCACATACTGCTGACCGCTGTGGGTCTGAGCCATAACTATTTTCTTCTTTTCCTTAAATCAATGGCCACTAATTTCCTTGGAGTATCAAAACATCAGACCTTCCAAACAGAGCCACTGTTTTCACAGGCGGTAACTCCAGTTTGCTTCTAGGATCTTTCAAAGTCAATCTGAATGTATATTGATTACTTCCTTAGTTCTGTTTATCATTTGTGATTGACAAATAAATTATTATTATTATTAACCCTTAACTTTTTGCAAAGCTTCAAAAACGCTTATAATTTCGTTCTGCAATGTCCGCAGCTAAATCCGATGTCAGATTCGAAGTCAGCGAGCCAGAATTGACAAGAAAACACTAAATATCTTTGAAATGGTGGGGATGGGCTTGAGAGATTTCCCACTAAATCGAATGAGAAAATATACTTTTTACACGAAAACGCCGATCATCCGAAAAGTTTGAATTCCGTATAGGTCGAAAAGTCGATCATTCGAATTAACAATTCCAGTTTGCCCAAGTATAGTATGCAGCCCCGTGATTGTCCCGAAGGTGAAGTGACACTTGATGAGAACCAATTACTCAACGCGGTAACCACTGAGTGGCTGGTCGGCGGCATAGAAGTGACAATTTCTGGTTTCGACGCGGTTGCCACTCTCAATTTCCGTCACGTTACATTCAGCCAAGTGGTTGTGGACGTCATTCTGTTATGGCTATGGTAGGTTATGGTCCAATTAGGATTTTTGTAAACATTAGATTTTTGTCCGGAGAGTTGCAGAATCCCATCACATTGATCGATCCAGACACAAAATATTCCCTTTCGTTATCCGAGAAGATAGTTGTAAGTCACGACACCAGAAAATTCCGTTTTCGGCTCCCGTCAGAGGACCACATTCTTGGTCTACCAACTGGACAACATGTCTACCTAAGCGCTAGGGTGAGTTTTTGGAACCAGGAATCTGGGAAATTTCCATTTTGAATCAAGCGGTTTAGGTCAATGGTAAGCTCGTCGTGCGGCCTTACACTCCTATATCTAGCGATGACGACTTAGGCTACGTGGAGTTGATGATCAAGTTTGGTAACAATTTTTTCGTCATGGCCTGGCGTGTTTTGGTACTGCTTCAGAGAACCTACCACGGCCTCGCATGACGCCGCCCGGAAATTGTTTCACCGTCATTTGGGGTGGTAGCATATACTTAGATTCGTAGCTTGCCTCTTCACGAAAAAAAACACGTTTAAATCTCACCAACGGCTGCCGCGGGCGGTTTGAATCTCACGGGCGGCTGGCGGTATGGTAAGCTGATTAGCCGCGCTCTTCTCTCGGCCTGAATCGATTATCGGATCGGCTCACGCGACCTCCCGCGCCAGTCGCGGTGGAGATTAAAATGTTTTTTCTTGAGGAAGCAAGCCAAGTACCTAACTATACAGTCCACAGTGACGGAAAAGGCGGTGGTGCGGTTGCGTACTTTCACTAAGCATACTGTGGCCATGGCTGGCTTGGTTCCTAGTTTGCCATTAATCGATAGGGAAGCTGTTAATTTTTTTTTTCTGGGCTATGGTTTCTTTCTGTTTCTTACATTTTTCTTCATGGTGTTCCCAGGTGTATCTATAGTACAGACCTCAAATTTTAAAATTTCAAAAAAAAAAACGAATTGAAGTAAAGAAATTGAAGAATGAGACCCTCCGCCCACGCGGTCGGCGTGCGTACTGCGCGGCTGTCACGAAGGCATTATTTGGAAGAGCTCTGCATGGCTACGGACAGCTGACTGGGATATTACTTAAGAATTGTTCAATAATCCTGCCAAACTGTTAACAGGTCTGAAAAATGCATATGCCAAGACCGCTCAACACGCGCGCCGACCGCGTGGGCGGCCAGTCTCATATGGACGGACTACGAGAGCATTTGAGTTGTGTGTGTGTGTGGGTATAAAACTTACCGTTTTTAACGTTTCCGGTCCTATCCCTCCAATATTGACGGAAAAACTCAAATTTGCCGTCGATTACGGCGGGACGTTCGCAGAGGCGCAAGCAAGTGCCCTAGTCGACGGCACATGTTTGATTTTACTTCAATTTTGGAGAAACAGGCTCCGGAAACGTTACCCTACCATCGTATTAAGCGCCTTTACTATAATCTCCTTGAAAAAATCGAAAGTCCCATCAATCAACACTCTGCTTGTGCGCGCGCTGCTGCGCTCTCCGGCTGCCTAACACTCTATCGCTATCTGCAACCTCTGCTACGCACCCGCACGCGAAAGAACTGCAGGACTTTGACGTTTTCGCAGCCTGTACTGTGCTTCTCTGGGCCGAATTCCGGTCCGTAATTGCGTCTAGACACGCTTTGCGGCCGCGCGCATTCGAGTCGGAAGAGTTTCCAGCGCCACAGCCGCCGATCTGTTGACTCTAGTTGGGTTTCAGAAACTGGAAAGTAAACAAAATTGTAGAAAACTGTATAAAAAAGCCATATCGAGTCGGCTTTGGCGCTGGAAACTCGACTGACTCCAGCGCGTGCGGCCGCAAAACGTGTCGAGACGCAAATGCGGACCGGAATTTGGCCCAGATAAGCACAGTAAATACACTCAGGAATAACGTGAAAAATGAAAAAAAAAACGGGAAGAAAGCATATCGCAGAAAAAAAAACTTATCAGCTGTTCCCTTATCGATTAATGACAAACTTGGAACCGAGCCAGCTAAGATCATAGTAGATGCTTAGTAAAATTACGCAGCGGCACCGCCATTTTTTTCCGTTGCCATGGGCTGTACTTCTTACAATGCGCCGTGGCGAAAGTGCATATCAGGCATATCGATTTTCTGTCGACATTGATGGCAACCACTGGGTCGCGTCGCCCGTCGCGGGAAGTGTAATCCTGGCCTTGATCATTGCGATGCTGTTACGTGCATTTTTTTTTCGAGAAACTCAGTTTGTGAGATTTTTCAATCAAAGGCAGCGTTCACGATAAAACTTAAATTCCAGGAATATTTATTAGAACGGTTACTTGGTTCCGCCGGAATGAAGAGGAAATAGGGAAAAACGCGCCAGAAGTACTTGAAAACTGTACACTCACTCCGCCTATTTTCTCTTTAAGGAACCGTTTGTTGAGACTACAAAATCTTTTTTGAACCCGTTCCTCAAAAATCTATTTTTCCTGTTGCATCATGTACCCTTACTAATACTTTTTTTAAATGCACTCTTCCATTGTTGATTCAACCTATTATTCGCCGGTCACAACCACAGGGAACTTGCTGTTCCTACCGGACAACTAGTCCAGGCCAGAAAATTATTTCACTAGAATAGGGGGTTTGGGGGTTTTTTCGTCGTTTCTTCGTGATTTTAGTTACACATAATGGAAACTGCATTGTCCTAGGTGAAAAATTCAGTAATGTTAATCATTGTAAACACCGCCTTTCATTGAAATGATTGAAAATTTAGAAATATTTTTCAAAGCATACACCTTAGACTTCATAATTTTTTTCACGAGAGCAGCCGTTGCTAGCACACGTTCCATAGGGTAGGTTCTCTAAACTAATGCCTGAGCTCTTATTCTAGATTAACACAGGATACTTCCCGTAGAAATCATAAAAATTGAGGGCTGAATTGTGAAATTTTCATAATTTTGGAATCGTATTTGCGAAGTTTTTTTTCCAATTTTGTTATTTTTTTTAGTATATAATTAAATTTTCTAGACATTCCATTCGCTCTGTTTCAGGTCTATCAGAGTGGTGTGCACCCCAATTTCCCAGACGGTGGAAAGATGAGTCAGCACTTGGACCAGATGAAAAGTGGGGATACGAATGGTTATATTGATTTTTGATAGTTTTTTTTAGTTTTTTTAACGTTTTATTAGTACATTCAATCTGAAAGGGAGTACGCTCGCCTAAGAAAGTCCCAAAAATCTGTTTCTACGACTTGTACTGAAACAAAAGCGTTAAAAACGGTTCAGATTTACCATATTTGAGCCAGCTTGAGCTGCATAGGCGCTGGAACTCCGCCCACATTGCTAGACTCCGCCCACTCATTATGAACACCAGGCAAAATGACTGGTTATTTCTGTATTTCTATCGAATTTTCTCATGATATTTCGAAATTTTTCCAATGCTACCGGCTCCAAACCTTCGACATACATCAAATAATCGATAGCGTTCTCCAACTTGTATGTATGTTCCCGTGATTAAATACATATTTATGTCTAGATTGATTTTCGTGGGCCGTCGGGACTGATCGTTTACAAGGGAAATGGTGAATTCGCTGTTAAACCAGACAAGAAATCTGCACCGAAACAGCGGGTTTTTAAGAGAATTTCAATGATCGCTGGAGGCAGTGGGATTACTCCAATGTTACAGGTTGGTTGGAGGTGAAGTGAGTCTTTGCGCCATTCATAGCGAGTCGTCAGTAGGTGTTTTTTTTTCTTATAGGAAAGGTAGGAATGGTTCTGTATGGGGTCGGTATTCTGAAACTTCATATAATTTTTCTATCACACTTCATCAGAGGCATCGTTCCTTGCCTTTGATGAAGTGTGATAGAAAATAGAGGAAAATTTTTTTTAGAAACCACTTTTCATTTTCAGGCTCATTTTCATGAATGAGCCCGGTAGACCACACGACTGTGCTTCTCTGGGACAAATTCCGGGCAGCAATTGCGTCTCGAAACGCTTCGCGGCCGCACGCTCCTGAGTCGGAAGAGTTTCCAGCGCCGCAGCAGTCGATCTGTTGACTCTAGGTGGGTTTTGGAAACTGGAAACTGAGAAAATTTGAAGAAAACTGTATAAAAAAGCCCCATCGAGTCGGCGTTGGCGCTGGAAACTCGACCGACTCGAGCGCGTGCGGCCGCAAAGCGTGTCGAGACGCAATGGCGGACCGGAAATTGGCCCAGATAAGCACAGTAGTAAACTCCCACGCGTCAAAAACGTGGGGTTCTGAGGTAGGAAGGAGTTAAAGATGGGGATTCGCCACCAGTTCTCACCAGTCATCTACCATATTTTTTCATAGAATATTGGTTCGACCGTCAAACCACATGAAAAACAGTTACGTCACATCATCCACACGCAGAAAAACTACAAAAAACCATTTTGACGCGAAATCAAAATTCAAATTTACAAACTGTTCCGACAAACTTTCCTTCGGGCCTAGCTCATACGCGCGACAGTGCATTTGAACCATATCGATCTTCTGTCGATAACTATCCCTAACACGATGTCGCGTCGCCTGTCGCGGGAAACTGCACTAGGCCATACAAATGAAGGTTTTTCATGAGTCCTGTCGCCATTTTCCTTTTTTGGAGAGGCCAAGCTACAGAAAAACCAGAAAAATAGTATACGGTTTTCTGCGCGCACCATGCCTTTGAGCGCTCCAAATAACCTTAAAGGCAGCATACACGCTCGCAAGCATAGTCGAGTTAACAGCATAGATAGGTCCGCACGGCCCGTACTATGTCTTCAACGACGTTTGAAGCGCTGAAAACTGTCCAGGATGACCATATTAGACAATGTTTGAGCAATCTTGCCTTCCACGCTCGTATTTTCACACCCCTTCGAGTAACAGAATGAGACTCATTCTGTTACTTGAGAAAACATGTGATAACAGAGAATGATAGCACTATCAAATGGGAGTGCACTAGAGAAATAGCTTGGTTTACTTGAGTATAACATGTCTGCATACCTATTGACTCTCGTCCACTTCCGAGAATGCCGCTCTGCTTTGGCTGATCTCTTGAAATGGAGGATTTTATCAGTGCGCAAACATGTTATATTGAGGTAAATCGAGTTTTTTCTCTATTGCACTCCCTTTTGATAGTGCTATCACTCTCAATTATCACCCGTTTTCACAAGTATCGATTCTCATTCTGTTACTCAAAAGGGTGTGAAAATACGGGCGTGGAAGGCAAGATTGCTCAAACATTGTCAAATATTGTCATCCTGGACAGTGTTCAGCGCTTCAAACGTCGTTGACGACATAGTACGGGCCGTGCGGACCTATCTATGCTGTTATCTCGACTATGCTTGCGAGCGTGTATGCTGCCTTTAAGAGAAAAATTCTGAGCCAAATTTATCTTAGCATTTAGGAAATCGTCAGAATTCGCCCTTGAACCTCAACCCCCCCCCCCCGATGGAAATCTTTGAGCCGAAATCTTTCAAAAACCGACACCCCTTCCCCCTCAGATTTGTGATTAGTACCCACAAAAATCTTTAGACGAGAATTTTAAGCCAGATCCCAAAAAATTTTCCGGAGCAGCCTAAAAACTGCATTCGGCTACCTATTTTCTCGTTGTCTCTCCTGAAATTCTTCCGAAACTCCCTGAAACTTTCAGAAATCTTAGATTACGAATTATTTTGAAAATTGCGAAACCTGAAGCTAAGCCTCTCAAGAAAATCTCTTCGCAAAATTCTACTCTTCAAAAATAATGCCGTCTGTCTCTGAGAGTTTTGGCCGCGAAATAGCCCACCTGGCTCCGCAGCGGCTCCTGGTGGGCTATTTCCCGGCTATTTCGTGGCTATTTCTCAGCGTCTAACGGAACGGACAAGAAGTAGTCGAGAAATAGCCGAGAGATAACCAAGAAATATTTAGAAGTAAGCAAAACTAACCAAGACGCGACCGTCGCCTGCTCGCTGAGCCACCATTTTGGGCCGCCAGCGGTTGGGCGGGGCATACAGAGGCTGAACGAGGTCCAAGTACCTCAAACTTGGGTAATTGAACCGACAGAGATGCTGACACCTCAATCATGGCTCTGGAGTGCGCCGTATATCCACCCGGAGAGGATTATTTCTCGGCTATTTCGCGGCTATTTGGCGGCGAGTATTATTTGGCGGCTATTTTGCGGTGGGCATTATTTAGCGGCTGTTTCTCGGCTATTTCGCGGCTATTTTGCGGCGAGCATTATATGGCGGCTATTTCGCGGCTGTTTCTCGGCCAAAACTCTCAGAGTGTGGCTCAGCAATTTTTCTTCTCTGTCGATCCTAGGGAATTTTTTTTTTCGTAGATCTGGACTTAACCTTTTTGTAAGGATCTTTTTTAAAAATTTTGCCTTTGACTTTCATTGAGAAGCAAAGCATAAAAAATAAGTTCCTGAGAGTTCCCCGATTCAAAGACTTCTACCCTCTTAAATAGGCTGATCTTTCCAACTTATACGAACTAGTATATATTAATTTTTTAAATATATTTTATTTTTCACTATAGCCGTCTGGTGGGCCATATTCATAGGGGAAGCATGGGCGCGTGGGAGTCCACCGTGAGCATTGATTGTATAATTATGCCCATAGATATTGCACACGCACGCGATTCACGTATGCGGCTAGCTTTTCAATAGGATACGACCCTTTGGAGCTTTTTTTTCCAGATTATCAAGGCGATTCTCAAGAACCCTGAAGATGCGGTACACGTCAGTCTATTGTACGCTAACCGGTCCGAGGAAGACATCCTTTGCAGGTTACACATACCACTAATTGTCAGAAGATTTTACGCATTTTTAAATTCCCGTGTCAATCATTCAGGGAAGAGCTCGACAATCTGTCGGCAAAGCATTGTGGAAGATTCAAAGTATGGTACACCGTTGACCGCCCTCCGGCTGCCTGGCAGTACTCCATTGGACATATCGACGACGTCATGATCAAGGTGGGAACGCTGCCAGCACAACCTGGATTTCACCTTACCTCCATGCTGACAATGGGGGTGAACCGCCCAATAAGTTATTTGTGGTTAGCTGGTTCGCTTCTACTCTAGAAGGAATCGCCTGGATTCTGCCGAAAACCTGTCAAGAATCTGCCGCCTCGGTGCCGGACCGTAGCCGAAGCTGCAGATTCGCGGTAGGATCACGGCTTTGCCTGGCTTCTGCCAAGGGGACTATCCTAGACGAGGGGGGCACCCAAGATTTAGCCATAGAAGTGAAGAAAAAAACTGCTAAAAATGGTTGATATTGCTGTCAAGCATTGCTGCTATTAAAATTCTATAGAAATACTCCGTTTGGTAGCGTCACCGATCAGTGGATTACTTGATTTCTGACTTTAACTCCTGAATGCCCCCCCCCGTCTAGGATAGTGCCCTGCCAAGATCCAACTGCCTTCGACCAGGCGAATTGCGGCAATGCCGCGACTCCGCCGCGATTGTGCCTCGATTTTCGCCACCGCACGGGTCATTTTCACGGAATTCGAGCCATAACACTTTAGCCAATCCACCGTTTTGTAGTCTTCCTTGTCATCGTTTGAGCCATCTCCACTGCTCCTTTCACAACAATTGTTGTATTATCGCGGCATTTTCGCGATTAATTCGGGTCATTCTCACTGAATTCTCCGGACTCGCGGCAGTTTCGCGGAGAATTTTCGGCAGATACCAGGCAACTTCTTTCAGAGTAGGCCTTACACCTTTATAGGTGAATTACAATGACGTCGCGGCCTAAAGCCTGTCCGAATGAGACTGTCCGCACACGCGGTCGGCGGGCGTGTTGATCGGTCGCGGCGCAGTCATTTTTCGGACCTGTGAATCGATTAGCAGGAATATCAGACGAGTAGTGTCCAATATCTCAATGAACTGTATCTTAGTCTAATTGTGAGGAAGGCTTGCCCGAAAAATGTCTTCGTGACGGCCGCTAGACACGCATGCCGACCGCGTGGGCGGACAGTCTCATTGGGATCGACATTACATATAGCGTTGTGGTAGGTCGTCTGGATTAGGAGCTTTTGCGAAGAAAATAGTTGCATCCTTCCAGGAACACGCATTTCCACCATCAGAAGACTCAGCAATCCTCCTGTGTGGTCCTCCAGGGATGGTGAAATCTGCCTGCATTCCGAACTTGGACAAACTCGCTTACGATCCAGCGAATGTTCTACAATTTTAGGGTGTGCTCTTTCTCACCGTCAAACCTGGTTAAAATATTTGATGGCAAATGTCTATCTTCCTGCCATTTTCATTCACTGGAACGGTAGTTTCACTAAAAATAACCAAGAAAACAATGGAGAAATTGTGAATATTCTTGACCAACCTTGGCTAAGCAACCACTCAGAAAACCGCCGCATTCAATGCGTGTCGAATATGCATTCAACTCGAGTGACCACACTCATCGAAAGGCTTCATCACAGGGGCACGTGCTCCAAACAGCAGCACGTGCTGCGAAATTTCTTAGCAGGAGCATGTGCCGCGAAGTTCAATCGCAGGAGTACGTGCTGCAAGGCAGTCCAGTGCTATCGTAGCAGCACACAGACGCGACTCGTCGCGGCTGGCTCACCGTTGTGAGACGCTGCCAGCTCGCCGAGCACCATCTGGGGCGGTCAGCGATGGAACGAGGCTTCCAGCGGCCGGGCGGGTAAAGTACCGCAAACTTCGGTGATTGGACCGGCGAAGCTGCCGACCTCTCAGTTCCGTCTCAGGAGTGCATCGTATACTTTCCTTTTTTAGATAATCCTTTTGTCATCGAGTTGAATGTGTATAATGCACGCATTGGACGACTTATTTGTTGGGGCACGTGCTGTAATTTGAACGCAATAGGAGCACGTGCTCCCCTAGCAGCACGTCCCCTGACTATGCTCGAAACCATCTTGTCTTCGAGTTGAATGCATACTCGACACGCATTGAATGCGGCGATCGTCTGTGCAAGAACATTTGAAGCAGATTGGGAAAGTAAGCAGAGCAATATATGTTTGTACAAAATCAAGCGTAAGAAAACGACATTACTTTCCGGTCCCCCTAATAGAATATGGTTTTCTGCTTGCACGATGTCTTTAGTTAGGAAATAAACTTTCAAAATGAGTGTTTTCGTCGTTGATCAATTTCAGCGGGGATACGCCACTCAATCGACATCTGTTCAGAATCGAAAAGGGCGAGTCTGAGGGGACCAGTCTATGCTCAGAGGGGAGCTCTCATCCCTCCATACGAGTCTGGTGTTTACTTTCTAACTCCAGAGACACAGACCGTTTCGTCGACCTTGGGCGAGGATCGATCACTCGGCCGTCTGCGTGAGAGTGGCGCCTCCTGCCACTGCGCCACACGCAACCCCTTTTTGATGATAAAGTACACAAACAACCTCATACAAGAACGATTCTAGTGTGCTGGCGGAACGCCGATACCGTAATCCCTGCTATAAAATTAAATGCGTCGCTGCTGTTGGTTGCAGACAAACAACTGAACTGACGGCGACAAGCAATTATTCGTCTATTGCATTACTTGGTGGCTGGAATTTACCTAGCAAAACACTTCGGCTAATACGTTCCATACAACAGCGGAGATAACCTTTCTCCAATTTCTGCTAGCCAAATGTCTATATCACGTCAACTAACGAAATGATTGATAGTCGAGCCGTTTTTTTTTGTAAAATGGGCCAGTTTAGAGTTAATCAAAATCGTTTTTTTTAGGAGACGTTTTTCTAGAGATTCAGGTGCAGTACAAAATATGACGTAAACTCTTTTTTTTCTAGGATTGACGGGGAAGTTATCATTTATTCCAAGAGTTGAACCCTAATACTGTAGAAGAAAAATACCGTGCCGTGCCGATTGATTCTACAAAGAACCGTATTTGTCTCGGCATCATATCCCAGAAACAGGAATAACAACAACTAGCAGATAGTTTCATTGACAACATAGAAACTTCACGCTACATCAGTCAAACATAGAAGCACACTCATTCAGTATCGTGCAAGGTGCTTCTTGTCCCTCTATCATTTCGATGCTTCCGAGAGATATTAAATGGTAATCCTCTCAAGCCGCACAGAATTCATGGATGCATCTTGCACAACACGGAATTACTTAGTTTTTACTAACCAGACAATCGACTCGTACTTCCCATTTTACTTGCAGCTGCCCTCTGTCAGTTGACAGTATTCGAATTCACCATCATCATACGGACAGCTTTTTTTCTTTTCGATTAAGATGTTCAAGTCTAAGGCGAAGCTGGTGTGCTATCCTAGACGGATTGGAGAAACCCAGGATTCGAGAAAAATTAAATAAATGAGCAATTCATAGCTAACGGAGTATTTATCTAGAATTCCTAAATAACTCAGATTGATGGTACAAAACTAGTTCGGGAACTCGAGATTGCAGGGGGAAGAGTGATACCTCTTTCAGAAATCGTTGAATTTCACCATGAATCTGTGAAAACAATGACTGATAACGCTATCAGACATCTGATATAGGCAGGGATTTTCATTATCAAGCATGCATTTTGAGTGGTCCCCGAACAGGCGCAAAATTACTAGTCGCCGTCAGTTCAGTTGTTTTGTCTGCAACCAACAGCAGCGACGCATTTAATTTTACGGCAAGTGTTACGGTATCGGCGTTCCGCCAGCACACTAGAATCGTTCTTGTCAACCTCATAACAACCGTATCGCAATCAGATTGGAGAAGAGAAGCGCAGTGTAGGTGAAGCTCATTCTAACCATACCGTCACCCCTGTAAAGGTTGTATGGACCGATCAGCTGACCGACGGCTCTGCGGTCAATGCCACACATCCATCGGAGATGAGGTTGTTCTTCCTTGACTCTGTATGCAACTTTATGAATTTTTGAAATCACCAGCTTCCAGGCTGTGGTAGCCATGAATCGGCTCTGGCACCCTGACCATTTCACCTGCACAGCTTGCAAGAGGCCTATCAAGCAAACTTACCAGGTTTGCTGCTTAGATCCTACTGCACTGGCCCTGTTTTTGTTGATCCGCGACAATGTCGCAGCACTTTTTTCCGACAGTGGTAGATGGCTGTCGGCAGCTGGACACCCTGCAGAAATGTACAACCGTCAAGTCCGATGTGTCCGCAGCTACGGCCCACGTGCACCATACCATACGCGCATTTTTCAAAATACGAAGTCACTGGATAGGTAGTTGTTCTCAAGGATTTCTAGCGCAGAAGAGTTTTTTTCACAACGGATCATTATGAATTGCTCTTGTGTCAACGTTTTAGGGAGGAAATGCTCAGATTATGACACATCTAACCTTGTAGTCAGCAAATTGACTTTTTTTTATCTTGAAGCGTTCAATACAAAAATCTGAGGCGCAGAGCTTAACGTAATCCATTTTTCAGACCTTGAAAATATTAGGGTGAAATGTCTTATATCAGGTTGTCCGATAAGTTCTTGCCGTTTTTTTTAAATTTTTTATAACTTTATTTTTAAACATAAAATAACAAAAATTTAATCAATAATGTATTCTCCGTTGTTTGTTATGACTTGCTCCTGTGTGACTTATGACTTGTTATGTTATGTTATGTTATGACTTGCTCCTGTTATGTTATGACTGTTATGACTCGAAATTGCCACTTTTGAACTTCGCAAACCAATATCGAGCAGTTCTTTCAGCTATGGCACCCTCTCCGTATACGGCACAAATCTCTCTAGCAGCTTCCGTGGCTTTGGCACCTCGGTTAAACGCAAAAAGTAGATGGTGTCGAAAATGCTCGTTTTTGTCAACTTGACACTCCATTTAAATGCTCTAAGAATTAACAAAAACTAATCGAAACAAAAAAACCAAATAGACTTTCTTGTAGAGCGAAAAATTCTCTTTCGAATAACACAAAACATTGTACCAAAAAATTTCATTTCGATCGCTAATTTTTTAATTTAAAAAAACGGCAAGAACTTATCGGACAACCTATTATATTCAAGTACCAATCTTCAATGAGGGCCGATCGTAGAAACCCGAATTGGACTGCGAATCAGGAGAAATCCACATTGGACGGTGCAGCCTTCGGCTGCACCGTCCGGCAGGGGAGGAAAACCCCGGGTGTGGGCTAATTTTTTGCCCTAGCGATTCGGGAGGTGCAAATCAGGAGAAATACAGATTGGACGGTGCAGCCTTCGGCTGCACCGTCTGGCATGGGAGGAAAACCTCGGGTGTAGACTAATTTTTTACCCTAGCGATTCCGGGAGGTGAAAATCAGGGGGATTCCAGATAGGACAGAGCACCTTTGTACTTAATAACGGTTATAAACACTGAATAAAAAACGTCCCTCCAGCATCTCTATTCTTCCAGCCTTCAAGGCATTAAAGCCATTGATGGTAGGACTTCGGCGTATT
This sequence comes from Aplectana chamaeleonis, assembly GCA_029168955.1. NCBI lineage: Eukaryota > Metazoa > Nematoda > Chromadorea > Rhabditida > Cosmocercidae > Aplectana > Aplectana chamaeleonis. The sequence goes on along the minus strand of JAPDOI010000007.1, from coordinate 2,630,266 downwards.
TTGGCTACCGTAATCCGGCACTAGCTTCAGGACCCGAAGCCCGATTTCCCTCCGCCCTTTACATTGGCCGTTTAACTCACCACCTTTCGTTATATCGATTAGCTTTTCTAACCCCTCCATCACCACTGAAGCAGGAGGGTTTCGAAGAAATTCCTCGGAGAATTTGAACAGCATTCTGAACTGGGCTGGAAGAGTTTTTAGATGAAGAGCTTAACTATTCCAATATTCCTTGGAGAAGCTTTATTCATTTAAAGTTTTTTATTCAAACTGCAGTCAACACTACAATGCTCTTCGATTTATTTGAATACGAGTTCTCGATATTTGAGAAAGAAATAATCTTTTTTTTTTGAATTAAGCAATTTCTTGCTTTCCCGCAAACGCTTGATTTTCCGTATTTCGGAGTCCAGGGTTTTCTTAGCCGAATGAGTGAAATCAGGCAGTAGAGGCAGAAGAATAAATTGGCAAAGGCATGTGAATCACACCTAAATAGTGACGCTCCGCATTTTGAATACTTCTAGTTGTTTTGGTGGAAAATTTTCCGGGCGCCTTCTGGAGTAGAGCAGGCACTGAAAACCATTCCCCTGGAAGATTTCTTCGCGAAAACAGAAATCATGCGAATTATTGTTTGTTATGATCCCATTTATGGCTCCACCCAAGGAAAATTTTCGAAGTAATAGTTCATTGCATAAACTTCTGCAACGAACGATTTCTGGGTATACATCGTGGTTTTCCACACTCCGCAAAGTTCTCACCAACCCGGGGTTTTCCTTCCCTTGCAATATCAGGAGAGTCAGGAGGCCTATGAAGTCAATAATGAACACAACGTGAGATTTTCAGTTTGAGTGCCCCTTTCTAAGCTATCACGCCTGGAGTTCGAGAACATTAGGCTTGAAAGCTTGAAAAAATCGCTACGCTGACAAGTTCTGATGTGACTCAACCTCTACATGGATGACCTAGTTCGCTCCAGAGCGAAATCGTACCGGAAACGCTCGTGATTGAACTGAATGAAGCTGCGAAGCGGTTCCGATGTCGAGGAAAACGGGCTTTGGGTCCTGAAGCGATTGCCGGAATACGGTAGCCAAAATACGCCGAAGTCCTACCATCAATGGCTTTATCAAGGCATGATCGATGTCATATCTTTGATGTTTCGCCGTTTCTTCCACTCTTCTATAGTCTTGTATCTTCTGCTTGGTGTAAATGATAAGAGTAAGAAATAGTGATTCCATGAAAAATTATCATAAATGATATTTTGATTATTCCCTGGCATCGAATGAGGATTTTGTCACCCTAATCAACACTGAAACCTCCTAAAAACACCACTCTCCTTCATGATCAAGCAGAAGAAACAAAAAACAATAGAAGAGAAAGCAGGAAAAACGAGGAAAGCACAAAAAAATGAGAAAAACCGGCGATCATCACTCGGCCTCAATAAAAAATTTTTGCGCGTGAATGGCGCGTTTCGTTGTTGCCTGCAGACAGTGCTTCCTAGTTGACGGTTGTACGTTTCTGCAGGGGTGTCTATTTGGAAACACCCGCGGTAGATTCCCTCAACCAGCGCTGGACAGTTGGCTTCATTTCAGGCCGCGGACAGCCACGCATACTGCGTCCACTGTTTTGCGCAGAAATACAATCCGAAGTGTGCAGGTAGTTGTACTACTTCTCCACTAGATAGGAATTTCCTGAAATCTGAAGTATGGAGGTTTAGGCTGTATGGAAACACTGGTGGACACGTGCCTTCTAGCCCTAGATCGTCACTGGCATCCTCGCTGTTTTGCCTGCTCATCCTGTAACCGTCCACTGCCAAATGGCGAATATTATCTGGTAAGGTTTCAGCTCCTAATTAGACCTCCAGGCTCTCCCGGAAGAAGGCTCATAGTTCATTTTCTCTACAATGGGAAGCCGAAGGGAAGCGGAAGGGATGATACCGCGCGCGACAGAGGAAGAGATCAACGTATCTTACAGTATGCAAGATGGAAATCCAGGCTGTGGTACTTATCGATATCACAGCGAAAATATACAAATTCCATCGCAAAGCGGCCGTTTGTTCAGCGAAGCGATGCGGAACGTTCCTGCAGTCGCGGGTGGAATACCGGTATGGAGCTTTGGGGGCCAGACCTGCTCCGCGCGCGGTCGCGGCGCGGCGCAGCTAACCACTATCATTTCAGCCTCATCGCAATACTCATTAGCGAAACGAATGAGGAATCAATAAGTGCTAATGGGAATACAACTACTTACATTGAAACAATGAAAACAAGTAATTGCAAAGGGAGATTAAGATTATTGTTTAAAATCGCATGTTCGTCGAGCTGTACGTGTTGTGGTCATTCACGGGGTAACGCGCCAATATTACGCCATTTTTCCTATTTTCTCCGCTATTTTGGGCTGCAGATGATTCAAATATTAGTGGCATCTTTCCTGTGATTTCTTTGTGTCCAAAGCTAGTTGGTGAAAGCCACTCACGTTTCACATGATTTTTGGATGTTTTTTGCCGTAACTGCAGTTCAACGTCGCAGTGCACGTTATGGTATGTTTACACAAGGTGCTGAGTTGATCGCAAAACGCTTGGCTCCGGGCGAGATTGAACCAGCATATTCCCTTTCCGGGGGAGCGCCTTATCGCACTGCACCACCGAAGCCCCAGCGCCGCTCTCACTCAACTGCTCGGTAATTCTTCACCGAAGCTTCGGGGTGGAAGGATGATTGCTTCGGTGAAGATTTACCGAGCAGTTGAGTGAGAGCGGCGCTGGGGCGTCGGTGGTGCAGCGCGATAAGGCGCCCCCCGGAAAGGGAATATGCTGGTTCAATCTCGCCCGGAGCCAAGCGTTTTGCGATCAACTCAGCTTCTTGTGTAAACTCACGGGTACTCTTTCGGAATAGACGACCCACCTGAAAGAGTTGGATTTCCGTGGGGTTTCATATGTGTTCTAAGCATGAATTTTACATATTGCTCTATGCTTCTACATGTTTAGAAGCAAAAACATGACAAAGGGATCCTATAGCTGCATGTGAAAACCCTTTTTACCAGAATGGGTCGTCTATTCCGAAAGAGTACCAACTCACGTTTCAGTCATGAAAATGAAACACGATAGATTTAGCCTGCACGCAGATTATTTCCTCCCGAGCGACGGTGCAGCCGCGAGCTGCACCGTCCACATACGGTTCAAACTGATTTCCACCCCTGAAATACCCGATACACGATAGATTTAGCCTCCACGCAGGGGATTTCCTTTTCTGAGTGACGGTGCATAGGGTTCAAACTGATCTCCATCCCCGAAATACCCGATACAAAACAAAAATTTGGTATCATTTTTTTATTCACATCCGGTTTTTCTATCATGTTCATGACATTGCATGTATTAAACAGCTCAACGTTCAGGTTATATTCATGTGTGACTCGTTTTTACTCGTTTGAAAGCATCCAAGTTATAAAATCTAATAAATAATCAGCGTTCTGGTGGCTATTGACGATTTTTGAGTAAATTGCTCTCAAAATAATACTCTGCTCAATTTCGTATACGAAATCATCTCATATGTTGACATTGCTGACGATTGGGCCACTGCCGAGAGCCTTTGTGCCGAGGGATTGCTGCCGAGCCGTGTTCAGCGCATGTCCGCGACGCGACCGCGCGCGGAGCAGGTCCGACTCCCGAAGCTTGTAAGGTGATGATAACAGGGAATATAGAACAGAGAATAAAGGGAAAACAGCTGTCGCAGGCCAAGCAGACAAGGGGGGGGTTCGATGCGTGCGGCTGCGCAACGGCACCGCCCATCGACACCGCCCGAGCCGTGGCGTGTTGTGCTAAAGTCGATGAGGCCGCTGATGAGCGACCAGGGAGATTATTCGACGTTCGCCAGTCTCTCTGGGGGGTTCTCTCACCTCCTAGAGAATTCCTTTCTGTAAAGGGTAGGAGTCTCTGCCGCGATTGATTGCCCATTTCCTGCCAGCCATCAATCTCTGCGTTGAGCGCCTCGTCTTCGAGCACTGTCTCTAGGCAGTCCCCCAGTTGCTGACAGCCGCCGCCATCGCCCTGCTGCCAGCCCGCCTCTGTGCTACTCAGATAGAGACATCACACTTCCCGCGGTACCACTAGCCGACGTCCCGTAACCCCTCCCGCGGAAGGCCAATAGAACGGTCGCGGGCAGTCGGCAGCGGCGTTCTGTTGACTGCCCGTACACAGTGAACAAGCACTCTGCGGCTCTTCTGCCCCCGCCTTACGACTAATCTGATGACTGACAGAAGACAATCAAAAAGCAGTGTGCGGCACATTGAAAAATCGCCCTTTGAGTAAAGGTCTGTTGGAACAAAAATTAAAAAAATCCGCTCCTGGGGATTTCGAACTGCTTTTCTCGAACTGCTTTTGACAAGTAAGGAGTGAGCTTATACGGGGAAGCTTCCTACACCTAATAGTCCTTGCAGTTTTCCCATTCGCAGATGCCATTAACGGACAGTGGTTCACCTGCCCAAGACCAGCGTCGCACACAGCGTGGGTTTTGGAAAGAGGCTCAACACAGCGTTCTCTGCTCGGCAATCGTTCATTGACTCCACTCTAGTGGGTGGTGCAACGATGGTATCAAAGTGTGAATCGATGAGCGAGTGTTCGATGACCCTCAGGAATAGCCGACTGCCGAGCCGACGCTCTGCGGAAGACGGGAAACCTCTCTCCGCGGGAAGGGGGGCGCTGGCGCTGTGCCACACCCACAAAATTGGAGCCGCGCGAAGTCGACTAGCCCGACTTGGCCGGCGGGAAGTGGGATGTTTTTATCTGAGTAGTGCTACCAACTCTCCTCTTCTCGGTGCTGCCAGCCGTTGTCTTCGCCTGCTGCCTGCAGCCGCTCCCGTCTAGTCAAGCGTTGAGAGGGGCCCCGTATAGTGGTGCGGGCAGGGCTGGGCACGCGTCCCGGTTAACCTTAGGGGGGTGCATATTAGACGTTGCAGAGAGGGCAAAGATGGGTGCCTAAACCGGACACCAAAAAAAAAGAACGATGTGCAAGTTCTGTCGAATTTCAGGAAAAAAATAATACGCACTATTCTTCTGATTTGTCATATATTCTTCCCCGCTTTTTGAGTGGAACACTTGATGAATTCAAATTATTGATAGAGATGCAGGTTGTGTTCGCAATAATTCATAGTTGCTGTCAAAGTTTGCTATGATGAAGGAATACACCACTCTGTTATTTTGTAGCAAGTAAGGATTGATGTGATGTCATGTTTCTTTGGTGCAACGTTCATTGATTACGCGGGTGGCTACCGATTCGAGGCAAAGATACTAAGACAGCGCCCAGGAAAACTATCATTCAAGTTCAAAAAAATATTAGCGAACTGATGTATAGCCTAGGTCGCTCATTTTGAGCCAGTCAAAGCAAGGCTTGTCGGGCTTATCATATCAAAATCTTCTTATCATTGTTATACTTTGCCATGACCGACCGCTCCGCTGCTTACTCCGCCCGGACTCATCCGGGCGGGCTAGGATTTATTTCGACAAATTAAAAGTATAGATAGCACAGTCAGCATCACAAATAGTCTACAGATTTTAATGCATGAGAATGTGACTCATGAAGAGAGCCAACTGTAAAAATTGAAGACTGCAAGTTACTATGAAAGAAGCGAATGACCGTGTTCTCCTCATTGAGAAGTGCCCTGTACATAAAAACCCGAGTTTTATCCACCTTGAATGCCGCAATCCCTTGAAATTCGGCTAGCCGTGCGATACGGTGTTTGTCCGCAGCTGCACAGCGCGCACTCGAGTAGACGCGCACACAATATTAATTAAAAAATGTATTTTATTACAGAACGGGGCGGAGAAAATGATTGAAACTATAGTAAATGGAAGGAGGCAGAAATAGGATTCTTTCAATGTATCCGGTATAGAAATTTAATGTAAACAAACTATGTTGGAGCGGAGTGAATTTTTTGGACGTGATAAGGTTCATTCAAATGAACGTAGTTGATTAAAAACACCAATAAACATAGAACTAAGAGCATTGACAGAAAGAGGAGAATCGGGCAAACATTTTAATAGCAATAGGTTTGATATTCAATGTGATTTAAGGACCTTAAAACTCGTCCCGGTTTTGTCCCGGTTTTCTGGGTAAAACCGGGACGAGACTTAAGGTCTTTAAATCACATTAAAAACCGGTCCCATTGATGCTAAAATAATTGCCAGATTCTCCTCTTTCTCACAATACCCTTTGCTCTCAGTTTAATGCTAGTTTTGATCAACTAGGTTCGTTTGAATGAACCTTATCACGGCTAAATATTGGCACCCGCTCTTTATTTGTTAATTTACATTAAATTTCTAAAATGGGTACATCCAGAATAGACTGCCTTTACCGTCTTTTATTTTCTTAGGTTTCAATCCTTTTCTCATGCCCGTTCTGTAATAAAATACATTTTTTATTAATATTGTGTGCGCGTCCATTCCCGTGTGCGCTGTGTAGCTGCGTACAAACACCGTATCGCACGGCAAGCCGATTTTTTTAAAGGATTGCGGCATTCTAGAAGGGTGAAACTCGGGTTTTCAACTTCCTACGAATCACATGAATCCTAACATTGTTCCACAACACAAAATAGTTCTGATTTCCACATCAGGACAATCAAACACAGATTAGCTAATCCTTCATAGGTTTATGAAAACATTCGACAGGAAACATTAATTATTGCAATAGTAGTAGTTCTGTTGTTGGTAATTGTTCAATTATTTTGTATTGAAAAATGTTTTATCTTTTGTCATAACTTACCGTCTTACAAACAAATTTTACCTCATGGGGTTGTTTTGAAGTTCAGAAATTACACTACCCTTTTTGTTGCCATTTTCGGAATTTTCTCTATTCAGTGCTTTTTTATATTCTTGTTTATCAAAATCAAGAAGTCAAGATCATGGCTGTCCAACTATTCCGAAAATAGCCGATTTCGATTTCCCATAAGGGGGTGCCTAAAAATTACCGAGCTAAGGGGGGGGTGCATATTCAGAATCGTCATGCCGGGACGTGTGCCCAGCCCTGGGTGCGGGTGACCCGTTAACTGTTTTTAGCCGGAATTGCTTAGAGGGTTTACCGGGAAATTCCGGAAAGTGGTTAGGGGAGTAGGCTGTGTAGGGACATAGCTGAAACTCATCTTGTGCACACGACCCCCGGGGAAAATCAACTTCACTCGTTTCGGTTACCAGTGGCTTCTAGTGATCTACATATTTGTAAGATTCCATATTTGTTGCTGTTGCTATATTGTTTGTTATTTTTCTCGTTATAATAAATTATTGTTATTTCTATCGCATTATCTACTTGGTTCATAGGGTTCCAAATCCTAAAATCCCTAGTTTAATCATCTTACTCACATTTTTCTCGAGTAACTACTTTTTACGAAACCGAACTAGCTCCCTACTCGCACTCGTCGCGGGTGAAGCCAAGAGGGGCGAGAGGAGGCCATGGATCGCGCGTTTTGTACTGACTTTTCACCTCATCTTCCATTCGACTTCCCGGCGGGTTGATGGCGAGCGAATACGACCCTTTAATTCCATGGAATTTTTATGAAAACAACCACTGCAAACACTATCAGGCCTTACTATTCTATTATAGATGGGGGGCACCCATATAAAGTGAAAATTTGATCGCAAGTGGTTCGCCGAATGGGTACTTCAGTCATACCTTCTTGTCGGGAGGACCGTTTGGGTATCAGGAATACAACTTTCTGCTAGTTTACCATCGTGGTCTCTAGTGTCTTTACTGAATTATCAAAACGAATCACTTCAGGTAGACGACAAGCCGTACGATCTGGATTGCCACTGGGCGAAGCGATTGGAGAAGAGGGAACAAATGGAGCGAGGCGAACGCTGAAATAGATCTGAGATTACGCGTCTTTGTTTCGCATATGTAAAATACGCGTTTTGTTTATAAAAATGTCTCGATGTGGCGGAGGTCGTCTTGTTGGTCTCTAAATTTCAAACAATTCAAAATCTTTCCGAGAAAGTGTTAGCAGAGAATCTATGTTTTTACTGGCAATAAGAGAAACGTAAACAGCCATTATTGAAATGATTAGGCATTAATGTAAGCGTCGTTCAAAAAGATTAAGGATTAATGTAGGCTCTTGTATCAAGCGATAACACCTGCGTAGGTTCGAGAAACAAAGATTAAAATTCACAGGATAATTTGTTGATTGTCTAGTCATTCAATTAGACGACAGAGAAATTCCAGGAGTTGCTCCGCGGCTTCTCATCCCCAGGGTCCTGTGGCCAAGGATCATCAGTTTTTTGCTTCAAGGTTAAAGCATTAAAGGCAGTGTTCATCATCAGAGAATTGCCTGTTTTTTTAAATCAAAAACGCATTAGCGTCGGTTCCTTAAAAGAAGATTAAGAACGGAAGTATGACAAAGAAACGGTCAGGAAATAGGTGAAAATCGCGTGGACCGATTGGATCACCCCGCCCCACGTCACATAACAGTTGTCCTGCGTTCGTTTCACCAGAGGAACAGTTGCCGAATTTCTGAATATTCTTTATCTGGAAGGATTCTGACATCCAAGCATGTGCATTCGCTCATCCTAGTTTTAAAGGCAGTGCTCACGATCAAAAAAGTTTTTTCTTCGTGAACATTGTCTTTAAAGAGTTTTCGGTTCAAGAAATAGAAAACAAAGTCTTTCACCTGAGAGTTCTAAAGTGCAAAACCATTTCCGACGTTAGGTTTGACGCTTTGTCTGCAGTCTCTCGAGGCATATCAAACAGGCGTAATTAAATGTTTCTGAGGTTTTTTTTAAACAGTTTTTACCGGTATTTGAGAGTTTCGTGGGAAGTTTCCCCTATAAACCTCTACTTCAGGGACTTCCCCACTCAAAAACATCGATAACTAGAATACGGTTTCTTTCATTTTTTTTGAATACTGCCTTTAATAGCCACCATGTAATTGTCCCTTAACCAGAGCTGATCTCTGTGAGTTCTGGCGGGAACGAGAGTAGTAGTGCTAACTACTCCATGATAAGCAGCTGGCTATTAGGTGTCTGCTCGCTTCATTACCACCCACAGGGCTGACTCACGAGAATCTTCGAAAAACTCATCTTTCTGTCCTATCAGGAAAGTACTTTGCTGGACCATCTATCGATGGTTTACTGTTTTTTTTTGTGACTACATCTATTTTTCGGCTTGGAACTAGTTAGGGGGGGGGGTGTTGCACTCACGATTCAGTCAGAGAAATGGAAATTTTCTCCACAGCAACGAATGTTAGAAACGTGTTAAACGTGTCGTATCACGTGTTAAAAACGAGTTAAGAAAGTTTCATGCCAATCATTCCATTAAAGGCAGTGTTCACGATAAATTATGGGTGTTCAGTTTCTTACAGATTATGATAGGTCAAGGGCTTACTGTGACAGCAGCGTCAGACAGATCTGCGAAAAGAGACGAGAAAGCACTTTTTTCCGCCAAAGCAGGATCCCTTGTGTGACGTCCCATTTTTGAGAGTGTGAGGATTGACCGGTGTGAAGGAATGAAGTCGTTAGTTCTCTGCGAAAAAATCGCCAACTTTTTTATCGCAAACACTTGCTTTAAGGCAGTGTTCACGATAAGTTTCGCTAACGCTTTCTGGTCTGAAATACTACGTTGGCAGGAGATGGACGGAATGGTATCGACAAAAACACCAAAAACGCGACAGGAATCGCCAAAAACGGATGTGAAAAGGCCAGTGTGGAAAGCCAGCCCGCCCCAAGAAAGCCAGCCCGCCTTTCTCGTGATAAGAGTCTTCTAAGATATGGACGATTTTAATGGCAATTTGCCAAAGATAGCCGCTCCACCCATTTTGATCAATATCAGGGGCAATCACGGCCACCTCCACTGACAGTTTGCTAGACGTTCCATCCCTACGTCTTCCCTGCTTTGTTATTGATTCACTACGTTTTTATGGTTGCTCTTGAGATGTTTCTTGTTTGTCTTTTCGTTGATTCACTATTTCCACGTCCAGCTTAATGTTTCGAGGGCCAAAACCCGAGATTAAAGCGCGCCTCAGAAAAATGAAAACAAGTTACTTGTAACATAAATGCCCGAAAACAAGTTACCTGTAACATATCTGAGTCGATGTAAAATACTTTCGACTTATCTCAGGTCATCATTTAAGTTAAATGTAACATATCGGCGAGATACTGCATGCCGTGCGCCTCCGATATGTTACATGTATCTTAAATGACCTGAGATAAGTCGCAAGTAACTTACATTGGCTCAGATATGTTACAAGTAACTTGTTTTCAATTTCTGAGAGGACACTGTGTGCAGTGCGCCTCCGATATGTTGCACGTAACTTAAATGACACAATATAAGTCGCAAGTATTTTAAATCGGCCGAGAAGATATTTCCAAGGGGGATGTACGACGCACTCGCGGGGTCACCCTTACGATACGACTGGCGTTGCTGTTGGTTCAATTACCCAAGTTAGAGGTACTTGACCCCACACCAGCAGGTAAGGCCCCGCACAACATTTATTGCGTAGTGTGTGGTCTGGGACACACTCTGCGTCGCGTGTCATCTGCGTCACGTGATGGCCACCCATTGTGAAATTATAAATGTAAGTTACATTTAACATAAGTGTAACTTACATGCAATATAAATTTAAGTTACATGTAATATAAATGTATGTTACATGTAACATAAATGTAAGTTACTTGAGACATTCAAGTAAGTTACATCCATATTACAAGTAACTTGTTTTGATTTTTCTGAGCAGCAGCTTAACCAACCCTAAATTTACCTGCAGCCAAGAGAGTCGCAATTTTAGCCGCTTCCAATTGTTTTCTGTCGTTTTTTGCTTTAGCACTGGCCTGAACAGGCCCCATATCCTCTATTTTTGGTGGAAAACCGGAGGCGATTTTCATGCCAAACACTGCCTTTATGAATCTTGAATGCCCCCCTAACTAGTTTCATACCTGTTTTTCTATTGTAGTATAGGCGCTGTAAGTGAAAGAAAACCCAGGTTTAGTAATTGTGTTTCATAATGATTTGTAGAGAAACTTTGGTGATGAATGCTCGTAACCCGTTACCCGGCTATTTTCGGGCGAAGTTTATACTCTGTCCCAAACGAGATAGCGAGCGAAAAGTCTGAATAGGTAGCGCTTCCTCTGCGTCTCTGACGTTTTTGAATTACGCTAAGACGTCGCGTACGCAAATCACGTGCGCGACACAGCATCTGTCTTACCGTAATCCAAAACAGGATTCATCGAATTTTAGACGACCTCATTTCTTTTTTGTTGCATACTTCACCTTTTTTTGCGTTATTTTAGCTAAAAATGTCTGTAATACACATTCTTGATGTAGATACTCTTATTTACAAAGCAGTTATACTCTGGTTCCGAGCCAAATTTACTATGTTCCCTCGCGCGCCTATGCGGAGCGGGGGTAGAGACAGCAAAAAAGTGTGGGGAGGAGAGGCTGCGTACGCGCGCAGACGCACGCGATGAACGGAAATAAATTTCACTCGGAGACAGAGGATGGGTTGTTTCAGGAAATGAATTCTGGTTCTGGATTCAAGGTAAGACAGATGCTGTGTCGCGCACGTGATTTGCGCACGCCACGTCTTACCGTAATCCGAAAACGTCAGAGACGCAGAGGGAGCGCTGCTTCTTTGGACTCTACGCTTGCCATCTCGTTTGGGAGAGAGTATACACAGATTCTTCGTTCTCCAGAATTTCGAAAATCGTAATACACTCAAGCAGATGGTGGCTCTGCAGTTGTGGTAGCTCATAGCCCCTCTGTCCCTCCTGTTCCTTCCTTCAACCACTATACCCCCTCATTGTGCCTACAGGCCCTCTTATCCTTGCCCATATCGTACAGACAACTTCATGAGTAGATCCTGGATCTGCAATCGTTAAAGATTGCGAGCCACTGGCAAGCAAGGTTCAGTATGCGTGGATAGCTTGCCAGCGAGTGATGGGGGGGGTCTTTCCGTGGAGAAACGAAAAGTTGGAGTGGCGTTCGTGAAATTTTTGGGTGGAAAAAGATAGAAGTCATTTAAAAAAAGAAACCAAGACGTAGTATCATTTGTACTGTGCTTCTCTGGGCCAAATTCCGGTCCGCAATTGCGTCTCGACACGCTTTGCGGCCGCGCGCATTTGAGTCGGAAGAGTTTCCTGCGACGTAGCCTTCGATCTGTTGACTCTCCATGGGTTTTAGAAACTGGAAAGTAAACAAAATTGGAGAAAACTGTATAAAAAAGCCATATCGAGTCGGCTTTGGCGCTGGAAACTCGACTGACTCCAGTGCGTGCGGCCGCAAAGCGAGTCGAGACGCAATTGCGGACCGGAAGTTGGCCCAGATAAGCACGCTGGAGCCACATGACGACGGTTGCCCACAACTGCAGACTGGAATTTTGTTCCGATAAAGACAGCACAGTTGTTGAAATTGGAAGCCTGTTGATGGTGCAGAAACGTTTAGCAACGGCTCGAAACAAAGTGTGCAGAAATTCGCGATTAGAACATATCGCGCTCAGGAGCCGTTTCTATCACTGAGATTGTCCGCCCACGCGGTCGGCGTGCGTGTCGAGCGGGCGTCGGCCCTGTAAATCGATTAGCTTGACCGTAACAAGGCAACTATTTTTAGTCAGCCTGACCATTCCGTATGAAATGTACTTTTCTAGAACCATTTCAGACATAGAATCCGAGTATGCTTTTCGCAGCTGCCTAAAACCACTCTAAAAGAAGTTATAGGCGTTTTCAAAGCCTCATGGCAAGGTGAGGGTGCCCATCAGAAAATTTTTTTAGTGTTTTGAATTCTTTTTTAAATTTAGATAAAAACTTGGATGTAGGGCTAATCCAGAGTGCTGAACACGAATTTGGGTTCCGCTTGTTGAAATTCTCAGGTTTACTGTAGGTTACGGTAGGCACCATGCCATCTAGAAGGCAAAACCTGCCCTACTAATTCGAAAATCTACATATGAGCATCAAATTCGTGTTCAGCACCGCGAATAACCCCCTCATTGAAATTTTGAGTGAAATCTGAGACTTTGATAGAACTACTGTATACCCATCGTAACCTACCGTAATCTGTTGGAAATGAATTAACGGACCTCAGATTCGTGTTGAGCACTCCAAATAACGACTAGAGAAAAATTCTGGGTCACACCTATCAAAACGTTCCGGAAACCGTCGAAAGTCACATTTTAGCCTAGAAGTTTACCCCTTTGGAGAAGCTTTGAACAAAATGAGTCTAAAGCTTGAAAAAAATCTACAAATAAACCTCAAACTCGTGATCAGCAACCCAAAAAACCCTCATGATTGAAGTTTTAAGTGAAAACTGAAACATTTTTTCTAAACGCTCTCAGAACCCCCTACTCTGAGGAATATTGCCGCGACTACTCTGCAACTCCCCCGCCACCCTCGACTCCCCCACGATTCCTCCGCGACCCCCGCGTCTTCCCCGCATCTCCTCCGCGTCTCTCCCGCGTTCTCCCCGCATCTCCGCCGTGACTGCTCCGCATTCCACCCACAACTCCTTCGCCACTCCCCCGAGACTCCTTCGTCTCGGAGCCTGCAGGCACCGAGCCGGAGGAGTAGCGGAGAAAATTCTCAGAGTATTCGATATACAGTCGGCATGAATCCCAGTGACACTTTGCGTTCCCTATTGAAGGTTGGCGCAAACTCAGTGCCATATGCCATAACATAGGTGCACCGAGTTTGTGTCAACTTTCAATGGGGAACGCAAAGTTTAACTACTCAGGGAATTCTCGGCCCGAGCTGCCTGACAGTTCGGCTCGTGTTCCCAATTTGCGAGTCGGCTTCTGTTGCTGTCCGGGCCACTGCTGTTGCTTTCCGGGCGGGTCCGGTTGGCCCGAACAGCAACAGCAGTGGCCCGGAGATTGGGAGAACGAGCCGAACTGTCAGGCCACTCCGATCCCTATTCGGCGCGGCTCGGAGCCGTGAAGCGCCTGAGAGGGTCCATGCCGACATTAAGTACTATAAACGCTCAACCAACAATCCGTTCAAGTCTAAAACGCTATCACTCTATGCTATAAGCTCGAAGAATGACCGTTCACCCAAACTTCGCCCTGGGTGGTTATTTTGGGAGCTGAATACGATTATGAGGTCCATTCCCTCTGATTTCGAAAGATTACGGACCGTTTCGGAATGTGCATTGGGTACGAAATTAAGGAGAAAAGCATCTAAAAACTTTGCAGAGTGGTTTCAGACACTTGAAAAGGGCATATTCGGACTCTACGTTCAAAAATGGTTCAAATACGTCACTCTTACACACATTCAGGGGTGTATCCTAAGAATTGTCCGACTGAAAACAAGCTGAGTCACGAGAGTAATCCCCGATAATTGCATCTGATTACCTTTACTTATATTTAGGAGCTATGCCTTTATATCAGACTATAACTCAGTCAGACAATAGTTCTTTCTAAGTCAGCCTTCAATACTTTCTCCCACCATGTTGAACTTTTTTTATGTCGCATATTCACCTTTGAGTTGACTCATCAGCATCATGAAATCGAGTTTGAACCTATTTTTAACTGATGGATGTTTTCCGCAGAGCCGGTAGATCAAGGGCATTCTGCTAAAGGAAAAGCTCGGAGCACACGGGGTGATAAATGAAATCGCCTGGAATCGCCTCGAATACGGATCTTAATAATAATTTGACACAAAAGTACCGCGAGTCGAGAAAGACACATAAAAAAGACGCGAGTTCACCTAGAAGAAGCATCTGCCGCGAAGTTGCCGCGAAATCTCCGCTAGCTTACCGCAAGTTCCATTGCCATCATTGTAATAAAGGCGCCCTAGTGCAGCAGCGGACATGGTTCAGCCCACAGCTCGTCGGGCTACAATCGTAGCTTGGTTAAGTGGAGCCATGCACTCCACCAACTAACTACACCCCTGGGCAGGTTGAGGGGGGAACCTTCACCATTGGGAAAACCGGTGACAGCCGGTGAAACGCCCCGAAAAAGAATGAAAGTGACTCAACACTCATGCAAGTCATTTTCGAGATTGGGTGGGTGTCACTGCCGGTCTTGCGGCCATAATTTTTTTTACCCTAAAAGACAGCCCTTTGGTGGAGGTTGTTTTTGGAGTCCACATAAAATTCTGCATCGAATAGCGTTTTCAGTTTCGAAAAATACGTTCTCCGTCTACCAGCCGACTTCAGTTTATAAAGTTCATAGTTTTCGCCTGAAATCATCGGTATCTGCGTCTCCTACTTACACCATACAGGCGAGGGCGCACTATGGAGATAACTATGGAGCTCGGCTCCACCGATCTGGCTGGCTTATGGAGCAAGCAATGTTAGGAACCCTATATGTCATTCGACCCTATATGTCATGTGGGTCTCTCAGAGGCCTTAAACGGGAGTTTGTGTGGGCGGACAACGTATCGAACTGGTGGACGATTTCTGTTATTTGGGCTGTTTGCTGAAGAACGATGGTAGTTATGCAGCGGATATCCGACAACGATGTGCGAAAGCTACGTCTGCATTCAATTCTCTAACCAAGTGTTTGTGGTCTACCACCATCGCGAAGGAAGTCAAGTTGCGCGTCTACCTATCCGCTATTCGCCCTATCATGATGTACGGATCGAATACGTGGGTAGCACCGAAGACTCAGATGGAAAGGTTGGATTGCAGGGAGAGGAAGCTTTTTAGGCGTTTGCTTGGATATTTCTGGCCGCATGTATGCCATAACGAAGACCTTTACAAGGAAATCGACGCAGTACATCAACGCTTGACACGAGGGAGGTGCCAGCATCTCCTAACGCCATCTCAAGCAGCAATGGAAAGTCGACTTCGACTGCTCGGGCATATACTAAGAAGAACGCCGGATCGTCTCGTACAACACGCTTTAAGAATGCTTCCAAATCCTGTCTGGAAACGGCCACCTGGGCGTAGGCGAAAGTTCTGGACGGATGTGGTTAAAAAGGATTTGAAGTCACTCGGCATCGAAAGACAGTTGAGGCGCGAAGTTTCGTTTCGCAGAAAATGGAATAGTGACAGCTGGATGGAATGTGTTCAAATTGTGGCTGAAGACCGTGAAAAATGGACACGGCTGACTACTAGGTCGGCACACCTCGGTGAAGATGCGGAATGACCGCGTCAGGCGAAAGCCAACCGATTAAGTCAGGTCAAGTCATATGTCATTCGACGCAGAATTTCACGCAGATTTCAAAAACAACCCTCACCGAAACCCTTTCTTTGACGGTTAAAGAGTTATATGCGAAAAACCGGTGTTACGTAAAATGAATTAGGCTGAAGGATCAAAAAAGTATTCTTCCAAACTTGAAACACCCGTCGACGCAGAATTGCATCGAGATTTCGAAAACAACCTGTACCAGAGGTCTAACTCCAAGCAGAAAAAAGTTATGCACGAAAAACTGATAATTTCGAGCGAAAAAAATGCGCTTTATAAACTGAAGTCGGATGGTAGATGGAGAACGTATTTTTCGAAGCTGAAAACGCTATTCGATGTAGCATTTTATGGGAATCCCGAAAACAACCCTCCCTAAAGGGCTATCTTTTAGGGTAAAAAAGTTATGGACGAAAAATTGATTGCTTCTGGTGAAAGAAACGTTATTTCATAAATTGAAATCGGCTGAGAAATTGGAAACGTATTTTTCTCAACAAGGAAACATTATTCGACGCAGAATTTCATGGAGACTTTAAAAACAGCTCCGTTCAGAGATTCGTCTTCAAGGGCAAAAATTTTATGAGCAAAGAACAGGTAGTTTTTAAAAAATCGATTGGAAAAATTTTCCGAAAAATTTTGACTCCAAGACAGCTCAAAAGAATTTTTTCATGACCTAGGCAGGTCATTTCATTAAAAAATAGTGTAGTTTTGAAGAAGGTCATCAAACGAAAAAATGTTTCGAAATTAATGATTAAAATGAAAAACATACCGAATGCAAGCAAAAGAGGATTAAGAAAACGTCAAATTCTGAAGTTGCAAGTCAATAGGAAACCTTCACCATTCCCCCCTCAGGTACCCTAAACAACCTTCACCGCTCGGACCGCTGTCTCCACCCCAACGAACCTATGACTCAGACCAACTTTGTTAAAATACTGACTGTTTGTTAATAATATGTGGTCCATTGGAAACCTGTTACCAGCCTCCAGGTGTCAGATAGACTGTCGATTCTGGGTAGGTCAAGCGTCACAGAGTGCCACCCAAGGTGCAACGCAATTAAAGGATAGCCTCCTCTATCATCACATCTCACCTCACTTTTTGAATTCGTAATCTCCAATTCGTTCGCATTTTACACATAATTCTGTTTTGGACTCAGTTTTTCTGCATTTGTAAACGACATTTGCTGTGTATGCAATTCTATTAGGAAAGCCGTGTTATTTCCCCCCGAAATTGCGCATGCGAAAGCTATATTTCGTGGTTAGATTCATTTTTTTCTCCTTCTCAAAGTGGTTGTGAAAGTGGTTGTGTTGTGCACTCACTTTACGAAAATCACGTGTGGCTTCAAGCTGCGTAAACGCTTAGTAACAGGTCATGACAGTGGGTTAGCATCCATATTCCGGCCACACTTGCGCGCATATCCCTTTGCGAGCATAGCTTCGTTGGGTGGAGCCATGTACTCCACCAACATTCACACCTGGGCAGGTGATGTGGGGAACCTCCAAGATTGGGAAGACGGGTGACAACCGGTGAAACGCCCCGAAAAAGAAGGAAAGTGACCCAACACTCATGCAAGTCATTTTCAAGATTGGGTGGGTGTCACTGCCGGTTTTTCGGCCATAACTTTTTTACACTAAAAGATAGCCCTTTGGATGAGGTTGTTTTTGGAATCCCCATAAAATTCTGCATAGAATAGTGTTTTCAGTTTCGAAAAATACGTTGTCCGTCTACCAGCCGATTTCAGTTTATAAAGTTCATAGTTTTCGCCTGAAATTATCGGTTTTTCGTCCATAACCTTTCTGCGCTTGGAGATAGACCTTTGGTGAAGGTAGTTTTCAAAATCTCGATGGAATCATGCGTCGACTGGTGCTTCCAGTTCGGAAAACTACTTTCTTGATCCTTCAGGTTAATTCGTTTTACGAAACACCGGTTTTTCGCCCATAACTCTTCAACCGTTGAAGATAGAGTTCTGTAAAGGTCTGTAAAGGTTGTTTCTGAAGTCTGTGTAAAACTCTGCTCGAATGACATATCGGGTTCCTAACTTTGGTTGCTCCATAAGCCAGCCAGGTCGGTGGAGCCGAGCTCCATAGTTATCTCCATAGGGTGCTCTCGCCTCTATGGTGTAACTAGGAGACGCAGAGTTCTCCTGGAGCCTACAACGGGGCTCGGCTCCACCGACCTGGCTGGCTTATGGGGCAAGCAAGGAATCCGATATATCATTCGACGCAGAATTTTACGTGGATTTCAAAAACAACCTGTACCAGAATCCTATCTTTAACGGTTAAAGAGTTATAGGCGAAAAACCGGTGTTTCGTAAAATGAATTAGGCTGAAGGATCTAGAAAATATTTTTTTAAACTGGAAACACTGTTCGACGTAGAATTCTATGGGGATTCCGAAAACTACCCTAACCAAAGGTCTACATCCGAGCACGAAAAAGTTGGGGACGAAAAACCGATAATTTTAGGCAAAAATAATGCACTTTATAAACTGAAATCGGTTGGAAGAAGGGGATTGTAATTTTTTTAAGTGAAAACGCTATTCGATGCAGAATTTTATGGAAATTTTGAAAAAGACCTTCACCAAAAGGCTATCTTTTAGGGTAAAAAGGTTATGGCCGAGAAACCGGCATAAGACACCCGCCCAATCTTGAAAATGACTTGCATGAGTGTTGGGTTACTATCTTTCTTTTTGAGCGCTTCATCGGTTGTCAGCGGTTCTCCCAATGGTGAAGGTTGATGGAGTGCATGGCTTCACCCAACGAAGCTATGCTCACGCGCTACGCGCTGGTGGTCGTTGAGGAGTATGAATACCCCCCCCCAAACGGCTAAATTGCGTTCTCCTTATGAGACGCACGACAATGCGTTCCTGAGTGACTCTTGCGCTCTGAAAAACAATGAAATTAGCTCCATTCTTGGTGTCTCCGTTTACATATACATATTAGGGCCAGTTCTCTCCAATCCCTGCATCTAAAAAGCTGACGAATATTGAGTCAATTGAGTGTGTCCGTTGGGGGGAACAGGATAGAAAAGTGCTATTGTGCATGTTCTGAATGTTGATATTATTTTTCTTTCTGATGTGTCACCTCATGGATTTTTCCGATGGCGGAAATGTCATGATTAATCGAGGAATTATTGCGCCAACCAGAATTATTATTCTTTTCTCAACCAATATATGCAAATATTTGCACGCATATTTTACTCTTGTTTTTCCTCATTTCCTTGGTGATAATATTATGACAACCTACTAGAGGCTTGTGAACGATGGAAATTGCATGACTTCCGGAAGTGATTTTTACGCAAGGGTTTAGTGGTATGCCTGTGGTAGGTAATGCGCCTCGGGGTTTTTGTCAAAAATGGGTAAGCCGCAGGTAACCGCACGCAGCTGTGCGACGATTGGAACCAGGGTCAAGCCACTCGTTGGACTAAATGCGTTCGTTGTTGCGACAACCCTCCATTCGTGGCAGCACTCTCCAAGTACGGCTCTACTGAATTTAAGGTAGATCCGCCCATCGTGCTGAGTGAAGGTTTGAATGCTCGCCAAAATTGCATTTGTCCAAATAGTGAAAAAAAGTTTTTTTAAAGGCAGTGTTCACGATAAAATTCGTTTCTCTGTTTTTTCGCCTATCTTGGAAACGGTACCATGCTGATTTCAGTGATGTCCCTTTAATCGTACAAGACCCCCTGGAAACGGAATTATGGCCCCTTGAAGTTCAGCAAGGGAAGCATTGTGGACGAGTTGTCCGAGGCTTGTAACTCCCGTTTTTTGCAGCCGATGTGTGCGAGCTGACCTGAGTAAAAAGAGACATTGAGAATGAAGGGATGAACGGGGCTTTTGATCGGAAACCATCGCTCATTTACCCACGAATTCAGGGAAACTGTTAAAGGACGTGGGCGGAGTGGCCCAATGGGTTGGCCGGCCCACGAGATTTTCACCCACTTACCGGCCGCTTTTCGTCGCATTTCCGTTCTCATTCTTCTTAGAGGGACCCAAAGCTTGCGTTTTAGCCAAAAAAACGTGCACCTTTTTCTTCGTGAACACTGCCTTAAGGACACAGTCCAACATCAGAATCGATTTTTCTATTTTCTGCCCATCTTGGAGAAAATTTCACGCTGATCACAATGGTGTTTTCAGAATCGCTCATCACTCACTACGAACGGAGTTACGGCTCCTCAAAAATTTCGATTTGGATGGCTGGAAGTTCTCGGACGAGTTGTCTCGAGCCCGTATTTTTCGATATTCGCAGCCATCTTTCTGCAGCAGGCAATAACATAAAGCCAGACCGAAAACAAATTGAAGAACATAAGTTTTGAATAAAATCATTCGCGCGTCTCTTCCCTATTGGGGTCGGAAATCTGGCGGTGGGCGTTACCAATTTTTTTCTTTCAAGGGGGCGTGACCGCTTTTTTCCTAGCTTTTTCTCGCTTATTTGAGTGAATTGAGATTTTGCGCTTGGCAGGGTTGCTATAGGCGGCGACCGGACCATAATATCAAAAATTACCTCTGAGGTTGAACAGTGCCTTTAAAGGCACAGTACATCCTCAGACATGAATTTTAAGATTCTCATGTAATTGTGTAGAAGACCCCTCCTGTATAACACGTACCAAATGCGAGATTTCATTTCCTCCAAATAAGCGAGATATAAGCGACCACCACAGGCCCGACACCCTAACAGATTTTCAAACTCGATAGCGGATCGATGGATGGATGAATTATAATAAGTCGTCGTTCTTCAGTCCATTACAGGACTGTCTCCTTGCCCTGGCTCTCTCTCACGCAACGATTGCGAATGAAAAGAAATACAGGCCTGAGACAACTCGTCCACCAATTTTTCACCCTTAAAATCTAGGCATCTTTGAAGGGCCATAACTCTGTTCATAGGGGGTCCTGGACGATTTCAGTGATACTGCTGTGATCAGCGTGTAACTCTCTCCAAGATCCGTATAGAAACCGAAAAATAATTCTCTGGGTGTCGTGTGCCTTTAAGTGCCTTCCAGTGACATATGAATTACTCTTATTGGCGGTAGCTCAGCGGTTTGGTAAAATAGACCCAGCAATGAAGTAGAAAAAAGCAAAGCCGCTCATGTAGAGCGAGAAACAGAAAAAATCGCCCAATGGAAAAAAGTGGTGTAAAAAGACCGTTATTTTCCAGATGGGCTTTTCAGCATTGGTTTTCACTTCTGGAAGGCGGCAGTCGAGCAAAAGGTGCATCTGCTGAATGGTTGTCGAAAACTACATTAGCTGATTTTTTTTTCTAAAATTTGCTTTCGTGATTTTCTACCGCACCACCCGATGAGGTAGAAAATCACGAAAAAATTTTTTTGGAAAAAATCCAGCTAATGTAGTTTTCGACAACCATTCAGCAGATGCACCTTCTATTCAACTGCCGCCTTTTAGAAATGAAAAGCAATGCTGAAAAGGTCATTTGGGAAAGAAACGGCTTTTTCACACAACTTTTTCCAACGGGCGATTTTTCTCCCTTTATCACTCTACATGAACGGCTTTGCTTGTTTTCAGCTCGGAAGCCGGTCTATTTTACCGAATTGCAGAGTAGCTGCCTATAAGAGCCATGCTTATGGCACTGGAATGATCGTAAAAACCATTTTTCGCTGTTTGGACAACTGCAATTTTGACGAGTGTTTAGGTCACCAGCGGTTGGCATCAGGGCTGTGCGTTATAACGTTAACGTGTTAACGCATTAACGGGTTAACGCGGTTTTTTTGTGAAAATTAACTATTAACGCTTAACGAAAAAGTCCTAAAATTACGTTAACTTCGGATTCGTTATTAGCAGTGGAATTATGGCACTGACTGATCTACTTGATTGTCAAATTTGCCAACTGGGTCCATCGGCTATAGGCGCAGTCAATTTTCGTTTGTTGTGAAATATGTATACTCTGTTTATCTTGTATTGCACAAAACAAGGTCCGCCAATAGTCTTCTAATTGGCCCGCCAGTACCGTAGTGTACGTCCACGACGCGTTCTCGGCAGACCCGGGTGTGGACCCGGTGTGCAGAGCTATAGATTCGCCAATGCCGTCACTCGGCCACCCACCCTGCCACCCGGGTCTGCCGAGAACGCGTCGTGAATTACTTTACGGTACTAGTGGGCCAATTAGAGGACTATTGGCGGACCGTTTTTCGTGCAATTAAAGATAAACACGGTATATATAGAATTAGCTGGGGACTTCGCTCGCTGACCAGTCGATTTCCGCCTACGACAGAAATGATCAAATCGCCTCTGCATGTAAACGGCCGACGCACATGTTTTCCTCACCGTAAATGCAGTGGTCACGATGAAAAACGCCATGAAAAAAAAACTAAAAAATCAGCTTAGATCAAAAACGGCTGAAAAACTATGAAGGTAGAGCGGTGAGTAACGGGCTAGAATTAGAGTTTCTATGGCTCAAAGAAGTCAGTTCGTGCACACGTGCACAGCGCTGACGAAAAAGATTGCAGTCTCATGCCGAGCACTCAAAAATCATCGGCATTCAGAGGAAGGGATAAATGCAAATTTAAATAATAAAAACAGTTGAGCAGTGAAAGAAAGCACTCCAGTCAATGTTTTTGACTAGATGTGTACATAAATCCGGAGGTTCATTGATTGAAATTCAATTTCAAGCCAGCTGGTGTTCTTGATATAAGAGGTCATCGATGCCGATGATGTGGAGTGGGCTCGTCCACCAACAAAAGACAAGAAAGATCAGGCTTCAAATTTGGACCAAAACACTGGATTTTTCGCGATTTTCTCTTATAGGTACTACTACTCGAGACCCAAAAAAGGGTTTAGAGAGAAAAAGACGACAAGCATATTGGATCGCACCACTGCCTCTAATCTATTCTGCTATATACGTAAAGACTGTATCAAGCTCTACTCACATTTCATGACACAACGCACGCTCTACATAAAGCGACAGTAACTTTCTGTCACGCGGCGCACGCTCTGCATGGAGCGCACCACGCTGCGTACACTCCACATGAAGCGCTATTCATTTTCTAAGAAGCGTCGCACGCTCTTAATGAAGCGCTACTCACGTTCTACGACGCTGCGCACGCTCCACATAATGCCTCAACCATTTTCCACAACGTCCTCCTGACGCCATCTGAAGGTCTGTTTTACGATTATTGGGACCTCTGGTGATTTATCGATTATCGCTGTGGTAACAAATGTTTTTTTAAAATTTTTAACGAAATGCAAAATTAACGTGTTAACGCATTACGGGTTAACGCGGTTTTTTCTTGAAAACTAACGATTAACGCTTAACGAAAATAAAATGTTTCATTAACGCACACCCTTGGCTGGCATAACGTGGGCATGGATCCTGAGGTCGGATTCTCCATCGATTATACACCGGGTATAAGGGAATGCCGAAGATTGGGCCCTGATTCGCCTTTATACCCGAGGTATAATGATTGATAAATCCGGCCTCTGACGAAACTTCGCGTTCACTGTTGAAGGTTGGCGCAAACTCGCTGCCATTAGCTATAACATAGTAGGTGCACCAAGTTTGCGCCAACCTCCAACATCGAACGCAAAGTCTCTTCAGAATCCATGCCGATGTTACAGGTCTGGGCAAACTGAAACTGTGTGAAAAGCCGTTAGAAGCGTTTCTGAGGTGATTTCAATCCTAAACCTTCCCCCTCAACCTTTGCCAATGAAACCGGCGTCAAAAAATCATTTTTCTGTCATATGAACTCGCGGGTAAGGGGGAACACTTGGTGAGGTAAAAAGTCACGAAATTTGTTTTCAAAAAAATCAGCTCTGTGGTTGAACTGAGGCAAATCCGAAAAAAAACGAATCGAAAGAATCCGGTGGTGCGACCCCCCCCAATTTCTGAAGTTCGGCGGCGACCCTGATTGTAAGCCTTGTCATGAGAGGACAAAATAGTGATTGCGGTGTAACAGCTGTTGTATATTCCTGCGATGTTTATTGGTTTCCCATCTTTGAAAGCCACTAATTCTACCCTTGAAAGCGCTCAACTTCCATGATGACGCTATCGCGTTGATGACTCGAGTTCGACAACGTGGGCTGCTGGCAGTCTCATACATGCTCATTATTCTCTCAGGGGACGCAGCAGCAATCTTTCATTTCCGTGGGAATCTGTTTCTAGCCGAAAATAACTATGAACTTTTGCAGTTAGCTTGCTAGATGAAAAAGCAACTCATTTATGCTGCAGACTATTCGCACTATAATATAAAAGAGCAGAGCCCTGAGTTGTGCAATAGCCCAGCTATCCCATATTAAAATTGTAATTCTCGTCAATTATGGCGCGAGCGGAGCGCGAGATGCTGCTCCTCTCTCCGTCTGTCATGCGCTCTCTCGCTGTGTCTAGCCTCCGCTCCGCACCAGCCCGCGCAGGAACCATGAGAATTTCGCGCACGGTTTTACAGCCTATACACTGCGACGTTTCAGTATATGAACACCCTAGAATAAATTAACTGGATATTGAAAAAAGCTTTTCAGTAATGGTATCAGTTTTTACGTAATCTGCTTTTCAAAAAACGATGGATCACATCAAATTACCATCACTCCCCGAATTCACTTCCGGTAATGCGGCAGACTTCATTCTTTGCCTGTTGCATAAGTATACGAACACTTTGAGAACAAATAATCATATCGCAATTTTTACTGCAGAACTTTCAGTTTGTAATGTTATTCAGAAGCGGGACGCTATTAGGGGAACATTGTCCACATTCCACGTGGTTCTTATGTCTAATCTGTTGAACATGCTCAGGATGAGTCGTGAACTCTATTAGAAGCGATGCTATCGCATTCAGAAGGGTGATCTAGCACAGGTCGCCCGCCGCACGTGACGAAGTAATCGGGCTCACAAGGAACCACAATAAGTCATAGTGACCATTCCAAATGAAATGTACTTTTCTAGAACCATTTTCGGACGAAAAGTCCGAATATGCCCATCGCAGCTGCCCAGACCCATTCTGAAAAAAAGTTATAGACATTTTTTCTCTGATTTTCGTACTTATTGTACCCTCCAAAAAGTGCATTACTTTTAAGAAAATCCGGAAACCGACCTCATAATCGTGTTCAGCGCCCAAAACTACCCCGCTACGCAAAGTTAGGTTGAAGGAACATTTTCCAAACTTTGCGCAGACTAACAGCGTTTTGGACTTGTTTGGGTTTTCGGTTGGGCGTTCATTTATACCAATTAAAGGGCTCTCGAAGCGTTCTAGAAAAGTATTCCAGATTTGACTAAAAATTCGCTCTGGAGGGTTATTTGGGGTGCTGATCACGAATCTGAGGTTCATTTATCGATTTTCCGAAGTTTTCGACTGTATTCGTTCACAGATTCCCATCGGGGGAGAATTTGATGTCAAATCGCGACTTTTGACGATTTCCGGAGTGCTTCTATAGAAAATGCTCAAGTTATTTCTCTGGGGGTTATTTGGAGTGCTGAACAGGAATATGATGTCGATTTATCGATTTTTGGCAGCTTACGGTAGATTACGGTGGGGTTACGGTAGTTTGGTCAAAGTCTCAGATTTGTCTCAAAGTTTATATGTGGGGCTTATTTGGCGTGCTGAATACGAATTTGATGTCCATTTGTCGATTATCGGAATATCGAGGTAGGTTTTGCCTCCTAAATGGCATGTTACCTAGCGTAACCTACAGTAAACCTTAAAATTTGGGCAAGCGAACCCCAGATTCGTGTTCAGCACCCCAGATTACCCCATGCATACAAGTTTTTAGCAAAATCATGAGAAAAATTTATAAACACCCTGAAAGTTCCGTGGGGCCTTACTTTGCCGCAAAGCTTTAAAAACCCTCATAACTTCTTTCGGAGTGAGTCTAGGCAGCTGAGATGGGCATATTCGGACTTTTTGTCCAAAAATGATTTGAGAGAAATACATTTCATTTGGAATGGTCACTATGACTTATTGTGGTTCCTTTGTCAGATCGCGTTTAAACCATTGTTTTTCAAGCAATTGACTGCTGTTTAGCTCGCGCTCGCGATTTGATCACATCACAGTGCCCTGCGCTTCGACATGAGGACATCGCGGGAGCGTTTCGCTATGCAAACTGGTACAGCAATAAAGGTAGTGTTCACGATGAATATCGCACTCGATTTCGACCCAAAAATGGGATCGTTTGGTGGTGAGGTAACTATTAGTGAAGAAACAGGAAAGAAAAACGTCCAGATTAAGTCAAACTAACGGTTTCTAAATTCAGGGCGTAGACGAGAATCATGGGCCCTGCTGATTTCGGCATGCGCGCGTTAATCGCGAAATTTGCGCGAATCGATAATGCCAACTGCGGCAGAGTTGCTTGGCAATTTGCCATCGAAACGTGTGCGGCGTCAGAAGTTCGTCCGATTTGGGGGGCGGACCGGGATAGGTAGGCGCACCGGGAGAGCTTTCAAAGCCGTTTGTATTTATTTCTGGCCAGTTTACGTTGCTTTCTGCACCCCTATCCTATACAGTACCTGCCAACTTAGTGTTCCACACCGAGACCTCAAGAACGAGATTTATCGTGAACACTGCCTTTAAGGGGAGGGGGAGGGGTAATGCACGAGCACGATCTTAATGACAGAGATATGTAAGAGCTTCTCCAACGAACTCTTCCACTTCATTGCTAGGGTGAACTCCTAGCGAGAAGTCATATTTCTCGAAAAAAGCAGACATTCTTGAGGGGTCTACAGAGTTCAAGTCGCGGCATTGCTCGCAGCGACGAGCACCACTGGTCGAAGGAATATCGATTACAATCGGCGACGGGCGCGACCGAATTGCTTTGAGCCGATTTTGCTTTTGCCGAACTGTTGTTTGGCGTGGCAGTTGAAGACACCCTTCGTGATAAAGAAGCGGTCCTTGTGCTACCCTCAGGAGAAGAAAGACCTAGCCATCGATAAAAGTGAAATCCAGAAATCTAACTGCACCGAAATTCAGCGATCTGGATGAACGGCCAACTTCGAAAGGTTACATCTGCGAAAACGAAACCACAGCGAGAATAAGCGTAAAAACTTCTGAAATCCTGCTCTTTCAGATTTGTGCATGCTTGGGTGAGGACGCGAAATTGCGACGAAGTCTGGTTTCGCTTGAGCTGTACATCGCCGAGCAAATCACTTCGCGCGCGATTTTCGTGGCGCGATGTATGTATGGTTCCCCACTAAGGCTTCGAGACTCGAACGTTAACGTCGGACAGGGAACGAAATTCTCATGCCGTAAAATAGCGTGGTTTTATTGTATCGAATGCGTCCGACACTACTCATTCTACGACATCATGGAAAAAATTCACAACAATGTTTTTCCAATTTGCCTGTATACACCGAAACTCAGCCTAAATTGGAAAGGCTTTGTCGTTTTAATCTCCTTATATGTACATTATCATGTAACTTATGTTTTCTTTCAAAGTAAAACAAGGAAGTCCAGGAATAATTCCGAGGTAGAAAAATTTTTCTTGATATCGTAGAGTGAGTTGTGTTGGACGTAATCGGCACATCAAAACACGCTATTTTACGGCATGAGAATCTCGTTCACTGTTCGACGTTAGCGTTTGAGTGCCTTCGAGCGCCGCTGGACGGGTGCTCTTATCCAGTCCACCCCCACAATCGGCTCCCTCGAATTGGCTCTAAATTTTTCTGAATTTTCAGTAGTATTGTGGCATAGTTTGTGCACCGGTGGTGCTGTCTTCCGTACTTCCTTCCGGTGCGGAGCCTCAACTGCTGACCCCTGAAGGAGGACCGTGCGAGAATGAAGGCACACCGCTCTCCACTTCTTTTATCATTGTTTTTTACTCCACTCGCCCTTTATTAATTGGATATCACCAACTTTGTTTCCGAGAACCAATTGGTGGGCTGTATAACATTATCACCGCTTGTCGCGACGCGCGGGTCCGCCAAGCTCCTTGCATCGGCGGTGTGGGTGACAGACCCGCCCGTCACGTATTGTGGACATCTGCTACAGGAAGGACTCTGTACGCTATGTTCGCTCATTACCGACACTGCCACTGCAGGTAAGGGACGTACACATAAAGGCCCAAGCCCTGTTCGAGCTGACACATATAATAACCACCCAATACTCATCAGTTTTTACGTCGCGAATACATCTTGTCGACCTCGGCGCCCTGGTTCGCGACTCCAGAGCGAACATAACACAAAATACACATGGGCTGTCGACTACACTGAATAAGGCCGTAGCCTGCGGATATTACCGCCACATTCTCTGTACTTTCGCTACACAACAGAACACCAGATACGTATGATGCGTTTAACCTCTCTTAGATACAACGTCCCTACGGGTCAAGTGCGGACTCCTCCCGGTAACTAGGGGTCGGACCTAAGTGGTGCCTCCGGACCGCTGCGTTTCCTCCGCGTCACTTCGGTGGAACGAGTGTCACGGCACCGGGACTGCGGGGCAGAGGCAACGGCCCCCTGCGCCATTGCCCTCCCTTCGGGCGTCTGCTTTATAGGCAGTACGGCATTGCCCACCTGGTGACTTCGGGCTCCTGGCCGGACGATGACTGCGGCCTGTACTGCTTCGAGCTGACACATATAATAACCACCCAATACTCATCAGTTTTTACGTCGCGAATACATCTTGTCGACCTCGGCGCCCTGGTTCGCGACTCCAGAGCGAACATAACACAAAATAAACATGGGCTGTCGACTACACTGAATAAGGCCGTAGCCTGCGGATATTACCGCCACATTCTCTGTACTTTCGCTACACAACAGAACACCAGATACGTATGATGCGTTTAACCTCTCTTAGATACAACGTCCCTACGGGTCAAGTGCGGACTCCTCCCGGTAACTAGGGGTCGGACCTAAGTGGTGCCTCCGGACCGCTGCGTTTCCTCCGCGTCACTTCGGTGGGACGAGTGTCACGGCACCGGGACTGCGGGGCAGAGGCAACGGCCCCCTGCGCCATTGCCCTCCCTTCGGGCGTCTGCTTTATAGGCAGTACGGCATTGCCCACCTGGTGACTTCGGGATCCTGGCCGGACGATGACTGCGGCCTGTACTGCTTGGCCAGCGAGCTACGGCTCGCTGGGCTGATGACGATCCACGTAGAGCAGGAGAGCTCGGACTCGACTGCGTTGATGTTGACGGGCAGCCGGACGACGCGCACCACGACGAGAAGAATGATGGTAATCGATGGGCGGGCTCTGGTAGTCTGCGCCCTCTGCGTCTCTGTCTGCTCTAGAATGTTCCTAACCGTACTGGCACGCCGCCAGGCCCCGGTGTCTATGCACTCTGCCGCCCCTGCACAGGGGATGGCGTCAGCAATGAATAAGTCGGACGAAAGTCACGACACAGCTGGACTTGGTGTTCGATAGATTTCCGAGCAGCTTCAACGGTCAGCTGCGTTTATTCCAAACTTTTTGCGGTGTCCTCTCTTGTATGACATCCGCTATCGCTCGGGGCGTCTGAGGAAGCTCACTATTCAAAATGCTCAACAGGCATCCAACGCCAATGTGTCGGCCTAAAGACTCGTTCCCAAACGACGCTGAATGTCATGGGATGCACCATCATACGTTCGATCTATCATTGAGGCAGCATTGTCAGATCCGTGAGGATATTTCCCGTAGAGGATCATTGCCGTCGCCAGTTACACAGGTAGCTTTCTTCCTCCGAGTCGATTTCAGCTTCTGGAGCTGTATGCAAGAACGCGACGGTTGGGGCAGGGGCAATGCAGTCGGCGCCTTTGAAGATCGTCGATGCTTACAAGACAGGACATGTCTATCGTGGTTGGTTACAAGTCAAGACACGTATGTCGTGCCCCATTAGTCTTTCTCGCTGTGCCCTAGCCGCCCCAGCTAGAAACTTGGAGCACAGTGGGAGCACTATTGGGGCACGACACACGTGTCTTGACTTGTAACCAACTACGATAGACATGTCCTGTCTTGTAAGCATCGGCGATCTTCAAAGGCGCCGACTGCACCGCCTCTGCCCCAACCGTCGCGTTCATGTGTACGGCTCCTGATATTGATCGGTTGGTCGGTATTCCATTGCAGACACATTTGAGAGATGCCCAAAGATGGCCTCAAAGGCAGTGTCCACGATAAAAACCATGTCTGATTTTTTGGTGGAGATCGGCAGCTGCGGGGCCTAGCGCAACCCTAGCGTTGAAAAAAAAACTGAGAAAAATAAGCTAGGAACGGTCACTTATGGCCCCAAAGTTGGACACCCGTCAGCTCGTCACACCCCAGATGCACTTTCCACGCCCGACGTGAACAAATGAATGCTCGAAATTGTGAGATAAGCGATGGTTTCCGATTAATTGCCCCATTCTTCCCTTTATTCCCAAATTCTCTATTTACTCAGGTCAGCTCGCATACATCGGCTGCAAAAGACGGAAGTTACAAGCCTCGGACAACTCGTCCACCATGCTTTCCTAGCTCAACTTTTGAGGCACCATAACTCCGTTCCTAGAAGGTCTTGTACGATTCCAAAAACATCATTGGAATCAGCATGGGACTGTCTTCTTATCGTGAACACTGCCTCTAAAACCACCGTAGCTTAATGTAATCGTCCAAGAAGCGGATCTAACATTCATCTTCAGCGCTACAAATTACCACTCTGGGCTAAGTTTGGAGAAAAAATATTTCGACCTCCGGCGCCCCGTAAGTGGCAAAAGAGGGGAGCATTTTCCAGTTCACCGCAATGTTAGAAGGACATTGTGCGGTTGCGGTCACACACTAAAACTACGGTGGGAGACGCCAGATTTCAATATCGATCGACAGCACAGCTATTTTTTGGGTGAGTTACGGTTTTCTTCCTCTTTTCTTGTCTGCTTTAGCATTATTTTTGTTTCTGACCCTCATATTATTACAAATAGGGGCTTTTCTTAGTGTACAAGAGGAATTAGCCGTTTTTTTTCGAATTCAAAACAGAATTTTGAAAGAAAAAACACTTCGAAGCCTGAAAAAAACGGCTAATTTTCTCACGCACTTGAAAAAAAAGGCTTCTATTTGCAATATTTAAGCAGTCAGAAACAAAAATAATGCCGAAACAGACAAGAAAAAAAATGAAAAACCGTAACTTACCCAGAAAATCAGCAGTGCTGTCGATCGATAACGAAATCCGGCGTCTTCCACCGCTGGGACAGTCGTGAAGGGCGGGCCAAGCGGCGAATACAGGGCGAGCCGAGGATAAATACTCGGGCGGCATCAAATCCACCTCGGCTCACCCTTCAGTGCCAATGTAGGGCCGGCCGCGGGATTTTCGAAGTGAGCCGAGGAAGTTCTGTTATTACTTGGCTCTCCTCACCGTTTATTGATTATTTTAGAGTATTATACACGATCTTGTTCTTTTTTCAATCTATAAAACCTCATTTTAGATTATTCAACTTTATCTTCTCTTCTTTTTCAATCTACAAAACATCAAGAACTCGCAAGATGACATATTTATTTCTCTTCCAGTACTTTCCATATACAGGCTATAAAACGGCAAAATTCACATGGTTCCTACGCGTGCTGGTGCGGAGCGGAAGTAGGGCGCTAATCATACTAGTCAACGCCGGCGCGGCACGCGCGTGCCGCGCTGGCGTGGCGTTTGTGCATGAATGGCTTGACGCCCCGCCCGCGCGGCACGCGCGTCACGCTCCGCTATGGCGTCGCCGCTGGAGTATTCATTGTCTCCGCAAGCGCGGCACGTGCGTCACGCGCGTAGAAAGTATTCATGCACCAACGCCACGCCAGCGCGGCACGTGCGTGCCGCGCTGGCGTTGAGTAGTATGTATAGCGCCTTAGAGACAGTGAGAGAGCGGAAGGCAGACGGGGGTTGAGGTAATTTTAGTGCGTGATCGCAACCGCACCATGTCCTTTTAACATTGCGGTAAACTGCACCACTTTAGAGGCGCCGGAGGTCAAAACACTTGATTTTCCCAAAACTTTTCCCAGAGGGGTCATTTGAGGCGCTGAACACGAATATGAGGTCCGCTTCCAGTTCATTAGACGATTACATTAGACTACAGTACTCACGGTACCGGTCCCAGCTCGTAACTCGGTTCAGAGAGCTCTTCAACAGCTACAAATTTAAACTTAAAAACGTCAATCACATTTACTGGTTAGAGTTTCATTGGAAACGGCGGTTTTTACCAGTTTTCACCCCCTAGTAAGGACTCCCGACATGTCTGTACTCTTTGTTATATCCTGAGCTATAATTTTCACCTATTATCATTTTACACGCTACCTAGTGCTGTTTTTGCTGCTGTCTAGAGCTCATTGAGGGTAATAGTAGTTTTCATGTATTCTAAATGTGCTTTTTCGCCTGTCTCGGAACAGGCAAACAACTTTTTAGTGGGAAAGTTTCTCCACTACAATCAGTTGAAACTTAGACTTTTTCGGCGAGAGTAATCCCTCCTTAGCCCTTAAGGAATTCTCGTGTATATAAGGCATCCTCTGCTTGGATTGCTTTAATTGCTACGAGGAATCATTAGGCATAGTGATCTCATTCTGTCTCTTCTTTAGCCTTCTATGTACGGGCAGGACATTAACATCTCCTACATCTCTATAACACTTTCATTTAATGTATTCAACTTTTTTCTGTAAATGGGTGTAATTTCATATGCATAAAGTACCTAATAGGGCATTTACGTATATGTGCCATAAGACATTAATAGAATTTTTATACCACTGACCTGCCTGAGGATAAGGTCTGTCGTTGTCCTATCATAAGCAAAAGTATTTAAGCTTGTTTCAATTGTGCCATTATTTCAGAGGTCAAGATCTCTATAATGATAAAAGCAGACCACATAGAGACGGCATGGATCCCAGTGATACTTTGCGTTCCCCATTAAAGGTTGGCGCAAACTCGGCGCACCTATGTTATAGCATATGGCACCGAGTTCGCGCCAACCATCAATATGTAGGGAACACAGTCTCACTAGATTTCATGCCGACTGTATGTTTTCAGTCTGGCAAAAATGCGTCTCTCCACAACTTGCTTGCTTAGCTTCAGCTTCAATGCTGTCACATAAACTCTATTTCGGAGCCGAATTCACTCAGATGTATTGCGTGCGGGTGCGAGCGTGTGATGGTTTCTTAAACTTTCCTGCGCACTCTCACAAAGGAAGTGCCTATGGCGTTGAACGCATCTGCGAAAACGGATAGCATGGTACAGTCGGCACGGAACGTACTGATACTTTGTGTTCTTTATTGTGTATGCTCGGTACAGGTGTGCTGTAACATATGAGCACCGAGTTTGCGTCAACCTCATATTCGTGTTCAGGGCCCAAAATAAGGTCTTGAACAGATTTTGGATGGAAACCAATTTTTTCAACTTTGGACAGAGTAATAGTGTTTTCCATTTGTACCGATTTTTGTTTGAGAGTTTACTTATTATCGTTCTCGAAGTCAAATTCCGGTCCGCAATTGCGGACTACGGCAGTTGCATCACGGGAGACGTGCTAATCGTGCCGGTACCAAGTGATCCCAGCACGATTATCACGTGTCGCATGATGCAATAGCCGTAGTCCGCAAATATGGACCGGAATTTGGCCCCGAGAACGACAGTATAATAATGCGGGGGTTCTGAAAGCGTTCAAGAAAAATCTTTCAGACCTCATAGTAGAGTCCACCAAGAGAATCTCATTTACTTATCAATAAGAAGGCTGGGGATCAATGTGCATTAATCCCATACCAGCACGCTCGATACCGATTGAGCGAGAGCGGTTGTGCTGCAACGAGTTTCATGTTCATTGATCTCCAATCGACCGCTTCTCATTGATAAGTAAATGAGACACTCTTGGTGGACTCCACTATACTTAAAATTCTCCAAGGTGGGTTAATAAGGGTGCCGATCACGATGCGGAAGTTTATTTATCGATTTTACGAGATTTTCGACTTAGAATTCGTTTCACGCCTTGCAATTTTGAGGGCGAAACCCGGTTTTTGACGACTTCCGAAACCCTACGATAGACGTGGCTGGATTTGTTTTTCTGAGGGTTATTTGGAGTGCATAAGATGAATCTGAAGGCTGTTTATCGATTTTTGGCAGATTACGGTTGATTACGGTGCGTATACGGTAGTTTGGTCAAAGTCTCAAAATTGGCTCAAAAATTCTATGTGGATGTTATTTGGGGTGCTGAATACGAATTTGATGTCTACTTGTCGATTTTCATATTACTAGAGTAGATGCTCCACTTTTAATGGCATGATACCTGCAGTAATCTACAGCAGGGCTGTGCGTAACTGGATTTTGTAATTTCGTAAATCGTAAACCGTAATTTCTCAAATTCCTCGTAATTCGTAAATCGTAATTCGTAATTCGTAACCGATAATGAGTAACAAGCCCACTCATAGGCCAAACCTGATTCGAGAAGGGAAACACTTCAACACTTCAGTAATGAGGTGTTTTCATAACGAAGGTAGGTTGTTCTGGACAGAACTTGACGAAATTTTCAGGGTACATATGTATGTACCTTGGATAAGAACGACTTGAATGGACAAAAGTTAAATTTCAGGCTTGATCGAGCACAAAGCTTGTGCCACTTTCTGCCCTACTTTTGAATACGAAAATATTAAGAATAATCGCTCCACCAAACACATTTCAGTGGAAGCCAAGGAGAGAAACACCAAGTTGAGAAAAAATTGCGGTTCGAGAGTTCAGAGCCATCTGCTAAAAGTTCAGGATAAAAAAGCTGCCCGTTTTTCTGGCAGAATTGTAAGCTTTGGGTCCCTCTCAGAAGGGTAAGAACGGAAATACGACGAAAAACGGCTAAGAAGCGGGTGAAAACCTCGAGGAACAGCCAGTCCATTGGATGACCCCGCCCACGTCATATAACAGTTGTCCCAAGTTCATTTCACTAGAGGAACTTGGGACCGAACTATTGAATATTTTCTGTGCCGAAAGATGCGAGCAACCAGACATGGACATTTACCCATATTATTCTTCGAGAGTTTTTGGTCCACGAAACAGAATACAAAGAAGTCACTTACCTAAGAATTTCGAATCTCAAAACCATTCGCGGCGTTTGGTTTGACGTTTTGTCCGCAGTGCACAAAACACACCAGCAGGCGTAAATGAATATTGAATAGGTTTTCAAGCAGTTTTTTCCTCGGTGTTTGAGTGTTCTGTTGGGACTTCTCCCCATTAACGTCTACTTGGTGGACTTATTCACTGTAAACCATCGAAAACTAGAATAAGGTTTTTCAAACGTGAACACTGCCTTCAAGAGAAAGACCCTTGTATGAGGGGCCCTATAAATGAAATATCCATTTTCAAAACAAATTTTGATTCAGAAATACATTCTCCCTCTTTATATGCGAAGCGTTACTCTGAGTGGAGTTGCAAGCGTTTCTCCCCATAAATACAGGGTTGTCGGAGTGGAGATAACCGTTGAAGAGTGGTGAAGGTTGTGTAGGGTTTCGAAATGCAAAAATGTGAAGGTCCCCTCAAACCCGCGGGTTTCGAAAACAGACAATTACCTGACCTATTATTTTCTTTCGCATTTAAAATTTCCAAATCCTAAATTTTTAAAATATTTCACAACTTTTTCGAAAAGGTAGGCGACTTCACAGCCGTCTTTTTTTGTTTGAATGTTTCGAACCAAGCTTCAAAATTACTTTTCCTCTCATAGCTCCATTGTCTTTGAAGATAGGAATCTATCAAAGGTAAATTCGGGAACCTGGTAAAACTCCTAGTCGAATAGTGTTTTCAGGTGAGAAAAATAGTTTGACGATCCCTCAGCAGATTTGGATTCACGAAATACCAAATTTTCTACTGGTCACTTTTGAACCACTGATAGCAAATGCGTGGTGGAGGTTGTTTTCGAAATGTCCTTAAAACTCTGCAACGAAGTGTATTTTGAGCTCCAATCTTTTGCTTCATAGGCCAGCCTGTAGAGCCCAGCCCCGTACTATTATATTTCGCCATGACCGACGGGAGAGGAGCTCTCTACACGCAGGAGGGAGAGTTGTCCCGTTCTTGCAGTTTTACACGTCACACTACTCAATGCAATCGAAGTGGTCCCGAGTGGAATTAGAGCCGCAAAAGGCGAGACAGCTTCTCCCTCGGTGTTCAGAGAGCCCCTATCCCATGATCGACCCCACTGCTGCTGACTAAGCTCTGGGATAGCGGAGCCGCCTGACAGTTCGGTTCATTTTTTAATCTCCGGCCACTGCTGTTGCTGTTCGGGCGAACGGGAGGAGCCCGGTCAGTAGATTGCGAGAACGATCCGAACTGTCAGGCCGCTCGGAGGCGAGAATAGCCTAATTTGCGCCCTCGAGTGCATTTTCACAGTTTGTTACGATTCGTTACGAATCGTTACGATTTTAGACCACAATTTCGTAAATCATAAATCGTAAAAAAATTGCCAAAAACGCCCGTAATTCGTGAATCGTAATTCGTAATTACGCACAGCCCTGATCTACAGTAAACCTCAAAATTTCGACAAGCGGAAAACAGATTTGTTCTGAGCCCCCTCAATAACTCCCGCATTCATGTTTGAGCGAAATTCGAGGAAGTAATTCAAAAAAAAACCTGAAAACTGCCTTTTACCTTGTAACTTCTCGGGGCCAGTACCTCGGGGCAATTTCTCTGAGAGTTTTACCAGAGAAATAGCCACCAAATAACGCTAGCCGCGAAATCGCCCCGAAAAAAGCTGAGAAATAATGCCCTCCAGGTAAGCATACGACGCATTCCGGAGGCCTAGTGGATACTTCCCGCAGCGGGCGACGCGACATAGTGTCTGTCATCCATTTTGAAAATCAATATGTGAGACAACCACTAGAGTGTTGGAACTAATAATTTTTTTGAATATTCGAATGAACGAATAATTTGAATAATCAACTTCTTTGAATATTTGATTATTCGAATATTATTCGAATAAACGAATATTCAGGCAACACTCTAACAACTCCTGTCGCCGTCGCGCGTCGCGGGAAGTATGCACTAGGCCAGAGGCATGATTCAGATGTCAACACCTGCGTCAGGTCAATTACCCAAGTTTGAGGTGCTGGCGCCTTGCTAAGCCTCTGGAGACCGGCTCCTAGTAATTTCTCGGCTATATCTTGAACGTTCCGTCAAAAGCCGAGAAACAGCCGCGAAATAGCCCAACAGGGGCGGCTGCGGAGATTCGTGAGCTATTTCGCGGCTTTTTCTCGCAGAGATACCACCCAGCTCTACTATAGAGGCTTAAGAGATAGATACATACTAACAGTGTATTCCGTTTTCACAAGTGCGGCAAACGCTCCAAACACTTTCTTTGTCATGCTTTTTTATTAACATAGGGCCTTCTACGTGGAATCGCTCTAGCTTCACAAGCCCGTGCTTCTTCTGTAGAATCCTGGAAGTAAGTGTGGCTACAAGTCCGCCACCGTATTTCTGGAAATTTGCTCCGCCCATCTCACACGAATAGATTTTAAAGCCTTTGTGGGAATGAAGAAGTTTCCACTACAATCATCGAGAAGGTAGACTACGACCATTCCCTTGCCTTTCACGCTGAGCACATTGGGTAGTCTCAAGCCTCCGTCATAGTCGGCCTATAAGCTGTACCCACCCCGGTCGATACGTATGCAATGCACTGCTCACTCAGGTCGAAAAATCTCCGCATGATCTGACCCGCCTGTCCCCTCCGCGGCCGTCTCGGTCGATACGCATACTTATTGAAGTGGGAAATCTCCACGTTGTTGCCGGAATGCGCCGTCCGCAGTGTGCTCGATCGCGCCAGTCTAATCGATAGGCATGCGGCCAACAGCTCGGGACGGAGGAGGACGGAGCAGTCCGGCCTTCGGTCGACTATGACGAATGCCGCCTTACTAGGGAACCTCGCAAGGCTACCCCCACCATTTCAAAGATGATGATAGTTTTCTGGTCGATTCGGGTTCGCTGTCTCCGAATCTGACATCGGTTTTTGCTGCGGACACGTCTGAACAAAGTTATAAGCCTTTTTGAAGCTTTGCGAAAAGGTAAAGGCACCTAGCCATCAGACAATTTTTAGGGTGTTTGTGAAAATGTTTTCGGATTGGACTCAAAACCTTCAATTGGGGGTTATTCAAGGCGCTGAACGCGAATCTGGAGTCTGTTTGTCGCTAGACTTATGGTCACTGTAGGTTACAGCAGGCATAATGCCTTTTAACTGACGTTACCTACCTAAATACTTCGTAAACTGAAAAGTGGACCTCAAATTCGTGCTCGGCGTCCCAAGTAGCCCCCACAGAGAAATTTTGAGCCAAATCTGTGACTTCGACCAAGCTACTGTATATCCACCGCAACCTACCGTAATCCGTAAAAAATTGATGGACGGATGGCAGACTCGTGTTCAGCACCCCAGAAAACTCCTACAGAAAAATGTTGGGCCTAATCTGTCGTACCAGTCCGGTAATCTTCGAATATCGCTTTTTGAAGTAAAAAATTTCCCTTAAGATAACCTTTGACTAAAATATGTTGAATACTCTCGGCAGATTTCAAATGAACATCAGATTCGTGGTCATCACCTCAAAAAGTCCACCTAGGATTATTTCGAGTCATATTTGACAAGGGAACTCCTATAAGTCAGCCTGGCCATTACAGATGAAATGTACTTTTCTATAACCGTTTTTGGCATAGAAGTCCTCATAAATGTGTTCAGCGCCCAAAACTACCGCACAAAACAAAGTTTACGTGAAAGCACAATTTCCATACTTTGTCCAGACTGACAGCGTTTTGGACTTGTACGGATTTTCGGGTGGGCGTTCATTTCTACCGAGTAGAGAGCTTTAGAAGCGTTTTAGAAAAATGTTCCAGATTTGACCTCAAACTATCCCAGGGGGACTTTTTGAGGAGCTGATGACGAATCTGTGGTTTATTTGTCGATTTTCCAAAGTTTTCGGCTAATTTCATTCGAAGCTTCCCAACCGAGGAAAATTTTGAGGGAAAAACGTCATTTTCGAGATTTCCGGAATTATACGATAGATACGTCTCGAAATCTTACTCTGAGGGTTATTCGGAGTGCTAAACACGAATCTGAAGTCCGTTCTTCTATCGATTTTCTGCAGATTACGGCAGATTACGGTGGTTATACGGTAGTTTGGTCAAAATCTCAAATTTTACTCAATATTTGTATACGGGGGTTATTCGGGGTGGAGAATTCGAATTTAACGTCCGTTTGTCGATTTTCAAAATACTCAGTTGGGTTTTGTCCCCTAAATGACACGGTACCTACCATAACCTACAGTAAACCCCATAATTTCGACAAATTGACTCCAGTTTCGTGTTCACCACCCTAGACTACCCTTACATACAAGTTGTGAGGTAAGTCCGATTTTTTTGAAACTTAAAAAAATGCCTGATGTGTGCTAGTCGGTTTCGCAGACGCGTTTGACACTCTAAACACTTCCGTTGTGAGTATAAAACATGGGCGGGGTTTTGTCGACGAAGACGTCTATAAA
This sequence comes from Aplectana chamaeleonis, assembly GCA_029168955.1. NCBI lineage: Eukaryota > Metazoa > Nematoda > Chromadorea > Rhabditida > Cosmocercidae > Aplectana > Aplectana chamaeleonis. The sequence continues at coordinate 2,590,878 of JAPDOI010000007.1, read as the reverse complement.
GTAAGACCATAGGAATGACGATATTTCAAATTATGGTACTTTGAGAATGTTGAAGGGCGATGCTGTTTTAAAGGCAGTGTTCACCATAATCTTCGATTCTGAGGTTAGTCACTGAATCGATCGGTTTGCCCCCAGGGAGAACTAAAATGACGAAGAAACCGAGAAAAACGGACCAGAAGGGCACGAAATCCTTTACTCTCACAGGAACTGTTCGTTGTGACAATGAAATCTTTTGTGGACCCGTCTTTTGAAATTTTCAACTAAATGTTGCTCCATTCCTTCTCTCAGACCCTAACTAATACTGTTTTGCCTAAAATATCCTTTCATTTCCGATTAGCCCCATTTTTTTACCAGTGACAACCCCCGTGAACATGTTCACCCAATCGGACAACTAGTCCAGGCCAGAGAATAATGTCACTGAAACAAGGCGTTTTAGTGCGTTTCTCGCCGTTTCTTCGTGATTTCGGTAACAATCGGTGGCCAACGCGTTGTTTTGAGTGGAAAACTCGGGGACGAAAATCATCTTGAACACTGCCTTTAAGGGCATCACAAATATAGGAATTATGAACTTTGACCGGCCCTAACTTTTTTCGCAGAAGTCCGCAGCAAAATCCAAGTTCAGTTTCGAAGAGAGTGTGCCAGATTTGACCAGAAAACAGCTTTCTGAGGTTCACCATGCGAGGTTCCCTAGTTACAAAGCTTTGCCGACGTTGATTACTACGAGCGATAATTGTGGTTTGTGGTAATTTCACTCACTCTATTCAACCCGATACATAGATAAGCGGAAATGCAACGTATTCATCTTGCTGAAAACACCTTTTTTCATGTCTCAAAGCATGCCTCTTGCGGTACTCGCCCTTCCGACAATGGAGGCGAGTGCGACTTCATCTATGCGTATCAATAGGCGTCTGAGAATACAAAAGTTTGTTGCTCTCGCGATAACAGTGATCTTACAAGGGAACCACAATAAGTCATAGTGACCATTCCAAATGAAATGTACTTTTATATAACCATTTTCGAACGAAAAGTCCGAATATGCCCATCGCAGCTGCCTAGACCCACTCTGAAAAAAGTTATGAGCGTTTTTTAAAGCATCGCCCGCAAGGTAAAGGCCCCCCATGGAATTTTCAGGGTGTTTTTGAATTTTTGTCCGGATTTTGCTAAAAACATGTATGTAGGGGTAACCTGGGGTGCTGAACACGAATCTGGGGTGTGTTTGCTCAAATTTTAAAGGCATCGTACGCGCAGAAAACCGTATATTATTTTTTCATGTTTTTGTGTGGCTTGGCCTGTCTAGTGAACGAAAATGTCGAAGGGGCCCATTAAACCTTCATTTGTAAAGAAAAGTCAATCGGAACACATTGTAAATACTAATTTGAATTTCGCGCCAAAATTCTTTTTGAAGTTTTTCTGCTTTTGGAGGTCTCGTCACGGTCATTTCCGGAGTTTTTCTGCATGTGGAGTTCGTGCCGCAACAATTTTTCATGTTGTCTTATGGTCGCACCAACATTCTAGGAAAAAGTGCTAGATAACTGGTGAGAATTGGTGGCGGATCTTCATCTTTGACGCCTTCCAACCTCATTGTCCAACGTTTTTGACGCGCCAAACTTCACCAATGTGGTATACCGGGCTCAGTCATGAAATTGAACCTAAAAAATGAAAATTGATTTCCAGCACGAGCGATGCCTTTAAGGTTTACTGTAGGTTACGGTAGGTAACATGTCATTTAGGAGGCAAAACCCACCTAAATATTCCGATAATCGACAAATGGATATCAAATTCGTATTCGGCACCCCAAATAACCACCACATAGAAACTTTGAGACAAATCTGAGACTTTGACCAAACTACCGTATACCCACCGTTATCTACCGTAAGCTGCCGAAAATCGATAAACCGACATCAGATTCGTGTTCAGCACTCCAAATAACCCTCAGAGAAATAATTTGAGCATATTCAATAGAAGCAGTTCGGAAATCGTCAAAAGTCGGGAATTTGACATCAAATTCTCCCCCGATGGGAATCTGTGACCGAATACAGTCGAAAACTTCGGAAAATCGATAAGTGAACCTCAGATTCGTGATCAGCACCCCAAATAACCCCCCAGCGCGAATTCAAAGTCAAATTTTTAATATTTATCGAAAACGCTTCGAAAGCCCTTCAATTGGTATAAATAAACGCCCAACCGAAAATCCAAACAAGTCCAAAACGCTTTCAGTCCGCACAAAATTTGGAAAATGTTCCACCAACCAAACTTTGCTTAGTTGGGTAGTTTTAGGCGCTGAATAGGATTATGAGGTCCGTTTCCGGATTTTCGTAAAAATAATGCGCTTTTTGGAGGAAACAATAGGTACGAAAATCAGAGAAAAAGTGCCTATAACTTTTTTCGGAGTGGGTCTAGGCAGCTGCGATGGGCATATTCGAGCTTTTCGTCCGAAAATGGTGCTAGAATAGTACATTTCATTAGGAATGGTCACTATGACTTATTGTAATTCCCTTGTTAGAACAATATTCAGACGGTTTCATAAATGAATCATCCATGGCAGAACATTGAGAAAAGGGCGAAGTCTGGACCTAATGCTGCGCTATATCCAGCCACAGGACTCATGAAGATTGTAACAGTAAATACCATTCAGTCCACTTTGAACTAATGACAAAAGATTGCTCCTAATCTTTAATCGCTGGAGACAATCCTATGCCGCCGTTGTCTTCGAAACCTCGACATTAGTCGCGGTTCGAAGAGAATGACACGATTATACTCTGCGGGGTCTTTCCACCGCCGAAGTGTAATCTCGAGATGAGAATGAAGGCACCATTGCTACTGCCTCATTCTTTAAAGACAGTGCGCACAATATTTCTCATTTCGAGGTCGTAGTCTAAAACACTCAGCTGGCAGATGCTGTAGGGGATAGGGTCGAAAAAAAATCAGCAAAAACGGGTCAGAAATCGATGAAAACGGTTTTGAAATCAAGATTTGTTATCCCAGAACGCCTGCTTATCCCGCCCCGCCCCCTTTCAGTAAGAGTCGATTCAAAGGTGTTCTTACTAAGTAAAATGAAAACAAGTTACTCGTAACATAAAAGGAAGAAAGCAAGTTACTTGTAACCTATCTAAGCCGATGTAAGTTACTTTCGACTTATATCAGGTCATTTAAGTTACATGCAACATATAGACGGAATATCGAATGCAGTGCGCCGCCGATGTGTTACATACTCAGAAAAATGAAAACAAGTCACTCGTAACATAAAAGGTCGAAAACAAGTTACCTGTAACATATCTAAGCCGATTTAAGTTAGTTGCGATTTATCTCAGGTGTTTTAAGTTTATATGTAACATATCGGAGGCGCACTGCACACAATGTCTTCTCAGAAATCGAAAACAAGTAACTTGTAACATATCTGAGCCGATGTGAGTTACCTGCGACTTATCTCAGGTCATTTAAGATACATGTAACATATAATAGGCGTACCGTAAGCAGTAGCCCGCCGATATGCTACATGTAACTTAAATGACCTGAGATAAGTCACAAGTAACTTACATCGGCTCAGATATGTTACAAGTGACTTGTTTTCGGCCTTTTATATTACAAGTAACTTGTTTTCATTTTTCTGAGTATAACTCATATGGCACAATTTAAGTCGCAAGTAACTTGAATGAGCCCAGAAAATATTTCCAAGAGGAACGTACGACGCACTCGCGAGGTCAGGCTTACGACTGGCTCTGCTGTTGGTTGAATTACCCAAGTTTGAGGTACTTGACCCCGCATTAGCAGGGATGGCCCCGCACAACATTTTTTGCGTAGTGTGTGGTCCGGGACGCGCTCTCTGCGTCGCGTGTCGTATGCATCACGTGATGGCCACCCATTGAGAAAATTCAAATATAAGTTACATGTAACATAAGTGTAACTTACATGTAATATAAATGTATGTTACATGGAATATAAATGTATGTTACTGAGACATTCAAGTAAGTTACATTTATATTACAGGTAACTTGTTTTGATTTTTCTGAGGGGCGCTGCCATGCCTTCGATAACTCTTTTGGTAGAGCGGAGGACTGTACAGTCGCCGCTACTCAGAAAAATGAAAACAAGTAACTTGTGATATAAATGTAACTTACATGAATGTCTCAAGTAATTTGCATTTATATTGCATGGAACATACATTTAAATTACATGTAAGATTTATAAGTATCCTAGATTTCTGACACGTTTTGGCTATAGTAAGGCCCATTTTAGAGGGCATATAAAAATAACTGAATAAATAATGTTACATGTAACTTACATTTATATATTCAGCGGGGGTGGCCTTCACACGACGCGGAAGACGCTTCCGCACGCGTCCCAGACCGCAAGCTGAACGGAAAACGATGCGCGTGGCCATCCCTACTAGGTTGCGGTCAGGTACCTCAAACTTGGGTAATTGAACAGACAGCAACGCCTGTCCTAAGCTTGACCCCGGGAGTGCGTCGCATACTCCCAGGGGGTTTCTTGGTCGATTTAAGTTACTCGCGACTCATCTTGTGCCATTTAAATTACATGTAGCATATCAGAGCCGCACTGCATGCGGTATCCCGTCGATATAATGCATGTAACTTGAATAACCTGAGATAAGTCGCAAGTAACTTATATCGGCCCAGATATGTCACGAGTAACTTGTTTTTGGTCGTTTATTTTACAAGTAACTTAATTTCATTTCTAAGAGAAAGTCTTCTTGGCCCATTTAAGTTACTTGCAACATATCTTGTGCCATTTATGTTACATATAACATATCGGAGGTATCCCGTCGATGTGTTGCATGTAACCTGAATGACCTGAGATAAGTCGCAAGTAACTTGTTTTTAGCCGTTTATGTTACAAGTGACTTGTTATCATTTCTATGAGAATGTCTCCTTGGTCGATTCAAGTTACTCGCGACTCATCTTGTGCCATTCAAGGGGTCCTCCTAAACAGGCAGCAGCGACCGTTTATCCATCACACTCATCGCTCTGAAACTCAGAAAGGTAACACGTTGAAACATGGTGAAACTCGTAGAACACCTCCATTGGCAAACAGTGTAATGGAACACGTATGGATAAACAGTCGCTGCTGCCTGTTAAGGTTTTCTCCCATGTAAGTTACATATAACATATCGGTTCAAGTCCGGCTCGACGGATTCTTTTTTTGCAAATATGGCAACCTAAGTCTTACCTTTGCCGGCGCTAATTACCACGAGAAATAATTGTGGTTTGCTGTAATTTCATTCACTCCATTCAACTCTATATACTACCGTTCTCTGAGCCAAACTCCGGTCCGCATTTGCGGACTATGGCTATTGCATCATGCGACACAGTCAATCATGGAGGGACCACTTACTGTGCTCATCGGGGTCAAATTCCGGTCCGCAATTGCGTCTCGACACGCTTTGCGGCCGCACGCGCTCGATTCAATAGAGTTTCCAGCTCCAAAGGCGACTCGATATGGCTTTTTAGACAGTTTTCTTCGATTTCGTTTAGTTTCCAGTCTATAAAACCCACCTGGAGTCAACAGATCGGCAGCTGTGGCGCTGGAAACTCTTCTGACTCAAAAGCGCGCGGTCGCAAAGCGTGTCGAGACGCAATTGCGGACCGGAATTTCACCCAGATAAGCACAGTATATTAGTCCGGGCACGATTCACCCTTCTCTCAGCACGATTATCACGTGTCGCATGATGCAACAGCCGTAGTACGTAAATGCGGACCGGAATTCGATTCGGAAAACTGAAGTATGTGTATTAGCGGTAATGCAAGGTATTCGTCTTCCTGAAAACACCTTTTCCATGTCCTAAAGACACAGTCCAACCTCTGAACCGTTTTTCTCTTTCACTGTCTTAACAATCATCAAAGCGGTCCCACGCTGATTCCAACGATGTCTCTGGAATCGTTTAAGACCACCTGGGAACGGAGTTATGGCCCCTCGGAAATTGAGCTGCGAAGCGTGGTGGACGAGTTGCCCGAGGCTTGTAACTTCCGTCATCTGCACCCGATTTATACGAGCCGACCTGAACAAAAAGAGAGGTTGAAAATGAAGGGAAGAACTTGGCTATTGATAGGAAATGATCGCTCTTCTCGCCTCTGTTGAGCTCGAAAAATGGTAGAAGGGGCGTACCAAAGTGACTACTTTATGTGGGCGCCTCAGGGTGGCTTCCTCCTATATCTCATTTATTTGGAGGAAGTGAGAGCTCGAACTTGGCTGGTGCCATATAGGGAGGGTCTACTTCACAATTATATGGAAGTCTCAGATTTCGTCCCTGAGCTTGAACTGTGCTTTTAACTCAACCTATATATTGCGGTTCGCCCTTTCGACCATAAATGCGATTGCGACATCATATATGCACATAACAGGCCGTTTTTGAATATTAAAAGTTTGTTACTCTCGCGATAACAATGATGTCAGGATAACAGTCATGTTGTTCTCACAATGACCTACCCAGAGTAAAACAATGAGAAAAGGGCGACGTCTTGTCCCAGTGCCCAGCTATTTTCAACCACAGTATTCATAAACATTGTAACAGCCTTAGCATCCGTAATGGTCGGGGCAGGATTCAACCCACAACCTAGAAATGACGAAAGCGCGCTTTTTACCAGCGGACTAGCTTCTAACCTTTAGTCGCTAAGGACATTCCTATCCAGTCGTCTGCAAGACTATGACCTTAGCCGCGATTGGAAAAAAGGTTTCGATTATACTTCGCGGTGGTCAGGGTCCGGGCTGAGTTTCGTTCTCGAGATTCCTTGTTGAATCGATGAAAGGACCCTTGTTAGGCCCCCGTCAAAGTTGGACGATATTCCGACGTAGCCCTTCTTATGTCGCCCGTAGTCACTTCTGGGTAGTTCATAAGCCAGCCAAGGCGGGTTACCGCAATGGTGTAAACACCTAAAAGACCGCGTGTCCACACCGCTTACCCAGTCCATGAACTGGATTTTTGCTGGCTCTTCAGAAAATAGAATTTTCTCTCATTGTAGATGTATAAGGCCTGTATCGTCGTTCTCTAGACGGCGGGAGACACGTCGAATCCGGGGTTGAACAAGTCAAGCGTGTGGGATGGCATCGTCATGGAGAAACGATCGATATGGCGCAGCGTATCAATTTCTCCATGTACAGAACTCTTTCTTAATCTTTCTTTTCCCTTTCTTTCCTTTCCATCCTTTTTCTCATCTTCTTAAATGTTATATTTGTATGAAATCAGGACTCACGAAGTTTCCGCCTCTTCCACGCTTTCCTGAAATTAAAACCATCCAGCGTTGGAGATAAACACAAATTGACTTAATCGGTTGGCTTTCGCCTGACGCGGTCATTCCGCATCTTCACCGAGGTGTGCCGTCCTAGTAGTCAGCCGTGTCCATTTTTCACGGTCTTCAGCCACAATTTGAACACATTCCATCCAGCTGTCACTATTCCATTTCCTGCGAAACGAAACATCGCGCCTGAACTGTCTTTCGATGCCGAGTGACTTTAAATCCTCTTTAACCACATCCGTCCAGAACTTTCGCCTACGCCCAGGTGGCCGTTTCCAGACAGGATTTGGAAGCATTTTTAAAGCGTGTTGTACGAGACGATCCGGCGTTCTTCTTAGTATATGCCCGAGCAGTCGAAGTCGACTTTCCATTGCTGCTTGAGATGGCTTTAGGAGATGCTGGCACCTCCCTCGTGTCAAGCGTTTATGTACTGCGTCGATTTCCTTGTAAAGGTCTTCGTTATGGCATACACGCGGCCAGAAATATCAAGCAAACGCCTAAAAGCTTCTATCCGTGCAATCCAACCTTTCCATCTGCGTTTTCGGTGCTGCCACGTCTCCGATCCGTACATCATGATAGGGCGAATAGCGGATAGGTAGACGCGCAACTTGACTTCCTTCGCGATGGTGGTAGACCACAAACACTTGGTTAGAGAATTGAATGCAGACGTAGCTTTCGCACATCGTTGTCGAATATCCGCTGCATAACTACCATCGTTCTTCAGCAAACAGCCCAAATAACAGAAATCGTCCACCAGTTCGATACGTTGTCCGTCCACACAAACTCCAGTTGGAGGCCTCTGAGAGACCCACATCTGCTTGCATTTGTCGGGACGAAGACGAAGTCCATAGGCTGCGGCATACTTCGAAACGAGGTTCACAATCCTTTGCAGTTTTGCGTTGTTTTCAGCGAATAACACAATGTCGTCGGCGTACTCCAGGTCGACAAGGGGAGCGTCCTGATGGTGTTAGGATCACATCACGGAAACTGTTCTGCAACTCTACGCATGATGTCATCAACGGCGAAGTTGAAAAGAAAAGGTCCTGCAACGGCTCCTTGCCTTACTCCTGTTTTCACCTCGAAAGCTGACGTAAATCCGACAGGTACGAACTGCTGCTGTTTGTTCCTTTGTTCATGTCCTCGATTAACCGAACATACTTTTCCGGGACTCCATCTGCTCGCAGAGCATTGAGCAATCGATCACGATGAGGAGAGTCGAACGCGGCTTCAAAGTCCAAAAAAGCAAGCTGTAATGGCTTCGAAAACCGCTGCCACGATTCAATTACTCTTCTCACGACGAACACTTGGTCGATGGTCGATCTTCCAGGTCGAAAACCGGCTTGCTCATCTCTGGTCGTTCCTCCACGATGTTTGATAAGTCGCTCGAGAATGATACGTTCTAGAACCTTGTACATGACACGAAGTAGAGAGAGATTCCTCTGTAGTTCTTAGGATCCGTGACGGATAGCTTCTTGTGAAGAGGTACGATGATCGCATGTCTCCACGAATCGGGTATCCTTTCGCTCATCCATATGGCACGGATGGTGTTGGTCATTTCACGAATCCCAGACGGAGGAAGAGCTTTCAGCATTTCAGGAGTGATGTTGTCATCTCCACCTGCCTTTCCATTCTTCATTTTCCGGACACAATCCAAAACTTCAGACTCAGCCGGCGGTTCCTCACTGACATCGTAATGTGCTCTCTGAACATGCGGGAGCTCAGGTACTGATGGCGCTGGACGATTCAGTAGTGAACTGAAGTAATCCTTCCATATTGGCAGCGTCGCATCACCAACTGCAACTCCATTGGTAGTGTTCAAGACAGGAGAACATCTCTTCATCTTCCCGCTATACTGTCGCAGCAACGTGTAGGCTTTCCTCGGATTCTTCTCCTCCCAAGCCTTCTCGAGGCTCCTTAGCTCTACACGTCCACTCTCGTTCGCGGTCACTTTGAAGCTGCCGACGCAACTTCCTCCTCAGACGCTTCTCCTCCACGAAGTTTCCTGCAGTTCGGAGAGCACATACTCTGTTGTAGGTAGATGTTGTTTCTTCTGAGACGTAGGCGAACTTCTTCTTAGGCTGTACAACCGGGAGTGCCTCTTTCGAAGCGTCCTGGATGCATTTGACAAAAGAATCCGCGTCGCAAAGTTTCTTCTTAGTCCGTACTCCGATGTGAAGAGAAACGCGCTGGCGGAAGTTCCTTCTGCACTCTTCATCTCTGAGACTTGTCATGTCAATCCTCTGGAGAGGCTGAGCCCCTCGCTTCCTCTTATGAATCCTCGCAGTGAAGTTCAACAGAACAGGACGGTGATCCGAATCGAATGCGACATCCCACACAGCTCTAGATCTTCGAATGTCCGATACTGGAATATTCCTCGTCAGGACATAGTCAAGCTGTAGTTTCAAAGTTGTCATCTTCCGCTTCCGCTGCTCTTCTGGAGATAGCCGGGTCTCCAGAAGAAACACAAATAAGCTGCGAAATGTACCAAAATTCAAACACGAGCAACTGTTAGAAAGTTATCAGGCAATTAAAAAGATCAGCAAAGAGTATGGAAAAGGAAGAAAGGGAAAAGAAAGACGAGGAAGGAGCGCTTGCCATGGGGAAAATGGAACGCTGCGCCATATCGATCGTTTTTTCATGACGGCGCACACGTTCAACTCCGGCTTCGACGCGTCTACCCGCCGCCTAGAGAACGACGATACAAAAAAGGATTATTGATAGTGATGGACAGACATGAGACATCTTGAAAGTCTATTATAGGAACTCACTCATTGAAAAATTCCGATTCTAAAACTCTCTAAATTGATTGGCCGTGAAGCACGCGGTCTCTCAGAGTTTGGGGCGGGACAGGGAGGGACCACGGACGACTTGATGGATTATCAAAGAAAAAAAATTTTCGTTCTCGTCTTTGTCCTGCGAGCTTAAAGGCAGTGTTTTCTAAAAAAACGTGTTTCAGTTTCTACTAGGAATGGGTAGTGGAGGGGCACACTGTAACGTTGACGTCGAAAGAACGCATGAAAACGAGCCAGGAAGGGCCCCAAAAGAGCCCGAAGTTGCAACTTCGAGAGCAATGAAAACCCCAAAAGCGCATCACACGCCCACCGACGTCAACAAATGAATGCTCGAGATCGTGAGATGAGCGATGATTTCCAATCATTAGCCCCGTTCTTCCCTTCATTCACAACTTCTCTCTTTACTCAGGTCAGCTCGCATAGATCGGCTGCAAAAGACGGAAGTTACAAGCCTCGGACAACTCGTCCACCATGTTTCCATAGCTCAATCTTTGAGGGACCATAACTCCGTTCTCAGAAGGTCTTGTACGATTTCTGAAACATCATTGGAATCAGCATGGGACTTTTTTCAAGATAGGCAAAAAAACAGAAAAACGATTTTTATCGTGAACTTTGCCTTTAACTTGCAGATCGACCGATTTCGGACTTCATCGGGTCAAACCTGCTGTCCGGACCGCCTTGCGCTGACGGTTGTACCGAAGGACCAAGGACGCTCACACTCTATTCGGACTTATCAGTGAAAATGGTTGTTATTCCACTTCCATATATTAGAGCGTTTCGGAATATCACAAGATCGCTACTCTTGCAATAACAGTGACGTTTGGATAACACTAATGTGGTTCTCATCAATGGCCTTAGTAGAGCAAAACACGGAGAAAGGACAGTCTGTTGTTTGAATCTAACATTGTGTCACTATATTTACCCGCAGTATTCGGAAAGCGCATATCAAGCTAACCATGATGTTCTTGGCAGGATCAACATACTACAGACCAATGCTAAAATAACGCATTGTAGCATTAGCGGACTCGCTTGTAAGCTTCAATCAGAAAGAAGGCACTAGACAGAAGTCGCAAGCCGGATCTTGGGGAGCTAAAAGTTGTTTGTCAGATCTTCACGCTGTTAGCGAGTAGAAGAGTAGAACGATTATGCTCCGCGTTGTCGTTTCGCTGCGACAGTATAAATTCGTTTTGAGAGAGGAGAGATCATTACCATGGTCTCAGACAAAACCCGCTCCACGCCCTGCTGAAAAGCCGGTGTCGCTAGCGGGATAATGGCCGTGGAGCTCAAAATCCGAAGTTTTGTCGCCCGCGACACTAGCCTCCGTGGGCGCGGTAGCGAGTGTAGTCGGGGAGCAGCCCGGGCGACAAGCCCCTCTGAGTTTTTCTCCAAAAATATACACGCACCGGTGAGCGACGCGGCCGGCACGCCAACACGCAAGCCAGGGTGCCGCGCATCAACTGGGGCCCGCAGCGACTGAGCGAGACCTCTACCGGCCAGGCGGGATAAAGCACCTAGGACGTGAGTAATTGAACCGACGGCAATGCAGTCATTCGAGTCCTGGCTCAGAAGCGCGTCGTATTCTCCCCTTGGTAATCATCGTCTTAGACGTCGAGCCGCTTTTGGAAGCACGCTTCGCTCATGATAGGCAGCAGCCCTAACTTACCTCCACGATAGGCACGCTCTCATGTCAGGAGGGCGAGGACATGCCTATCGCGTGTATCTGGTAAAGTAGGCGGATCAGAGTGGGCGTCGAGCTTCTTTTTGTCTGAGGTCTAATTTTTCCGAAGTCTGAAGGTTCTACGTGTTGCCCAGGAGCATCGTAGTGTTGGTGAGGCCCACTCGAAGCCATGGTTCTAGTGTGGAAGATCTCACATCGATCTCAGATTCCTGAAATTGTCATGATCAAAAATCGTATCAAAAACCAAACGTAGTTTTCGATATTTTTGAGTAGGTAAGCCCACGAGGTAGAGGATAGTAGGAAAGAGTCCATACAAAACTCTCAATCATAGGAGAAAAAAAACCTGTTGAAAAGAATCTCTGAAATAATCAACTGTTGGTCCCCCTTCTAGTGCACCCAAGATTCATATAGGAGTAGAGGCAGCCTCGACGGCTCTCACCGTGTCGCAGGTACTTGCCTTCCTGAATACATAGATCATGAGATTCCCACAATGTTCATATCTTAAACACTTCCAATGAACATCGTAAACACTTCCTTGTTAGGTTCACGTTTACGATCTCACAAGGGAACCACAATAAGTCATAGTGACCATTCCAAGTGAAATGTGCTTTTCTAGAACCGTTTTTGGACGAAAAGTTCGAATATGACCATCGCAGCTGCCTAGACCCACTCTGAAAAAAGTTATTGGCATTTTTTCACTGATTTCCGTACCTATTGTACCCTCCAAAAAGCGCATTAATTCTACGAAAACCCGGAAATGGACCTCATAGTCGTGTTCAGCGCCCAAAACTACCCCACAAAGCAAGGTTTGGTTGAAGGAACATTTTCCAAACTTTGCGCAGACTAACCGCGTTTTGGACTTGTTTGGATTTTCGGTTGGGCGTTTATTTATACCAATTAAAGGGCTCTCGAAGCGTTTTAGAAAAATATCGCAGATTTGGCTTCAAACTCTCTCTGGGGGGTTATTTAGGGTGCTGATCACGAATCTGAGGTTCATTAATCGATTTTCCGAAGTTTTCGACTGTATTCGTTCACAAATTCCCATCGGGGGAGAATTTGATGGCAAATCGCGACTTTTGACTACTTATGGAGTGCTACTATAGATCATGCTCAAATTATTTCTCTGGGGGTTATTTGGAGTGCTGAACACGAATCTAATGTCAGTTTATCGATTTTTGACAGTTTACGGTAGATTACGGTGGGTATACGGTAGTGTGGTCAAAGTCTCGGATTTGTCTCAAAGTTTCTATGTGGGGGTTATTTGGGGTGCTGCATAAAAATTTGATGCCCATTTGTCGATTTTCGGATTATTGAGGTAGGTTTTGCCTCCTAAATGGCATGTTACCTACCGAAACCTACAGTAAACCTTAAAATTTGGGCAAGCAAACCCCAGACTCGTGTTCAGCACCCCAGATTATATACAAGTTTTTAGCAAAATCCGTAGAAACATTTTAAAAAAACACCTTAAAAATTCCATGGGGGTACCCTTACCTTGCCGCGAAGCTTTAAAAAACGCTCAAAACTATTTTCAGAGTGGGTCTAGGCAGCTGCGATGGGCATATTCGGAATTTTAGTCGGAAAGTGATTCTAGAATTTCATTTGGAATGGTCACTATGACTTATTGTGGTTCCCTTGTCAGAGTCGAAAGGCTTTAGGCTCTCTATGGGAGAGTCTACTGTTCGCTTTCTCTTCCGTTTGTCCTTTTCAAAATGTAAGATTTCTATAATTTAAATGATAACCTAAAACATCATTCCTCAAACATATGCTATAATGCAAGACATTTCGCATTATCTATGAGTTGAAAACTGATGCACGATTGATTGACGCACTCCTGAACGTGGACTGCTACAGTATTTCTGGCGCAATGGTCGCAACCGCACAGCATCGTTTTTTTTGGACGATATACCGCCAACAGTTGAAACATAGTGCTCACTTTTTTACAAGGAAACTTCTACTACTCAGCCAGGCCATTCTTGATGAAATGCTATTTTTTATAGTTGCCCTTCTTACTAGTGAACCTCGCATGGCGTACCCGCGGAACAGAAAGCTGATAAATGTTTTCTAGTCAACTCTGGCTCGCCCTATTCGAATCTGAACTCGGATTTTGCTACGGACATCGGCGAAAAAAGTTATAGCCTGTCAAAATTCGTATTTCCCGCCTTTTTTCTACCAAAAACGCGCATTAGTGCTTGCGAAATCCGGAAATGGACCTCATGCTCATGTTCAGAGCCCAAAGCTACCCCACTGAGCAAATTTTGGGTGGAGGCACATTTTCCAAACTGCACGGACTGATAGCGTTTTGGACTTGCGCGGATTTCCGGTTGGGTGCTTATTTATACATTTATTTATTTATTTTATTTTATTTATTCATACGTCGTTGCCGACGTGCTCAACCACAACGAAAACAATGGATTGGAACTCGAGAAAAACACAAATGTCATGAAAAACTCAGCGCAAAGAATCAACAGCGGGAGCAAGATCATTGCTTCATCACCAAATTTTCGGAGGACGACCCTAGTTAAAGTTTGGAGCCGGTAATGGTAGAGGGGGGTAGTAATAAAGAACTGATATAGTGCCAGATGACTGAAATGATCAGTTCCTCATGTTTTAGAAAAGCATTCCTTCTAATCCGTATCTTGTTGTAAAGATTGTTGTAAAAGAGGCCCTACCCACGTGGCTTCCTTGGATGCATATAGGTCCTCCGACCACAGTTAGGTATCTGGGCGAGATGTCTTAATACGGTTTCGAGTGCCAATGGATGATAAGTGTAAATGAAGGCAAATACATTCCTAGCTGCAGTCGTCTGGCACGAACACTAGTTCAGTAAAGAAGAGATGAAACACTAAATGGCTCCGAACTGTAGTAGGGACGACCTTGGAACGACAACAGAAACTGACTGACCTCCCAGGTCGACACTCAATTTGTTTCGATGGCGCTTGAGGGAAAGGCTTTCCGAGCCGGCAAGAGTACATGAATGCTGACAATGTGCGAAATCACGAAACCGAATGGATTGAAAATATATCGAGTTCACATAAGATCAATAGACGTTTGAAGCTCACTGCTTTCAACGCACCATTAATAACTCCACTTCCACTGCCAGTGTCCTACAAAAATTCTTAGAAGTCTTTTATGTCCAGCAATGAAAGAAGGTCAATGTTTTTCAACTTTCTACGAAAAACTGCCGTGTTTTGGGAGCTAATAATTTCATCTGGAAGTTTGCTCAGCCACCTAGCGGCACGAATGAAGAAAGAATTATGCAACTTCGAGAACTTTGATCTTTTTATTGGTGCATAGTGTATAGCAATTTTAATTGTATAGCAATGTATAGCAATTTACAAGCATATTTATATTTATTTATTTATATTTATATTTATACCTCTGAAGGCGTAAAAAATGTTGCAGATTTCACTCAAAATCCTTCCAGGTGGGTTATTTGGGGCGCTGATCGCTAATCTGGGGTTTATTTCCGAGCTTTTCGACTTCATTCGTTCAAAGCTTCCCATCGGGGGGGGGGGGAGGAATTTGATGTCAAATCGCGACGTTTTCCGGATATGGCTCAAATTGTTGCTCTGGGGGTTATTTGCAGTGCTAAACACGAATCTGCAACCCGTTTATCGATTTACGATAGATAACGGTAACTTGTATAAATAAGGTATATGGGTATGAGGTAGCTTGGTCAGAGTCTCAGATTTGGCTCAAAATTCCTCTGTGGGTGTTATTTTGGACGCCGAACACGAATTTGAAGGGTGTACTGCAGTTCTACCGCCGCAAGGCGGCAAGTCAGTCGCGGGCGGTGAATGGACGCGGAAAGCAATGTTCCACGGTACTCAGAGCGTTACAATCCGAGCGCTTCGGCTTCGGCTTCGGAAGATTTTGACAATTACGAGACTATTGTTGAAAAAAGTGCTGAACTCCCGAAAAAAAAATACGACCGTTCCTGAAAGTTTTTCTAGTTGTTTTTTATAAATTCGTTCTAGCATTTTCGTGACCAGTCCGCCTTTATCAACACGGAGAATAAGTACGTTTTACAAAAGGATATTTTGCGCTATTATACTTTTTCGCGGACGTTGGTACGTTATCCTCAAGATCAAGTGGACAGTTCAAAAACTTTGTGAAGAAATAACAACGAAGTCCTAGTTCGGAGAAGCTCTGCAAAAATAATAGCACCGAAATCTGGTAAGCAAAAAGCGCGATAACGTGCTCTAATTGTAATCATCACGATAAGGGAACATGTCTGAGTTTCGCCGCGGCGCGACAAGCTTGGTCCTTATCGGGAGAACTGCTGGTCTCCCGGATTTGAAACCCATTTTACAAACTATTAAGGTAGGTAACGCCAGTTAAAAGGCATTATGCCTATCGTAGTCTACAGTGACTATAAGTCTAGCGACAAACAGGCCTCAGATTCGCGTTCAGCGCCCTAAATAACCAACTCCCAGTTGGAAGTTTTGAGTCAAATCCGAAAGACTTTTTCGAACGCCCTAACATTTGGCTAATAGGTACCCTCATCTTTTCGAGTTTCAAAGACGCTTACAACTTGGTTCAGAGGTGTAATTGGCAAAATCCGATGTCAGATTC
Source organism: Aplectana chamaeleonis (assembly GCA_029168955.1). Lineage (NCBI taxonomy): Eukaryota > Metazoa > Nematoda > Chromadorea > Rhabditida > Cosmocercidae > Aplectana > Aplectana chamaeleonis. The sequence continues at coordinate 2,574,583 of JAPDOI010000007.1, read as the reverse complement.
GGAGACAGCGAGGCAGAATTGACCAGAAAACAATCATCATCTTTAAGAATGAAGGGGATGACCTTGCGAGGTTTCCTAGTTAGCATTGAGTAACACCGTTTTGGACTTTACGGATTGTCGGTTGAGCGTTTACTTACCTATATCAATTAGGGGGTTCTGAAAGGGTTGATGAAAAATGTCTCACTTCTGACTTGAAACTTCCTCATGGGGATTCTTTAGGTTGCTGATTACGAATCTGAGCTTATTGTCGGTTTTTAGTTTTTTTTTTTCAAATCTCATTGCGTTCAAAGCTTTCCATCGGGGGGAGGGGATCTTTTAGGCGTCGTTAATATTTCCGCCGCCGAGCGAAGCGGTAAAGTGCGATTCTACAATATCGATCGTGCCGCGCCGCGTGATCAATATTACAGAAATGCACCGTGCCGCGCCGCTCGGCGGCGGGAGTATAAACTACCCCTTAGGCCGAAACGCGACTTTCGACGTTTTACGGGATGCTACGGTAGATGTGGCTCAAAATCTTTCTCTGTATGTTATTTGAAGTGTTCAAGACGAAACTGAGGTCCGTTTGTTAATCTCTGACAGATTACGGTAGATTACGGTGGGTCTACAGCAGCTTGGTGGAAGTCTCAGATTTGATTGATTTTCGACTGATTGGACGATCTGACAGACGGTGGGTTACGGTGGGCTTACAGTAGTTTGGTCAAAGTCTCAAATTTGACTCAAAGTTTTTATGCGGGGGTTAATCGGGGTGCTAAATACAAATTTAATAACGATTTGTCGGTTTTCGAGTTACTCAGGCAGGTCTTGCCCCTAAATGGCATGGCACCTACCGCGTCCTACAGTAAACCTCAGAATTCTGACAGATGGGTCCCAAATTCGTGTTCAGCATCGTAGATTAACCCGACATACAAGTTTTAGGCAAAATCTGAACATTTTTTTCGAAGCAACCTGAAAATTTTCTGATGGTACCCCTAGCGTGCCGCGGGGCTTTGAAAAACGCCTACAATCTTTTAAAGAGTGGTTTTACACAGCTGCGAAGAGCATACTCCAGTTCCTCGTCCAAAATGGTTCCGGAAAAGTGCATTCCATCCAGGGATGTGCGGCAATCGCCGTTTGCCGGTTGCCGGCCGTTTTCGGACTAATTTGTCGAGTAAGCCCGACCAGCCGTACTGCGACTGGCTTGGAAGGAAAGAGACAGGCTACACTTCAAAAACTTCGAGCCGGTGGGTGTAACCTACAGCGCGATCGATCACGTCTAAGCAACTTCTTGTATCTTATGGTCATGCTCGTGTAGAACCACTTGTCTGGAAGAGTACCGAATTCCCCACCCCCTTCCTCTTGAGCCCTGGGCAATTACGTAGGGCTCTTCGGGCTAAAGTTAACACCCTAAACAATTTCAAGGAGAGGAGAGGACACAAAAATCTCAGGAAAAATTATTAATGTCTCAATTTGTTTCAGGAATTTGAGAACAGATTTCTATTGAGATCATTTTACATCATATCACACGGATAGGAGTTGACCGGTTACCGTTTACCGCAGATTATGCGGAGCATCACTGGGAGCGCGCAGTGACGGGGAAAACATATGGGGCTCAACTTGGAGTGCGCCAAGTGTCGGAAAAGTTAGTGTGAACAAACTGGAAGAGAACTAAACCCCAAAAAGAGTGTGTAGGACCCGACTGGGAACGTGCCAAGAGCTGGAGCTCGTTAGTAGTGCCCGGAAAGAGAGAGTGAGGGCAAGACGTTGCTGGGTTTGCGTTACTCTCTTGGAGTGTAAGCAAGACATCACTGGGAGTAGGCAAAGCGTCGCGTAAAGGATGCGGGACTTCAGTGGCAGCTTGTTGGTTTATGAACGTCTTCTGCTATGCTCGCAATCGCGCTGAAAAAGTTTTAGTTCTGAGTTGGAAGGGTCGGAGATAGGGGTACGCGGCTTGGGAAACATCCACTTTGATCAAGCTCGTTGCTTGACTAGAAACTGGATCCTCGGAGTCGGGGGTGATCAGGTGAATGGAAGAGGTGGCGTATTGTTTGGGAAAAAGGTGATTTGAAATCACCACAGATTTTTGGAAGTAGTTTTTTAGCAAAAATTGAAAAACTACCCAATCGCACGTATTTGAGTTGTTAGCGCTCGGCTCAGGAGAGTTTTAAAAGTTCGGAGGGGAGAGGGTTGTCGAAGGTGGAGCAGTTTCTCCAGATTGCTCCCAAGACTGCCCAGAAACGTGCGTTTTAGTAGCATTTTCACAAGCCATTATTTTTATATCGATTCCAGTCGAATAGAAAACCCACAGTGAGACACGCCAACAAGTACGCCGCGAAGCGGCGTGGGTACCACGCTTGTTAGAAATTAATCACCTGAAGTACTGTGCTTATCTGGGCCAAATTCCGGTCCGCAATTGCGTCTCGACACGCTTTGCGGCCGCACGCGCTCGAGTCAGTCGAATTTCCATCGCCAAAGCCGACTCGAGATTTCTTTTTTATACAGTTTTCTACAATTTTATTTACTTTCCAGTTTCTAAAACCCATCTAGAGTCAACAGACTGCGACTGCGGCGCTCAAACTCTTCCGACTCGAATGCGCGCGCCGCAAAGCGTGTCGAGACGCAACTACGGACCGGAATTTGGCCCAGAGAAGCACAATAATACCATATTAAGCTCTACATTTTTTGAATCAACCTCGGGTGCTCACTCCGTTAACTCGGATAACATCATATTCTAAATTTTGTGCGATAAATCTGAAACACGTAACAAATGAATGACTACTATTTCAAAAGGTTAAAATTAGAGAATCTCAAAAAATTTCTATTCTACCGCCACAACATTCTTATTACTAGTGTTGAATAGAATATTGATTTTGGTGCTGTTTTTTTATGTGGTTTTGTACGAAAGTACGAGGTCAACTTCTTGAGGTGTTATTGAAAAACTATTTCTTATCTTGCTATTGAAATACGAAATGTGCATTACGAAAAAGTATTTTTTTTACCTTCATTTCCAAGACATTAGTATCGTTTTTTGCTCCAGGTTTTTTTTATTTTGCAGTTTGCCGATTGCCGATTGCCGGCCGTTTGTGGGCAAATTTTGTCGATATCCGTTTGCCGATTTTTCAAAATCGTTTGCCGCACATCCCTGATTCCATCCGAAATAGCCAGACTGACTAAAAGTATTGTAGTTTCCTTGTCAGCGGTCGCCGTCTCACTGCAGAAGTTGCATGCTTCGAAGTGAATTCTGAGAAGACGTTCAGCCGATTTCTATTCTGACTATTGCTTAGCAAGCATGGATACTGGTCATAACAACATTTCCTGAAATGGCAAATAGGGAAATTGAACGCGCTAACTGAGATTTCTTTCCTATGCTATGCACTTTAGCATTGACCGTAATTTAATGTGTAACAGAACAGCAGGAAATTGAATGGCTCCGTGGTGAGCAAGAGGAGTCAGTTTCCCGAGTGCTCTGTTGCAGTTTCAGTTGGAGCTTCCTGTAGTCCCTAACGGTCGTTCAATTTCCATAGTTTCGTATGACAATGTTAAAAAAAGAATGAGGAAGTGTGCGAATTCTCTCGCCAGTGAAAAAGGGACACGTGATTATCTGCTGACTCTTCGCGACAATCAGCCTAATGTACTACTAAATTTGTGTGACGTCTACATACAGTATGTTTATATAAGCGTTTTCACTAAAATCGTCGTCAAATGGATTCTCATACGTACGCGCCATGTATTTGATACTTAGCAGCACCTGAAGTCTCTAAAAACTATGTCATCCTTTGAGTTAGTTAATTTTGCGAAGCTGCTTCATGAGAACGATTGCGTACATGGCCCAGCAGCCCATTGGGGAGAACCGCAAAATATTTACGACCCCCTCGGTGGCCAGTCCGCGTCTGAAAATTTCAAGAATTGTAACGATCCCCCTCCCCACTTAGACGCTCCCACGACAAGACCATCAAAAATTTGCCAACTTTTGTCACTAATAAGCGAGTAGTGTAGGAGACGCAGCGGCTGCCCGCGTGGACTTGCCGCGGCCAGATTCCACCTCGCACTTCACGCCGAATCACATACTCAAGCCAAAACCAAAGCCTTTGCTTGGTCGGATTATTTGAATCCAGTTTATAGTACAGAGACTCTCAGCTAATCCTCACGGCGATTGCAGCGTATAACTCGTTCAAATGCGCGACCTCATCGTGGATTCTAGATAATGGGCTGGAACCTACGGGTGGTTGAAACTCGAAGAATGCTAGCGGATCAGTATTTTTTGCTGTGCCTTGTATTTTACGCATGTGTGACAAACTGTATTATGAATACAAGGCTGTAATTATTACATTGACATTTTGCTTTATTGATGGCGTCTTTTTCAAGTAATACTCTAAAAGAAGAATACCAAAAATACGGATTTGCCTTTACTCCTGCGAAGATTCTGCGAGAACGAATAAAGGTGACACAGCAATAATGTGAAGCGTCCGGGCCTCGCGCCTTTTATGAGCCAGAGGGCCAGTGTGGCCCTCACGATTTTGAACGCAGGTTGTGCACAATTTTCTTGAACGTCCTGGACCGGCATGCAGGAACGCAATAGAAGGGTGAGGGGAATCGCGTCGCGTCGCATCGCGCGCGAGAGTGAACGTCGAGCGCTGAGACCTATGCGCGGAGGGAAGAGCGAGAGAGAACGTCTAGCACGGAGAGTCTCACGCACGTGGTTTTCAAACCCCGTGTTAGCGTGCTCATGCATGCCGCCCCTGACAATGTTATTTCGGCTGTTTACTCAGCATAGCTTTGACGTTAGCGTTGCTCTTTGCCGCACTTTCGAAGTCGTTGTATTGGTCTGAAAATAAGTTTGCACTACCATTTCCTTCTGTTTTCAAGCAAACAACTGGGCGGCATGCATGAATCCTGCGAAGGAGGTCAGGGAGCCGCTCCGCGTCCTCCGTGCGAAGCGTCGACCCGAAAAACATGCCGTCCCCTTTGTGTAAGGACGGAACCTCACCGCGCACGGTGAACTCTCCGCCTAACTGTTTTTGTTTCGAATTTTAATCGTGCTTAACTTCGGTCTTTTTTTATTTCTTGTTTATACATAGTTAATTATTCTTTGAATAGTTTTCCCGTTTGGCTCTAAAGTTTCACAGAAATAAAGCCGTTCTAGAAAAGGACCAAATCAGAAAAAAACAGCTGTTAGGTGTGGGGTTTGCTGTGTAGTGAGTTTGCGTCCCTACGTTAAGCCGACGTCATGTTTTCCTGGTCACCTCTGGCTCGACGCTTCGCACGGAGGACGAGGAGCGGCTCCCTGACCTTCTTCTCTGCGTTCATGCATGCCGCCACTGGATACTCTACTTTGTGGAAATATCTCTCGGAAGAGAGTGAGACTCTGAGCACAATTGCTTGATGATGTTGAGTTTGACACGAGGTGGATACCAGTTCTTTATGGCTGACGTTTCGGAGTAACCTTCTTCTTCAGAGCCTGAGAAGATCAAATGAGAAATGCGTTTACCCGGCCAAACGTCGCCTAAAATCCACTGAAATTCGGAAACCTACTTTCTGTCATGCAGGAAGGAGAGAAAATCATAGAAAGTAACGCACCTAGCCAAGAACTTGCTGGCGATCAAAACAAATCGCAACGTCAATGGAAGGAACGCTGCAGACCACCATTTGAGATGTTAGAAGGCGAGTCTTACGTATGGCCAGAGCTCCCGGATTATATGTATACAGTGACTAAACTCGTGTAGAGTTCAGAATCATCAAGCAACTATTGTTCTATCATGTCGAGGTTTATGGAGAGTCGCGCATGGAGAAGTCTGAACACAGTTAACCTGCAGCTCACCGCCTTCCATGTCCTGCATACATCAACACTGAGCTGTGGGAAGTAACAGATGGTCAGAAATCTCAGTTGATTTACATCTTTCTTTCTGCTAGTCAATTCATGACTTATTATGCATCAGAAGAGTGCGACTCTGCTCAACCAACGCAATGGAATCATTTACGCGTGTATAACTATAACTTCATTCTGCCATTCCATTAACGCCCTAACAATGACAACTACGCTTGTAGCTTAGCAAGGCGATATAAATTCATGACCTAATGCCGTACTTCTGACGTCGTAAGTGACGCGCTGACTAAACGGTTAAAGCTTCAACACCACCAGGCCGTTAACTGGAGAAAGATTGTGTGAAAAAGTGTGCCATCTGTATGAGATATAAGCACGATGGTGGTTCCAGACAAGTTAATTTTTTTTTTGAAATTTGCTGCCACAAAAAACAAATATCTGTGCTATAACCACTGTAAGGTGGCATTTCAGCTGCTGAAAAGGTTACTCTAGACGAGCTCATCGCTCTCCGCAACGGAACCTGTGACACAGTAGTAAATGTGTCACATCATGTCATCAAAAGCTGTAGCAAGACCTTTTCTATTCAACTTCGCCGTTGATGACAACTTGCGTAGAGTTGCCCGTTGATGACAAACAAGGAACAAGTATCATAAGAAAGGGAAGCATGACTGTATTAGACATCACGATCAATAATCCAGGACCAGGTCTGAAACCTGTTCATTGAGAATGCTCTTTGCGAGCTAACTCTAGTACAGGTGTAATAGTAGTGTTCTAAAAGCTAGAAGTCCCGAAACGAAGCACGACACGGTGAGGAAGAAAAGGAGCTGCACGGGGCTGCAGGAGCAGGGGCGAAGACTGTTGACTCAGACCTCGCCGCCCGAAACAGTCCGACGGCGTTTCTACCGTGCTTGAGTCATTCGTTGCGGGACCGACCGTGCCCAGGCCTCCTTTAAGGAGCGATAGCACCGCGCTTTCGCGGCACATGCTGTGTTGAAAGTCACATTTAATTTAAAGTAGTAAAGATAAGAAGCATGTAGCATGCTTAAGGTCTTTAATTTGCATGTCACTTGTTCGGAAATTGCTCAGTACTTGTAAATTTGGATTACCACATAAAGGGTGCACTTCCTCTAGAAAAAAGTTCTCTAGGTCGACTGTCATATTTTAACTCCAATCAAAGAATGTTAAATAATAATGACAGTTCCTTCCATTTCGAAGACGACTCTTTTTCCAAGTCGCTGTGCCTCCGCGGCCTCCAGATGATCGTTCCGCTTACCGTCGTTCCCTCTTCCTGACGAATTTCTATTCGAACATGAATGGTGCCGAATGGAAACCTTGGTAGAAATGCGCTATACGAATGTGTGCTCGATGCGCGCATGCGCCCTTTGAAATACATTTCTTCTTCCCCAGACGAATAATAGAGAGGCAATATTGTGTTTTTATACTCTAGCGACGCTTCATTTATGCTGGAATCGTCTGATGGTGTGAAATTGTTCAATGAATTATCCTCCGTTCCGCGATAGCTAGACGTTGTGACCGCATTGCCTGTGAAGAAGTGCTTAGAGTGGAGCAGATTCGATCTTGTTGTGTTGACTCCCCCAGGGTACGATTTTGCTAATTTGATAGATTGGGTCTCTGCTGAAAGCAATTAATTAATCCTTTCTGCCGAGAAACTGCTTGGACATTCGTCTTGGGAATGCTCCACAGTTCTCCCACCCAGCGTTTGCATTATTAATTATGGTATAGACCATTTAATTAGGAGGTACAGAGCGCCGCTGCTTAGCGAGAAAAGTTCCTAAACTGAGAGAAACTCAAGGGATGATGACCATTGAATGATTTCGCGATCAATGGCTGGATGCAACTTCCCTATGGACGGGTTGATAGTACTTCCTTCGATCAGCGACAGCGCATATGAGGCATATCGATTTTTGGTCCATATTGATGGTAAACATTGCGTCGCGTCGCTCGTCGCTGGAACTATGATCCCGACCTAACACTCAAAAGACCGCGTCTCTTCAATGCTCACCCACCGCTGCTTTGCCAGTGCGACCGCGTGTCCACACCATGAACTCGATTTTTTTTCGTTTTACTTCGAGAAGAACGTATTTCTTGTATTTCAGAAGTATCCATACTTACAACAACTTGCATAACTGGTATGCAGATATGGAGCGCCATTTATATCCTCTTGGGGTAGTCATTCACAACAAAAATTTGATAAAAAAATTCACTGAATCGATTGGCCATAGAGCGCGCAGGTCCATTACGGGGGCTGGCCGTGGAAAGCGCGGTATCTAAGTGTCAACATCCAAATTGAACCAAAATCGATATTCTCGACAAGCATACATTGTCGCGGTCGCGTGTCGTGGGAAGTATGAACCCGGACACGGGCGATACTACTGGGCGCGAAAGCCTTTGACTGATGACCACCATCGCCACTTTCTAAATGAGAGAGATGGACCATGCATAAAGGCTGCACATACTATTGTCAATCTGTGAGTGGAGGTAAGCCGCGTCGCAGCTAGGAGCGCGCGCGTCGAGCCTGCTGGTGTGACTGATAAAAAGCATTTGATATCGCTCATCGTTGATTTTTCAATCAATAACATACCTCTAAGTAGCCCTTCTCATCTCTAATTTATGGTTCTATATTCTCTAATCTCTTCTCTGTTATCAGTTGTTCGTGTAGTTAACCTGTGTATACAGTTAGGTCCGTGGCTTGCGTTCCCAAGAGAAAAAATGTAAATCTCGCCCGCCGCTGGCGCGGGCTGTTTAAATCCCACCAGCGGCTGACGGTATGGTAAGCTGATCAGCCGCACTCTTCTCTCGGCCCGAATCGATTAGGCTCACGCGACCATCGCACCAGCCGCGGGTGAGATTTAAATGTTTTTTTTCTCTTGAGGACACCCACCACGGACCTAACTATACACATTGGGCGTTGGACACATATTCTTTGATCTTCACGGTGTGTTTTGGAACAGGAATGAGCGGAGACTTTTCAAAAGGGAGAAGTGGAAAAATGAAGACTCTCGTTCCGGGACCAACATCTTTGGCGCAGTTTAGAGATCATCCGACTTAAGAAAAAAGTTTTCGGTATTGATTTCTCGAAAAAACCGAAAAATGAAAAAACCGCAATTCTGGTGGGTAGCATAGTGTAGCGAAGCATTCAACAAATTTTTGGGCCAAAAAATTTTCGTTTTTCGCTTCCGAAATTTTTATTAAAAAACTATAAAAAATTAGCAGATGAAACTGATAAGGAGATGAGGGAATGGCAGGAAGGAAAGGAAATGAAGAGGAAGAAATGGGAGCATATTGACCATGAAGAAATCTGCGGTGAGCGGCATCGATCGTTATTATCCGTAGCAGGGTCACCCACACGCTGGACACGCGCGCTTCTGATTGCGACGCGGCTTTACCCCATCCAGAGATTGACTACTCAGACAGTAGCAGGCCCGGCTTCGCCTCTCTCCGCCCACTGCGGCCGAAACGCAGAGCAGTTGATATTCAAACTTGCGGTGCGTTTCGGTTGCGATTGCAACCTGCAGTGCGTTCAGGTTGCTCTCCGGGCCACATGCGTTGACTGACGCGCGCATTTCGAAATTAGATGAATCGATTGGAACAAGGAAGAGCATCTGGGCTTCCTGCGATTGTTGAATGGGATTCTCACTGTTTCTCTTGTGGGGCTTGTAATTGATTTCCTCTGCTACATTTACGCTCAATATTCGACCATCCTGAAACTCATTAAATTGTTCATATTTGTGCAATATTTAGACTGTCTAAAAAAAATTAAACGTTAACATGACCTTCCGAACACATTTTGCAAATATTAATAGAGGGAGTTTTTTTCAATTTATTTAATCATTTCGAAAAAATAAGAAAAACCAATCGCTCGCATTCTTGCATTTAGTCAGTCATCCACTCCGAAAAAATCAAAAAGTCGTAATTTGGAAAAAAATGATTCGGGAGGGTTAATTGGATTTAATACGTATTTTGAGTGTTCTAAAATACCATATTCAGCTTATCCTCTGTTTCTGAGTGGAATTTATTTCCATTCGTCGCGAGCGTCTGCGCGCGTACGCTGCGTATCCTTCTCCCCTCACTTTGTCGCTGTCTCTACCCTCGCTTTGCAGAAGCGCGCGACGGAACAGAATAAATTCGGCTCGGAACCAGAGGATACTTATCCGGTCGCTCTAATTGAGGCATCGATTTTCAATGCTTAGCGGGTTGATTACAGGATGAAATCGCATACAATGGATTAATGGGTGAAGTTGTGAGGGAAATTGTGACGGAATCAAAATTCTAAGCAGGTGTATCAAGCTAAGATATTTCATAACCAGCACTAGCTTAGAAAAGGGACAATTAAGGGTCTCATAAATCCAAGGAAGTTTAGTAGGGTGGGGTAATTCGGTGAATGTGTAGAAACCGTTGGATTCCCCCTTGAAAACTCGATTAGCTAAAATGGGTGCGATAATCAATCAGCGAACTACGTCGAGGTATCGATTTTTGCAACTGTGTTGCTAATATCGGTTGATAGAAAGCGCCCGGGTCGCAACCGTCGACGCTGGATTATGTACTATGACGCTATCAGCCGACAGTTGCGCTCTGGGCGCTGCGTGAATCAATTTCGTCGGTAGGGCCCGGAGCGCAACGTATGTGGCCTGCATCGCAATATATGTGGCCCGGAAATTGGCAAATTTGTCACCCTGGGCGCAGCATGGACGCGGCTCCGGGTGCATTCGGGGTGGGCTCAGGGCCCGCTATCGTCTGAGTATATGCATGAATACAAATTTAATTATTATCGTTAGCTGAAGTGGTTTGTTTGAGATTTTCATACCTTCAAAAAACAAAGCTACGATAAAAGGTTACGAGGTCCCAAAAGTCATTGAGCACTTTGAGTTAGCAGTAAACTGCAACCTGTGCATTTTCTAAATTTGGCGACACTGATTTCACGTCCTAATTCCAAAGAGGACCTGCGTCATAGGGAGGAGCCTATTCCACTGTCTATTCTATTTCCGAGAGTCTTCGTCATAGTCTAGGATCTAATCACATTTCAGAACGGAAGTTGGATAAAAAGTGCTAGGGCATAGTCGAGTGCATATGTTGAACCCCCATTAACGTATACAGCCACCGTAATGAGTGCCATATGCTGTAACATAGGTGCACCGAGTCTGCGCCAACCTCCAATGAAGAACGCAAAGACTCATTAGGACCCATGCCGACGGTATGTGCACCTTCACTCTTTAAAGCTTTGTCAGAAGAGCTTGAAGAGCTATGAAAAGGATTAGACAGATAAAGGGTACCGGAAAGTTCTGTTCTTAATGTTTTTTCTGCGCAGCATGCAGAGAAACCGGAAGTGGAAGCAAATCCGTGTCAGACAATCGAGGAATCGCCAAATAGTCTTTACCAAGCTTGGTTGACCATCCCAGAATATTTGAGATAATTGCAGCAAGTGAATCAATCTTCAATTGAAAAGCGGCCAGCGATTGACAACCTGAAAGGCGTCATTCACCAGACAGATTTCACCGGAGGACGCCGATCCGCGCACCTCTCGACATCGATGCGCTGATCGGCAGCCAATGGTACGCATACTGTGCTTATCTGTGCCAAATTCCGGTCCGCAATTGCGTCTCGACACGCTTTGCAGCCGCACGCGCTCGAGTCAGTCGGGTTTCCAGCGCCAAAGCCGACTCGATGAGGCTTTTTTATACAATTACCTCCAATTTGTCTTAGTTTCCCGGAGTCAGCAGATCGGCGGCTGCGGCCCTGGAAGCTCTTCTGACTCGGGAGCGTGCGCTCGCAAAGCGTGTCGAGACGCAATTGCTGACCGGAATTTGGCCCAGATAAGCACAGTAGGTTCGTTGGTGTGGAGACAGCGGTCCGAGAGGTGAAGGTTGTTTAGGAATACCTGAGTGGGGAATGGTGAAGGTGCCCTATAGAATTGCAACTTCAAAATTTGACGTTTTCTCAATCCTCTCTTTTTGCATTCGGTATATTTTTATTTTTAATCATCAATTTGAAACGTTTTTTTCTCTTTAGATGAATAACTTCATTTGAAAATTTACTATTCTTAATGAAATGATCTGCGTAGGTCATAAAAAATATCCTTTGAGCTGTCTCGTAGTCAACAATTTTCGGAAAATTTTTCCAAGCGATTTTTGAAAATTTGCCCGTTCTTCGCTCATAAAATTTTTGCCCTTTAAGACGAATATTTGAACGGAGCTGTTTCCAAAGTCTAAATGGAATTCTGCGTCGAATAATGTTTTCATGTCGAGAAAAATACGTTTCCAGTCTCTCAGCCAATTTCAATTTATGAAGTAACGTTTCTTTCACCAAAGCAAACAGTTTTTCGTACATAATTTTTTTTACCCTAGAGGATAGCCCTTTAGTGCAGGTTGTTTTCGGAATCCTAATGAAATTCTGCATCAAAAAGCGTTATTAGTTTCGAAAAATACGTTAACCTTCTACCAGCCGATTTCAGTTTATAAAGTGCTTCTTTTCGCCTGAAATTATCGGTTTTTCGTCCATAACTTTTTTTGTGCTTGGAGATAGACCTTTGGTGAAAGTTATTTTTGGAATCCACGTGAAATTCTGCGTCGAATGATATATCGGATTCCTAACTATGCTCGTCCCATAAGTCAGCCGGGTCGGTGGAGCCGAGCCCCGTTGTAGGCTCCAGGAGAACTCTGCGTCTCCTACTTACACCATATAGGCGAGAGCACCCTATGGAGATAAGTATGAAGCTCGGCTCCAACGACCTGGCTGGCATATGGAGCAAGCAAAGTTAGGAACCCGATATGTCGTTCGACGCAGAATTTCACGTAGATTTCGAAAACAACCAACAACCTTCACCAGAGCCCTATCTTGAACGGGTAAAGAGTTATAGGCGAAAAACCGGTGTTTCGTAAAATGAATTAGGCTGAAGGAACGAGAAAAAAATTTTCCAAACTGGAAACACCTTTCGACGCAGAATTCCATCGAAATTTCGAAAACAACCTTCACCAAAGGTATTAACCTATTTCCAAGCTTAAAAAAGTTATGGACGAAAAACCGATAATTTCAGGCGAAAAAATGCACCTTATAAACTGAATTCGGCTGGTAGAAGGGGAACGTAATTTTTTAAACTGGAAACGCTTGTCGATGCAGAATTTCATGAGGATTCCAAAAACAACCTTCAACAAAGGACTATCTCCCAGGGTAAAAAAGTTATGGCCGAAAAACCGGCAGTGACACCCACCCAATCTTGAAAATGACTTGCATGAGTGTTGGGTCACTTTCATTCTTTTTCGGGGCGTTTCACCGGTTATCATCGATTTTCCCAAGGGTGAAGATTCCCCACTTCACCTGCCCAGGGGTGAAGGTTGTTGGTGGAGTACATGGCTCCACCCAACGAAGCGGCCGTGCCCCCCTAGTGCCTGAGTTGCCATGACCGATCGCTCCGCCGCTTCTCCGCTCGGACTCATCTGAGCAAGCTTGACTTTGTTCCTTCTCAATATCGAGAAGTTTCATTTCGTAATCCAAAAAGGAAATGTGAGGCCTAATCTGCCTCTCTGCGGTCGAGTAAGGTACCAAACGAGGGATGGGAGCACGGATTGAAGGCCGGGTGGCAAACATTGGTGGACCGCACTACAGACTTGACCGAAAAACGGAATGAAATCTGCGTCAAATGTGCAAATATACAAAACCAATCCGAAGTGCGGCGAATGCCCTGGAGTCCTATCCGTTTTCCACAGCAACCGGTTTAACAACTTTCCAGGTTGCACTGCATCCTCTACATGCGCTTATCACTCTTTACACGGCGCCCTCTGCACATGAAGCGCTACTCAGTTTCAGTTTACGTGAAGCGCTACTGCCTTTCTACGATGCGGCGCATGCCCTCATGAAGCGCTAACCATTTTTCACGACGTCCTGCTGACGTCATCTGGGGCGGCATGCATGAACGCAGCGAACGGTGTCAGGGAGCCGCTCCGCGTGCCATGCGTGCAGCGTCGAGCAACGGGGCGGCCCCGAAAATCAGGCACAGCAATACACGCCACGAAATTCGGGGCCGCCCCGTTGCTCGACGCTGCACGCATGGCACGCGGAGCGGCTCCCTGACACCGTCGCTGCTTTCATGCATGCCGCCCCTGAACGCCTTACCTACTTTCCACGACATCACCTGAAGGCCTACTCCTCTTCCACGAAGTCCTAGCCACGTCATCTAAAGCCCCACCCACTTTTTACGTGTTTAGATTTTTTAACGAAACCCAAAATTGACGTGTTAACGCATTAACGTGTTAACGCGGCTTTTGTGCGAAATTTAACGATTACGCTTAAAGGCAGTCCACGATAAAAGTCGTTTTTCATTTTCTACCAGAAGACGAAGGTTTAGAGTCTTACTGTTTCATCAAAGAAGAAAGAATCACGTAAAACGCTGCGACACATCCAAAATCAGCTCTCCTTTTTGAAAGCCACATTTCAAAGGTGGACCAGTTGCGCGGGCATGGACCTGAAGTAGACAGCGTGCGCAAATGCGCCCCAATGCTAAAACTCAGCCGCGCTCGCGCTCCAATGCTAATGTAGAAGCGGACCAAACTGTTCCTCGGAAAACTCGACCGCGAGCGGAAGGGCTGACGCGAGCGGAATTCGGAGCCCTATGGAGCCCTTTTGGGCTCGTTTTCGTTTGTTATTTCGACCCCAGGGCTGCAATGAGACCCTGAGATTTCGATTTCCGGCCAAAAACCGAGAACGAAATTTATCATGGACACTGCCTTCAACGAAAAAAGAAATTTGGGTACACTCCCATTCTCAGCCGATTTCATTTTATTAAATAATGTTTTTCACTCAAAACATTCATTTTTCTGGCATATAACTTTTTTGTCCTTGAGGATAGACCTTTTGTGGATATTGTTTGTTGAATTCTCATCAAATTTATTACTGAATAGGGTTCCCAGGTTCAAAAAATGCATTCCAACTCTTCCAGCCGATTTCTATTAATAAAAACATTTTTTTTTGCTGAAGCTATCGGTTCTTGACTTTTCATAACTGTTTTACATTAACCATAAGAGATGGGCTTTTAGTGAAGGTTGTTTCCGGAATCTACATAGAATTCTGGGTCGACCAGTGTTTTCAGGCTCGAAAAAAAAACGTTCTCTCGATTTCTCAGCTCGATTAATTTTAAGAACCACCAGTTTTTCGCTTATACTTGTCTAACCATTGATGATAAAGTCACGGCGAAGGTTGTTTTCGAAATCTCCGTAAAATTCTGCATCAAATGATCCATCGATTCCCTGACTTTACTTGCCCCTTAACCCAGCCAGGTCGGTGTAGCCGAGTCGCATTGTTGGTTCCAGAAGTTTACCGGGAAAGTGGGCAAGTAGCATCACCCTGAACACTTAGAAAATTTGCCGCGTCAGTGCCGGGAAACTGCCGCGACCCTCGACTGTGCCGCGATATTTCCACGATAATATCGCAGCGGCTCCGTGATTAGACGATTTCGTTGCCGTGTCTTGAGCCTCGACATCGCCGCGATAGTACCGCAGCGGCTCCGCGTTAGAACTGCGCCGGCTCCGCGTTAGAACCGCGCCGGCTCTGCGAGGATTCACAGTGAATCCGCATGAAGTACGATGTATTATCCTATGCGGTGAAGCAAAATTGTCGCGGGTTCAATTACCCAAGTTTGAGGTACATTCCGTATTTCCTTGGGCGCAAAAGCGGCGGTAATCTCTGTCCCAACTAGACAGATGACGTAATGACCGCAGGTGTGTATTTTTGTTCCTAGGCCCCCTATTTGTATAATAAGTCTTGAATAACTTCATATGAGATACTCTTCCGGAGCCGCTGCGGCACTATCGCGGAGCCGAAGCGGCACTGCCGCATCACCGCTACGGCTCCGCGGTAGTTCCGCTACGGCTCCACGGTAGTGCAGGCGCGGCTCCGCGATAGTGCCGCTTCTTTGTCTGTAGTCTCCGAAGCGGCACTATCGCGGAGCCGCAGCGGTATTTCCTCTCAGAGAACCCATATTATATAAATACACATTAAAGTGGTACAACGCGAGGCATTTTCTCGTTTCTCAAGTGCTGCTATACTTATGCGTCGTAAGAATTTTTTTGTTATAACAAAAGGCAAAATGAGGAATTAGGAGTCATACCAAGTGAACCACTGTTTTCGTCATAGAAGAAGACATAGAAACTCTTCCCAATATTCGAAACCTCAATACAACATATGATACGCCTAATTCACAGGTGTTGCTACACTCATGCGTCGCAATGTAGTGCATGCCTATTTGCAATGTAGTGTGAGTGATGTGATTCGAAAGTTGTAGTTGATAATGTACTTGAAAAATTTCTGACGAACTTGTCACTGAGGACAGCTCTCAGGTATGAATTCATGGAATTCGTTTTGTGTTCACATAATTTGACCTCAAGAAAGCGAAAATCGGCTCAAGGAATTCTAATTGGGGTCAAAAAATAAGAGTAATATCTAGATCAAAGATAAGGTGAAGAACAACATTACGCTTTCCATACACCATCGGAGAATAAGCCGTCCATACTTGTACCAGGACGAGAATACATAGGTCTGACAAGGGAACCACAATAGGTCATAGTGACCATTCCAAATGAAATGTACTTTTCTAGAACCACTTTCTGGCGAAAAGTCCGAATATTCCCATCGCAGCTGCCTAGGCCCATTCTGAAAAAAGTTATAGGCATTTTTCCTGTGATTTTCGTACCTACTGTACCCTCTAAGAAGCGCATTATTTTGTCGAAAATCCGGAAACGGACCTCATAGTCATGTTCAGCGCCCAAAACTACCCCACTAAGCAAAGTTTGGTAGAAGGAACATTTTCTAAACGTTGTGCAGACTAAGGCCCTAGTTATACACCTAGCGTTTCGCCGCCGCTGGCTTCCGCGGTATGTCTACTATTGATCAATTTCGAAATCTGACCAATCGAAGACGTCCCGCGAAAACCAGCAGCACGGAATCGCCGATGTATAACTAGGGCCTAACAGCGTTTTGGACTTGTACGGATTTTCGGTTGGGCGTTTATTTATATGTACCAATTAGAGGGCTCTCGAAGCGTTTTAGAAAAATATTCCAGATTTGACTAAAAATTCGCTCTGGGTGGTTATTTGTCGTGCTGATCACGAATCTGAGGTTCATTTATCGATTTTCCGAAGTTTTCGACTGTATTCGTTCGCAGATTCCCATCGGGGGAGAATTTGATAGCAATTCGCGACCTTTGACGATTTCCGGAGTGCTACTATAGATTAAGCTCAAATTTATTCTCTGGGGGTTATTTGGAGTGCTCAAGACTAATCTGATGTCAGTTTATCGATTTTTGACAGCTTACGGTAGATTACGGTGGGTATACGGTAGTAGGGGTCAAAGTCTCAGATTTGTCTCAAAGTTTCTATGTGGGGTTATTTGGGGTGCTGAATACGAATTCGATGGTCATTTGTCGATTATCGGAATACTGGGTAGGTTTCGCCTCATAAATGGCATGTTACCTACCATAACCCACAGTAAACCATAAAATTTGGGCAAGCAAACCCCAGATTCGTGTTCAGCACCCCAGATTACCCCTACATGCATGTTTTTAGCAAAATCCGGAGAAAATTTTAAAAACACCCTGAAAATTCCATGGGGTACCCCTTACCTTGCCGCGAAGCTTCAGAAAACACACTTAACTTTTTTTCAGAGTGAGTCTAGGCAGCTGCGATGGGCATATTCGGATTTTTCGTCCGAAATTGGTTCTAGAAAACTAGATTTCATTTGGAATGGTCACTATGACTTATTGTGGTTCCCTTGTGAGACGTTCCATGTGGCAGCATTAATAAAAGTTAGGGAGAGCCTTCCCGGGAGTCGAAGGTCCGCCTGCCGCATACTAGGGCTGGTTTCAAAAACCTTTCCGTAAGGCTCCCGGAGTTTCACTATTGATTTCAAGCAAGAGTTGGTGCAACATGAAGATCGGATAATCTTATATGGAATGAGAGAGCTTTAGAAAATCTCTTACAAACTTGGAAGCTGACAATTTGGATGCTTCTCTAACTAGGGACTGCTTTACGCTCCCCGTGGAGATTCGGAAAACCATGTAGTTCGCTAAATGGCTGCGGGGAATCCAAAAATGGCACTTTCATTGCTTCACGGAAAGGTATGGGTAGATCAGGGCCAGTAGTAACCCCCGCGAAAGGGGTAGATAGTAGGGATAGAGTTCATCCAACCTTGTTCGAACTTTGCTGGTGAAGACACTGTGAACGCGTGGAAAAAGCGAGGCTATTTGTGTTCTGAAATTCATGAACTTACACTAGGCTGATTTTCAAAAGCTTGATTGCGATATGGAGCAGAATACCAAAGGCCCAAAAAAAAAGGAATGAGTGGACATGATGCGCACTCGCATCATTAAGGATAATATGTTACCGCATGACTACTCAAGTTCATCCAACTTTGCTTTGATATGCACTAGAGAAATATTTAGTGCATCAAGTATTATGCAGAAGTATTCCACAGTAGAAAAGACTTTATGTTGTCTCTAGTGTAATCATGTTGTCTAGGAAGATCCGGATTTTTCGGTTACCCTTTGGAGCTTTCGATTTCTGTCTTTCAAGGTGATATTTCCAGTAATGATATAAAGAAGTATGTTACAGGACTATAACGCCAATATTTCCTCTGGTTCGGGGTCAAATTTAGTGTGTCATTGCGGACTCGCGCTGCGGATACGCGACGCCTCGGTTTCGTGCGGGCTTTTGCGCCCGCCCTCATCAGCTGATCTCTTGAGTTTTTCTACAGTTCGCTAACTTTTCCCTTTTTCTCACATCATTTTCCCACAGTTTTCGATCGTTGAAAGCTACGTTTGCTATATAACGACCGCTTCCTAAAGAATTAATGTCAGGATAAGCGGGAAACGTCTGCGTCGGAATCGTCAACGAAGAAAATTTGGGCATGATTCATATTCAGGAAAAAAAAATTTCAAGATACAGTTTACCGCAATGTTAAAAGGACATGGTGCAGTTGCGGTCACACACTAAAACTGCGTTAGAAAACGCCTAATTTCATTATCGATCGACAGCACAGCTGATTTTCTCTGTTAGTTACGGTTTTTCTTGTTTGTTTCGGTTTTGTTTCATTAATTTTTTTTTTGTTTGTTTTGTTTCATTAATTTTGTTTTTAACTATTTTAATATTGCGAATAGGGGCTATGCTTAGTGCGTGAGAGAAATTAGCCGTTTGTTCGGGCCTCGAAGTGTTTTTTTATAAAAATTCTGTTTTGAAATTGTAAAAAAACGGCAATGCCTCTTGCACACCAAGAAAAGCCCCTATTCGTTATACTATAAGAGTCAGAAACAAAAGTAATGCCGAAGTAAACAAGAAAAAAAAAGGAAAACGGTAAATCACCCCAAAAACCAACTGTGCTGTCGATCGATAATAAATTTAGGCGTCTTCCACCGTAGTTTTAGTGTGTGACCGCAACCGCACCATGTCCTTTTAACATTGCGGTAAACTGTAAGTAAAACAACAAAAATACTAGACATAGAAGCAGTCTCAAGCAAGAAGAAAGATTCAACACCAAAAAGCTCTCATTAAAGTTTTTTTGGAGATTCGAAACAATAGAAAAATTCTGAAAAGATTCGCGATCAATGAAAGGCTTGCTAGAGAGGTAAAAAATTGATAGCAATCACTAAATACAGGTTCTAGTTGGGTAACACCCTCGATAAGAAAACACCAAATGCCGACGAATCACGCTTTTCATGAAATTAGAACTACAGTTCGACTCCGCATTGCCATTCAGTCCGCAAAATGCACGCTGATTGCGAAAGCGTGCTGCGGCGCAGTTGCGAGTATCTTCAAACGGGACGTGGGATCACCCGGGCACCAAAGGCAAAAACCGTCCGGGTAATCCCACATAGCTGTCTGAGGATACTCGCAACCGCGCTGCAGCACGCTTTCGCAATCAGCGTGCATTTTGCGGACTGAACGGCAATATAGCAGACGGTCGTAATATAAGAAGCGTAGCATACAAAGACTAAAAACAAAGATGAAAAATTAAGTGAGAAATAGGAAAAACTAGGGAAATTTCGAAAGCCTCACATGACTAGCTGACGAGGAGGGGTCCGATGCGTCGCTTGACCGCAGCGCGAGTCCGCAATGACACCCACTAAATTTGACCCCGAATCAGAGAATACATCGATGGGTAAGAGTATTTGTCAATATTCGCAATCTGCAGTTTTTTGTCTCTTCCCAAACTTCATCGTTTTCAATATTTCCTTGGCGATTTTTGGATTGGTTGTTCACTTGGAAGTAGAACTTTGTCTGAGACAGTGCTCACGTCGAAAAAGTTGCTCGCTTTTTTTGTACGAAAACGTAACCTATGGTTTCCTCTAAGAAGAGTAAGAAAAAAACCACGAAGAAAAACGGCCTGGGAGTGAGCAAAAATCCAACCCACTGGATCGCCCCGCCCACGTATTATAACAGTTGTCCTGCGTTGGTTTCGCCGAAGGAACAGCTACCGGAATTTTGAATATTCCTTATGGCGACATAACATCCTAGCGTGTGCATTGGCCCATCTTATTCTTAAATGGTTTTCGGTACACGAAACAGAAAACAAATTTTTTTACCTAAGAAATATGAAGAACAAAATGTTTCAGACGTCAGGTTTGACGCTTTGTCTGTAGTCTTCCGAAACACAGTTAACAGGCATAATCACCTTTTTTCGGGGATTTCTTTAAACAGTTTTCCCTCGCTATTTGAGTGTTTTGCGAGGACTTTTCCCTATTAATTTCTACTTAGTGAACTTACCAACTCAAAAACATCGAAAACTAAAATACGGTTTTTGAACTCTGCCCTACATTAGTGATCGAATATCTATCATCTGAGGTCATGAAATGCGTCTAACCGGAGCTGTTCTTGGAAGCCAGTCCGGGAACACTATACAAGCCATTCAGGAAATTCTGAAGGTTTGCATTAGACATCTATTGAAACTGAAAGCCACAGGAAGACTTCTTGAGATACTGAATGGTATCATAACAAGCACATTACGCAACATTCTGAGGATCAAAGCTCAGGACATCCAAGGAAAACTCTGGTTTTTCATGAACAGGTGACTTTGACGGGTTCATTTTCTTGGAGATTTCATCTGGAGGTTTCCACAAGTATGAGACAATGAGTCAATGCTGTGTAATGCCGGATTAGCGCTTCTGGAGTTCGCAGACTTCGTCCCTCGTAAAGTCCATTGATTAGGGTTAGGCATCGGAAGACAAGGCTAGCGTGGACGACAAAACCTCTTCGCTTAGACTAAACATAAATGGAAAAAGGTTGTTTTCTTGGCTGACTTTTTTTTCGTTCGGAGCACCAGACTTAGCAGAGAGAACAACTTTTTTCCATTAATGTCGAAACTAGTGATCTTGATTTCTGCTGCCTAACGCTCATCAATGAACCATTGACGGGACAAATTCTGGGGACTTCAGAAGCACGATGTCGATATTTCACAGTTTTGACTCATACTTGGAAAACCTCTAACAAGGAGGGTATACAAAGCGAAGGTCTCATCCGCGGAAACAGATGGTATTGTTAGTATCTCTTGGACATACATAGTAAACTGCGCAGTACCCCGTCCCGATCCGTTGGTTCCGAGAAGTTATAAGCTTAGGACAGTAGTTTTTTTGTGCTTTTTGTACCTTCCAAAACGCTCAGAAAACTTTCGAAAATCTGGAGATGGATCATCGTGCTCAACGCCCAAAACAACCCACCTGAGCACAGTTTGGGTGAAACCACATTTCTCGATCATTGAATAGAGTGATAACATTTTGGACTTGTACGGATTTTCGGTTGTGCGTTTACTTCTATCAATTAGGGGTTCTGAAAGCGTTTAGAAAAAATTTTCAAATTTGACTTTGAACTTTCCCAGGGGCTTATTTTGGCCGCTGAACACGAATGTGAGGTTTGTTTATTGATTTCACAGAGTTCTCGTTTTAGGTTCCGTCCAGGGCAGACGACAGACGTCAGCGACCTGCGGCAGGCGTCAAGTCGTGTCTTAGGGGTCGTTTATACTTCTGCCGCCGAGTGACGCGGCGGAGAGCAATTCTTTAATATCGATCGTGCCTCGCCGCGAGATCAATATTAAAGAAATGCACTGTGCCGCGCCGCTCGGCGGCGGGAGTATAAACGACCCCTTAAGCGTCGTTTATACTCCCGCCGCCGAGCGGCAGTGCACAGTGCATTTCTGTAATATTGATCATGTGGTGCGGCACGATCGATATTGTAGGGTTGCACTTCGCCGCGCCGCTCGGCGGCAGAAGTATAAACGACGCCTTAGGGGCTGATTAGAGTCCCGCCGCTGAAAGATGCGGCAGCATGCAATGGAGGAGTATCGATAATGCGACGGCGCGCAATCGATTCCCCTTCACTGCATGTTGTCGCGCCTTTTAGCGGCGGGAGTCTATTCGGGCCTTTAAAAGCTGGGGCATGACGCTCGACGACTGGCGCATGCAACATGCCCAAGGACGGCACGGGGTCAACTATGGTTCCGATAATACAATGCATTTCAAAAGCATAGTCTCTATTATGTCGTTATCCGATCTGAATGAGATATGGTGCAAAGGATATCATTTATTTATTCATTGATTACGCTACATAAGGTAGACATTATAGAAAAAATCGCTCATTCGAATATCAACTAAATTTAAAGAGAAGATACAGTGACTAACTTATATACACACAAAGCATAAATGAAAGGAACAGATGTCATATGAAAAGAGTACATTCTCTCAGAAACTTAGCAGCTTCCCTCTCGAAAGTCGCTTGAAAGAACAGAAGTAGGGGGGGGGAATGAAGGGGAGACTGGAGTTCAACGAAACAAAAATGGAGCCAGCTCTGCACGTAAAAATAAAATCATTATTATTAATCTCGTCGTGCCCGAAAACCCTAGTGTACAACACTTCAGTGCCATAAGGTTCCGTCCATAGCAGACGACCCAGCGCCAAGTGACGCTGGGGATTTGCGTCTTTACATTCGTTATTGATCTGACTCCCCACCAACCACTGGGGCCGGCCTGTCGCTGATGGTGGAGTCATAGCGGCAGTAGCGGCTGTCACCAATATTATCGATACCATCGTTAACCACGTGCCGTCCTCGGACACATTGAATGCGCCAACCATCGAGCGTCAAGCGTCAGCGTTTCAGCGCTGGAGCATGACGCTCCGACGCAATGACGCTTTGCCGCTGGTCGCCTGCTATGGATGGAGCCTAAGCCAAATGATTAAGTACTTTTTTCTTTAAAGCCCAACCTACTGCGTTTTAAAAGTATAGGCGCACTATCAACAAGGCAAAAAACTCAAATTCTCATTAAATTACAAAAGCCCCGTGGTACCTGTCTCTCGGAGAGTGAGTAAGCACAAATACGTACCCTGAATGTCGCTGAAATGAGCAACCACAAGGTCGCCAAGATACTCGTGCGTTCATCGAGGGTTGTCGAAAGATATCAGCGCGATCCTGATTCCTATGGGGAAAAGGTGAAGTCTGGAAGACCAAAGAAGCTGTGTGTCTAAGATGTTCGCCGTGTTGGTCGGCTTGTTTCCAACTCGACTCTAACGGCCACTGAAGTTCGAGCTAAATTGTCGACTTCTGTCTAAAAAGCAACTGTCTGAAGGGCTACTCGACAAAATAGAAACATCGTATATCGTCGTCTCCGACCCGCCCCACGCCTCACTGGCACTCACAAGGCAGTACGGCTACAGATAGCTAGGAAGAACATGGCGAAGAACTGGTCCAAATTGAGTATAAGTTTTTTTTTTCAAGTCACACTGAAGAGATTTTTGTAGAAATTTGTGTTTAGGTGATATTTTCCGACGAAAAGAAGTTCAACTTAGATTTTTCTGATGGATATGCCTATTACTGGAGAGACCATCGGAAGGAACCCATGTTCTTCAGCAAGCGGAACTTTGGAGGTGGTACTGTCATATTATGTGGAGCTTTCTGCAGTGACAACGTTTTGAAGATTGCGTTCACTCCCACTCATATAGACTCCGCTGAGTACCAGCTCATGCTCAGATGCTACCCCTTTCCTGCCCTCATACAGGAGGATAGGGGGAGCTTGTTTTCCAACAAGACAACGCATCAGTCTTCTTGAGTCGGTCGAGAAAGGCGTGGTTACAGGAGAGTAAGGTGAAGCAAATGGACTGGCCTGCATGTTCTACCGATCTTCATCCCATTAGCATGTCTGGAGTATGCTGGTACGTGACATTTCTGAGCAAG
Organism: Aplectana chamaeleonis; assembly: GCA_029168955.1. Lineage (NCBI taxonomy): Eukaryota > Metazoa > Nematoda > Chromadorea > Rhabditida > Cosmocercidae > Aplectana > Aplectana chamaeleonis. Next base: position 2,550,571 of record JAPDOI010000007.1, on the reverse strand, counting down.
CCTGAACGTACGGAAACGCTGAAGACCTCAAGACAGCAATGATCCGTTCCTGGGACCGCTTGGACGCTCAGGTTCTGCGGGGACTGATGGAATCGATGCCAAATCGCGTTTATGAAGTGATTTCCAAGCACGGAGGACCGACCTGCTACTAAGGTTTCATTTCCTGTTGTTTTTGTCGATAAATCTGGTGCAAACCTTGAGTGCGTCTATACTTTTGGAACGCTCTATTTTAATGTCTAAAGCCAGAAGTACCTAATGTTTTTACCTGAAGACACTGGGGTTTTCGGGCACGACGAGTTCAAGGGTAAGGATACCTTTTGCAACCGATCACATTCAGATCGGATAACGACGTAATACATAGAGGGTGTGCCTATACTTTTGAAACGGCGATTCCTGGTTTACCAAAGCCTGGAAGCTCTCCCCTAATCTTCATTTTACTTTTTTTGAGTGAGAGAGTGTTTTGCTGAGCATTATAGAGGAGCTACATCCAAACAATACTAAAGAGGAAGGCAAGAACTACAGTCAAAAAATGACCTTTAGTTCAAGACTAGGGGAAGCTAGAGTTCCCCAGTAGTGCATTTCCTGAGTGGCCTTTTATAACCGACAATCATGTTGTCAGCGTTGTTGAAACTAGTTATTTGACTTGTTTTGCTTTCGTTATACATATAATCAGTTGTTTTACCGTGTGCTTACTTATCCGTGGCATCTTCGTCAAACACGTTTTGGGCACAGATTGTCGTTTTGGACACATAAAGACAGTGTTCAGGATGAAAAAGTTGCAGGTTTTCTGGCAAAAACGTAAGCTTTTGGTCCATTTAAGAAAATTCAGAAAGTAAGTACCACGAAAAACGGCCAGGAAGTGGGTGAAAATCTCGTGGACCGGCCAACGCAATGGATCGCCCTGCCAATGGCATATAATAGTTGTCTTGCGTTCGTTCCACCGGAGGATTAGGCATCGAATTTTCGAATATTTTTTATCGCGAAAGGTTCTAACATCCCAGCATTTAAATTGATACGTTTTTTTTATAGAGTTCTCGGTGAAGGAACAGAAAATTGTGTTTTACCTAGGAATTTCGAAGCGTAAGACCATTTCCGAAGTGAGATCTGACCCTTTGTCCACAGTCCCCCGACACACCAAACAGGCATAATAAGGTATTTTGAAAGTTTCTTCCAATAGTATTTCTCCGGTGTTTGAGTGTTCTGAGCGGACTTTTTCCTATTAACCCCTACTTAGTGGATTTTATTTATTTATTTATTAAACGATATCACATTATTTCAACGTGTCGTCGCATGCTTCTTTTCCAAATAACACGATCATCGCGAGCAACTCTCATCCACGTTTCTCCAAAAACTGACACAAATAGATCTCGCCATCTTTTCTTCGGTCGACCTGCGTAGCGCGTCCATTCCCAAGGTCTCCATTCAGTTATTGCTTTTGTCCATCTGTCGTCATCTGTGACACATACCTTTCTCGCCCACATCCACTTTCTCTCAGTTGCTCTTTTGACTATGTCAGGAAGCTTTGCTGTTCCTTCCAACCATGCGTTTGTGCGGCGGTCGAGAAGCGTCACTCCAAGCATCTTTCTCATCATTCTTCGTTGAGTGATCTTCAAATTTGTTTATCCTTCTTTCTTGTGATCCACGTTTCGCAGCCGTACAGCAGAGGTGGTTCAACGCACCCTTGATATGCTCGTCGCTTGAACTTCATTGGTATTCTTCTGTTAGTGAAGTACGCATGAAGACGATTGAACGAGTTCCATCCAGATTGAATTCTTCTTAGCATTTCGTTTGCCAGGCTGCTGTCAAAAGATATTCGTTGTCCTAGGTAAACAAAGCTGCTGTGGTATCTTATCACTTTTGCGTCGATAAGGATGGGTATCTCTTGAGAATTGGTCATGGCCACGGTTTTCGAAAAGTTGACTTCCAGACCAACATCTTGACTTTTGTCGGTCAGATCTCTCAGCATGACGTTGAGCTCCTGGGCGCTGTGCGAAAATAGGACCACGTCGTCGGCGTATCGGAGATGGTTAAGACTGCGACCGTTCACACAGATTCCCTTATCTTTCCAGTCAGTGTTTCGGAAAACCGTCTCGAGGACTGCTGCGAATAAGGCAGGGGAAAGAGGGTCACCTTGACGAACTCCACGCTTGGCTGGAATAGAAACTGAGTGACCACAGACGGTGATTGTCATAGCGGCATGAGCATAGATCTTGGAAAGAAGACGGATGATCTTGGGGTGAAATCCTTGGCGATGTAACGACGCCCAAATCGCGTCATGCTCCACGGAATCAAAAGCTTTGGAATAATCAATGAAAACCATATAGAGTGGGAAATTGTACTCACGGCTTTTCTCCACTAGTTGGTTGATGGTATGGATATGGTCGACAAAGGCAAAGCTTTGGCGGAATCCCGCTTGCTCGACTGGTTGGTTATCTTGGACTTGAGCCGACATTCGTTGTAAAATGATGGAGGCGAAAACTTTGCAAATGGAGGATAACAGGGCAATGGGAAGGAAGTTGCGATTATCTAATGAATCACCTTTCTTGAAAAGTAACGATATCAAGGAGTCGGCTAAGGTCAGCGGTAGCGATTCGTTTTCAAGGAAGCCGTTGAACAGTGCCGTTAATGGTTTTTCGAGAAAGTCGTATCCAGTTATCAGCATTTCAGTCGTGATGGAATCGGCACCCGGTGTTTTTCCCAACTTCATTTTGTTGATTGCGCAGCTGACTTCTTCGGGCAAAATGGGGGGTAGGTCTTCGATTGTGGGCATGAACGGGAGTGATGGCGGTCTTCTTGAGGAGAAAAGCTCGGTATAGAACTCTTGGGCAACTTCTGCAACACACTCAGGGGATCTCGCTATTGAACCGTCGTTTCTTTTGAGTTGGACAAGCGGTGTTCTGTATATCGTGTTCTTTTGAAGAGCTTTGAGAAGACTTGATCCTGTAGAAATAGCTTGATGTAGACGTGCTAGGTGTTTTTGCTCGATGTCTGATTTCAACGAAAGCCGCAACAACTTGCTCACTGTCGAGAACTCGATGGTATTTCTGGCAGATGAATTATGGAGGAGGCGATGCCGATCTTCATAAAGTGCTCTTGTGTTCTGAGAAATGCGGAGTTCTCTTGAAGGTCGTGATGAAGCTATATCGGCTGCCAGTCTCATCACATTTTTCATACTGTCGTAGGTGTCTAGTTGAGTGTGGTTGGCCAGTTGTTCCAAAGTAGACTTGAATAACGCATTGTTCAATGAGTTTCTGGACATTGGTGTTCGGGCGAAGTGATGGCGTTGCGCTCTCAAACGGATCTTGGCCATGATAAGGCGATGATCACTAAGAAACTTGAAGCGACCGATGATGTCGACATCAAGAAAAATGGAGGGATCAGCTGATAGCACGAAGTCAATAGCGTTCTTTGTTTGCATGTTTGGCGATATCCAAGTCCATTTCCTCGATGACCTTTTTTGAAAGCGGTTATTCATCAAATAGATTTCGTTTTCTGCGCAAAAGGTGGCTAAAGTGTTTCCTCTGTGGTTTCGCGTACCAAGGCCATGTGGTCCTATGAAATGTTCTGTCGCCTCTCCACTACCAATTTTCGCGTTGAAATCTGCGACGACGATCTTTTTTGTGATTTGTCTGCCTCGGGGTGGGGTGGTGCGGAAACGTGCAGCAAGGGCTTCGTTGATTTGCTCCAGGAACTCTTCGTATTCACTATCTTCATGGGCTGAGGTGGGTGCATACCCTTGAACAACGCGAATTCGGCTATGTTGCATAAGAACATCGACATACGAAACACGTTCTGAGATCGCATAGAATGAACAAGAACTCGCCCATCTCTTTTTGACCACGAATCCTGTGGAGTTGGACAGGAGAAGAGTGTGGGCAGTCTTCTGGAGCTTGGCGGCAACGTATCCAGTTCTCTGAATCCCAGAAAGTCCAATTATATCGAATGGTACCTCAGAGGCGGCGTCTTCTATTAGGTCTAGAAGTTAATTTCCGCGTTTTTTTACGCTTTTTACACTATTGAAAACTGGACATACTTAAACAAAATTTTTATTCAAAATAATTTCCGTCATTAATAACAACCATTTCCCAGAGTTTGGGTAACTTATGGATTCCATCATAATAAAATTTTTCTGGTTTGGCCTCCACCCATTCATCGAGCCATTTTTTGACATCTTGACGATCTTGAAAGCGCTGCTCCGCTAGACCATGCGCCATTGACCGGAAAAAGGTGATAATCCGACGGGCGATGTCTGGAGAGTACGGCGGGTGCGGTAAGACTTCCCATTTGAACTCTTTTTTAGCGTATCCTTACCGTTCGAGCAACATGAGGTCGAGCGTTATCATGAAGCAATATGACTTTTTTCGTGTCGACTCGCCCATTCTGGTCTCTTTGCTTCGATTTCATGCCGCAATTGCGCTAGTTGATGCTGATAGCGATTCGCAGTAACTGTTTCGCCAGGTTGAAGAAGTTCATAGTACAGTATACCGCGTTGATCCCACCATATGCACAGTAAGACCTTCTTCCCGTGGATGTTTGGTTTTGCGGTCGAAGTTGTTGTTTCACCAGGACTAACCCACGATTTTCTTCGCTTCGATTGTCGTAGTACACCCACTTTTCATCGCCAGTTATGATGCGGTGTAAAAAGACTTTCTTTGGAATCGGTCCAACAAGATTTGTGAAGTTGTTTTTCTCTGCTCTTTGTTGCGTTCTGAGAGCTCATAGGGATCCATTTTCCTTCCTTTTTGAATCTTCCCCATTGCCTTCAATCGAATAGAAATTGCTTTTTGGGTGACGCCGAGAGATGCCGCGAGCTGTTCTTGCGTTTGAGCCGAATCTTGATCCAACAAAGCCTGAAGTTCTTCGTCTTCGAACTTTTTTGTGTCCTGGTCGATCTTTGTCCTTTAACGTCAAAATCACCCGGATTTGAAACGCTGAAACCATTCTTGGCAGGTTCTTATGGATGGAGCAGCATCCCCGTAAGCTTGGGCAAGCATTTGGTGCGCGTCAGTGGCTTTTCTTCTTGAGATGAAAAAGGAAAAGGAGAGCTTCCCGCAAATGGCGTTTTTCCGGCACAAAAGTTGACATATTCTGAAACTAAAATAATACTTTTTTTATAAGGTACGTGAAGCAAGTTATATATCAATAGAAAGCTGATAATACAGTGAGCATTATAACATAAAATTCGTTATATAAAAATAATTTTATTTTTTACAAAATATCAATAACAACAAAAACGCGGAAATTAACTTCTAGACCTAATAGTTCTGCTATCCTTGCATCAGTGCGTAGTGTGCGGCAATTGATCGTGCCAATTCGAAGGTTGAGCATGGTGGACGGGAAAGGGAGGGAGCACCAGGTTGTCCAGGCGACTGGTGCAGATGGTCGAAGTAGACGATCGGGAGTAGTTGTTGAGCCGACCGCTCGCGGTGGATGTACTGACCAAAGAGCTTACTTAGTGGATTTACCTACTTAAAAACATCGGAAACTATAATTCGGTTTTTCTATCGTGAACACTGCCTTTAATTTAGATAGTATTCTTTCCACATCAAGGGTTGCCTAAACACTGCTTTTTCTCTGAGAACAAAATTGCAGAAAGGATGGAGGTTATAGGAATATTTACAGCATAAACCAACTCGTCGCGAAATTGATGTTGTTGCGAACCGGTGGCTTTCTCCTCTGGGTCCGACACTACACGTCAGCCCGGGGAATCAGGCCGACAGACTTCTTACCGGTGACATAATTGACTGTACTAATTACCCCAGCAAGCTATATACTGTAAAAAGGGCAATAACAACGATAATACCACAACCGCGGATTGACAACCTGGTGCCACCAACTTGGACTTCCCTAGACTCATAAACACATATCCCGACTGTAATTTATGTATTGCGAAATATTTAAGACCTTCTTGCAGACACGACAGAACGCTATGTAAATTATACTAGTTTATACTGGAAGAGAAATATGGAGGGATCTTGGAGAATAAGAAAAGACGGATAGAAGCAAGAAACAGGTATTACAAGGAAGAAAGCGCCACTGAGTTGGACATCTCGATCAATAACAGGGTCATGGCCTTTGACCTGTTCACTGAAGATGCTCTTCGCGGACCAATGGCATTACAGGTGTAATAGTAGTGTTCTAAAGGCCAGGGGCCCAAGCAAGACAACGGTGAGAAGAAAAGAAGCAGCTAGGAGCTGCAAGGAAAAAGACCACGCTCGGTCGCTGTAGTGGCGAAGACTGATGACTCACAATGCGCCGTTCGAACCAGTCCGATGGTATCCCTATTGGCATTCGTGGCGGGACCGACCGCGCCCAGGTTCCCTTCAAGGAGCGATGGCATCGCGCTTTCGCGACAGATGTCTTCTGTCGAGCAGCAAAATAACCACCACCTGCTGATAAAATCTGACTTATTCCTACAAACAGTAGGAGCAGGTGACAATGATTTTCACTTGAAAAGAAAGGTCGATTACGAACGCTTTACTGCTACAGACGTAAGGAAGACGAGTATATCAGCCATATCGGAGGGCAAAACTCAACCGAAGTGATCTACCGGGCTCATTCATGAATTTCAGCATGAATATGGAAAGCGGCTTTTGGCTCCAACGATGCCTATAAGCTCGGGGGTATTTCTAACGAGTTCTCAATTTCAATTATATCCGCAGAAAGTGGTCGGTTCCATGTAAAAACTTTGTCGTTATCAGCAGCGATAATTTTTTTTGGCCCACAGATCCTGTGAGAGTGATAATCGAAATCGAGAGCTCACCAGAAATGCCTCGGAGCTAAGATGCCCAGAGCCAAGTTACACATTTGTGGGATGTATATGTGGGTAAACAAACTGTTTCTGAAGACATTTCTCACTTTGAGGGCACAACTTATTACAACTCCGAGATTTTCCGCTAAATATTTGCACAGGCTACACAACGGTCATTCCAGGAAACTTGCGAAAACTGCAAGAAAAACGGCCTTTTTCAAACTTTTAGAGCTATTTCAGTGATCGTCTCCCAGCAGCTCCGCGAATGCCGTGAGTGCGGTGACCCCGCCGCGTGGCGGCGAGGCGACCACTCACATATGTTGACGGCCTAATCAAGCAGTGAACACCGTGATTCTTTGCTTATTGGCCATTGTTTTCCATGAGTAACCGTTCATAACTTACAAAACTCTTAGATAGGGTTCACCTAGTCTAGGTCGACCTAGCTAGGCGAAATTCTGGAAAAAAACTTCAATTTGGCCGAAGCTAGCCTGTAACGCTGGTTCAAAATCGAGCTTTGAAGGTCGAGCAAATGTAGGCTCATACATGACCTAACTTCTCTATGAACATGTCGAGTGATCTCCGAACTATTAGAATATGTATTGGTAGACGGTATACTGTTCCGAAATATAGCGAATAACAACTCTTTATGCCTATTGATGCATGTGTTCTCTGATGATTTGAATACCGACTCCACCCACTTGAGCTAAAGAACTCTTCAATATCGCCCGCCTCTCTGGAGACGCTATTAGTGCCGGCTACCGTGCAAGTGGCCTTGCTGTTTAATGTCATCTCTATATGTTCAATGGAGTACACTTTTTTCACTTGTGTTCTCTGTTTTAACCTGTCTTACTACTGTTTTACTTACAACAAGATATTCTCAACCCAGTTTTCTTGGACTGTTGTACACCTACAAGGGAAGTGTCTGAAGCGTTGACCGCATCTGCGAAAGCGAATCATATTGTTAGTATCTCTTGTGCCTCAATCTCTTGCCTCCTCCCCGTGTCCAAACAAAAAAATAAACAAAAGAATGATGAAATGCGAAAATAATAATTATGTCAACCACTTCTTTCAGGACGTTTCGAATCTTTTTTTTAGATTTTGCAGGAAATTATGGTTCTCATTTCAGATCTAAACTAGTGCATGGACCAGATGCGATCACTGCGGCTGGCCCTATGGCGTTGACGGCATCACCAGCCAATGGGGTTTCGATCGCGTGCGGCGATCTACTGTCGCAGACCCGTCCATCCACCAGAATAAATTAATTACGTAGACCCTATGTAGAGGTTCATTAAGGTACACATAATAAATCTGATTTTCGTTTGTCGGAATCTCGAGGTTCACCGTAGATTACGGTGGGTGCCATGTCATCTAGGGGGGCGAAACCCACCTTAATAAGTTGGAGATCGGCAAATGGACCTTAAATTCGTAATCACATCTCCGAATGGTCTCCGCAGAGCCAATTTGAAACTTTGACTACGTACCGTATACCCACCGTAATCTGTCAAGATTCGATAAACGCAACACACAATCGTGTTAGGCACTCCAAGTAACCCCTAGAGAAACGTTCAAGCTGCATCGATCATAGAGTTCCGTAAGTCGTCAAAGTCCTGTTTTGCCCTCAGAATTTCCCGAAATCAAGTGGAACACTGGAAAATCGACTAATGAACCTTAGACTCGTGATCACCCCTACAGATAACCCCCCCCCTGAAGAATTTCTAGGCCAAACTTTGGATATTTTTCCTAAATGCCTTCAGAATCACCTATTACTATAGGTGAACGCTCAACCAACAATGAATGCAGGTAATAACACCGATCCCTTGGAGAAATATGATTTTACCCTAACTATGTTCAGGGGGTTATTTTGGTCCCTGAACACGAATGCGAGGCCCGTCTCTAGGTTTTCGACAGATTGCTGCCCGTTTTGGAAGATACAATTGGTACAGAAAACGACCGTCCTGTAGTCGTGATGTTACGCATGCTTCCTTAAAGGCAGAGGACACCCAGGTGATTATTTTTTAGGTTATATCCTTATCTTGGAGAGGGTCACACTCTGATCACAATGGTATTTCTGAAATCGTCCAAGGCCCCTTACAAACGGAGATATGGCTCTTTGAAAATGCCTGTCTTTTGAGGGCAAAAATGTGGTGGACGAGTTGTCCCAGGTCCATATTTCTCTTGATTCGCAGTCGCGGCACGAGAGTAAAACAGGATGAGGAGATAGATCGAAAAGGTAGTGAAGAACGACGACTCGGTCGAAAATCATCCATGCTCCTAGCCGCTATTGAGATCGAAAATCAGGAAGGGGGCCGGGCCTGTGGTGGCTGCAGGGGGCCGGGCCTGTGGTAGTCGCCTATATCTCGCTTATTTGGAAGAATTGAAATCTCGCATTTGGCATGGGTTATACAGGAGGGGCCTTCTACACAATTACACCAAAATCTCAAAATTCATATCTAAAGGGGGTGTACCGTGCCTTCAAAGGGAGTGTTCACTATGAAAAAATTGCCGGGTTTTTTTTCGCAAAAACATGAGCTTTGGGTCCCTTTACAAAGAGTAAGAATGAAAACACGTCGGAAAACGGCCAGGAAGTATGTGAAAATCTCGTAGACCAGGCGACCCTTTGGATCCCTCCGCCCCAGTCATATAACAATTGTCGCGCGTTCGTTTCACCAGAGGAACAGTTAGCGGAATTTTGGATGTTCTTTCGCGAGAAAGTTCTGACATCAAAGCATGTGCATTGGCCCATCTTATTTTTAAAGAGTTTCCGGTACAAGAAACAGAAAACGAAGTCACTTAACTAAGAATTTTGAAACGCCAGACCATTTCCAAAGTTAGCTTTGACGCTTGGTTTGCAGTCTCCCGAAACACACTAAGCAGGTGTAATTAAATATTTCAGAGGTGACTTTGAACAGCTTTTTTCCGGTATTCGAGACTTCTGTGGGGACTTTTCCCCCTGTTAAACTCTACTTTACGGACTTAAACTACTCAAAAAGCATTGAAAATTAGAATACGATTTTTATCATGAACACTGCCGTTAGCATTGTTTCATAGTATATATCCTTTGTTGCGGTCGCTAACCCAACGGGTGAGGAGCGTCCACGTCACGCCACGCGAGGGGTGTGCGGCGCTCCATCACGCCTCAATTCGTGGACGCCGCCCAACACGAGTTTAGGCTCCGCCCTCGCGTGTTGAAGGCTACAAGATGAACAGTTTTTGCGCGTCTGGTGAGCACGTTGACTTGTGTCGCCGTTCCGCAAATAAACCCTTTCGTCATCGAAGTGTTCAAGCCCGCCCCCAGACAACCTCCCGGGTGGCCACCAAGGTTCCACCCTGAGCTTATCACAACTTGGGCCAGCAGCTCGGGGCGGGATACTCCGCTGCTTCACTATGGATGCTCGAGAGATACTAACAATACAAGTCGTTTTCGCAGATGTGTTCAATGCTCTATACAAGGTTGTTCAATAAGTTTTGTCGTTTCATAAGAAAAACACAATTTTATGGTTCAAAATACACTTTATTGTTCAGTATAATCTCCCTAAACATTAATACGTTTGCTCCAACAACCCTCCAATCTGCGGATCTCTTCCCTGAAGTGAGAATCCGGTAGGTCTGCAAAATACGCTTCAACAGCCGTTATGACCTCTTCATTTGAAGAAAGACGCTTGCCACGCATAAATGTTTTGAGTTCTGGAAACAAATGGAAGTCGCTATGGGCCAAATCTAGTGAATAAGGTGGATGCTACAACAATTCGAACTTCAATTCATGGATTTCAGCCATGGTCAAAATTCTCTTGTGACACGGTGCATTGTCATGATGAAAAAGTTTTTTTTTTCTGCAAACCGGGTCTTTTTTCACGAATTTTTTCCTTGAACTGGTCCAAAAGAATGCAATAATATTCAGAATTAATTGTTTTACCGGTTTGCAAGTAATCCACAAACAAAATTCCTTTCGCATCCCAAAGAAAACTGATGCCATATCAGGTTGTTCAATAAGTTTTGTCGTTCGGTAGGAGAGGGCGTTGCTACTAGCCCAATTTTTTTTTGGTTTGTTGGTGCACTCTTCATATGAACGTATGTGAAGTTTCATTTCAATCTGTCAATTCATTCTTTGTTTACAAGTCATTTAGTGTCGCCGTGTCACAGCAATGGAAAAATTGAATATCGTGCATTAATAAAATTCTTATTTTTGGAAGGTGTAACACCAAAAGAAATTCACGAACGAAAAAGTGTATAATGATTTTTCACCTACAATTAGAACCGTAGAAAGATGGGTTGCTGAATTTGAACGTGGTCGTACAAGCCTTGAAGACGATCCACGTGAAGGACGTCCAAAAGCGCATCAAAACCAGAAATCATAGCCAAAATATGGGATATGGTTTTGGAAGATCGTCAATTGACTGAGAGAGATTTATTAGAGGCTCTACACATTTCATTAGGCAGTGTGAGCCATATTTTAAGTAGAATTTTGGATTTTAGAAAGCTGTGTGCACAATGGGTGCCGCATTCGCTAACAATGGAACAAAAACACATTCGAATGCGACTTTCTCAGCAACATTTGGAGCGCTTTTTGAATCAAAACAAGAGGCTAAAGAGTGGTGTGAACCTGGTTGTTCGGTTTCGAAACGAGTGCGTGTCCGGAAATCGGCCAAGAAGGTTATGGCATCAGTTTTTTTGAGATGCGAAAGGAATTTTGTTTGTGGATTACTTGCAAACTGGCGAAACGATTGATTCTGAATATTACTGCATCCTTTTGGACCAATTGAAGGAAAAAATTCGTGAAAAAAGACCCGGTTTGCAGAAGAAAAAAATCCTTTGTCATCAGGACCATTCAGCGTGTCACAAGAGCATTTTGGCAAGGGCTAAAATCCATGAATTGAAGTTCGAGTTGTTGGAGCATCTACCGTACTCACCATATTTGGCCCCCAGCGACTTTCATTCAATTCCAGAACTCAAAAAATTTATGCGTGGCAAGCGTTTTTCATCAAATGAAGAGGTCATAACGGCTGTTGAAGCGTAGTTTGCAGTCCTTCCGGATTCTCCCTTCAGGGATGAGATCCAAAGATTGGAGGATCGATGAAGCAAGTGTATCAATGTTCTGGGGGGTTACACTGAATAATAAAGCGTATTTTGAACCATAAAATTGTTTTTCTTATCGAAAGACAAAACTCATTGAACAATCTGGTACTGCCACAGACCTACAGCAACGACAACATGGTTTTCCAAATCGCCGCGGGGGTGGGTAAAGCAGTCCTAGTCAGCAGCAAAAAGTTCGTCTCATTCATAACCACTAGAAAACTATATTTGCGCTTGCTGCAGAAAAAGCTGGATATGTTATGGTCTGAATGATTTGCATTATAGTACTCCTATGGCGCAGCATCGTGACGCGGGGAAAATGATTATTTACGTCATGTTCAGGGCAAAGAACTGGGACACGATAGAAAAGGTTTCCATAGGTTTCCCGTAGAATTAAATCTATTCAGAATATCGTCGGGAAGATATATTTAGTCCGGTTTTCCTGAGGATCTCTAAAGAATTACATGTGAGAAATACAGGGTTCAGGATAGCTTTCTTAAAAAAGGAATCAAATACGCCGATTAATGCTTACCAGATCACACCCGATGTCGCTCAGACAGTCGTAAGGTAGTAGAATAGCGTTTGTATCCCAGGGCAAACATCGGATACAACCCCTCGTTGTGAGCAGGAGCTGCTGCGAACGGCAGCATATACTGTCAACGTATGGTGGTGTTCAACCCCTCGTTATCTACAGCCTGTTCGGCAAACGGAGAATGAATTTGGACTACCATCCACTTCAGCGGAGTTGGGTATGAGCCTTGTCACGGTCCACAACAAGGAGGCTTTGCTTGCGATGGGCCATGGGGACGATCCCCTCAGCGTCTAAAATTGACGTGCAGAAAGTGACGTAATGTCACCTTCTTAGACCCGTCTCAAACGGCCAACTGCCCACTCAGTGAGACTGGCCGCCTTATATACTCGCCACCGTCGTACAAGAGGATGCTGCAATGCTCGTTCGTATCAGACAAATGAATGGAGGAGACTGTCAGCAGACACTAGCCGAAAATTGCAGTGCGGATGTCGGTGGTGTAGTGGTAACACTCTCGCCCGTCAAGTGATGCTATACAGGTTCGAGTCCTGCCTGACCTCTGGGTTTTCTATTCAACCCAGCTGCATTGTAATATCTTGTGATCATATACCATGCCATAAAAATGCATAAAATATTCCAAAACATAAAGTACCCAAGATTTGTTTTTGCCCCCTCAATAACCCCTACATAGAGTTCGAGCAATCATTTTAGTCTGAGGAATGGACGGGGCTGTGACGGTAGATCACCCCGCGCGAATCGAAACCCCATTCTCCAGTGAGGCCGCCAACCCCGCACGGCCAGCCGCCTGGTCCATGCGTAAGACTAGAACAAAAACGGAAACCATACAATTTTTAGGCCAAATCCGAATAATGCTGTCGGAACACCCTTCAAATTGCCTGATACCCTTTCACTATTCGCGAAGCTTGGAAGACTTTTATAACCCCTTGAAACCAGCTGCTCGGGACGGGACTCTATTCAGTTTTACATAAAGGCCCAAAAGCTAATAAAAATGTAGTTTGTTTTTGAATTTGCATGTAACGTTCTAGACACTTCACTTGTCAGACTTGATATGATTCTATGCCCAACTGAGGGTGGAAGTGGTAATAGCTACCTATCAGTATATGTTTTAAGTTCCGTTCTGAAGATTTCGTTTAATCATCGGCTGCTATTATGAGTAATTTTTCAAAAGGCTGCAGTTACAGCGTCTAGGGGTGCCAGTAATTGTTCTGACGAAGATGTTACACTGACAGTAGATTTGACACACTTAACTTAACCGACTGGCTTCCGCCTTACGCGCTCATTCCGCATCTTCACCGAGGTGGGCCGTCCTATTAGTCAGACGTGTCCATTTTTCACGGTCTTCTGCTATAATTTGTACACATTTCATCCATCTGTAAGGCAGGGATCATACTTCCAGCGACGAGCGAATTTTTACCATCAATATCGACCGAAAATCGATATGCTTGAAATGCACTGACGCTGGTCGCGGGCAGTATGATCCCGGCCTAGCTATTCCATTTCCTGCGGAATAAAACATCGCGCCTGAATTGCCTTTCAATGCCAAGTGATTTAAAATCCTCCTTCACCACATCCGTCCAAAACTTTCGCCTACGTCCAGGTGGCCGTTTCCAGACAGGACCCGGAAGCATTCTTAGAGTGTGTTAAGCTCCACGATCTAGCGTTCTTCTTAGTATATGCTTGAACAGTTGAAGCCGACCTTCCGTTGCTGCTTGAAAAGGCACCTCCTTCGCGTACACTGACAGTACAAATGCATAGACACTTCTCTCTGAAATGTCCAAGTATTCAGTGTTTTCCAATGGCTACGCCTCTTTCCATATTGAGATGTTATATAAACTGTTCAACACAAAGAATGAAATCTGTTTTGCTTCTGAACTGAACACCTTCGTATTGTTTTTTTTTACTTCTCTCTTGTATCATGTCTTCTCAATATCATTTAATGGGAAGGGAGAGAAGACTCGTCAAAAGAAAGTGAATGTGCTCCGTCACAGTTGATATTTTCAGACTATTCTCCACAAATGGAGGGAAACGCTACGAAAGCCATGCTTGGGAACTATACAAAGGACGACATTATCGGAATGTGCATCATTGGAGGAGTAAGTGTGAAAACGTTTTGGTGGATTAACCTTTAGTGCACATACCTTAAACTGATTCATGACGGCGCTAGTTTGGTGAATCTGCTACGAATTTTCACGTTCGCAATAGGGTGTTGCGAGGAGTTAAGGAAAAACCCTAACATACATGTCACAAAAAATATGAGCAACTTCAAGCTAAGTTCTGTGAATCAGTAACTTAAAGCGACTCGGGACATGTCAAAATGATTTCGAAGACCCTCCACTTTTGGCGTTTGGCATGTATTGCACTTTCGCACTTTTAACCGTCTACTAGTTCATCAGCCACTTCAACTGTTCTAAAAACCGCTGTGCCTTTTAAAGGTGAATTCTGGCCGATTTCGCACGAATTCCCCCACCAATGTACGACCGAATATTACACAAACCTTCCAGGAGAGAAGCGGTTCCGTAACTGGTTGCGCTTTTTGAAGACCGTCGTTGAACTGTGCTATGGAGTCGACACTTTTTTCCTTGTGACTGTTGTTCTCATAGTGTCGTTGCTGTCGTAATCATCACTGACCACAAAAACCTCCACTTAATGGAAGTGCCGCAATCTCACGTTCTCACAGAAATAAAAATCCATAGGCGATCAGTGTCGGGTGAGGATTGGTGGATTTTTGGCTGAACACTCAGAAAAGCTCCGCTTCCTTATGCATATGCACATAACTGAAGCTTTCCTGGTTAGGGGATGAAGCACAACTTGTGCATGCAGAGATTTTTTTTGTTCCTCGCTCAGTGAGCGTCCATGCCTCCCCAGACGGTTCTCAGCTCCAAGCGGCACTCAAAGGCTGGGTTGGCGATAAAAATGATCGTTGAGTTTCCATAATGAGTAAGCAGGTCTGGCCATCGCAAAAGTGAAAATATGTTAGAAGTTGTAGGAGAAACGCACAAAAACGAGTAAAGCGGCTAACTGGTGGATGTCCACCCGCCCTTAACTAACGATGCTTTCATAGATGGTTATTTTTCCATCTTCTATTTTGTTGTCAAAGTAGTTAGTAGTCTCTTAGAAAGCTCAGCAACTACTTAGAGAGAAAAAAAGACGGCAAAACAAGCATCTTATTAATCTCGTTAGATGGAAACTCACAGACACCCAGCAATACATTGTTTCTGAGCGTATTTTCTCCAACTTTTTACTTATTTTGACTTTTGTGGCGGAAGGATTCACCTACTCTTAAAGGCACAGTACACCCTTAAATATGAATTTTGAGATTTTCATGTAATTGTGTAGAAGACCCCTCCTGTATAACACCAAATGCCAGATCTCATTTCCTACAAATAAGCGAGATATAAGCGACAACCACAGGCCCGACCCCCTTCGCTCACCACCACAGGCCCGACCCCCTAGCAGATTTTCGAACTCGATAGCGGCTCGATGGATGGATGAATTACAACAAGTCGTCGTTCTTCAGTCCATTACCGGACTGTCTCCTTATCCAGACTTTTTCTCACGCAACGATTGCGAGTGAAGAGAAATACAGGCCTGAGACAACTCGTCCACCAATTTTTCACCTTCTAAATCTAGGCTTCTTTGAAGAGTCTTATCTCTGTTCAAAGGGGGTCTTGGACGATTTCAGAGATACCACTGTGATCAGCGTGTGACTCTCTCCAAGATAAGCATGAAATCTAAAAATTAATTTTTTGGGTGTCCTGTGCCTTTAAGGAGCCGGATTCATCATTGCGCAAACCCTGGGTTTGCCTGGGTTAGGGTCTGCAGAACCCGTGGCGAGAGCGAGAGTCTACGCAACCTAACCCAAAAAAGCAGGTAAATAACGCGCTGAGATCGTCAGTATCTATTTTCGACATCTTTTCGTGTTTAAAAGACTAGCTACAAAATAATCCACTTAAACAACGGCTGGAAAGTTTTTGCACAATTTCGAGCATTTTTGACTTTGTGAATCTTTAGATTCCAATAAAAATTCACGCCTTTCCTTTTTTCTAATATTCCCGCCATCATCTCTCATTTTTTCCTTTTCTTTCACTTCCCAAACTGTCTTCACCCCAGCATCCCATATCATTCTTCTGTGCCACCCTGATTTAGCTGGTGTTCATTTCTCATCCTAGTTTTTTCAACACTAGCTGCACGAGAGGAGCAAAAAATTCGATGTAAGGAGTTGGCCAATAAAAAAAATTTAGTTATGATTAGACGGCAGATTCTAGATAGACGTCGCGAAAATACATTGTGTATTCGCAGACGCTTCTCGTGCTGACAAAAAAAATACGTTAGGGAAACCATTTCAAAATTTGTGCTGATAAATCAAAAGTTCTGGGTTATCCAACCCAAACCTACTTTCCAAACCCAGGTCTGTTAAGCCCATGGCTTTTTTGAACCCGTTTTTCAATGATGAATCAGGGTTGAAAAGGATATCACGGCAACCGTTGCTATAGAGAACCTTGCCTCTAGCCGGAACCTTTAGCCGGAATCGGATAGTCCAACTCGTTCTACCGAATTCAAACGGTCTCCAGACCGCTGCTGTCGCCTTCCGGGCTCCTCCAGTCAGCTCGTGTACGAAAACTAGCCGAAGTGGTGGAGACCGGACAGCAACAGCAGTGGCTTAGAGATCGATTGAATTCTGGAGAACGAGCTGAACTGTCAAGCAGATTCAATTCCTGTTCAGTGCGGCTCGGGGCCTTGGATGTCTGTGCCGCCTCCCCCCAAAGCTCCGTCCATAGCAGACGTCCTAGCGTCAACTGACCGTAATGTGACGCTGGGAGTTTGCATCTTCAGCATTTGTAATTGATCTGACTCCCCGGCGACCACTGCAGCCGGTGATTTTCTGTTCAGAAGAGCCTCACAAAGATCACCAACTCGATATTTTACAGCGGCACAACATCAGCAGGCGGACCGACAGCGTTTACTGCCGTAGCTGTAGGAGCCGTCGAGCCGCTGGACTCCGATCACCAGAAGAAGCTACGGGTTTCAATGTCCCGCTAAGAGCTTCAGTTTCCCATGCTTTGGGCATCGGTGTCTCCCACCGACAGGCTTCAGTGCTCCCGCTGTTACAGGCCCTACAAGTAAGGAGGGACACGCTCCGCTCCTTCTTGGTAAGATACGCAAGGTGGATCTACCCCTATCCATAAGCCCCCCCCCCCAAAGTGGGCAATCCTCTCAGCAGCAGAAATCATCCTCTAAATGTGTTGTAAGATCCTCCGGTGGGTAACTCGAGATCACCTCTCAAAATCGGCATCGAAGTGCAGAGAGCACTAAATGAGATTATAAGCCTTCTGAATCCATTGAGTTCATATGTGATTAAGGTCACGATGCGTGCATTCATCCGTAAATAAAATTGTGCCGGCCACAGTGCCGCCGGAGTACCGATGTACCGACACATAGCCGGTGGAAAGCCAGCGCTGCTCCAATTTGTAAGTGCACCAGAGGCCGTATGCATCAACGCGCAGGGTTGAAACAGGGGCAGAACAGCCGGCATCTTTGACGATCGCAGTCCGAGGGCAGTTGATCAACTATTCAATCTTGCCTCAGCAGTGTTTTTCGCTGCTCTAGCTGCCCCAGCCTCGTAGCTGGGGCGGCAGGGGCACGATTGATTTTGTGATTCGCGAAAATTTCCAAGGGTCCAGACTGCCCTGCCCCAACCCGGCCTGTTGATGCATTCGGCCCCAGGTGTCCGCACGCAATTTAAAAAGGGGGCGGTGTCGCGGGGGCTCCGATCCCTGGATCGCCTGAGATGGAAAACTAACCTATCGTTTCGAGTATCGAGTATGACTTACAAAACCTTCGTTCTTTGGTAATCAAAATCATAGATGATTTTGTAGGCCTCAAATGCAAATGGAAACTGACAACAAAAAATTTTCACGTCTCGAAAACAACTACAAAATAGCATGCGACTTTGTGATACAACGGAAGAGAAATCGAGCGGAAGAATAAGAACTTTGATCAATACAAAACCCTAAGCAATCCAAATAGGACCACTACATAGGCGAGTTGAGAATTTCGTATCCAAATGGAACCCAATGAATGCAACACCACCGTCGTTAGATGTCCAGCGAGAGTCGCCGGGCAAGAGCAGACGCATTTGAAGTTAATGCCCCTCGCCATCAGTCTGAACACTAAAACAATTCATATCTAGATAATAGTTAAGCGTTGTTCACAAATTAAGTTTCAGAGAAAACGACAGAAATATAAGTAAGACACAATCATAAAATATATCACAAAAAAATTAATGATAATTATGAACGATACAAGGTAAAATGAAAATTTGTTCAATAAAGAGTCGATATTAACTATTAACTTCATTCCAACTGCTTTGAACGTGGCGATTTCCCGCGCATTCCATTTGAATTTTGTTCGCGGAGCGCGTTTGCGGCGCTGTCGCGCTTCATTCAACTCAGCAGTTCACCAAGTTTGCTTTTGTATATTACTATTTTCATCACAGAATGGATTTTTCTATTACAGGTCGGCATCTTTGGTCTGCTATGCAACGGTTTCGCAATGTTTATACTCGTGAAGGGTGGAAAAATCAATCAATCATTTCAACAACTCTGCTTCTCTCACTGTGCTGCTAACATGATCTGCCTCACATTCTTCGTTTTCTACTGTACACCGATGATAATAATGTGGGTTTATGATATGAACTCCATACTTGATAGCAGCAGCTGCGTATCACATGATAACAACAAGAAAAACCAAAACAATCATACTAGGATAAGCGGTTTTGCTATTGACAGATTAAAAGTGCTGAATGAGCGTCCTGCTTGAGAATAGTCAAAAATTAATCCAATTTAAGGAGGTCTGACTTCTCTCACACATCAAGTGTTGCGAAGATCATCGGTGGTTTCATGGTTGCGATTTGGGACGTGAGCGTCTATTCTCATCTAATATCGTCTATAAATAGGTTAGTCTTGCGAGTCGAACTATGTACATCACCTCTATGTAACCCTACTCTTTCAGACTGGTTGTGATTTCGTGGCCAATTGAGAGTCGTAATTTCCTCAACCAAAGGAACACAACAATAATGATATCGATAGTATGGTTTCTGGGATTTCTTCACTTCACGCCATACTTCAATGGTATGTGAGCCTTTCTTTTTTCACCTGATGAATGGTCTTCTCAAACATTCCATCACTAATGCAAATTTACCTATGTGAAGGAAATTAGATCCAATGTTATTGTTCATTGGGGACAGACAGATGCAAATGGCGGACTATCTCATTGAATTGGTGTCTTTGGCTTTCTCGTACATCAAAATGAAATTTTACTCTAGAAAACAAAAACGTAGGGTAGAAAATGGATCAAAAAATAAAAAGGAAAAGAAAAATCGAAAGAAAACAAGACGAAAAAGGAAAATTAGGAAAACGGGATTCAACGTGAACAACATTCGAAAATAACAACTTGAGAATAAAGGAAGTTACAAAACGAACGTTCACATAACGAAGTGAATTCAAAATCGAACAAAAGCTAAGAAGCAGGGCAACGCATTAAGAAAAAAATGGCCCTGATTTCGAAACACGCGCCAACGCCGTGCTACCGTACCCCGTAAACCTGCACATCCTGGCTTTGCGTTTTTGAATTCGGGTTAACACATATTTGTTTCTAATGTTAGCTTCACTCAAGAAAGCACCGCCCGCGTCATCTCTATGGAGCAGTAACATGCCGTGCAATCAAAGTCATGGATCAAAAGTGGGAGCGCTTCTTCATCATTACGAAAACGATGTTCTGGTAGGCGATCAGCGCAAGAGTTCAGAACAGTTGGCTTCTATAGCTTCGTATAATTCAAAAACTTGAATAAAGTAAAGTAAAGGATAAAATTTTCGGCGTATATCAGTCCTTGCTGGGGATGCGCCACACATTCGACTTCCACTCAGAATCGCAGAGGCTTTCGAATTTGTACTTTTCCTATAAAATAACCTGCAGGGGGTTGGCAGAAAATGTTTAAGTCAGTGTTCTTATATTCCCAGAAAAGTCTGGTACCAATTTGCCAACCAGGTAAGGACAGAAAGCCTGGTTGGCGTAGGGCGAGGATCGATCACTCGACCGTGCGCGTGACAGTGGCGCCCCTTGCCACTACCCCACATGCGCAAAAAGAATTGTGTATCTGAGTATTAGCACCAATGGTGGCATCAATCCGGACGTCGGGTGTGCCAGTTGACTTTCACCTCTCCAGGCATAGTTTGCGCCAAGCGTGCACAATGACACATATTGCGAATGTGCTACTGAACCGAAGATCAAAATAATCGATACCGGCTAATACATCTGAGGCATTCCCCAATGCCAACAGCGTACTTATACACCTTTTCTGGGGTATCCGACGATAACAGTTCTTTCCGGAAAAATTATCTACCTGCTTATCGTGCTGGGACCAAGAGGTTCCCGCGTGATTGTGTTCGTGCTGCTGAAACAGCGGTTGTCCGCAGTTGCGGACCGAACTTTGTTCTGATAAGGAGAATGTGTGTTATTAATAGGTGAGCCGGCATCAGAGAAATAATCCGAAGCCTGAGGCGAAATTCGAGAAACAGTGTTGATACTTTGCTTCGTTTTACACCTTGACTTTGCAGTCGACCAGTGTTATGTGGTGTTCTACTCGGCCAACTACTTGTGGGCGTTCTCGCCGAATCATTGCGGCTTCGTGCTTGGGAAAGTGCTGGATTTTGGCACTGGAGTTTCCGTTTTCGCTCTCATTATCATACTCGACCTCTGCACGATATACCGTATTAGGAAAGTCATGAGGGTGAGTAACAGACGCCTTTCGCGGTTGTTATGGTTCCACTCGCTCACGAATCAAATTCCAGACAATGGGACATAAGCTGCGCCGTCGCGAGCTGAGGTTCTTCGTTCAGTCATGTTTGCAGTTCAGTTTATTTGTTGTGAAGCTGACAAACTTCTACTTTATCTCTGGCTTCTTCGTTGGAGACTTGGTGAACTATCACTGGCCCGCCTTCTTCACCACCACCTTCGCGTGGGAATTCACACATTGCCTAGACGGGTCAGTCGCTGACTTCAACTACGTCATGAAGGGTTCAAATAGCTTCATGCAAAATACGAAAGTTTTAATATAAGAAGGTGAACAGCGAAACCATCAAACAAGCCGTCTCATTTCTCTGGTACACCTTCTTAGGTATCAGGATCTCTCTTCCATCACGACCTATGGTATACACAGTTCCCTTTTCAAAAAACAGAGGCGTTTCCTGTGATTTCTAGAGCATTCTGCGAGAATCGTTCTGTACCGATGTCTCATGATAGTTCTAAAAACCTTCATTGCAAAATGGGCTCCAAAAGCTCCAAAGAGAGCATTTTGTGGCTAATGGAGAGGCAGTCGTAAAATATCCTAACACTTTGTTGGGGAACCTCTCGAATAGATATCTATCCATTATCTCCAATCGCCTGTCCCCCCCCCGATTCAGGGAGGGTTCCCCAGTTGTATCGAGGAAAAATCTGTCGCGGTTCTTGGGAACTTCATCCACCAATGCGTGATTTTGTGCTTTGCTTACGGACATTCTGAAGAACAGTCTTTTGGAAGAACGAGAAAGGTGAAAACCAAAAAAAAATTCTGCCTTGTTGAGACCTTCCACATAAAAACTGAGACACATCAGAAATTATTTTTGTTAACTAGTTTTTCTAAAGACTACGGTACTGTGCTTCTCTGGGCCAAATTCCGGTCCGCAATTGCGTTTCGACACGCTTTTCGGCCGCACGCTCCCGAGTCGGAAGAGTTTCCAGCGCCGCAGCCGCCGATCTGTTGACTTTAGGTGTGTTTGGAATCTTGAAACTAAACTAAATTGGAGAAAACTGTATATAAACGCCATATCGAGTCGGCTTTGGCGCTGAAAACTCCGCCGCAGAGGAAAGAGAAATAGCGCGCGCCGCGAAGAGGAGCTGGGTCGATACCGCGGTCATGGGGTCGAGCACGTCAAATGGTGCTGACTTTTTGAAGCAAACGCGCTCCAAGAAATGGCGTTGGAGCGCCTGCGAACCGACCAATCCGCTGTCCACTTATCACCGCAGCAGAGCACGGCGGCCTATCTCGTTATGTAGGTGGGCAAAGAGAATTTGCACCCGCCGGCTGGCGGCCATTCAGCTCCGCTGCCAGCTGATAGGAATGACAGGCGAAACGTTCGGAAGTTTTATTGATGTTTCAATGATTCTTGGCGAAGATTAGTGGGAGATTAACGTCAAATTGTATGTAGCTGTCATGAATACGTCTCCTTTATAGATTTCACG
Organism: Aplectana chamaeleonis; assembly: GCA_029168955.1. Taxonomy (NCBI): domain Eukaryota; kingdom Metazoa; phylum Nematoda; class Chromadorea; order Rhabditida; family Cosmocercidae; genus Aplectana; species Aplectana chamaeleonis. The sequence continues at coordinate 2,527,922 of JAPDOI010000007.1, read as the reverse complement.
TGCTTTACTCCCAATCTGAGCTCAACTTCAGATTCCTAGTTGTTGTGGCCATACTCAACCATTTCAGATTTTTTTTTCAATAATCGCTCACCACAAACAAAATCGGATTTGCTTAGTAAGCCATCCATAGAAGATGGCTGAAAAATGATTTCGTTCTTCAGAAAAGTCATAAAACTTACGTTATCCGAGTTTACTAGTTACTAAGTGCTGTATAGTAGTTCATCTAAGTACGGCTTTTATCTAAACGTCGTTTTCCTTTTTCACTTCATGTTCACTTCTTTCTATGTTGACTGGGAAGCGTGAAACAGACAAAGGAAAAAGGTAGTCCATGATTCAAGAAAATCCTTTGAACTTTTTGGTTCATCTTGTGAAAAAAAAACAAGAGGTTGGCTCCTCGACAATCATACTACAGGGCATTGCCTATCGTGGTTCAGTGGTAAGGGGTCATCCAACAAGAATTTTTCAAAATCGTTTTTTAAATCTAAGATTCTCTAGCTTTGATGATCTTCGCGGAAAATTCCGAAATCCTGTCTTCCCGGGTTGAAAACTTATTAAACCAGAGAGACAGACACATGTGCACGTTCTCGAAACCCATATTTACGACCACTAGTTCGATCAAAGTTGCAATGGATGCGAAGAACTGTGGAGGGAGTGTATGTAGGAAAACAAAAAGAGCCCGTAACATATGAACATGTGACCTAGTGGTCCGAGGCGCTGTGTTGGGCATCCGTCGCCTCGGTTGGTGCGATGTTGGTTTAAATACGTCGACTCGTTAGAGTTTTGCATTCAACGCTCCTTTTGGAGAAAAATTCTCGTGCTAAGGTGGCTACCAAATGAGGCAAATTGGCGTCATCGACCCCAGGTTGGCTGCCTTTTTGAAGTCACCACATTGGGGGATTGCTACTGGCCCTGGGCCACCGTCTGCCCTCCGCTCTCTCACTGTCCCTAACCTCCGCTGCGCACCAGCTTGTGTAGGAACCATGTGAATTTCGCCGTTTTATAGCCTTTAGTTAGCACTTTTATGGCCTCTGAATCGTAATCACGCCGATTAAATTTTTTTATATACACTGTTCCCAAAGAACCGCTAGCAACTAATGTTTCTCATTAAATGTTTTCGAGTGTCTAGTGAATATGTAGCAACTGATTTATTTTATTGGATTGAGCTAGAAATAATGGGTTACAAGGGACAAATAAATATGTTAACAAGCGTTTATTTTCCGGAAGATTAAGGCATTAAATCCAGAGTTTCATTGTTTTCAGGCTGATACTAATTCCGTTCCACTATCCCGATTGGAGGGCAAAGAGGTTGGGTCTGCCAACATCCTATGGTGGTAAATCGAGCGTACACAATGATCGGTGAGATTTATGATATTCACTCTTTCACTCCTGTCGAATACAGGTAACCTGAAGAAAGTTCTGGAAATTTCTCAAGCATAAGATGCATTATATGCAGCTTTAGAACCTGAGCTCACCAAGAGAATGCAGTTCTCTTTTACATGATGCTTCAAATGGAGCAAATTTTCTGAAGCATTGCTCCGCTCCAGCGCGCAGCATTGGATATAATACAATTGCACTATATAATAGATCTTTACACTTAGATGGAAACACACGGGTAAAAAGTTGGAGTAAATTCTAATCTAAAGCAGGTTTGCCGGCTAATCAATTTCAGTAGCGCTCGTAAATAGTAGAAGAAGTTGCATGCACTTACCCGTCTGAAGCACAGTCAGCTTGAGAGAGAAAATTATTGCACCTCGTGTGAACTGCTTCTTGGAGCGCAGATATGAATGTCTAGTTAGATCATTCGGTCATGGCAAAGTATAACAGTGATGAGGAGATCTTGACCTGATTAGCCCGATAAGCTTTGCTTCGACTGGCACAAAATGAGGAAGCTAGGCTATATGTAAGCCCTTCCTGGAGCTCGTCAGCAGTAACGCAAGGATCATAGAGCTATATATTGAAAATATTATAAACCACTACAATCACAGTAAGTCACATCACAATCGGAAACGCTAGAGCTTCGGAGGCGTTTGGTGGTCTAGAAAGCACATTCTCACCTTCTGGGCTTCTGAAGACGACGATCATCTACAAAACGCTCAGGCCGAACCAATGTCCATCTTCCAAAAAAGACAGGAAAACAATAGGTAAATCACCATGCAGAGATTGCAAGGCAGAAGAAGCTGAAAGTCACAGCGGTGAGCTCGAGAACAGAAAATCTTTATGCATACAACTAAGTTTGGGTCGTGGTAAACCTATCCTACCAAAAACTGGACTGCAAAAAATTTCTGTTGAGTTATTCACCCTTGAGATTGACTGCAGAAATACAAAAGAAAAACCATTGTCAACGAGGAGAAGGAATGGTTAAACTGTGAGGTACAAACAACCTGTAGTACTTCATTAAAAATCAGATCGAGGGAAGAAAATCGCTAGAATCGGCTGAGAATTCAAAAAGCAACTGATCCTCGTGATTTCGGCAAATCCTTGAGTTTAACAACGACAGCGCAAACGAAGGGGCCTCAGGAGAGCAGGAGCAATACACCTGCCAATAAGTCGCATAGAACAGGGTCTATCGTTGCTAGCCCTGATGTGCTTTATAAAGTTCTCAACAGCAGCCAAATCGGGCGTTCTTTTTCTAAAACCGATACTCTGCCAACTTGTGATGATGACCTCGTGCTCTCACAATATACGGTCGGCACGGATCGCATTGATGCTTTGCGTTCCTTTTTGCGTTTCTATTCTATGGGATAAATACTTTAAAAGTATGCATTATCTAGCAAATTTCGAGAGTGGCAAAGTTTTCTGAGTTCAAAGCTCAGAAAGCTCTGTGTTTAGAAAAATCTTCATTCACTTTGTAGTTTGCTGGCGACGGTACAACTTGTATATCCTTTTTTTCAGGAAATCAAGGATCGAGCCTGTGAGAGTGAGCCAGAAAAAATGTTCAGACCTTGCTGAATGAGTGGTCTTTCGAGGACCAGTTTATGTCCATGGGCAAGGAAGCTGCCATGAGGTCCGCTACGCCCTCGAAGGATCTCACCACCGACATTGAGACAATTATAAAACCTGGCCTTATGGAAGTTTTCGTTCAGGACGGACCTCGATATATCGAAGGCTCAATCACGTGTGGAGTCCTTGTTAGCTGAAACATTGCAGAGACCTTCTTTCCCATTAGTTTCAGAAGGCGGTTACATTACTGGTTTCTGTAAACGCTATCCTCTTTACACTACGGGCCCAAAGAGGCCATCCTGTCCGAATTACAAGTTTCAACACGCTCGCCAGGCGTTGTCCGGAGAAGGAGTCAGTGTTTGGGCTGCAATACGGTTCGTAACCCCCAGGGGCCGGATTCATCAGTGCGGCAGTGCGGGGTAGGCGTGAAGTCGTCAGCACGTTTGATGGTTACCCTGCAAAAGCGGAAGATCGCTAACCGACAGCGCCTTTGGCCTACCTAGCTAATAGGCTGGTGCAGCTGAGACACTGCTGTGGTAGGATACCATATGCTCTCACGGGGTAATCATCAAAAGTGCTGACGTCTTTACCCCTACCAAACGGCACGCATTGATGTTTTCCGGCACCAGGAATGCTTTCTGTCGTGTTGGTTTCAGGGACTGGGTAGGGAGCGGATTACGTTTTTGGTGCGTATCGACCGGATGGGACTTGGCCAATCGGCTAACTCCGAGGGGTTCATAATTGTCATATGTGACCATGCTTTCGTGCGCGTTTGGGACCTTGAAGGTACGTATTCGGACAGGAAGGACTTTTTCGATTGTTTTTTTTTGTGGATAGTAACGTAACGTTCCCAAATGATCAGCTATGTTGAGAAACTGACACAATGTTGTTCGAGACGACTAATGATGTCTTTGTTTGTACGTGATTGATATATATTAGGGGGATTTTAGAGCTCCATATGAGAATCGACGTACGATGCTTTAACGATCGATTCTCATGATTATAGTGCTATCGCATAGCACCAGCTGAACCCTAAAGCAGGCGGCACAGTCTTTTTTGGCGCAACGTTTGCATGGTGCAATGCAGAAATGACAGAGTGTCTGGTCTCTACTTTAACCCTGCCCTCTTTGCATATTTTGTCGTTTGCATTCAATGCACTATGTAAATGCGCTTTTGAAGAGAATTCAGTCAATATCGTAGTGAAGCTCCATCACGTAGTTGCGAGGAACTGCGGTTGCGATACGTGGTTTTCAAGCAAAATCGGTCCGAGACCGGTGTAATCCTGCTGGGGCCACGAGGTCCCGGCACGATTATCTTCGAGCTACTTGAGCGAGCTGCAGCGAATTGGGATTTTGCTTCGACAAGGACAGTTCTGTGTGTGTCATCTGTTATGTAAATAGGCTGAGGTAGAACTTGATCTAGCCACACGTGTATTTTATTCCGTAGGTTTTTAAAGGTATACTGTGCCTCTTCGGGGCAGATAATCTGATAAACTGCTTATTTTCCTGTTCTTCTTGTCTTCGAATGTTCAGCTTAGCATTTGATCGCTATTTTTCAGCAAATGTGTGCGTGTCGGAGTGAGATGTACAGTGTTCCTTCGGGTGTGTATGCAGAGCGAAGGTAGAAAAAGTGAGAGAGTGTGTGAGAGAAGGAGACGCAGCATGCGTATGCACGCGATAAACCTGAGTAAATTTTGCTCCGGAGCATATGTGTCCTTCATTCCAAAGCCAAATTCACTCTAATCCTTCGCGCGCTTGTGCGGAGCGCGGGGAGTCAGCGAGAAAGTGTGGGGAAAGTAAGCGTCACCCAGTGGAAGGTGCGCCCCACAAATAGACATAGCATGCAACACGAATACAAACTGGACTAGTTCATCCGAATCAGCGATGAAAACAAGCGAATCGCGAATCGGCTGGAGTCGCGGGGATCTGGAGGTAGAGACGAGGCGAGGTGGGCAGGAGGCAGAACCCGCGAACCGCCGGCCGGCTCGTGAGACGGTGACGGCTTCTCTCCTCGCGGACTTGGATGCGGACGTCAGCACGCCTCTGAATGAAACAGAAGAAATACTGATCTCACAGTCATTCTCAGCGAAGTTTGACCCTTACAGGAACGAGGAGGCGCAGCGCGCGGACGCGCGCGAAAGACGGAAATAAATTACTGTGAATTAGAGGATACACACAGTCTACGGCAACGGAAAAAGCCGGTTTCTCCTCAAGCATGCTGTAGCCTTGGCTGGCTCCAAGTTCGCCATTATTCGCTAAGGTAACATAACCTTTTTCTGGCTTATGTTTCTCTGATTACTTGCATTTTTTCTATTTTTCCTGTGTGTATTTGTATTAGGAGGCACTTTGGTATATTGGTATTGCGTGTGTGAGGAAGACTCAGTTTTGTGATGTATTCTGTTTTATTCGTGTTCCTTTTTTTTCGCAAAATGTAGCTGAAAACCAAAGATTTCCGCAGACGCGCAGAACTTTAGAGGAAAAAAACACCGGAACCAGTTGGTTTATCCCCCACGCGCCTTATACCAATGTACCTAGAGCATTTTCTAGAGATACACGCAGGAATAACGAGAAATCATCAGTTGTTATTATATCGAATAATGGCAAACCTGGAACCGAGCCAGCCAAGGCTAAAGCATGCTTAGTGAAATACACAACCACATCACCTGCAGCAAATCGGTGGCTATTTCCTGCTGGTTCGACATCATAATGGCGCCAGTCCCGAAGAATCCAGACTTCACTCCTTGCAGATGACATGACCAGGCTACTAATTATCTCAGTAAACTGTATTCTGTAATAAAGGTACTGTAAGGATAATACCACACAGCGTGCATTGACAACGCGGTGCCACGAACATGGACTTCCCCCTACTTATCGATACGCATCCCGATCGTAGCACGAATATTGCGAAATACATGTAAATCTCTTGCATCCACGACAGAACTCGAATAATTTAGATTATTTCATATTACGGGATACTTATGAAGAGAATTTCAAGGAGTAAATAAGAGAAGAGGGTAGTAAATATTATAGATAAAGGAAACACCACTGAGCTGGATATCACGACCGATCGTCTGGGGTCATTGCCAGTGGCCAGTTCGTCGAGATTACTCCTCGCGAGCTAACTGCTTTACAAGTTTTGTAGTAATGTTCTAAAGGCTAGAGGCACAAAACGAAGCACGGCACGTCACGAGCACAAAGGAAGATCGACATCACTCGGCCACGGCAGGAGCGAAGACTGATGACTCAGACTGGACCGCCCGGACGAATCCTACGCTAGCTGTTCGAGCGTGTTTCCGGCACTCGCTGTGGAACCGACCGGCTTCCTTGAGGAGCGATGGCATCGCGTTCTCGCAACATTACCGCCTTTTTCTATATGTGCACCGAGTTTGCGCCAACGCATCATAAGGAAACCAAAGTAGCAATGCGATCCGTTCCGATTATAGTTCAATATTTTCTCAGCGAATGATCTTTCAATTATCTGTGTCGTTCAAACCGCACTTAGCTTTTCGTGCGTAAATGTGCGATCCATGCCCATGATTCTCTCACTCTCTGTGTGCCACTTTTCAACAAAGCAGCGCCACGGTTTCTCTAATGAGTGGCACGGACTGAACGTCCCATAGTGTATTCCTGCTACAAGCTAATTTTATGGGTTTTCGGTTTTTCCATTCCTCGGATGTTAACGATGATTATAATTCTTTACCAAAAAACACTCCTCTTTACTTACAAGGCTACTTAACTCGCTAAACTTAGACGTTTTTTCATCTTGCATGTACTTTAGCGCTCCTCAGTATTAGCCTCTAATGATGAAATCCAATCTCGTAGATCTGTACAGAGTCAAATCCTGAACGTCTAATACGAATGTATTACGCCTTTAACAAGCCTTCAGGGACTCATTTCTAATTCTTTTGAAATAACACTTGAAGCCTTATTCAGAACTGAATAAATGAAGCCTTTCGAGGTAGATCCTTAAGAGATGCTCCCTCTGTCGTCGTGGTGTGCGTGCACTAGTTTTGATTATTTTTGGGAACGTCCCGAAGATTCACATTTTTGGATTTCCAAAAGTTTCGAATAATGTCCTGCTCTCTCGTGTTTACTCCCATCCAGTACCCACTCGCCGCCCGTGGCGAATTCTAAGACCTCCGCATACTTTGCCGAAAGTAGGGCTCCCTGAAATTCTTCGAGTGAGAAAGTTTGCTTATAGGCGCTAGCCCCAGTCACGGGCCAGGTTCATATTTCCCGCAGAGAGCGACGTGAAGCAATGTTAATCGTATATGTATCAAAATCGTTAGGCCGGGATCATACTTCCTACGACAAGCGACGCGACGCAATGTTTACCATTAACATCGACCGAAAATCGATATAGCTGATATACAGTGTCGCTCTCGCGGGAAGTATGATCCGGGCTTACACCTATCATCGCTGTCGCGCGTAGCAAAGCTTAGCGCGCGCGAATGAACTAGGCCATACTCTGTCCTGAAGCGATAGTGCCAAGGTGGGTCTGTAGGCAGTAATGCACGATAGAAATCGTATTTTGAAAGCGCGCATGAGACCACGATGTAAAGAATAGTAGCTAGAAATCCTCACAAAACTCTTCAAAAACCGAGGAACCCTTAGAAAATCCTGAAGCATCCAATCTCCTCCATCCTATGCCTATCTTGTGTGATTGGTGCATCGCGATTTCAAACGTCAAAAAATGTGCATGCAAATTGATGCGAAGGTTACTTTTTTTTCGTGTTCCCTTTTCCGAAAAAAAAGTTCCGAATACTCTTGCTCGAGTTTTAGGATTTCCAGCGGCAGTACAGCCAATCAAAAAGTTAGATACAACTCAATGTGGCCGCCTTCTGCTTTAATGTCTCTTCGAAATTGCTGACTTGTAGAACCTATGAGAATAGGAGAAGCAACCCAGGCCCACTCCACATCATCGCCATCGATGATCTCTAATATCAAGAACATCAGCTGTGATGAAGATGAATTCCAATCAATGCACATTAACCTTCGGGCTGACCTGCTTGAATATTTGTGTATTCATCTAGTCAAAAACATTTACTGGAGTGCTTGCTTTCATTGTTCAACTGTTTTTATTAGTTAAATTTGCATTTACTTCTTCCTCTGAATGTCGATGATTTTTGACTGCTCCGCATGAGTCTGCGATCTTTTTGAGTGGTGCTGTGCATGTGTGCTGGAACTGGCATTTTTGGGCCCTAGGAACTCCTATTCTTGCCCGTTTTTCACCGCGTTACCTTCATAGTTCTCAGCCTCAGTCTCAGCTGAATTTGGTAGTTTTTTTTTCGATAACGTTTATCATCGTGACCACCGCCTTCAATCTGGCCACAATAAGCCCGAATATGCCGTGGTGGACAATTATCGATATTGTGAACACAAATGAAATGGGGGACGCCGTTTCACTGCATTATCGATTGGGACACGGCCGACCACTACGGATGGCTCACGACGGTTCGGAATCACTGGAGACGACTCAGAAAGGCTCAGTCCGCTTTCGACCTACTATTAAGGGGATCTAACTGTGATTTCCTGGAATTTTTTTCGGAATGTATATGTAGACATGAATGAAAAAGGAATTTTGCTGTCGATGCGGTCTTTCAGAGTTGTCAATTTTCTTCGCTGAATATTACTTCCAGTGGATGTGCTAGAGATTCAGAAAAAAATTCTTATGCGCGGACCTATAGCTGGGGCAGTCCAAGCTTTTTTCCATTACCGTGAACAAAAGATGTGGTCGATTTCACGAACTAAGGTGGTCAGGTATGTTAATGCTGCCTCTTGTTCCAATTCGAACTAATTAATAATGCGAGAAGTTCTTTATTGTCAGGTCCTTCATGGAGCAATACAAAGCGCCTCCTGCTTGCTGCACTTGCAGCCGGTACACTTGCAGTCGGCGTCCGACTTGCATGGCGCTCCTTTGTCATAAATAAGCGATCCCATCATGTTTCCTCTGTAAATATTATGTACCAAATGCAAACAAACAATAAGTATAGGATTAAAGTACTTACTGAGCTTTGTATTGGCACACCACAAAAGCCATGGTCGGGCAGGATTTGACCGCACATCCAAGCTTGTCACTGCGTTGCCAGACCATCTGGAATGTATGCTTCCAAATTCGCTACTACTATATACAAATTCATAACATTACGCTCACCTGTGTGTAATGTCCAACCACTTTTCCCGGTCGATTCCAGAGCTGCATGGTGAGTTTGTTCTCCTGTCCCACACCGAATTTCGCCAACTCGCTAAACCAACTTGTGCTTGCCTACAACATACGCTGTATCTTTTTTGCAAATATGATAAGGAAATTTAACCGTAAGAACTTTAGTAGACTCACGGATTCCGCCGCCTTCGACTGGTCAATATTCCTGTTAGACGTCATGTACAGGTTCTCACCCAGCCCTTTGCGATCGGTCGAATGAGCGAATTTACATTTCTCAGCATGCTTCATTGCACTGGCTTCTACGGCACAGTCGTATTTCTTAAATATGACATAGGCAGTGGTTCGAACTATAGCAAGTTTGTGTCAGAATTTTCCACATTCTCGGGAATTCGTGGTTGTCACATAGAGCCCACAACTCCTTATCGTTGTGACACGGAGGGCAAATTAGTCAGCCGTTGTTACCTCGAAGACAAATTTAGCCACGTTTTACACTTTGGATATGACGAAGCATTTGCACTCATGCGCAGTTTAGGAATCTTTCCTTCCCAAACTTATCCTAATTTCTCATATTTCTCATACTTCTTGCTATTTTCCCAAGAAGTTACGTATTTGGAGACCTCCAAGTGACATGAACTTCATGTCACCTCGAAGTCTCTGGCATGCCACCTGGAGGTCGTGAGGATGTAATGAGGCATGACTCTGGCGCTCGACCTGCAGATCGACTCCAGGTGAGAATCAAAAGTTCCTGAGGGGGCATTAAGGTGTCGAAACATACTGCCTGCGGTGCCACTCATCGCCCTTCACGCCGCGTCAGTCGCCCCCGTTGCCGAAAGTAATTTTTATTTCATCACCCAGCATTGTTCTTCGCTGCGAGCTACGCCGAGACTTAAACTCTCAAATGCTAGCCGCCTAGTGTTGGCGCACTGATCTCGTCATCATCCACAACGTTTGCTATATTCATATTAACTGTACCATTTTCAGCATCCTAGCCGCCTTCGGTGCAAAGCCACCACTACCATCCTTTGCTTGACCTTTGGCAACCATTGATCTGGAAAGAGTTAGAGATCATCGCACTCGCTACATATTATTTGAGTGAGGCATCCTACCTGTAACCATTGTGCTTGTCGAGAAACATCTTTCTGGCAGCATTTGTCATTCCTTTATTCGCACAGGACACTGTAATAAAACCTTAAACTCCAGGGTGTCTCAAAAAAAAATCCGAATTATCATTGTGAGATCGCTAAAAGATTCATTCAGGTTCAATGCTTGAGGTAATGTAGCAAAAAATGCAAGTATTCTCCAAGCCAGCATCTGATTAGAATTCTTAGTTACAGGCGCTCGAGCACTTGATAGAATGCCTATTTTCAGAAGAGCTCCTGAATTTGCCTTCTGCAAGCCTATGCCATTTAGGGTGGTATGGTGTGTTGAAAATGCTCATTTCGACTTTTGACAAAGGCACTCTTTTTGGCCAAATTGACAATTCCAAAAAAAAAGGAACTTCTCTAGAACCATATGTACTTATACGTAGAGTCCCAATATGCCCTCCATCCCTCCCTAAAAAAAGTTATGAGCGTTTTTTTAAGCACTGCGAAAAGATGAGGGTACCCATCATGCAATTTTTAGGGTGTTCCGTGAAACGATTTTTGTATGTCCGCTCAGAGCTTGTATATAGGGGCTCTCAGGTGCTGAGCAGGATTCAGGGGTTGTCGGAATTCTCTAATTTACTGTACCTTACGGTAGGTACCATACCATATACAGGCCATAAAACGGCCAATGTCTCACCGTCGACTGCGTACCACGCGCTGCGCGACCGCACGTGCGTCGGAAGCAGACGAGTTTTGGCCGCCGCGCGACGAGTTTCGGCCGCCGCGCGGCGGCCGAAACGTCGCGGCGGCCAAAACTCGTCGCGCGGCGGCCAAAACCCGTTCTGCTTCCGACGCGCGTGCGGTCGCGCAGCGCGTGGTACGCAGTCAACGGTGAGACATTGGCCGCTTTATGGCCTGTAGTGCCTTGCCAGAAATGATGAGCTCTTGTCAAAACTCATTGGCCTAGGCAGACCCTAGAGCTTGACAGCAATCACTTTATAGAGATAAAATTTCTATTTACTTACCAGCCTCTCCGAAGGTGACCAGGAGTGCCTGAAATTGACTTTGTCTGAGAATGGCATAGAAAGGGGATCGGACTTGAATAACTTACCAGGGAGCTAACCGTAGCGAGCACGATCATGCTTCACGGGGTATGAATGTGGCGATCAAAGTTCTGATGCTCTTTTATGCAAAAGTTTAAACTTCGCATTTCCTCTGAACAAACGAATTGACAGGTGTTAAAGCAATAACAAGTTTGCCATGCACAAGTTCTGTGATCTATAGGAAGTGCATTTCAATACAAAGTACGGCAATGAATTGAATCGCTCGTAGAGTTGCCTCGCCTAGCCTTTTACGAAGGTCTAGGCATAATGTATTTGCAAGTCTTATAAAAAAGTACGTCTAGAAGGAAAATTTTAAAGCTCCTCTACTGCTTACCTCTGCGGGTGTCGTAAAGTTTCAGGTGCCTCCTTCTGACCACCAAACACTGACATTGATTGATTGGTATGGCACAGTTTCCTTGAATAAATATAATCAGTTCATTCTGGGCCTTGATGGAAGTTCAAGCAAACAGAGGGTCAAAGATACCGTGGTATGATCGCAGCTGCAGTCCAACGTTTCGTGCTCTGTTTAACGTGCACTACAGTGCGTTGCGTGTGTATGAGAACATCCCCCCAACGTTGATGAATCTGCTAATAAGTAAGGCTTTTGAGTGCATGTATCAGTTTCTATGTGATCTGCTACGCTAGAAACGATGGATCACATCTTATTACCACTGGTCCTCGATTTCACTTCCAATTATACCGCAGACTCCATTTTCTGCCTTATGCATAGGTATACGACTATGACCATGCTCAAAAAATGTGTCGTATGTGGTAGTTTTGGCCTCATAAAAATGAAAAATCTAACAGTTCGACGTAACCATTCACACACGACATTAGGATTAGACATACCACATTAGAAATAGAAAGTTTATGGGGGACGTACGTTGTTCCGTCTACGAAGGGAAGGATTAGAGCCTTAACAGACTTCACTTATGCATGTAAATCGTCAGAAGAAATACCTTATGAGCTGAACCTTTGGCTGCAGTCTAAAATACTGCTCTTACATCGTTATGTACAGAGACTCCACTCTCTTGTACTGTAAAAGTGCTGAAATTGTTGGTTTTACCTTTTTTATATTACGATAGGTACGGAGACCACGTCCGAATCCCCTATTCCATGTTCAGTTTTACACAGGACAGCTGATCTGAGATCCAGGAGATTGAAATGTTTTCGGGTAACTTTTGCAAAACGCAACCTACGCGATGCCTTTTAAGCAATACTTAGTTAGTTCTGCCTTCGAAGTTTTTGCGGTCGACTTGCTCAACTGTTTTTATTGTACTCGACATGATTTTTCAAATATCCGCTGATGTGCTCGCTTGAACGTGGTATCTGGGATAGTATTTTTTAGGCATGCGCCACTTGTAGGACTTCCACATGGGTGAGTTCGGCAATAGAAAGCTTCGAGCCTAACGAGGACAATCTACACAGTGGATGAACTAAAGCTCCTGTAAGGTTCCCTTCTGCGGTTTTCAGTACTCCAAAATCGAGTGGTCATGCTCCTGTTATGCAAAATTCGAGACGTGGTCTCGTAGATGGAAAAATTAGGAGGAAATTTGAAAAAAAGTTATTCAATTTCGTCAGAAGCTTCCCTCCCCTTAATACACCCCTACTCTTATTTTTGGCCAAAACTTTTTTTAGCCTATCCCCCAAAAGTTTTAATTTTTTGAAAATTTCTACGTCCTTCCTGTTGTCCGGTAACATTCGTCTAACCCTGGACTGAACACTCTTCAGGGGCGGCATGCACGTACGCGACGGGTTAGGTTGGGGTTAGGCAGGGTTTGGGTCGTCGGCACGTTTGATGATAGCAGCACGAGGGCTAAAAGGGGGTTAGGCTAGCACTGAAAAATCGTTCCCACGTAGGAGGGTGAGGCAGCCGAAACCCCGTTGAGACCCCAACTATTGATTATCTCCAACACTCGCACAGCAATGATCAAACGCGCCGACGCCCCAAACCCTGCCTAACCCCCACCTAACCCGCCGCGTACGTGCATGCCGCCCCAGAAGCGGGTTTCGTGCACCAGCGCAAAATGCTAAGTCAGGTTAAACGCGCACTATTGTAGTCAGCTGCGAAGCTTGAGTTCATTTTCTGGTCCATATTGTTAGCTGTGTCAATACCACCACGATGATTGTCGCATATAGACTCAAGCGCGTTGTCACACACATAGTTTTACCTGAAGCTGTTGTGCATCGCTAGCACTAATTCTCTGACGGAATTGAAATGCTTGGCTTGGGCAATCTGTAGAAGCTGGAAAGGGTTTTGGTGATAACTACACGTAATGCAAGCAGATTATTCAAATGTCTCATTCAGGGCCCTGTCAAAGTTGGTTAAGCTCTGTCGATAAATACACAGCCCTGCCGATACATACACAGAAAGCATTGAAATGGAATGCAAAAAACACCCGCCGACACCCCAACACTCACCAACACCCACCCGGTCGATACGTTTGATTAAAATGATGGGATGAGGTTAAGAAAATCACCCGGGGCGGCATGCACGTACGCGGCGGGTTAGGTTGGGGTTAGGCAGGGTTTGGGGCGTCGGCGCGTTTCATTATTGCTGTGCGAGTGCTGGAGATAATCAATAGTTGGGGTCTCAACGGGGTTTCGGCTGCCCCACCCTCCTACGAAGGGTTTGCGAGGGAACGATTTTTCAGTGCTAGCCTAACCCCCTTTTAGCCCTCGCGCTGCTATCATCAAACGCGCCGACGCTCCAAACCCTGCCTAATACCAACCTAACCCGCTGCGTACGTGCATGCCGCGTGTAAGCGACGTTGATAACCATGCAATACGTGGATGGCGGAGGAGAGAAAATCGCCGGGTGGGCGGGCCGATAATGAAACATGGCGTATCACCAGGAAGCTATCCACCTTGCTACCTCCGTTTCTTCACTTTGCTCTCCTTCACTATTTATCTGAACAGGTGCAATCCTGTTGGCCCAGTAATCATCGTCATCAATTGCCGTGGCCTTTAGTCGGATACACCGGGTGGTTTTCTCATTTTCTCAACCTCACTCCATCATTTTAATCATACGTATTGACCCTGTGGGTGTTGGCGGGGGGGGGGTGTCGGTGGGTTACAGATACCTATACCACCAACTCTGACAAAGGCCTCACGTCGGGGAGTAGGTGGTGGTGGAGGTGGTAGTCGAGGTGGTCGAGTTGGTCGAATTAGTCGTGGAGGCCGAGGTGGTCGAGTTGGTTGAGTTGGTCGAGGTGGTCTAGGTGGTGGTGAAGGGGGTGGCGGTGATGGAGCAAGAGCCTTTCTAGTAGAAGCAGTCGTCGTTGTCGGAACGTCCGTAGTGGTGGAAGCACTCATCGTTGTGAACGGAGCCGTCGTTGTGGACGGAACCGTCGTTGTGGAAGCATCCGTAATGGTGGAAGCATTCGTTTTGGTGGACGGCACCGTCGTTGTGAAAGCATCCGTAGTGGTGGAAGCGTCCGTTGTTGTGGACGAAACTTCCAATGTGGAAGCACTCGTTGTTGTGAACAGAACCGTCGTTGTGAACGGAACCGTCGTTGTGAAAGCATCCGTAGTACTGGGAGCATCCGTTGTTGTGGACGGAGCCGTCGTCGTGGAAGCATCCGTACTGGTGGAAGCACTCGTTGTTAACGCAACCGTCATCTTGGAAGCATCCGTAGTGGTGGAAGCACTAGTTGTAACGCAACCGTCGTTGTGGAAGCATCCGTAGTAGTCGAGGCTTTCGTTGTCGTGGACGCACTCGTTGCTACGGAAGCATCCGTAGTGATGGACGCATCCATTGTTGTGGGAGCATCCGTGGTTGTGGTAACAACTACCGCCGTTGGAGCTGCCTTGTGAGTCTGAATTAGAAACAGCTGAAAAGCCTTGTTGTAGGTTCTGACGGTTGTGCTGAGAGCGGAAAAGCACAAATGGTGGTAAACTCACAGTAGCGAAGGTAAACTTGAACATCCTCGTGAACTGATATCTCATTGTGACACCCTCTATTTGTGCAGACTTGATTTGAGTGCTCTAAAAGAACATGGCTCCTGACACTTGATGTCTTTCGAACAAAGCTTCACTGCAATTGGAGAGCTGGCATTCTTCCAATGAAGCCATAAAAAAATTGTCAGGAGTGTGTTCGATTACGACTGCATATTCGAAGACAAAGTGTCAAAGATTGCCTGATTTCGACAATTTCCTGGGATGCTTTCCAGACAGTACAGATGTACTTGATGTTACACTGTTACATTGCATTTCATTGTAGCATTGAGCTTGTCTTTCAGCATCTATTAGGTCTAGAAGTTAATTTCCGCGTTTTTGTTGTTATTGATATTTTGTAAAAAATAAAATTATTTTTATATAACGAATTTTATGTTATAATGCTCACTGTATTATCAGCTTTCTATTGATATATAACTTGCTTCACGTACCTTATAAAAAAAGTATTATTTTAGTTTCAGAATATGTCAACTTTTGTGCCGGAAAAACGCCATTTGCGGGAAGCTCTCCTTTTCCTTTTTCATCTCAAGAAGAAAGCCACTGACGCGCACCAAATGCTTGCCCAAAGCTTACGGGGATGCTGCTCCATCCATAAGAACCTGCCAAGAATGGTTTCAGCGTTTCAAATCGGGTGATTTTGACGTTAAGGACAAAGATCGACCAGGACAGCCAAAAAAGTTCGAAGACGAAGAACTTCAGGCTTTGTTGGATCAAGATTCGGCTCAGAAACGCAAGAACAGCTCGCGGCATCTCTCGGCGTCACCCAAAAAGCAATTTCTATTCGATTGAAGGCAATGGGGAAGATTCAAAAGGAAGGAAAATGGACCCTATGAGCTCTCAGAACGCAACAAAGAGCAGAGAAAAAACAACTTCACAAATCTTGTTGGACCGATTCCAAAGAAAGTCTTTTTTACACCGCATCGCAACTGGCGATGAAAAGTGGGTGTACTACGACAATCCGAAGCGAAGAAAATCGTGGGTTAGTCCTGGTGAAACAACAACTTCGACCGCAAAACCAAACATCCACGGGAAGAAGGTCTTTACTGTGCATATGGTGGGATCAACGCGGTATACTGTACTATGAACTTCTTCAACCTGGCGAAACAGTTACTGCGAATCGCTATCAACATCAACTAGCGCAATTGCGGCATGAAATCGAAGCAAAGAGACCAGAATGGGCGAGTCGACACGAAAAAGTCATATTGCTTCATGATAACGCTCGACCTCATGTTGCTCGAACGGTAAAGGATACGCTAAAAGAGTTCAAATGGGAAGTCTTACCGCACCCGCCGTACTCTCCAGACATCGCCCCGTCGGATTATCACCTTTTCCGGTCAATGGCGCATGGTCTAGCGGAGCAGCGCTTTCAAGATCGTCAAGATGTCAAAAAATGGCTCGATGAATGGGTGGAGGCCAAACCAGAAAAATTTTATTATGATGGAATCCATAAGTTACCCAAACTCTGGGAAATGGTTGTTATTAATGACGGAAATTATTTTGAATAAAAATTTTGTTTAAGTATGTCCAGTTTTCAATAGTGTAAAAAGCGTAAAAAAACGCGGAAATTAACTTCTAGACCTAATATTATAGCAGCCTCTAAGAACAGTCTCCAAACATATGGTTCTCACGTACAGGAAAAGTTTTCCCGAATGGAATCGTCTATGCCGGAATAATGCACATTGCTACAGCTCTTTCGATTCTGTGGTTGAGCATCTACTTCACATGTGCCTTGAACCTATGTATGCATCAATCAAAAGTCTTTAGAAGAAAACCGCCTTCAAGAGAAACATTCAAGATCTGCTTGAAATCTTCTCATTACAGTTGTTTGGACTACTGATCACGCATCTGATAGTGAGATCCGTCTGTCGTTTTTCGAAAGCGGTCAACACATTGAAATTCTGCTGGGGGAATAAACAAAAATTTGACGAAATTTTAAGCAGACGGTAGACACAACACCATTCAGCATGCGTCCACAAATAAAAATGATCACTACTTTCCAAGACCGATTTTCTAGGTTGACATTTCTGTGCAACGAGAACGAACCGTAACGTTGTTTTACATGGGAGTACTTTGTGGTTCTCAAAAGGAATACTTCTCTGATTATCTAAAAACCGAGAGAAAAATTGTGGGAGATATTTCATGGATTGGGAATTTCAAAAGTTTGGAGTGTGAAATTTCAGAGGGCACGATCTCATGGTCCGCCACTGCTCTTCTAATGGCCCTATGCTACTGTAATCAACGCGTTCTCGGCCAACTCCGGTAAGCGACCGATTTGACAATGCCGCCACTAAACGCCGTGGTTAGAATGAAAAACTCACCAGCTTGACGATGAAGTAGCGTGGTGGATGGTTTAGCGGCAGTAGTGACGAATCTATCGCTTGCAGGGACCGCCGATGCATAACGGGGTCGGCCGTGAACGCGTCGATTACAGTAGTAGAGGGCCAGTGGCGGACCGCGATTTCGTGCAGTCCGCCATAAAAAGAGTATAGGATGATAGCGAGAGGTTCCATCAGTTTAATGTCATTTATTGATCATTGTTAGACGAAGTAGAAGTTTAAGTACAGATCATACTTCCCTTGCTGAGCGACGCAGTGGAATGGTCATCATTTTTGTAGCACAAGAACGATACGGCTCGTAAATTTCGTAGCAGAAGGTATGAGTTAGGACATGAATGGTACGTGAAGGATATCGGTTTTAGGCATCATGCCCAGGTACAAAGTCCGTCTGCTGTATTACAGTAATTCCATCCAGCAGGACAGGTGCTGCACACTGCCCCAATTGGGTAAATAGTCTGACCAACAGTGTTGACTCTGAAAAAATCGGTGATCTCAATATGTCCGAGAGAACTAAGATCTACCCATTCACTTACATATCTCTGTACAAACAAGAAGTCAGATAGAATGTGCTACATCTGT
Organism: Aplectana chamaeleonis; assembly: GCA_029168955.1. NCBI lineage: Eukaryota > Metazoa > Nematoda > Chromadorea > Rhabditida > Cosmocercidae > Aplectana > Aplectana chamaeleonis. Next base: position 2,509,760 of record JAPDOI010000007.1, on the reverse strand, counting down.
GCGTAGCGCATCCAACTTCGTGATTAGTTCCCCAAATCATCTGAAACAAATTTAGAAAGAAACAATGATTTCACCAATAAATAAACTGCACTTTACCTTTGTGAATCTTTTCCGCTGTGGCACGTTATTGACCTCAACGGTATAAATCACATTTGAAGGTACTCCATAGTCCTGAAGTTCAAACTGCCAACTAGAAATTGCCTGCAAAGTGTGAGGACTAGGGGAAATGGCATTAAAAGTATGTATACATTTCAACGGACACCCTACATTTTGAAGAGCTCCATAGATGTCGGTGGTTATTCTAGGCAGTATGTGGAGGTTTTCCTTCCATCCAGGTCTACTGCTTGCAGGAGACGGGTTCGTATTGCATTGCCTAACGTAAGCATGAGCGTAAGCTTCCGCTTGGCAATTGTATACCTGAGTTCACTTTAGCATGAAAATCAATAACATTCACCGTGGGAAATGGAAAATCGAATACTACCATGCGATACATTAACGACGCAGGTGGTGCATTCTCAGCCGGATAAAATCCATTTCTCGCCTTACCAGTGGCAACCAGTGATCTAAACAGGGTGGAAAACATGAAGTGCGACTGGCTTCAGTAAAACTATTTTTGGTTATTTCTTTGCCTCTTTCGTGATTTCTCACGGTATTCGTTTACTCCATATTTTTTCATGCTAAGAACACTATAACTCCTTGTGTACAAATAAAGGAGGGATCGATTGAGCCATAGTTGCTCTGCGCAATCGAGTGTCGCCACCTCTTGACATTTCGAAGACGCCCAACTAAATCAGGAGCGGGTACAACGCAACGTGTCAAGACGACTGAAGGAATCGTAAATCCTCCGAGAGAAGGACCGGAAAAAAACTGTGAGGACTCCTGCCCTTTGAAAGGCCATCAAAGGCAAGCTTCGCCAAAATCTTGAAAGAAGTTACAGAAGGTTGCTTTCTTCAAAAAGCTGTAAATGTGGGTCTGATTTTTTCTGCACTCTATCAATCTATAACTAAAACCCGCAAAAAATTCGTGTTCAAAATCGCTCCATTCCTGGGCGAACGGCCTCGTATACACATCTCGTTAGCAACGGCTAGATCGACCATTTAAAACTCCCCATCTACGATGATGAGAATGAGGCGCGAGCGGTTAAAGGGTCACTTTGAATGCATTCCGGCACTTACTGGCGGTTGGAGCCACCACTGGTATCAATAATACCAAGTTCACTCATGATTTTAACGATTTATACAGTGTTTTGTGTGCCCCGTGGGTCTGAGCTAATGCACTTCGTAATCCTTTGCTTGTTTTCAGTGATGTAACCTCTGCATTAGAGGGTCACATTCGTTTATGTGAATGTACTTTATATAAATATATATACATCCAATAGATATAATGGATGGCCTCACGAATAATCATCTTCTGTGCTACAGAAGCGCAGCGCGACTGCAGCGGCTCACGATTATCACCTGCCGTGGACGTATGTTGCGGATGCGAGCGCTCATGCGCTGTACTAGATTTTTTGCTGCAACTGTGCTTACCACATAACGATTAGACGTACCACTAACTGCAGCCACCCTGTAGAGCCTTACCCTCGTCACCACACAGCTTCTCCTGAAGTTGTTGTGGATTCCCAAAGCAGTGTCTCTGAAGCTTTTGGGAAAAGCGTTGCTTGGGCATACGGTTGATGCTGGAAAAATTATATTAGGGGTTTTCGCACGTGTGGTGACCAAACTGCTTATTTGCCTCACTCACGAGGTGTTGTAGAGGAAGGAAGAGTGGCAGGTGGAGGGGAATTAGCTGTTGTAGGAGCAGCAGTTGTTGGTGCTGGAGCAGTCGTTGGCGGTTCTGAGTTGAATAACTTTTTATAACACCTCATCGAGCCAGTTGCCAGTAACTTCATCACTGACCTTCCCAAGGAATGAGTTCGATCGAGGACACGAGACGCTGGAAAGTCTTCTCTAACATTTTTTTTGCAGGAACGCTATTACGAATACCCAAGAATCATCGATAGCTATGGCAAGCCAGGCCAGCTTATTGAACTGCCATCTGAACCCTTTCTCCAGATGCTATACAGGAGAGGTGTTCTTCATCACCACAAAAACATATCAGAATTCATTTTTGGATGCGTACTGTGTCAAATTTCCTGCGGACAGGGCCCTAATGCCGGAGTCATACTACCGTCGAGGCGATGCATGAGAAAAGACGAGGAGGGAATCGATTGTTTTGATGAGCAGAACGGCAGTTCGTAGAGTGAAGCGGGATTTAATATTCATCCAAAAACGGTTGACACCTCCATTTTCAACCACATTTCCAATATTAAAAGCAAATATGCATATCGCCACGATATGGAGGCATCGCAGCCCAACGGGTAGCGAATTAGATACGATCGCATCGATATACAAATTTGTCGAAAACTTTGAAAATGCAGAAGAAAACGGAGGTGTCAACCGCTCTAGGATGATCAACTCATACAGCTTTACTTCAAGAACTGATGTTCTGCTCATCAAAACAATCGATTGAGCAGTATCGACGCGATCGATCGACACCGTCTTTTCTCACGCATCATCGCGACTGTAGCGTAGTCCCGGTCTAGCACTAACAGGACGCTCCCTTGTTGACCTGGAGTACGCCGACGACATTGTGCTACTCGCTGATAACATCGTGTAACTGCAAAAGATTGTTAACTTTATGTCGAAGTATGCGGCAGCCTATAGACTTCGTCTTTGTCTCGTAAAATGCTAGAGGATGTGGGTCTCTCAGAGGCTTCCAATGTCATTTGCGTAGATTGACGACCTATCCGATTTGCAGGCGATTTCCTTGAACTGGGATGCTTGTTGAAAAAATAATGGCAGTTATGCTGTGGAAATCTGTCACAACTATGTCCAAAAACTACATCTGCATTGAACACTCTGACCAACTTATTGTGTTCTACCTCCACTGAGAGGTAGGTCAATTCGCGTGTCTACCTATCCACTATTCGCCCTGTCACGATGTACGGATCGGAGCACCGAAGAAGAAGATGGAAAGGTTGGACGGTACAGAGAGGAAGATATTGAGGTAATTGATTCGGTTCTTGTGAGCGCGAATCTGCCATAACGGAGATTTTTACAACGAAATCGACGGAGTATGTACATCAACGCTTGACACGAGCAGGGTGTCAGCATCTCTCAGCATGTCAATCAGCTGTGTAAGGTCGACCTCGACCGTTCGGGCATATACTGAAAAGATCGCAAGATGGTCCTGTTCACCATTTAGAATGCTCAGCAGCCCTGTCTAGGAACGGCCGCGTGGAATTAGGATAAAGTATGTAGTGTGGGAAAATTGAAATTCATTCAGCATTGCAGGGTGATTCAGACCCGATGTTTCACTTCGCAGGGGGTACAATGGAAAACCATGGGTGATTTTTTGGATGAAGAGAGTGACAAGTGAGCACTGTCGACTACTAGGGCAATGACACTCGGCATGGATACTAACAGCGGTCGGAGGACCATATTCATCCTAGGAAGCCGCGTGGGTAGGGTCGCTTTCATCACAGTTACTTGAATATGAGACGGATTACTGTGAATTTATTTCCCGTACCGAGAAACACTGATCAGGTTTCATGCTTCTAGCACTTGTGTTTTTTTGTTTCTTTCTGCCCCCACAACCTTTCATGGCTCCTGACTTTATCCAGTGTGGCCTTTTCAATTATTCTATAATTTCAACAATGGTCTTGTGGTCGGCAGTTGAATCGTTGCGCTAAGTCTTTATTTGCTCATGTATTCATTTCCATGGTTCCAACTCACTACACTACAGGCCGTATCTTTTGCGTTTTGGACGAAAAAGACGCGAAAACGCGTCTTTTGCGTCTTTTCCTCATAACTCTGTTCAAAGTGATCCATTCTGGAATCCGAAGAGATGGTTGGAATCAGCATTGAGAGCTCTTCGTTTTGAGCCCCCACATGTCTTACTCTGCAACAAGGCATATAGGCGTGACACAATCAATCGAGTGCGCGAAACGCGAATGCGGAGCTTTGGTCAGGGGATTGATTGTGTTTATATAACCATTGTGTATATTCTAGTGAAACACTCTGAAGATATTTTGACTGACATATGGGGATATAAATTTCGGTTTCTCCCATTTTCAAGTATCCATATTTCGGTCACTTCCCGGGTCCCGTTCTCGTTACCTTACAAATTACAAACGTTACCAATAAATTTGATACTCGGCCAATGACCATTGTTTTATTATCCTCTCTCGAATTAGAACTACAATACCCGCACTAATTTACTTAGAAAAGCCGCAAAAGTCGCGATATCGCGACTTTTCGTCATGTCTCGGCACAAAGTGCTCCAATCGAGCAATGAAGGAGATATTTCGAATCAACATCGAAAGCTCTTCCTTTTAAGTTTTTACATGTTATGCGGCCATAAAAGACATATAGAGCTAACACAATTAATCGAGTTGGCGAAAGGAAAATTCAGGTATTTTGTGTTTATTTGACGCAATGCCACCTTCACCTCAACAGTGTTAACGTGATAGAGAACAGCTTAGTGAACTATTTACGGCTGACCGGCTTTTACTGCGAAATTTCGGTTTGAAATTTTTTTTCACCATTTCCACAGCGACAATCCTCCTCTTGCTTAGATTCACAGAGAGTAGCAATGTTTTTCATGAATTGTGTCTGAATCCATCCATGGTAGAAAACTTGGAGAGAATTTAGGCCGTCAAAAGTGATTCGCAGCGACGTTTAATGAGTGATCATCGACTGCAACCCTTGCAAAGATGTCCGTACTCCCTCTCAGAGGCTGGTACTATTTGTAGCTCCTCGCTGAACATGATGAATACATTGAAAACCCACCTTAAATTTTTTGCCATTTACTCTTTTAAAACTCAAAATCGTATGCTAATTATCGAAAACTTCTATTTGTTTTCCGATGTTCGGCGACCAACGATCAGCCGCTTCCCGAAGTTTAGAATGCTGACAGCTAGGGCTTCCCAATGCTATAATGTTTGCATATTTAGGTTCCGAGAAATCCCTCTGTGTTTCTCAGATTTCTCAGATCTAAGAGAGTAATTCATCGCTGGTCCCTCGCTTTGAGCCGGTGCGTCCCTGCCTCTCCGCGCCCTGCGCACACCCCCGCTTTTGGAGATGTCGAAATCGCACTGTCTTGCCTGTCTCGCTCAATGACCGAAGTCCGCAGTAAATGTATCGATTTCCATGGGCACTTGTCAACGGTTTTCCTCCGGTGACAACCAACGAGAACATGTTTATCCAACCGGACCACTAGTTAACGTGACTAATTCAAACGCAGCCCTGTTCTGTTTCTGTAAAGAAATACTTCCATAAAACATTATTAACCATCTTGTTCCCCATTAATTTTCCGTAAATGGAACGCAGAATTACATAAAAGACTCGAAAATCGCTGTGCAATCCCCAAATCCATCATTAGTGTGACGCTCGAGACATCCTTTCGACTGAGGAACACTTTTGTAGTGTGATTACGTGCTGCAATGCTTTAGCGCTACGCATAAACCGGGGCAATCGACGCAGGCGCCCTCGAACTGTCTCGTCGTCTCGCCGTCTCCGTTCTCGGCTGAATAATGAGTCTTGGGGATGAGTCTCCGCAACCTTTCATACCCGCGATTACGTCATCATCATTGCGAAATGACAGGACTGTTTTTGAGCAGGACTGTTTTTCGGCCTAGAGAAGAACGATTACTGGGTCTCCCGGGGCATCAAAAAGGCGAGAAAACGCTGTTTTGACACACCTGAAAGGGGTGAAAAATCAAAATTTCCGGATCGGGCTGCTGAAGCGCTTATTTGGCAGTGCATCATAGGAGAAGATTACTGTTTGAGTCTCAGGTCGATTTGTCCCATTTGAGCCGAGAACGAAACGGCGGTGATTTCGGGTCTTTTTTATCCAAAATCACCGGGGTGTCGCTAGACGTAGCGAACCTCCAAACCGGTTGTTACTGTTTAAAAAGAGTCTACACTAAGTGCACTTGTGAGCAGGACTGTTTTTCTGCCTAGAGAAGAACGACTACTGGGTCTCCCGGGGCATCAAAAAGGCGAGAAAACGCTGTTTTGACACACCTGAAAGGGGTTAAAAATCAAAATTTCCGGATCGGGCTGCTGAAGCGCTTATTTGGCAGTGCATCATAGGAGAAGATTACTGTTTGAGTCTCAGGTCGATTTGTCCCAATTGAGCCGAGAACGGGACCCGGGAAGTGACCGAAATATGGATACTTGAAAATGGGAGAAACCGAAATTTGTTTCCCCATATGTCAGTCAAAATATCTTCAGAGTGTTTCACTAGAATATACACATTGGTGATATAAACACACTCAATCCCCCGAGCCCAGCTTCGCCTTCGCGTTTCGCGCACTCGATTGGTGGTGTCACGCCTATATGCCTTGTTGCAGAGTAAGACATGTGGGGGCTCAAAACGAAGAGCTCTCATTGCTGATTCCAACCATCTCTTTGGATTCCAGAATGGATCACTTTGAACAGAGTTATGAGGAAAAGACGCAAAAGACGCGTTTTCGCGTCTTTTTCGTCCAAAACGCAAAAGATACGGCCTGTAGTGTACTTTGTAGCTTATGAGCACGTCGGCAACGGCGTATAATAAATAGATAAATAAATGGATGAGAACTGACCGCGCCAGGCGAAATTCAGCCGATTAAGTACAAGTCCGGCAGCATACTCTAGTTCACAAACCACAAGACCCGCAAAAGCTCCCGTCAGGACCTCGCGGCCATGACTGAAACGGTGCATGCCGTGGAAAGCAGTAACTACCGAGTTCTTCGCTTCTCATGTCAATTCATATACTATTTGTTGGTTCAGCACTTTAAGGTATAGATCAACTTGTCTGATCTATCTTTATAGAAGAGCCAGGAATGTCAATATTTCTCAGTACCTTGCCATCAAATCCCTGATATTCTTAAGTTCCTGGATGATCTTTCACCTTTCAGCAAGCTTTTAAACTGTTTGCATTCAATCCATGAAGAAGTTTAGTGAACCTCACATCATACTCATCGATGTCGTCGCAAACACAATCAAGTGCTAAGGAATACTGTTTTGCTGATGCACCCCTGATCTCTGCTTCCAAGAAAGCGAGAAGAATGAGTATCGCTATCCACATCTTTCTGCAAATGATCCATACAAACCTGTTACTGATACGTCACGAATCGAATAACTGGATGAGAACCCGACTGTTTCAGTCGAATAAAAAAGTCGACTTCCGTTCCGAAAAGTCGGATAATCAAAACAGCGCGATATCTAAGCTAGGCTTCATCAGGTTTTCTGTTTGGCGAGGGTTTGGGTGGTTGGATGGTTCAAGTGATTAAACGGCTTGTCGGTTACTATGAAGAAAGGGAAGATTTCAAATAGAGTGATTGCACAAGCAAAACCTTTAATCACGCGATAGCAGGAGTGGGTCTCCTTACTGCCTCACAGACCAATCAAAAAACACTCGCCAAAAACAATTCTTGCAAGGACATTGAGGAGGGATTAGGCAAATGAAGCGAAGGCTCTGGAACAAAACAACACGACCGATGGAACATCAGAAAAAGTTTAAAATGGGATGAGTAATGAACACTACTGTGCTTATCTGGGTCAAATTCCGGTCCGCAATTGCGTCTCGACGCGCTGTGCGGCCGCACGCGCTCGGAGCAGTCGAGTTTCCAGCGCCAAAGTCGACTCGATATGGCTTTTTTATACAGTTTTCTCCAATTATATTTACTTTCCAGTTTCCAAAACCTACCTAGAGTCAACAGATCGGCGGCTACGACGCTGGAAACTCTTCCGACTCAAATGCGCGCGGCCGCAAAGCGTGTCGACACGCAATTGCGGACCGGAATTTGGCCCAGAGAAGCACAGTAGCTAAAACAGGGTAGCATAGAAGAACGATATGATAGGCTGGCAGTAGCGAAAATTTGGTAAATGAAATAAGAGAAGAAATGAGAGATGCTGACGGAAATATTGGAGGGAACGAAGGACTTGCAAGTTTACTGGAACTCTAAAGATTCGAAAGGGCTCGAAAACTTACAGATATAATTAGTAAAAGCACTCATAATATACGTGAGAACCACATCATTTTATTTCTGAGAATGGCGCTGGAGCGCGTTATGTACCTGCTCATTTTGGGTTGGGTTGCGTGGGCTCTCACTGCCTCGCGTTCCGCAAGCCCGAACCCAAGCCCATTTTGCGTTATTGAATTGATCTCTGGCGCTGAACCCAACCCAAATCGGCAACCCCAAGATTTGCGCAATGGTTAATCGGGCCTTGGTGGGTCTGCGATTCCCTTAGAGTTGTGGAAAACTTCTTACTGCAGTATTGGCGCCAGCACGCTTTTATAGTGAACTGTCGGCTGCGAGCCTACGTTTATGTCTTATATCAGTCTTAGAACCAATGAACACCAGGTTTGACATCACATAACTCCACGCAAGAATTGTCATCAATAAGAATTTGAAAATTAAGGTGGGAGACAATCATCCGTAGATTTTATACGAGCCAAAAGTTACATAGTTATATATTCATTTCCAATAAAAGTGACATTTAATTGACGTTTAATTGTCGCGATCCTTTCGTATTCTCTTGCTTCCAAAGACCTCTGTTTTCACAGTATTAACAAGATTGTTCAAAAATCACAAGTGTACCATAAGATCGCTGTATTTGCACCGATAAGCTGAGAAGGATGCTGTCATTGTAAAAAGGGCTCTTAGTGTGATGAGCATCATTTTGCGAGACGGAGTTACAATAGATGTTTTGCTGTGCCAGATATCGCTTTCCAACTCCACAACATGCGCTGGTGAGGGTCAGATTAAACAACGATACGCTTTCTACTCTACTGACAACAAGTTTAGACAGAAATAGGGTCAATAAGCCTATCATTAGACACGTTTTCGTATTGATCTCCAATCAGAATCAGATGCATATCATCCGTACAGCTTGTATGTATATAAGGTGTCAGAGGGAGCTCAGTTGGTCTTTCAAAACCCACCCCGAGAGTTGATCTTGAGTCACACCATGGAAGTTCTTCAGCCACTGACGCTCCTCAAGGTCCACAGCGAGGCAAGCTTCCTCAATATTAATTATGACAAAGATAATGCTTTTTGTAGACTGCAGCTAAACTGTCCCCACTTGCTAGTCGCCGTGGCATTAACCGCATCCTTGTTGTGGGATATCCATTCCTGTAAAAGCAACGCCTCAATAGTTTAGGAGCGTGTGCTCCTCTAAATCCGCAGAGATGGCGGCATGGGATCGACAAGAGTTCTGCTTACATATCATCATCACATTCTTCTGTAACAGCGGTCGTGTTGCTGCGGTGGCGTTGAGTTGAATGCATTCGTAAAAATCCCGAAGGTAGTGAAGGAAGACTCAACCTGAATTGAGTAACTCACGCGGTTATGAAACAAATTCATTGAACGACAAACACACACGATAACCTAAAAGAAACAGTATCGACAAAGCGAGGAATCAATAAATGAAGAAATTCCGACGAGTCTGCGCAATGGCCTACGAGGGCTGAAGACTACAAGCACGGAGAGCGAACAAATCAGAAGTCGCGGTACGCATGAGACTAGAGAAGTCCAAACTTGGGTCCGAGACCTTTCTTCGAAAAATACACCGGAAGACAGCCGTTCCCTTGTTCTTTCTGGCCTCGAAAACAGGTCCCGCACAAGAATGCGTCTGCATAGCGCTACCGTAATCCGAAATTAGCGTCATGCACAGCCGCACCACTCTTCTTCAATTCTATCGATTTTTCTGTCCTTTTCATCTTCATTTCTCACAGAGGAGGCTGCAAAAGGTATCGCCTGTTAGTAGGGCGTAGTCGCTATCAATCAACCACGTGATCATAGGAGAAGCATATGTTATTGCTTAGGAAGAGAGTTTGGGCTACCACCCCACCAGCGGGGCTAGTTACAATCCTTGTCACGACTGCGAATCTCTTTGTTCGCGGATTTGATTGCTATTCTGCCGAAGTACAACCACAACCCAACGATTGAGTGAGTTTATTTTGATTAGGTCAGACCGACACCTTGATGGATTAACCTGCCTTGACGCAAAAAAAAACACGCACTCAGCTTTCCACCTCGGAATCGGGTCATTACTGACACAAAATTGCACGAACAAATGGGGGTCCAAATTGGATACAAAACGCTTCAAATCGAGCACTTGTTCGCTCCGTATGAACAACTTGCTGATGTTAATGAGGAGTTGCATTCCAGGTCCGACATCGGATTCAGCCCCTCGTTGTCAGCAACAGGTGCTGAAAGTAGCACGAGCTGCTAAGGAGGGGTTGGAACCCAGTATCCAGCTGTTAGCAGCAGCTGCTGCTAACAACAAGGGGTTCAACTCGATGCCAACCCTAGGATGTAACCCCAATTGTGCTATCGTACAACGCTAGGAAAGCGTGAGAAGAAAGTTCAGACTACGAAGAATTTCTGTTACGAAGGAACACACCGTGCCTAAATCATGGCAAACAGGTAAGAAGGTGTTGAACTGGAAGACAAATTTTGGTAGCCTGGTCATACATAATTTAGGGTTCACGACGAATCTACAAGGAAGACTAAGAGTGCTCCAAATGAGGGTGTTCCATCCTCGTAAGATCTGTTGATCAACCTCATAATTTGAGAGCATTACGATCTCATGATTGTTGATTAAGTGTATTTTGAGTTCTGATTATCATAGGATTGGTCTATTGCATGACTCTGATTGAAATTATCACATTCCTCTTTCTTGCCTACTTTCAGTCTGTTTCGAGAATTTCCAGCCGATTTTGCCGTGTTCATGATGCGCTCTGATGCGAACACTAGCTTGACTCGGATCGTTCGTAACAGCATGTTGAAAAGTCGCCGAACTCATGCGAATAGCTGAAACCAATCTTCTGAGAATTAGTGGTGCACATAATTTTCACTGAATACTTGGTATTATATCCTGATGTTACTATTCCCTTTTGTTCTGTTTGTTTCACTGAATAAAGTTACGTTTGAAACTACTTGTCGCTTTTCGTCTTAGCTGAAGGCAACTTCTATCTTTTGCACGGCAAAGCTTATGTGCTAAGGTTTTCTGGCCGTCTCACGTTCCTTATCGCCGTTTTTCTCAAACAACCGTAATTTCACATCATTTGGTTAGTGCTCAATCATATGAGCCAACCTTCTTTCACATTTTTTTGCCTTTTCGTGCAAGTGGTTTCTTTGGTGCATCGACTCTTTGTCCCGTTACCTTTCTGTAGTGGCTTGTACTTATGTCTAGCTTTGTAGGGTGGACGTTGCTCCTTGAGCTGATGCCGCTATCGAACTATTCACTACTATATCCTCTGAGTAATAGTACCACCCCAACCTTGTTTAGTGACACTATGCCATCCATAGTGTGATTCATAAATGTGAGACAGAGGGTTTTCATCTGTGATGACTGCTCAGTTCCATTCACCGTTTAACCTATGTGGTATATGTATAATGAGCGTCCATTCAACGTATTCAATTAATAAATAAGCCGACTGAGCCGAAAAGATACTTTCTGCTTTGTAGTGTATCATCTAGCGAGATCTAGAAGAACTACAAACTCTTGTGGTATGTATGCTGATGATATAAAGAGATACAGGGTCAATCAAGAAAGTAATGCTGATAATGGACTTCAACTAGCTATTGATAAGGTTTCAAAATGACATCTGGAAAATGGGCTTCCTCTTTCCGAAGAGAATTACAAGTCGTGTGTTTAGGGAGGAAGACTCGAAGTCCTGTTTATCAATTTGGTGATGTGGTTCTCAGAGTGGTTTCGGAAATACGTGGCCTAGTTTTCCGTTATAGTAACGAATTGGAGTTTACAAATCGCGATAAGGCGTTGCGAACAAAAGGGCTGAAAAGAACTTCCAACTTCTTCAAAGACTTGCGTACAAAGGATACAAACGCTTTGTTACAAGCATTCAAATTGTACGTGCGTCCTATTCTTGGGAGCAGTACTACCGTATTCAATCCATATAAGAAAAAAGACATTTAATCTTTTCAAGCTGTGCAAAAGAATTTCACTAGAAAGTTGATGCTCAGATGTCTTACCTATTAGTACCTATTAGTAACTACACCTATTAGTGGCGGGAGAGTTGATTCATCACCAAGGATCCCACAAGGTAGGGCAGCACTTATATTGTTACTATTCTATGCCGAAGAACACAGTAACACTAATTACAAAGGCATACAAGGTAAGAGTTATTTCGACTCTCACCAAAATCTTTACTGGCAATGAAGCTCGCTTGTCCTGAGATGTCAACTTCAACTTCTCGGTTGAAACCTTGTCACATTCCCATTAATGAATGCGAGGATCTTCTTCTGATCTTATGCTTTTGAACACCTTGCTGAGCGCGACAACTGTGAGACCAACGTTATTCGCGTCGTGTGCTTCTTTTAATAATTGTACTCATAAAGATATATATTTTCAATATAACCAGTCGTTTCGTTTCCTGTCAGACTATGCACACGTAAAGTGTGCATAGTCTTGTCGACTGGAATGATTAAATGAATGTCTTCAAGTTAGCTATGAAAATATCCCAGAGCAACAATTAGAGCCATATCTATCGTAGCACTCCGTAAATCGGCAAACGTCGCCATTTGCCATCAAATTTTCCCGCCGATGGGAAGCTTTGAACAAAGCAAGTCGAAAAGCTCGGAAAATCGTCAAGTAAGCCCCAGATTTGTGATCAGCGCCCCAAACAACCCATCTGGAAGGATTTTGAGTGTAATCTGCAACATTTTTTCAACGCTCTCAGAGGTATAAATAAGCGCCCAACCGAAAATCCTTACAAGTCCAAAATGCCGCTCAGTTCAGTCTGTGCAAAGTTTGGAAAAAGTGCCTTCACCCAAAATTTGCTCAGCGGGGTAGTTTTGGGCGCTGAACACAATTATAATGTCCGTTTCCGATTTCGCAAAGACTAATGCGCGTTTTTTATATAAAAAGGGGAAATACGAACTTCGACAGGCCAAAACTAATTTCGCAGATGTCCGTAGCAGAATCTGAGTTCAGATTTGAAGAGGGCGTGCCAGAGTTGACTAGAAAACATTCATCAGCTTTCTGATCCGGGGGTGCACCATGCGAGGTTCCCTAGTCAGTTAGGCCCCGGTCAGACTTCGTCGAAAAACCTGCTGAGTCCGACTGAGTCCGAATGAGTCCGGGGTGGAAAAACCTGCTGAGTCCCACTGAGTCCGGTTGCCCCCAGCGCCAACCAACTCCTCTGCGAAACACGCAATTGATAGTGACGATTATCACTTCAGCTGTGAATCGGAACGTGTTTGGTGGCTGATTTTTCTTGTTTTCAACATGTCTGAACCTGATTTCCGTATCAGCAGTACGTGGGGCAGAGCGCAGACGGCGAGAGTCGAGATGCGGCGGGACTCGGTAGGTCGCAGTCGGCCGAAAAAAATGCACCCAAATCACGTGAAAAACACCTATATCGACCGGGTGGGGTGAGGATGACTTCGGTGGGACTCAGTGGGACTCAGTCGGTGCATTGGCCCCGCCCTTGTACGCATGAGAAATATCAGTATCGACCGGGGAGGTTGCGGTGGGCATCAGACGGTCGCAGTCGGACTCAGTAGGTTGGTTTTTTGCACCCGTTTTCCACGAATTCGATGCGTATCGACCGGGTGGGACTCAGTAGATCCACCGACTATGATGGGGGCCTTAGGCTTTATTAATTTGCAATCAACCAATTGCGTTATGTCGTATTCGTCTGTTGAACATACTCTCCTCTACACCTATTGTGCCCTATATGCGTCATACAGATCCATAAACCCTTGTCGCTTGACCACATTTTAAGCGTATCAGATAGAAGCGTGAGGTCATCCTGGCGCAGCGCTACCTATTAGTTTCCATTCTCATCGTGAGTAAGTAACTAATGAAACCGTAGCAGATCTTTTTTTAGCCACTCTGACTGAATGAATGACGACAACGTCTGCACTTAATTTGCACCTAAAGGTATTGAAGAGTTGGGACGTCCGCATTTGATTTGCCTTTCACTTCAACTTTTTGGCCAAACGTCCTCCTTGGATTGCCTGTCCTTGGATCGTGAATGTCTTCCCAACGCTTAGGCCCTAGTTATACACCGGCGGGACGCTGCGGAAATAGCAAGACAACTATCACTTATATGCGCACTAACTGTGCTCAGGCATGTCAAAAGGAACAGTAGTCGCAGAAAAACGCGCCGGAAGGCCGCACAGAGCAGTTATACACGCCGCGGCACCGTATACTGTATCCTTGCGGGACCTGCCCCGTTGGAAATTTGCCAATTTCCACCAGCTGATTAATTTTCGGATTTAAAATTGGTAAAGCATCACCAAAACGACATAACGAGCACTTTAATGACGAGAGGAATTGATTATTAGTGACATTCTGCAAGTAAAAAGTATCAGAAGCGAAAAAACCGATAAAATACCATTAAAAACGCCTGGAAAATTTTCGTCTGCAGTATTGCGTCAAAGACGCCAAAGACGCAACATTGCAGACGAGTCCCTAATTCACGCAGCATGCGGCGGCAATGTCATCGCGAGACGTTTTCATTCCGCTGGTGTATAACTAGGGCCTTAGTATCACCCAAATCCTTTAAAGTTCTCGAATCGTTTAGCAGCTCCGGTAATTACGTTGCGTGTGGACTGTGAGAACTGTGATGTGAAATACCAAAAACCATACGCATTCCCCCTCTAACGTTCACACGCACGAAACTGCGCTGGCGAAAAACTAAGTGCACTGACTCCCTAGCCTTATTTCATTTAGCGTTGCTGTGAGAAACTATAACAAATTTTCCAGATTACTAGTTGCACCTTCTGGAGAAACCAGTCTCTGTTAGCTACCCTCTGGATCTCCTACACTCCTTTCTGAGCTATTTGAACATCCACTTCACCTTCCTTATTCTGCTTACGATCGATTTCAGGATTTATACGATTTTACAGAGATTCAGTAGCAAGCTTCGATAACGACATTCGAGTAATGAGTGCCAAGTATACAACCGATGATATCATAGGTATCGCGATCATTGGAGGGGTGAGTGATGGCTTGCATGGAAGTCTTTAAATGGGGGAAACTGTACACTTCTAACAGGTGCATTCGACAATGGGTTAAATCGTCCTCACCTTGGTTTAATATACATCAAGACGCCATAGCAGCTAATTAGTCTTAGGATGTACTCTCCCAAGGTTACGGCCTGGTAGCATCAGTGGACTCTTGCCGTGCTCAGCGTACGATTTCCGGTGGACCTACTTACACGTTTTCTACTAAACCTTGAACTTCATGGAACCAAGAATACCAAACCCAACTATGCGGGTATACGGAATACTACAGTCGTTTTGAACCATCACTACGCTCCTTTGCGTCGGAGTATAACTGTTTCATGTTTATCGCGCATCATTGAAAGATTCCCCAAATTAGCGTCGCAGTGATTCTGAGTTCTCTTCGTATCTCTTCAATCGATTCATTGCCTTCGTGTCACCCTCCTCCCACGGCTGCCAGCAAGAACAAATTTGATGCTGTTGCCAGACAGCTCCCGTCCGTGGCAATCCCAGTCGATACGCATGTAAAACATTGCCAGCTGAGGTCAAAAAATCCTTTCCGAAGTGGCTGGACTTGACCCGCCCGGTCCGCTCTCATCCACCTGCGATCGCTTCTGTCCATACGTATGCAATGCATTGCTTAATGAGGTAGAAAGTCTCATCGTTGTAGCCGGACTGAGTCGAATACACTTGCATAATCGATTGACATAAAGCCGACACACTAGGGGCGGCACCTGACGGCGCAGAATCACTAGGGACGAGAGAAGACTTCTTAGCCCCTCTTTCTGCCGACTATGATGGAGCTCTAAGGCCGGCATCATATATACCTCAATCAGCGACAGCAACTGGGCATTGCAGGCATATCGATTTTTGGTCAATATTGATGGTAAACATTGCATAGTGTCGCTCTTCGCTGGAAGTAAGATGCCGGCATAAGCGTCGCGCGCAGAGTTCCAGAACATTCGGCATAAGGCTCCGTCCATAGCAGACGTCCAAGCGTCAAGTTACCGTAAGGTGACGCTGGGGTTTGCATCTTCAGCATTTGTTATTGATCTGACTCCCCAACCACTGCAGTCGGCCAGTCGCTGACGGTGGAGGCATAGTGACCGTAACGGCTGTCACTAATATTATCGATACCATCGTTAACCACGTGCCGTCCTTGGACACGTTGAATGCGCCAGCCGTCGAGCGTCATGTGCTAGCGTTTGAGCGCTGGCGTATGATGCTCTGACGCCTTGACGCTTTGCCGCTGGTCGTCTGCTATGGACGGAGCCTAACGTCGGCATGGATCGTGAAAAGTCTTCGCGTTCGCTGTTCAAAGTTGGCGCAAACCCGGTGCACCTATACTATAGCATGCTATAGCATGGCACCGAGTTTGCGCCAACTTCGAACAGCGAACGCGAAGACTCTTCATGATCCAGGCCGGCGCTACTTTGGCTGCGCTGCAGGACCCAGAATTTTTCTGGTTCAAAGTTTAGGAACAGGTCAGGTGTTTTCATCCCCCCCCCAGTCCAAGTGGTGTACTTGGTATCGCCGGTTGCTCGAGAAGTTATCTGGTCAACCCTCTGGTTATGTAGGAGACAACCAAGGAAGGGGATAACAAGTCAGAAGCATAGAAGGATGGACTGCATGCAAATTTCTTGGTTTCCCATTAAAGGCAGTGGTCGCGATCAAATATGCTTGTCGTCTTTTTCTCTCCAAATCCTTTCCTGGGTCTCGAGTAGTAGGACCTATAAGAAAAAATCGCGAAAAAACCACTGTTTTGGGCCGAATTTGAAACCTGAACTTTCTTGTCTTTTGATGGTGGACGAGCCCTCTCCACATCATCGGCATCGATGACCTCTTATATCAAGAACATCAGCTAGCTTGAAATTGAATGTCAATCGATGAACCTTCGAATTTATGTACACATCTAGTCAAAAACATTGACTGAAGTGATGCTTTCATTATTCAACTGTTTTTATTCGTTAAATTTGCATTTATTTCGTCCTCTGAATGTCGATGATTTTTGACTGCTCGGCATGAGGCTGCGATCTGTTTCGTCATCGCTGTGCACGTGTGCACGAACTAGCTTCTTTGGGCCCTAGAAACTCTATTTGTAGACCGTTTTTCACCGCGCTACCTTCATAGTTTTTCAGCTGTTTTTGATCTAAGCTGATTTTTGTAGTTTTTTCGATAACGTTTTTCATCGTGACCACTGCCTTTAACTAAGATTGGTTTCGGAACGGCTAGGGTGAAGAAAATTAGGAACAATATCTACATTCTCATTAATTGATAATTTCACGGGTTTTATGTAGGGCAGTCCACCGAAATTGAAACTACGTGTTCCAGGTTGGCGTTTTCGGTCTTATCAGTAACGGATTTGCAATGTTTCTACTGGTGAAGGGCGGAAAAATCTCGCAATCCTTCCAACAGCTCTGTTTCTCTCATTGCGCTGCCAACGTGATTTGCCTGATGTTCTTCGTGTTCTACTGTACCCCAATGGTTATACTGTGAGTACTAGAGTGCACGTATATTAGATACTATGACGTTGCTAGGAGCAGGTTAACGGGCTTTGCAGTATTATATTGGGAGTGCGTATACAAGTCTGTTGGTACCTGCTTGTTGGTGACTCTCCTTCTACTAGACCTTCACGGCGTTTGAGTTAATACAGGGAACGTTGAAGCCATATAGCGTGCACAGCTATGTACACATATATAGCTAAAGGTTGTCCTATATATTGCAAAAAGGTGATTCCATCCGGCACACATGGGCCACTTTACCGTAACACCTTAGGTCCTGCTCCTAAGGGATTCATGGAGTCTTTGGCCACAAGCCACGATTTCGCCAACCTGAACTGCCGATGGCTAACGAGCCTTATCCAACCAACTGCGCCAACCAGACTCCTGAGTTATTTCCAAGCAATGTTTGCTGCTTTGCAGGAAACCAGCCTCAAGGACCATAGACCTGTCATCAACGTCGGACAGTATATCATCTACTGCTGCAACGCTCATGATATGAGTGTGGGATGCTCTGCGATAGCTTTAAGGTGGGACTTCAATGGTATGATCGCGGAATTCGACTCAGCGTCCTGCAGGAATGCATTCGTACCCATACCACGGGATCAGAGAGGATTCGATATGTGGATAGTAAGCGCTCATAGGCTTACCGAAACCGCCTAAGAGAAATCCAAGGATGCGTTCTATGAGGAACCTATTACGTGACTGCTTGGGATGCCTTGTCCATTGACTTGTGAATCGACGTAAACGCGAAGAAGGAACCTTAACAGGCATTTGAGGTGTTCGGTAAATGTTTCTACCGAATGGAGCAAACATCGGACAACCGCCTTGCCGACTTGTGTAACCGCAGTGGTCTGATTATTGCACCTACATATAACCAAGAGTATTTATCGCCGCCATCAGTTTACGTGACAGGGGCCAACCCAGCTATCTCCAGAAAAGTGGAAAGTTGCGATCATTGTAACCCAAGAACTATGTACAAGGGTATTTTTCTACTGCGTGTCATGTTGGAACGCATTCTTCTTGAGCTACTCATCAAAGTTCCTCAGGAAACAACCAGAGAAGGGCAAGCGAAGATCGACCATCGACCAAGTGTTTGTCGTGAGAAGAGCAATTAAATCGTGGCAGCGGTATTCAAAGCCATTACAGCTAGCACTTTTAGATTTTAACTCGTTTCAGACTCTCATCGTGATCGATTACTGAATGCTCTGCGAGCCGATGGAGTCTCGCAAAAGTATGTTCGGTTAATTGAGGACATGCACAAATGTGCACAAATGAACAATAGCAGCAGTTCGTACACCTGTCGGATTTACGTCAGCTTTCGAGGTGAAAACAGGAGTAAGGCAAGAATCTATAGAAGGAGCTCTTTTATTCAAATCTGGCGTTGAGGACATCATGCGTAGAATTGAAGGACCATTTGCTGCGGGCGTCACACTAACACCACCAGGACACTACCTTGTCGACTTGAAGTACAACGACGGCAACGCTGGATTCGCTGAAAACAACACAAAACTGCAAAGGATTGTGAATCTCGTCTCCAAGTATGCTGCAGCCTTTCAATTTTTCCTTCGTCTTGACAAAAGCAAGCAGATGTGGGTCTCTTAGAGGCCTCCGACGGGAGTTTGTGTGGACGAACAACGTGTTCAACTGGCGAACGATTTGTGTTTTTCGGGTTGTTTGCTGAAAGACGATGGTAGTTATGCAGCGGATATTCAACAGCGATGTGCGAGAGCTACGTCTGCATTCAACTCTCTAACCAAGTGTTTGTGGTCTACCCCCGTCGCGAAGGAAGCCAAGTTGCGCGTTTTGCTTATCCGCTATTCCCCCTGTCATGATGTACGGATCGGAGACGTGGGCAGCACCGAAGACGCAGATGGAAAGGTAGGATTGCACGGAAAGAAAGCTGTTCGGACGCTCGCTTAGATTTTTTTGTCAGCAGATGTACTACAACGAAGATCTCTACAACGAAATCGACGCCTTACATCAACGCTTCACACGAGGGCGGTGCGAACATCTCCAAACGCTATCACAAGCGGCAACGGAACATCGTTTTCGTTTGTTTTGGCATATTTCAAGAAAAACGCCGATCGTCTCGTACAACACGCTCTGAGAATCCTTCCACATCCTGCCTGGTAACGGCCACCTGGGCGTAGGCGAAAGTTCTGGACGGATGTGGTTAAAGAAGATTTGAAGTCACTCGGCTTCGAAAGACAGTTCAGGCGCGATGTTTCGTTTCGCAGGAAATGGAATAGTGACAGCTGGATGGAATGTGTTCGAATTGTTGCTGAAGACTGTGAAAAATGGACACGGCTGGCTACTAGGACGGCACACCTTGGTGAAGATGCGGACTGACCGCGTCAGGCGGAAGCTAGCCGACTCAGTCACGTATATCAAGTGTATGGCCAGGGTCATACTTCCCGCGACCAGCGACAGCGACAGTGCACAGCAGGCATATTGATTTTGGGTCGATATAGATGGTAAACATCGCGTCGTGTCGCTCATCGCTGTAGGTACAGTTCACCTCCGCACTGCCGTTCAGTCCGCAAAGTGCGCTTGATTGCGAAATCTTGCTGCGGCGCGGTTGCGAACATCCTCAGACAAGGATGTGGGATCACCCGGGCGCTTTTGGCCTTTGGTGGTCGGGGGATCCCACCGCCTGGGGGATCCCACATCCCTGTCTGGGGGTACTCGCAACCGCGGCGCAGCACGATTTCGCCATCAAGCGCACTTTGCGGACTGAACGGCAGTGCGGAAGTGAAGAATATGATCCCGGCCTATAAGCATGTTGTCTGGAAACAAATGGCACCAAAAATGATATAATCTTTGGAAATAAACTTTTAAAGTGGTGACAATCGTCTTTCAGTCAATTTTCACTGATATATTGGTATCCTAATGATAAGACGCACCCAAGTTCTCTCATTCTTGTGGTACGTTATTGGATTCTTGTATTTTCAGTGAAATCGATGTGCAGAAGTCCTTCAAGAACACCTCGGTTCAATTGCGGAACAATACTGAAGGAAACTTCAATCAGTAAAGCACTTGCAGCCTGTCTGCAAGTGCATTACACTGCTTGAAATCATTATATAATGCCAAATTCAGTTTCATAAAAATTTAATTTCATTGCAAATACGGTACGTACTTAGTATCCAACGAAAAGGTAATAGCCATTATTTATTTTATTTTATTTATTTATTTGTACGCATTCACCGGCGTGCACAATATGGCTCGAAATGAAACGGAACAAAAACAGATGCTGATAACAGCAAAAACAATGAAAAAACTCGGTTAGTCACAAATCACAACAAACAAAGCACTCAGAAGTTTAGGGCGAATAGAATGGTAGTCTCTCAGTCTATCACGGACGACTGTTCTCAAATAGGGGAGACTACCGTTGTCGTTCACCAACTAAGGGCTGACCAGCAACGTAGCAATAAGGATTCTTTGCTGATGTTAAGGGGTCTGCAGAGTCCAAGTTGCGGCGTTGCTCGCAGCGACGAGCAACGCTGGGTGATGCAATATCGATCACTTTCAGCAACGGTGGCGACCGACGCGGCGTAAACGGCGACGAGGGGGCACCGCAGAGTGTACTGACGCCGCGACTGCCCTACATCACTGCCAGCGAGCGGCAACCGACGCCGCGACGATAATGTTTTGAAACATTTTTGTCGCCGTGTCAAGGCTGACGCTCGGCGACCAGTCGCCGGTCGGTGCAACTCTGCAGACCCCTTTAAATGATTCAGATGCGCGTGAAATTTGACTATGACTGTGGCAACGAGCGACTGAATGGATAAGGCAAGGGTCCTACCAGAGTGTGATCCTAGGACATTCTATTAATCTTGTTTCTCTTAGAGGCATTTCTCAGAGGCTGTCGTTCTCAGAGCCTAATTCCAGTCCGCATTTGCGGACTACGGCTGTTGCATCACGTGACACGATGATAATCGTGCTGGGACCACTTGGTCTCGCCACGATTCACCTTTCTCCCAACACGATTATCATCGTGTCGCGTGATGCAACAGCCGTAGTCCGCCATTGCTGACCGGCATTCAGCTCCGAGAACGACAGGAACTGTACAGCGTCGCGCATGAAAGTGTATATCCCTTTTCAGTGGTGCGTTCCAAGAAGATTTCCACGGGAGGAAAAATGAATATGATAAGAGCCGAGCAATGATAGATTGAGAGATCGCATGAAATGAGCCTATCTGTTAGATTATCATTCGTTATATCTTATCAGGCCCATTTTCCTCCCGTGGAAAACTTCTTGGAACGCAACCCTGTTTTTCGATTACGGTAAGACAGATGCTGTGTCGCGCACGTGATTTACGTACGCGGCGTCTTACCATATTCCAGAAACGTCAGAGACGCAAAGGGAGCGCTGCTTCTTTGGACTCTTCGCTTGCCACCTCTTCTAGGATAGAGTATACCCTCAATATCTCTCTAAGAACCTTATGTTCGCGTTGAACACCCCTAAATAACAGCACTGAACGATATGTAAGAGCAATTTTTTTCTAGAGTCCGATGTCCTGGGGTGCGTTCCAAGAACATTTCCATGGGAGGAAAATGGGTCTGATAAGATATAACGAATGATAATCTAAGATATAGGCTCATTTCATGCGGTCTCTCAATCTATCATTGGTCGGCTCTTATCAGATTCATTTTTCCTCCCGTGGAAATCTTCTTGGAACGCACCCCAGAATCCATTTCTCAAAACACCCAACCTGCCACGTTAGTTAGAGTATGTATCTACATCGAGAGTGAGCATTACGAGCGTTTTCAGCGAAAATAACGCACAAAATGATGAAGCATGCGGGAAAAGATATGAGAACGTGGAAACTCGATGAACTCTGTTCTGGAATACGGTAAGACAGATGCTATGGAGCGCACACAACGTCTTATCGTAATCCAAAAACATCAGAGACGGAAAGGAAACGCTGCTTCTTTTGTCTCTTCGCTTGCCATCTCGTTTGGGTCAGAGTATAACACTCGTGCTGGTGCATGCCGCCCCTGGAGGGACTCAAAGCTGTTTCCATTATCAGAGGAAGTTTATCAGCTATACCTCGATCAATTAATGGCAAACTTTGAACCGAGCCAGCCATGGTGAGAAGTAAGAATACGCAGCTATAGCACTGTCTTTACCGCTGCCATTGACTGTGCTGTCTTCTCTGGTCTTAGTTCCGGTCCCCAATTGCGTCTCGACACGCTTTGCGGCCGCACGCTCGCAAGTTGGAAGTGTTTCCAGAGCCGCAGTCGCCGATCTGTTGACTCTAGGTGGGTTTTGGGCACTGGAAACTGAAAAAAATTGGTGAAAACTAATAGAAATGCCACATCGGGTCAGCTTTGCCGCTGAAAACCCGACCGACCCGAGCGCGTGGGGCCGCAAAGCGTGTCGAGGCGCAATTGCGGAACGAAATTCGGCCCAGAGAAGCACAGTATATCATTGGGATATTTACTGAAGCATGATATCATGTCCAGAAAAAAAACGGATCGAATGCGTCCCAGTATTTCATACCAAAGTATACTTGTTGCTTTCCGATGTAGACCTTTTATGACTCAACTAAATTCAGGCAATCTGATTACTCAAGCACATCGACCGTGGGAAAGCTGATTGGAGGTTTCATGGTTGCCATCTGGGATGTGAGCGTATTTTCCCATCTCATATCCTCCATCAATAGGTAAGTAGAACTGCTTGCTTCGGATGGGATTTGGCGTCCTCAGCTGCCTCTTCTGAAACTTTTTTGAGGATTTATGATGATGATGCTTCTTCTGGGCTAGAGTTGATCCCGGCCAATTATGTAGATAGTAGATCGAACTAAACCCTCAAAGGCACAGGACACCCAAATCATTATTTTCCAGATTTTCTGCTCATCTTGGAGAGAGCCACTCTCCGATCACAATGGTATCTCTGAAATCGTCCAAGACCCCTTACGGACCGAGATATGGCTCCTTGAAAATGCCTGCACTTAGAGGGCAAAAATTTGATGGACGAGTTGTCTCAGGCCTGTATTTCTCTTCATTCGTAATCGCTGCACGAGAGCAAAACAGGATGAGGAGATAGACCAGCAATGTACTGAAGAACAACGACTTGTTCGAATTCATCCATCCATCAAGCCGCTATCGAGTTAGAAAATCTGGTTGAGGGTCGGGCCTGTGGTGGTGAGCGGAGGGGGTCGGGCCCGTGGTGGTCGCTTATATCTCGCTTATTTGGAGGAATTGAGATCTCGCGTCTGGCACGTGTTATATAGGAGGGGTGCTCTACACAATTACATGAAAATCTCGGATTTCATATCTGAGGGTGTACTGTGCCTTTAATCACTGTCTGTGTAGACACCAGTTTCAAATACCAAGTGTCTGGCACGTTTGATTACATCCTTTACATAATCCTCCATGATAGACTGCGCGTAGTTCATTGTCTCCTTTGAAGGCAGTGTTCACGATAAAAGTCGTTTTTCTGTTTTCCGGCCTATCTTAAAAATAGTCCCATGCTGATTTCAATGATGTCCCCGAAATTGTGCAAGACCCCCTAGAAACGGAGTTATGGCCCTCGAAGTTCAGCTTGGGAAGCATTGTGGACGAGTTGTCCGAGGCTTGTAACTCCCTTTTTTGCAGCCGATGTGTGCGAGCTGACCCGAGTAAAGAAAGAGGTTGAGAATGAAGGTAAGAACCAAAAAAAAACTATCACTCACCTAACCACGAATTCAGGGCAACTGTTATAGGACGTGAACGGAGTGGCCCAATGGGTTGGCTGGCCCACGAGGTTTTCACCCACTGACCGGCAGTTTTTCGTCGCACTTCCGTTCTTAATCTTCTTGGAGGGACCCAAAGCTAACGTTTAAACTAAAAAAAACGTGCAACTTTCTCTTCGTGAACACTGTCTTTAATACACTGCATTTATTAAATATACGAACACCCATTTTCGCGAATACCGTTTTTGAACGTATCTCGACCTGGGGCCGTATGCATGAACGACTTACCCGCGAGGTAAGGGTAAATGTTATTTGGGATCTCTGCATTCCCTGTGCTCTATGCGTCTGTCTCGCTTCTCCGCGTAAAAGCGAGACAGGCGCATAGAGCACAGGAAATGCAGAGATTCCGAGTAACATTTACCCTTACCTCGCGGAAAAGTCGTTCTTGCATACGGCGCCTGGGCTTGGCAAAACTTGATGAGACTTCAACTTAGTATAGGTCATCACAAGCCTTGCCTTCCTCACATTAAAGCTTAGGTTTTGAAAGTACAATTTTTGGCCAAGGAGTTTATTTACAATTCCGTGGCATTAATCTAAGTTAAAGGCAGTGTTCACGATAAATTTCACTTCCGATATCTTCACGGTTTACGGAAGATCTGGTGCCCTATATAGCAATGCATGCTTAAAAAGGACACGAAAAACGCGTTTTCGAGCCAAAATAAGCCCTCTTTTATTTACGTTTATTTTTGAGCATGGAGGAATTGAGCGCTAGAAGGATAATGCCTATCAGTGCAATGAAGCGATCAGCTGGGTGGTGGCCATCGTGTATCAACACCCAGAAGGCGGGAGAACCGGGTGAGGAGCGAAGTTCCTGATTGAACGCAACACGGGGCTAGCCCGTATGGGGTCGTTTATACTTTCGCCGCCGAGCGGCGCGGCACAGTGCATTTCTGTAATATTGATCATGCGGCGCGGCACGATCGATATTGTGGGATTGCACTTCGCCGCGCCCCTCGGCGGCGGAAGTGTAAACGACGCCTATCGCGTCCAATCGGGAACCTCGCTCCTCCCTCGTTTCTCCCGCCTCCTCAGGGGTGTTGATACACGATGGCCACCACCCGATCAGCTCACTTATCAGCACTTCCTTCACTTGATCATTCCTATGAACTGAGTCTTCATTTGTTCCTTTCGAGGGGCGGATCTGGGGCACGGGGCGTGTCTGGGGCACCAAAACGCTTGTTTGCAGCCGTTATTTTGCCGCTCTTGGCTCGTTTTCTACCGTTCTTTCGACACTGGGAGCCTAGGATCCTTCTCGCCTATCATTTCATCGTGGAAAGTCAACGAGGATGATCATCGTGAACACTACCTTTAAAGGCAGTTTTCACGATAAAAAACCGTATTCTAATTTTCGATGTTTTCGAGAAGACAAGTACACAAAGTAGAGTATCAAAGGAGAAAAGTTTCCATGAACTTCCCAAATATAGGAAAAAAACTGTTCAAAAAAACCTCTTGAATATTCAATTATGCCTGTTCGTGTATATTGCTCACTGCGGAAATAACATCGGACCATACGTCGGCAATTTTTTCGCGCTTAGAAATTCTTGCGTAACTGACTTTATTTTCTGTTTCTTATGCCCAAAAAAACTCTTCAAAAATAAGAGGGTTTAATGCACATGCTTGGATTTTAAAATTTAAAAAAAAAATCAAAATTCGGTTACCGTACCTTTGGTGAGACCAACACCAACTGTTCTGACACTGAGCAGGACATTTCTTATCGGACGTGGGTGGGGTGGCCCGATGGGTCGGCTGGCCCTCGAGATTCTCACCCACTTCCCAACCGTTTTTCTCGCATTTCCGCTCTTACTCTTCCAAGAAGGACCCAAAGCTTACATTTCAGATAAAACACGGGCATGCTTTTTATGGTGAACAATGCCTTCACACAAGACACCCAAGAAATTATTTTTCAGATTCTATGCTTATTTCGGAGAGAGACTCTCTCTGATCACAATGGTATCTCTGAAATTGTCCGAGACCCCCTACTAACGGAGTTATGGCTCTTTGAAAATGCCTGCGTTTTGAAGGCAAAAATTTCGTGGACGAGTTGTCTCAGGCCTGTATTTCTCTTCATTCGCAATCGCTGCACGAAAGCAAATCAGGATTAGGAGATAGACCGGAAATGAACCGAAGAACGACGACATGTTGGAATTCTTCCATCCATCGAGCCGCTATCGAGTTTGTAAATCTGGAAGGGGGCCGGGCCTGTAATGTTATACAGGAGGGGTCTTCTACACAATTACACGAAAATCTCAAAATTAATATCTGAGGGTGCACTGTGTCTTTAAGGCTATTTTCTCAGAAAATGTCCGTAAAAATTCCAAACTCGTGCCACTTGCTTGCCATAAGAAGATTTTCAACACCCATGTACAACACTGTGGGAAAATAATTTTTCGCAGGATTTTTTGAAGCCAAAATTTTAGCAAAATGGGCACTGTTTCTAAAATATATTCCTTTAAAATTAGTTTCCTTATTGTTAGCACAATATAATGTGACATTTACTGTATAGGCATTGAGAATGCTCAACTGATACACAAATTTAATTATTTTTCATTCACGACGAAGTGAGATACTTATCAGGTGTAAAATCGCATTATTTCTCTTCGAATTAATTTTCGAAATAGTCCTGGGGTCGTAATCGCCCTCAACCCGCCGGGGAGTCGAAGGGTAGATGAGGTGAAACTTCAGTACAAAATGCGCGCTCCACGGCCACCTCTCGCCTCCCTTGGCTGCCCTCGCGACCGCCGGAATTTTTCGAATCGCATAGCTGAAGAATGGTCGCTCCGCGATGGAATCTTTATCTTTTAGCAGTGATATCGATACGTAACACAGTTTGCATTTCCATCTTACATGGTGTGAGATGGGTTGATCTGCTCCTCTGCCGCGCGCGGTATCATCCCTTCCGCTTCCCTTCGACTTCCCTCGGCGGGTTGTTGGCGAATACGGCCCCTGGGGTGCGTTCCAAGAAAATTTCCACGGGAGGAAAGTGGGTCTGATAAGATATATCGAATGATAGATTGAGAGATTGCATGAAATGAGCCTCTCTGTTAGATTATCATTCGTTATATCTTACCAGACCCATTTTCCTCCCATGGAAATCTTCTTGAAACGCACCCCTGGGGTGCGTTCCAAGGAAATTTCCACGGGAGGAAAGTGGGTCTGATAAGCTCAGGCATTGGGAGCAGCGGACCGCCGGCGAAAATTCGCCAGTTGCTCAACAGCTGGAGGATAGCTGGCAGTTAGCTGGCCAATGGCAATCACGAGGCCAACAGTTGGCATACACTCGTCATGTCATTTAATGCCAGCGACGGACGGCTGGCGAATATGTGCGAGTTGCCTGACAGCTGGGGAATAACAGGCATTCAGCTGGCAATTGGCAATTACGAGGCCGACGGCTGGCTCATCCTTGGCATCTCAATTAGAGCTAGCGGCTGAATGCTGGCGAAAATGTGTCAGCTGCCTGAAAGCTGCGTGATAAATTGCATTCAGCTGGCAAGGGCAATCAAACCTCGAAATTACCGAGCGCATAAAAACGCAGTTATCCAACAATCGGCACTTGGCTGACGCCTAGCCGCTCAGTGGCATTCGCTTGGCACTGAGTCGTCACGTGGCTGGCACTCGAGAGAGTTGACGACTATTCACGTTTGAACATGTTATAGTTTGATCTCTGACTTCATTGATAAGCCGAGCCGGTATATAAGGCGATTCAGTCCAATGAGTGTTTACTCGGCACTTTGATGCCGGTCCTGGAAGGTGACCTGAAGTCGTTTTACAGAGGCTAGCATATTTGCAAGTCCCCACGGCTAGGGGGAGGGGGTGGGGTGGGTCCCCCACCTCAGATCGTTGCGTAGGCGATCTCCTTCGCAACGATCTGCGACGAGGAACCCACCTCGACTCATCGGTCTGCCAAGAGACTGGCGGACCGCTATCAAATGATTGTTAAACAGCAGGCTGCCAGGTATTAGCCAAGAGACTGCCAGCGGTCGGCCAACGTCCTGGCGGACCGCTGGCAGGGTTTTGGCGGACTGCCGGCTAATGACTGTCCGACACCGGGAATGGTTTTTGCTCACCAGGCAAATGCCGGCGGTCCGGCAATCCCAATGTCTGAATTGGTCGGCTCTCATCAGATTCGTTTTTCCTCGCGTGGAAATCTTCTTGGAACGCATTTCTGCAAGAACTTATTTTCCCACAATATTCTTCAACGGTTTCAAAGTCTTCTTATAGCAAACAAAAGACACTTGTTTGGAATTTTCGCGGACATGTTCTGAGGAAATAGCCCTAATTTGGATTAATGTCACGAAATTGTAAACAAACTCCGTACTCAAAAACTGTACATTCAAAACCAAAATTTGGTGTTTGTGATGCCCAATAACGTGTCAAAGTTCCATCAAATTCTGCCATGCCCCGGTCGAGAAAAGTTCAAATACAATATTTGCAAAAATGGGTGCTCGTGTATTTTTGGAACGATGTGTGGATGACTGGCATCGCAAAGAACCGACTAATTATAATTAAAGTCGTCAAAGGGATTCATAAGTCAGAATTACATATACACATATATATGTACTTTGCTTTAGGACTATAGTCATTTCTTGGCCGCTAAAGAGTAGAAATTTTCTCAGTCAGCGAAACACGGCTATTATGATAACGATAGTTTGGTTTCTGGGCTTCGTGTATTTTACACCGTATTTCAAAGGTGAGTGTATACTTAAAATTTTTGAATTCACAAAGATCTGATCCAAATGTATCAGTGAATCTCGTGATAAATTGTGCACTGGAGACATCAACTTTCGGAACTTTTTAGTCGATGAGTGCTATGTGGTATTTGACGCGCAGCGGTACTATCTGTGGGCGTTTGCGCCAAGTTATTGTGGTTTTGTGCTTGGCAAAGTGATGGACTTTGGTACAGGTGTCTTCATCTTTGGCCTTATAATAATTCTCGATATATTCACCATATACCGTATTCAGAAGATTATGGTTAGTGGCTCTTGAGATACTATCGCTCATAGTTTCGTTGAGGTGGAGACAGCGGTTCGAAAGGTGAACGGTGTTTAGGATACCTGAGTGGGAAATGGTAAAGACTCCTTCTAGACCCTCAACTTCGAAGATTAACGTTCTCTTAATACTCTTTTTCGCCTTCAATATATTTTTATTTTATTTAATAAATTTTTCCATTAGGAAAGGCTATACAACGGCGAAGTTCTCATGGCTTCTACGCGTGCTGGTGCGGAGCGGCGGTTAGAGACAGTGAGAGAGCGCATGACAGACGGAGGGAGCAGAAGCGCACGCGCCGCTATGGCGCGGGCGATGAGTCGTGAGAGCTACGACATTTTACAGAGGATAACAGGCCTTACAAAATGCATTTATCTTAATAGAATGATCTACCGAGGTCATTCAAAATTTCCGTAAAGCTTTTTTCGGAGAATTTCACCAAGCTATTTTCGGAAAACTGCTTCCTGTTCATAACGTTTTTGCACTCGAAGATGGATCTTTGGAAGTAGTTGTTTCCGGAATCGTCGTGAAATTTGGCGTCGAATAACGTTTTCAATTTGAGAAAAATGCGTTTTCAATCTCTGAGCCGATTTAAGTTTTTGCAATAATGTTTTTCACTCATAGATATGAGTTTTCCGCATATAACTTCTTTGTCCTTGAAGATTGTCATTTGTTGGAGGTTTTATTTTGCTGAAGCTATTGGTTTTTCGTTTATAACTTTTTTACGCTTAGAGATGGATCTTTGGTGAATGTCGATCTCAAAATGTACATGAAGTTCTGCGTCGACTAGTGTTTCAAGGTTGGAAAAATATGTTATCGATCTTTCAGCCTAATTCGTTTTACGAAACACCAGTTTTTTACTTATAACTCCTTAACCGCTAGAGATAGGGTTATGGTTAAAGCGGTTTTTGAAACCTCCGTACAATTCTGCGTTGAATGATATATTGGAATCCTAACTTTACTCGCTCAATAGCCCAGTCAGATCAATGGAACCGACCCCCTTCATTGGCTCCAGTAAACCTCTGCGTCTCTCATTTACACCATAGAGGCGAGAGCACCCTATATAGATTACTATGGAGCTCGGATCCACCGACCTGGCTGGCTTATGGAGCAAGTACCAGTAGGAGCCCGATATACCATTCGACGCAGAATTTTACGGAGATTTCGGAAATGGTCTTCACCAAAGGTCCGTCTCTTAATGGCAGTGTTCACGATAATCTTCAATTTTGAGATTATTCGATATATTTATTAAGTGGCCCCCAGGTTGAACTAAAATGGCGTAGAAATTAAGATAAACGCGCCGGAAGCACACGATATCTTCAAAGGCATTGTCCACGATAAAAACCATGTCTGATTTTTTGGAGGAGATCGGCAGCAGCGGGGCCTAGCGCAACCCTAACGTTGAAAAAACTAGGAAAAATGAGCTTGGAACGGTCCCCTGCGGCCCCAAAGTTGTACACCCGTCAGCTCGTCACACCCCAGATGCACTTTCCACGCCCACCGACGTTAACAAATGAATGCTCGAGATTGTGAGATGAGCGATGGGTAGCCCCGTTCTTCCCTTGATTCCCAACTTCTCTCTTTACTCACGTCAGCTCGCATACATCGGCTTTAAAATACGGAAGCTACAAGCCTAGGACAACTCGTCCACCATGCTTTCCTAGCTCAATTTTTGAGGGACCATAACTCCGTTCCTAGAAGGTCTTGTACGATTCCAAAAACATCATTGGATTCAGCATGGGACCTCTTCAAGATAGGCGGAAAAGCAGAAAATCTATTCTTATCGTGAACACTGTCTTTAGGTATCACCCCGCCTCTTAAGTTTCACAGGAAGTGTTTGTTGTAACAATGAAATCTTTTATGGACCTGTCCTTTGCATTTCTCTACTCTCTATTGCTCCGTTCTTTCCTTAGGGCCCTAACTGATCCTGCTTTGTATAAAATATTCTTCTTTTTTCCATTGACCCAATTTTCTACCGGTGACCACAGCCATCAACATGTTCACCCAACCGGACAACTAGTCCATGTTATAGAATAATAACACTGATATACGACGTTTTAATGCGTTTCTCGCCGTTTCTTTGTTATTTTGGTAACACTTGAAGGACAACGCATTGTTTTATGTGAAGAACTCGGGGACGAAAATCATCGTGCACACTGCCTTTAACGTAGAAAAAGTTTTGATTGAAAACCTGATAGCTCCAAGCTAAAAAATGCGTTTTATTTCTTGATATCGGCTGAAATGTCGGGAACTTTTTTTTGAACCTGAGAACGCCATTCGCTGCAGAATTTCGTGAGGATTCCGATAACAACCTTTACAAAGATCGCTCTTCAGATGTGTTGACAAACCGGCAATAGCACCCATCCTGCTCGAAAGTGACTTTGCACCAATGTCAGGACGCTTAGATTCCCTTTACGGACTTTTCCCCGGACGTTACATTTTTTTCCCAATGGTGAAGATTCTCACCTTGACCTGTCCATCAGTGGAGTACCCGGCTCCACCCAACGAAGCTATGCTACCCTCTGAATATATGCTAATGTGTGTTGTTTCAGACCAAAGCCCGAGGCCTTCATGGCAAGGAGTTGAAGTTCTTTGCTCAATCCTGCTTACAGTTTGCTGTATTTGTTGTGAAACTGACGTGTTTTTATTACATTTCTGGTCTTTTTGTTGATGATTTGGCCAGATATCACTGGCCCGCCTTCTTCACTACCACATTCGCGTGGGAGTTCACTCATAGCATTGATGGGTGAGTGCAGTACTCTGGATGACCTCGATTACAGAAAACTAAAGTTTAAACTGAGGTAAAAGCTTTCAGATTCATTCTCATCCCGTTCCACTATGGCGACTGGCTAAGAAGAAAACAAAGTGCTGTCAGACGACTTTCCGGGATTTCGAATATGAAGGAGATGTGAGGCACGAAATCGTTCTCATGGTTTTTCGCTCACATGAGAACGTTTCAGGAAATCTACTGCCGACCAGCCGACTACATGTAGGAAGTGAAACTCTGCGGCGAGATGGGGGGTATCTATCTATTTCATCTGCTTGCCATGGAGTGCAATCAGAATCCATGAAGTCGCATTGGTATAGATGAACTACGACCCCGTGAGGGCCAGTGTCCGTTCGGTGTGCTCAACGCAGAGTCTACAAACCGGTGCCTGCGGGATGAATCTCCTTCCCACTGAACATATATAAGGTCTGTCCGAATGAGACTCATGCGGTCGGCGGGCGTGTTGATCGACCGTGGACCTGTGAATCAATTAGCAGGAATATCATGCCGGTAGTAAAAAAAATATCTCAGTCAACTGTATCGCAGTCAGTGAAAGGCCCGCTAAAGAATGTCTTCGTAATGGCAGCTCGACACGCACGCTAACCGCGTGGGTGGACAGTCTCATTTGGAAAGACTTCACCCGCGTTCTGGCCGAGCTTTGACATCGCTTCGGAAGGACATGCCTATCATGTGATACTGCATAGTTTCACCCAAATAGTCTCAGGTGTGGTTAGCCATAAGAGTGATTACTATCTACTCTTTGAGCAATCCCAGTTTGCCCTGTTTGTCCTAAATAGAAGTATTTTTTCTCACGACCCTGGTTATACTTTTGACGCGCGAACTTTGCCGCAGCTTGCCGTGTGGTTTAGGCACACGGGTAATCTCATGTAGTCTCCTCGTACAATTCATTTTAGTGGATGGACGAGGTTGCAGAGGTAGATTGTCGCACGCGATCAAAACCTCGCGACCAAAGGTGTCGTGAACGCCGCAAGGCGACTACCCGTAGGGGGTATGGTATAATTGTCGCTGTCATGCGCGACAGGCGATCTAGCACAAATCGCGACAGGACCCGCATCAGAGTTACGGCATCGGTTGTCGTAATAACAGCTCTCGCGGGTCTGTCGCTGAGGACTGATATACTGCAAATCTACCGAAGTCTTTCGCTGCCTATGTGCAGCGCACTGCGTCAGCGACAGGCTTGAAGAGCGGGGCTCCGCAACAGGCGGTAGCTGTCGCTGTGCAGAGCGACACGACCGTGTGTCGCAAAAGTATATCTTACCTACTCTTGATGCTGTCATTCCAGCTTTGTTGATTTTTTCTAGTTACTATTCCGTGACATTTAAGGCCTCCGCATAGGCGCTCGGGGCGAGTCATGCAGCCGCGGTTGGGAATTTGGGGCGGCTAAACACGTCATGGTTGGTCCTTGTGTTAGTCCCTATCATTCCTGGGGTGCGGTCCAAGAATGTTTCCACGATACCGAGGGAGGGCTAATAGCCTTTCCATGGCCGAACTTGTTTCCAATGGCCACGAGTAGTAATTGATGATTGCTTCCACGTCGCCGTGTCTACGTTTTCATGGAAAACTTTAGCCGTGGGAATGTTCTTGGAACGCACCCCTGAGCGCCTCGCTCCGATCGACTGTGTTGAGGACTTAAAGGCATCGTACACGATGAAAACCATATTTGGCTTTTGATGCTTTCGTGTTGTACTCTCCCTATAGTGACTAACGGTAGCAAAACGCCCCCTCAAAAACGTCAACTTTTTGAGAAAAACCCATTTTTAGAAAGTTTTTAGAAAGTGCAAATTTGAATTTCGCGCCGGCATCAACTTGTGATAGCTGCGCAGAGAATGCAAGGAACAGTTTTACGCTTCGTTCCTTGGCGCAGCGTTGGAAGCAATTCATCGAAGATGCCGCTCAACTACAACTTCAGCGAAATTAAAATGGGCTACCCACCTGCTGCGTCCAGTGCTGCCGACTGCTTTCGATCGATGCCGAATTCGAAATCGACTGGCGTGTATTGCGCCCTACGACGCGTCAGGGCACGCCCGCCGTCAGCAACCCAGGAGTTTTGTTCCTTGGAACAACGGATCGACCCCAAGGCCGGCCCCCCAAACCCAGGAAGCCATTTTGAGGTAAGCGAATCTTCATTCAGAGACGGTTTTGTAACTCCAAACTTTCTGAGTGACATTGTCATGGCCCACTAGTCCGAATGAACGCATAAACCCAAATTCGGTTTTCATCGTGGACGATGCCTTTAAGCCATTTAAAACTATCAGCTGATTAAACTTGGCAAACAGCAAAACTGATAGGTCCCCCAACAGCACAGGATACTCCGAGAGCTTGGGCCGAGAAAAAAAGCTAGAAAATAGTCAGTAAATAGCCCACCAGGCTCCATAGAGACTCCTGGTGGGCTATTCCTTGGCTATTTCTCGGCTTTTCACGAAACGGACAAGAAACAGCCGAGAAATAACGAGAAGTAACAAAAAATTAGTTAAAGGCAGTTGTCGCGCTCGAATATGCTCGTCTTCTTTTCCTCTCTAAACCCTTTTCTGGGTACAGAGTAGTAGAACCTATAAGAAAAAATCGCGGAAAAATAGCTGTTCTGGGCCAAATTTGAAGCCTTAACTTTCTTGTCTTTTGATGGTGGACGAGTCCACCCCACATCATCGGCATCGATGATCTCCAATATCAAGAACACCAGCTGGCTTGAAATTGAACTTCAATCAATGAACCTTTGGATTCGTGTACACATCTAGTTAAAAACGTTGACTGAGGTGCTTTCTTTCATTGTTTATCTGTTTTATTAGGTAAAATTGCATTTATTTCTTCCTCTGAGTGTCGATGATTTTTGAATGCTTGGCATGAGATCAGATCTTTCTGTGCACGTGTGCACGAACTGGAAATTTAGGGTCTTGATAACTCTAATTCTAGCCCGTTTCTCAACGCGTTACCTTCATAGTTTTTGAGCTGTTTTATATCTAAGCTGATTTTTGTAGTTCTTTCGGTAACGTTTTTCATCGTGACCACTGCCTTTAAGAGGCAGCGCCGGCTCGCCAAGTCGCCATACGGGGCCGCCAAAGGCTGAGTGAGGTCTAAGTACCTGAAACTTGGGTAGTTGAACCGACGGAGGTGTTGAGATCTAAATCATACTTCTGGAATGCGTCGGATACTTACCTGGAGGGCATTCTTCGGGCTATTTTGCGGCGATGCCTCGACACAATGGAGGTGCCCGATTGTTCAACATAACATCGGCATGAATCCGGAAGAGACTTTGCGTTCCCCACTGAGGGTTGGCGCAAACTCGGGGCACCTATCTTATAGCATATGGCACCGAGTTTGGGCTAACCTTCAACAGTGAACGCGAAGTCTCTCCAGGATTCATGCCGACGTTACATATGCTAGGAATCTTGGGTTTTTTCTTGGGTAAGCTTTTATTTCTCTTTTTCTATATTGATGATATGTCTGTGAATAAATGCTTTCTTACCTATAGTTATAGTTTTACAACGTCCACATGAGGTAGGCGTGAGAATAGAAAAGGCACATGAATACAAAGTGCAGAGAAAAATTAACTTAACAATCATATGAGTAAGTATACAGAATCGTTGGGACTAGAGGAGAACACCGGAACAAACAGTCGATTCCAAGAGCCTCAAGATAATTCGTACCTATGCGGAAGCTAAGACGTCTTCCTCTGTAATTGTGAGAACGTCAAAGTCTCGACCGGATCTTTTTTCAGCTTTGAGAAAAAAGGCTGCGGATTGTCGCGATTCGTCAGAATTCTACTTGCCGTGCGATATGGGACTTCTCTGCAGTTACACAGTTCACACTGAAATAGACGCGTTTTTCATTTAATTGAAGCATGTGAAGATGAAAGGAATGATATTGAAGATAATGGAAGGCGGCAATAACAGGATGCTTTCAATGTACTGTCTTTATCGGAGAGAAGCTCCGCTCCGCAGTTGCGGACAGCCGCTGTTGCAGCACGCACACACCACGATAACAATAATCGTGCTGGGACCCTTTGTTTCATCGCGTTGCGTGCTGCAACAACAGCTGTCGGCGTGAAATTTTGTTTTGATAAGTACAGTGCACATACAGTCAGGTTTGCGCTGCCTATTGTGCAGTGACGCAAATTCGGTGCATATATGTTACAACATGAGTGCACCGAGTTTGCGTCAACGCGCAAGAAGAAACGGAAAGTATTGGTACGATGTGTGCCGGCGGTAGTAGAAATTCAATGTCGACTAAAAAATGAAAGGCGGTGTTGAGTATAAACTCTGTTTTGGAGTCAAATTTACTCTGTTCTTTTGCGAGCTTGTGCGGAGCAAGGGTAGAAAGAGCGAGAAAGTGTGGTGAGAAGAAGACGCAGCATACGCACGCAGACGCACGCGGTGAAAGAAATAAATTTCACTCCGGAACAGAGAACATTTGGCCCTGA
The DNA here is from genome assembly GCA_029168955.1 of Aplectana chamaeleonis. NCBI lineage: Eukaryota > Metazoa > Nematoda > Chromadorea > Rhabditida > Cosmocercidae > Aplectana > Aplectana chamaeleonis. The sequence goes on along the minus strand of JAPDOI010000007.1, from coordinate 2,473,325 downwards.
CAAGGTCCATTCAAATTGGCCTGGTAGGTCGAAAGTAGTACGAAACATGGGAAGTAAGCACATTGGGAGGAACAGACGGATCTGGCAACTAATTCAGTATAAATAGTTTTGATCTTTATCGTGATATGAGGATCTAAAATCTCGTCTCGGATCTGTCCCGAACTCAGGGCAGATCCTGGACGGTATTTGAGAAATTGCATTCTTCGATTCACCATTGACACAAACTCTCAAAGTGCGTCCCAGTGCGCGCGTGTCATTGCACAAAACGCCACATATCTCTATTTTGTACTAGAATTTATTTCGTTCCATCGCGTGCGTCTGCGCGCGTACCCTGCGTCTCATTCGCCCCCACACTTTCTCGCTGTCTCTCCTCTCGCTCCGCACAAGCGCGCAAAGGAATAGAGTATATTCGGCTCCGAAACAAAGGATGTTTGAGGAGCAAAAGGCATATAGCAACTTCCGGAAAAAATCATAAAATTTTTTCTTGTAATTCTACAACTTTTTTCAGTGTTGAAAAAAAGAAAAGGGGAGAAAACTTTGCAAAGCTTTCTTCATTACCTGATATTTTTTTATGTAAAAATTAGAATGGATTCCCCTTGGTAAATTGTCTTTCTTTTTGTGGAGTTCGGCTGAAATTTCGATAAATGAAATTTTTTTGTAAAATTCGCCTAAAATTGGGCTGACTAGAAGATCTTTTTCTTTTTTGTTGAACTCGGCTGAAGTTTCCCAACTAATTTATGTCTTGTTGGATGTTTGTTTGCCAGAAGAAATCAAAATCATGCATGACAGCTGTGCTCGGGAAAGTTCCGCGACCCTCAACTGTGCCGCGTTTGCTCCGCGATAGCATCGCGGCGGATTCGCGATAATCACTATTCGTGTGAAATTAACTCTGGCCAGTCGCGAAATGTTCAAAAACGTCAAACGTCCCTTTCCCGTTTCTGTTCGCTACTTTTCTTAGGTGATTTCGCGGTCTTTTCCAGGATGAGGAGATTTCGCGGATAACTTCGGGGAATTTCAAGGCCTCTGGAGAATGCCCAGAGATCTCTAGGCAATCATGGAAATGACTCGTGGAAACGATTCCCCCGTTACTTCCCGCAGAATTCTGGCAGAATTAATGCGTGGGCAAATTTTTTACATAATTTCTATAGGATTCAGGTGGTTTCTCGGAGATTTCCACGGAGATTTCGAGGAATGCACACTCACAGGATGTGCGGATCGGGGAATTAGAGGAGATTTCGAGGCCTTGGAGAATCCGCGGCTTTCCGATTTGGCCAAAAGAAACCAAAAAATACATGAAATTCCAAAAGTCCGTTGAAATTTCTGAAACTTTGAGTGGAATTCACTTGGACCAGCCATGCGATTCCCATAAACGTCCCGTCCCCGTTTCTGCGGGCTGCTTTTCTCAGGTGGTTTCGCGGTCTTCCCAGGATGAGGGGATTTTGCGGATAATTTCGGGAGATTCCGAGGCCTCTATAGAGTGCCCAGAAAGTCATAGGCTTTCATGAAATTGACCCGTTGGAACGATTCCCGTGTCTTTTCCCGCGGAACTCTGGCAAAATTTTTATGTGTGGGCAATTTTTCCAAAAATTTCCAGTGGATTCAGGAGATTCTCCAAAGATTTCCCCGTAGATTTCTGGGAATAAATTAACAGGAAGTGCAGATTTGGGAATTTGAGGAGATTTCGAAGCCTCGGAGAATCCGCGGCCTTTCGATTTGGCTTAAGGAAATCAGAAAAAAATACATGAGATTCCAGAAATCCGTTGAAATTTCCGAAACTTTGTATGAAATCAGCTTGGGCCAGCCACGAAATGCCCAAAAACCGTCCCGTCCCCGTTTCTGTGGGCTACTTTTCTCAGGTGATTTCGCGGCCTTTTCCGGAATGAGGAGATTTCGCTGATAACTTCGGGAAATTTCGAGGCCTCTATAAAGTGCCCAGAAAGCCATAGGCGTTCATGAAATTGACCCGTGGGAGCGATTCCCGTGTCTTTTCCCGCGGAATTCTGGCAATTTTTTTATGTGTGGGCAATTTTTCCAAAAATTTCCAGAGGATTCAGGAGGTTCCCCGGAGAGTTCCCCGTAAATTTCGAGGAATATACACTCACAGAATGTGCAGATTAGGGATTGAGGAGATTTCGAGACCTCAGAGAATCCGCTGCCTTTCGGTTTGACCTGAGGAACTCAGAAAAAATAGATGAAACTTCAAAAGTCCGTTGAAATTTTGTAAATATAGTGTGAAATCCATATGGGACCGCCACGAAATGCCCAAAAACCTAGTTTTCTCCAGCTAAACTCCATTTTACCACATCATGACGTGATCTCTTAGAGGAATTAATAACGCGCTCCAGCACAGGAAATAGCCTTCACGTCAAAGTGCGCGACTGACGTCTACTCGGTGTTGACGCGTTCGCAGCTGGCCAGCTGCCAAGCGCTAAAAACGTCACGAACTCGTGAGTCAGGTAAAATTGTAATGTTCTGATGAATCCTCATTTTCCTCCCTTTCTTCTTTTCATTCTCTGTTGAAATTATTGCCATATGGATGATAGTGTTGACTAGATTTTGTCAATGGAACATTGACATTTACTGAAAAGTAATTAGCTTTCGTTAGATTATCTATTGAAGTTAGTTTTTTTTTCAAAAGTTGTATTCTACTTAAACGCATTGAGTAATAGTTCGTGTGTTCCCGATAATCCATGACTACCAGTCGTTTCCGTTTCCGGCGTGTTATCGATTGACGCCAGTGCATTACACAAGTCTCACGTCGATGTGTTTATATGATGTTGAGTCTTCCTTCGATGATTCTCTTCTCAACCATCTCTTTATCTCGTGATTTTGCAAAAAAAAAAGTTCATGTTTAGCATATATACATTTCAGTAATTTTCAATTATATACAAGTTTTAGAGTAAATCACTGAAGAAGGGGTTTTTTCTGGAGTTTTTGCGTGCTAGTTTTGCAGAATTGATGTTTTTTTCTGTTTAAATTTTTTTCAAAATTCAGTTGAACCACAAAGATTCTGCCTTTCTCTTTTTTCAAATTGAATGCAGAATCTTTGGAAGAAATGTGCAATGGAAGAGGTTACACATGAACCCACTTTCACCCACCTTGGAGTCTGAATAGGGTTAAGCAGGCTTGCTACCCGGCGCAACGAGGGGTCGTAAAAATTGGTGAAAATTTTTTGATTATTTTAAATTTGGGGGGGGGTGGGTCAAGAAAATTGCGTCTGACTCCTCAACTGAATCTGATCATATCCAGCCCGACTCAGGTTTCTTAGGGGCTAGAGTCAGGTTTTCTTTTCTTTTTTTTTCATTTTTCAGATAGGGGGTCGTAAAAATTTAGGAATCTTCACAAAGTTTTGGTCAAAAGGGGGAGGTCGTAGCCCCGCCGCGAATCGGCGCAACGCCCTGCTCAACCTTGAATCTGAACTCCTTGTAAAAATCGATCTAATTTCCCGGTATTTTTTGTCTTCTGAATGGTGGGGTCAAATATCGGTTTGGTCTCCCGAAATATGGCTCAGATTTTTCTGCAAAGCAAACAGACGAAAGTGGCTCTAAACCTCATGTTGGGCCAAGTTTTGGAAAAAAAATGTTCCTACCCCCCTCTATAAATAGACGTCTAGTCAGCCTACCCAATAACCCTGGGCGGCAGCTTCTACCTCATTTAAGCTTAAAAAATGATTTGGAGAGAATCCCGGTGCTATCCTGGCGGGGGGGGGGCACCGTTGTACTTTGCTTCTCTGGGCCAAATTCCGGTCCGCAATTGCATCTCGACACGCTTTGCGGCCGCACGCGCTCGAGTCAGTCGTGTTTCTAGCGCCAAAGCTGACTCAATGTGGCTTTTTTATACAATTTTCTTCAATTTTTATTAGTTTCCAGTCTCCAAAACCCACCTAGAGTCACCAGATAGGGATTTATACATTTAGGATAAGGTGAAGATTCAATGAGAGGAAAGAGAGGAGGAACCACAAAAAAAGAGAGAAGAAAAACAGAGGAAACCTGCACTAAACCAATTCGGCCGGGATCATACTTATCGCGACCAGCGACAGTGCACATCAGGTATATTGATTTTCGGTCGATATGGATCGTAAGCATTGTGTCTCATCGCTGGAAGTATGATCCCGGCCTTACTCTGTCGCGGGCTCCGGTCGCAGTGCTCCATACTGCGACCGATGCTCGCAACGGCGACCGATTGCGGCACGGTTTCAACTTTTGAGTGTATTCCACCCATCTGCGACCTTGAGACGCGACCGGCGCATGCAAAGTGTTCCTGCGACAGCTTTTTTTCATGGTGAGAGTGTGGGTCCCGACACGACTCGTAACAGATGAGCGAACCTATCGCGGTCGCAGACTTGAGGTATAACAATGGCCTTTAAACCCCTCCCCACCTGTTGCGCTGGGTCGCAAGCCTGCTCAATCCCGGGAGGGTTGGGACTCAGCACAAAAGGGGGTCGTAACATTTTGGACACTTTTCGCAAAAATCAAAGATTGGGGGGGTGGTCGTAAAATTCTTAGGATAAAAATGCATCCAAATGTGAATTTAATCCCAACCATTTGTAAGGTAAAGTGAGGTAGGGATAGGGAGATTGTCATTTATAACTATAAGTGTGAAACTTTCCCAAACTGGTCACTCAAAAAAGCTAAAGCAATTTTTCATTCTGGGGGTTTCGTAATTGTTTTCTAAAATTTCGGTCAACATGGGGTCGTAGCGCTGTCAAAAATTTACGCAACGGCCTGCTCGACCCTAGTTGGGTAGTGGATCTATTATCAGCACTTCGAATAACCTTGCTGGTGAAAGCTTCAGCTAAACCTAAAATTTTGAGATTATGTGCTATAAGCAACGTAATCTACCGTAATCCTGTGAAAACTATAATTGATTTCAGTTTCATGTTGAGCGCCCCAAGTAACCTCCCCCTGAAAGGAGAAATGGGATTCGAACGCGTTTTTCTACGGCTTACTTAAGGGATTATTTAAGGGCATGAAGAAGTGGTAATCCGCTTTTTTCATGCGAGTAGTGTGGCTCGCGTTGTTGAGAATATTCAACACACACTTCGAAGTTTGAAAAAAAAACTTGCCATTGTTAAGAAAAATTCCCATTCCACTGAAAGTAGGCTGTTGCGCCAATTTTCGGCGTAGCTAAGACTCCCTGTTGACCAAAATTTTTAATGAAATTTTACGACCTTCTCTAATGAAAAACTGAATCAGTTTTTTTTTTTGAAAAAAAAAAACTGAGTGACAAATTTGGAAAATAAATAGGTTTTGATGACCCCCCCCCCCCCGAAATTGTTTTATTTTGTTGAAATTTTCACGACCTTCACGGGTTGAATGAATGATTTAGCTTTCTGAGGTGGTAAATTTGAAAAAGAAATCAATTGAGCATACTGTGCTTCTCTGGGCCAATATCCGGTCCGCAATTGCGTCTCGACACGCGTTGCGACCGCACGCTCCCGAGTCGGAAGAGTTTCCAGCGCCGCAGCCGCCTATCTGATAACTCCAGGTGGGCTTAGGAAACTGAAAAAATTGGACAAAACTGTATAAAAACCCACAACGAGTCGGCTTTGGCGCTGGGAACCCGACTGACTCGAGCGCGTGCGGCCGCGAAGCGTGTCGAGACGCAATGGCGGACCGGAATTTGGCCCAGAGAAGCACAGCGTTTGAGTGCTTCTATTTTCTTTGAGTAAACCACTAAACTTGCCAAAGTTGAGGGGATATTTGAGCCACTTTAGATTTAGGTGAAAACGTTCGCGGAAATTTTCGACGGAGCGTCATTATTCACTTTCAGTGTATCTGGTCATTGATTTTGCAACTTCTGTCTTTTCTGGTTTATCCGAGAAGTTTCGGGTTCAAAGCTCCAAATTTATGTAAAATCGCCAAGTCCCTCAGTGGTAGTCTTTCATCAATTAACGATCCTTTTTTCTCTGGAAATTCAGTTTTCGCTATTTTTGTCGATTTTCGAAAAAAAAGATCGATAATTAACCGAAAAATACTATTGAGTATGGACTTGGACATTATACTTTGAAGCTTGCCGGCCGAAACTTCTCGTATAAGCCAGAAAGGACCGTAGTTGCAAAATTATAAATCCGCTAAAAATCAATTATCACACTCCGTCGAAATTTTCCGCAAACGCTGTTTTAAAGGCAGCATACGCGCTCAAAAATGATATAATTTTTACGGAATGAATCGAAGGTCTCAAGCTGCTAATATTCAGAGATAACGAAAAAAACCGGAAAAAATCGACTGAAATGAAGATATATCGGTTCGTTTTATATTGGCCCAGAAGTGGACGAGTTGTACCGCATTGGCTGAAATAGCGAAGCTAGCGACAAATTTGTTGGGATAACTTCGCTAATGTACTGGTATGGCTTTTTCTAGAACGCTTAAGACGTTAGAAGTGTAAAAAATGAGCCAAAATGACCGTAATCAAGCATCGAACACTTGTATTGAGGGGCGGAGCCCGTATCGATGGGCGGAGAAAGGATGATTTTGTGATTCAATACGGCGCAAATACGGTCATTTTCACTCGTTTTCAACTCTTCCAACTCCGTGAGGGCTCTTCTAGGGCCCGTACAACCCCACTAATGTAGTTATCTCAACAACTTTTGTGAGCGTGTATGCTGCCTTTAAAAGCGTAAATCAAAAGTGATTAGGAAAGTGGAAATCAGAATCGCGCTTAGCACCTGTTGTGGTCCTTCACTTTTGTTCACTTGGTAGGTGCTCAAACGTATGTTTAGCCTTCAATGTATCCTTCAAGATCCAGCCTACAAAGAAGTCGCCAGTGGTGTGATCGTATTTTGGTCTCTGTGCCGGCCGCGTGTTGTGGTCTTTGTCGCTGTCGTCACCTCTGCCTGGCTGGCTGCTGCTGCTCCTTATCATGCAATGCACATGAAGCGAATATCGGTTTCGCAATACCCGTCCGTCCGTCCTCCGTTCGTCCGTCCAATGCAGTCGATGCAAATTCCAATGACGGTTTTTTGTTCAGCTGGTGTAGTCTGGGACGTCCATGGCTTTTCTTTCAGAGCCGACAGCGAATATTTGTCACGTTGTGAGGTTATCCTTCAATCTATATCCTCTTTTTCATTCTCATCACATCATGCAATTTATTGATTTTGACATCTGCAGGCTGTGGTGGTGTTCAGAGCTGAATTCTAGGAATATTTGGAAGTTTCATCACCTATAGTGGTCATAAGAACGGGGCTTGTGCACAGTCGATTGGGTTTCCACTAAGTTCTGCACAAGAACCTCCATTTTCTTCTTCAACCTCAAATCTTGTTGTTTTTTGTCAACTCTGATTAAAACTCCGTCAGGCATTGCATACGTTAAATACGGCACAGACACATGCAGGGTCAAGCAGGGTGGCTACTCCGCTCAGCGAGGGGTCATAAATTTGTTTATGATTTTTTTGTTGAAAAAAATGAAGGGGGGTCATAAAAGTTTTGGAGCTGAAGCAGATTTTCTTAAATTTACTTGGTAAACTAAAATAGGGTATTCAATTCAATAGCTTTATTTTTCAATAAAGAAACATACGGAATGTATGTGAGGGAGGTTAATTACGAGATCCTGAGTACGCAGCCAACAGAACAACGAAAAAGAAGAAAAAAAACTGAAATACTCGTACAATCTCGGGTAGTAATAGTCACTATCTGATCAGGGTCAAGCGGGGTTGCGAAATTTCGCAACAGGGGGGGGGGTCGCAATAAATTTTGCCTGAAAATGAAGTTTAGTGGGGGAACGCGAAAATTTCGGTCCAGAAATGACAATTTGGTGAAGAAATCTCAAAAATTCGCGATTTTTCTGATCGTCGAAAGGAAGGATCGTTTTATTGCTCAGGTGTTAAGGGGTTCTCAGAGTTGAAGTCTCCGCGTTGCTCGCTGCGACGAACAGAGCTGGGTGATGCAATATCGATTACATTCGGCGAAGAGGGCGACCAGGGGCAACACAGAGTGTATTGAAGCCGCGACGGCCCTACATCACTACCAGCGAGCAGCAACTGACGCCTCGACTATAATGTGTCGAAACGTTTTTGTCGCCGCGTCAAGGCTGAAGGAGTCTGCAGAGTTGCAGTGGCCGGCGAGTGGTCGCCGAGCGACAACCTTGACGCGGGGACAAGAATGTTTCTGAACATTCTTGTCGCCGCGTCGGTTGCCGCTCGCTGGCAGTGACACACGGCGGTCGCAGCGCCAGAACATTCTGCGGTGTCCCTCGTCGTCCTTCACGCCGCGTCGGTCGCCCTCTTTGTCGAATGAAATCGATATTGCATCACCCAGCTCTGTTCGTCGCTGCGAGCTACGCTGCGACTGCAACTCTGCAGACCCTTTTGACGCGCGGCGACCACTCGTCGGTCTCTGCAGCTCAGCAGACCCCTTTAAACGCTTGAGCCCGACTACTAAACGAGTTTTCGGCGTCTGACAGTTTTAGCAGTCAAATATAAGCTGCCCAGAAATCGAGCTTCGTGGGAGATCTGGCGATCTATATCTGCGAGGCCAATCTAAACAGGGTCAAGCGGGGCGTGGCGTAATTTTTCGAAGTCAAAGCGACCCCGGCCCACCATTTTTTCCGAAATCTACAATTCTTCTGATCCCCCCCCCCATCCGAGGTACGATTTTTGGACAGTTTAATCAGTAGTCGGCCCAAGCGTCTAAAACCTTAGCAACGCTACGATCCTCCCCTTTGGTGACTAAAAATTTCGAGATTTTTTGGGATATCTTAACCGAATTTCGATCTTTTGTCCGAAATATTTGCGATCCTCCCATAACCTTCATTTTTGGGACAAACTTGTTGCGACCCCCCGACTCCGTTGCAAAATTTTGCAAATGGTGCGTAAAATTTTTGATCAGACCCCCAGACCACCCGGCTCTATGACATTGCTCACCTGCGTGCGTACGCGTCGCGGTCATGTCAGTGTCGCGCGCGCGGCGAACCCGCCATCGTGTGGAAGAGTCTTCAGCATCAAATACGGGAAAACGATTATGGTTAGTGACATAAAATGAAAGCAGCAAAGCTGTCTGATGCCTCAAGACATACCAATATGCTTGATTTCGCCTGGGATACCGCGCGCGACGCTCACCGACCGCTGCGCAGCACGCTCGGGTGAGCAATGACCGCTCCTCAGACCACTCCTTCCCTTCCACAAAACAGTTTTGGTGTTTTTGCTGGTCATTCTTGACCCCTTCCCTTCGAATCTTCAAAACGGTGACATTTCCCGTGATTTGTCCGGCCCCTTGTGTGATGCATCACCCCGTCCATAACCATGCCCCCCTTCCACGAGCTTGCCTTCGTGATTTCCTTGAGAGAATCGTTCGAACCCCATCGCTTTCAAACCCAAGTCCTTCACCGGTAGTGCATCACAACGTTGGTGTGATGTCCTCAGGGTCCAGCTGGGTGTGTGGCCCAGGGCAAGCGGGGCTGCAAAATTTCGCAGCATGAAGTGGGGGGGTCGCAAAAATTTTGGCCCAAAAATGGAGGTTAGTAGGAATCGCAAAAATTTCGAACCCGAAAATGAAATTTCGGTGAATGTATCCGAAAAATCTCGATTTTTTTTGGTCACCAAAGGGGAGGAACGTAGCATTGCTCAGGTTTCAGACGCTTGAGCCCGACTACTGAATAGATTTTGGGAGTCTGACCGTTTAATTAATTAGGTATAAACTAACCAGAAATCGCGCCTCGGGGGGAGAGGCATAATTTTTGTCTTTTGGGAAAAAAGTTCCGATGGGGGTCGCTCCGATTTCGAAAAAAATACGCAGCGCCCTGCTTTACCCTGTTGTCGCCTACCCTGGCGGAGCTACGACCCTCCCCCACCTTCAGTGACTGAAAATTTTCGACGATTTTCGGGGATTTTTACGAACCCCTCTTGGAGAAAATTTTCTTAATGATCCGCCTCTCTGAAGTCACAGATTTTTGATTTTGGCCCAATATGTTTACGACCTCCCTCCCCTACACCCCCGTTGTGTCCTGTCTCAACCACCCTTGACCCTGGTTGTTCTCATGCCCTGAATGGTCTCCTGAAGTCTGGCCCCACAGTAGTGCCGAATCTTCGTCCAAGATATGATTTACCAATCGAATTAGGAAAGGGGTTTGCATCTGATGTATTCAGGTTCGTTCCACTCAAATCTCTGTTATGTCACACGTTTTTTTTGCTGCTATTTGTTACAATAATGCCTGTGCGTTCTCGCGTGCTAAACATGTGTTCTTTAAGTGTCCGATTATTGATCAGTGAATCCTCTTTTGGTTTAAGTTCAATTTCAAAACCTTAGATTCAAATACTGAATAGTGTGGTCAATGAAAGTCAATTTTTCTATTATCCTGCAGCATTTTCATTCTTCAAAGCTTTTCATTGCTTGAATGCCGACATTAACATGAAAGGTTACTCTCCCTTATAGGATTGTGAGCAATGTCACAATGATCCATTCTAATAACCACAGCTTTCTCTTGCCCTAAAGGCAGTGTTCACGATGAAAAAGTTGCCCGTTTTTTGAAAAAAAAAGTAAGCTTTCGGTCCCTGTAAGAAGAGTAAAGACGAAAGTACGGCGAAAAACGACCAGGAAGTCGTTGAAAAGCCCGTGGACCAGCAGACCCATTGAAACACCCGCCCACGTCATACAGCAGCTGTCGTGATTTCGTTTCACCAGGGGAAGTTGCCAAAATTTTGAACACTCTGTATCACGAAAGATTCTAACATTCAAGCATGTGCATTGAACCACCTTATTTTTGAAGACTTTTTGATACAAGACAGAAAACAATGTCATCTATTTATCTAAGAATCTTGAGGCGCAAAACCATTTTCGACGTCTGGATTGTATAAAGTCCGCAGTCCCGTGAAATACACCAAATAGGCGTAATTGAATATTTTAGAGGTTTTTCAAACAGTTTTTTTTCTCCGATATTCGAGAGTTTTGTGGGGCTTTCCACTGTTATTCGGTACTCCATGGACTTGCTTTGAGTAGGTAAGTCACGAAGCAGAGGGCAAAGTCTCCGCAGAACTGTCAAATACCGGAGAAAAACTGCTTAAAGGCATCGTACGCGTATATCATTTTTTCATGTTTTTGTGTAGCTTGGCCTCTCGAGTGACCGAAAATGTCGAAGGCGCCCTTGAAAAACTCCCATTTGTAAAAAAATCATTCGGAACACATTGTAAATGCGAATTTGAATTTCGCGCCAAAATCGTTTTTTTTTTAGGTTTTTTTCTGCGTTTGGGGGCCCCGTCATTGTTATTTTCGAAGTTTTTCTACTTGTGGAGTCTGTGCCGTAACTGCTTTTCATGTTGTTTGCCGGTCGGATCTACATTCTATGAAAAAGTGCTAGATGACTGGTGAGAACTGGTGGCAAATCCTCATCTTCAACTTCTTCCAACCTCATAACCCTAGGTTTTTGAAGCGCCGAAACTCACCGATGTGGTCTACCGGGCTCATTCATGAAATCGAACCCAAAAAATGGAAATTGATTTTCAGTGGGAACGATGCCTTTTTAAGAAACCTCTGAATTATGCAATTACGGCCGCTTGGTGTATTGCGGGAGACTGCAGACAAGGCGTCAAACCTAACGTCGGAAATGGTTTTGCGCTTCAGGGGCCGGATGCATCAACGCGCCGGGGTGGGGTAGGGGCAGGGCAGCCGGCATCACTGAAGATCGCAGTGCGAGGGCAGTAGATCGTCTAATGAATCGTGCCCAAGCTGTGTTTTGCGCGCTCTAGATGCCCCAGCCTCCGAGTTGGGGCAGCTGGGGCACGATCGATTTGATGATTTACAGAGTTCTTCGAGGGCGCAGACTGCCCTGCCCCTGCCCCAACACGGCCCAATGATGCATTCGGCCCCAGAAATCTCTGGTATTGTTGGGGTAACCAAGAAAGTGATAGCTGCGGACACCTCAGCAGCTTGCTCCGCGTCGTGTGTGCCCACGAGTAATGTGGTAATCGATCGACGCACGCGACAGGCGCGCGGGCTGCTGAGTGGTCCGCAGCTATCCCTTTCGCCGTTACACCCACCATAAATGACTTCTTTGTTTTCTATTACCTGCACCAGAAGCTCTTAAAAATGAGATGGGCCATTGTAACTAAACTCTGGTCCCGCCGTAATGACCTGTTGATTTCGATTATCACAGCGCGGAGCGGTGGCCTCTTCGTCGGAACCTCCTTATCACTAGTTATATTTCACCGAGGCCCACCGCTCCGCTGCTGATATTGATCAAAATCAACAGGTCACTACGGCGGGACCAGAGTTTACATGCTTGGATGTTAGAATCATTCGCGAAGAAGAACATTGAAAAATTCGGTAACTGTTCCCCTGGTGGAGCGAATGTAGTACAACTGTTATATGACGTGGGCGGGCTGATCCAAAGGGTCGGCTGGTCCACGGGGTTTTCGCCCACTTCCTGGGGGTTTTTCGTCGTTCACCCGTTCCTTCTCTTCTCATAGGGACCCAAAGCTTAGGTTTTTTCACTGATTCAAGCCAGGCCCAGCGGGGCGTTGTGACCTACCCCCGATGAAACTGCGACCCCTCCCGTTGGTTACCGAAAATGTTCACAAAATGTCAGTGTGCACCGTGTATGTGCAAATTATTCTGCATATTTACGACCCCCCTCATAATTACATTTAGGCCACAATTATTACGACCTCCTTGACACCCACGTTGTGGCCGGTCGCAACCCCGCTGGACTCTGGCCACACTACAGCAGGATTGCTAGCAGGGTCCAGCAGGGCGTTGTGACCGATTCCGGTGGAGCTACGACCCCCTCCCATGGTGACTAAAAATGAAGAGTTTTCAAAACTGATACGAACTTCTCTCTGGCAAAAGTTTTGCCCTAAGCTCTACGACCCCCTTCCACAAATCTACAACCAAGTTTGAGCAGGGTTGCGACCCGGCGCAATGGGGGGGGGGGTTGTTAAAACACTGAAAAAACTTTTTGAAAAAAAAAACGAAAGTTTGGCGGGGGCGTAAAATTTTCGAAGAAAAAGGAAATCACTCTAAACCACTTGTTAAGCTAAAATGAGGGAAAAATTCTAAAAAAGCTGAAGGAATCATTCATTTCGGGGGGGGGTCCTCTTCCAGGCCAAATTTATACCCCCCCCCCCTTACAGACTCCCGCTGTGCCCGTTCGCGATCCCACTAGACCCTGGTTGCCACTGAACACAACGGGGTGGGTGGTTCGGTCACAGAACGTCTCGCTGAAGCCTAGTTTGGGTGATGGTTTTACTCCGTTATCGGGGCTTCGGAGGTTTGCAGGAAGCGCTTGCTGTACAGATCGATTTTCCTCTGACGTTATAGTGTTTTTTTTTCATTACCCTTTTGGCTGACGTTTTAATTAGCCGTGCACTTTGTTTCAAGTTGAGCCATCTCGATGTTTCTTCCATAGGGTTTTGAGCGAATTTTCGAGCGATTCCAGTTGGTCTTTGACCGTATGGACATCATGCGCTCAGTAGATCAAAATTCGGTCTTTCCAAATTTCGTTTTTGGTTCTGTAGACAATGTTTTTTTTGAAAATGTGGTGCGAAAAAGCTTTCTAATGAAAAATCGATTCTTCCAACTCAATCCCCTAGATAAGCTTAATGCTTTCGCCAGACTGGCTCTTGAACGATTGTTGAATACTATTTTCGGTTACGAAACTAGGATTGGGACCTTGTATCGTTACTATTTTGATAATATTTGTAGATTCAATAAATTAGAGAACTTGAAAATATATTATAGGAAATATTTTGATTTTTTGAATATCTGGCTAATTTTAGGTGACGATAATCTAGTATTTGATTTCAATCGAAATTCTGTTGCAGCTAGGGTCAAACAGGGCATTGTGACCGATTTCGATGGCTCTACGACCCCCTCCCTTTGGCGATCAAAGTTCCATGAAAGTGTCCAAAATTTTCACGAACTTCTTCTTTGACTGAAACTTCGATGAAACCCTTCACAAATTGAAGAATTTTCTTTCTTTGGCCAAAAATTCTACGACCACACACCAGTCCTACGCGTGCTGGTGCGGAGTTCTACGCGTTCTACGCGTACGCCAGTTCTACGCGTGCTGGTGCGGAGCGGCGGTTAGCGACAGTGAGAGAGCGCATGACAGACGGAGGGAGCAGAATCGCTCGCGCTATGGGTTGTGAGAATTACGGCGTTTTACAGAGGATAAAGTAGGAAATTCAGTGTTTGGGCCGAATGAGCAGGGTTGAGCAGGCCGTTGCGCCAATTTTTGGTGCACCTACGACCCCCGTGTTGATCAAAATTTGGAAAATTTAATAAACTCTGTACGCCCATCCCCTCCCGAGATTAAAAGTGGTTTTATATCCTTTTTTGAGTGACTAACTAAAAGGTATAGAATTCATCTTCCAATCGCCTTCGCTCCGGAGTTTTTACGACCCCCCCAAATCTTAATTTTTTTCTCAAAATTTCCCCCTTTTTTTTACAACCTCCCACCCCCCTCCTCTGCGCCGAGTCGCATTGCTAAACCCTGCCAAGGAGTTCTGGCCCACAAATAAAAATTGGGATGCGAGTAGTAAAATATACCAGAAATTTTGGTCAGTCGGGTTTCCAGCGTCAAAGCCGACTCGATATTGTTTTTTATACAGTTTTCTTCAATTTTGTTTTGTTTCGAGTTTCTAAAACCCACCTAGAGTCAACATATCGGCGGCTGGGGCGCTGGAAACTATTCCATCTTGAAAGCGCACGGCCGCGAAGCGTGTCGAGACGCAATAGTGGACCGGAATTCGACCCAGATAAGCACAGTAGCTGCACCGAGGTCCGACACAACGACCCATGGGACCCTGGGGCTTGCTTCAAGAGATATAATCGTTCAAAATTCTTGAAAATGGGTGACGCGAAAAAAATGATTATTTATTTATTGATTTGTATACTTTGAAGATTTTGTATATTTTTATTTTTTATTCTTTTTATTGTATATTATTATGATGTTATTTTTTTATTCCATTGCAAATTTTCAGAATCCTTCATTCGAGTTATAGTTAGGTCCGTGGCCTGTGTCCTCAAGAGAAAACGTTTAAATTCAAACCGAGGCTGGCGCGGCGGTGTAATTCTCAGAGATTGAGATTTAAACCGCCACATCAGCCGCGATTTGAATTTACACGTTTTTTCTTGAGGAAACAGGCCACGGATTTAACCATATTTACTATTTCAATAGGTTTTCGAAATGCTCAATTCAATTTTTATATGGTCGAAATCTAGAGCTGAATGCTGGATTCTATCCGAGATTATTATATGTCGCGTTGTTAATTGCTAAAACGAAAGTATCAAATTTTGCTACTAAAATTTGCCAAATTTTTATATTGTTTTCTAATCTTTGAGTCCTATTTCGCATATTAGTCCATGTTGTCCGTAAAGATTCACAAATAATTTTTTCGTTAATTCTCTGTTTGAGTGAAATGCGCCGCCGTATAGCGTCTTATGGTGTTATTTTAGAGAATATGGGATGTCATCTTGCCTAAGCGCATCAGCGATTGATCGATCCGAAACAGTCGAAGAAGATCAGCCACTTACAGTGATTACCCTTGCACCACGTACCGTGCTTCGAACGTGGCGTCTGACGTCGTCTGGATTGGTGGAGATAACGGAAGAAAATAGAGCTCTGATGGGAGCGTTTCTTGACAAACCCAAAACCGCGAAGACGAACTGCTCCGGCGAGGGAAATGTGAGTTCGCGTTTCTTTTATTACTATTAGGTTGAAGCGAAAGTTTACGGCCTTTTGATTTTGACGATTTTTGAACCTTTCAGCGTTGGTTCTTCGGCCAAGTGCAATATACCGGGCGAAAGCACAAAATCTTTTCTAACCAGCGCTGTCTTTCACTTGGGCCTAAGCCTGCTCATTTGCGGATCATATGCTATAATTATAATTTATTTATAGAAGGGCGAGTGTGGGGCAGTGGCAAGAGGCGCCACTGTCACGCACACGGTCGAGTGATCGATCCTCGCCCAGGGTCAACCAAACCTATCCCCCGGGGTTGGTAAATTGGTACCAGACTTGTCTGAGAGGATAAAAACGCTGACTTTAACATCGGCTGGCCCCCGCAAGTCGTTGTATAGGCCCAATACACATTCAGAAGCCTCTACGATTCTGATTGGGAGTCGAATGTGTGGCTCATTTCCAGAGGGTTGATATACGCCGAGAACTTTATCCTTTAATCCTTTATGCTATAATTCGGCGGTAAGCTTCAGCACTGAGCATCTTTGAGTCCTTCAAGTAAATTTGAGTTAGACCACCCAAACGTGCCAGATTTAACACGATATTCGAGCCACCTTAAAACTAGATGATATCGTTCGCAGAATATCTCGACAGAGCGTAATTATTGATTTTTAGCGCAAGTTGTGATTTTGCAACTTTGGTCTTTTTTTGGCTTATGCGGGAAGGTTCGGCCTTGAAGCTTCAAAGTTAAGTATAATGGTCACATTCCACTCAATAGTTATTTCTCGTCAATTATCGATCGTTTTTTCGAAAGTCGAAAAAAAATTGGTGAAAATCGAATTTTCGAAAAAACAATCTCAAATTGACGAAAAAAATAATATTGAGTAGGGACTCGGCCATTATATTCCACTTTGAAGCATTGAGTCCGAAACTTCTCGAATAAGCCAGAAAATACTGAAGTTGCAAAAGCACAAAATCCACTAAAAATCAATAATTACGCTCGGTCGAAATTTTCAGCAGACGCTATCATCTAGTTTTAGGGTGGCTCAAACACAGTGTCGATTCTGGCAGGTTTGGTGGTCTACGTGAAAGTAATAGAAGCACTCAAAGATGCTCAGTGGTGAAGATTACCAGCACATGTTTCGCAGGCTTTGGCCCAAGTGGAAGGCAGCGTTAGATGGAAAAGAGTCTGCGCTTTCGACCGGTACATCGCACTTGACCGAAGGACCAACGCCGAAAGGTTTAAAAATCAACAAAATTAAGTGACGAGAATTTTTCGCTTCAACCTAATGTTTATATTACTGCGTCGAAAGTAGGATGATCATTGGGACGGACAATTGGATGTGAAGGGTTGACGTGGATTCGTGTAGAAAGTCTTTGACAGCGATTGAGATTGCGATGGAATTAGGGTTTTTTTGTATTCACTGTCCGCAAACATGATTTCACAATAAATTGCACCTATTGCAGAGAAATCTGCTTCTCAGAGCTCTGCTAGCTGTATATAAATGCCGCATTCAAAAGTAAGGTAATTGGGTTGATATGGGAGTACTTAATACTACTGTACCATGTTAAAAATGTCCACGTATTCGGAGAATCTGCGAATGAACATGAGAGTGTGAGACCCCTTTGGTGGCTCTCGGCTGCAAAAGTTTATTGGGGTTGAATTGAATTTTCCCGAGGCTTTTAGTGAGGAACATAGTGTAAATTGCAAAAAAACATGCAAGGAAGTCAAAAATTTCAGCTTATTACTACTTTCGATTTTTTTAGAGTTCCGGTCATCGTGAAGTAGGGCTTTCTCGATGTACGGGGCAGTGGACTGCTTGAATCTGATAAACTGAGAGGGCGGGTGGAGGAGAGTTGGAACTTCTGGCTGAAAATAAGAATTTTAGTGGTGATGAGCGGGGTTCTTCGGCCGAGAATTGAACATTCCGGAAGTAAAGGTGAATTATTGGAGAACGCTATACGCCTGTCGCGCATAAATTCAAAAGTTTCTGTGGAAATAGAATACTGTCGTTCTCTGGGTCAAATTCTGGTCCGTATTTGCGGACTACGGCTTTAGCATCATGCGACACGTGTTAATCGTGCTGGTACCACTTGGTCCTGGCACGATTCACCTTTCTCCTAGCGTGATTATCACGTGTCGCATTATACAACAGCCGTAGTCCGCAATTGCGGGCCGGAATTCGGCCTAGAGAACCACAGTATATAATTGATGGAGATAAATATAAAAAGAGGTCGTATTTTTGTTCTATCACGATCTCTACTGTGGCGGTATAAGTAATAATTTGATCTCCATTCAAAATTATTTTTAGATGTAACAATTTTGTGATTTCTATTCTTAGGGCCTCCGTTATGCCATGGCGAGCATGCAAGGCTGGAGGGTTGACATGGAAGACGCTCATGTGGTTGAGGTATGTTCTGTATGATCTCCTTCATTTCAATTTTAAACATCCATTCATCAAGCGCTCTCACCAGGGTCAAGCGGGTTGCGACCCGACGCAAGATATGGGGGTGGGGTCTTCAGAATTTTAAACGAAATTTGCCCCTAGGAAGGGGGTCGTAGAAGTTCCAGACATTCATCAAGAATTATGGCTACCAAAGGGAGGGAGGTCGTAGCTCAGTCGAGATTGGTCATCAATAGAGTATACTACTCAAAGGCAGTGGTCACGATGAAAAACGTTATCAAAAAAAAACTACAAAAATCAGCTTAGATTAAAAATAGCTGAAAAACTATGAAGGTAGCGCGGTGAAAAACGGGCTAGCATTAAAGTTTCTAGGTCCCAAAGAAGCCAGTTCGTGCACACGTTCACAGCGCCGACCAGAAAGGTCGCAGTCTCATGCCGAGCAGTCAAAAATCATCGGCATTCAGAGGGAGAAATAAATGCAAATTTTCCTAATTAAAACAGTTGAACAATGAAAGCGAGCACTTCAGTCAATGTTTTTGACTATATGTGTACATAATTTCGAAGGTTCATTGATTGAAATTCAATTTCAAGCCAGCTGATGTTCTTGTTGTAAGAGGTCATCGATGCCGATGATGTAGAGAGGGCTCGTCCACCATCAAAAGCCAAGAAAGTTCAGGCTTCAAATTTGGCCTAAAACTGCGGTTTTTTTCCGCGATTTTTTCTTATAGGTCCTACTGCTGTAAACTCAGAAAAGGGTTTAGAGAGAAAAAGGCGACAAGCACATTCGATGGCGACCACTGCCTTTAACTTGTCCTCTTAGTTGTTATTTGCGGCCCCATTGATTCATGCAGGGTCAAGAGTTGTCGTGTGATTGCGTGGCGGTTAGGCCGGAATCATACTTCCAGCGACGAGCGACGCGACGAAATGTTTACCATCAATATCGACCGAAAATCGATATGCCTGAGATGCACTATCGTTGTCGCTGGTCGCGGGAAGTATGATCCCGGCCTTAAGGAAGGGGTCGCAAATTTGGAGCTCAAAAAGTGAAAATTTTGGGTGAATATCGTAGGGATTTCGCCTAAGAAAGCGAAAGTTGGGAGAGAGAGAGAGGGTCGTGAAATCTTCTGAGATTCTTAGTCAACAAGGGGAGAGGGTCGTAATCTCGCCGAGGTCCTGCACAACGGCCCGGTTGACGCTGGTTTCAGCAAACAAATCGCCGACTCAGTGTCGGGGGAGTGGGCTCAGCAAATTTAACAAGAAGTAGTTCGTCCGGTTTTATCCGAAAATTGAATTATTTCAATGTGTTACTTGTTGACTCAAACATCCTTTAGAGATGCTGGGACCACCTAAGGCTATTTTCGGCCCCAAGCCGCACCGAACAGGATTGGGAACCACCTCACAGTTCGGCTCGTTCTCCAAATCTCCGGGCCACTGCTGTTACTGTTCGGGCGAACCGGAGCAGCCCGAGCAGCAACAGTGGTGGCCCGGAAAACAGCAGCAGTGGCTCTTACAGTAACAGAAGCCGACTCGCAGATTGGGAACGCGAGCCGAACCGTCAGGCGGCTCGGGGCCGAGAATCACCTGAGTGAGGGTCAATAGGCTTACCCTCCAACAAGCGTAGTCTCCAAATTTTGATTGGGAAGGTCTGAATATGCCGGATTTTTCTAGGTGTCAATGGCAGACCGTGAACCATATAAGGACTGGTCATTCTTTGCTGTATTCGATGGACACGCTGGTAATATTGCTGCGGATGATGCCGCTGAAAACATTATGAAGACGCTCATGGAGACGCCTCAGTTTGAAAAGGTGAGCTGTTGTAAAGTTAGTCATTTGTGTTCCATGTTCAGTCCATTGGGAGGTTTAGCCAAGCGGGTTTGTGTCGCGACCAGGGATCAGCGGAGTTTTGTGTTTTGAACCCGCATTTCCGTGCATTTTCATGTTTTTCGCGCCCGATTTTTGAAACTCGAGGAAAAAGTTTTTGTGCCGAAACCCGAAAACTGTTTTCCGACTTTCCATATTTTTATTTCGCTCATCCGTGGCGCAGTGGGTGATCTGGGTAGGGGTTGTGAAGATTCAGGTTCTGAAAGTTTTCGGGGAATTGGTAAACATTTGGGGGCAAATTGAATTTTTTTTAACGTGTTTTGTGAAATTCTGCGACTTTTTCATTGTCGAGGGGGTCGTAGCTCCGCCGAGGTCCGGTACAATGATCCGTTTGAGTTTTGGTTACAGGAGAATCCGTCTTTCTTTCCGGAGCTGCCGAGATGTCGTACGTTCGTGCCGTGGCAGTGTGGAGGAAAGAAGATCGCCTCCGTGCAAACCGACGTCAACCCCTCCGAGAAGAGGGTTTTTGTCATGGGAGAGGTGCTGGTCGGCCGCAGCTCTCCTGAGG
The DNA here is from genome assembly GCA_029168955.1 of Aplectana chamaeleonis. NCBI lineage: Eukaryota > Metazoa > Nematoda > Chromadorea > Rhabditida > Cosmocercidae > Aplectana > Aplectana chamaeleonis. The sequence goes on along the minus strand of JAPDOI010000007.1, from coordinate 2,452,926 downwards.
ATTTTATTACAAAGGGCCGGCGTCGAGAGGAATCCAGGTCCAGCACGGAAGTATCCATGTGCCACCTGCGGCGAGGATGTTACCTGGCATAAAACAAGTGTCCAGTGCTTCGGATGCCAAAGGTGGGTGCACTTCTCCTGTTCGGGCCTCAGTTCTGTGAGGCATCATGACTCTCATCCTTTCGTTGTGTTCTATGCTCTGCCCCAACAACTCTGATTCCTCAATTACCAACCGCCCCCTCTCCATTGTTCACATTAATCTCAACGGCCTTCGCAACAAGTTATCTGAACTCTCTCTATTCGCACGTTCTCATCACCCGGATGTTATCATGGTTCAAGAAACCAAGCTCTCTCCATCTACCACTTATCCCCAACCTAACATTCCGGCCTACACCGCCTATCACATGCCTAGGACAGCTCTTGGGGGCGGAGTGTCTACTTTCGTTCAATCTGCCTTACCTTCTCATATTATCCCTAATACTCCCTAAGGACGGTACTCTCAGTACATTCCTGTCCACCTCCCCCTCAAAACCCCTTTATCTCTATTTAACATATATATTCCTCCTATATCATCTTGTCCCCCCTCTTATAATCCTATTCCCCTCCTTAAGCAGTTGTACGACTGCTCACTCTCCCCTTCAGCTGTCTTTGCGGGTGACTTCAATGCTCACACGTTCTGTTCCGCTCTTGATTCTCACGCCAGAGGGGAAGATGTCGAAGAATGGGCTGAGGAGTGTGACCTGGTTATCCTCAATGATGGCCAGCCCACTCGTCTCCCTGCCAACGGCCGACCTTCTAGCCCAGACATCTCTCTTGTGTCATCCAATCTCTCTAATGCTTGCACGTGGTCCACATCCACAACTCTCTCCAGCTATCACATTCCCGTCTTTGTCTATATTGATCTCTCTGACTCTCTTGCCCCTTACTCTGGTTTTCGTCATCGTACTTATCTTAATTTAGGCCTAGCAGACTGGACCCTGTTCAGAGATGTTGCACTTCGCCATGCGGTCGACTACCCATGGAATGGTGATGTTCATCAGAAAGAGCGCCATCTAACAAGTTGCCATCCGCAAGGCCATGAAAGCAACAATTCCTGAGGGTCGTGTCAAGACCTTTTTCCAAATGTCAGCAGGGAAATACTGCAGAAGATAAGAACCAGAGATGAGAAGAGAGCCGCAGACCATCTAGACCCGGACATAGCTGTGCTGGATAACGAGATCAGGCAGGATCTGGATAAGAACAAGAAGGAATGCTGGGAGAAGTTCACTGAAAAGCTGAAATTCAAGGCTGACGGAACTACGACGTGGAAAGTGTTGAGGAAAATTTCCGGCAAGTCCGCTCCTCGATGAGCTCCGCTATTGAGTTCGAGAGAACGTCTTCAAATCAGGAAAGCGGCCGCTTATGCGCTCGGCAAGAACTTCTTCATCACACGTGCCAAGCGAGGCGTGCAGAACAGAGTCACGGTTAGAGAACTGAGCCGGTTGCCGCTCATGAACGCTTCTGAGGCCTTTACTCTCACGCAAGTAGAGAAGGCTATCAAAGAAATGCGGAATTCGAAGGCTATCGGACCTGACGGTATCTCCCCAGCCATCCTGGAAGAAGCTTCCCACGGAACTTCTACCGATGCTTGCAGATATCATTAACACTTCTTTCCGGACCTGCACTCTACCCCCAAGCTTGGAAGACAGCCAATGTGATACCGTTGCCAAAGCCAGGCAAGTCCCAAAGCACGGCAATGGGCTTTCGACCAATAAGCCTGTTATCGCCCGTCGCTAAATTAGCTGAAAAAGTTGATCGTGACGGACCTGGCTGATCAAAATGAGCGACAGCAGCATCAGCATGGGTTCAGGAAACTTCACTCCACTACTACAGCTCTATTGGAGATCGTGAGCTTTGCGGTCGATGGGTTCAACATGAGAAAGCCCCTGAGAACGGTGGCCGTCGCCCTCGACCTGCGCAAAGCGTGTGACTCTGTGAACTTGGGACTGCTGTCCGAGAAACTGCTCAAGTCGTCGCTACCATCATGGCGAAGCGATGGATTGCAGCGTTCACCAAAGGCCGCCGTGCTAAGGTTCTGTTCCAGAATCATGTATCCGATAGCATTCCAATAGCAGCCGGTGTTCCGCAAGGCGGAGTGTTGTCCCCTGTTATTCAGCCTGTATCTTGAGGACATTCCGGAGCCTCCCAATGATGTAAGGATTGTTATGTATGCCGACGACATCACCATCATGTGCCAGGATCGTGACCTGCAGATAGCCGCTAACAAGATCAGCGCCTATCTCGTCGAGTTGAAGCTCTTCCTCGATAAAATGATGCTCACAGTCTCTGCCGCAAAATCCTCTGTTTCAGTGTTCACAACGAACACCAAGGAACACAGTGCCCATCCAGATGTCAAATGGGATGGTGACCTGTTGCCAGCAGCAAAATTCCCCAAGCTGCTTGGCCTTATTCTTGATCCCTCACTGAAGTTCCACAAAAACGCGGAACAGAAACAAACAGTCGTCAAGGCTAGACTTAATATCTTGAGAGCTCTCGGAGGAACATCATGGGGAAGCAGCCGAGAGACTATATTGAGAACCTACAGAGCAATACTTCAGCCGGCTCTGGAATATGCGGCACCAGTGTGGCAGCACCTGGTGTCTGACAGCTCCTGGAATAAGCTGCAGCGTGTACAGAATGCTGCGCTTAGAATTGCTACCGGTTGTGCAAGGAGCTCCCCGGTGGAGCATCTTCACGCGGAGGCCTGCATATTGCCGGTCAAGGAGCATTGTGAACTCCAGGCACAGCAGATGTATATTAATGTTCTGAGGCAGCCGAATCATCCGTCAAAGAGAATCATGAAGCCCATAAGAGAGAGGTCGATTAGGACGCCGTTCGCCGATGCTCCTCGTAAAGTTGATGTACAGAGATGGGCCGACTCAACATGGAAAGGCTTCGTCTTCTGCGTGAGGAGCACACGCAATTTGTTCGAGGATATCTAGCAAAGGCGGCTGTGAACCCTATCTTGGGAACGGTGCCGCCTCGGGTTTGCGAGTCCGAGTCTCAACTCGGCAGACGAGCCAGATGTGCTCTTGCATCGCTGCGCTGTGGTCACTCTATTCTGCTCATGTCTTACGTCAACAAGATCGACAGCAGCCGACCAGACGCATGCCCGGACTGTGGTGCTCCCGGACACGACACGGCGCACTTGTTCATGTGCCCGAAGAGACCTACCTCCTTAACAACAATGGACCTTTGGACGAATCCTGTGAAGGCCGCCCAGTTCCTCAACCTATGACAAAAACCACTTTGAGGCTGCAGAAGAAGAAGGAGAATCCGTTCTCGCCCGGCCGTGGTGAATTCACAACCCGGTGTTTCACACACCCCAAACTGCACATCAACCCAGGGTTACCTTTCCCTTCCGAAATCGGGAGAGTTACTGACTCAGGGGCTTCGTATTCCACTAGAAGTCGGACTCCAATGTAATCTTTTTTGGCAGATTTCGGAACGCCTGAATTAGCGGCGGGTGCCAGTACTGATATAGTCTTAACTTCTGTGGGAGGTCAGAAAGTTCTTAGAAAACTAAGCGTTCACCTAAAATTTTGGTGCTATCGCAGCGGTGGGATAGGGGCACTTTGCCATCGCACTTGGGCACGCCCATTTTTCCGCGCCGCAACGACTCGCCTGATTTTGTAATGGGGAGGAAAACCCCGGGATAATGTTTAAATTGCGCGGCGTCACGAAAAAATGGGCGTGGCTAAGTGCAATGGCCAAGGGCCCCTCTCGCTGGTATAGTACCAAAATTTTATTATTTGTTAAGGAAGTGAAGAAGTTACAATGTTTTGCAAATTTTTAGATATATGAATTGACTTCTTCGCGAAGAAAGTTTTTATACGAAGTTACCAATTTTCTGGTTTAACCGTATTCCGTTCCGTTTAGGTCACTGACGAGTTGAAGGCAAATGGTGGTGTGCTGTGTGAGAAATCCATCATGTTGCTTGAGGATGGGATAAAGGCTGGATTCTTGAAACTGGACGAAAATATCCGGACGAGGCTAGATTCAGTATGTTTTCCTAGTTGGGCTGGGTATTTCATCATTTTAGGTTGCAGTTAGTTCAGGATCGCAGTGGTTCGACAGCAGTATGTGCAATGATCACGCCCACGCATATTATTATTGCTAATCTTGGTAGGTTTTTTTCTCTGCGATCAGGGTCAAGCGGCCGTTGTGTCGAACTTCGGCAAGGCTATGAACCCCCCCCCCCTCCTGGTGGATAGAAATTATCGGAAAATTCAGCGGACCCCGTCTAAAAAATTGTTTGTGGCCTGAAATTCTCAAGATCCCCACAGAAACATTCCATTCTCGCGCCAAAGTTATTGCGACCTCTCCACTTAGCTTGGTGTCACGACACAAGCCTGCTTGACCCTGTCTGTGTCAGGGTCACGCGGGGTGGTGAAATTTCACAACGGGAGAGTCGCAAGTTTTTTTGGCCCGAAATTGCAGGTCAGGGTAGATGTGAAAATTTCGGATCAAAAATTAAAATTTCTGGAAATGAGAAAAAAGAATATTTTCCACTACCAAAATTTTTTTTTGCAAAAAAGTGCCCAATTATTACACCTCGGGGGTCGCGAAAATTTGGATTTCTGAAAACATCTTCCTTGGCCGGGAGGGGGTCACTGCGATTTCGTAAAGTCACACAACGCCCTGCTTGACCCTGTCTGTGATTCCTTGTTCAATTTTGAATAGCAATGTGTTTAGGTGACTCTCGAGCTGTAGTTTCTCGTAAGGAAGAGGGATCATTTGGAACAGAGGATCATAAGGTCTGTGCTGGATTACCGCACTTATAGCTAGGTTAAAGATTTTTTTCAACCGAATTCAATTTTTCTTCTGTTTTAGCCATACCATGATAAAGAACGGGAACGAATTGTTGGTGCAGGCGGCTCTGTGATGATTCAGAGAATCAATGGAAGCTTAGCAGTGAGCAGGTATTAAATTTTAAGGTGTCAGTTGTTTCTTTTTTCATTTATACTTCTTCTTTTTTCATTATGTTCGAACAAACTACATTGAACCAACGAGCTCCATACAGGATCGAGCTGATTGAGAAATTTAACGACCTCCTCAATTTTCGTATTATGTCGAAGTTTTTAGTATCCTTCACGATTTTTTATTTCCTGAACAAAAACCTCACGACCCCAGTGGCTTGCTGTCTCGTGACACAACAACCTCTCGACCTTGGGCCCCCGCCGTAGGCGGCAGATCGGGTGTAACGTGGTCGACAAGAATCTACATCATGCGAATCGAGTGTGAAAAATCCTTCCTTTGTGGCCGAACTGATTATGCCTGTGCCGTCTGTGGCTGTCCCTGTCGATACGCTTGTAGTGCCTTGCTCGCTCAGGTCCGTAAATTCTCTCGAACTGAGCCGGCTTTGTCCGTCCTAGTCCAGCTGTGGCCGTGCCGGTCGATGCGTATTCAGTTTGTTGCTTACTGAGGTGGAAAAACCCTCCGTCGTGGAGCCGACCGCAGTGCGCTCGAGTACGCCTGCATAATCGATTGGCATGCAGCCGGCACTCTAAGGATGGTACAGGACGGCGCGCGTTCACTAGGGACGGTAGAGAATGGCTCAGGATCAATAGGATCGAGTACGGTTCAGTCTGGCCTTCGCCCGACTATGAAGAGGCTCTATCGTCGACGACGAATAAACTTAGCCTTACGGGTACGGTATGCTTTGTCGCTGTAATGAGCGACAGGCATGCAATCTAGCACAAATCGCGGTGGGACCCGCATCGGAACAAAGGCATCGGCCGTCGTAGGAACAATTGTCGCGTGTGGGTCGCAGCGACGTGTCGCGGAGGGCTGGCATACAAGATAGATTCGAAATAAATATAACAAATTGCTCCATTATCAAGTTTGATAAACTGATTGCAATTGATCTTTTTGAGTTTTAAACAGATTCAGGCGGGGCGTTGCGTAATTTTTCAAAATCGGAGCGACCCCCTTCCACCGGATCGATGGATCCAAGCATGGAGTTCGCAGAGCTAGAGCCGAATTCAAGAATTGTTCCTCAATTTATATTCCACCATCGTGTTTCCATGCCTTCTTTTTGTGCTGGAATACAATTCGTTCGTATTGTCGTGGATTTTTTAGGGCGTTAGGGGACTTCGAGTATAAGAATGTTCCTGGTTTGGAGCCAAACAAGCAGCTTGTGTCACCGGAACCGGATGTGTACGTGTTGGAAAGGCAAAAGGTGAATTGCTGTTCTCGACATTCTTAGCTATTTCTTCTTATGTCTTTGAAAGTGTTTTTATCATATTTTCTACGATTGCTCTTTCTTCCTGTTAGACTCATCATGTGTTGGGCTTGTCATCGTTGAAGTGTTTTTCAGTGTCCCAGGTGGTTCTGGGCGGACGAATTTGATTTGATTTGATTTGATTTATTACACGGTAGAACCGTGTCAAAGACAACAACAGAATAATAAAAGCACTAAAATCAGTCGAACAACAATAAACAAATGGATCAACTGACTATTAGGCATACATCGGCACCATCAAGAAAAGAGATCTTACAAACATTACTCCTGGGACAACAGATAACACTCAAGTGTCTTTTTGAATTCACTTAGTTTTCTTTCTTCTTCTTAGTTAATTCTTCAAAAATAGAAATTTGTCATGATTGCAGGACAAGGACGAGTTTTTGGTGGTGGCTTGTGATGGTATATATGATGTCATGGAAAATGAAGAACTGTGTCGGTTTGTGGAAAGCCGTCTTCATGTTTGCACAGACTTGAATCAAGTTTGTAATGATGTGGGTGACCTTTTTTGTTCGTTTTTTGTTTATTCTTCCCAAAAATGTCGGAAATGCTTCGCTGCGGTGATTAATCGGTCAGAGTTAGTGCTTGCGCTAAATCAGAAACTCCTAATCACTCGCGGAATATGGAGGATTTTGTGCCTTCTGTGATAGTTGCTCTTGAAAGAGCCGCTAACTAATGACCGAGAAATGCATTATACTATCGAAACAGGTGTTTTTCGCCAAGTTTGATTTCTGAAAATACAGTGCGTTTCATAAATTTAACAACACCTGTCGAAACACAGATATCGAGTTCCGTACAAACTTTCATTTGTTGGCATCACTACCAATCAACTCAGCGCACCCGAAAACTCTTGTTCACAAACTTACACGAAAAAGTACCAGGAGATAAGGTTACATCGCAATTATTTCCTGAAATCGCCGTTTAATAATCATAGCAACATTTTCATTCATCGAAATTTTGGTGTAAAGTGAAAACCGCCCTCAGCACATTAGTAATCCATAGCTTCTCTAAGTTTGCAAATGACTCAGGCGATTCTCGGCCCCGAGCCGCCCGACAGTTCGGCTCGTTTTCCCAACCTGTCGGTCGGCTTCTGTTTCTGTCCGGGCCACTGGTGTTGCTTTACGGGCCGCCGCTGTTGCTGTCCGGGCTGCTCCAGTTCGCCCGAACAGCAACAGCAGTGGCCCGTAGATTGGGACAACGAGCTGAACTGTCAGGCGGCTCCGATTGCTGCTCGGTGCGGCTCGGGGCCGAGAATCGCCTGAGGTTGTAAAAAAACATTTTGGCATGTGGCGAACCCATTGCGTGGGCTTCTGTGACCGTATTCATGAAATTACGGGAGCCTTCCGGGAAGGTCGTCAAAATCAACAGTTTTACGCGGCGGGCGGACTTTGGACCTTCCCGGGAGGCTCCCGTAGTTTCATGAATACGGCCACAGGTGGCTCACTTTACTCTATGCACTGGTGATGGCTCGTTCAAGGTCTTCAGTTAGAGTAGAAGTTTATACTTGCTTGAAAGTATGGCAAATTAGTGTTTCCTAGATTCCTTTCGTAACGTTCGTTTCAACAAGATAGAGCTCGGATGGATTCCCATTGGTAGTTACCAACCGTAAAACCCGTTCAGCGGGGAGGTCGCGCTTTCCGCCAGAAAGCCGAAATAATTTCTCGAATTTTGGGATAGCAAACTTTAAGGACGGGTTCACAGCACTAGCAGCTAGCTCATGAAATGCATACGTTTGGAAGTGAAGACGCCCAACTTCAGAGCTAGACTCCCCAAATCCTGGTTCTTCCATTACAGAAAATCCATTTGTTGGAGTAATTCGGTTCATTGTAAAAATCTTGCCAACAGCGAGATTAGACGTTCAATATACCCTATATGAGCCTCTGCTCAGCGGAAAGAGTCACCTCAGCTCAGAATTTGGCCAGATTTAAGCGGAAATCCAAGTTAGTCAAGAAACGTGTTTCCGGTAGTGGACGTACCATGGCTTGGGGAGTCTGGTACGGAAGCGGGGTGTCTTTGCATCCAATCATATGCATTTTATGAGCTAGCAGCAAGTGGTTGAACCCATCCTTTAAGTTTTCTAAACCAATGATCAAGAATTTGCTTCGGTATTCGGGCGATAAGGTTGGTCGACCCACGTGGGTCGCCCCACCTAGGCATGGTTTGAGCGGCAGGAAGTTACCAATGAGGATCTATTCGGGCTCTATATTGACGCGAACGTTATAGGAAGCGTCTAGGGAACACTATGTTGCCACACTTTCAGCCGAGGATGGATTTTTAATCTAACTGAAGATCTTGAATGAGCCATCACCAATGCCTAGAGTTATGTGAGCCACCAGGAGTTCAGGCAGTTGTTTGGCTCCATGCCAAAAACGGTTTTTCAGCTCATTTTCAAATTAATATGCTGTGAGCAATCTCATTATCCTCTAAAATGTTGACTACTGAAAATGCTGCCATGATTATGAAACGGTGATTTCAAAGGATAATTTCGTTGTATACTTTATATTTTGATATGTTTTCGTGTAAGTTTGTGGACAAATGTTTTCTTGTGCGTAGAGTTGAGTGGCAAATATGCCAACAGATGAAATTTGGTGCGGAACTCGATCACGGTGTTTCGACAGGTGATGCTATATTTATGAAACGCTTTGTAGTAGGACTCACCGGTGTCCTTACACTTTATGAGATTCTCCTTGAAGTATTCTGGTCCGGCTTGCTTTTGCTCTGGCTCAGACTTGAATGGAATTGTAGTTTTTTTCTGTTGAAATCGGTTTATTGCCCTCCATTTTGCGAACATCAAATAGTGTTTTTTATATTCTTTAATTCTAAGCGGCGACTTTTGCTTGTTTGAAATATTTTTTTTGCTGAGTAGTTTTTTTCCAGGTGCTTGACGCATGTTTGAGTAAAGGATCTCGAGATAACATGACAATGATTGTGGTTTGCTTCGAAGCTGCGCCATCAATTGACAAGGAGAAGGTTGCGTCCGAGCAGACGTGGAAGGAGCAGATGCTGGCGATGATCAAAGGTACGGAGGTTTTCTATGTGTTCACATAATAATGATGATGGAGGCTCGGTTGCTCATAATTGCGGGGGGGGGGGTAAAAGCCTTGCACCCACATCAAAGTTACGCATACCCAGCAGGGTCAAGCGGAGCGCTGCGCAGTTTTCCGAAATCGGAGCCACCCCCCCAACAATCGATTTTCTTCCAAAATCCAATTTTTTTGCAATCCCCCTGAGGCGCGATTTCAGGGCAGTCTAGATTTCATTACTAAAACCGTCAGACGCCGAAAATTCGTTCAGTAGTCGGGTTCAAGCGTCTAAAACCTAAGCAATGATCGATCCTTCCCTTTGGTAGCCAAAAATATTGGGGATTTTTGCGATGTCTTCACCAAATTTTTAGTTTTGGTCCGAAATTTTTGCGATCCACCCTAACCTTCATTTTCGGGTCAAAATTTTTGACCTCCCACCACTTGTTGCGAAATTTCAAAACTCCGCTTGGCCCTGTTACCCAGGGGTGCCAGTCGTGTGGCGAAAATCAGGAAACGTTTCGCACCCACGTTAGAGTTTGTAGAATAACCACTTGTGTACCAAATCTGAACGTGATTGCGACGCCACCTCTTCCCGAGGCTCATCAGACGATAAATTTTTTTCTGGATGTTTAATAAAATTTATTTCATGAGCTTAAGGCTGCATGTGCGAAAGCGAGAAAAAAATAAGCAATGAAACTTAAAGAGTTGAAGTCCCAAAACTCGAATTCATTTTCAAACCTAGAGGCGGACGTAAATTTTTACCACGTCTTTTAAAAGTTGCTATAACTTGGATGGGAACGTGGCCCCGTGGAGGTCCGGCACAACCGCCGACCTGACTCTGGTCTTATGGTTAGTTTGAGGAGTTAACAAGCGAATTGGTAGCATTTTGTTGATAGGTTGGGCAAGAATTGTTGTAGACAATTTTTAGCTGAATTCTCGAGGTTATTGCCAACGCAAACACTCAGAGAGTAGGTGCGGGCGGATCGCTGGCTTTTGGCGGGCGGATCGACATCCCCCCGCCATCCGCCCGCCATTTGCCAGCAATCCGCCCTCGATGCCGTATGTGGGTTATTCCGATGGTTCTCACCACGGTCTCCGTGTGCGGGACCACCCCACCCTAGCCGTGGGGACCATTCCCTTAGCTGCCAAAAATTATTCTCCGTCTTTTTAGTGATCCCTTAGAGTTCACTTGAAGTCACCTTTCAGGATCGGCCTCGAAATGCCGAGCGAGCATTCAGTGCGATGGAGCGCCTTGTATACCCTTCGGTTTCTTTACTCTTCGCTGGCTATCAAAGTAGTGGCGGGCGAATTGCTGCATCTCATAGCTCAGTGGACGGATAGTTAGCTATCAAAGCCCTTGTGGGCGGATCGCTGGCAGGTTGCGGGCGGATCGCCGCTTTAGAGCTTTTCGGCATATAGCCGCTTTAAGGCTTGCCGGCGATCCGCCCGCTAGCGTGATCAACTTTCCCAGGTGCCGCTATCCCCCGCCAAAACGCAGCGATCCGCCCGCGGAGACAACGGGGAGCAACGATCCGCCCGCAACTTGATGGTGTACCGCCCGCAGAGGCCTTAATTGCCAGCGGTCAGTCCGCACCTATTGTCTTGGATCTGGGATTCGCCTTATAGGGATAAAAATCCAAAGAAAGAATCTTGTCATGTTTGTTTTTCTAAACGTATCATTATAGACGTGATTGCGCAAGAGATGGCGAAGCCAGGATGGACGGAGCATGATGAAATGAGTACTGAATTTATTTTGCGGGAATTGGCGCAGCGAAATTCGTCACCGTGTGGAGGTCCTGTGCATATGCTACGTTCTCTGGCCGATCAGGTGGGTATCGTGTTGTTGTTTCATTTTTGCATTGTTTTTAATCTAACTATAGGATAAGTACAAATTTCATTTCCAACCATCATTTAAGTGGGGCCGTCAGTTTTTTTTTCTTTAGCTACGTAATTGTGTAAGGCGTTTTTTAACCCCTTTCAATATAAAATTCTGCCCTCGGGGTTGAACCAAGGTACTGCTCGGGGTGCGGAGAAGACCGACGTTACCCAAGGGATCGACATGCCAAACACCTTTCCAACGAAATTTATACCAGCTGTACTTCCAATGACGTTTTAATTCTATGTTTGTAGCTGCTGCGGAGATCTGTGATTCGTGTTGAGCGGGTTTTTTCATTTGGGCGGAAACCATCATCTGGGACATTTGCCAAACTACCGTATACGCAGCGGAACTTACCGTAGTCTATGGAAAATCGATAAATTAACCTTAGATTCGAGTTGAGGTTTCCAACTAATCTTTAGACGGAGGTTTCGAGGCAAATCTATCATTGCCTTCTGGAAATCATCAAAAGTTGCATTGTGCCCCGAAAGTTTTCTTCTATGAGAGTTCATCTGTCGAACTTGTCGACATTCCCCGAAAATCGACAACTGGATTTCAATATCATATTCAGGACCCAGAATAATCCCCAGGAGTGAGTTTTGAGTCGAATTCGAAACAATTTTCCTGATCTGCCTGAAAACACCTGGGCCCGCATTATAGTTGTACAATTCCGAAAAAACTGTCGAACGAACAAAAATTGAAGAATTTTTGTTCGAAAAATATTCGAAGGAACGAAAAATGAAAAAATGTACGAAACAATTTTGAGCGAACGAAATTTGAAAAAAATTCGTTTGAAGAAGTTTTGAACGAACGAGAACGAACGAATAAAATTTCGAAAAATCTTTCGAAATTCATTCGAAAATTTCGTTCGTGTACAACTATACTCAGAAAAATGAAAACAAGTTACTTGTAACATAAAAGGCCGAAAACAAGTTACTTGTAATATATCTGAGCCGATGTAAGTTACTTGCGACTTATCTCAGGTCATTTAAGTTACCTGTAACATATCGGCGGGATACTGCGTGGGGTGCGCCTCCGATATGTTACTAGTAACTTAAATGACTTGAGATAAGTCGCAAGTAACTTACAACAGCTTAGATATGTTACAAGTAACTTGTTTTCGATTTCTGAGAAGACACTGCGTGAAGTGCGCCTCCGATATGTTACATGTAACTTAAATGGCACAATATAAGTCGCAAGTAACTTGAATCGGCCTAGAAGATATTTACCAGGGGGATGTACGACGCTTTCGCGGGGTCAGGCTTAAGACTGGCGTTCCTGTTGGTTCAATTACCCAAGTTTGAGGTACTTGACTTTTCACCAACAGAGAAGCCCGTGCACAGCATTTTGTTGCGTAGTGTGTGGTCTGGGACGCGCCCTCTGTGTCGCTTGTCGTCTGCGTTACGTGATGGCCACCCATAGTGAAAATTGGAATGTAAGTTACATGTAACATAAGTGTAACTTACATGTAATATAAATTTAAGTTACATGTAATATAAATGTATGTTACATGTAATATAAATGTAAGTTACTTGAGACATTCAAGTATGTTACATTTATATTACAAGTAACTTGTTTTGATTTTTCTGAGTATAGCCCGTATTCATGAACGACTTACCCGCGAGGTAAGGGTAAATGTTACTCGGAATCTCTGCATTTCCTGTGCTCTATCCGTCTGTCTCGCTTTTCCGCGGAGAAGCGAGACAGACGCATAGGGCACAGGAAATGCAGACATTCCGTTCATGCATATGGGCCCTGGTGGGTGTACCATTACCTTAGCGCCCAACTGAGGAAACCCGCCATAACTCGGTTCAGAGAAGGCAGGAGCAACTACAAACATGGATTTGAAAACGTCATTGGAAATACATCAACTGGAAACGGCGGTTGCTACCAGCTGTCGATCCCTTGTCAGACCTCCCAAGAGAGCGATTTGACCAGTTTTTCGGCGGTTTTAGACCCCCCCACAGGAACGCGACTTGGTGGTTTTTCTCTAATTTGAGGAAGAGGACAATTTCATATTAATTGGAAGGTACTGTGCTTCTGTGGCCCAATTCTGGTCCGCAGTTGCGTCTCGACACGCTTTGCGGCCGCACGCGCTCGAGTCTGTCTAGTTTCGAGCGCCAAAGCCGCCTCGATGTGGCTTTTTTATACAGCTTGCTCAATTTTTTTTAGTTTCTAGTTTCTAAAACCCAGCTAGAGTCAACAGATCTCATCCGACTCGGGAGCGTGCGGCTGCAAAGCGCGTCGAGACGCAATTGCGGACCGGAATTCGGCCCATAGAAGCACAGTGTAATCGAATTCTTCGTTAAAGAAACTGATTCGGACTGGGTATACCTCTATTCAGAATAGTCTACTTGGGCTTTCAGCGGGGCTCAGACCCTTCTCCACCACTCCACAGCTCAGAGCTCCATATACCGCGCCGAACTCGGATTGTAGAGCTCACTAGGGAATTACACTATTTCCCATTAAAAGTGCTTCAGCGAGGTTTTAGGTGCACCTGAGGAAGTAAAATAAACGATTCTCGTTTAGGTATTGACGGAGAAAGGCATCAAGCACGACTAGCGTCTATAGCATTCACATTAGCATCATTTTTGATTGTCTGGTCGTTCTTTGAAATGTGTTGCGATCGCTAATATTTCGTCAATTCTCGTGTGTATCAATGCTTATCATCATCATCATCATCTGTTTTATACTGTTATTTGAGAATCTGCTCCGATGAACTATGCACACATACGCACGCAGGCAGGCACATTCGCTGAGTACAACTTTGCAGCCAGCTTTTTCCCACTATTTTTCTGTATCGGACGCGCGCGGGTGCTGTTTTCTTCATATTGCACTAAGTTTTGTTTCGTGTCAATACGTTGTCAATTTCTTCCTTTTCTTGTTTTGTAGAGTTTCGCCCGTTTCAAATGTGTTGTTTTGTTTTGTTGCAGTGCTTACTGCGATATTCATCACTTTTTTTCGTGAGAATTCTAGAAGAAAGTGGTTGCTAAGGGTGAGGTTTATCCTCTAAGGCTGGTTTTAAATCGCTGATTCCGTATATGGTCTCCGTATCAATTTTAGTCCAGTGAATGGATGAGGCGCGGTTATTGCGGCTAGCCGTGCGGCGTTTGTGGCACCACTGTTCAGCGACGATCGATACCGCCACCCTATCCATTCAATGGACAATATTTCACAAAGAGACTGTACATTAGCGAGCAGAAATATACGGACATGCGCTTTTTTCAAATATTAGGTTGAAGCGAAGGTTTGTTTACTGCCGCTTGACTCTGACGGTTTTTAAACCTTTCAGCGCTGGTCCGTTTGCCAAGTGCGATATACCTATCGAAAGCACGAATTCTTCTCTATCTAGCGCTGCCTTCCACTTGGGCCAAAGCCTGCTCATTTGCGCAATATACTGTGCTTCTCTGGGCCAAATTCCGGCCCGCAATTGCGTCTAGACACGCTTCGCGACCGCACGCGCTCGAGTCAATCGAGTTTCCAGCGCGGAAGCCGTCTCTATGTGGCTTTTTTATACAGTTTTCTCCAATTTTGTTCAGTTTTCAGTTTTCAAAACCCGCCTAGAGTCAGCAGATCGGCGGCTGCTGCGCTGGAAACTCTTCCGAATCAAAAGCGCGCGGCCGCAAAGCGTGTCGAGACGCAATCGCGGACCGGCCCAGAGAAGCTCAGTATGCTATGATTCAGGGGTAATTTTCAGAATTGAGTATCCTTGGGTGCTTCGGTTTACTTTGAGGTAAACCATCAAACCTGCACAAGTTCACAGAATATTTGAGGCAAATTAGAATTAGATGATAGCGTTTCTGCGGAAAATTTCAACGCAGCGTGATTATTGATTTTTAGCGGATTTTGTAGTTTTCCAACTTCGGTATTTTCTGGTTTATCCGAGAGGTTCCGGCCTCGAAGCTTCGAAGTTATGTATAATGGCCACTCAATAGTTAGGTATCCACTCAATAGTTTTTTTCGTTAATTGTCGATCGTTTTTTTTTTCGAAAATCGGTAAAAATGTCGAAAATCGAGTTTCCATAAAAAATCGATAATTGCGCTACACTTAAATCTGAAGCTTCGAGGCCGAAACTTCTCAGATAAGCCAGAAAAGGCCGATGTTGCAAAATCACAAGATACGCTAAAAATCAATAATTGCGCTCCGTCGAAATTTTCCGCAAACACTGCCATCTAGTTTTAAGGTGGCTCGAAAATCTTGTCAACTCTGGCAGGTTTGATGGTTTACTTCAAAGTAAATTGAAGCACTCAAAGATGCTCAGTACTGACGATTACCCGTGGGTAATAGCATATATTTCGTAAATGAGCAGGGTTTGGCCAAACTGGAAGGCAGTGTTAGCTAGAGAAGAGTTTGTGCTTTCGATCGGTATATCGCACTTGGCCGGAGGACCAACGCTGAAAGGTTCAAAAATCGTCAAAGTCAGGCGGCGGTAAACATTCACTTCAAACTAGTATATCGGCAGTATAAACCGAAAGTTAATCCTGAACGGTGAAATTGTCATCCGTTTAGCCCGAGTGCTTCCAAACGAGCTTTAGGGGATATACACATCTCACAGTTAACCACTTTGACCTTGTAAGATGTAGACTGAATGCAAAGGATTGTATAATTTTATTCATGCATATGTTAGTCATCGTATATTTTCAACACGAGTGATGTTGTGACATCTTTCCAACAGGATATGCGCTCCTTCCCCTAGTGCATACTTCCCGCGGCGAGCGACGCGGCGACATCGTGTTTGGCATAGATATCGACAGAAAATCAACATAGATCTAATGCGCTGTCGCGTGTCGCCGCAACTGTGTACTAGGCCTTAGCGTGTTCGCATACGAAGCCCCCCCCCCCATCCGAGTGATTGACGAACTCTGGCAAGTGAGTCGTATATACAGCCCAGTTTCACAAGGAAGGTAAGACGTTGAGACGTCGGTTAGTGTATACATACATACATGCATACAGTCAGACAGGCAGACAATGTTAGGTTATATAGACTGAGAGAGAAGAATGTTTCATGTGGAACAGTTATTTCTGTTTTTTTATCCGATTTTTATTCATTATTTCACTATTTGATCATGCTCGAAGAGGTGTTCTTGTTCCTTCGAATACGCATAAACGATTATTTTTCTCCGTTGCGCAGATATGTTTTAAGGTGTTACGAAGGGCACTGTATGTCTTCATGGTAAGGAAAAGAAACTTTGTTGTCAAGACCACGAGGCACGGTTATGGGCGTGGCCGGAGGATTGTTCTAGCAACGTTTCAATTTATCGCTTTTTTTTACCGCAAACGGCTCCAGGATATGCGGATTGATTGTACAGAAAGGCGGAGGCTTCGGGCCCAGTTCGGCTGGCTACTCAGAAAAATGAAAACAACCTACCTGTAACATAAAAGGCCGAGAACAAGTTACTTGTAACATATCTGAGCCGATGTAAGTTACTTGTGACTTATCTCAGGTTATTTAAGTTACATGTAACATCGGCAGGATACTGCGCGCAGTGCGCCTCCGATATGTTACATGTAACTTAAATGACTTGAGATTAGTCGCAAGTAACTTACATCAGCTTAGATATGTTACAATTAATTTGTTTTCGGTTTCTGAGAGGATCCTGCGTGCAGTGCGCCTCCGATATGTTACATGTAACTTAAATGACAAAATATAAGTCGCAAGTAACTTAAATTGGCCAGGAAGATATTTTCAAGGTTGATGTACGTCGCACTCACGGGGTCAGGCTTACGACTGACGCTTCTGTTGGTTCAATTACCCAAGTTTGAGGTACTTGACGCCACACCAGCAGAGAAGGCCCGGCACAGCATTTTGTTGTGTAGTGTGTGGTCTAGGTCACGCCCTCTGCGTCGCGTGTCGTCTGTGTCACGTGATGGCCACCCATAGTGAAAATTCAAATGTAAGTTACATATAACATAAGTGTAACTTACATGTAATATAACTTTAAGTTACATGTAATATAAATGTATGTTACATGTAATATAAATGTTAGTTACTTGAAACATTTAAGTAAGTTACATTTATATTACAAGTAACTTGTTTTGATTTTTCTGAGTATGTGCCGCGCGCGTCGCTATTAGCCAGCCGGCCTGGGTCCTAAGCTTCTCCCTTTCTGTGAATTCGTACAACAAGCCGACTCCGGATTTAACCATGTATGGGGTTCTCTTCGTGGAGGATGGCAGACTTGGAACTAGCGTGAGCAGTCGCGATTCTGCGATTGATCTTCTTGAGCGCCTTAGTATCTGTAACGTCGGCATGGATCGTGGAGAGAGTTTGCGTTCACTGTTGAAGGCTGGCGCAAATTCGGTTCCATATGCTAAAACATATCCTCTGTTTCCGAGTGAAATCTGTTTCCGTTCATCGCGTGCGTCTGCGCGCGAACGCTGCGTGTTCTTCTCCCCACACTTTCTCGCTGTCTTTACCCTCGCTCCGCACAAGCGCACGAGGAAAGAGTGAATTTGGCTGGGAACCAGAGTATAGGTGCACCGAATTTGCGCCGCCCTTCAACAGTGAACGCGAAGTCTCAGCACGATCCATGCCGATGTTATTGTTATCTGTTTCTTTCGCAGTCTCTTAAGACGTTCCATAAGTGTTCTAAAGCCGCGTCGGGACAGGGGCTCTCTACACACGGAGGGAGGAGTTGTCCCGTGTTTGCAGTTTGAAACGTCACGCCACCCAATGCGAGGGAAGTGGTCCCGAGTGGAATTAGAGCCGCGATAGGCGGGACAACTCCTCCGTCGGTATGTAGAGAGTCCCTGACCCGCCGCGTCGATCTTATTTAGTAAGCACCACCACCACCTGGGCTTCTTTCGAGTCAATACTCTGAGAGTTTTGGCCGAGAAATAGCCGCGAAATGCCTGCTTGCCGCGAAACAGCCGTCTAATAATGCTCGCCACGAAATAGCCGAGAAAGAATGCTCTCCATGCAGATATACGGCGCATTCCAGAGGCATGAATCATGAGATGTCAGCACCTCCGTCGGTTCAATCACCCAAGTTTGAGGTACATGGACCTCGTACCCTCTATAAACCGTCGAAATTCACATCATTCGAGGCGCGAGCGGCGCGCGCGTCGCCTTGGTCTCCATCTGCCCTACGCTCTCTCACTGTCTCTAACCTCCTCTCCGCACCAGCACGCGTAGGAACCAAGTGAATTTCACCGTTTTATAGCCTATACAACCTCTGGAGGCCCCGCCAACCGCTGGCGGCCCCAGATGGTGGCTCGGCGAGCCGGCGACGTTTGCCTCTTGGTTACTTTTGTTTACTTCTAGTTGTTTCTCGGTTAACCTTCGGCTATTCCTCAGCTACTTCTTGTTTGTTGGAATAGCCGGGAAATAGCCCACCAGGAGCCGCTGCGGAGCCTGGTGGGCTATTTCGCAGCCAAAACTCTCATAGTAGTGTCCACGTGGTGTCTGAGTTCACCTTACGATCGAACCTCTATTCCATTGGCCATGCTTTTATTCCTTCTAGTACCTAAAGTTTTTTTAGAAATTAAATTTGAAACATATTTTTTTCATTAGGTAAAGGCTATAAAACTGTGAAATTCTCATGGTTTTCGCGCGTGCTAGTGCGGTGCGGAGGTTAGAGACAGTGAGAGAGCGCATGACAGACGGAGGGAGCAGAATCGCTTGCGTCATGAGTCGTAAGAATTACGACGCTTTACAGAGGGTAACAAGTTTTCTAGGTCCCGTTGGACCTATAATTCTCTTTTTAAGGGAGAGAATCAATTTTGGTGTTACTGCAGGAAGGCGATTCGACGATTAGGCGGTGCGGGCGGATCGACATCCCCCCGCCAGTAGCCAGCGATCTGCCCGCCACTAGCCAGCGAGCCGCCCGCCATTAGCCACCGATCCGCCCTCGATGCCACATAAGGGATATTCCAATGGTTCCCACCACGGTCTCCGTGTGCGGGACCATCCTCTCAGCTGCCAAAAATTATTCTCCGGCTTCTGAGTGATCCTCAGAATCGGCCTCGAAATGCCGAGTGAGCATTCAGTGCGATGGACTTCGGGTTGTTTACTCTGAGCATGATACTGATACCAGAAAAGAACTCGTCAATGATTGTCAAGTTTCACCGTGTAAAATTTGAGCGGGCGGATCCCTGGCTATCAAAACAGTGGCGGGCGGATCTCTGGCAGGTTGCGGGCGGATAGCCGCTTTAGAGCTTGCCGGCGATCCGCCCGCTAGCGTGATCAACTTTCCCAGGTGCCGCTATCCGCCCGCCAAAACGCAGCGATCCGCCCGCGAAGACAACGAGAGGCAGCGATCCGCCCGGCGAGGTCACGATTGGCAGCGATCCGCCGGCAACTTGCTGGCGTACCTCCCGCAGCGGCCTTGATTGCCAGCGGTCAGTCCGCATCCATTGTCTGAGTAGATCTGAAAACGAGGCACTAAAGTATTCTACGTGTGCGGTCGTGGACCACCCGTCTGCCGATAACTCGGCATCATATTGCTGGGGTCAACGCTGTGGCAATACGGCTACAACAATTATTCGAATACGGCTTACGACCCTCGTATGGTGGGGTCAGTGGGTTGTTTCCTCAAGAAAAACATTTAAATTTAAACCGCGGCTGGCGCGGCAGTTTAAATCTCGGCGGTGGGATTTAAACCGGTGCGCCAGCTGCTGTTTGAATTTAAATGCTTTTTCTCGAGGAAGCAAGCCACGGACCTAACTGTAAATAACGCTCTCAGAGAAAAGCGTGCACGTTCTAATCGAACAAGTTTGGCGCGTGTTGCGCTTGGCCGTGTCCACACTTCCATCGCGGCGCGTTGATTTGACATTGGCTGGTTTTGATCGAAGTCGCGACGCGCGTCGATCCGTATTTAAAGCATGTCATTGCTTCGCTACGCGATAGAAGTATAGAAAACCTGGCCTAAGTACGTATAGATTATTGCGAGCTCACTACGAAGTCAAAACACTTGGCGAATTACCGAAAGTTTTCAAATGTTCTCTCAAAGATATAGCCTAGCTCCCTCATTTCTAGTCGGTCGAAGTATGGCTTATCGAGCTTATCAGGTCAAAATATCCTTATCACTTATATTTTGCTATGACCGACCGCTCCGCTACTTGCTCCGCCCGGATTAATCCGAGCGAGGTAGGCTTTATATTATATACTGTGCTTATCTGGGCCAAATTCCGGTCCGCAATGGCGTCTCGACACGCTTTGCGACCGCACGCTTCCGAGTCAGAAGCGCTTCCAGCGCCGCAGCCGACGATCTGCTGACTCTAGGTGGGTTTTGGAAACTGGAAACTGAGAAAAATTGCAGAAAATTGTATAAAAAAAGCCAATTCGAGTCGTCTTTGGCGCTGGAAACTCGATTGATTAGAGCGCGTGCGGCTGCAAAGCGTGTCGAGACGCGATTTCGGACCGGAATTTGGCCCAGATAAGCACAGTAGTCTGGTCCGTGGCTTGTTTCCTCAAGAAAAAACATTTAAATTTGAACCGCTGCTATTCAAATCTTACCGGCGGCTGGCTGATAAATACCAACCAGCCGCTGGTGAGATTTAAACCGCTGCGCCAGCCGCGGTTCGAATTCAAATGTTTTTTTTGAGGAAACGCCACGGACCTAACCATACTTCCCATGACAGCAAAGTGCATATTAGCTATATCGATTTTTGGTTGATCTAGTTGGTAAATGCTACGCTGTGTGGTAGCAGAGAGTATACTGCATCTACTAGAGCGAAATTCTTGTCCACAGTTGCGGGCAACCGCTCTTGCCACACACAGCTAGAAAACGATCGTGCCGGGACCTCGTGGTCTCAACATGATTTTGCGTTGCGTGCGTGTCGCTACAGCTGCCATCTGCATCGGAGTTTCCTCTTGATAAGGACAGTAATATGGGGCTTAAGCTCTAATTATTTATTTATTGTTTGCGCTCGTAGGACGCTACAAAAACATCGTACATAAAAAAATCGAATAGCACCAAAAATGTGAACATTAATCAAAGAAATTAAAACCAAAAGGCGAGCTTCGAAAAAAAAAATCAAAAACTTTTTCAAAAAGCAGTTTATGCAGAAGTGTGCGGGAGGACATAGGGACTGCACGCCGCAGGTAATGGCTCATTGAGACGTAGACTGAGGGAGAATACGTGGAACCGATGAACAACTACAGGCCATAAAACGGCCGAATTCTCACGGTCGACTGCGGACTACGCGCTGCGTGACCGCACGCGCTCGGAATAGGACAGGTTCCGGCCGCCGCGCGCGGCGCCGATCAGCAGCTGTGGTGGTTTTTTTTTAAATTTATTCCCGAAACGAAACATATGGAAACATCAACAAACATTACAAAAAACACTAATCTAACGAAAACAAAAGAATACATTTAAAAAAAACCCACCACAGCAGCTGATCGGCGCCGCGCGTGGCGACCAAAACTCGTTCTATTCCGAGCGCGTGCGGTCGCGCAGCGCGTAGTCAGCAGTCGACGGTGAGAATTTGGCCGTTTTATGGCCTGTATGCGTCAACTATATTTTTCTGGCATAGAATAGCTTCTCAACAACTGATGAAACCAGAAATAGGGGAAGTTCAAAGGCTGTGTTCACGATAAAAACGGTTTTCGAGTTTTCACCGGAAATCGATTGTACCAGGATTCATTGTAACAATAATGGAGAAAGAACGGCTAAAAACGAGCCATAGATAGCCCTATACGGCCCTCAAACTTGTATGAGCTATGCCCCACCCGCCCATTTCCTTGTTGGCCGTTGAGGAAGTGGGCGGGGCTGGCATAGCAAAGCCAACTTTGAGGGCCATATATGGCTATTTATGGCTCGTTTTAGCTGTTCTTTCGCCATTATTAGTGCAGTGGACCTCGGTATATTCGATTTCCGGTGAAAACTCGAAGACCGTTTCCATCCTAAACAATACCTTTAATCTAGATCCATCTGTATAAGCCCATGTGTCTGGCTAGCTTGGGCCCGTCAGTTGTGTACACGTTTCTCCACAGTCGTAACTTCTTATCTGTATGTGCCTACAGCATGTTCGGCAATGAGTCGCCAGTGCAGCCTTATCGTGTTCCGGTTCTGATCAGCTTGGGACATCTCTCATTTGAATTATTTCAGTTAACATCAGGAAATCGTCATGAGCTTAATTATTGACGAGGATGCTTCCTCGAATGCAGTTGCCCAGCAGGAGGAGAGCAATGGTTCTGTGGGTTTCGACAATTTTTTTTACAAACCGTTAGCATTTAGTTTAGTAACTTTTTATGTAACTAAGTTGATCTTTGTTCACTTTTTGTCGATTATGGGCTGAGTACACGAAAAGGGAGGAGCTTTGGACGACTTTGCGTGGGTAATCGCTACGCGCGCTGCGGAGAGCTGCTGCGTTCACGTTACTTTTGGGAGGCAATGCGCTTCGCGTTCTGCCAGCCGAACTCGTCCGAGGCTCCTCCTTTTCCGTGTACTCGGTCCAAAGCCGCAGTTACGATCTAGGTGTATGAATTTATTTATTTAAATCAGCGTTGTGTGTGGTTAAGGTGAATGAGCCGAATTCGAAGAGAAGAAGAAATGTTAGCGGAGAAAATGAAGAAGAGGACGAAGGAGGCTCAACTAAGGTGTGAGTTTTTCAAGTAAGGTAAGATTGTATGGAGGATTTTGTTTTTGGAATTTATTTTTCCCGTTCAAGGATGGAGGCCGTCGACCACCGTTCACGAGATCACATACGATTCAGAGAAGTGGAGGGAAGTTCCATCTGCTAATTGGAGTAACTGGAAGCGTGGCTGTTATAAAACTGGAGGAACTTATTAAGAAGTTGTACGAGAGTTGTCCATCGAACAAACTTTTGATCAAGGTGAGAAGGAAATTCCATGAAATCACCCAATATGGAGGTTACATAGCATAACATAACATGGCATCACACAACAACATGAAATTTACCATAAACTCAAAATATCCTTCATACCCGTTTTGCAGCGAGCCGCGTCTTGCACACGTGGTGCGCGCGTAAGGGGTCGTTTATACTCGCACCGCCGAGCTACGCGACGAAATGCAATTCCATGATACTGATCACGCGGGGCGGCGCGATCAATATTATAGAATCACACTTTGCTGCGCCGCTCGGCGGCGGAAGTGCAAACAACCTCTAAGCCATGGGGTAACGAGGGGATTACTATTGATCGAATGGTATCGCGTTACGCTGTAGCGTCGCGGCTTCCTATAAAAATGACATGGTGGATAACAAGAATAACATAACCTGACATGGTTCGCTTGACATGACATCGTACATCATAAGATATCATGATATAACATGAAATATTTTTTGTTCAGGTTGCCGCCACTAAGGCTTCGCTAACGCTGCTGGAGACTCAGGATTGTACATAACATAACATAACATAATATGATATCACATAACAACATAAAATGTACCATTAACTCGACATATCCTTCATGACAGTCTCGCAGCAAGCCGCGTCGTATACACGTAGCGCACGCGTAAGAAATGAGGTAACGAGGGCGATGACTATTGATCGAATGATATCGCGTGACGCTGCTGCGTCGTGGCTTCCTATATAGATGACACGGTGTTTAACACAAAAATCACTACATAACAGGGCTTGATAGTCATGACATCGTACATCATAAGATATAATGACATAAACTGAAAGAGTTTTCGTTCAGGTTGCCGCCACTAAGTCAGCGTTGACGCTACTGGAGACTCAAGATTTTGAGCTTGATGAGGTGATATATGAAGATAGAGACGAGTGGTCGATGTGGAGGGGACGTGGAGATTCTGTACTGCATATTGGTACGTTTTGTGCTATGTTGTTATGCTATGTCAGGTTATGTGCTTGTATGTCATGTTTTGTCTAGAACTGCGAAAATGGGCGGATGCTATGCTGATTGCTCCATTGGATGCAAATAGTCTTGCCAAGATTGCAGTTGGAATCTGCGATAATCTCGTTACGTCCACGGTAAGTCTTGCTAGCGAGGTTGTTATGAATGTAGCAGTAACCTTTCCTTACCTTAGGTTCGAGCTTGGGACCCTAGGAAGCCGCTTTACTTCGCTCCAGCCATGAATACTATGATGTGGGAAAATCCTTTGACGTTTCAACACAGGAATACACTCAAGGATCTTCTCAGATATAAGGTGACTCTTGGATATTATCACCTAAACGCGGCTGAACCTCTGGATCACTAAATGAAGACGTCAAAAACCAGTCAAAATTACCGTATTTGAACTATAGATATGGAGTGTTTGTGTTTTGGGGGCGGGATTTGGCAAAAATGGGCGGAGTCCAGACGCTTGGACGGCCGAAATATGGCCGATTTGGCACTTTCTCTTGAGTTTTTTCTTTCGCTTCTCTGATTCTCATATGTAGGTATCCTTTGAGTTTAGGAAATCCCTCCCATGGAAAAAGAGCTGATGTGTGGCGACACAGGTATGGGCGCGATGGCTACCACTACAATGATCGCGACAGTGATAGCTACGATTGTGCGGAACCGATTCGCAGTTTATACTCCGGTTGTAGCGGACCCTGCTGAATAACTTACCTCTATCTGTATGTAAAATTAACTCTTGAATAGGGCATGTAAGATCTGAAGAATTATCGATACTTTTTTTTTAATTTCTGCCATCATTTTTTTAATCGAAAGCAGTGAGCTTCTCTGTGTTATTGTACAGTTTGGAAGGTGGCTTGTGCATTGTTTTTATAAAAGTGTTGTACCTCAAACTAGTTTTGTTTGTATACATACGTCTTCGAGCGGTTTGTCTTTTCCTGGAAATGCTGTTTTTCGAAGATTTACGGGCTTTAGGTCGTATTTTCAGGTGCCCATTAGGTTTGTATAGATACTTTGTAGAGTATGTGGATTTTCGGCTACGGGTCGTTACTGTGGAATCCTAACTTTCCGTTTGTGCAGGTTTGTAGAATATTGTTGGTAATTTTGCATTTCTCTAGACTTGGGTGACAACCGACTGTTTGCATACAAATACAGTCTGTGTCAAATCGAAATTCTCATGAGCTCCGCGCGTGTGGTTACGATTAGATACAGCGGAAGAGCGGAGAGGGATGCGTATCCTTTGTTTAGGAGTAAAATTTATTTCCGTTTGTCGCGTACGTCTGCGCGCGTATTATGCGTCTCCTCCACCGCACTTTCTCGCTATGCCTCGAATCCCCTATAAGCCGGTTGTAGTGAGCTCGAGGGTGGATCGATAATGGTGCTGCAAACACCATTCAAGCTGTTTCACTGAAGTATAATGAAGAAATTTAGGTGGCAGTGAATATATGGGGCATCGTTGGAGAATTGTCATTATTCGATTCTCCGATTTTCGGCTGGGATACAGTCGTCTATGAGCGGCTCAAGCCGGTTACGAACGGATCAAACCGGCTACAGCTGTTCTCCAACAATCCATGATGAAGGTGTTGTGTACGAATGTTGAATACGCGAGCTAAACGTTGCCGATTCATCGACGGTCATGTCGCCATCTGAGTCTAAGTTCGCTCAACTCTCTGGTCCCGGTTCTGAAATCCGGTTCGAAAGTCATAATGCCTCGGTTATTGTTAGTCGGAAGATTGGCCGTAGCAGTTGTGGATGGACGTAGCCAGCAGTGTCCGCTTCTGTCGATTTTTATAGGAAAAGTTGGAGGAGCGAGGACGAAAAAACACCCGATGTAGCCGGCTACATCAAACGGAAGTGGCCGACTTGGTCGATATGTATAATATGAAAGACCTGGCTGGAAAAAGGGGTCCCCTGAGGTCAGCAGTATTTCAGTTGGTAAGGTGCAGCCTATCTTCCAACGGTGTGGGTTCCATCGGTGGCGTCATCTCTCGGGCAGGCTCCAGCCGGCTTCATCAGTTTCCCTCCCGCGACAACTGCTCCTACGACGGCCGGTGCCGTAACTCCGATGCTGGTCCCACCGCGATTTATGTTAGATGGCACACGCCCATGACAGCGACAAACTATGCCATACCCCTTACGTGCAATTCCAGATGGCTACGACGGGCTCCAGCCCAGGGTCAAGCGGGGCGTCGCGCCATTTTGAGATCAGAGCGAACCCCACCTTCACCATCAATTTTTTTCCAAAATCGAAAATTTTTGCGACCCCTCCCCCCGAGGCGCGATTTCTGGGCAGTTTATATTTGGTTACTCAAAGTGTCAGGCTAAAACTCAGTAGTTGGGCTTAAGCGTCTAAAACCTGAGCAATGCTATACTCTGTCTGAAACGAGATGGCAAGCGAAGAGTACAAAAAACAGCGCTTTTTTTGCGTCTCTGACGTTTTTGGATTACGATAAGACGTCGCGTACGCAAATCACGCAGCCTGTCGCTTCGTAATCTAAAACAGAATTCAAAGAGCTTTTTCTCGTTCTCACGTTCTGAAACACTTTAACTGCCATGTAAAGAAGAGTATCTGCTTTCAGAGTGAGTATCACGAGCATTTTGAGCGAAAAGAACGCGAAAGATTAATGAAGTATAAGAAAAAAAAGAAATGGGAACGTGAAAAAATTTGTTGAATACTGTATTCGGATTGTGGTAAGACATGCTGCGTGATTTGCGTGCGCGACATCTTACCGTAATCCAAAAATGTCAGAGACGCTGAGGGAGAGCTGCTTCTTTGGACTCTTCGCTTGCCCTTTGTTTGGGACAGGATTTCTCGGATATCCTGACAAAATTTTCATTTTTGGACCGAAATTTTCGCTATCCCTCCTAACTCCCACTTTCGGTCCGAAACTTCTGCGGCCCCCATCCCCGTTGCGGAATTTCGCAACCCCGCTTGACCCTGCTCCACCCGACCCCACTGGGTTTGTTCACATCATTCTCCTTTCTTTTAATACGTATCGACCGGGCGGACAACAATGACCAGGGCCCAACATATACTGAGGTCAACCGAAATCCGCACATCTGCAGGCGAAGTGGAAGTGGTGGTGCCATCGCAGCAGGGGGGGGGGCACTGGGCCATCGCCCTTGGCCACGTCCATTTTTCCGTGCCGCCGCACAATTAGAACACCTATCCGGGGTGTTCTCTGCTTCCAAAATCGGAAGAGTCTTCGCGGTGTGGAAAAACACGCGTGGCTAAGTGCGATGAGAAAGTGCCCCCCCCCTGCAGCGATAGCACCTGAGCGGATGGTTGAAGATTTTGCATGAATCTCGAAGTGACAGACTTGCCATCAGTTGAGCGATAGCGCTTGTGCTGAAATTGTTTTTATGCGTATTGATCTCCAACCGACCGTTTCTGATTCGCCTGTAGATGTGCAACTTTTGCTGGATTACACTATTTCTGTATGGCTTGCATCCAAGAGTTGAGGGAGGACTTCGTGGATTCTTGTTGAGAGCATTTCAGAAGGTTCCTGGTGTTGTTTGTGGATATGCGAGACGATTTTGGCAATTGAGCCCTGATCATCGTGGAACACCTGAGCGGGTAATTCTCAGCAATATTGTAATCATGGAATGAGCCACAGAGTTTACAGCAACATTTTTTTTTAGCCCGGCCGCACAGTCACTTTGGTACCGGATGATAAGGTGGGGTTTCTCTGCAATTAGTCATTTTATGTTCAAAGACTATATGTTGCAGTCAGTTTGCTGGGGAATAGCCTTCAAGGTGGCAGAAGAGCATGTTGTCAGAACTCGAGAATATTTGGACTTCCGTGAAAAGGCTGGATATTCGGTGAGTAAATTCTCTCGGGCTGTTATTCTTGGCTTATAAAATCAACTGTGTGGTTCAATTTTTTTCAGCTGGTGAAAATGACATTCAGGCCTGATGATGCGGCTATGGAACCATTTGAAGTAGAAGTGGGTTGCGTTTTTTTTTTCGAAAAATAGGAGTGATACGATTTGGTGAGGCTTTTTAAGGCATACATGTCGTATGGAGACAAAGAGCATCACGCTGGACCGAGTGAGTTGGAGGAAATCTGTCAGACAGTATGTTTTATATACTTTCAGTGGTCTTAAGAGGTGTTTCTGGGAAGCCTAAACCCTTTTTTTTTTCGGCTATCAAAAACCGTTGAAATCGCTCAGAGGGTTGCTTACTCATTCATTGATAGCTTTCTGTTCAGATTCTGGTTACTGAAAAAGATAACATGGCTCTATACGAGGAGCTCTCATACATGAATCATCTTACACACAGCCGCTGGCAGTTTGGGTGGCACGAATGCAATTTTCCCTCATCAGGGACTGATCCCAGCCCAAATAGGAGTTTAAAAAAATGGACCGTTGAGTGTTGTCGGGAAGGTAAAAAGAAACAGTTGAAAGTTTGATTAATTTTCCTAATGCACGAGAGTAGATCAAAAACTGCAAAAATACAATTTATGGAAGTTTTTTGCCGCAACTGCAGTTTAACGTCGCAGTGCACGTTATGGTATGTTTACACAAGGTGCTGAGTTAATCGCAAAACGCTTGGCTCCGGGCGAGATTGAACCAGCATGTGCCCTTTCTGGGGAAGCGCCTTATCGCACTGCACCACCGCAGCCCCAGCGCCGCTCCCACTCAACTGCTCGGTAAATCTTCACCGAAGCAATCATCTTTTTTTACCGCCTAACGGGATGAAACTGGAATACCGTCATAGACTATATAACTATATAAATTTAAAGTAATATAATAGAAAATATATAAAATAATAAAAAATATGACTATATAAATATATAAAAAGTTATATAGTCTATGACGGTATTCCTGTTTCATCCCGTTATGCGGGTGAAAGGATGATTGCTTCGGTGATGATTTACCGAGCAGTTTAGTGAGAGCGGCGCTGGGGCTTCGGTAGTGCAGTGCGATAAGGCGCTCCCCCGGAAAGGGAATATGCTGGTTCAATCTCGTCCGGAGCCAAGCGTTTTGCGATCAACTCAGCACCTTGTGGAAACATCCAAAAAATACAATTTCGTGGATTTCAGAAGTTTGAACATTTTTGGCCAAATCTTTGTCCAGGGGAGTTATTTGGGGAGCAGAACACGAATGTGGTTTCCAATTTTAGTTTTTCAAAGGATTACTGTAAGTTACAGTAAGAAAAGTGTCATTTCTCTACGGTAACCTACCGTAGTCTTCCGAAAAACTAAAAATGGAACTCATATGTATTCGTGTTTAGCCC
Source organism: Aplectana chamaeleonis (assembly GCA_029168955.1). NCBI lineage: Eukaryota > Metazoa > Nematoda > Chromadorea > Rhabditida > Cosmocercidae > Aplectana > Aplectana chamaeleonis. The sequence continues at coordinate 2,423,741 of JAPDOI010000007.1, read as the reverse complement.
CAAGTTACCACTTCGGAGAAAGTATGGGCTGAAAACGTTCGATTTACTAAAGTCAAAAAAATAGTCGTTTGTGATCTACCTAGGTGCATGAGGGAAATTGAGCGAACTTCAAATTGTTTGTTTTCGTCTCCCCCACGACATTCACCAGATTATTTTTCGAAACTCTAGTCTGCGCTGAGATCATTCCCTAGTCAGTTTCTTTTTCAGATTTAGTCAAACGTTTGTCTTCAGATAGCTCGGTGCGACGGTCCATCCGGATCGAATATAGAATATGCTCTACTGTTAGCGGAGGTCTTGCATAAACAGGTATCGTTTTACCATTTCGGATATATCGTCAATTTCTGGATGGGGAGAAGCCGCGACCCTCCTTGGCGCGGAAGATCGCGAGCGGGAAAGCTAAGGATGGATGGGTATTGATCGAATGGTTTTGCGTCCGATTGCTGAGCGCGGCTCCCTACTTGACAGAGACTGACGATATACCCATGAGTGTAATTGCGGACAAATGCTGTGAGATTCTGGTGTCATTTTTTACCCACAGTTACACGCATGGGGGCTCCAGGAGAGTTATGCATGGCACACAAGTCAATTTTAGGCTCCTCATTGCCCAGATGAACATGTGTTCGCTGTTGAGCGTCGAGTTTTGGAATTATGCCAAAAGAATGGGATCCGAGAAGATGTCTTGACGAAGTTGGGGCGTAATGGTGTAGGTGGGTAATTTTTTTCCTTTTTAGATTTGGGGAAAATTTTAGAACAGTTTTTCTTCTTTCTAATTTGCGGGTTTCGCCAAATTTTCAACTATGTTTGTCTTGTGAATCCTATGTCTCCTTCGAGTGAGCCGCACCAATACTCTGCCTATCATCCTTCAGCCAGCGGGAGCAAGGGCTCGAAAATTTGGGCGCACTATGGCATCTTCTATTTGTTACGGCTATTGGGAGACCTTAAGTTTTTAAAGGCAGTGTTCGCGATAAAACGGTCGTTATGCTATCATGAGAAGGTAGGGTTAGGTCCGTGGCTTGTTTTCTCAAGAAAGAAAAAAACATTTGAATTCAAAACGCGGCTGGCGCTGCTGTCTAAATCTCACCAGCGGCTGGCTGATAATTACCAGCCAGCCTACGCTGAGGCTTAAACCGCCGCGCCAGCCGCGGTTTGAATTTGAATGTTTTTTCTTGAAGAAACAAGCCACGGGTTTTACTATAGATTTGCCCATCACAAAAGTGAGAATAAGTGAAAAGTTTTTGGAAAAACGCTTAGGAACAAGTTATTGCTTGGTGTTCGCCCACCCCCATTGTCGAAATGTTTTGCCAACTTTTATTTTGCTTCTATTGTAGTTTTTGAGCCTTTTTGGAGGCTAGTGCCTACTTTAAGAGCAAAAAAAAAGAGGGTCAAACAAGCATCCACCAAAATCTTGTTAATTGCGGGGCGTGGGAACACCATTAGTTAACTGTTTGACCTTTTCTTTGTGCGATTTTCCCGCCAATGTTCACTTTTTTCACTTATTTTCCTTTTTATGATGACATAAAGAGAGGTCAAATATCATTTTTGTAACGAACCCTGCCTCAGAAGCCGTAGTGATTGCCAGCTGGCATTGCTGACAACTTGTTGGGAGCCATCCGTAGACGTAGTCTCCGATCTAACCGCTCTCTCCTCTAGCATCAAGGCGCAGCATCGGACACATAGCTGATCACGGCACCGAAATGCTCCGCTATCTATTTACGTTTTTCGCTGTGTTTGAACAGTGACGCCTTCCTACTTCACTAATCCTTCCTTCTGGTTTACGGCTTTTTTCATTTCACGCCAAACATGTTGCTTGTGTGATTTTTGATGCTTAATCGACTTAAGGAGGTTTCGAAACTGTAAACTCGCCATTTCAGCTCCGAGCCGCCTGACGAAACGGCTCGTTTTCCCCCAATCTCCCGGCCAATGCTGTTTGGCCACTGATGTCGCTATCTAGGCCGACTGGAGGAGCTCGGACAGCAACATCAGTGGAACGGACAAGGAGTGGCTCAGGTTGGAGGAACACAAACCGAACTGTCGGGCGGCTCGTGACTGAGATTTGTCTGAGACGCCGATGTGAGTGTCAAGAAACGGGCCAAAAATGGCCGTATTCGAGTCATCGTGAGCCACCAAATCGTCTGAATCCCGCCTTTTTTGCCAAACTCCGTCCCCTCAATAGGCCAAACGTGTGGATATGATATTTTTGACGCTAACAATAGGTTAGTTTTCCAAAGATAACAGTAAACCTTTTTTTTTATTTCAGCGCTACCTTACTCCAAATGATGTGCTATAGTTAGTGAGTTCTGAAAGCCGTCTTATGTCAAAGGTAGCATACACGCTCGCAAAATCGTCGGGATAACGCCGCTAATAGACTAATGCGGCTTATACTAGACGCTTACACGGTTGGAAGCATCAAAGACGAGCCAAAATGGCCGTATTTTAGACACTTTGAGCCACCTAAGTCCGCGGGAACGTCGTCCATTTTTCGCCAAACCCCACCCTTCAATCTGAAAGCCCTTAAATCAATTGCTCAAGTTTGAACTTTTCCGTGTTTTGGCATCTTCATCGTCGCAAACGTCCAGTTAGGCGTCTTGCGATTCTACTAGCATTGCTATTTCTTTTGAGCATGAATTCTCTATAAAACCAAGTTGCCAGAACTCATCGCACGTGCGTGTTGAGTGATGCTGCTCCCTCCGTCTCCCTTTCACTCCCTTTCTATATCCAGCCTCCGCTCCGCACGCGCACGCAAAAGAACCATGGGAATTCCGTTATCCTATAGTCTGTATGCTGCGGTGCAACTCGTCAGCTTCCATTCCAATACGAAAACAACCCGTTATTTCTTGACTTGAATCCATTTTCGGGTTTTTTCGTCAGTTCTCAGTTGACAGGTTCCGATCAGGGATGAGCGGATTTCCGCGTTTCGCGTTCCGCAGTTTTGCGCGTTTTTCGCCGTCCGCGTTCCGCTTTTCGAAAACCGCATAAAGTGCTGCGGAACTTGTAAACAGGGTTGAGCAGGTTGCGACTTTGCGCAAGAGAGGTCGTAAAAATTGTGGAAAATGTTCGTAAAAAAAATGAAAATTCATGGGGGTATTGTAAAAATTTTGGAGAAAAAAGACAATTTTCTCCAAATCACTTGGTAAGCTAAAAGGAGGTAGTAAAAGTCAGACTTCATCGCTGTGCTTCTACACACCTGTTGGAAGCTTCAACACCTGTTGCTGCCGAGATGTACGTTCACGCCGTGGCAGTGTGGAGGAAAGAAGATCATCTCCGTGCAAACCGACGTCATCCCCTCCACGAAGAGGGTTTTGTCATGGGAGAGGTGCTGGCCGGCCGCAGCTAACCTTCGGATTCTCCTGCAAAGGGCCAGCGTGGAGAGGAATCCTGGACCCGCTCAGAAGTACCTATGCGCCGCGTGCGGCAAGGGATGTTACCAGGAGACATACCAGCGTCCAGTGCTTCCGGATGCCAAAGGTGGAGTGCATCTCTCCTGTTCGGGTCTCTGCTCTGTGAGGCATCATAACTCTTCTTTTCGATGTGTTTTGTGCTCCTCACCTACCAACTCTGATTCCTCAAACTCCAATCGCCCCCTTTCCATTGTACATATAAATCTCAACGGCCTTCGTGGCAAGCTTTCTGAGCTATCTCTCTTTGCACGTACTTACCATCCAGACGTGATCATGGTTCAGGAAACCAAGCTCTCTCCATCCCCTACAAATCCTCATCCCAATATCCCGGGCTATACTTCTTACCATGCTCCAAGGTCAAATCTTGGCGGAGGAGTTTCCACTTTTGTATTATCTACTCTTCCCTCACACCTCATACCTAACACTCCCACGGACGGTACTCTCAGTACCTCCCGGTCCATCTCCCCCTTAAAACTCCCCTTTCTCTCTTCAACATCTATATTCCCCTACCACATCATGCCCTCCATCCTATGATCCTATTCTACTCCTCAGGCAGCTTTACGACTGCTCCCTCTCATCTTCGTCTATATTTGCGGGCGATTTTAATGCCCATACATTTTGCTCGTCTCTTGGCTCTGATGCTAGAGGAAGTGACGTCGAGGAATGGGCGGAGGAGTGCGACCTGGTCATACTAAACGATGATCCAGCCCACTCGCCTCCCCTGCCAACGGCCGATCTTCTAGCCCAGACATAACTCTTGTCTCTTCCAACCTTTCAAACACCTGCTCATGGTCTACCTCGACTACATTGTCTAGTGATCATATTCCTGTCTTTGTGCACATCGATCTCTCAAATTCTCTTGCTCCTTATTCACAATGGTGTTCGACAACGTTCTTATCTCAATTTAGGCCAAGCAGACTGGTGCCTGTTCAGCGAGGTTGCGCTCCGCCTAGCGGCTGACTATCCGTGGAACGGCAATGTGCATCAAAAGAGCACCCACCTGTCTGATGTCATCCGCCGGGCCATGAAGGCGGCTATTCCTGTTGGCCGCGTTAAGACGTTCTATCCAAACGTCACCAGAGAAATTCTCCAAAAGATTAGGACTAGAGATGCCAGGAGAGCAGCCGACCATCTAGACCCTGTCGTTGCTCAACTCGATGACGAGATCAGAAAAGATCTGGACAGGCACAAGAAAGAAGAATGGGAAAAGTTCACGGGGACAGTTGGATTTCAAGGCGGACAGTGCAACTACGTGGAAGGTACTACGGAAGCTATCTGGAAAGAGCTCGCCAGCTACCGTATCCACCATTGAATTTGATAATAACGTTTTCAAGACGGGTAAGGAAGCCGCCTACTCTCTTGGAAAAAGCTTCTTTGTCACAAGTACACGGCGTGGTCCGTAGAATAGAGTGACAGTTAGAGAGCTGTGCCGCCTCCCGCTCATGAGCACGGCCGATGCGTACACTGTGGCGCACGTAGAGAAGATCATAAAGGACATGCGGAACTCCAAAGCTGTCGGTCCCGACGGCATTTGTCCTGCTGTACTGAAGAAGCTCCCGACTGAGATCCTCCCACTCGTCGTTGATGTGATTAACACTTCATTCAGCTCGTGCATTATTCCCCAAAACTGGAAGACAGCCAACGTCATCCCGTTGCCGAAGCCAGGCAAACCTCAGTCGTCTAGTAAAAAGGGTTATCGACCTATTAGCTTGATGTCACCTTTCGCTAAGGTAGCCGAAAAGCTCATTGTGGAGAATTTAGCAGAGCATAACGAGAAACAATTGTTTCAACACGGGTTCAAAAGGCTGCATTCTACAACTACTGCGTTGCTAGAAATTACTAGCTATGCAATCGACGGGTTCAACGCTTTGAAGCCATTGAGAACTGTTGCTGTCGCGTTGGATCTCGCCAAGGCTTTCGATACGGTTAACCTAGGAATCCTGTCAAGAAACGTTTTGGAGTCGTCAATACCACCGTGGCAAAAGCGCTGGATATCGGCCTTTATCAAAGGTCGACGGGCAAGAAGTCATGTTCCAGAACCATGTCTCCAACAGTATTCCTATGGCAGCTGGAGTCCCCCAGGGCGGTGTTTATCACCAGCTCTCTTCAGTCTGTATCTAGAAGATATGCCTGAACCACCACAGGATATCGAGACTGTCGCCTACGCCGATGATATAACAATCATGTGTCGAGACCGGGATAAAAAGGTAGCCGCCACCAAGATCAACGAGTACCTGAAGACGCTGAAGAGATTCTTCGACGACAAGATGCTAAAGATCTCCGCATCAAAATCATCAGTATCCGTCCTCACAACGGACCCATCCGAGCACAGAGCTCATCCGGAGGTAGAGTGGGATGGAGACCGTCTGCCTGCTGCTCGATTTCCAAAACTGCTCGGTCTTGTGCTCGATCCGTCGCTCAAGTTTCATAAAAATACCGAGCAGAAGCAGGCTGTCGTTAAAGCCAAACTCAATGTTCTCAGGGCCCTAGGCGGTACCTCATGGGGTAGCAGCAAGGAAACGATACTCATGACGTATAAGGCGATTCTTCAGCCAGCCATGGAATACGCCGCACCGGTTTGGCAGCATCTAGTTTCAGAATCTTCCTGGTTTAAGATGCAACGCGTACAAAATGCCGCTCTTCGCATTGCCACCGGATGTGCAAAGAGTTCCCCAGTCGAGCATCTGCATGCCGAAGCCCGTCTATTGCCTGTGAGGGAGCACTGTCAGCTGCAAGCCCAACAATTACGAATCAATATCATTAAACAGCAAACCACCCGTCCTGGAAGTGCTTAACCCCGTTAGAGAGAGCCAAAAGAATGCCATTTGCCGATGCTCCATGCAAAGTTAACTTGCAGAGATGGCACGACTCACAGCAAGAACGACTCCGTCTTTTGCGCGAGGAGCACACCAAGTTCGTACGGTGTCATCTTGAGAAGGTGGCGGTGAATCCTATACTAGGAGAAGTACCGCCCCCAGTCTGCGAATCCGAGACTCAACTCGGAAGAAGGGCTAGATGCACACTGGCATCGTTGCGCTGCGGTCACTCGTCAATGCTCATGTCCTACGTCAGCAATATCGACAGCAGCAAATCTGATGTCTGTCCGGACTGCGGTACTATCGGCCATGATACAGCACATTTATTTCGCTGTCCGGTGAGACCTACCACGCTGACCATAATGGATCTATGGACGAATCCACTACTGGTCGCCCAGTTTCTTCACCTATGACAAAACCCTCGATGTGGCTGCAAAGAAGAAGAAGAAGAAGACCTGTTCACACTAGGCTAGTTACTGTCGTTCTTCGAGCCAAATTCCGGTCCGCTTTAACGGACAACGGCTGTTGCATCACGCAATCGCAGAATAGTCGTGCTAGGACTACTTGGTCCCAACACGATCCTGCTTTCTCCAAGCACGACTGTCATCGTCGCGTGATGCAACAGCCGCAGTTCGCAATTGCGGACCGAAATTTGGCTTTGAGAACGAGAGTACATATACTACTGTTTCAAAATTCCTAGATTCATTTCTTAGGAAATTTCTTTATTTTTTAATGTAAAAATTGTCTCTTATTTCCGCAAGCTTGATTTTTTTGAAAATTTGTCACTCAAAAAGCTAAAGCAGTTTTCCTCCTCGGAAGGGGAGTCGTAGAATTTTGATTTTTTTCGAAAATTTGGGTAAACAGTGGGGGGGGTCGTAGCCCCTGCCGAAAATGGGCGCAACGGCCTGCTCAACCCTGTAAACTTCAGCTTTGTTGATATAGAAACAGCTAATCAATAATCTTGATTTTTTTGGGTTTCGAGTTCCGGAAACCGCATTTCCGCCCATTTTTAGTGTTTCGCACCCGATTTCCAAGGCCCGAGAAAAACGATTTTGTGTGGAAACCCGAAACCGGACTTCAGAAATTTGATAATTTAATTCCACTCATCCCCGGTTTCGATATGTTTTCTTCCAGAGGTGTGAAGTTGATTAATTGATTGAAATACATTCTTTGGTAATTATTCATTATGGTCTGAAGCGAATTTGACATTTAGGGAGACAGGGTTTGCCGTGCGTTTAGCGACTTCTTGTGTTTTTTTTTGCTAGTTGATAAGTGCATGTGACAGAATCAGTATTGCACAGCTATCACATGTCATTTAGGGGCCACCTTGAATGGGAAATGATGTCATCCGGTGGTCATATCCGGAAGACCTCCTCGTGATTGTTGACGACGACCTCAGTCCTCGATGGAGAGGCGGAGCGTCGCGGCGATATGAGTCACACAGCTGGGTCTCCCCCTCCGCCGCTTCGCCGTTTTCCATCACCATCGCGTCTTGGCGATCGATTCACTTTCAGATTCTATTTGTGATGCCGTTTGTTGACTTGGTCTTATCTATTGATTTAATGAAAAAACCTTGCTCATCAACTTTTAACTTTGTTCGGATAGTATTAACAGTGACTCTTGTAGTTTTCTGACTCAATTTTCCTGGGTTTTGAACCCAAATAGCCTGAGGCAAAACCTTCATTCAGGTATTCTCATACAAGCATATTATCCTCTTTTCTGGGTTTCTAGTTAGGTAATACTCACATTAATGTGGGAGCTTCAGGATTTTAGCCTATAAGTGAATTATGAAAATATACTTATTGATTTGTCTTCTTGTGATTAAGTTGATTTCATATTGCTGTTGATATTTGATATCTCAGTGTTCTCTCTAGGTCCTGTACGAAAAATATGCAATGGTTTTGTACAAATTTCCCAGATTCATTTGTAATATTGTCCTTGCTTCTCTAGAAAGCACCCAGCTCTGTTGTCGTCGACATATTACGTTTGATCGAAAGTTTTGCACTCGTAGGTCAGGGAATTTTCCCTGGTTTTTCTGCGGTGATTAGATCAAGTGTGGCATACCATTCGGAATCTCTATCTTCCTCTATTCGCTAGAGTTTATCGCTGCTTGAAAAATGCAACATTCTGCTATTTTTGTAGCAAAATCACGAAGAATTTTTGTTGTAGCGGAAATTTGAAAGTGTTCTTCGTTCTGTTATTTCTCTCAATCAGGGCTGTCCAGTTCAAAAAATATTCGAATCCAGTGGAAGCTATATAGATCAAAGCGTCAATACGGATGATTCGTAAAGTTTTGCTATCATAGGGGGGAGGGCGAATTTGGCATTTTTGTAAATTTTAAAATTCCTAGCATGTATTCGTTATCCAATGACTACAAGTCAGAGTTGTTAAGATTTTTCTCTGTCAAGTGTCGACCTTTTCTCAAAATAAAAATATTTTTTGTTAATTCTAGACCTTTTTTTTGAAAATGAAACTATTTTTCTTGTCAATTATCGACCTTTATTGAAAATATTTTTTTTGTCAATTATCAGCCTTTTTTTCAGAAAAAAATCGATTTTTCTTATTGTTTAAAAAGGTCGATAGTTGACAAAAAATGGGAAAAACTAGTTGGGGGGGGGTACTCGAGAAAATCATTCATTTTTGAAAATGAAAATCTCTGCTGATATCAGTATATGAGCTGGTATTTGATATCTCAGTTCTCTTTTGGATACAGATCGTAGATGATACCCACCCATGGTTCTCCAAGAAATTAAACATGGATTTGTGTTCAGCACCCCCTGTCGACCGGGTTGATGACCAGACCCTTTCGCCGGAACTATCTACCTATCTATACAGACATACCCTTTTAATTAGTGACCTTCGCGGTAGTCGTAGGAACTGCCTTAGGTGTGGGGGATAATCGTTGTGAACATTATTCTAAAATGCGGTCGAAACGGAGGAAATATTGAGCGCTGTGTCAGCGATCCCTCCAATTCTGAGGCAGTTGCAAGATAGCCGAGTGGTTCAACGCGCCAATTCGCAGGCGGAGGCTCCCGGGTTCGATCTTTCTGTTGCAAACTTTTTTTTGCCTGGGATGATCTTCAAGTTGTTTTTCAAGGAATTTCTATGACAGTTCATCGACAATAATCGTCTTAGGAAAAAAAGGTCTTTCAGAAAAGAAAAACATGGAAATGACTATTCTAGAAGAGTGCGTGCGCCAGCTTTGACAAGTTTCGTGGCTTCTGTATTGATTTTCGCCATTCTCCTATAATGACTTTTTCATGTTAGTAGGAAACTCGGGTCTTCGAACCAACTCTCGCCTCGAACTACATTATTTCATGAGTTGGTTAAATTACTTGTTAACATATGAATAACAAAATTTCTCATATAAGCAGTTTGTTATGGTGTGATACTGAACTCTGTCTCATCTGAGCCAAATAAGACCGTCAAAATCGGACTTCGTGTTTTGTGATCTGTTTGTGCCGTTCTGTTCCTCTTAAACTGTTGTCTTTGATTGTGCAAATATTGTTTTCAGTTGCGTAATAAATTCAGCATGGTTGGGAACTGGTTAAATATTGTTCCTTTAAAGCTCCAAAGCTCAGTTCGTGCCGGAGTTATCCCTTATTCACTCCAGTTTTGTATAGTCGGCTTTGGAAGCGCGGGCACTTTGGCTCAGAGGTCGTATGCACTTCCGTCGCCGATTGGCGCGGCCAATTCCATGGTATTGATCGTGTCGCGCCGCTCTGCGGCATAAGTATAAGCGACCCCTTATGTTCGTGATGTTCGTGCGTTTTTCTTCATTATGCCGCAGCTTCAGAGTGCTCGCGAGCTGGAAGTCGACTATAGGTAGCTACAACCTCGTTTTTATTGTTATAGGCCGATATCGTGTCGCAATCGTAGGATATGCTCTGCTTTCATCGAGTGGGTCATCCTAGAGCGCAGAGAGTCCAGACACGTTCGATTATGCTTTTTGGGTTACGATAGGCGGCAGTGTGTGCGTTATAAGTGCGTAGGGCAGAGACGCAGGCTCAGAGCGCCGGCCCTCTGCGCTCTAGGGAAACCCACTCGATGGAAACAAAGTATATAATAGCTAGGTCCATGGCTTGTTTCCTCAAAAAATAACATTTAAATCTCAACCGTGGCTGGCGCCGCGGTCGAGAGAACATCACCGACCAGCTTACCATACCGACAGCAGCCGGTGAGATTTAAACCGCCGGCGCAAGCCCCGGGTGAGATTTATTCTTCACTTCCGCACTGCCGCTTTTGGCCTTTGGTGCCCGGGTGATTCCACCGCCCGGATGATCCCACATCCCTGTCTGAAGATACTCGCAACCGCGCCGCAACAAGATTTCGCAATCAGGGTGCACTTTGCGGACTGAACGGCAGTGCGGAGGTGAACTGTAAATGTTTTTTTTTCTTGAGGAAACCAGCTACGGACTCAACTGTATGTGATCGTTTTGTCGCTGTGGTTTTGGTTTTTATTCAAGTTTGTTAGTGTTCAGACTATAAAATGCTCTCTAACATGAGTAGTGAATCGAAAGATACTTCAGTATACGAGAATGTTCAACTTCTGGGCCGAAGTCAGTCGGAGGTAAGCAGCTGCAAATTTTCCATGTTTTATCATATAGGCTGTAAAACTGTGCAATTCCCATGGTTCTTACGCGTGCCGGTGTTTAGGTTAGAGACAGCGAGAGAGCGCATGACGGACGGAGGGAGCAGAATCGCGCGCGCCGCTCGCGCGATCAGTGATGAGAATTACGATTGTTTAGCGGGGATAGTTGCTTTTAAGCACGGATCGCACGATGCTTTGCGTTCCTTATTGTGCAATGACGCGAACTCGGTGCGTACATGCAGTTCGTTTTGGAGTGAAACTTATTTCCATTTATCGCGTACGTCTGCCGCTTATGCTGCGTCTCCTTGTCTCCCACACTTTCTCAATGTCTCTGCCATCGCTCCGCTCAAGCGCAGGAACACAGCAAATTTGGCTCTGAAACAGGATACGTGCACCGACTTTGCGCCAACGCACAATAAGGAATGCAAAGTACGATGCGTTTCGACTGTAACCATGGATCCTGAAGGGATTTCGCGTTCACTGTTGAAGGTTGGCGCAATTTCGGTGCCATATGATATAATATAGGTGCACCGGGTTTGTGCCAACCTCCAATGGGGAGCGCAGTCTCTTAGGATCCATGCCGATGTTACTTTCGGTTTCCTATTGTACGTTGGCGCAAATTTGGTGCATGTGTGGTATAACATATGCGCACCGAGTTTGCGCCAACGCGCTGTAGGCAACCAAAAGTATCCGTGCCATCTGGGTCAGTGCGTGACTTGAGACGAGAAGCGGGTGGGGGGGGGTCAGCACATATTAAGCGAGTCAAGAGAAGGGTAATTTACAGTATACGGCAACGGATAAAGGCGACTGTGTGGTTGCGTATTTCCACTAAGCTTGCTCTAGTTTGCGCCGTAATCGACGGCGAAATTGCTTTTTTTTCTAAATTTCGAAGAAAAAACGTGGGAAACGTTGAAAAACGGTGAGTTCTCCCCCACACACAAACATTATCGGTATACCTAATTTTTTACCATAGAGACACACAGGAATAACAATAAAAAGAATAACAAAACATCGGAAGGAAGGAAAAATCAATTTGAATTATTTTGCTTCTCTGGGCCAAGTTCCAGTCCGAAATTGCGTCTCGACACGCTTTGCGGCCGTGCGCTTTCGAGTCGGAAGAGTTCCTAGCGCCGCAGCCGCCGATCTGTTGACTCTAGGTGGGTTTTATAAACTGGAAGCTGAACAGAATTGATGAAAACTGTATAAGAAAGAAATATCGAGTCGGCTTTGGCGCTGGAAACTCGACTGACTCGAGCGCGTGCGGCCGAAAAGCGTGTCGAGACGCAATCGCGGACCGGAATTGGGCGCAGAGAAGCACAGTAAACGCTGCGAAGGTCAGGGAGCAGCTCCGCGTCCTATGCGCGCAGCGTAGAGGCGCAGGGCGGCCCCGAAGTGCATGGCGTATATTAGTGTATCGCGGACGTAAATGTCCATTGCAAACTCTAGCGCAATTTCTGTCATCCCAGTCGCGCTCACTTCGAATTATTGATATGCACGGGATGACAAAAAAAATGCGGCTCGGCGTAGGGTTTGCTGTAGAATGTGCATTTAGGTCCGCAACACATCAAGTATACGCCATGCACTTCGAGGCCTTGCCGTGGCTCGACGCTGCGTGCATAGGTAGCGGGGCGGCTCCCTGACCTTCGCAGCGTTCATGCATGCCGTCCCAAGAGTTACAAGCTGAAATACTATGTATACATCCGAAATTGTGTCCAATTTCAGATTCCACAAGAATCAATGGAAAGCGAGTTGGCAGCCGAAAGTGTTATCAGGAGACCGGTCTCCATTGGTGGATGTAAGTATACAAAAATTTTCATAAGTTTTTCATGGATCTTTGTCAATACTCTCGATATAGTCCCCCCGTTTCTCAAATCTAGTTCAGGAATCCACTAAAGATCCCCTGAACTTGAGGTCAACCTTTGTGGGATTATGGATAGAAAATATGCACGACGCGGAAGAAAGGTGGCCGTATCATAAGTCACAAGGTTCCGTGTTCGACAAACAGCGCGCGCAGTCTCTCCCTCTCTACGGCCACCTACCTACTGTTTACCCACCATTACATTCGGAAAAAGTATCCTCGAAACCTACCTTATGACTATGCGCAATTCATTTAAGCCGCGGTAGAGTTCACGAAGACGACAACGCCCGAAATGGAAGTTCGCTCGGCAACAACGAAGAAGAAACTCAGCGAGTGTCGACAGGTGAAGCTGCCGTTGATATCGGTTTCTGAGGTAAGGGAAGTTTCTTTCTTCTTCGCTCTGGAATAGTCTAAAATCTGAAGTGGTTTTCAGAAACCGGCCGTCTCCTTTGCTGACCCACCCAGTGAGACTGCACAGAAGAAGACGCCTCCTCTCTCGCTTTCTCCGCTTGGGCACATTCTGCAGTGAGTTTCAGTGTAAAGAGGCGATACAGGGAGAAATTTTTGGTTGGATCCACTTTTCTATGGTGAAATCATCAAGAAACAGGGCAGGGTGGTTGGTTGAGGGGAGGCGGCACATGCGTATTGATTCGCATGACCACTGGGGTCGGCCGAAAACGCGTCTATGGACGTGCACTACGTTACATAGAGGGCCAGTGGCGGACCATTTTTTGTGCAATTCGAGATGAACGGAGTATAAAACGGGTGAGGATCGCAAAAAATTTTGACTATTTTTTTTCACCTAGGAAGAAAAGTGTGTATAAATATAGGACATTTCCAGAAAAAAGTTCGCCAAGGGAGGGGGTCGTAGCTTCATCGCGATAGGCCACAACACCTCGCTGGACACAGCTAGTAGAACACATGTGGTCGATTCCTTAGTCAAATTTAGTCGAGCGAAGGAAAGGGACGCGATAGTTGCGGCGAATCGTGCGGCAATGGCGATGGGGTAAGCATCGCGAGCGACGATCTGCCGTCGCAGCCCCATCACTTTATTAGACTAAATTCTTCAAAGATGCCTTACGTTCCATAATGAACGACTACGGGGAAATCAGGGCTGGGCAGTGCAGCGACTCGCGCAAGGAGGTGGTTGTAAAAATGTTCGAATATTCAAAAAAGAAATTTTTTTGGAGGGGGTTGTAAAAGTTTTGGAGAAAAATAGGAATTCTTTCCGAACCCTTGGTAAGCTAGAATGAGGAAGTGATAGCCAGTCGCGTTTGAGAAATATGCATTTTGAACAATAGAAATCTACTGTCGTTCTCGGAGCTGAATCCCGGTCCGCAATTATGGACTAAGGGTGTTGCACCACGTAAGACGATGGTAATCGTGCTGGGACTAAGTGGTTCGAGCACGATTATCATTCTATTTCGTGATGCAGCAGCCGCTGTCCGCAAATGCGGGCTGGGATTTGGCTCCGATAACGACAGTAGATTGTATTCAGAGATGCTTCTCTCCAAATTTGTCACTCGGAAAATGTTCCAGTAATTTTTCTTCTTGAGAAGGAGATCTTAAAAAATTGTCAAATATCTCTAAAAAATTGGTCAATAAGGGGGTCGTAGCTCCGCAGAATATTGGCGCCACGGCCTTCTCAACCCTGGAAGAAAGGGATTCACGAAAATCTCGCTTTTTGAAAAAGATGATTCAGAAATGCCTCACAAGCGCATTTGAAATTCGCACCTTTGTTGTAAACTTTTGAAGTGGAAATGGCAGCAGGTTGTTCCGTGGATCATCGTATGAATTCTACGACGTGCCAGTGTACACCCATTCGCATGAAGCGAAACAAATGCATGCTCTGAGTTCCTCGTTCGCGGACGTATGGATGACTCTCGACGAACTGGGCTCGCCTCTGCTTACGGTGTGCCTGAAACATGAGTCCCTTCCAGTGAAGGGGCGCTGGGTTTCAGGCAATTCCTTCAGTATCGGGTCATGGCGAACATTTTGTGATAGATGAGTGCAATAAAACTGCGGCGATAGAGATCTAGAACAATTTTCGCCGCCATCGCGGCGTTTGCCGCTTTTGATCATATGAAGCCTGGCCGAATGAGATTGTCCGCCCACGCGTGTCGCGAAGACATTTTGAAACATGTAAATCAATAAACGGGATTGTTATACGTATAAAGAATAAAATCCCGGTCAGCTGTTCACAGCCGTGAGAAGGCCCTTCCAAAGAAGGCCTTCATGACAGCCGCGCGACACGCACGCCGATCGCGTGACCGAACAGTTTCATTTGGACAGGCTTTATGCGGAAGTTTCGATCGGGGATCCATTGTCTACCAGGACATTTTGTCGGCATTGTCATATGCCAATAAGTCGGTTGTCAACTTCCACCTAGTTATTTAGCATTCCGAAACGCTGCTCCTGCAGTGGCTCCGAAAGCTGTGTTTGCCGCGGCGAGAAAAGTATGCGTATGGTCTTAGACGTGGCCCGAGATCTCAAAGACTGAGGTACAATCAGATGTACCGTTGATCAGAAAGACTAGTTTTACTGTATCAGAGAGTTCCAGAAGGTCGGAGTCCAGTATCAGAAATTTAGTCTTATTGGCCTTTCGGCCTTGGTTTTCCAGGAAATATAAAACATTTGATTGCTTTTATGTCTCTGCCCGCTGAAATGATTCAAGATGGAAAAACTGCGCCATTATTCCTAAATGTGCTCCTAATGTCAACAATGTGTCGAACTGATGTGGAATTTCACTGTTTCAGCCACTATCCGGAGTCAGCTGATTCTCGCAAGAAAAAGGATGAGGTGCTGTCTATGAGGGTGTACATTTCACAGTTTGTTCGTATGGATACTCCAGAACGGGAAGATGGTGACTGTGAGTTTTTTTGTAGCGAGGCTCACTCAGGGTCTTCTCTGTTTGCCAGCGCAGTCGGCGCCGAGAACCGGTTTTTCAGATGCTGGTATTCAATTCAACATACCTGGCGGACGGAGCGCTACTGCTGAGTACATTGTTGAGTTGATGGGTGCGGAGTATGGCATCAGTAGAGCCATTGCGAAAGAGGCTTTCTCGCTGTGGATGATTTCGGGACTACTAGGTTTGTCGCTGGACCAACACTTCTAATTACCCTCAGAAAGCAAAGAGAATCAGAAAAATCCATTCTAGAGGTTCAACTCAAGCCTCACCATAAACCGTATGAGATGCGACGTGGCTGGGGGGAAGTTCTGTCGAAATTTGCGACATCAGAGCCGGAGGCCAGGAAGAAGGATGATGAACCGGTGCTCTACTTCAGAAGAAATGTGCAGCTGTCGGAGACAAGAGAACAACAGGTTTGGCTTGATTTGACCAACTTTGACAGCTTCTGAGTGTAATGTTTTTCACTTCAGATTGTTACCTTCTGCTCACGTGCGTTGGAAATGCTTCTGACGGATGCTCGGTCCTCGCTATTCCTGAATCGGTGCCCAATGCCAGCAGAAAAAGCCGCTGAGCTGGCCGGAATCGGATTCGCGATGGAGGATGGTGCATATGATCCGAAAGTTCACAATGTGGATTGGATCAGGATTCACATTGAAGATCAACTCCCTGAGCGATTGGCGGACTCTGTTCGCGGTCCGATGTTGCTCGGCAAGGCGCTCAGTGGGCTTAAGTGAGTTGAAGCTTTCTAACAAGGGGAGTATAAAAAGCGTAGGTAAGATCTGCCAAAACGACTAATATCGTTAGTATCTCTTCCGGCTTAATATTAAAAATGTGCAGTATCGTGCCCCGAGCTTCAGTTTCTAAAAAGCTATGTGCATTTTTCAAACCTCGCGAGAAGACAAGGCATTTTCGCTGAGTTTAAAAAAATTCTCTCGGATTTAGCCCAAAACTTGCATGTACGGGTAATCTAGGGTGGTGAACACTAATCTGCGGTTTACTGTAGGTTACGGTAGGTAACATGTCATTTAGGGTTCAAAACCCACCTTAGTACTGTGCTTCTCTGGGCCAAATTCCGGTCCTTAGTTGCGTCTCGACACGCCGTGCGGCCGCGCGTTTCCGTGCCGGAAGAGTTTCCAGCGCCGGAGCCGCCGATCTGTTGACTCCAGGTGGGTTTTTGAGACTGGAAACTAAGCAAAATTGAAAAAAAAAAACTATAAAAAAGCCACATCGAGTCTGCTCTGGCGCTGGAAACTCGGCTGACTCGAGCGCGTGCGACCGCAAAGCGTGTCGAGACGCAATTGCAGACCGGAATTCAAAAAAAGGCCCAGAGAAGCACAGTATTTTGAAAATCGACAATCGGACGTTAAATTTGTATTCTCCACCACGACTAACCCCCGTATACAAATTTTAATTAAAATCTGAAATTTTGACCAAACTACCGTATACCTGCCGAAATCTATCGTATTCTACAAAAATCGATAAACGAATTCCAATTTCGTGCTTAGCGCCCCAAGTAACCCTAAGTGAGTGATTTTGAGACATATCTATCGTAGAAACCCGGAAATTTCGATGGTGGCGTTTTCCCCTCAAAAATTTTCCCGGTTGGGAAGCTTTGAACGAAATTGGCAGATTCGTGATCCGCGCCCCAAAAAAAACCCTGGGAGAATTTTAGGTCAAATCTGGAGCATTTTTCTAAAACGCTTCCAAAGCCCTCTAATCGGTATAACTAAACGCTTAACCGAAAATCCGTACATAATCGGTATAAATAAACGCTCAACCGAAAATCCGTACTAGTCCGAAACGCTCTCAGTTTGGACAAAGTGTGGAAGATCTCCCTTTATCCAAACTTCGCTCAGGGGGGTTGTCTTGGGCGCTGAACACATTTATGAGGTCTGTTCCCGGATTTTCCGAAGACTATTGCGCTTTTTAAGGTACAAAAAGCACAAAAAACGACCTTTCTAAGCTTATAACTTCTTGGAACCTACAGCTCGGGGCGAGATACTACGCAGTTTTTCTATTGAGCCACGAGAGATACTAACGATACTAGTCGTTTTGGCAGATCCGACCTACGCTTTATATAATTCCCTTGTTAGTGGAAGTACACAACCGTATTTTCCCGTTCTCGTAGACTGTACTTTCTTCTTGCTCTGCATATTTCAATGCCATGAGCCTATAGCGTAATATAGGTGAAAAAAAAGATGTAAAAAGAATCTGAGACTCTGTTCGGTTGTCGATGGGGTTCTGGACTTGAGCATGTCAAAGTGGTGTGCACTTCTTCTGCATAAACTGTACCTTATATCTTCACATCAATCATTTCAGTGAACTTGAAAATCGCCTTGTTGAGTCGTGGAGAAGCGCCACTGTCATTTTGAAAGTGAATGGTGTGGATGAAGTGCGAAGGCAATACCTGACAAAGCTTCGAGAGTCGACCCCGTGCTATGGGTAAGATTTAGTGGCATGTCCTAAAAATAACAAGTTTCGGACGAATTATGTTTTGTTTTTTATAGTGCGGCGTTTTTCCGAGGACTGATTGAAAGGCCGGGAATCAATCCTTTGAACATTAAGAAGGTGTTCAACTTTTTGATAAGTGGTGCGCCGGACACAGAGGTGGGTTTTTGTTTTATGAAATTATCTGATTATAGAAAAATTGAACAATTTATTACTGAAAATGAGTAATTTCAAGGTGCTGGTGGGTGTGAACAGTGAGTTCGTGACAATCATCGACGCTACCCGCCACGATCTGCTGCTTGTGCAGAAAATACGCGACTGCACTTGGCGGAAATTGATTTAGTGGGTTACAGAATTTAGCTTAGATTCATATTTTTCACACTTTCAAAGTTGCTATTTTGCAGTACCCCGGAGGAGATCAAGAAGGGCCATCAGCATCTGCTGTTCCTGTCATTTCCTGATGATGACTATATCAAGTCGCGTAACGATTTCCTGATTGGAAAGGCAGAGAATCTGACGACAATGAAAATGAATATCCTCCATGTGAGTTTTGCCTTCAGGAAAGAAGCAAAAATTATTTTTGATATTTTTCTCAAAAGCATTCATTTTGAGCATTCGAAAAAAATTGGATATATATGTATATATATTTTTTGCTCTCATCCAAGGTCAGGGGTGTGGTCGTCGTACTGCCAATCATGTCAGAATTTCCGGCTCCATCTGCAAGCTTACAAATTTTCGGGGTGTTTTTATAGCCTTGCAAGGAGAAACAGGGTACCTATAAGGCAATTTTTAGGTTATCCAGGAAAATCGCACGGTACGGGACTTTGTTCAGAATCGTCTTCTGATGGTTATTGGGGGTGCTGGTCATGTCACGGTTGATTTTCGAAAATTTTCGACTTACTTCATTGAAAATGTCCCCCACCTCTCAATTTCCGAGGTCCAAGGGCGATTGCTGACGATTTTTGAAACGCTACGATAGATTTGATTCAGATTTTTTCCCTGGGGGTTATTTGAAGCGCATAAACACCAATCTGAGGCTGCGAATAGCGGTGAACGGACCCCAGGTTCGTTTTAAGCACCCCAGATAACCCCCGGTTCAAAGTTCATAGCCCTCAGAATTCAGGAAATCCTAAAACTTAGACAATTCCAGTTCGGAAAACGAAAGCCGAAATGCATAGGGAAAGGGGTAATCAGAGAATTGAAACTTAGAATGCATTCCCGTTTTTCTTCTGCATTTATAGTTCGGGCAACCAGAAAATGGATAGCTGCGGACACCTCGGCAGACTGCGCTGCGTCGTGTGCGCTCACGAGAAATGTGGTGATCGATCGGCGCACGCGACAGGCGCGCGGCCTGCTGAGTGGTCCGCAGCTATCCCTTTCGCGGATACACCCATTATAAATCATTTTTCACATCGAAAAAACAAAGCTATTTGGAATCGGGTTTACGTAGGTCAGAATTCATCCTATCTCTGCAAGGAACTTTAGTACGTTGTCAAGTATGAAAGGTTCAGGTTTAGATTGAGTACAAGAAATGGAAATAGCATTTATCTTGGATAGTTTTTTGTTCCGAAATTAATGTGTTATTGCCTATATGAAGATGTGTGATTTTCTTCCAGATTTTTTCGAGTCAAACGATGTTGCTTAACGCGATGCTAAGTTCGGTCAAGTCGAATTTAGGGGATGAGGAAGAGCTTTCTGATGAGGTAAGCTGTGAAGAATGGGAATATAGGGATGGTCAAGTTTTTAGTATGATATTCATAAAGAAGTTGCCTTCTCCTGGTCGAGAGGAACTCGAAAATGATCTCAGAAACGCAGTTAGGCTCGTTTTAAAGGGTTATGCTTTTCCAAATATGAAGAAAATCCTACTTTACCACGGTTCATATGGAGCACAGTATAATTCAGTATATTAACCTGAAACCTGAAATTCCAACACATCCAAAGAAAGGGAAGAGGAGTGCAAAATGATGACGTTCGGTCAGGATGGACAGCCAGGGGGTGATGACTCAACGTATTACGAAAATGTGGTGACACTGAGTCGCCAAGACAGGAGGAAAGGACAGGAACCGGTTATAGAGCGAAAGACGGCTAAGGGGACGGGTGAATATTGGCAATGGGACTCTCGGAAGGAGGATGACTTGTACAGCTTGAAATGTTAGTGACCCTATGTGTTCCCTATGTTGAGATGCAATAGATTATATTTGTGGTGAACCGCTAGAGGGAGGACTAGAGTGATAGCCAAGAAACATTGATAAAAGCCGACAGATGGGTCGATTGGCGGAATGGGATGTCACCTGAACTTTTGAGAGCAGCCGACTCGTAAGACTTTCGAAAACCAAACTGAGGCAGCACGTACCAGGCCACGCCCGCTCAGTGGCGGTATTTCTCACGAAAGACTACAGTTTCGAAATTTTCATGGTTCGTGAAGATTCGGACCATCATTGGTCTAGTCGGATAATTGAGCCCAGCCGAAATTGGAACTTTTTTTTTGGGGGGATGGATTGGAAATTTGGGATTTTTATGCGGGATATAACGTCATGCGACAGTTGAAAAGCATGAATGTGCTAACTTCAAGTGCTCGTTTGTATTTGGTAGGATCGAAAGATTTGCTCAAAAATATTAACCGAAAATATCTACCTTTCCATGGTTCATCTGTGAATTTTCGATCAAGTGTGGCATACCATTCGAAATCACAGCTTTTCCTCCACTTCATAGCTTTTAACACTTCCCAAGAAGCTCAACCTGCTTCAAATTCTACATCAAAATGTCGAAGTGTTCATTACTGAAAATTTTCAAATGGTCCCGGTTTTCTTTTTTCTATCCATCCGAGCTGTTTTATTTCACGAAACATTTGCACCCTGTGGAGACCAGATTATAGCACCAGGAAGGGCTCACGGAATCCACTCACTGGGGCCAATTTCGGTTTAAGAAAAAATGCCAGTTCACTTCCTTAAAATCCAACGACTTCACAACACCTAACTTCGTAGTCAAAAATTATGGACATTGTGGTATCTAAGGATATGTATTTCGTCAATTATAGACCATTAAAAAAACAACAAAATTTTGAATTCTGCGAAAGATGTTCTATAATTGACGGAATACATATCTCTACATAACTTAGTGTCCACAATGCTTAGCTACGAAGTTAGGTTCTGTAAAGTTGTTGAACCTTAAAGGCAGTGTTCACGACAAACTTCAATTTTGAGATTATGTGCTATATCGATTAATTGACCCCCGGGTAGAACCAAAATAACGGAGAAACTGAGAAAAACGGACCAGAAGGGCGCCAAATCCTTTACTCTCATCCCGTCACTTTACTCTCTAATCGCCACCGGATGTGCAAGAAGTTCCCCAATCGAGCACTTGCATGCGGAGACACGATTATTACCAGTAAAAGAACACTGTCAGCTCCAGGCCCAACAATTTTTCATCAACATTGTCAAACAACCAAATCACCTCTCTTGGAGAGTGCTAAACTCCGTCAGAGAAAAAAAGATTAGAAAGCCATTCGCCGATGCTCCAAGCAAAGTCAATCTGCAAAGATGGCACGATTCACAGCAAGAACGACTCCGTCTGTTGCGCGAGGAGCACACACAGTTCGTACGGTGTCATCTGGAAAAGGCGGCGGTAAATCCCATCCTGGGAGTGGTGCCGCCCCGGGTCTGCACATCCGAGTCTCAACTCGGAAGG
Organism: Aplectana chamaeleonis; assembly: GCA_029168955.1. Taxonomy (NCBI): domain Eukaryota; kingdom Metazoa; phylum Nematoda; class Chromadorea; order Rhabditida; family Cosmocercidae; genus Aplectana; species Aplectana chamaeleonis. The sequence continues at coordinate 2,402,035 of JAPDOI010000007.1, read as the reverse complement.
AGGGCCAGATGCACCCTGGCATCGCTGCGCTGTGGTCACTCTACTATGCTTATGGCTTACGTCAGCAAGATTGACAGCAGTAAATCGGACGTTTGTCCAGACTGTGGATGCCAAGGCCACGATACGGCACATCTGTTTAATTGTCCGGAGAGACCAACCACGCTGACCACAATGGACCTATGGACGAATCCATTATTGGTCGCCCTGTTCCTCAACCTATGACAGTACCCTCGACGTGGCTGCAAAGAAGAAGAAGATTTTACTCTCACAGGAACTGTTCGTTGTGCCGACGAAAAATGTTGTGGACCCGTCATTCGTCATTTTCTGCAATCTGTGGTTCCGTCCCCTCCTTCGGACCCTACCTAAAACTGTTTTACATAAAATATTTTTTTTCATTTTCGACTGACCCCATTTTTCACCGGTCACAACCACCGGGAACATGTTCATCCAATCGGACAACTAGTCCGGGCCAGAGAATAGTGCCACTGAAATACGGCGTTTTAATGCGTTTCTCGCCGTTTCTTCGTAATTCTGGTAACACTTGGAGGCTAAGGCTTTTTTATGTGAAAAAATCGGAAATGAAAATCATCGTGAACACTACTACCTTTAAGGAAAGGAATAAACTGTAATTTTTTGAAAATCGAGTTTTTCTGCATTGAGGGAATCCCGCGAGTCCGTTTTGGTGCTGTAATCTGATTTCCACAGGGTGCCAATTTCGTATGAAGTAAAACAGTTCGGGTGGGTAGAAAAAAGAGAGTGAGGACCATTTGAAGGTTTTCAGTACTAAAAACTTCCTCAACATTTTGATGCAGAGTTCAAAGCATGTGTAGATTTGTGGGAAGTGGTGAAAGCTGTTAAATAGAGAAGTTGTGTTTTCGATTGGTATACCACACGTGATCAAAAGATCACAGACGGACTAGGGAAAATTTGCTAACCTATTTTTGTGCACTTTCGGGCCAAATTAGAATATACTTTTCTTTTCGGAACTGAATTCCGGTCCGCAGCTGCGGACAACCGCTGTTGCAGCACGCAACTCAATGGTAGTCGGGCAGAGACAAAGGTTAATTGGGCCGGGATCACATGGTCCCAGCGCGAGTGCCATCGTGTTGCACACTGCAGTTGCGGGTCGGAATTTCGCTCCTTTAAGGGCACAGTCCAAGCTCAGGTGCGAAATCGGAGATTTGCATATAATTGTGAAGTAGATCCACCCCATATAGTACCTGCCAAGTGCGAGCTCTCGATTCCTCCGAATAAGCGAGATACAAGAGGAAGCCACCCTGGGGCTCCCACATCTGGAAGCCACTTTGACACGCCCCTTTAACGATCTTCCGAGCTCAACAGTGGCGAGATGAGCGATGATTTCCGATCAATAGCCCCGTTCTTCCCTTCATTCTCAGCCTGTCTATCCATTCAGGTCGTCTCGTATACATCGGTTGCAAATGACGGAAGTTACAAGCCACGGACAACTCGTCCACCATGCTTCCATAGCTCAATTTTTGAGGGGCCATAACTTCGTTTCTAGAGGGTCTTGTTCGATTTTAGAGACTGCTGGAATCAACATGGGGCCGTTTTCAATATAGACAGGAAAATAGAAAAACGATTTCGAGGTTGGACTGTGCCTTTAAGGAGAGTATATGAAAGTGTTTCTCTTGGCCAGTGGAGGTTTTATGGGACAATTACTAAAAATGCCCGAAAATTTTGTTTATGAATCGCTAACTGTACTTCTTTGATGATGAATTGTATTGTTTAGATGTTGAGCGATCAGTCGAGTGCGTCGTCCACAGGATATCCGAGCCCTGGTCGATCTACCATAGCCAGGACGCCATCATTGTCCAAATGCCATCGTATGTGCCTGGCCAGTCTGGAGGATGGTAGATTTGTGAAGGGAAAAGGCAGCTATAAGAAGGTGGACTGGGAGACTGTCCAACGAGGCGTGAAAGTGGCATTGTAATTAACTTGTTGTACATTTATTTGGTTTATTCACTCCCTATTAATCAGACTGTTAGGAAAGTCTTGGACTAAAAGTAAGTCAACGAATTTTCCCTAGACCGTGGGTTATCATTTGATCAAATGCGGTACGTTCCGTTTATAACGGAGTGCACAAACTCATGGTCCGCCTTTGGTCCTCTACTGGCCTTTTATTACGGTAATTGGCGCGTTCTCGGTCGATCCCGTAAGCAATCGATACGTCACTGTCGCCATTCGCCCGCCCACCACGCCGCACTGCCCTCCTCCTGGTGGGTTTTGAGTGTCTGCAGTGACGTATCGATCGCTTACGGGGTCGGCAAAGAACGCGTCGGTCTCCGCATTAGAGGGCCAGTAGAGAACCAGTGGCGGACCATAGGTTTGCACACTTTGTTTTGAACAGAATGTACAGCATTTGAAAGCCTGACCCTTCCGCTATGTAATGGGGTTAATTGCGGACAAGTGGAAATTCGTTGACCTATGGCGCAGGTCTTTCTTAACAGTTTAATGTCGGTCATCTCGACCTTGAGCCGCACCGAAAATAGGAATCGGAGCTGCCTGACAGCTCGGCTCGTTCTCCCGATCTCCAGACCACTCCTGTTGCTGTCCGGGCTGCTATAGTTCGACTGGACAGCAACAGCAGTTGCCCAGAGGTTGGCAGAACGCATCGAACTGTTTGCGGCTCCTATCCCTGTTCGGTGCGGCTCAGTGCCGAATATCATCTGAGATACAAATGGTGAGCTTGCATTTGTTCCTTGTGCCGAAGGAATGGAGGAAGATGCCCGCTTTTGTTCCTCATAAGGCGTTCAAGGCAGAAGTGCTGATGATAGACGCAAGTGGTGAAGCGTGGATCATTTGCGGCCACTTCTGAGGCAGCAGTGCCGATACCTGGTATGGTCTGTGCAATTCAAGGAGGAAGCCGCGACGCTGCTTGGCGGGGAAAATTTGCGGCTTCCTAATTGAATGACATAGACGAAATGAGCGGGCTCTTCCGTACGGGTTAGATAATAGTCACTGTGGTTTTGCTGGGGCCTCCAGGGCCCATGTATGAAATATTATATTTTTCAGACTGTTAAACTGAAATAAAATGTACTTGACATCGGTGTTTGTTTGTTGTGAACTAATCGTTCTGTGTTGCAATCCGCTCAGGGTTCGTTTTTCTAAAGGCGTTCATGTTAAAAACGGTCTTCAGACACTTTACGCCCACAGCTCAGAGTAAGCCACAAATTGGAGGAAATATCACGTTTTTCCTTCTGTTTAGGACGAAAACAGCCTCATCAAAGGGCAGTCTCAGAATTACGAAATTGAAGAATCCGCGCAAGTCGCCTGATATTTGACGAACTTGAGCCCAAAATTTGCAACAAATCGGCCAAATTTTCGTGGAATTTAGCTACAAGTTTGAGAAACTCAAGAATTTCTGAAAAAGGTGAAAAAGAAAAATCGCTAATTTCACGCTACCTCCTCAGACAAACTATCGCTCGGAGCGTGACCGGCTCCTCCCAATTATGGCGTCATCGCCCGGGCAGCGGCCGTCAGGCGAACTGGCACCGCGGTCCCTGTTCGGTAGGAATATCAGCGTCGGCCGCTCTCAGGGCGACAGCGGTGCCATCGCCAGAGATGGAGAGACGCGGGATTGGTTGTTATTTGAGTGATAACGTGGGAGTCTTGTTATCACTCAAAGAACAACCCATCCTGTGGGTATAAAAGGTGGCTGGTCTCGTGTAGAAGGGTAATTGGCCTTTCGAGGCCAGTCTTGAGAGGTGACCTCGGGTCACTCTCAGGGAAACAATTTTTGGCCCGCGGTGGGGGAGGCTTCCTCCTTACGAACCATCCTGGGATGGTATCCTTGTTGCGGCCTGTGGCAGGATCAACCTCCTGGCCCACAGGCTGTAACAAGTACCTTATCCTCTCAAGAGGCTTAATCCTCTCCAAAGGAGGCAGAAAAGAAGAAGAAATAGCAGTTAGGAAAATTTCGAGAGTCGCCCGGATAGGGACCGCAGTGCCAGTTGGGACCGAAGATCGCTCTGAGCGGGACTGCTGTCGCCCGAGTGGATAGCTAATTTTCGCACGGTGCGCAGACAGCGTCGCTCGAGTCGCTCTCCGGTCTCGCTCCGAGCGATGATTTGTCTGAGTCATTGACAATCAGGTCTGGGGTCAGAAACGTAATCTGGGTTTTTTTTAACCCTTTTCACAGAATTCTGACCTACTAGCAGCCTGGGTAAGTTTTTTGACATTCACCACGGGCAATCTTCGAAACCGCGCCGCAACACGCTTTCGCAATCAGCGTGCTTTTTGAGGACTGAACGCGAGTGCGTAGATGAACTGTACGCTACTATCTCCTTATCACTCTAATATCTCGCTGTCTCTTTCCTCTCTCATCACGCGTACGCCAAGGATCAAGCAAATTCTGCTACGAACTTGAGTATAATGTAGCGGTGTTGGAAATTCGCGCAAACTAGTCTGTAGGGGTCTGCAGAGTCCAAGTTGCGGCGTTGCTTGCAGCGACGAGCAACGCTGGGTGATGCAATATCGATCACTTTCAGCGACGGGGGCGACCGACGCGGCGTAAAGGGTAACGAGGGGGCACCGCGGAGTGTATTGACGCCGCGCCGGCCCTACATCACTGCCACCGAGAGGCAACCGACGCCGCGTCGATAATGTTTCGAAACATTTCTGTCGCCACGTCAAGGTTGACGCTCGGCGACCACTCGCCGGTTTCTGCAGCTCTGCAGACCCCTATAGAGGGTGAAATCATTAGAGCGACAGTCGTTACGCTCACGCGTGTCACACATCCGCGTCGCGGTTTACTCATTTAGAGACATGAACCAAAGTTGCACTAGCACTGGAAAGCCTGTTTTTTAGCGCCCATGATTCAAACGACGGACCTTCGCGTCCAATTTGTGGCAGAGTGAAAGTTCCTACGCTGGCGCCGAAATACAGACCGTTCAGGAGAAAGGTGCTTATCGGTGCGGTTCTAGCTCTCCTTCCGAGCAGTTAGCTCCCGCTGTTTGGCCGGCCGTGATATAGCAAACGCGGTCAGAAATCAGCTTAATCTCTGTACTATCGCGATAAGCCCGAATATGGCAAGCAGCTCACGGTCAGGGTTTTCAATTGTCTACCAAACTGAACTGACGCTCGTAAGTATTAGAATGTGGAATAAGATCTGGAGCTTTCTAAGGCGCTATACATACTACTCAACGCCAGCACGACACGCGTGTGACGCCCGCTCCGTCATGGAGTCGCCGCTGGAGTACTGGGATAACTTTCTAAGCCGTTTTTATAGATTTGTGGCCCGTTTTCGCTGCTTTCTATGACCCTATCTTCTCCAGCATCTGCCAACTTAGTGTTTCACACTGAAACCTCGACAACGAGATTTATCAGGGACACTGCCTTCAAGGACACAGTCCAACCTGAGGAACGAAATCTGATATTCCACATAATTGTGAAGTAGAGCCACCCTATCTACTTTGAGAGTTTTGGCCAAGAAATAGCCCACCAGGCTCCGTAGCTGCTCCTGGTGAGCTGTTTCCCGGCTATTGCTCGGTTTTTCACGGAATGGACAAGTAGTAGCCGAGAAATAGCTAAGATTTAACCGAGAAATGGCAAGAACTAAGACGAACCGTCGCCGGCTCTCCGAGCCACCTATGGGGCCGCCAGCGGAACAAGTTTATAATTTGCCGCCGGCACAAAATTCTCACGGAAGTTTAATGGTTTTCTTTCGATAGTTTTCAATGTTTACTGCCTGATACCGTGACATTCTGAAAACCGATCGTGCTGTTTTCCTATATTATAGTCCGTGTAGAGCCTCAACTACTGGCTCCTGAAGGAGGACGGTGCGCGAATGAAGAAGACACTCCATCTCTTTTATACCCTACCCTTTATCAATTGGGTGTCATCAGTTTTGTTTACCGTGCGAATTTATTGCTGGTGGCCATTTATAATCGTCTGCCTGCGGTAGGGCGGGACCTCCAGAGGCTAAACGAGGTTCGTGTACCTCAAACTTGGGTAACTGAACGGACGAAGGTGTTGAGCTCCAAATCATGCCTTTGGGATGCGCCGTAAACCCACCTGGAGAGCATTATTTCTCGGCTATTTCGCGGCGGGAATCATTTGGCGGCTATTGAGCGGCGAGCGTCATTTAGCAGCTATTCCTCGGCTATTTCGAGGCTATTCCCCGGCGAGTGTTATTTGTCGGCGACTGCGCGGTTATTACGCGGAAAGCAGACAGTTGCGGTTATTTCGCGGCTATTTCTCGGGCAAAACTATCAGAGTAACCCCTGCAAAGTGCAAGCTCTCAATTTCTGCGGATAAGCGATATAGAGCAGGAAGCCACTCTGGGGCGGTCACCTCGAGAAGCCACTGGCACGAGTGCGAGTATGGAGCTTCGGGGAACCTTTCCGCTCCTAAACAAATCATACGTGTCGATCAAACGTGTTCAGACAGGTAATTGCAGGTAAACTTGTTTTGTCACTTCAACAGGCAGGTTTTAACGTTAGGAGCCGATCGGTTCCCCGAAGATCTTTAGCGCTATTCCCAGTGGCACTATCCTAGACGGAGGGGGGGGGCACTCAGGAATCAACTCAGAAATGAAATGAACCATCAATCGGTAACTCTTGCAATGGAAGTATTCCTATAGAATTTCAATAACAACAATGATTGATAACAGTATCAAGTATCTTTTATCAAGGTTTTTGTTCACTTCTACGGATAAATCTTGGGTGCATCCCCCCCCGTCTAGGATAGGGCTAAGCCCCTTCAAATACGCCTTTTTTACGACCTTTCAAGCTGAACAGTGGCGAGATGAGCGGTGCTTTGCTATCAATATCCTCGTTCTTCCTTTCATTCTCTGCCTCTCCATTCAGGTCCACTCGCATGCATCGGTTGTAAATGACGAAAGTTAGAAGCCTCGGACAACTCGTCCATCATGCATCCGCAGCTCAATATTTGAGAGGTCCTAACTCCGTTCACAGGGAGTCTTGTACGCTTCCAGAGACATCATTGGAATCAGCGTTGGACCGTTCTTAAGATAGGCAGAAAAATGGTTTTCAGGTTGGACTGTACACTCTCAGACATGAATTTTATTATTTTCATTTGGTTGTATAGTAGACCCCTCTTATATAGGACGTGCCAAGTGCGAGATCTGAATTCCTTCTAATAAGCGAGATATAGCGGACCACCATAGGCCACACCCCCTACCAGATTTACAAACTCGTGAGCGGCTAGATGGACGGAGGAATTCTCAACGTATTTTCGTTCTTCAGGTATTTTCCGGATTGTCTCCTTATCCCGGCTCGCTCTCAAGCAATGATTGCGAATGAAGAGGAATACAGGCCTGAGACAACTCGTCCACCAAATTTTCCCCTTCAAAATATAGGCATCTTTACGAAGCCACAACTCTGTTCATAGGAGTCTTGGACGATTTCAGAGATACCACTGTGTTATTCCCTGCGCTTTATTAGAGTGAGACACTATCGCGGTGATCTCGGTGATCAGAGTGTGACACTCTCTAAGATCAGCATAGAAACTGAGGAATGATTCTCTGAGTGTTCTGTGCCTTTGAAGGCAGCATACACGCTCGTAAACGTAATTGAGATAACTACGGAAATAGAATGGTATGGCTCAGACCACAACGCCTACGCATTATGAAGCGTCAAAAACGACACACAATGACGCTACACGAGTGAGAATTTGGCCCCGACCCGTATTTCGCCGCCCCGTGTATTTGCCGTCCTCCTCCAAAACAGAGGTGGTGGGCCATTTCCACCAGCGGCGACGTTTGCAGTTTACCTACTGCACCTATTCTACCGCCCACAAACGTCGCCGACGGTTGGAATGGCCCACCACATCTGTTTTGGAGAAAGACGCAAATTAGAGGGGGCGGGCAGATACAGGGGCGGGGCCAACCTCTCGCTCGTGTAGCGTCATTGTGTGTCGTTTTTGACGCTTCAAAATGCGTAGGCGTTGTGTTCTGAGCCATACCATTCTATTTCCGCAGTTACCTCAATCACGTTTACGAGCGTGTATGCTGCCTACAAAGGATCCGCGACTTCGTGTTATGTGAGGACGGGATCATCTCGAGGAACATCTACATGTGCTTATCACCGCAGTTGATCAAAACCACTTACATAGTGCGTGAGTAGAAACTCCAACGGGGTGTGGATAGTGTGCGCCGTTTTTTTTTTGCCAGCTCACGACGAGTATAAACGCTGCCAGTTTGACCCCAACGATTTTTATCAGTTAGGGTCACACTTTATCATAGCATAGGACGATTTTTATCATTCGAGGATGATTTTTATCACTTTGATTCTTCCCGTTTTGCGTGCTTCTCATACCTATCGACCGGGTGGGACTAGGACGACCGCTTTCTGCCGACTATGATTGGGGCCTAACGGATTATGACTAAACCCAATAAGTAGGTAGATAAAGATATGTAAGTAGAAGCGGATTTATTTATATTTTCCTAATTAGATACAAACCAATGTTCATCAAAATGTTTATAGTTGTGTGGATGATATCAAATACCTGCGAATATGAACTTGTGTAGGAAGGGTTCACTTCTGTTCTACTCGATCGAATGCTCAGTGAGTCCAGATGAGTCGTCCGTGAGATGTTCGGCTGCAAGCGTGGCGTTTCAGATTCGATGATAATACTCGTCATTGTTGCTCCTTCACCATATGGGATGGAGTGTTACAGAAAGTCGACGAATGCAAAATTGGACGCCAAGGTAGGGTGCTACGGCAATCTGCTGAGACTCACTGTTACTCGGGAGGGAAATCGCGTGGATTTTATCGAGAAACCGTTGGAAACCTGTCGTCGCGGTGCCACACCGGAGTCGATGCGGCAGATTCGCGGTAGATTTGTGGTGGAATAAAGACATTGCTTAGCCTCTGCCGAGATCCTAGTGCTTCGGCTGGCAAAAATACGTCAATGCCGGGGTTCTGCCAAGAATCCGCCGTGAATTTCGTCACTGTGTACTATACTTTGTCCGAATAAAATGATTCGAAAAATCAGTCGATTGAAAAAGCCGACATTTTATTCGAAAAGTTTAAAATCCCGAATTACTCGAAAAGTCGAATATTCGAAAAGCTCAAAATCCCGAATTACTCGAAAAATCGAACATTCGAATGGTTGAAATTCCCGAATTATTCGAAAAGTCGAATATTCGAAAGTTTAAAATCCCTAATTATTCGAAAAGTCGAATATTCGAAAAGCTCAAAATCCCGAATTACTAGAAAAGTCGAATATTCGAAAAGCTCAAAATCCCGAATTACTCGAAAAATCGAACATTCGAAAAGTTCAAATTCCCGAATTATTCGAAAAGTCGAATATTCGAAAAGTTCAAAATCCCGAATTATTCGGAAAGTCGAATATTCGAAAACTTCAAAATCCCGAATTATTCGAAAAGTCGAATATTCGAAAAGCTCAAAATCCCGAATTACTAGAAAAGTCGAATATTCGAAAAGCTCAAAATCCCGAATTATTCGAAAAGTCGAATATTCGAAAAGCTCAAAATCCCGAATTACTAGAAAAGTCGAATATTCGAAAAGCTCAAAATCCCGAATTACTCGAAAAATCGAACATTCGAAAAGTTCAAAATCCCGAATTATTCGGAGAGTCGAATATTCGAAAACTTCAAAATCCCGAATTATTCGAAAAGTCGAATATTCGAAAAGTTCAAAATCCCGAATTATTCGAAAAATCGAACATTCGAAAAGTTCAAATTCCCGAATTATTCGAAAAGTCGAATATTCGAAAAGTTTAAAATCCCTAATTATTCGAAAAGTCGAATATTCGAAAAGCTCAAAATCCCGAATTACTAGAAAAGTCGAATATTCGAAAAGCTCAAAATCCCGAATTACTAGAAAAGTCGAATATTCGAAAAGCTCAAAATCCCGAATTATTCGAAAAGTCGAATATTCGAAAAGCTCAAAATCCCGAATTACTAGAAAAGTCGAATATTCGAAAAGCTCAAAATCCCGAATTACTCGAAAAATCGAACATTCGAAAAGTTCAAAATCCCGAATTATTCGGAGAGTCGAATATTCGAAAACTTCAAAATCCCGAATTATTCGAAAAGTCGAATATTCGAAAAGTTCAAAATCCCGAATTATTCGAAAAATCGAACATTCGAAAAGTTCAAATTCCCGAATTATTCGAAAAGTCGAATATTCGAAAAGTTTAAAATCCCTAATTATTCGAAAAGTCGAATATTCGAAAAGCTCAAAATCCCGAATTACTAGAAAAGTCGAATATTCGAAAAGCTCAAAATCCCGAATTATTCGAAAAGTCGAATATTCGAAAAGCTCAAAATCCCGAATTATTCGAAAAGTCGAATATTCGAAAAGCTCAAAATCCCGAATTACTAGAAAAGTCGAATATTCGAAAAGCTCAAAATCCCGAATTACTCGAAAAATCGAACATTCGAAAAGTTCAAAATCCCGAATTATTCGGAGAGTCGAATATTCGAAAACTTCAAAATCCCGAATTATTCGAAAAGTCGAATATTCGAAAACTTCAAAATCCCGAATTATTCGAAAAGTCGAATATTCGAAAAGCTCAAAATCCCGAATTACTAGAAAAGTCGAATATTCGAAAAGCTCAAAATCCCGAATTATTCGAAAAGTCGAATATTCGAAAAGCTCAAAATCCCGAATTACTAGAAAAGTCGAATATTCGAAAAGCTCAAAATCCCGAATTACTCGAAAAATCGAACATTCGAAAAGTTCAAAATCCCGAATTATTCGGAGAGTCGAATATTCGAAAACTTCAAAATCGAATTATTCGAAAAGTCGAATATTCGAAAAGTTCAAAATCCTGAATTATTCGAAAAATCGAACATTCGAAAAGTTCAAATTCCCGAATTATTCGAAAAGTCGAATATTCGAAAAGTTTAAAATCCTAATTATTCGAAAAGTCGAATATTCGAAAAGCTCAAAATCGAATTACTAGAAAAGTCGAATATCTGAAAAGCTCAAAATCCTGAATTACTAGAAAAGTCGAATATTCGAAAAGCTCAAAATCCCGAATTATTCGAAAAGTCGAATATTCGAAAAGCTCAAAATCGAATTACTAGAAAAGTCGAATATTCGAAAAGCTCAAAATCCCGAATTACTCGAAAAATCGAACATTCGAAAAGTTCAAAATCCCGAAATATTCGGAGAGTCGAATATTCGAAAACTTCAAAATCCCGAATTATTCGAAAAGTCGAATATTCGAAAAGTTCAAAATCCCGAATTATTCGAAAAATCGAACATTCGAAAAGTTCAAATTCCCGAATTATTCGAAAAGTCGAATATTCGAAAAGTTTAAAATCCCTAATTATTCGAAAAGTCGAATATTCGAAAAGCTCAAAATCCCGAATTACTAGAAAAGTCGAATATTCGAAAAGCTCAAAATCCCGAATTACTAGAAAAGTCGAATATTCGAAAAGCTCAAAATCCCGAATTATTCGAAAAGTCGAATATTCGAAAAGCTCAAAATCCCGAATTACTAGAAAAGTCGAATATTCGAAAAGCTCAAAATCCCGAATTACTCGAAAAATCGAACATTCGAAAAGTTCAAAATCCCGAATTATTCGGAGAGTCGAATATTCGAAAACTTCAAAATCCCGAATTATTCGAAAAGTCGAATATTCGAAAAGTTCAAAATCCCGAATTATTCGAAAAATCGAACATTCGAAAAGTTCAAATTCCCGAATTATTCGAAAAGTCGAATATTCGAAAAGTTTAAAATCCCTAATTATTCGAAAAGTCGAATATTCGAAAAGCTCAAAATCCCGAATTACTAGAAAAGTCGAATATTCGAAAAGCTCAAAATCCCGAATTACTCGAAAAATCGAACATTCGAAAAGTTCAAATTCCCGAATTATTCGAAAAGTCGAATATTCGAAAAGTTCAAAATCCCGAATTATTCGGAAAGTCGAATATTCGAAAACTTCAAAATCCCGAATTATTCGAAAAGTCAAATATTCGAAAAAATTCTGAAAATGTAAAAGTATACTGTATACCAAGATTCGAGCTATGAACCCTTACCAATCCATCCATTTGCTGTCCGACGCGTTTTCGTCTTAGCTATGTGCGCTGCTACACTAGTACGCCCTCGCGACAATGATGGCGGAGAAAATCGCGGTCATTTCGCGGTGGTTTCGCGGCAGACGCCTTACGGTGGATTTACGTCACGTACGCGGCTTTTCCCGGTGTATCTGTGGTAAATTAGCTTCGGCTACTTATCGGTAGTTTTCCGGTAAATTCGCGGAATTTTCCCGGCTCGCGGTAGTTTCGCGTCAAACTCTTGGTGAATTTGAGCTTCTCGGTAAATTCTCGGTAGATTCCAGGCGATTCCTTGCAGAGTAGTTTCTCTAGACTAGTGCCTAATGTTTTCCTTCAAGCTCGCTCGTGAGGTCCCAGACTCCCATGTGTGCCAGGTATCTTACCAGATTCCTTGTCCGACAAATGGCAGAGGAATACGAATGCTATCAACGGAACCTGTGAGATATTTTTGCGGTCGGGCATAAGTTTTGGAGGTTAGTGTTTTGCCACCACCGAGAAATACTAGTGTTTTAACACGTTCACACCAGATTTCCTGTTTTGACACGCTGGTACAGCATTTCACAGCGAATAGTATACCTGCGATTACCTGTCTGACCACGTTTGATCGATATGTATGATTTGTTCAGGAGCAGAACGGGCCCCCGGAGCTCCATACTCGCAGTCTTTCACAACAGTTATCTGCAGGAAAAATTCAACGAACGTGTCAAAAACATGCGAGAAACAGTGAACTTGTTGAAATTCGGGTAATTCACCGTGGTGGCAAAACACTAACCATTGAAACTTATTAGCGACTTTGGGCGTATACTTAAAAACGGACCCTACAAGGGTAAAAATATTGATTTAAGGGAGAAGATGGTTGCGTACTTACGAACAAGAGATTAACGTGTTATTGCGATTGGGACTTGTGCAACACTCTGGAAAACGCACTCTTAATGGTGATGATTTTCCTGGAAAACTTTCTTTAGCAGAGATTGGAAAAATCGCCCTAGTATATTTAGTAAATCTTGTGAGATTATTGATCGCCGTTTATACTAGAAAATAGCCCCGACAAAGAAATTAAGGCGTTTTAACGCGTTCGCGACAGAATTCAAGCGTTTACACGTTGACAACACATTTCAAAGCAGTAATCTTCGACAAAACCTGTTAAGACATGCAATCTTTCGCCAACGTGTTGAAACATCAAAACCTGTTCCTATCCTAGGCGGGGAGCACCCAAGATTTGGAATGAAACTAGTCGGAGGGGGGGGGGAGCACCCAAGATTTAACAAGAACGATTCTAGTGTGCTAGCGTAAGGCCGATACCGTAATCCCTGCCGTAAAATTAGATGCGTCGCTGCTGTTGGTTGCACACAAAACAACTGAACTGACGGTGACAAGCAATTACTCGTCTATTGCTCTACTTGGTGGCTGGAATTGATAGACGAGCCGGTTTTTTTGTACAATGAGCCAGTTTAGAGTTCATCAAAATCCGGTGAGGAGACGTTTAGGATTGACGGGACAGTTATCATTTATTCCAAGAGCCGAACCCTAATACTGCTCACTATACTCTTTTAGTTTTGTTTCGCATTTTTGAAGTTCGAAGTTGTGATGCTTAGCAAATGTTGTGGAATTTCATTCAAATTACCATACCAAACTGCATTCAGTTGCTCATGCAGTTTAGAGAAATGAAAGCTTGAGGAATGAAGTGCGTCATGAGCATGAATATGGGAAGGACTGATTTCGAACCACTTGTTATCAAATTTTTGGGTGAAATGAGAACAGATATGTACCCTCTGGTTCCGGGCCTGATTAAGTGTGTGCAATTGCGGACTTGCTTCGTGGTAGCGCGACGCATCGCTTTCGTACGAGTTTCCGTGCCCCGCCCCTCATCAGCTGATCGTGTAAGTTTTTTTCTACATTTTCAATGTTTTTGCTAGTTCTTTGACCGTACGAGAGCGATGCGTCGCGCCCTTACGACACAAGTCCGCAATTGCACACACTAAATCAGGCCCGGGACCAGAGGGTATGGTGCATTATTCTTCAGCTACTTTTTGGGTGACTTCGACAGCGGTATTTCGCGATGTTTTTTTTTAGAAGGGAGCTTCAGCCTCTGACGCATTGATACTTTTCTGTCAAGGATTAACCACAAATTTCACCGAAAATTTCACCAAGGCGAAACATCTTATTGGTAGTTAACAAGATGTTATGAACCTTTAAAGGTGGGTTAGGGATATGAGTGTTTTATAAATGCTGAACTTTTTTTCAGTGCGTGTTTTCATTGCACAAAGAACTATCTTTTTCTCGGCATCATATTCCAGAAACAGGAATAACAATGACAACTAACAGACAGTTTCATTAACAACATAACAGCTTTACGCTACATCATTCAAACATACAAGCCCACTCATTCAGTATCGTGCAAGGTGCCTCTTGTCTCTCTATCATTTCGATGCTTTCGAGAGAAATTAAATGGTAATCCTCTCAAGCCGCACAGAATTCATGGATGCATCTTGCATCTTGGATTCGAGGAAATTGAAATAAATGACCAATTCATAACTAACGGGTATTTATCTAGAATTCCTCAATAACTCAGATTGATGGTACAAAACTGGTTCGGGAACTCGAGTTTGCAGTGGATAGAAAGTGATACCTCTTTCAGAAATCGATGAATTTCAGCATGAATCTGTGAAAACAATGACTGATAACGCTATCAGTCATCTGATATTGGCAGGGATTTTTATTATCAAGCATGAATTTTGAGTGGTCTCCGAATAGGCGCAAAATTAGTAGTCGCCGTCAGTTCAGTTGTTTTGTCTGCAACCAACAGCGGCGACGCATCTAATTCTACGGCAGGGATCACGGTGTCGGCGTTCTACAATCGTTCTTGTCAAGATTTATATCGAAATGACTGCTATGAAACCTTTTTAACACGTTTCTAACACATAATACGACACGCTAACACGTTTCTAACACGTTTAACACGTTTATAACACGCATACCTGTGGAGAAAATCTTCATTTCGCTGTATGAATCTTGAGTGCCCCCCCAACTAGTTTCAAGCCGATTTTTCGGTACTCTTTCAGATAAGAACGTAAAGGCCAACCGAACATTGGTGGACGCGACGCGGTCGCGTCATAGCTCTATAATTTTTCTAATTTTTTATTCCGATTTTGTTATATCTTCACCATCGGTGGTGCTGCTTTTCTAATTCCTAGTCCAGGCAGGACCTCAACTGCTGACCTCTGGAGAAGGACGGTATGTGAATGAAGACACACCGCTCTCCACTTATTTTATACCTTACCCTTTATCAATTGGTTATCATCAATTTTGTTTACGAGAGCAGCGACGTGACCGCGTCGTGTCGAGCAATTTTCGGTTGGCCTTTACGTTCTTATCTCTTTCAGAACAGATGACCCACTAAAAAGAATTGGATTTTCATGTTGCTCCATATATGTTCTTCGCATAAATTTTACATGTTGCTCTATGCCTACAGATGTTCAGAAGCAAAACGTGAGAAAAGGATCCCATAGCTGCCTGCGAAAACCTATCTTCACCAGAGTAGGTCGTCTATTCCAAAAGAGTACCGATTTTTCTCTTTAATCCTGAAGCCCTCCCCCTCTGGGATAGTGCCGATACAATCTACCACCAACGCGTTGAAACACTACTCAGGCGATTATCGGCCCCGAGCCGCCTGACAGTGGGGCTCGTTTTTCCAATCTGCGAGTCGGCTCCTGTTGCTGTCCGGGCCACTGCTGTTGCTTTCCGGGCCACCGCTGTTGCTGTCCGGGCTACTCCGGTTGGCCCGAACAGCAACAGCAGTATCCCGGAAATTGGGAGAACCAGCCGAACTGTCAGGCGGCTACGATTCCTATTCGGTGCGGCTCGGGGCCGAGAATCGCCTGAGTAGGATTTCGTTGCTGTGGCTATTATTAATCAACAACAATTTATAATCTAATCTTGGATGGAAGAACCCCGACGCCGGATACATGATTTCAAGAAGAATAACAGTCTTTAATGTTTAGGTGCATGAAAAAGAAGCGTCCAAGGAACTTAAGGAAGAACATACGGAGTGTTTGAAATCACTTTTAGGAAGTGTGTATATCTGTATAAATGCGAAAATTGAGTTTTCCATATTTATCTGTGAAATTTCAGTGTACACGACTGTTATACTTAATTCTACACAACCGATGCAGAACTCAGCTCCAAGTCGAAACTACACAAGTACAATGGCACTGACCACGCCAAAGACGACTTCTACTGTGAAGAGCACATCTACTTCAGTCACAGCTTTTTTAACCACCAGAAAATGTGAGTGAAGTAAGGAAGAAATATTTTTCCAATAACGTTTCCTCAGAGAAAAACATTGAATTATCGTATATGAGGCCATTCGCCTACGCATCGAGAAGGTTTGAAAAACGAAGTTTTTCGTGTTTTTCATTATGGTTCGATAGAGGGTGTAGAATAAGCCAGGTTCCCACGGACGATTTTTTAGAGTACATCTCAATCAGAAACGAATTCTCCTGATATCACTCCTGATATACATTATAGGTTAGCAGCTGTGGAAATTAGATTCTCAGAAGTTTTGAATCAAGTTAAATGTAACTTTTGAGTAAGTTACGTGAAGTCTTAATGTAACCTACTTCTATGTCACAAGTAACTAACTTAATTTCGCAAGTAACTAATTTTTATGTCGCGGTCCACGGCAGAGACATCCCCGCCTGTGTCCACTACAAGATCCTAATCTTCGCCAAGGTCTGCGGCGAGGAACCACACTCCCCGAGGACCGCGGCGAAAACCGCCCCCCCAGCCGAGAGGTCAAAAATAAGCTGGCCTCCAGAGAGCGACTCGAAATCGCCTTCCAGGCCCCGCATCAGAATGCCGAATGAGGACTCGAGTGAGGTGAGGCGCCTTATATACCGGCTCTTCACGTGTTAAGCAAGTTACGACGTGACCATCCACTTGCGAGGATTGACGGGCCAATGTAAGTTACTTGCGAGATTCAAAAGTCACAAGTATCATGGTTATGCCCATGTAAGTTAATTGCGAGTCTCAACCCCGCAAGTAACTTGAAAAACTCAAATAAGCCACAAGTAACTTGATTCGAAACTTCTGAGTTGGCATTATGAAATTCGTGGAATCTTTGCCCCATAAACTTCTATACTCTGTTTATCTTGAATTGCACAAAACACGGTCCGCCAATAGCCCTCTAATTGGCCAGCTAGTACCGTAGTGTACGTCCAATTAGTGTACGTCCACGACGCGTTCTCGGCAGACCCGCGCACACCTGGGTCTGCCGAGAACGCGTCGTGGACGTACACTACGGTACTAGCGGGCCAATTAGAGGACTATTGGTGGACCGTGTTTTGTGCAATTCAAGATAAACAGAGTATATAAAGCGGATAGTCGGTGGTTCTTACAAGACAGTGAAGCGTATAACGATTTATATCACAACCACGAGCAGCCTCAAACTTGGGTAATTAAACCTTATTGAATAGTATCGAAACAAATGTACATTGTGAAACCAATGCAACTAGTAAGAAGCGTTGTGAGAATGAGAAATGATCAAAAGAAGAAACAAATCAGAAGATATGCGCTGCATATTGAAAGCAGCGGCTTTTATACCAAAAACAGGCCTTTCTCATAACATAGAAAACAAGAGAATATAACATAGAAATCAAAAGAATAGACCCTTCTCATAACATAAAAATCAACAATGTCCTATCATTTCTTCTAACATAAACAACGGTGGTGAGCAAGCATAGATTCACGAAATGGTGATAAGCCTTCTCATAACATAAACAACAACGTCGTATCACCTCTCCTACCATAAACAACAGCGGCGAGCGAGCAAAAAATCGCAAAGTTGCGATACTCCCCCGAGGGCAAATGCGAGGTATTGTTTTCTCGTCACAGGCTTCTCAGCTCACGCTCCAGAGCTTCGATGCGTTCTTTCGTTTCCCGGCTTCCCGCCATTGCGCTGCGGATGCGATTATGAAAGACTTCGCTGCGTTCAGGCAGCTCGCTCGTCGACGAGTGATAGCCCCTTTCTCGGCAGTGGTTATAGGGTGCGTTACTGCGACGGCAGTAATGCGGTGCGTACCTAACCTCGAGACAGGCAAAGCATCGATCCGTGACTTCTAAAATGCGATGGCGTTCGGTTATGTCCATGTAGTGACGGCATGAGTCGGAGAAGTGATCTCCTATTCTTTCACAGTAGACACAGCGGATTGATCTGTCCTCCTCCTTGTAGATCAATCCCCGACGATAGTTGCGCGGTTCGCATTTTGGCGTCCATGCAAGATCTTCGAGAATATTCTCCAGGTCCGCTAATCCCTGCCTAGCCTGTATCAGCTCCCTCTCGATTTGCTATCGCCTTTGATCTTGAATGACTGCGTTGCGAATTGCGTCGTCATTCTCATCCTTCTCTTCTCCAACCTCATTGACGGCTTCCATGTACTCCGCGTTTGCTCGAATGATGCCATCCTCCTCGATCAACTCTTCTTCGTTTCCCACTAACTCTTCAACGTGCTGCTGCTCGTCCTCCCCCTCGACGGAGTGTCGGCTGCTACGTGCGTTTGTGTGTTGTATTGCTTTGTTCGACGGTCGACTGTATATGCGCGAGCGATGACACAACAGAGTTGTGAAATATTTGTGATCTCTCCGGATGTTCCTGCTGGATGTTTACGCGGTACTCCATAAGAACGGTTTTGTATTCCTCGAGAACTGCGAGTTGATCGGTGAGTATGGCTTCAAGTTGTTCCTTATTCATAACTAAGCTCTTATTGTCGTCGTCTTTTTGTGGCTGGGTCATCATCGAAGTCCAGTTTTCCTCGGTGATTACGTTGGTAGCGATTAGAAGAGGAGGCATCGCGAAGAGCGTTCCAAGTTCAGTGTGGATCAGTTTCAGCTCGAAATGCGTTTTATCCCACATCGTTTCTACGATTTGGAGCTCAGCGATGCGTTCCGAATAACCCTCTTCTGAAACGCGTAGCTGTTGGTTGCGCCTACGAAAATTAGACAGAGAATTAGTAACTACACGAAGATGTTTACAGGTAGAGACAATTCTATCATATAATACTGTTGGTGGTGGCCGTTGTGGTAGAGCCTCTTGTAGTTTCTGCAACGAACGTTGGGTCTCATGCAGTTCGTGACGTGTAGCGTTCAAGTATTCTCGTGTCCGCTCCAATTAGTTGTTCGCATAGCGTAGCTGATCAATTATTTGCTTGTTCTCTTCTCGAAGGGTCATCATCTAGAAAAAAAACGGTATTAGATGTGAATAAATAAGGATACAAGTAAGTTCGGTAAGCATCGGTGGTTCAGTGGTAGAATGCTCGCCTGCCACGCGGGCGGCCCGGGTTCGTTTCCCGGCCGATGCACCATAAAGCGGATAGTCGGTGGTTCTTACAAGACAGTGAAGCGTATAACGATTTATATCACAACCACGAGCAGCCTCAAACTTGGGTAATTAAACCTTATTGAATAGTATCGAAACAAATGTACATTGTGAAACCAATGCAACTAGTAAGAAGCGTTGTGAGAATGAGAAATGATCAAAAGAAGAAACAAATCAGAAGATATGCGCTACATATTGAAAGCAGTGGTTTTCATACCAAAAACAGGTCTTTCTCATAACATAGAAAACAAGAGAATATAACATAGAAATCAAAAGAATAGACCCTTCTCATAACATAAAAATCAACAATGTCCTATCATTTCTTCTAACATAAACAACGGTGGTGAGCAAGCATAGATTCACGAAATGGTGATAAGCCTTCTCATAACATAAACAACAACGTCGTATCACCTCTCCTACCATAAACAACAGCGGCGAGCGAGCAAAGAATCGCAAAGTTGCGATAGTATATACTTTCCAATGGCAGAGTCCGCAGAATTTCTCCGTAAAATATTGCGGGTTATTAGTGGTCATTGACGCGCACAACCTGTCCAAACCGCTACCACCATTAGTTAACAAGTGGAAATCCCCGCGTTTTCTCCCTATTGCGATCTTAATTTGTTTATTTGTCAAACATAGACGGGTTACGAAACCCTTAAAAATGCAAGTCACACGCCAAATTTTACAACAAATTCATAACCTAATATACAACACGTTGTACAGACCAGGGCTGTGCGTAACTGGATTTTGTAATTTCGTAAATCGTAAATCGTAATTTTCCAAATTCCTCGTAATTCGTAAATCGTAATTCGTAATTCGTAACTGATAATTAGTAGTAAGCCCACACATAATCCAAACCTCATTCGATGTGTAAACACCTAAGCATTCCAGATGAGGTGTTTCCATATCGGAGAAGGTTTGAGATTGTGTTTCAAAATAACACTGTTTTGAGCAGTACATGAAAGAATCAGTATACATACGCGGGATATAAGCGACTTCAATAGACAAATTTGAAACGCCAAGCTTAATCAAATACAAAACCTGTGCCATGTCTTGCAGAACATTAAAATACGAAAACATAGCGAATCACCGCTTCACCAAGCACTGCTCGATAATGGGAGTCAAAGAGGGCAACACTGTGATGAGAGAAAATAGCGTTTCGATCGTTTCAAACTCAATCTTTCAAGGGAAGGATAATTGGGCAAGGTGGCCATACCAAAGGGTTTTACATGCTACTGCAAAGCCACTTCTTGACACAGAAATCAAGTCTGCCCTCCATATTTGTGGAGCGGGGAGGGGTGTTGGAAAATAGCAGGTTGTCCAATAATTCTTGTCCGAAAATTTCACCATTTTTAATTTTTTTCAGCTTTATAGAAAAACAATTCTAATCAACAATATAATCACCAACAGTTATCCACAACAGTGGCCCATCGATTGGGCAGGTCGCCGATGCCCTTCGCGCAGAACTCCGGGGGCTGCGACTCGAAGAAATCCGCGATGTCGGATTTGAGGTTGACGTAGTTGGTGAATTTTCTTCCAGTCAAATGGTGCTTCAGCGGGCGGAGCAAGTGGTAGTCGGTGGGGGCGAGGTCCGAAGAATACGGCGGATGGGCAACCGTCTCCCAGCCGAGCGTCGCCAACTTCTGCTGGGTCTCCTTCGCCACGTGGGGGCGCGCGTTGTCGTGCAGTAGGTGGACCGAGGCTTCGGGGACGCTTTTCTCGGATGACGGCGGCTAGTTTCTCGAGCTGATCAGTGTAGATGGAGGCGGTGACCGTCCTGCCTTGCGGGAGCAGCTCGAAGTACAGCATGCCCTTGGTGTCCCACCAGCAGCAGAGCATGATCTTCAGCGGGTGCAGGTCGGCTTTCGGCGTCGTAGGCGGCTCTTCTCCGCGCGGGATCCAGACGGCACGGCGGGCGACGTTGTCGTAGAGGACCCAGCTCTCATCCCCAGTGACCAGGTCCTCGAGAAACTCCTTGCGATGCGGACGAAGGAGGGGGGACTGGCAGACGGCCACGCGGCTCTGCTTGTTGGCGTCCGTCAGACGGTGGGGGATCCAACGGGCCAGAACTTTGTGGTAGCCGAGTAAGTTGAGTCGATTGTGGATGGTGGACTTGCTGCAGCCGAGCGTCGTCGCCAGTTCACGGCGTCATCATCCACCGTAGAAGGCCTCCCGCTGTGCTCCTTGTCCTCGAGGCTCGTGTCGCCGCTCTCGAAACGATTGAACCAGCGGCTGACTGTGCGTTGGGACACTGCATCTTCCTTGCACGCTTTGCAGGTGTTGGCGACCGCGGTGCCCGTGTCGTTGCCCAGCAGCCACTCGTAGTACACGAACGTACGAATTTGACCTTGGTTCATTTTAGCTTGTACTGGTAACTAGACGCGGCGACTGCGCCTTATATACCCCTAGCGTAGAACTTTGGAGAACCCTCTAGAAGGTTTTTACACTTGCCTGATATTATAACACTTCTAAGGAAAATTATAGAATTTTGAAAATTTTCGGACAGAAATTGTTGGACGGCCTACATCTAATTCTGAATGACCGCTTTCTCCAAGTATCCTTTCCTTGTAAGCTCACGGCACTCCTAATACTGCATCAGAGCCACTGCCAGAACCTATGCCTTCTTCTCCTGGCACATTGTACACCTCACAGAAAGTAAAGCTTGAGCTCAAAGCATTTTTTCCAGTGCAAAAGGTGGTCACAGTGGAAGAACGAATTCCTGATTATCCAGCCGAGAGGAGAGATTTAGGTAGGTACTAGCAAAAGTGCGCACCTATGCGACGTTTTGGTAGCCCCTACATAACAGTGCCGGTAACCAATCTCAATTGACTTCTTGAGGTGTTCTGTTCAGACTTAACATGGCCGCCGCGAGCACCACTAAAACGCCAGAGAAAAAGAAAACCAATATTAACCAACAGGTTGGTTTCAGGCTCTGCCGGGTTGTTCCAACAGTGAAAGTCAAATTTTAGATTTCCAGGGAAATCGTTATGACCATTGTCGTGCTGAGTTTCGTGGTGGCGGTGCTTATGATTACTGTCATCTTTCTGATAACGCGGTACAGGCGGTCAAAAAGAGACATAAAGGTGACGAAAAACGCCCTGAAAGAGAGGAGCGTGGAGAAATTGCAGAAGGCGAAGGAATCAATGGAAAATGCTCAGCTGAAGAATAGGGAGAATTTAAAAGTTGAATCTGAAGACAGAATCACCGAGAACCCGAAAGAGTTATCGAATGAATCCCACGAAGTAGTGAAATTGCAAACTACCCAGAAGGCTAAGAGCAGCGAACAGTCTACGGACTCAAAGAACCTGAATGGGGTCAGGCAATTGGAAACGTTGTCGAATAGCAGGAGTTCAGGAAATTTGAAGGATTCGAAGAAGTTGAAAAAGTACAGAATGAAGTCGAGGAGTACGAGTTCGGAAGGCTCGAAGGAATTAAAGAAGACTAAGCCAAGGAAAAGAAAGCCAAAGAGCGGAAAGAACTCTAAGAAGAGCAAGAAATTCAAGAAGAAAGCAAGGAAAGTGTGCAGCGTAGAGTATTTAATCTAAACCGAAATCTATTTCGGGGGACACTTGAAGTAATAGGGCATTTGATCGTAACCCAAAACTATCTCGTAGCGTTTACTTGTTGTATTTCGATGAAAGAAATAAAGGTTAGAAAGCTTTGTCATTGTCGCGAAAGCGCGAGTCTCTGCTCCGACAAGGGCCGGTCGCGGACGGTCTCACAACGAAAGCCGGCAGTACAGTACGCGAGCGTCGCCCACACCGGATAGATTCGAGCGGCCTAAAATCCATATTCGCCTCTCCTGCCACGGTCCTGTGCGGTTGCTCCATGTTTTGTTCTATCATCGCCTTTTCAGTTACTAGTACAGTGCTACGCTGTCGGGCCTTAGGGACTTTGGTACACTACTATCTATCTCTATAATGCAGCTGCTCGCGGCCGAATCACTTGTTCATCGACTATTGTTAATTCAATGGCATTCTCCGGTCATATTTGGTCCTTTTCTAGGAACTGCTGTTTTGTCATATTATCCTATTCCTACTCCTCCTCATCTTGGTTACCGTATAGTGTAAAATAATCTAAATCAGCTATAGTGGAGCCCACCAAGAGTGTCTCATTTACCTATCAATAAGAGGCGGTCGGCTGGGGATCAATGTGCATGAATCCTATACCACCACGCTCGATACCGATTAAGCGAGAGCGGTTGTGCTGCAACGAGTTTCATGTTCATTGATCTCCAATCGACCGCTTCTCATTGATAAGTAAATGAGACACTCTAGGTGGAGTCCACTATATGTTCCGTCGTGTGAGCAAGAGGGCTGTATTTCGCAATAGTACTACAGTCGGGATGCATATTGATTACAGAAGTTCCAAGTTGGAGACAGCGGGTGTATTCTAGAATGCGGTATTAATGCAGTCCCATCGTCGTTAATACAGTATGTTGCTTGCTCGGGTAATTAGTCCAGGTTGTACGGTCCTCGTTGTTAGTCCACTGCCCGTTTCCCACGGGACCGACGTCATCGTGACGTCGGACCCGGGACAAAAAAACCACCGATTCGCAATAGTCATTGTCTAAGCTCTTTTGGCCATTTCACGGATTGTCACAAGCTCTTCAGATGTCCTCAGGACTCAAAAGAGAAGGATATTACACAAGGCGGTCATAAAAATCTCGTTGGATGAGGGCGAGCGGGCACCCGTAGTTTGGCGTCCTAACTTGTTTCTCTAGGTTTTTGTCCTCGAACTTTTCTCTTGTTTTCACTTTTTTGATGCCCAGATCTACCTTTTCATGGGGATGGCACAACAGCTGTTTTTATCGTGGACCCTGCTTTAGAAGCACAGTGCAACCCCAGGGAGGAAATCTGAGGTTTCCACACCATTGTGAAGTAGACCCACCCATATAACACATGCCAAGTGCGAGCTCTCGATTCCTCCCAATAAGCGAGATATAGGAGAAAGCCACCCTGACTTACTTACTTGACTTAATCGGTTGGCTTTCGCCTGACGCGGTCTTTCCGCATCTTCACCGAGGTGTGCCGTCCTAGTAGTCAGCCGTGTCCATTTTTCACGGTCTTCAGCCACAATTTGAACACATTCCATCCAGCTGTCACTATTCCATTTCCTGCGAAACGAAACATCGCGCCTGAACTGTCTTTCGATGCCGAGTGACTTTAAATCCTCTTTAACCACATCCGTCCAGAACTTTCGCCTACGCCCAGGTGGCCGTTTCCAGACAGGATTTGGAAGCATTTTTAAAGCGTGTTGTACGAGACGATCCGGCGTTCTTCTTAGTATATGCCCGAGCAGTCGAAGTCGACTTTCCATTGCTGCTTGAGATGGCGTTAGGAGATGCTGGCACCTCCCTCGTGTCAAGCGTTGATGTACTGCGTCGATTTCCTTGTAAAGGTCTTCGTTATGGCATACACGCGGCCAGAAATATCCAAGCAAACGCCTAAAAAGCTTCCTCTCCGTGCAATCCAACCTTTCCATCTGCGTCTTCGGTGCTGCCCACGTCTCCGATCCGTACATCATGATAGGGCGAATAGCGGATAGGTAGACGCGCAACTTGACTTCCTTCGCGATGGTGGTAGACCACAAACACTTGGTTAGAGAATTGAATGCAGACGTAGCTTTCGCACATCGTTGTCGAATATCCGCTGCATAACTACCATCGTTCTTCAGCAAACAGCCCAAATAACAGAAATCGTCCACCAGTTCGATACGTTGTCCGTCCACACAAACTCCAGTTGAAGGCCTCTGAGAGACCCACATCTGCTTGCATTTGTCGGGACGAAGACGAAGTCCATAGGCTGCGGCATACTTCGAAACGAGGTTCACAATCCTTTGCAGTTTTGCGTTGTTTTCAGCGAATAACACAATGTCGTCGGCGTACTCCAGGTCGACAAGGGAGCGTCCTGATGGTGTTAGGATCACATCCGTAGGAAACTGTTCTGCAACTCTACGCATGATGTCATCAACGGCGAAGTTGAAAAGAAAAGGTCCTGCAACGGCTCCTTTTGCCTTACTCCTGTTTTCACCTCGAAAGCTGACGTAAATCCGACAGGTGTACGAACTGCTGCTGTTGTTCCTTTGTTCATGTCCTCGATTAACCGAACATACTTTTCCGGGACTCCATCTGCTCGCAGAGCATTGAGCAATCGATCACGATGAGGAGAGTCGAACGCGGCTTCAAAGTCCAAAAAGCAAGCTGTAATGGCTTCGAAAACCGCTGCCACGATTCAATTACTCTTCTCACGACGAACACTTGGTCGATGGTCGATCTTCCAGGTCGAAAACCGGCTTGCTCATCTCTGGTCGTTCCTTCACGATGTTTGATAAGTCGCTCGAGAATGATACGTTCTAAAACCTTGTACATGACACGAAGTAGAGAGATTCCTCTGTAGTTCTTAGGATCCGTGACGGATAGCTTCTTGTGAAGAGGTACGATGATCGCATGTCTCCACGAATCGGGTATCCTTTCGCTCATCCATATGGCACGGATGGTGTTGGTCATTTCACGAATCCCAGACGGAGGAAGAGCTTTCAGCATTTCAGCAGTGATGTTGTCATCTCCACCTGCCTTTCCATTCTTCATTTTCCGCACACAATCCAAAACTTCAGACTCAGTCGGCGGTTCCTCACTGACATCGTAATGTGCTCTCTGAACATGCGGGAGCTCAGGTACTGATGGCGCTGGACGATTCAGTAGTGAACTGAAGTAATCCTTCCATATTGGCAGCGTCGCATCACCAACTGCAACTCCATTGGTAGTGTTCAAGACAGGAGCACATCTCTTCATCTTCCCGCTATACTGTCGCAGCAACGTGTAGGCTTTCTTCGGATTCTTCTCCTCCCAAGCCTTCTCGAACTCCTTAGCTCTACACGTCCACTCTCGTTCGCGGTCACTTTGAAGCTGCCGACGCAACTTCCTGCTCAGACGCTTCTCCTCCACGAAGTTTCCCGCAGTCCGGAGAGCACATACTCTGTTGTAGGTAGATGTTGTTTCTTCTGAGACGTAGGCGAACTTCTTCTTAGGCTGTGCAACCGGGAGTGCCTCTCTCGAAGCGTCCTGGATGCACTTGACAAAAGAATCCGCGTCGCAAAGTTTCTTCTTAGTCCGTACTCCGATGTGAATAGAAACGCGTTGTCGAAAATTCCTTCTGCACTCTTCATCTCTGAGACTTGTCATGTCAATCCTCTGGAGAGGCTGAGCCCCTCGCTTCCTCTTATGAATCCTCGCAGTGAAGTTCAACAGAGCAGGACGGTGATCCGAATCGAATGCGACATCCCACACAGCTCTAGATCTTCGAATGTCCGATACTGGAATATTCCTCGTCAGGACATAGTCAAGCTGTAGTTTCAAAGTTGTCATCTTCCGCTTCCGCTGCTCTTCTGGAGATAGCCGGGTTGGTCCCTGCCACGTAAGCTGATGGCGGCGATGATTCCTCTTGAATGTCGATGCAATAATCAGACCACTGCGTTCACAAAAGTCGACAAGGCGGTAGCCATTGTCCGATGTTTGCTCCACTGGGTAGAACCATTTACCGAGTACTTCGGATTCCTGATCAAGTCCCATCTTCGCATTTGCGTCAATCCCCACGACAACAGCATGTTGACAAGGTATCCTGGCCAGCAACGTATTGAGTTCCTCATAAAACGCATCCTTCGAATTGTCTTCGGCGGTTTCAGTGGGTGCATGAGCACTCACTATCCACAGATTGAATCCTCTGTGATCCCGCAGTCGTACGAATGCATTCCGACACGACGTTGAGCCGAACTCCTTGACCATACCATTGAAATCCTTCCTTACAGCTATTGCACAGCCTCCCACTCTACCGCAGTAGATGGTGTACTCTCCGACGCTGATGACGGGTCTATCCTTGAGGCGGGTTTCCTGCAAAGCAGCTAACGGTGCATGGAAATAGCTCAGAAGTCTGGATAGCGCAGTTTTTTGGATATCACTCGACAGCGATCGACAGTTCAGGGTGGCGAAATTGTGGCTTGTGGCCAAAGACTCCATGACTCCCTAGGTACGGATCCTAAGGTGTTTTGGACCAGAGGCCTTAGTGTGCCGGACGGCGACACCTTTATGCAATGTGCGGGATACTTTCGCGATATAGTTGTGCACGCTATATCGCTCGAACGTTCCCTGTGTACACTCAAACGTCTGCTGGGTGCAGTAGAAGCAGGGGCACCAACGAGCAGGTACCAACAGACTTGTATACACACCCTAAACCGCCTAAATCAGGAAACCACTTGGAACGTTCTTTTTACGATCTTTTGAGCTCAACCCTGACAAGGTGAGCGATGGTTTCCAATCAATAGCACCATTCTTCCCTTAATTCTCAGCCTCTCTCTCTTAATCCAGGTCGGCTCGTATACAAAGGTTACAATTGACGAAAGTTACAAGCTTCGGACAACTCGTCCACGATGCTTCCACAGCTCAATTTTTGTAGGGCCACAACTCTGTTCCAAGGGGGTCTTCTACAATTACAGAGACATCATTGGAATCAGCGTGGTATCGTTCTCAAGATAGGCAGAAGAACAAAAAAAACATTATGAGGTTGGACTGTGCCTTTAAAAGCAGTGTTCACGATAAAAAACCGCATTCTGGTTTTCGATGTTTTTGACTAGGCATGTCCACGAAGTGAAGGTGAATAGGGCAAAGTCTCCACAAAACTTCCAGATACCGGATTATCAGAAAAACCTCTCAAATAATCATTACGCCTGTTTGGTGTGCTCCGGGGGCTGCGGACTTTAAACAATCCAGACGTCGGAAATGGTTTTGCGCTTTAAAATTCTCAGGTGAGTGACTCTGTTTTCTGCTTCATGTTCCAAAAACTCTATTGAAATAAGATGGTTGAATGTATTAATAAAGAATATTCAAAAATTCAGCATCTGTTCCTCTGGTGAAACGAACGCAGGACAACTGCTACTAGCGAGGCCTAGCGAAGTTTTCGCTCACAGAAACTTTTGCGTGAGCCAACTATCTGAGACTGATTAGTTTGTTAGAAAGGTGGTGACTGACTTCCGTCTACCGGAAAGTTGCTGTACGTATGGACTCTCCTGAGCAGAGCAGGGTGCCGTACATTTACAGCAGGCCGTGGGGGTATCAAAATGTGGGATCATAAAGCAAAACATAAGAAGCCAGTGGTAAATCGTCGGTTGCTACCGGCCCAAAATTCACAACCCCTTCTGTACTTCCTTCCCTTACGTCGCTACCCACTGCCCTTTCTTCCAATTTGTAAAGTTCACAAGCGATTATTCTCGCTTTACCGTCTCTATCATGATAAGGAAAAACGCATTCTCATATTATATGATGTTTCCCTAGTTGACCAACATCATGCCCTTGTTCTCAATGAATGAAATTAATAGGTGGTTGTTTACGTATTTGTGGTGCAGATTTTGATACGCTTAGACTTGCAACATATATAAAACAGGTTTTCGGAAGTTAGGGATTCGAAATGACTGAGCGGTTGCAATGAGTGGCGAACAGAGAAGGTGCGGAAGTGGAGCTGCTGCTTGTATCCTAAATCTGGCAAAAAAATGTCGCAGGAGTTCTGCGTCAATCTCAGAACGCGTCGCACGCTCCTCAAGATTCATGTTTTCCTATCTATTTCTTCTCCATAAAAGGTTAAGATTTAGCATTAAAAAATTGAAAAACCTTTTTCCAAATTCTACACACTTGGTGACGTCCTGTACACTCCCACTGCGGTCCTGCTAACTTTTGATGACCTGAACACTCCCACTCGGGACCTGTGCATTCTCTATGACGTCCTGCACACTCCGATTAGGGTCCTGCACACTTTCTATGACGCCCTGCTCACTCCCACTGGAGTCCTGCACACTTTCTATGACGTCCTGCACACTCCGATTAGGGTCCTGCACACTTACTATGAAGTCCTGCACACCCTCACTGGGGTCCTGCACACCTTTTATGACGCCCTGCATTTTTTGCATCGCTAGACGACTCGCAGAAGTTATCATGACCCACGGCCAAAAGTGCGCTCCACGGACAAACTCGGTTGCCCCGAGGCACGTAAGAGGTGACTCGGGCTGATTTTTTGGTAATCGATGAATGTCGCACCCACCTAAATGTTGGTACCATTTCATACAAGTTTTGATCGGCCATTCCTAAGATATCCGGGACACATGCACACACACACACACATCGGGACATAACAGCTTTAAGTATAAGGACACTTTCTATGACGTCTTGCACACTCCCACTGGGGTCCTGCACATTCCTACTTGGGACCTGCGCACTTTCTATGACGTCCTGCACACTCCGATTAGGGTCCTGCACACTTTCTATGACGCTCTGCACTTTCCCACTGGGGTCCTGCACACTTTCTATGACGTCCTGCTCACTCCGATTAGGGTCCTGCACACTTACTATGAAGTCCTGCACACCCTCACTGGGGTCCTGCACACCTTTTATGACGCCCTGCATTTTTTGCATCGCTAGACGACTCGCAGAAGTTATCATGACCCACGGCCAAAAGTGCGCTCCACGGACAAACTCGGTTGCCCCGAGGCACGTAAGAGGTGACTCGGGCTGA
Source organism: Aplectana chamaeleonis (assembly GCA_029168955.1). Lineage (NCBI taxonomy): Eukaryota > Metazoa > Nematoda > Chromadorea > Rhabditida > Cosmocercidae > Aplectana > Aplectana chamaeleonis. Next base: position 2,372,093 of record JAPDOI010000007.1, on the reverse strand, counting down.
TTTTTTGGTAATCGATAAATGTCGCACCCACCTAAATGTTGGTACCATTTCATACAAGTTTTGATCGGCCATTCCTAAGATATCCGGGACACATGCACACACACACACACATCGGGACATAACAGCTTTAAGTATAAGGACACTTTCTATGACGTCCTGCACACTTCCGCTGGGGTCCTGCACACTCCAACTGGGGACCTTCGCACTCTCTATGACGTCCTGCACACTCCCGTTAGTGTTCTTCACACTTTCTATGACGCCCTTCACGCTACCATTTGGGTCCTGCACACTTTCTATGACGTGCTGCACACTCCCGTTGGGGTCCTGCACATTCCTACTTAGGACCTGCGCACTTTCTATGACGTCCCGCACACTCCGATTAGGGTCCTGCACACCTTCTATGACGCCCTGCACACTCCCACTGAGGTCCTGCACACTTTCTATGACGTCCTGCCCACTTCCGCTGGGGTCCTGCACATTCCTACTTGGGACCTGCACACTTTCTATGACGTCCTGCACACTCCGATTAGGGTCCTGCACACTTTCTATGACGCCCTGCACACTCCCACTGGAGTCCTGCACACTTTCTATGACGTCCTGCACACTCCGATTAGGGTCCTGCACACTTTCTATGACGTCCTGCACACTCCGATTAGGGTCCTGCACACTTTCTGTGACGTCCTGCACACTACGAATAGGGTCCTGCACACTTTCTATGACGCCCTGCACACTCCGATTAGGGTCCTGCACACTTTCTATGACGTCCTGCACACTTCCGCTGGGGTCCAGCACATTCCTACTTAGGACCTGCGCACTTTCTATGACGTCCTGCACACTCCGATTAGGGTCCTGCACACTTTCTATGACGCCCTGCACACTCCAACTGGGGACCTTCGCACTCTCTATGACGTCCTGCACACTCCCGTTAGTGTTCTTCACACTTTCTATGACGCCCTTCACGCTACCATTTGGGTCCTGCACACTTTCTATGACGTGCTGCACACTCCCGTTGGGGTCCTGCACATTCCTACTTAGGACCTGCGCACTTTCTATGACGTCCCGCACACTCCGATTAGGGTCCTGCACACCTTCTATGACGCCCTGCACACTCCCACTGAGGTTCTGCACACTTTCTATGACGTCCTGCCCACTTCCGCTGGGGTCCTGCACATTCCTACTTGGGACCTGCACACTTTCTATGACGTCCTGCACACTCCGATTAGGGTCCTGCACACTTTCTATGACGCCCTGCACACTCCCACTGGAGTCCTGCACACTTTCTATGACGTCCTGCACACTCCGATTAGGGTCCTGCACACTTTCTATGACGTCCTGCACACTCCGATTGGGGTCCTGCACACTTTCTGTGACGTCCTGCACACTACGAATAGGGTCCTGCACACTTTCTATGACGCCCTGCACACTCCCACTGGGGTCCTGTACATTCCTACTTAGGACCTGCGCACTTTCTATGACGTCCTGCACACTCCGATTAGGGTCCTGCACACTTTCTATGACGTCCTGCACACTTCCGCTGGGGTCCTGCACATTCCTACTTAGGACCTGCGCACTTTCTATGACGTCCTGCACACTCCGATTAAGGTCCTGCACACTTTCTATGACGCCCTGCACACTCCCACTGGGGTCCTGCACACTTTCTATGACGTCCTGCACACTTCCGCTGGGGTCCTGCGCACTTTCTATGACGTCCTGCACACTCCGATTAGGGTCCTGCACACTTACTATGAAGTCCTGCACACCCTCACTGGGGTCCTGCACACCTTTTATGACGCCCTGCATTTTTTGCATCGCTAGACGACTCGCAGAAGTTATCATGACCCACGGCCAAAAGTGCGCTCCACGGACAAACTCGGTTGCCCCGAGGCACGTAAGAGGTGACTCGGGCTGATTTTTTGGTAATCGATAAATGTCGCACCCACCTAAATGTTGGTACCATTTCATACAAGTTTTGATCGGCCATTCCTAAGATATCCGGGACACATGCACACACATACACACACACACACACACACACACACACATCGGGACATAACTGCTTTAAGTATAAGGATATGACGTGGGCGGGGCAAAGCTACGGATTCTTAGGGTGAACCTAGGTGTAGTTCCCGGCCACATTTTTCTAAATATAGAGTTTTTTCTTGAAAACTGCTTTGAAAAATAACGAGGGACAATTGTGCGGTCCAAGGGCTAATGCTCAACAGCAATCGCAAACCGGTCTCACATACAAGGATTTGTTGACTTAGGCATGTAATGATAATGTTTGTGTATGCCAGCAGAGCATCCCCGCATCAGTTGTAGGTAGCTCAGTGGTATCAGTCACGCTTCGGGTCCAAACCACGGGGGTTCGATTCCGGGCAAAATCGTCTTTTGTCACAGGAGAGAAGTTTCTTTACTGGTTTCTTGTCCGAGAAGGGATATCATGGAGCGATTGTCGCACATTTAACATGAATGGTATAGCAGAGTGGTAAGTGGGTTGGACTGTGCTATAAAGTTAACAAGTGCAAATCCTGGGCATGTCAGTAGTTTTGCATCGTTTAAAGATGACTAATGGCGACCATTTGATAGGAAGGTAGGCTAATGTTTAACAGCAATCGCAAACCCGTCCCATATACGAGTACTTGTTGAGCTAGGCTTGTAATGATAAAGTTTGTGTATGCCAGTTGAGCGCAGGTAGACACGGGACGGGTGGCTAAGTGCTATGAGTCTCACTTTGGATCAACGCGACGGAGGTTCGAATAAAGAGAGTGTAGCTCTTTGACCAGAAAAAAAGACGTTTTTTTAATGGTCTCTTTATTGAGAGGGTATATCATCTAGTGATTGTCGCACTACCAACATGATTGGTATAGCAGAGTGGTAAGTGGGTTGGACTGTGCCATAAAGTTCACAGGTTCAAATCCTGGGCATGGTAGTAGTTTTGCATCGTTTAAAGATGACTAATGGCGACCATTCATAGGAAGGCAGGCTAATGTTTAACAGCAATTGCACACCCGTCCCTCATACGATGAACTCTCATGTAATGAAGTGATGTTGAGCACGAATGCAAACCCGCTTCAGATACGAGGAGCCCTTGGGTTAGGGTTGAGATATTTGGGACGGTGGGTTGGGTGGGATGTAGCTCCTCAAACACTCCACCGATGGACAGGGGGACCGAGGGGCAAGGGGACAACCACGAGCCCGCAACATCCCGTAGAGGCCCGCAAGTCCACCGAACTATGCTCAAATTTTTACAGGAATTTTCTTGTCGCACTGGCTTGAAAAAAGAAAACTTGAAGAAATAAAAAGGCTTTTGCCCGTATTTCGCCGATTTAGAGATGATTTCTGCTATAAACCTTGCCAAAAGAGCTTTTTTTTTGGATAAGTTGATGAAATTTTTCCGAAAAATGGCGAACTTTTAGCTCTTTTCGACAAAAAAAAACCTTGCCGGGAATGATCCCTTGGCACAGTGGGAGGGCTTCTGTGAGCGAATTCGCTTCCAATGGCTAGGCGTTAAAGCAGCTATTTGACATTGAAGTGTTCTTGGAACGCATCCCTGATATACATGCGGCTTGAATCGTGAAGAGACTTCCCGTTCACTGTTGAAGGTTGGCTCAAACTAGGTGCACCTATGTTATAGCATATGGCACCGAGCTTGCGCCAACCTCCAACAGTGAACACGAAGTCTCTTCACGATCCATGCCGACGTTAACTGGTATGTAGGAGTTCTTGAAATTTGAGCATAGTTTTGTCCAAGGCTCTGGCTGCCACATGGAGACCACCAGCCTGTGGTGGATGGGTGAGCTGGTCGCTGCCCTCCGTGCCATGTTTCCCGAACCCTGGGTTGTCCGGCGAGCCCGTCGACCCCTGGCTCTTCACTGGGATTTTTTTCTTTACCTTTCCCATCCCACCCTCCGTCCGAATTATTCAAAGCCTAACTCTGGCAGTCTTCGTACATCACGCGGGTGTGCATTCTTATTCAGCATTACTTCATAACTCAAGCAGCCATCGTATGAGGGACGGGTTTCCCATTGCTGTTCAACATTGGCATTTCTAATGATCGTCTTTTTTAACTTTCAGACATTGCAAAACTTATGTCATGCCTAGGATTCAAACCTCTGATGTTTGCGTCACAGTCAACTGCGCACACCACTCTGCCATGATATGCACAGCCCTCTCTTCACAATGATTTCCCTGATACCCAATCACGGCCAAGCGGCAATATAAGAAACGTCTCCTCAACGAGTCAGCGGCTGCAAGTTCTTCAATTCATCAGCAAATCCTGCGAGTTCATAGAGATCCGCAAGTCTGTGGTAGCACTTTGTATTACTTTTTGCTGAACTCCCTAAAAAATCGGGTTTTCTTTTATCAATTTTGAGCTAATTTGGGGGACTTCTGACCGAATTCCAAAAGATCAGAGTCAATCCAAGCGCAGTTTCAGGCAACACTTTCAAACCTAGGGTTTTTTCGGCTCAGCGTATCGTGAATTGGGTTGAGTTTGGTCAAATCTGCCAAATTCCATCTATATTTCATAATTTCGAAATCTAATTTTAATTGAAACTAGTGTGCCAATGATAAATATTTGACAAGCAATTTCCCATGCCTCCTCCGTAGGTGGCTTAGTGATGTGTTGCGAAGTTTTTTCGGAGAGGTGCTGGTTCAAATCTAGAGAATGTAGCAGTTTGGCTGGAGAGTAGACGTTCCTGAATGATCGCATGGCCTTGATGTGTTATCAAAGGAGTCATTGCGAACGACTCCTTGTGCCCAGCATAGCAGAGTGGTGTGCGCGGTTGTCTCTGATGCAAACGTCTGAGTTTCAAATCCTAGGTGTGTCACAGTTTTTGCAACATCTGAAAAGTAACGAAGGACGATCATGGGGTAGAAAGGCTTGTGTTTAACAGCATTCGCAAACCCGTCCCACATACGAGTACTTGTTGAGCTAGGCATGTAATGATAAAGTTTGTGTATGCCAGTTGAGCGCAGGTAGACACGGGACAGGTGGCTCAGTGCTATGAGTCTCACTTTGGATCAGCGCGACGGAGGTTCGAATACAGAGAGTGTAGCTCTTCGACCAGAAAAGAAGATGTTTTTTAATGGTCTCTTTATTGAGAAGGGATATCAACTAGTGATTGTCGCAGAACCAACATGAGTGGTATAGCAGAGTGGTAAGTGGATTGGACTGTGCCATAAAGTTCACAGGTTCAAATCCTGGACATGTCAGTAGTTTTGCATCGTTTAAAGATGACTAATGGCGACAATTCGATAGGGGAGGCCGGCTAGTGTTTAACAGCAATTGCACACCCGTCCCTCATACGATGAACGCTGATGTAATGAAGTGATGTTGAGCACGAATGCAAACCCGCCTCAGATACGAGGAGCCCTTGGGTTAGGGTTGAGATATTTGGGACGGTGGGTTGGGTGGGATGTAGCTCCTCAAACACTCCACCGATGGGCAAGGGGAGCGAGGGGCAAGGGTACAACCACGAGCCGCCAACATCCCGTAGAGGCACGCAAGGCCACCGAAGGTGGACGGGCGGGCCTCTACGGGATGTTGCGGGCTCGTGGTTGTACCCTTGCCCCTCGGCTCCACGTGGCAGCCGGAGCCTTGAACGAAACTATGCTCAAATTTTTACAGGAATTTTCTTGTCGCACTTGCTTGAAAAAAGAAAACTTGAAGAAATAAAAAGGCTTTTGCCCGAATTTCGCCAATTTAGAGATGATTTTTGCTATAAACTTTGCCAAAAGTGCTTTTTTTGGATAAGTTGATGGAATTTTTCCGAAAAATGGCGAACTTTTAGCTCTTTTCGACAAAAAAAAACTTTGCCGGGAATGATCCCTCAACACAGTGGGAGGGCTTCTGTGAGCGAATTCGCTCCCAATGGCTAGGCGCTAAAGCAGCTATTTGACATTGAAGTGTTTTTGATACGCATCCCTGATATAACTGGTTCTTGAAATTTGAGCATAGTTTTGTCCAAGACCACCAGCCTGTGGTGGATGGGTGAGCTGTTCAGTGCCCTCCGTGCCATGTTTCCCGGACCCTGGGTTATCCGGAGGGCCCGTTGACCCCTGGCTCTTCACTGGGATTTTTTTCTTTACCTTTCCCACCCCACCCTCCGTCCGAATTATTCAAAGCCTAACTCTGGCAGTCTTCGTACATCAGGCGGGTGTGCATTCTTATTCAGCATTACTTCATAACTCAAGCAGGCATCGTATGTGGAACGGGTTCGCGATTGCTGTTAAACACTAGCCTTTCCACCGCATGATCGTCCTTCGTTACTTTTCGGGAGTTGCAAAACTTGCAAGGTGTCTAGGATTCGAACCTCAGACGTTTGCGTCAGAGTCCTCTGCGCATGCCACTCTGCCATGCTGCGGACAGGCATTTTCTCACAATGGCTCCCCTATTAACCCATCGCTGCCAAGCGACCATTCAGGAAACGTAAAATATTTGGTGCAATTTGTGACTTGTGTAAGGGATTCGTGGCAAAGCTACGGATTCTTAGGGTGAACCTAGGTGTAGTTCCCGACCACATTTTTCTAAACATAGAGTTTTTTCTTGAAAACTGCTTTGAAAAATGACGAGGGTCAATTGTGCGGTCGAAGGGCTAATGTTAAACAGCAATCGCAAACCCGTCTCACATACGAGGACTTGTTGACTCAGGCATGTAATGATAATGTTTGTGTATGCCAGCAGAGCATCCCACGTCAGCTATAAGTAGCTCAGTGGTATCAGTCACGCTTCGGGTCCAAACGACGGCGGTTCGATTCCGAGCAGAATCGATTTTTGTCACAGGAGAGAAGTTTCTTCACTGGTTTCTTGTCCGAGAAGGAATATCATAGAGCGATTTTCGGGCACCTTATGTGTCCCGCGTAGTATAGTGGTACATGGATCGGACAGTGGCATAAATTTCACAGGTTCAAATCCTGGGTATGGTAGTAGTTTTGCATCGTTTAAAGATGACTAATGGCGACCATTCATAGAAAGGCAGGCTAATGTTGAACAGCAATGGGAAACCCGTCCCTCATACGATGGCTGCTTGAGTTATGAAGTAATGCTGAATAAGAATGCACACCCGCCTGATGTACGAAGACTGCCAGAGTTAGGCTTTGAATATTTCGGACGGAGGGTGGGTGGGAAAGGTAAAGAAAAAAGCCCCAGTGAAGAGCCAGGGGTCAACGGGCCCGCCGGACAACCCAGGGTCCGGGAAACATGGCACGGAGGGCACTGAACAGCCCACCCATCCACCACAGGCTGGTGGTCTCCATGTGGCAGCCAGAGCCTTGGACAAAACTATGCTCAAATTTCAAGAACTCCTACATACCAGTTATATCAGGGATGCGTTCCAAGAACACTTTAATGTCAAATAGCTGCTTTAATGCCTAGCCATTGGAAGCGAATTCGCTCACAGAAGCCCTCCCACTGTGCCGAGGGATCATTCCCGGCAAGGTTTTTTTTATCGAAAAGAGCTAAAAGTTCGCCATTTTTTGGGAAAAATTTCATCAACTTATCCAAAAAAGCTCTTTTTGCAAAGTTTATAGCAAAAATCATCTCTAAATTGGCGAAATTCGGGCAAAAGCCTTTTTATTTCTTCAACTTTTCTTTTTTCAAGCCAGTGCGACAAGAAAATTCCTGTAAAAATTTGAGCATAGTTTTGTTCAAGGCTCCTGCTGCCACGTGGAGCCGAGGGGCAAGGGGACAACCACGAGCCCGCAACATCCCGTAGAGGCCCGCCCGCCCACCTTCGGTGGACTTGCGGGCCTCTACGGGATGTTGCGGGCTCGTGGTTGTCCCCTTGCCCCTCGGTCCCCCTGTCCATCGGTGGAGTGTTTGAGGAGCTACATCCCACCCAACCCACCGTCCCAAATATCTCAACCCTAACCCAGGGGCTCCTCGTATCTGAGGCGGGTTTGCATTCGTGCTCAACATCACTTCATTACATGAGCGTTCATCGTATATGGGACGGGTTTGCGACTGCTGTTAAACATTAGCCTGCCTTCCTATGAATGGTCGCCATTAGTCATCTTTAAACGATGCAAAACTGCTACCATGCCCAGGATTTGAACCTGTGAAACTTATACCACAGTCCCATCCATTTACCACTCTGCTATACCACTCATGTTAAATGTGCGACAATCGCTCCATGATACCCCTTCTCGGACAAGAGACCAGTGAAGAAACTTCTCTCCTGTGACAAAAGTCGATACTGCTCGGAATCGAACCCCCTTCGTTTGGACCCGAAGCGTGACTGATACCACTGAGCTACCTATAGTTGTTACAGGGCCGCTCTGCTGGCATACACAAACATTATCATTACATGCCTAAGTCAACAAGTCCTCGTATGAGGGACGGGTTTGCGAATGCTGTTCAACATTAGCCTGCCTTCCTATCGAATGGTCGCCATTCTTTATCTTCAACACTTGCAAAACTACTGACGTGCCCAAGAATCGAACCCCTGACCTCCACGTCACAGTCCGATCAATGTACCACTATACTACGCGGGACACATAAGGTGCCCGACAATCCCTCGCTGATACCCCTTCTCAGTCATGAGACCATTCAAGAAACTTCGTTTCCGTAGACAAAAAGATGCACTGTCTGGATTCGAACCCCCGTCCCGCTGATATGAAGTGAGACTCATGCCACTGAGCCACCAATAGTCATTGTTCCATCACTCGACTGGCATACACACATATTATCTTCTCATGCCTAGCTCAAAAGTCATCGTATGTGGAACGAGTTTCTGACCGCTTTTAGCCTTCCTGCCGCATGATTTTCAATCGTTATTTTACATGTAGTGCAAAACATGGAACTTCTCCAGGAGTTGAACCTCAGGCCTGCGCGCCACAGCCACTTCGCGTACCATTATGCCATAACGCACACACTATGAGGCCATCAATCACTCGCTGATAACCCTTCTCAGTCATGAGACCATCCAAGAAACTTCGCTCATGTAGACAAAAGCTGCCCCGGATTCGAGCCTCCGTCGCGTTGATACAAAGTGAGACACATACCACTGCGCCACCAATAGTCGATCGTCCACCACTCCACTGGCATACACATATATTATCATCTCATGCCTAGCTCAATAGTCGTCGTATATGGGACGGGTTCGCGGAGGCTGTTCAACATTAGCCTTTCCTGCTGCACGCTCGTCAGTGGTTATCTCAGAAGCGGTGCGAAAATTACGACTTGCCGGGGATTCGAACCCGAACCCTCCGCGCCATAGTCCTCTGCGCATACCACTCTGCCATGCTATGCACTTGCATTGTTGCACAGTGGCTCCTCTGATAACCATTACGGCCAAGAAACAACTCAGAAAACGTGTCTTTAATAGCCAAAATGCTTAAATGCTTATTTCCCAAAAACCGAAAGAGTTTAGCCAGAACTACGAAATATAGCTGGCGTTTGGAGTTGCCGGCCCACATTGGCCCCCAAATAAAATTGATTGTTTGGATCCTGCGCGTACCTTCACTGAAAGTTTTATTTCGGGTCACCATCGACCTTGACGTAACTTTAGACTGCCGGGTTACCCGCGGGCTTCAAGAGACTTGTATAACTCGGACCGTACGCGAACTCTAAAAGAATCGATATTCTCGGAACACCCGCGTGCTTTAGCGAAATTGGGCTCTCCAGACTATCCCCAGACTTTAGCAGATTCGGGCTACGCGTAACACCCGCGGTTTTAAACAAAATCGGGCTTCCCTGGAAATCCGCTACTTCTACCCAAAATCAATATTCTTGACACATCCGCGGCTTTTGAAGAAATTGGGGTTTTCGGACCATATGCGGCCTTCAACAAAATTGGGATTCCCAGACCATCCGCGGCTTTTAACGAAATGGAGATTTCCGGACCCTCCACGGCCTTTAACAAAATTGGGATTCCCGGACGATATGCGGCCTCTAGCGAAATTGGGATTTCCGGACCATCCGCGGTCTTTAGCAGAATTGGGATTTCCGCACCATCCGCGGCCTTAATCAAAATTGGGCTTCCCAGGCCATACGCGGCCTTTAACTAAATTGGGATTTCCGGACCATCCGCGGTCTTTAGCAGAATTGAGATTTCCGGACCATCCGCGGCCTTAATCGAAATTGGGCTTCCCAGGCCATCCGCGGCCTTAATCGAAATTGGGCTTCCCAGGCCATCCGCGGCTTTTAACAAAATTGAGTTTCCCGGGCCATCCGTGGCCTTTAGTAAAATTGAAATTTCCGGACCATCCGCGGCCTTCAGCAAAATTGAGATTCCCGGACCATATGCGGCCTTTAACAAAATTGGGGTTTCCAGACCATCCGCGGCCTTTAGCAAAATTGAAATTTCTGGACCATCCGCGGCCTCTAACAAATTTGGGATTTTCGGACCATATGCGTCCTTTAACAAAATTGGGCCTTCCGGACCATCCGCGGCCTTTAACAAAATTGAGATTTCCAATTTTTTTCCAAAGTTTCGAAGAGATTTCCAAAAACAAAAATGAGATTTAATGTCAAAGGCCGCATATGGTTCAAAATCCCAATTTTTTCAAAGGCCGCGGATGGTCCGGAAATCCCAATTTTGATAAAAGCCGCGGATGGTCCGGAAATCCCAATTTTGTTAAAGGCCGCATATGGTCCGGAAATCCCAATTTCGTTAAAGGCCGCATATGGTCCGGGAATCTCAATTTCTTTAAAGGCCGTGGAGGGTCCGGAAATCTACATTTCGTCAAAAGCCGCGGATGGTCCGGAAATCCCAATTTCGCTAAAGGCCGCATTTGGTCAGGATTTCGTTAAAGGCCGTGGAGGGTCCGGAAATCTCAATTTTGCTAAAGGCCGCGGAGGGTCTGGAAATCTCAATTTTGCTAAAGGCCGCGGAGGGTCTGGAAATCTCAATTTTGTTAAAGGCCGCATATGGTCCGGAAATCCCAATTTCGTTTAGGGCCGCATATGGTCCAGAAATCTCAATTTTGTTAAAGGCCGTGGAGGGTCCAGAAACCTCCATTTTTGTTGATGGCCGCATATGGTCCGGAAACCCCAAATTCGTCAAATGCCGCGGATGGGTCAAGAATATTGATTTTGGGTAGAGGTCGCGGATTTCCAGGGATGCCCGATTTTGTTTAAAACCGCGGGTGTTACGCTTAGCCCGATTCTGCTGAAGTCTGGGGATAGTCTGGAAAGCCCAATTTCGCTAAAGCACGCGGATGTTCCGAGAATATCGATTCTGTTAGAGTTCGCGTACGGTCCGGGTTACCCAAGTCTCTTGAAGCCTGCGGGTAACCCGGCAGTCTAAAGTTACGTCAAGGTCGATGGTGACCCGAAATAAAACTTTCAGTGAAGGTACGCGCAGGATCCAAACAATCAATTTTATTTGAGGGCCAATGTGGGCCGGCAAATCCAAACGCCAGCTATATTTCGTAGTTCTGGCTAAACTCTTTCGGTTTTTGGAAAAAAACAGGGAGTTTAGCATTTTGGCTAATAAAGACACGTTTTCTGAGTTGTTTCTTGGCCGTAATGGTTATCAGAGGAGCCATTGTGCAGCAATGCAAGTGCATAGTATTTTTTCGAAATTCGTCTAAAATTTCGAATTTTTTTTCGAAATTCGGCGGAAATTTCGAAATTTCCTTCCAATTTTGTTCAAAAGTATTCCGAACAAACGAATTTCGAAAAAATTTCGAGAAATCGGATTTCGAACGAACGAAAATTGAAAAATTTTTGTTCGAACGAACGGAATCTGGAAAAATTTCATTCGACGAATTTTCGAACGAACGCGAACGAACGAAAACGTTTGAAAAAAATTTCGAAAAATCTTGCGAAATTTTTTCGAAATTTTCGTTCGTGTACAACTATACAACCTGGGCTTCCTACACCAGAAAGCCACTTTGGCACGCCCCTTTTACGATCTTTCGAGCTCAACAATGGCGAGATGAGCGATGGTTTCCGATCAATAGCCCCATTCTTCCCTTAATTCTCAGCCTCTCTCTCTCTCTCTTTAATCAGGTTGGCTCGCATACGTAACGTCGGCATGGATCGTGAAGAGACTGAGCGTTCACTGTTGAAGGTTGGCGCAAACTCGGTGTCATACGGTACAACATAGGTGCACCGAGTTTGCGCCAACCTTCAACAGTGAACGCGAAGTATTTTCACGATCCTCGCCGTTGTAAGGTTGCAAATGGCGGAAGTTACAAGAATAGGACAACTCGTCCACCATGCTTAACGTCGGCATGGGTCGTGAAGAAAAAAATTTAGCGTTCACTGTTGACGGTTTGCGCAAAGTCGGTGCCATACGGTACAACATAGGTGCACCGAGTTTGCGCCAATCTTCAACAGTGAACGCGAAGTATTTTCACGATTCTAGCCGTTGTAAGGTTGCAAATGGCGGAAGTTACAAGACTAGGACAACTCGTCCACCATGCTTAACGTCGGCATGGATCGTGAAGAAAAAAATTTAGCGTTCACTGTTGACGGTTGGCGCAAAGTCGGTGCCATACGGTACAACATAGGTGCACCGAGTTTGCGTCAATCTTCAACAGTGAACGCGAAGTATTTTCACGATCCTAGTCGCTGTAAGGTTGCAAATGACGGAAGTTACAAGACTCGGATAACTCGTCCACCATGCTTCCACAGCTCAATTTTCGAAGGGCCATAACTTCGTTTCCAGGGGGTCTTTTACAATTACGGAGACATCATTGGAATCAGCGTGGGATCGTTCTCAAGATAGGCAGAATAACAGAGAAAACCATTATGAGGTTGGACTGTGCCTTTAAAAGCAGTGTTCACGATAAAAACGGTTTTCAAAATTTCACCGGAAATCAAATGTACCGGAATCTCTTGCAATAATAATGGCGAAAGAACATCCAATTACGAGCCGTAGATATGTAGCTCAAGGCGGCCCTCACACATGCATGCTCTATGCCCTACCCGCCCACTTCCTTGCTGGCGGTTGAGCTAGTGGGCGGGGTGAGCATAGCACACGCAGGTGTGAGGGCCGTATAGGGCTATCTAAGGCTCGCTTTCAGCCGTTCTTTCGCCATTATTGTTGCAACTGGCCACGATACATTCGCCTTCCGGTGAAAATTCTGAATAGCGACCCTGTCATATGAAAAAACTGGAACTCTTGGATAACCGAGAAAAGTTGGAGCAGCGGTTGGCTGTGTTTCCGAAAAAGTAAGATTTTGCTCCAAAATAGAGGGTAGATTACTTCTGGTTAACCACATATCAATGTCTGCTTCTCTGACTTTTTCAACTTTTTTATAATGTTTTTTTGGCCCGATGGGGCATTCCTGTTGCCATGGGTCCAACCTTTACCTTGTGCTAAGCGACCTCCCCATTGGAGAGACGTCACAGTGTAGGATTTCAGCCCCAAAGGTGTTGTTGATAGCGCAGATGAAGGAATGAACGAAATTCGGATGGATCATATTTCAAAGAAAAAGCCGCACTTCACGTGCTCGGCCAACCTTGAAACACGCGGGCTCACCGCTCTAGTCGATCATTGACCCCAGCAAAGAAATGAATTATTCGGCCTGATCCAACGTAAATATTTTTAGAATTGAAGCTAGTCGACTCATTCTCAGCTACTTGCGGCTTAGTAAGGCAGCACGAGACACTGTGCTTATCTGGGTCAAATTCCGGTCCGTAATTGCGTCTCAACACGCTTTGCGGCCGCGCGCTTTCGAGTCGGAAGAGTTTCCAGCGCCGCAGTCGCCGATCTGTTGACTCTAGGTGGGTTTCAGAAACTGGAAACTAAACAAAATCGAAGGAAACTGTATAAAAAAGCCATATCGAGTCGGCTTTAGCGCTGGAAGCTCGACCGACTCGAGCGCGTGCGGCCGCAAAGCGTGTCGAGTCGCAATTGCGGACCGGAATTTGGCCCAGATAAGCACATTATTCCACCTTTGGAGCGCAGGCTTGTTGACGACATGAAAAACTGGTCGAGATATTGTCCAAGATTGAAAACTTGTCTAGAAATAGTCGAAAATACGGCTGAATACAAGCAGGTCTAGATTCTAGAGCGGCCGTCCACGATTTTTCCGAGAATTCTCGACAAAACTAGAACAAGGTCTCTACCTGGTTAGAAAATGTCCCGAATTCTGCAGCATTTCACGACAAAAACACGATTCTCCCAAATTTTCGACAGCTTCTCCCTAAGTTTAGAGAAACTTTCGGATTCTTGACCTATCCAGGACAAGTGGAAAGTTCTTGCGCTTCTCCAGATACCTCGCGCAAGGATTCGTTCCCGCGCAGTGGAAATCGTCAAGAACGATACTCCTATTCAAAAAGGGTGATCGGGATGACATCAACAACTACAGGCCAATCGCTCTACTCTCAGTGCCGTACAAGGTCTTTACGAAGATTCTGCTGAACAGGATAGAGAAGGCTCTGGACGACTTCCAGCCCAGAGAACAGGCAGGCTTCCGTAAGGATTACTGCTGTCTTGATCACATTCAGGCGCTATCGCAAGTCATTGAACGGACAAGGGAGTACCATCTACCTCTAGCGCTCGTCTTCGTGGACTATACCAGGGCATTCGATTCGGTTGAAGTCCCGGCTGTTCTTAACGCTCTCATCCACGCTGGTGTTGACGCTCAGTACATCAGAATATTGGAAGAGTGCAACAACGGAAGCAACACCATTATTCAACTATTCGAGAGGAAACTGAAGGTATCGATTGGAAAGGGTGTCAGACAGGGAGATACCATCTCGCCGAAGCTGTTCACGACCGCGTTACAAGACGTGATGCGCCACATCGACTGGGACGGCAAAGGTATCCTCATAGACGGGTGCAGACTATCCAACTTGCGCTTCGCTGACGACATTGTGCTGCTGGGTTCGTCTTCCGCAGAAGTCGAAGGAATGCTTAACGAATTGGACGCTGCAGGAAAAGCGATCGGCCTTACAGTGAATCTGAGGAAAACCCAAGTGATGCGCAACCAGTGGTGTGACGACAGCCCCATTCGTCTCTCTGGCACTCCCCTACCCACTACGAACAGCTACGTCCATCTCGGAAGAGAGGTGAACATGCAAAACGACTTGTCTACGGAGATCGGACGGAGACGACGAGCGGCCTGGTCTGCACTTGGATCGATAGTGGAAGTGACAGACAAATTGCGGGATGTGAAGACACGAGCACGTTTGTTCGACACCACGGTGCTACCTGCGTTGTGCTATGGAACCGAGACATGGGCGGAAACGAAGGCGACCACACAGGCCATAAGGACAGCTCACAGGGCCTTGGAACGCAGACTACTGAAGACTAATCGTCGTGCCCAGCGAGCTGGTGGCCTACGCAGTGCTGATATTCGAAAGCAGTCGCAGTTAATGAACCCTCTTCTGTTCATGGCCCAGTCTAAACACCGATGGGCAGGACACGTGTTGCGCCGCATGGATGACCGTTGGAGCCTCCGTACAACAGTCTGGTTACCACGTGATTGCCGCCGGCCTCTAGGCCGTCCTCCCACAAGATGGAACTCTGTATTTTCAGGCAGAGTCAAGACGTTCTGCACCGAGCGAGGGCTTCCTGAAAATCACCATCACTGGATGTCCCTTGCTCGGGATCGGTCGAGCTGGTTGAGTTGTGGTCCACACGGCGGCGAGGCGCAGTGAAGATGGATCATCAAGGTATCAAGGTAAGGTATCCAGGACAAGTTTTCGACGTATTCAGGACAACTGCTTTTACCTGAGTAGGGAGTAGGGCATCTGCAACCTCAAAATGATGGAACTCTTCATGCTTATTAAGAATATGGTCGTAGTTGCCCCAGGGACCACTTTCAGCAATGTTACCACACTGTTCTGGCCACAGCACAGAGCAGCAGCTGAGGCGACAAAAGGAGGAAAGCTGCAGCACGTCCTCCTCGAGCAGCAGCTCGTCCCTCTGTGCTGCTCTCGCTATTCTCATTGAGGCGAGAGCCAACTGTGCTCCTCTACAACCACACAATCGTCTGAGATGAAGATGGAACAATTGCTCCAATTCCATACACCTTGCTTGAGGAAAAAAGAGGAATGGTGAATTGACATATAGCGCATCAGATGCCTATATGTGCATGCTCAAAACAAAGAACTCCCCATGCTGTTTGTAAATATGCTCGCAGCTGTCCAAATGGACCTTTGTGAGCAACGTTACCACACTACGATGGCCACAAAAAAGAGCAGCAGCTGAGGCGACAAATGGAGGACGAGGGCAGCACAAAGGCAGCACGTCTCCTCGTGCTGCCTTTGTGCTGCCCTTGGCGTGCTCTTCCCCTCGTGTCGCCCTCGCTATCCTTGTCGAGGTAAAAGCCTATTGTGTTCCATCACAACCCCGCGATCCTCTGAGTAATCGTGAAATAGTTTATCAGTGCATACAGACAAATATCATAGCCAAAACGACAATAACAGTGCGATCGTTACACGAGAATTCACAAAGCCACGAAACGATGAAGGGACACATGAGAAGGGAGGGGGGAAGATTGGGTCGATCAGGACCACATGGCCAACAATAGCGTATAATACAGTAGATCAGAATTTTGCACTTTATACCTGGTTACAGAAGCAGCGGTGTAATCAAAGTGTAAGGACGG
Source organism: Aplectana chamaeleonis (assembly GCA_029168955.1). Lineage (NCBI taxonomy): Eukaryota > Metazoa > Nematoda > Chromadorea > Rhabditida > Cosmocercidae > Aplectana > Aplectana chamaeleonis. The sequence continues at coordinate 2,355,581 of JAPDOI010000007.1, read as the reverse complement.
GTACATACTTTCAGCGAAGCGTCGCCCGCCGCTCGAAGTATGAACACGACGGCCCGACTGAAGCCACCGACCAGCGATAGTCTTCTGTGTTTTTGAGTTATTGGAGAGGCGGATGAAGTTCAACTTCGCTCGTGGACGCTGCGATTCATCGCCGTTGCGGCAGAGTATATTCCTGGTTGAAGACTATTGCTGGCAGACCTCGGTGCTGGCATACAGTACTTTCACCATGTCCACTTTTCAAATTGTGCATAATGTCGTTTGATAGACCACGTCTTCTGCAGTAAGACGCGCGATTTAGCGACAAGGTTATGAATCCTAGTTCCCTATCCTCTGTTTCGCAACCAAATTTACTCTGTCCCTGTGCGGAGCAAGGGAAGAGACAGCGGGAAAGTGTGGGGAGAAGGAGACTCAGCGTACGCGCGCAGACGCACGCGATGAACGGAAATAAATTCCACTCCGAAACAGAGGATACTCTGTTTCGACCGCGCTCCAATAGTCGGTCCGCAGTGCGCCACACTACATACGACCCAGAATCTGGCCGCAGCAGTATTTGTGCAGCAGGGTTTCGTCCCATTAGACAATAAGGGGCTATTCATACATACTCCTCAGCGCAGACGCGTCACGCGCGGGTATAGCGTCAAGTGATTCGTACTACGACGTGATACTCGGGCGTGAACCTATTCGATTCCATCAGAATAAGGAGCTATCGATACTCCTCCACGCCAGAACATCACGCGAAAGACGCGCGTGTGTGGCGTCAGGCCGCTCATGCTCTGACGCGATACCCGGGCGTGACAAGATTTCATTCCATCACACAATAAGATGCAATTCAAACTCCTCATCGCCAGCACGTGACGCGCGTGAAGCGCGGATGTGGCGGTAGACCATTTATACTCCGACGCGATACCCGCGTGCGAGGCCGAATCTATATTTTTATTTTTGAACGACCCCATTGCATGCTTCAAATACGAATCGACGCGAGACGCGATATCGGTCGATAGTCCCCAATATCATGTCATCGCGTTGCTTCGCGATAGAAGTGTGAACCCTGCCAGGCGCGCTGGCGGTAGGATGTATGAATAGCCTTACTAGGGCAGACTGCGTGCTTCTGCATACGATACGGCTGGAACAATTGATCGGCCCACTCTACACAGAACCATATTCGTATATGAGATTAGGCGAGCCGGTTGACGTGGCGTCTTTAGAGGAAATAATGCGCGATAGGGTTCCGATTCAAATAAGCGCGGGTACTAGTCCCAGACTTCCCCCTTTTTGTGTACTCAAACACGGAGCCTTTTGCCCTAAAAACCTGGTGGGGGGTGTTTTGCTCCGTGTAACTGTTTTTTTTTGAGGTGACAGTTGTCCGATTGTTCTCGTTGGAGTATAAGGCGTCAAGAACTGCCATGCTACATATGACAGTGGCGCCAACTATGGTCGGCGCCTTGGGCTCGTAACGCACAAGCGCCAGAGAAAGTTTGGTGCTAGACCTAAATACCCTCTGTTTCAAAGCCAAAATGGCTGTCTCTTCGCGCGCGTGTGTGCGTGGAGAGTCTGGGGACGAAGGAGACTCTTAAGGCGTCGCTTATACTTCCGTCGCCAAACTGAATGTCACGATGCAATCCCATCACACTGATAAGGTGACGCGGCACGATCGATAATACAGAATGGCACTTCGCTACGCCGGCGAAAGTATAAACGACGCCTTATAACTATCGACGCGCGTCGCGACATCGATCGCTTTTCGTCAATCTCATTTCATCGCATTGCGCAGCGCAGTCGTGTAAACCCGGCATAAAACTCAAAACTCTGTCGCAAACCTCGAGCCAGCCTGCAAGAAATGAAGCGCGGCAAGCTTTTCAATCAGCGGCGCCGCGAAATCACCGCATATACGCCGCGAAACGGATTGAATTCCAGCGGATCTGCGACATGTACGACGCGCTACCTCACATTGAGCAGATGCAAACGGAAGAAGAACGAAGTATAGACATGGTCCAAGCATACTGTATGCCGTGGCACCGTAGTGGCATGCATATCAACCCAGAAAAGTTGTCTTATTATCACATTGCGAAATCAGTTGCATTACCTAAAACTATAGAAATCTATAAAACTATCAAATGCGCACCTTATTAAAAAGCCATTTACACAGTTATCATCACACAGAGGAGTTCGAAGACGCTTCGGGGCCGACGACCGGAATCGCGGCGCCTCACCGGCTATTTGCCGGCTCCTGTCGTCGGCCGCATTCAATTGATCCTTCAACTTCTCTGCATACTCTACAATAATCCAAAGCGCGGAGGGAGAATATAAAACTCTAAAACATGAAAATAAATGAGATCATGATGCGAGCTTGAACTATATGTGTGGAGCTTTGGCTTTGGATATGGAGGGACATCTTCTCCCTCGAAAAAGAGGAATAAAACTGCTTATCATATAAGCACCGGAACCCCGAAAACTAGAAATAAATACTGATTACAGGCGGAGATATCTAAATATATAACTATATATGTATAATACATAGGAGTAGAATGTCCGTGTGAGAGGATGTAAGGAAATGTTTGTAAGTAGACAGAAACCCGAATGTGGTGTGAGTGAAACGGTCAGAATGGCAGCGCATGCACGGGGTTTGGGTGGGGGCTGGGGACGGGGGAAGGGGTAATAAGTTAGAAGTTTGACTATGCGACTTCACATGAAGTCATGCCTGGAGCACATAGACGGCAAGTTGGGGCGAAGCGAAAATTATTCCAGAAATGTTGAGATGAGAAACTGCGCCAGAGGCGTCGAAGCGACGACACTGCGCGACAAAAGCCTGAAAAGAATGATTTTGAGTCGATTTATAGACGCTGATTCTGACAGCAAACGCCTCGAATCTGCCGCGAAATCACCGCGAATACGGTTTTCACAGAAATTTCTACTCGAAACTACCGGGAACCGGGAAAACACCGCGGAATTTTCCTTAGTCCATCGGAAAACCATCGAGAGATGGCTGCCGCGAAATCGCCGCGATAGCACAGCCATCATCGCAACGACGGCACCGCAGTCTAGCAGCGGGTATGGCTCGAACGATCACTGGTTCTACTAGAACGCGATGGATTGGTAAGGGTTGATGGCTCAAATCTTGGTATGCAGTAGCGAAAATCGCGGCAGATTCGAATCAAAATCCGGGGTTTCATACTGGTTCAAAGCTTTTGAATCCTGAAAGAACCTGGGAAATGCCTTGATTGTGCCGCGAACTCGCCGGAAATCTGTCGCTTCTTCTCCGGTATGGCACTGAAACGGCAGGCTCTTGAGAGATCCCCGGTGTAAGCCAGGCATTTCTTCCCAGATGGCTAACAGCAATAACTCTGACGGATGTGTCTGAATTCTACTTACCGCTACAGTGCCGGACCGGAGCCGAAGCGACAGATTTCCGGCTAGAATCGAGGCAATTCCCAGGCTCTTTCAATGCCCTAAAGTCTCGAAAAGGCTGAAAATATCGCGAAATCGGATGTCCGCTGATACACTAAGGCGCGCTCATTGATTCAACTGCAGGGGAATTCGCGGTATTCCCCCGGTATTCTCGCGGCAGTCTTTTTTTGGTAGTTTCCCGGTGATTTCGCGTCATTGTTGCGGTAGTTTTTCCTCTCACGAAATCTTCGCATCAAATTCTCGGTAAAATCCAGATACGGGGTAAGTTCTCGGTGAACTCTAAATAAATTTCTTCCGGAGAAAACAGGCGCGTTGCGTAGCGCGGTGCGTGCGCTCAGACGAGCTGAATTCAAGAAATTTGTTTTCAAGGCAGAACTAGTAACTTTTGAACCTTTGTTCGAGGAGCGTATAAATGACTCGCCCGAGAGCACGTTAGGAGTCGTTTATAATTCCGCCGCCAAGCAACGCGTCGTTGTGCATTTCTGTGATATTGATCACGCGGCTTGGCACAATCAATATTATAGGATCGCACTTCGCTGCGCCGCTTGCCTGCGGAAGAATAAGAGACCCCTTACGCGTAGCGCAGCGCGTCCGTTTGCATTACCTTAAAAATCGAGTATACCTCACCTTAGCGACACCCGCAAGCTTCGACCCGCATATCAGGATAATTCTTGATGATAATTCTGAAATGGACGAATTTAGTCGCCAGATACTTCTCGTCATGCCGGATAAGCGTTGAGTGGTTGGATTACGTGAGTGTTCGCATACTTGCAGAGAATCGCTCGCCACGCGCCGCACGCTGGTACGTTAATTTTCATGAGAACTTCTGTCCCGGAACTTATTTTAAACGTTGCGCGATGTTGATTTTCTGATGAACATGAACTGTCCGTAATTGCATAAGCGCTACTCGCAACCGCGGCGCGTCACCAGATTTATCGGACTGAATGTTTGAATGTCGTATGACTAAGCTTTTTCATGATGATGTTCAATACTGGCCCATGATCCGCACGTATCTTTCGCTAAGCAGCCTACAGAGAACCGTTCGAGATTTTGCAGGCGTAAGCTCGCCACGCGTCGCACCCTGCCGAAATCGTCTGACTACATGTCTGTGTTCCATCCGACCAAATTTTAAATTTTTCACGAGAGTTTTACCTATGACCTTTCTCTAAAAACAGTTTCCTATTCAAAACAAAATGGTCCGCGATTGCACAGACTTACGCCCGCCACGCTCCTCATGCTATCAGGAGCCTTCAGCGCTGTAACACACGCCTTTGATTTTTTCTCCATAGTTCTGTGATGCTGTTAACATCTTAGATCTATGCCACAGTACCTATCGCGGTAAATAGTCCAACCTCTAAGACGTGCGCGTAGCGTGGCGAGCGTGTCTAGACAAATTTGCCGCTCTATACAACTCCTTTTTTATAGGAAAACTCACTTATTATCGATGTCCAAAAACAATATTGAGAGGTGCGTTGTTTCCGTTGGTACACAACACGGTGGTGGAACCTGAACGAGTTTCGCTGTAACATAGCTTTGCACTGGTTTAGCGAACCTAACACTGCGTCGCAACGTCGCACGTGACGCGCCGACACCCACTGGTACCTTGCAGATTTGCGCGCCCCAAAAAAAGCAAAGCGGGTCGTGACAACGTTGCGACAATTCGGTGCGGCACCACGGTAGGTTGGCTGAACCACGCCTGACCGCACATGAACTGTTTGATCTACCGAATCACTACCTGTGGATTTAGTGAATTCGTCAACGACTGCACTATAGCATGGTTGGTAGCGTTCAAATGTGCCGGCAACGGATGCGGACAGCTGCCCACGCACTGACCAGCTTCATAGCTTTCTGAAAAAGTGCTCTATTGTGAATATACTTCATACTGGCGCACGCGTCGCGCGAGGCAGGCACGCTGCCTTACGCAACACGTGCGCTTCTATGAGTTGTCTGCACTGGAAGTGAGTGAATCGGCAAGTGATTTTTCTTCTGCAAAAATGAAAGTCACCTCCGGTGAAATAGACTCATGCATTGTGCATGCACACGCGACGCGTCACGCAGCGCGTGCCACGAAACTCACTTGGTGCCAGGATCCACTCTTGCCAGCCGATTTCTTCAAAGTCCACGTAAAGCGCCTTCTTCTGACAGATTCCGCTCTCCGTTGCGTTGCGATGATGCTGTTTGCGTTGTTTCTTTCGATCGCGACGCGGCGGCGCAGCGGCCCGTTTTCGCCGCACTCGCGACGGCTCCTTGAGGGCGCTGAAAAATCATAGTTTTAGGAATGTGTGAGAGATGATTTCACAACTTTTTTGTCCCTACCTGTAGACAATCAGAGGAAAACTCTGATGCCGCGTCAGAGGAACAGCTGACATGGATTGTGGCTCAAACGCGTCGAAGGTGACGCCCGGATGCTCAATGAAGAACACAACCTAAAAATCGGAAAATATGTACTTGATGGGCGTCTTGGGAGGGTTACGCCCAATGTCTGCTATGTATACTGTACCCTTACCGTATCATAGTCGCTCCGCGACGATCGAAGCGCCGGAGTAACTTCGAAGTCGAGCCACTGACTCCGAGTTCGTGTTACGGCGGCATCGGAAAGGTCGATCGTTTTTGAGTCAATTAACCTCCGAATCTGAATCCTTTTCCACCATTTTAACAGAGTTAGACCAAAAAATTCTCTAATTTACCTCAGAATTCTTCTCATCGACTTCATAGACGCTCACACGCGACAGCGGCCGTTTCGCGGTCTTCACGCGGATCTTCAGGTCGGCACGCGTCACCTCCTCCTGTACGGCATTTCGTACGGAGGCCGAGAGGTTATAGGAGACCAGTAGACCGGAGTTCAACTCCAGCAGCTCCTTTGGATAGTAATGCCGTATCCAGTCCATATCCTCATCCTCCTGCGCCTTCTCGTAGATCTCCCACACATGGTCCGGAATCGGAAGAGCTGGCCCAGAAAGATCCGGTGTGCCCGGAAAACCGAACCGACGCAGGAAGCCTGAAACGTTAGAAGTTACTTACAGTTCTGCCGCGGAGCAGTGCGGCGTAGCGAAATTCTTTGATATTGACCATGTTTCGCGACGCGATCGATATGAGGTCTTGTTTACAGTTCAACTGCCATGCAGCGCGTCAAGGCGCTATTTTTAGTATCGATTCCGCTGCGCGCACCGTCAATATTATCGCATCTCACTTCACCGCTCTGCTCAGCGAGGATCCAGGTGTCGTTTCTACTCATTTTTTTTATTTTATGATTTTGACAACGCGATATTATAGGATTGCTTTTCGTCGTGCCGCGTGCCGTTGGGAGTATGTGCGACCCTTTAGGCAAAGTATAAAGAACTCCTTGGGCGAGCAGCTAATCACGCTGCGCAATCCTAGTCCCATAAAAGGTTGTTTGTACTTCCGCTGCCGCGCGGCGGTCGAAGTGCGATTCTACAGTATTGATCGTGCCGCTTTGCGCGATCAATACTATGAAATTACACTTCGCCGCGCCGCACGGCGGTAGGACCATGAGTGACATCATGAGCGCATTGCGAGAAATGATTCTTGAATGCCTATCAAGTCGCGCCGCCAGATCTGTATTATAGGACTGCACTTTGTCGCGCCGCTAAGTGATGGAGCTTAAAACGGTAGCGCATGGATCGTTTATACTTCCGCCGCCGAGCGGCTTGGAGAAACGCAATTCTATAAAACTGGTCACGCAGCGCAGCACGATCGATCATATAGAATTGCTTTCCATCGCGCCGCATGTCGTCGGAGGTATATGCGATCTCTTAGGTGAAGTATAAACGACTTATTGGGTGCGCCGCAATCTTATACCATCGAGCTAATCGCGCTGTCCAATGCATTGCATTAAACTTCGTCGCGCATATCAGCGGCGGAACTAAAACAACGCCCAAGGCTTCCTGCGAATACTAATCCTATAATATCGATAGAGCCGCGCCGCTTGACCAATGTTATAGAATTGCATATCATAGCGCCGCCCAACGGCAGAACTACAAAAGATGCTTTAGGCGCGCTGCAAAGCGCAGACCTATGAGACGCCCAACATGATCGAAACCATAGAATTGCACTTCGCTGCTTCGGTCAGCAGCAAAGCTATGATCGACGCTTTGGGTGCGCCGCGAAGCGCAATTCTATAATATCGATCAAGTCGCGCCGCGTGACCAATATAATGAGATGGCACCTCGCCGCGCCGCACTGCATGGAGTACGCCCTATGCGCACTGCGAAGAACGATTCTATTATATCCATGAAGTCGCGTCGTATGATTGGTATAATAAGTTACGCGCTGATGCGTCGCTCAGCGGCATATTTATAAGCGACGCCTTAGGCCCGCTGCGCTTCAAAATACAGTTTTATACTTTCGATTGGGCAGCGTCGCAGGATCAATATCATAGGATTGCACCACACCGCATCACTAGGCGTAAGGGCTATAACCGACGCCTTTGGTCGGCGATAACGAGCCTGGACGACAGTGTCCCGATGGACCGATTCATATTTGAATTTTGAATCTTAGGAATGTTTTCCGAAAAATTTTCCCTCCGAAAATAATCTTAGAAACCCGAATTTGAAAATATGAATATTTTTGACCTACCCTTCTGTATCATGTCGAGCTCGTTGGGACTGAGTAGTGGCAGAGACGCAGACACTGGTTGCGTGGAAAGCGTGAGAACGACAGAGACGCAGACGACGAGCAGAGCGCGGCGGTTCATACTGAGCACAAAACGAAGACGCACATTGGAACGCTCGGAACGCGTATGTTCACCGCATAGCAGCACTCTCGACTGAAAAAAAAGCGATGGAGACTAATACGGTAGTTCATACGGTAAGTCGCCGAGCAAGGGAAAATGAGAACGATCTACGCGAAAATACACGCGAAATAGAGGAAATTGCCCACGATACCTACAGTAGTACTTTTGCCACCCTCCCACTGGTGATGTAAAAATCGATGAGTAGACAAAGGTTTTAGGTATATCAATATCATGGAGCACCGAGTTAGAACAGAAGAAAGGATTAGGATGCCTTTTTTTCTAGAGTAGAAACAAAATTGAGCGTAAGTGTCTGAGGAAAAAAAAAGATCTACGACCCCTACATTCACCACTAGTGAGACCCTCCCATGAGCGCCCTAACATGTACACAAAGAAATGGTAGGAAACGTGAGTACAACACTGGGTAGAATACTGAAAAAATAAAAAGGAACCTTTGTTCCCTGGAACTACACTAACATTACGACCCCTTTCGAGCTCGCCCACGACCCCCCCCCCCGCCCAACAGAGCATGACAACAAACTTTTCATAGGCATCCAAACACTGGCAGGAATGTACGTCTACAGCATTGAATAGAACTCCTTTACAGGTGTGACTCTTCCTTTTCGACACGACTTTTCTTTATCTATTACGACCCCTCTTCAGAACATTGGCGTCGGCGACCCCCACTCCCCTCCAAGGGAATGACACTTTCACCGGCTTTCAAATATATGTATAAATAGTTGCAAAGACGATGCCTCCTCCATGTGATCTAGCCCGGGCGCCCATGGTAGTGGTCGCCCTGATGAGGCCGGCCGCAGGTCGGCCTGTGCGTTGTGGTCAGTGTTCGTCAACAGCCGCGGGCCAGTCCGGCCCTTCTCTCCCACCGTCCAGGACCTACCGCAGGGCTCATCGCCTTTAGAACAACTTTAGACACAGGTACGACGTCAGAGGTAACTCCACTACAGTGCCGTCAGACTTATCGTCTCCATTAATATCGGCCTAGATATGTTACAAGTAACTTGTTTTCGGACTTTTATGTCACAAATAACTTATTCTCGTTTTTCTGAGTAAGGCTGACGTCAGTAGTGCGTCGTATACTTTCCTAGGAAATGCCTCCTTGATCGATTCAAGTTACTCGCAACTTATCTTGGCCAAGTAAGTTACATGCAACATATCGGGGGCGCTCTACCGTCGACATGTTAAATGTAACTTAAATGGCATGAGTTAGGTCGCAAGTATTTTACATAGGCCTAGATACGTTACAAGTAACTTGTTTTCCGCCTGGTATGTTACAAGTAACTTGTTTTCATTTTCCTGAGTTGGCGCCTTTAGAACCAATAAGTGAGATATACTGTTGTCATGAGATAGGGTGACAAATTTTAAAGGTAAGATAGCGTGAACTGAAAATACATAGAGGATATATACTAGAATAGGAGAACTGCGCTCGCCACAACCCTACACCCAATCCTTCCCTAGACAATACAAGGCTGAAATGTTGCGAAAATCGCAACAAACGGGTGGACAGCATCAGCAGCTTGTGGACCGAAATCCCATCAGATTTGACATGCAGAACGGCCATTTATATGGAGAACACGGGTATTTTTTGTTTATTTGACATATGGATGACGAGTGCGGAATGTCATGCGCATCCTCCAGAGGAAAGCGAGTCGTGCAGGAGCGGCCATCCTGAAATTCAACACTCCAGACGCCACCCACGCTAATCAACTTCTGGTATTTGGGGCGAGCCAAGTGCGTCATCCGTAGGCAATCTGAAGGAATCGTTCGCTTTCTATAGAGTTTTGTTGATATATACGATCTCGAAGTAGACGAAATTCATGAAATGTACCATCCGAATTCCAGAACTCAAATAAGGAGCACGACAAAATTAGTGAAAAAAAAAGAAGTCAGGGAAAATTGTATGATTCCTGGGGAGTTAAATTCACTGAAAGATCTTTTCCAAACCTTAAAGGCATCGTTCTCGCTGGGATTGAGCCCGGTAGACCACACTGGTAAACTTTGGCGCGTCAAAAACGTTGGGCAATGAGGTTGGAATTCGTCAAAGATGAAGATCCGCCACCAATTCTCACCAGTCATCTAGCACTTTTCCCTAGAATGTTGGTGCGACCGTAAGACAACATGAAAATTATTTACGGCGCGAACTCCACATGCATAAAAACTCCGAAATGACAGTGACGAGGCCTTCAAGAGCAGAAAACTTCAGAAATTATTTTGGCGCGAAATTCAAATTCGTATTTACAATGTGTTCCGATTGACTTTTCTTTACAAATAAAGGTTTTTCATGGGCCCCTTCGACACTTTCCTTCACTAGAGAGGCCAAGGTACACAAAAACATGAAAAAATAATATACGGTTTTCTGCGCGTACGATACTTTTAAAGATAAAGTACGAATTCCGGATTCACACAGAGCAAACATCGCCCGCCCGTGCATACTGAGTCGCGGCCGGTGAGCGATGCGCGGCAAAAATTGGCAGCAACGCGACATCTCCGCATTTGATTGGATAAAATCAAATTTGTAGGCCCTAGAGCATTTTTCTGCGCCCCTGCAATCATTTCATGCCGAAAATAATGACCTTTTCTTCACGATGAGAACTCTTCTTCACGTTTGTGGCTTTCCGCAAATGCCGTGCGCGTAAAACTTGCCGGACCGTGACGCGTGCGCACGCGAGTGAGCAATGTCATGGACCCAATCCTCAGTCATAATCTAAAAAGGGCACTATTTCACTGACTAGGGATTGATCCCAGAACAAACTAGAGTTCTGAAAAGAGGTCTGTTGAGCATGGAGGGGAAGATATAAGGAAACGATTTGAAATTCTAGAAGAGAGTCCTTAATGCACTTGGGTAGATCAAAAACGGTAAGAAATTTATGTTCTTCAGGATTTCAGAAATTGAAAAATTTGTAGCCCAAAATTTGTCTAGGGGGTTAGTTTCGGGCGCTGAGCACGTGTTTGAGGGTCTTTGCCTGTTTTTTAGAGTATTACTCTAGGTTACGGTGGGAAAACTGTCAGTTCTTCACAGTAACCTACCGTAATCTTTGGAAAAAATAAAAGTGGGACCTTATATTCTTGTTCAGCGCCCCTGATAACCCCTTTGAGCAAACTTTGGGCTGAAATGTCGCAGTTCTAATATCAAAAAATATATAAATTTTGTTGTTTTTGATCTACCCAGACATTAAAGGCAGTGTTCACGATAAACAGCCGTATTCTAGTTTCAAAAGTTATTGAGTAGTTTAGTCCAAGAAGTAGAGGTTATTAGGGAAAAGTCCCCATAAGACACTCAAATAGCGGAGAAAAACTGTTGAAATAAACCTCTAGAATATTTAATCACGCCTGCTGGTGTGTTCTGTGCACTGCGTACAAAACGTCAGACCAAACGTCACAAATGTTTTGAGCGTCGAAATTCTTAGGTGAATGATTTCCTTGTTTTCTGTTTCCTGTACAAAAAAAACTCTGAAAGAATAAGATGACTGAATGCACATCTTGAGATATTAGAATCTTCCGGGACAGAAAGTGTTTGAAAATCCCGCAATTGTTACCCCACTGAAGCAAAGGCAGGACAACTGTTACAAAACGTGGGCGGGGTGATCCGATGGGTCTGGTGCTCCACGAGGTTTTCGTACACTTAATGGTCGTTTTTCGCCATACTTTCGTTCTTCGTCCTCTTAGACCCAAAGTTTACGTTTTTTCTCAAAAAACGGGATTTTTCTGCAGCGAAACTCAGAATATCGACTGAAGGACCACGAATTCGTGTTCAGCATCCCAAATAACCCCTAGACACAAGTTTTGCACTTAATTCAAAATAATTTGTTACAGAGAACACCCTAAAATGAGACTCATGGCTTGGAAAACATTCAAAACTCCGTTCAGTAAATCGTTCGGCAGCTACGGAGGCAAAATTTTGGTCCTACACCGGAAAATGGGTCTAGAAAAGCATATTTTATTTCGAAAGACCATATTGTCCTTAGTATCCCTCCCTTGTAAGGCCTATTCATCGCTCAACCACTCCACCCAGTCTCAGTTCTACCTTTCCTTCGAATTTTCCCTATATTTTTTTTTCTTAAAACAACAAACCATGCTCTGTACTATACATATGTTGTATTATTCTGTGATGGTCTTAAACATCATACCTAAATGAAATAAATAAATAAATAAATAAATAAATAAATAAATAAATAAATAAATAAATAAATAAATAAATAAATAAATAAATAAATAAATAAATAAATAAATAAATAAATAAATAAAACTGATGTTGATAATGAATTCGAATGATAACCGGAAACGGTGGTAAAGTTCATCATTTGCAGAGCCGTAAGTTGCATCTGAGCGAATCTCACCAGCAAGAGGATTTGAGGAAACGGCCGACTGTCGTTTCAGCGCCATGGGTCACTGATGTACTTTTAAGTGCGCGACACCAAGTGGTGCGTTTCTGATAAATCACCGCCAAAAGTTGGGTTGAAGTGAGGCTTCTATGCTTGGTTGAGGTTCTTCAGTGCCTGGTGTCGCATTAATGGCACCCCGGGGAGGGCCGGCCGACAAAAGAACCCGGCCGCCAACGCGGTCTCGATTGCCTTCAGAAGAAATGACAATTGCGCGACTCTGGAAAGAAATATTTGCAACAACGAAAAAACATAGTGTGGCAGATGGCTTGTCTCCATTGGGGACAGATGACAGTGGCACCAACGGCCAGTTCCAACTGGCACACAAGTGCCCACTTGGGACCCAGTTGAGTTCAAGTTCTGGAAAAATTGAGAATCTTGAAAATCCCTGTGAGATGAATGTGCACGGGGAGCAGATGGTTTGCAGGATTTCATGCCAGGAATAGCTAGCCAGCTAGTGCATATCTGATAAGGGAACTCTTTTTGGTCAAAGTGGTCATCCGGAAGGAAATGTACTTTTCTAGCACAATTTTTGGTCTCAGGGTCCGAATATGCCCTTCACAGCCGCCTAGGATCATTTTGAAAGAAGTTATGAGCGTTTTTCAAGTTTTGTGAAAAGGTAAACGTTTTAGGATGTGGTTAATTTTTTTTCGGACTCTACTCAAAACTTGTACATATGTAGGGGTGACCTAGGGTGGTGAACTTCAGGGAAGTGCTGACCGAATAATCGTTCATTCAAATATTCGAATATTCAACAAAGAAGTGGACTATTCGGGCTATTCGAAAATCAGAATATTCAAAGAACTGAATCTTTCGGATCATTCTAATAACCGAGTAATTAAAAAAGTGGTTTTTTCGATCTATTCTTCTATTGCAATATTTGAAAATAATTATTCCTTTGTCTCACTCTAGTGAACACAAAACTGGGCTTCGCTTATCGAAATTTCATGGTTTACTGTAGGTTACGGTAGGTAACATGCCATTTAGGAGGCAAAACCTACCTCAATAATTGGAAAATCCACAATTGGACATCGAATTCGTATTCAGCACCCCAAATGACCCCCACATAGAAATTTTGAGTCAAATCTGAAACTTCGACCGAATCACCGTATAAAGTAAAATCAAAGTTCTCGGCGTATATCTATCCTTGGGGTATGCGCCACACAATCGACTTCCATTCAAAATCGTAGAGGTTTTTGAATGTGTATAGGGCCTATACAATGACTTGCGGAGGTGTATTGGGCCTATAGAATGACCTCCCAGACAAGTATAGTACCAATTTACTGACTCCGGAGGGATAGAAGGCTTGGTTGACCTTCGGCGAGGATCGATCACTCGACCGTGTGCGTGACAGCGGCGCATCTTGCCACTGCCCCAACTACCGTGTACCCAACGTAATCTACCGTAAGCTGTCAAAAATCGATAAACTGACATCAGATTCGTGTTGAGCACTCCAAATAACCCCCAGACGAACGATATCTTTCGCCACATTCGGGAAATCGTCAAAGGTTGATTTTCCCTTCAAACTTTTCTCCCGGTGGGAAGCTTTGAACGAAGTTAGTGGAAAACTTTGAAAAAACGACAAATAAAGCTTATTACCGTGATCAGCAACCAAAATAACCATCCAGGGCGAATTTTAAGTTAGATCTGGAATATTTTTCGAAAACGCTTCGAGAGCCCTCTAATTGCCCTAAATAAGCGCCCAACCGAAAATCCGTACAAGTCCAAAACGCTATGGCCGTAGTTATACACTGGCGGGATGCTGCGGAAGTAGCAAGACAACTACCACTTAGGTGCGTTCTAACCGTGCTGAGGCATGCCAAAAGGAAGAGTTGTCCCAGAAAAACGCGCCCGAAACCCGCACCGAGCAGTTATACACGCCGCGGCACTGTATACTGTATCCTCGCGGGACCTACCCTGTTGGACGTTTGCCTATTTTAATCAGCTGATTATTTTTCAGATCTAAACTTGTTAAAATATCACCAAAACGATGAAAAACGATCACTGTTATGACAGGAGTAATACATTTCCAGTGAATTTCTGCAATAAACAAGTGATAGAGGCGTGAAATATCCATGAAATGCAATTTAAACGCCCGGGAAATTTTAGTGTGCAATATTACGTCAAAGACGCAACATTTCAGACGAGTCCTTGATCTATGCGGCAAGTGGCGGCAATGTCAACGCGGGACGTTTTCATTCCGCTGGCTTATAACTAGGGCCTATCAGTCTGCACAGAGTTCAGGAACTAGGCTCTCACCCAAACTTTGCCTGGGGAGGTTGTTTTGGGTCCTGAACACGATTATGAGGTCCGTTTCCGAATTTTCGGAAGATCAGTGCGCCTTTTGGAGGGTACAATAGGTACGAAAATCTGAGAAATTTTCCCATAACTTTTTTCAGAGTGAATCTAGGCAGCTGCGAAAGGCATATTTGGACTCAACGTCAAAAAATGGTTCTAGAAAAGTACATTTCATTCGAAATGGCAAGTTTAGCTAATAGTAGCTTCCTAGTGAAGCTTTCACAGAGCTACCGTGTATACTTACTATGCTTTGTCCGAATCGAATGATTCGAGAAATCATTCGACTAAAAAAGTCAACTTCGGATCATTCGAAAAGTCGAATATTCGAAGAATGCGAATTCTCGAATGCTTTGAAAAAGCGAATAATCGAGAAATGTCAATTTTCGATTTTTTTGAAAAACCGAATATTTGAAAAAGGCCGATTTCAGAATTATTCGAAAAGTCAAATACTCGAAAAAAATCTGAAAACCTAAAAGTACTGTGCTCTCTGGTCCGAATTCGGGTCCGTAATTGCGTCTCGACATGCTTTGCGGCCGCACGCACTCGAGTCAGTCGAGTTTCCAGCGCCAAAGCCTACTCGATATGCCTCTTTCATACAGTTTCCTCCAATTTTTTTTTAGTTTCCATTTTCCGAAATCCACCTAGAGTCAACAGATCGGCGGGTGCGGCGCTGGAAACTATTCCGACTCGGGAGCGTGCGGCCGCAAAGCGTGTCGAGGCACAATTGCGGACCGGAATTCGGCCCAAAGAAGCACAGTATACCGTATACCCATTGTATTCTACCGTAATCTGACGAAAATCGATAAACTGACTTCAGGTTGGTGTTAAGCTCTCTAAATAACCCCCAGAAGAATATTCTGAGTCACCTCTACAGTAGCATTCCGGACCTTGTCGAAATTCGTCTTCTGCCCAAAAAATTTCTCCCGAAAGGAAGCTTTGAATGAAATTAGTCTAAAACTTTGAAAAACCCGGCAATTAAACCTCAGATTCGTGATCAGCAACCCAAAAACCCCCTGGGGAAAGCTTTTTATCAGAACTGAAACATTTTAGCTAAACGCGTTCAGAACCCCCTAATTGGTAGAAGTATGTAAAAGCTCAACCAACAACCCATGTTAAGTCCAAAACACTATTACTCTAAGGTAGGTTCGAAGAATGTTCGTTCATCCAAATATCGTCGAGGGAGGATAATTTGGGAGCTGATCACGACTTTAAGGTCCGTTTCCAGGTTTTCGAAAAATTACTGCGCGGCTTTGAAAGGTAAATTGGGTATGAAAATCTGTGGAAAGACGTCTATAACTTTGTAAGAGTAGTTTCAGGCAGCTTAGAAGAGCATATTTGGACTCTACGTTCGAAAATAGTTCTAAAAAGTACATTTAATTTGGAATGGCTAGACTGAATAATAGTAATTTCCTTGTTAGGTAAGATCAAATCGTTAACGATGAAATTTACAGATCAAAGGAGAAAGGTTTATTGAAATTAGGAATGACAGACTTTTTCGGAAACTGCCTAGCGGCAGTTTCAAGGCAAGGTTGTAGAAATGCCGCACGGCACTGGAGCTGGTTAACGATAAAAAAAGTCCACAAAGTCCTGCGTCGCGTGCCGTCTGCTTCACGTGATGGCCACCCATAGTGAAACTATAAATGTAAGTTACATGAAACATAAGTGTAACTTACATGCAATATAAATTTAAGTCACATGTGCTATAAATGTATGTTACATGTAATATAAGTTGAGACATTCAAGTGAATTACATCTATATTACAGGTAACTTGTTATGGTTTTTCTGAGTAGTTACACGGGGGGGGGACTCAGAAAAATCAAAACAAGTTACTTATAATATAAATGTAACTTACATGAATGCCTCAAGTAACTTACATTTATATTACATTTTACATACAGTTATATTACATGTAACTTAAATTTATATTGCATGTAAGTTTCACTTTTGTTACATGTAACTTAATTTTTTATTTTCACAATGGGTGGCCATCACGCGACGCAGACGACACGCGACACAGAGGGCGCGTCACAGACCACACACTACGCAACGAAATGCTGTGCACGGTCTTCCCTGCAGGTGGGGGGGGGGTCAAGTACCTCATACTTGGGTAACTGAACCAACAGGAACGCCAGTCTTGAACCTGACCTCGCGGGTGCGTCGTACATCAACCTTGGAAAAATCTTCTTGGCCGATTTAAGTTACATGTAACATACCGGAGGCGCACTGCCCGTAGTATCCTCTCAGAAGTCGAAAACAAGTTACTTGTAACATATCTCAGCCGATGTAAGTTACTTGCGACTTATCTAAAGTCATTTAAGTTACATGTAACATATCGGAGGCGCACCGCGCGCAGTATCCCGCCGATATGTCACATGTAACTTAAATGACCTGAGATAAGTCGCAAGTAACTTACATCGGCACAGATATGTTACAAGTAACTTGTTTTCGGCCTTTTATGTTACAAGTAACTTGTTTTCATTTTTTTGAGGAGCAGCTCAATCAGATTCCTTTGCAGCTCATTGGGAGAAATTGTAGTAGCACGTCCTTCTATTGTGCTGCAAATCTCTTTGTCCTCGGACTCGCTTGCTGTTTTAGAGTGCAACCTCACGGGTGTGTGAGTGAGTAGATTGAGATCACAAGTTAAAGAACGCCTTCTGCAAACAAAGAGCTGCAACAAAACTCATTATTGAAAAATTACATAACTCTTAAGCTTTTTTCCGTTTCCGTCGTTTTTCACCCATTCTCAGAAAAATGAAAGCAAATTACTTGTAACATAAAAGCCCGAAAACAAGTTACTTGCAACATATCTAAGCCAATGCAAGTTACTTGCGGCTTTTATTGTCCCATTTAAGTTACACGTAACATATCGGAGGCGCATTGCACGCGGTTTCCTGTCGATATGTTGCATGTGACTTAAATGACTTGAGATAAGTCGCAAGTAACTTACATCAGCTTGAATATGGTACAAGTAACTTGTTTTCGATTTCTGACAGGATACTTCAGAAAAATGAAAACAAGTTACTTGTAACAAAAAAGGCCGAAAACAAGTTACTTGTAACATATCTGAGGCGATACAAGTTACTTGCGACGTATTCCAAGCCATTTAAGTTACATGTAACATATCGGTGGGGCACTGAGTGCGGTGCGCCTCCGATATGTAACATGTAACTCAAATGGCACAATATAAGTTGCAGGTAACTTGAATCGGCAGAGAAGATATTCCCAAAGGGGATGTACGACGCACTCGCGGGATCAGGCTTACGACTGACGTTGCTGTTGGTTCAATTACCCAAGTTTGAGGTAAATGACCCCACACCAGCAGGGAAAGACCCACACAGCATTTTTTCTGCGTAGTGTGAGGTCCGGGACCCGCTCTCTGCGTCGCGTGTCGTCTGCGTCACGTGATGGCCACCCATAGAGAAAAATCAAATGCAAGTTACATGTAACAAAAGTGTAACTTACTTGTAATGAAAATTTAAGTTACATGTAATATAAATGTATGTTACATGTAATATAAATGTAAGTTACTTGAGACATTCAAGTAAGTTACAATTATATAACAAGCAACTTGTTTTGATTTTTCCGAGTTTTTCTTCCTTTTCCCGTAATCCTGGTGTTTCAACATCGACAACATCACCATTTCTTAATGTAGTGCATGCGAAACAGGAAATTTTGTTACTGGGCAAGAAAGGAAAAGAGAATAGTTACCGTTCTTCTCTGGGCCAATTTTCGGTCCGCATTTGCGGACTACGGCTATTGCATCATGCGACACGTGCTTATCGTGCTAGGACCACTTGGTCCCGGAACGATTCACCCTTACCCCAGCACGATTATCACGTGCCGCATGATGGAACAGCCGTAGTCCGTAATTGCGGACCGGAATTCGACCTAGTGGATGACAGTATCTTCTGCTTCGGGATTAAATTTAATGTGTGCCATTGCGGACTCTCGCTGCGAGCACGCGGCGCATCAGTTTTGTACGAGCTTCCGTCCCCGCACCACATCAGTTGATTAAGTGCTTTTTTGTTCATTTTCAATGATTTTCATTATTTCCCAACAATTTTTTCAACAGTTTTAAGTCTGTAAACTCTTTCTTTGGTATATTAATATCATTTGCTGGAGTTTTAATTTCAGGAATAGCGGAAATCGTCGGCAACGATTAGGTTGGGATCATACTTCCAGCGACTAGCGACGCGATGCAATGTTTACCACCAGTATCGACCGAAAATCGATATGCTTGATATGCTTTGTCGCCGTCGTCGGGCGCGGGAAGTATGACTCCGACCATAGGAACCGCTAACTTTCGATAAAATTTTTCATTTATTTTGAGGTTTTATCCAATTAAAACCTATTGTTTAGGCTGTCCCTAATCTCTAACAAAACTGATTAATGTGGTTTTTTTTCATTTTTAAATTTTTTTTGTTCAAAATTGGTTATAAGATGTGTGTTTTTGTTGTTTTACCTCTCTTAAACCATTTTTTCCTAGATATGGGTCCTGCCCGATTTTTTTGTTGAAGATCCCTACGTCGATGATTTCCGCTATTTCTCAAACTAGAACCTTAGCATTGTAGCAAACGTAACATTCAAAAAACCATTGGAAAATTACATGAGAAATAGAAAAAACAGGAAAATTTCCAAAAACTCCCATGATGAGGGCAGGCGCGGAAGCTCGTACAGAACCGGTGCGTCGCGTGTCCGCAGCGCGAGTCCGCAATGGCACACACTAAATTTTACCCCGAACCAGAGGATAACTATTCCCTTTTCCTTCATTACCCAGTTACAATATTTCCTGTTTCACAGGCACTATATTTAGAAAAGGTTATTTCGGTGATGTTCTTCAGGTTGACTTTCGTGATATCTCAAGAGGGGAGAAAAACGGGTCAAAAACGAAGGAAACGGAAGAAAACTTGAAAATTATAATATGTTTTAATAATGAGTTCCTTTGCTAGTCCTTGCTTGCAGAAGTTCGATAACTTGTGATGTCAAACCACTCACTCACACGTCCGTGAAGTTGCACTCTAAATTAGCAAGCGAGTCCGAGGACAAAGATATTCGCAGCTTAATAGGCGGACGTGCTGCTACAATTTCTCCTAATGAGCTACAAATAAATCTGATTGAGCAGCCCCCTCCCCCTCCCCTCAAATGTTCTGCTGATCCCTTTTTAGACGAGTTCATCCTCTACTGCCTTTATCTGGGCCAAATTCCGGTCCGTAATTGCGTCTCGACACGCTTTGCGACCGTGCGCTACCGAGTCAGAAGAGCTTCCAGCGCCGCAGCCGCCGATTAGCTGACTCTAGTGGGGTTTTGGAAACTGGAAACTAAGGAAAATTGAAGAAAATTGTATAAAAAAGCCACATCGAGTCGGCTTTGGCGCTGGAAACCCGACTGACTCGAGTGCGTGCGGCCGCAAAGCGTGTTGAGCCGCAATTGCGGACCGGAATTTGGCCCTGATAAGCACAGTACTTTGACTTTTCCAAAACGAGTCGACCCGACAGGACCTTGTTCTACGGGACGTTGATCGATTTCAGGCCCCCGTCAGGCTTCGTCGAGAAACCTGCTGAGTCCGACTGAGTTCGGTCGCCCCCAGTGCCAACCAGTTCCTCTGCGAAACACGCAGTCGATAGTCAGCGTCAGCAGTGCGTGGGGCATAGCGCAGACGACGAGATTCGAGATGCGGCGAGACTCGGCAGGTCGCAGTCGGACGAAAAAAATGCACCCAAATTACGTGAGAAACACCTATATCGACCGGGTGGGGTGAGGATGATTTCGGTGGGACTCAGTGGGACTCAGTCGGACTCGGTCAGTGCATTGGCCCCGCCCTTGTACGCATGAGAACCATCAGTATCGACCGGGGGGATTGCGGTGGGCATCAGACGGTCGCAGTCGGACTCAGTGGGTTGATTTTTTTGCACCCGTTTCCCACGAATTCCGTGCGTATCGACCGGGTGGCACTCAGTAGATCCACCGACTATGACGGGGGCCTCATAGTGCGGGCGGGGCAAAGGAGCAGCTCGGCTGGCACACGTGACGCGCGCGACGGAAAACCACTGCGTTCACGTAGTTGACGCTCGGTTAACGCGCTCCAACTACAACGTGAGCGCAGAGGTTTTCCGTCGGGCGCGTCACTTGTGCCAGCCAAACTGCTCCTTAGCCCCACCCACGCTGTGAAATCGATTATCATTCCTTGTTCTATAACGGTGGCGGGAATAATATGATACTCGTGTAATAATCACATACTGTGCTTCTCTGGGCCAAACTCCGGTCCGCAATTGCGTCTCAACACGCTTTGCCGCCGCACGCGCTCGAGTCAGTCGAGTTTTCAGCGCCAAAGCCGACTCGATATGGCTTTTTATATGTTTTTTCAATTGTGTTTAGTTTCCAGTTTGTTAAACCCACCTGGAGTCAACAGATCGGCGGCTGCGGCGCTGGAAACTCTTCCGACTCGAAAGCACGCGGCCGCGAAGCGTGTCGAGACGCAATTGCGGACCGGATTTTGGCTCAGAGAAGCACCGTACACTCGCTTTTAGAGGGCTTCCAATAGCCAACAAAGTATATACATAGAGTTGTGGTTTCATGACCATATTTTGAGAAAACGCTCTTAAAATTTTGTCTTGGGGCGAAAATTCTGCGACCCCACCTCAAATTTCATTTTTTGAAAAAGAACTTTCACGACCCCCCCTTTTCGCTGCGCCCGGGCGCCACCCCGCTGAGCCTTAAATCGTTTTTTTTTCAAAGCTGATAGGTCCAAATAAAAATTCAAAAGAAAAATAAAACATGAATTATAATTAAAAAATTATTAAAAATTTATGCACGTCAAGAGTGTACTTTCCTACCAGTATATGCATCCAGTGGTTCAAGCAAGTTTTGCACTCTAGAACAGCAAGCGAGTCCGAGGACAAAGATATTCGCAGCATAATGAGAGGACGTGCTGCTACAATTTCTCCTAATGAGCTACAAATAAATCTGATTGAGCAGCTCCCCCTGCCCTCAAATGTTCTGCTGATCCCTTTTTAGACGAGTTCATCCTCTACATTGACTTTTCCAGTACGAATCAACCCGGCAGGACCTTTTTCTATGGGAATGTTAATCGACTTCACAGTGTGGGGCAAAGGAGCAGTTCGGCTCGCACACGTGACGCGCGCGACGGAAAACCGCTGCGTTCACGTTGTTGACGCTCGGTTAACGCGCTCCAACTACAACGTGAGCGCAGAGGTTTTCCTTTGGGCGCGTCACGTGTGCCAGCCGAACTGCTTCCTAGCCCCATCCGCACTGCGAAATCGGTCAACATCTCTTGTTCTACAACGGCGGCATGAATAATATGATCCTCGTGTAACAATGACATACTGTGCTTCTCTGGGCCAAATTCCGGTCCGCTATTGCGTCCCGACACGCTTTGCGGCCGCACACGCTCGAGTCAGTCGAGTTTTCAGCGCCAAAGCCGACTCCATATAGCTTTTTTATACAGTTTTCTTCAATTTTGTTAAGTTTCCAGTTTCTAAAACCCACCTGGAGTCAACCGATCGGAAGCTGCTGCGCTGGAAATTCTTCCAACTCGAAAGCGCGCGGCCGCAAAGCGTGTCGAGACGCGATTGCGGACCGGATTTCGGCCCAGAGAAGCACCGTACACTGGCTTTTGAAGGGCTATCAACGGCCAACAACGTATATAGAGTTGAGGTTTTATGACCATGTTTCGAGAAAACAGTTTCAGCTCTTAAAATTTTGTTTTAGGGCAGAATTTTTGAGACCCCACCTCAAATTTCATTTTTTGGAGCAGAACTTTCACGACCCCCCCCCCTCTCCGTTGCGCCCAGGCGCCACCCCGCTGAACTCTAATTCGTTTTTTTCGAAGCTAAAAATAAAATTAGCTCCAAATAAAAATTCAAAAGAGAAATAAAACATGAATTATAATTAAAAATTATTAAAAATTTATGCACGTCAATAATGTACTTTCCTACCAGCATATGCATCCAGTGGTTGAAACAAGTTTTGCACTCTAGAAGAGCAAGCGAGTCCGAGGACAAAGATATTCGCAGCATAATGAGAGGACGTGCTGCTACGATTTCTCCTAAAGAGCTACAAATAAATCTGATTGAGCAGCTCCCCCTTCCCCTCCCCAAATGTTCTGCTGATCCCTTTTTAGACGAGTTCATCCTCTGCATTGACTTTTCCAGTACGAATCAACCCGGCAAGACCTTGTTCTATGGGAACGTTAATCGAATTCAAGCGCATGTGGGGCAAAGAAGCAGCTCGGCTAGCACACGTGACGCGCGCGACGGAAAACCGCTGCGTTAACGTAGTTGACGCTCGGTTAACGCGCTCCAACAGCTACGTGAACGCAGGGGTTTCCCGTGGGGCGCGTCACGTGTGCCAGCCAAACTGCTCCTTAGTCTCACCCGCGCTGGGATATCGATCATCATCCCTTGTTCTACAAAGGCGGCGGAATTAACATGGTCATAATGTAACAATGATATACTGTGCTTATCTGGACACGCTTTGCGGCCGCGCGCTTCCGAGTCAGAAGAGCTTCCAGCGCTGCAGTTGCCGATCTGCTGACTCTAGGTGGGTTTTGGAAACTGGAAACTAAAAAAAATGAAGAAAATTGTATGAAAAAGCCACATCGAGTCGGCTTTGGCGCTGGAAACCCGACTGACTCGAGCGCGTGCGGCCGCAAAGCGTGTCGAAACGCAATTGTGGACTGGAATTTGGCCCAGATAAGCCGAGTATATAGAGTTGAGCTTTCATGACCATGTTCTGAGAAACCAGTTACAGCTGCTAAAATTTTGTTTTGGGACAGAATTTTGGCGACCCCACCTCAAATTTCATTTTCTAAACCAGAACTTTCACGACCTCCCCCCTTTCCGTTGCGCCCAGGCCCCACCCCGCTGCACCTTGATCCGTTTTTTTTTTCGAAACTGAAAATAAAATTAACTCCAAATAAAAATTCAAAAGAAAAATAAAACATGAATTATAATTGAAAAATTATAAAAAAATTATGCACGTCAAGAATGTACTTTCCTACCAGCATATGCATCCAGTGGTTCAAACAAGTTTAGAGAATAACTAATGACTGAGGATTCTCACAAGGGAGAAAGAGGGTTCGTGAGTGCGCTATAAGTGCCAGGAGCTTTGGTCAAAAGCGGCGGCAACGTCAAAGAAAACGCGACATTTGATAGTTCGCATAGCTGAGAGCAGAGCCGGGGGCGTGCACTGCAAAACCCAAACTTCACAAACACAAGTCTGACCTCATCGGGATATGACACACTTGGAATGCTGATGACGAAGCAATACTTGGATGAAGTCGCTATTCAAAATGAAATCTACGTTTCTGGGGCCATCTTCTGGCGTAGAATTAGAATTTTCCCGGTTCGAAACATGGGGGTAGAAGTTTTTTGGGATGCTGAGCACGAATCTGGCCAGGAAAGCAGTATAGCGCGTTTCAAAATCAGTAGGCATTGACCCCAAAAATATGTCGTTATCGGGCGTGAACCGATTTTGTCACGGAAAGACTGAAAAAAATTCTAAAAAAAAAACTTCTAAGCATATCTGTAGCCAGAGACCAACAAAATGCGTGGGTAGGAGAATGTTGAGCATTCATTTCCACTCTGTACTTATGTATTGTTTGGAGGGTGCTCCTTCCCCAAATGGATTTCTTGCTGCTCTCGAATTTCCTTCCGAGATGACGTGGTATTTGCTGGGAATTTTCCACTCCGGCCATGGTACTGACCCTAAACGTCAAACATTCTCCTGCCACAACGCGATAATTCACAAATTGAAAACAAGATACTCATTTCGAAATTTTCTATGATCTAATTCGGAAAAAGTCATTCATATGGAACTCTCTTCTCTGGGGTTTATGAGTAAATCAGAAACATGAAAGCATTTTGCATATAATTTAGTTATCGAAAACAACATACTGGTAACATATATCGGTCAGTGTAAATTACTTCTGAATTATTTTGATTGAATCAAGTTACATGCGACCTATATGCTTCATGCTGGCACATCAAATGTCGCAAGTAATATACACCCCAAAGGATACACTGAATGTAATATGCTTTCAATTGATGAAAACCTGATACTAGTAACATAAGAGACCAAGACAATACACTTGTAACACATTTTCGTCAATGTATGATGCATGTGAATCATCTCTACCCAAGTAAGGTATATGTAGCTTAACGTATTGACGTGATACAAATCTTCCCAGCAATTGGGAGTCCAGGTGGAACACTTTTTTCGAACCAGCTGTCGTGTCAGCACGATTTAAGGGGTCCGCAGAGTTGCAGTGACCGGCGAGTGGTCGCCGAGCGTCAGCCATGACGCGACGACAAACATGTTTTGAAACATTACCGCCACGGCTTCGATTGCCGCTCGCTGGCAGTGAGGTAGGGCCGTCGCGACGTCAATACACTCTGCGGTGCCCCCTCGTCACCGTTCACGCAGCGTCGGTCGCTATCGTCGCCGAATGTAATCGATATTGCATCACCCAGTGCTGTCCGTCATTGCGAGCCATGCCGCGACTTGAACTCTGCGGACCCCTTTATTTAAAATCTGCGCCATAGTACCGTGACTCGGCATAGCGCCGCAGCAGGCAATCCCAAAATCAGCGAACGACTTTCTAATCCTCGCCCCTGCCCTCACACACGTTACGGCCGCGTCGTCGATGCACACACTCAGGCCGGGATCACATTGGGTATGGATGCTCATGATACTTTGCGTTCCCCATTAAAGGTTGGCGTTAACTCGGTGCACCTACATATGTTCTAGCATATGGCATCCAGTTCGCGCTATCTCATTATAAGAAACTCAAAGCATCAGTGGAATCCGTGCCGACTGTGTGGTTTCCGTTTTCATTTTAGTCTGACGCATGGACCAGGCGGCCGGCCGTGTGGGGTTGGCGGCCTCACTGGGGCGGCATGCACGTACGCGGCGGGTTAGGTTGGGGTTAGGCAGGGTTTGGGGCGTCGGCGCGTTTGATCATTGCTGTGCGAGTGCTAAAAGGGGGTTAGGCTAGCACTGAAAAATCGTTCCCTCGCAAACCCCCTACGTTGGAGGGTGGGGCAGCCGAAACCCTGTTGAGACCCCAACTATTGATTATCTCCAGCACTCGCGCAGCAATGATCAAACGCGCCGACGCCCCAAACCCTGCCTAACCCCAACCTAACCCGCCGCGTACGTGCATGCCGCCCCTGGAGAATGGGGTTTCGATTTGCGCGGCGCGATCTACCGTCGCAGCCCCGTCCATTCATCAGACTAAAATGATTGCGAGAATTCTACTTCCTGCGACGAACGACGCGACGCAATGTTCACAACCAATATCGACCGAAAATCGATATGCCTGATGTGCACTGTCGCTGTCGGTAGTCGCGGGAGGTATGATATCGATTTCAAGCCCGTTTGTATTTCTCCCCGTCTCTGGGATTTCTTCTCTACTGTGCCCACTTTCCTCGAAGTACGGTCGCCCGAAAAGACCCTATTTAGGTATTGTTTATGGTTTCAAACGTTTGAATATTTTTTGTAAAATGCGGATAAACACTTTTGAATCAACTCTAACAAGAAACTACTAGTAGTCAGCTTGGCCATCCCAGATAAATATACTTTTCTAGGACCGTTTTCGGACGTAGAGTCCTAATATCTCGTTCTCAGCTGCCTAAAATCACTCTGGAAAAAATTATAGACGTTTTTTTTACCTAATTTTCGTCCCCAAAGCACCTTTCAAAAGGGGCAGTTATCTTTCAAAAATCTGGAAACAGACCCTACAATCGTGTTCGGCTCCCAAAATCACAACCTTTGAGTGGCATGCATGAATGCGGCCGCTGGGGTAAGGACGCGCAACATCCCACGTTAGCGCCACAATTTGAAATAAAATAGTGACGCGTGCGTGCGACGATGCACATCCTGATCTTCGCCGCCGCGTTCATGCATGTCACCCCTAGACGAAATTTGAGCCAGCGGTCCTTGTTAGAACTTAGCATGAAGTACTGTGCTTCTCTGGGTGGAATTCCGGTCCGCAATCGCCTCTCTACACGCTTTGCGGCCGCGCGCATTCGAGTCGGAAGAGTTTCCATCGGTGCAGCCGTCGATCTGTTGACTCTAGGTGGGTTTTAGAAACTGGAAAGTGAACAAAATTGGAGAAAACTGTATAAGAAAGCCATATCGAGTCGGCTCTGGCCCTGAAAACTCGACTAACTCCAGCGCGTGCTGTCGCAAAGCGTGTCGAGACGCAATTGCGTACCGGAATTTGGCTCAGATAAGCACAGTAATAGCGTTTTGAACTTGTACGGGTTGTTGGCAGCTGCGAGGAGCACACTCGAATCCCACGCCCGAAATGGTTCTAGAAAAGTACATTTCGCACGGAATGACCAGGCTGACTAGAAGTAGTTCTTTTGTGAAAAAAAGTGATGGATTAAAGTCTGCCACCCGGTGATCCTGGAATATCCCCTTAAAAAGGAAAAAGGAAGCTCTTGAATAAATCCGACAAGGATTTTTATTGCAACACTGCTGCTACATTCTTTTTGTCCATCGTTTCCCCTCGGATTGATTTGAGTGGGAGATAAAAGGTGGAGAGGGGCCGATTTGCTGTGTGTTCAAGAACAGATAAACACGTCATCCCTCACATGCGCTTACACCGTGACACTGTGCCAAACACCTCGTTGCTCGTGTCATGAATCATCGAATGGCAAAAAAATCACCACATCGCCCCTCGAATCTCTCCTCATCAGTCCGTGTGAGACTTTTGGCCACATCCAACAAGAAAAAAACCTGCCTGAGGTGGACTCTCATCCGTATGCGCACATATCCAGATGTGTGTCTCAGCATGCAGAATGGCCTTGTGACACGGAAGAAGTGGAAACAGTAGTCCATTTCGATGAGTCCCACAAGCACCTCGAAGCCAGCTGTGAGGGACAAATCACGAGCTCCGTCCAGAAAAAGGGCCGACTAATCGCCTCGGGCCCATAATTTTGGGAATGATCTATGTATCTTGCATGGATCTGGACTGCTGGACTCTGTATTAAATTAGGCTGCCTAACAACTGACAGAGGTGTCAGAAAAAGATTGAGAGAGGAGAAGCAGAATTTATTTCATCTTATCTGGTTGACTAGAATGTTGTAAATTAATTCGCAAAATTGAGTAGCGATAAATCCACAAAGTTTAATGTCACAGACCTTGAAAGTTTTGTCCGAGAAACAGCAGCGAAATAGCCGCGAAGTGCCTGCTTGCCGCCAAACAGCCGAGAAATAGCCGCTAAATTATGCTCGCCGCAATATAGCCGCGAAATCGCCGAGAAACCATGCTCTACAGGTAGGTATACGGCGCATTCCAGAGGCACAATTCAGATGTCAACACCTTCGTCGGTACAATTACCCAAGTTTGAGGTATTTGGACCTCGTTTAGCCTCTGGAGGCCCCGCCAAACCGCTGGCGGCCCCGTATGGTGGCTCGACGAGCCGGCAAAGATTTCGTCTTGGTTTCTTTTTGTCATTTCTCGGTTATACATATATCGGCTATTTCTCGGATACTTCTTGTACGTTTCATGAAAAGCCGAGAAATGGCAGCGAAATAGCCGGTAATTAGCCCACCAGGAGCCGCTGCGGAGCCTGGTGAGCTTATCCTCGGCTATTTTGCGACTATTTCTTGGCCAAAACTCTCAGAGTATGTTGCACTTCCATTAAGCGCTATTCGTCTACAAATGGCTCTTACAGGAAAAACCATCGAAGCATTGTTGAAGGTTTGCAAATAGAAGTACATAGATAGATAGAATGCCTTTGCTACGAGTAGTAAAAACTGTGAGTCACCCCAGCCTAATCCTATATTTGAAAGAGTCGTAGACTTGAAACGATTTGTTGAAGCACTGACATGACATTCTACCTGATGTAACCTTCTTTAAAAGTGTGAAATAACGGAAACGGACCTCATATTCGTGTTCACCGCCCCAAATTTCCCACTGGGGGCAAAATGAGTACGAAATGTTTTTCGACCTTTGAACCCCGAAAATGGAGCCCCGCAGGTCAAACGAACATTTCCACTAAAAGTTGTCCATGGGGTTTCTTGAGATGGTGAACATAAACATGATGTCTGTTTTCGACTTTACGAATGATTAAGGTGAGCAAGGTTCTATTATAACTACGTCAAGAGGCTGTAATCGGCCGGAAAATAGTATTGGTCCACGTATTTGTGTTCAGCGCCTGAAATTATCCCTACAAACAATTCGAAAATTTTGGATTCCAGTAGGTTTTGAGAGGTTACGATAAACAAGCGCGATAATGTGCCAGGGCCATACTTCACTGGGCTGCGGCTGCCCCAGGTCGGACGCATCGGTTTTCGATCGATAAATGCGCGCTGCTGATTGCCAGAAGCTCTGTGTTGACTATCATTAGCTACAAATGTCTTCCGATCCTCGTGTAGTAATCCATCTACTTCAACCACAAAATTTCAGGAGACAGGTTTGCTGGGGAATACAATCTTTACCCCGTGTTTGATCGATGCTACAAATAATAAGGTTATACTGCGCTGCAGAATGCTCAAATAAGAGTCGCAATGTGATTTAAAGGTAAAGTATGAACGTTCCACAAAATGTAAAATTTTCGCCGTGGAGGGAATTCGAACCTTAGTGTCACGCCTGTGAGGCTAACCTCTGCACCACTACCCCGTCCGATCTAGTTAACTACTGCGACTGATGTGAATAGGCAAGGAGGTCTACCGCTCTCTTACTTCTCGCCTATAGCTCCTCCCGTAACTCCCTAAAATTCAGTCAGGGGGGGGGGCAACTTGGGACGCTGAACACGAACGTAAGGTCCAATTTTGTTTTTTTGGACTTTTAAGGTATGTTGAATTAGAATGTCATTCTAGGACTGCAACCAATCGTGTCGAGCCTATAACTTTTTCAGATATAGGAATAGGCCAGAGTCAATCACAGTTTTTACTATTCGAAGCATGGTCATTCTCCCTAAGTCCTTCATTTTGGAAACCTCTAACTACGCTTGAATGGTTTCCTTTTCTAGATCTGAAAACTGTTAAAGGCTTTAGTGTGGTCCTTCACCTTTTTCAAATAGGAAGGTACTGGGCCGTTGAAGAACCTTCAAAGGCAGCATACACACAAAAAATTATATTGATTTTATGACGTAGTCGAAGATTTGGAGCTGGTAGTATTCAAAAACGCCGAAAAATAGATCACGGTTTTTCGTAGTGAACACTGCCTTTAAAGGCAGTGTTCACGATAAAAATCGTTTTTCTGTTTCCCCGCCTATCTTGAAAACGGCCCCATGCTGATTCCAATGATGTCTCTGAAATCGTACGAGACCTTCTGGGAACAGAGGTATGGTCCCTCAAAAATTGTTCCAAGGAAACATGGTGGACGAGTTGTCCGAGGCTTGTAACTTCCGTCTTTTGCAGCCGAAGTGTGCGAGCTGACCTGAGTAAAGAGAGAAGTTGAGAATGAAGGGAAGAGCGGGGCTTTTCATCGGAAACCATAGCTCATCTCACGATCTCGAGCATTCATTTGTTCACATCGGTGGACGTGTGTTGCGCTTTCGGGGTTTGCAATGCGCTCGAAATGGCAACTTCGGGCTCTCTTGGAGCTCTTCCTGGCTCGTTTTCATGCGTTCTTTCAACGTCAACGTTACAGTGTGCCCCTCCACTACCCATTCCTAGTGAAAACTGAAACACATTTTTTATCGTGAACACTGACTGCCTTTAAAGGCACAGTCCAACCTCAGAATCGAATTTTTGTTTTTCTGCCTATCTTGGAGAGATTCATGCTGATCACATTAGTGTTTCCAGAATCGCTCAGAACTCACTACGAACGGAGTTACTGCTCCTCAAAAATTTCGATACTGAACGGCTAGAAGTTCTCGGACGAGTTGTCTCGAGCCTGTACTTTCTCGCTATTCGCAGCCATCGTTCTGTAGCAGGCCACAATATAAAGCCAGACAGAGAACAAATCTAAGAACATAGGTTTTGAGTAAAATCATTAGCGTGTCTCTCCCCTATTGAGGTTGGAAACCCGGCAGGGGGCGTTACCCATTTTTTCTTTCAAGGGGGCGTGGCCGACTTTTTCCTAGCTTTTTCTCGCTTATTTGAGTGAAGTGAGATTTCGCGCTTGGCAGGGTTGCTATAGGCGGCGACTGGACCATAATATCAAAAATAACCTCTGAGGTTGGACTGTGCCTTTAACACATGTGCGCGCATGTAGTGCAGTAGAAAGAAGCGCCGCTGTCACCGCACACGTTTAAGTTCTATCACCGCCCTGAGCCATCAAAGCCTGTACCTCTCAGGAGTTGCTAGAAAGATTTTAGACTATTCCGAGATGAGAAGGAAATTGAGTGGGACGCCGTTTGGCTCCCACAATTTCACGTGATTGTCCAACGAAAACTGTACAATGTACATTGTTCCTAGGAAAGGCTTAGCAAGACTTTGTTTGTTAGCGTGGGTATGTTTGTACTCCTGCAACTAGTCCAGTGAGTCAGACAAAACTAGACTATTTGACAAAGTGATTTCTGACATAATATTGACATCATCCGGTCATGGCCACAGTGTGCTCTTGCAAGAGAGACCATTGTAGCGTAGTCCGAGGTTCGCCGAATGATCTAAATAGGGAGAATGGCCATATGGCGTGTAGTAAAAATTGTGAGTGACTCCGGCCTATTCCCATATAGGCTTCAAACGATCGGTTGCAGCAGTAGAATGACGTTTTACCTAATGTAACCTACCTTGAAAGTCCGCAACAACGAAAACGGACCTCATATTCGTGTTGAGCCCTCCAAATTAGCCCCTTGAGCGCAGTTTGGGCGGGAAAAATTTCGACCTTCTGACC
The DNA here is from genome assembly GCA_029168955.1 of Aplectana chamaeleonis. Taxonomy (NCBI): domain Eukaryota; kingdom Metazoa; phylum Nematoda; class Chromadorea; order Rhabditida; family Cosmocercidae; genus Aplectana; species Aplectana chamaeleonis. The sequence goes on along the minus strand of JAPDOI010000007.1, from coordinate 2,323,918 downwards.
CCTGTAAATAACAATGAGCGAAATGAGCCCTCACATGGTGCTTTGGGGGTTAAAAAAAAACTTTGCCAAAAACTTTGCCCCTGGTTTTTTTTTGGGGTGGTGAACATGACAATGAGGACCGTTTTTTAATTTTCTACATGATTAAGGTGAGTTAACGTGAGCAAGATTGCATTATAACTACGGTAAGACGCAGTAATCATTTGAAAAATTGACTAAGTCCTCGTATTAGTGTTCAGCGCCTTAAATAACCCCTATAAACACTTCAAAAACTTTGAATTCCTGTAGTTTGCGAGATTAGGACGAACAAGCGCGATTACAAGCAAGGACCATACTTCACCGGGCTGCGGCTGCTCCAGGTCGAAAACATCGGTTTTCGATCGATAGTTGCGCGCTGCTGATTGCCAGAAGCTCTGTGTTGACCATCATCAGCCACAAAAGTCTACCAATTCTCGTGTAGTAATCCACCTTCTTAAACTACAAAATTGCAAGGGACAGACTCGCTAGGGAACACAGTCTTCAAATCCGTGTTTCGATCTAAGCTCTAAATAACAAAGTTATACTGCGCGGCAGAACGTTAAAATAAGAGTCGTGATGTGATTTCAAGGTAAAATATGAACGTTTCACAAAATGCAAAAATTTCTCTTTGGAGGGGAATCGAACCCTATTGTGGCGCCTGTGGGGCTAACCTCTGCGCCACTACCCTGTCCAAACTTGTTGCCTTTTGCGACGGCTGCTAATAGACGAGGAGGCTCACAGCTCTCTAACCAGGGACCACTTCGAACATAAAATGGAGTTTTGAAAAACGGTCTTTTGAGTGTTGTAGAGGAGTTAAAAAGAAACAATTTGAGATTTTAAAATTTTACTCAGTCCTCACGGGTAGATCAAAAACGATCAAAAAAGGAAAGAAACCAGAACGTTGGATTGGGAGGACGTAGCACAAATGTGAGCTTGACAGTGGCCTTGAAATCATCTGAAAAGGTTCTCCTGAGAGTTTGAAGATGAAATCTAACTAGGTTCTTGAGTTATGTTTTGTTCATTGATCCCCTGAACAATGCTCGTTGCATTCAAATCACCGATCACTGCAACGTGATAGTTAGGGTGGGCTGGCATCACATCATGGCCATCAAGGAATTTTTAGGGTGGTTTAGATAAAACTTTCGGATTCGGCTCAAAATTTGTATGTAGGGGTAATCTAGGGTGCTGAACACGAATCTAGAGATCGTTTGCCGAAATTCTGAGGTTTACTGTACATTAAGGTAGTTGTCATGACGTGAAGAGCCTAAACCTACCTTCATAGCTTGAAAATTGACAAGTGAACATCAAATTCGTATTCAGCACCCCGAATAACCCCCGTTCAGAAATTTTGAGTAGAATCTGAAACTTTGACCCAATTACCGTATACCCACCGTAATCTACGGTAATCTGTCGAAAATCGACAAACTGACCTCAGATTCGTTATGAGCACTTTAGATAACCTCCGAAAGCTAAGTTTGGGTCCTAAATTTTTTCCGACCCATGAAGCAACATGAGGTAAGAAGCTCAATGCCATTTTTGGGGGTTCAGACGTCGAAATTTTTTTTCGCCCAAACCCAGCCCCAGGAGGTAATTTGGGGCGCTGAACACGAATCTGTGGTCCGTTTCCTGTTTTTTAGCGGGTTTCGTCAGGCTAGGGTGCATTGAATGGCATTTTACCTACCGCAACCCATTGTTTTGGTGGTTTTTGATCTACCCATGAGGACTGAGTGAAATTTTAAAATCTTAAATGGTTTATTTTTACGCCCTCTACAACTCTCAAAAGACCGCTTTTCGAAACTCCATTTTTTGTTCAAAGTGGGCCCTTGTAAGTTCTCGCTTATGACTCCTTCTATAGCTCACGAAAATTCAGTCAAGGGGGATACTTTGGGACGCTGAATACGAATATGAGGTCCGTTTTCTTAGTTTCGGACTTTTACGGTTGAGGACATTAGGTAGAACGTCATTTTACTTCTGCAACCGATAGTTTTGAGCCAATAGCTTTTCCAAATATACGATTAGGCCGGAGTCACTCACAGTTTTTGCTACTCGTAGCATAGACATTATTGCCACGAACTTAATTTTAATAAATTAATTTTGTTACAAAAATTGCCGAGTGGCAACCCCGACTTTTCCGTCTACCGGTTGTACAGAACCGTAGTTGCGGTATTAAATGACGTATAAAATTTTTTCATCATTGATTTTTCTTCTCCGAGTAAGTTAAAAATAGACGCGGAATGATTTTCAATTGATCAAGAGTTGTACAAAATCACCCATAAAGCAAACAATCAAATTTGTGAAATCTCGTGCTGCTCCATTATAAAACCTCCTTTTCATCTCCGCAAAACACCTGACAACAAAACATTTGAAAATCGCAACTCATTGTCCTAAAGAGCATTAATAATAATAGTAATAGTATTAATACACACACACACACACACACACACACACACATTAATAATATTAATACACACACACACACACACATATTAATATTAATAATAATAACACATAAAATAATACCATGCATTATTATTATTATTATTATTATTATTATTATTATTATTATTATTATTATTATTATTATTATTATTATTATTATTATTATTATTATTATTATTATTATTATTATTATTATTATTATTATTATTATTATTATTATTATTATTATTAATATTATTATTATTCTCAGTGTGATTCCAGCATGCCGGCCGGTTACGGTAACACATGTGACACGTACCGTAATCGTCGTCGGGTTCGCAATGACCAGACGGCATATGGTCGGCCTTAGCAGTCGACCAAAAAACCTTTCTCGCAGTGGCCATTAGAGAAGCAGATAGACAGTCTCATGGGAGATTTTCTAGAAATTTCAGTGAAAAAAGTTTGAAGAAGACCTATTTCTGCAGAATAGACGAGAAGGAGCGGATTGGGATGCGACAATTTATGTGTGATGGGGATGAGAAGAAATGTGGAAGTAAATTATGTGTTTTTGTAGATACCATGCACTATGGAGTTTTCAATTAGAACCCGAGTTTTGAAATTGTTCAAGACTCTTTTGTGAGCAGTTTAGTCGATGGAAACTCGCTAAATTGACTTTTGGCTCAAGAAAAACACACGAGGTTCTACGGTTACCGAATTGGTTGCAGAACTATGCACTCTCCCCCCTTAAAACGCTATCTTATGAGTCTGGAGATTGCTCCAGTGAATCTCAAAATCTACCTCTTCTCAAGTGTTTAAGTTGGCGAAAATCGATAGATCGATTTTCTAAATGGGGAAAATAAAAGGGTTTGATAAACTCTTGTAAAACTCAGAAAAGCTCTAAGAAATATTTCTGATCATTCCAGCAGAATTTGACTATTCAGAGGTGCTCAGTTGCTCAGGTAGAGAAAAAACGAAAAAATCGACAAATTGATTTCTCGCGATCCACGGCTACAGAATTAGTTCTAGAACTACGTATTCCTTCTCGAAATCGTGTCTCATGGGTGTGGAGGTTGACTTAGTGAGCTCAGCGAGTATCGAAGGGTCTTCCATCTCTATAGCATTTGAGTAGGCAGAAATCCATAATTGATTTTCGAGGTGAGAAAAACTGGTATAACCCAATAGGTTCCTACAAAACCAGAGAAAATGGAAGGAAAAGACCTAATTATCTTAGGAAAATTGTCTATTTAACCGCGCTTTTCTGTTGTTGCTGCCAACAGATAAGGAAAATAATCGATAAATTGATTTCTTTCGACAGAGAAAACAAGCAAGATTGCAAGGCCACAAATTTTGTTCTAGAACTATGTATGAAATCATGTCTCATGGGTTTGAAAGATCATTCAGCGAACTCAGTGAATATCAAAGGGTGCACTCTCTAGTGCTTGAGTTAGCAGAGATCGATAAATTGATTTTTGAGATATGTAGAGAAGATTGTAGGACTTAGTAGATTTTCGCAAAACCCAGAGAAATTCATGAAAAATGACCTGTTGATCTCAAGAAAATTGCCTAATCTACCTCTATTGCTTCAGCTAACGAAAAACCAAAAATCGATAAATTGATTTTTTTGAGACAGCCAGAGCGTACAAGAATCGATGGATACAAAAATGGTTCTAGAACTCCGTGCACCCTCTCAAAACCTTTTTTGAGAGTGTAGAGGTGTATCTAGCAAATCTCGAAGTATACCTCTCCTCAGGAGTATGAGTCGGCAAAAATCGTGAAATCATTTTTTGTTGAGACCGAGGAAAACAAAAATCTCCCTAGACTCTTACAAATAGAGAAAAAAGAAGAACAGTGGCTACGACAAAACCCAGTAGAGTCCAGAAGAGCCTTAAGAGGTTTACCTATTCTATGTACTTTGCTCCGTTGCTTCCGTTACCGAAAAAAATCGATAAATTGATTTTACTCAAAATATAGAAAGTAGTATACTTCAAAGACTCTCGCAATACTCAGAGAAGTTCAAAGAAGTCGGCGTGGGAATTCTAGAAAGTTTGCCTATATTATCGTTTCTCAGGTGATCCGGGTTCTAAAGAGTCAATAAACTAATTTTTCATCCGGAAATGGTGGTTTCAAAACTGCGCGCTCGGAAAACCTAGACGTATATGTATGTACATATCCAAATGTTGAGGGTTTGGATCATCGTGAATCATTGCCACTCTGCCGTTTTCTAGACATTCCAGCTGATCAAAAGTCGATAAATTATTTTTTTTTCTAGAGAAAGCTAGTCAATATTTCGAAAACTCAACTTGGTTCCAACGTCAGAATTCAAACATCATCAGATCTCTTTCGAAAGAGCAAATCTTAGGTTGAGGCTAGAGGATGTCATGAAACTCACTTGTTATCTTTATATTATAAACCTTTGCGATTTTCTTGGAATAATCGATAAATTGATTTTGCGATACGCAGGTCGAGGCTTTCAAATCTCAAACTACCCTTAGAACGGGGTCTTCTCAATATAACACCCCAATTTATACGGGTGAGTCCCAGAGTTCTTCCGGACAATCACGAAGGATTTCATCTCTGGTATTACTATTTCTTGGTCCTAGGAATCGATAAATTGATTTTTATTAGAAAAAGAAGAAGAATTGAGGATTTTTGATTAAACTAGATCAATTCACATGGATAGAGTAGTCAAGTTCACTAAGTCTCCAAAATTTTCGCCACTAACTTCTTTATCGATTGGCCTCGAAAATTGACATAAAATCAATTAATTGATTTTCTTCTCGGAAAGGTAATTTACAGGCCAAGGTTTCAAGATCTCGACTCGCTTTTTTCCGGAGCTGAACCATCAAGAAGCCCTTTCCTGCATAAGGACGAATACTGAGATCAGAGAACTTCAATTTTTTTTTTCAGGATGACCAAAATTCGATAAATTGATTTTTTCTCAACAGATGAAAAGAGAGCGAAAAAGGAGTTCAAAAAAACTTCCGGAATCACATAGTCCGTTATGAAGCCCAACCACACTAAAACTGAGAGGTCTGATAACAATCGATAAACGGTTTTTAAAATCAATTATAGATTTTTCCAGTGGTAGAAAAGGTTGGCCATTGATAGGATGCCTCAGGTGATCCAGAAAACGTAAAAAACCACAATTATTTCCGAAACTTGGGCTAAAATGTATCCCAGCAGAAGCCGCAGCGAATTTCCACGCGGCGCGCATGACAATACGTATGCATGTCCTCCTCCTGTGGTTTTTTGCGTCATTTGTCTGGCGCCAGTGGAATGAGCAATTTCAACGTCGTCTTGTGTTGAGGTCGTGCGAGAAGGAGGAGGAGGAGGAAGGATTTCAAAACAATCTGACCACCCCTTCTGCCTGCTGGATCAAGAAAGTTTCGGGATTTTTTGGCGTTTTCGGGGAAAATTTCGCGCGAGAAATTCCCGTTTCAGAGTCTGTATAAATTGCGACATGGAGCTTGGCAGCGCGGTGATGAAAAAGTATAGTGTTCTGATACTTTCGAATGAAAATGGCTTTAAATTTCAGAAAAAAATTAAAAATACTTTTCATTATTAAAAAATACATAGAACTATTTATAAGGTAATTCGCTTTAAAATTGAAAGAAAAACAAGAAAGAAACTCAATAAAAACAAAGCTAGGAACGCACAATCTGCTGCAAGTAGGTAAGCGACATTGGGCGACATTGAGCGACAATGCGTGAAAGTAAACAGTCTGAAAAACACGTTCATCAGATTTTTTTCAAGCAAAGCGTTGCAGGTTGCGAAGAGCACTAGCGGGAACCGATCGCTAGGAAGTCATTCATAATCTGTTGTAAAACAGCGACCTCTCGACGATCTCGCATGCCCTTTATAGCAGAGAGAACCTGAAAGAAAGCGGTAAGACGCCAAAAAGCAGTTCCGCTAAGGGAGTGTTATTAATTTACGTCCAAATAACGCAACCAAAGTCCCGTGCAACTTCAGAGGTCATTGAAATCAGTGCGCGAAGGTCTGTAGGAGAATATGCCAGAGTGCTCTAAAGGACTGAATGGGGGTCGTAGGAGATGAGGGAGTCAAAATATGGCAGAAATATATTGAAGCGGTCGCATTGTATGAAGATCAAATAGAAGGTGATGAAGAAAAACCAGCGAGGGGATCAGTATTGGTGTCGTAAGAGCGGTGCTGTACGTTACATAAGGGGCGGTGGAAATATTCAAGTGCAAGGAATCGTTAAGTGCATACGTTAAGGGCTAAACGTAATTATGGGTAGTAAAAAACAGGCCTTTTGGTGAGCACAATAATGTGGTTGTGGAGAGTAGAAGAGAATTACTATAGAGGGAGTATGTATAATGAGTATCGAAAAAAGACGTTGTTTATAGTTCCGCCGCCGAGCGGCGCGGCAATGTGAATTTTTCCAAAGGGTTCTTTATACTTCCCCCACCGAGCGGCGCGGCGAAGCGCAATCCTACAATATTGATCGTGCCGCGCCGCGTGATCAATATTAGGGGCCGAATAGAGTCTCGCCGCGCAGCGGCGCGGCAGCATGGTGTGCAGCCGTATCGATCACGCGGCGCCGCGGGGCGACGCGGCGGGTCGATTAGACTGGGTCAAGGCAGAATATGGCAGCGGCTGCCGCCGGCGGCTGCCGCATGGCTAGGCGGCGCCGCTTTGCAACCTCGAGCGGTGCGGCGAAGTGGCGCGGCGACAGCAGATGGTCGAGCCCGCTTCCCATGATTAAATGATCACTTATGTATGATTATTAGGTGAATGTCTGTCTTATTATGTACCTAAATCGAGGTCACTTCTAGTCATGAGGTTTTGAGCTCGTGAAACTTGATTTTTGAAGTGTTTTGAAGAGTTCGACACCAATTCAAATGCTAACTTTTTACCAAACTTCGAATCCTAAATTTCCCACGTAAATTCTCAGCTAAAAGCCGATCTTCCGTGAACAACTAGTTTTCGAAAAGGTAGAGTTGCCACGATAAGTTATAGTGAGTACAAGATTAATTCATTCATTCAATTCATTTATTAATTCATTCGAAAACTAGACGCTAGTTTTCGAATGAATTAATAACTCCATTACCATGTTTTAAGAATACGCCAATGACCATTTTTGCAAAAAAAATCTCGGGTTAATGGGTTTTTGTTTGAAGAAAGCTTTTTTTAAATAAATCATTGAATGAAGAAATGTATTCGAATGAGGCATTTTCTTCAAATTTCTGATTGAATGAACTTCGTCAAAATTATTTCGAATGAATGGAAGTTTTCGGAAACTTGTCCTCTATTTCATTCGAATGATCGGAAAATCCGTCCGTATATTTAAATAAAAATTGGAATTTTGGATTTATTACGAAATATTACTCGAGTGTTTTCCAAATTTTTCAGTGGCAAAGAGTATTCGAATGTCGTGACCCAAACTTGTTCGAATATTCGGAAATCTCCATATTGCAGTTTTCGAAAAAGCGAATATTAGAAGAACCGGGTGGTGTGAAATCTAGAATGAATCGAATATACGAGACACCGATTAATGCTCAATTCCGAAACAATCGATCACTAGATAGAACAAATAATTTATTCCCCAGGATGAACCGAAGGCCAGAGGAAATTAAGAATCCTGATTCATGGACGAATCGAATGGAAAATAAATTGCGTTTGAGGTTCTCGAATAAATCGAATATTTCAATAGTTCAAATATTCTTCGAATAACTTTTCGATTCGGTCCCAAGTCTAGTCAAAACCTCAAGCAATAGAACTCGAAAAAATTAATACAAAAAAGTGAAGGGTGCGACTCGATCGCTGAATCTATTTTCAGGGAAGAATTCTCCAGTTTTTAAGCAGCTATGATCGCCAACTGTTCCTTGTTAAAAACTAATATTATATTGCCTTCTTATGTGAAACTGTAGACAGGGCTCAAACCGCAGTGAAATTAAATCTTCCTTCAACTTTGCCAATCTGAATATTTCTATAAGCTAATTCCATATTTAGATGTCAGGTGCATAGCTCTGTACGTAGTACGCAAAAGCGCGTCGCCGCTCCAGTTTGCCGCGACCCGTTCATAGCATTTGGAGATCGGCTGCGGCGCGAAATCTTGCGCGGCGAGGCACGCCGCGCCGCCCTTACCTCCGCCGCTCCTTTCAGCCGCGGGACTCTATTCGACCCCTAACAGAGATGCGCTGTGACGCGCCGCCCGGCGGCTGGAGTATGAACGACCCCTAATGTCGTTCGTGCCGCGCCGCGTGATCAATATTAGGCGTCGTTTACACTTGCCGTCGAGCGGCGCGGTAAAATGCGATTCCACAATATCGATCGTGCCGCGCCACGTGATCAATATTACAGAACTGCAGTGTGCCGCGCTGCTCGGCGGTGGGAGTACAAACTACCCTTGTGGGATTGCACTTCGCCGCGGCTGAGGTGTAAATAGGGCCAAATGCACAAGAGGGGTCGCGATGGAGATGCAAATACGACCGGTCGTCGTGAAACACGTGAGATAGACAGAGTGGTAGGTCAAAAATCACACGTTTTAATAGAATGGTCCTGATAGACATTCTTAGGAGGATCATTAATACTAGGTGGAAAGAGTTGCAGAAAGTACGACATTGGTCAATGGGAGGCATAAAGAGAGGGCGTTTAGAGCAGAAGAAACTTCGGCGGGATCGTTTAAAATTTAAAAAGGGGTCGCAAGAAGCATGTGCGAGTAGCATCAGAGGTGTAACATTCAGGGCATTAAGAAGTTGTTGAGATGGAGGATCAAAGGAGACGCGGAAGGTTCATGTTGATTAGGCAAGGTCAAAGAGAGGTCGCGTAGAACAGAAAATCGGAGGTCGTAATGTCGAGTAAGAAAAGACTGAGAGAACCCTGCAGGGTTGTATTCAATAGAATCGAAAAGAGTCGTGAAAAATGCAGCTGCGAAGTGTGCTCGAAACACACATAAGACGTAAGGGAATCACGCAAGGGGGTCAATAGGGCAGGACGCACGAAAAAAAAATGATTTTCCAAATCCTATGCCTATCTTGGAGAGAATCAAAAGCTGATCACAATCTCAGGCAATTCTCGGCCCCGAGCCGCACCGAATAGGAATCGGAGCCGCCTGACAGTTCGGCCCGTCCTCTCAATCTCCGGGCTACTGCTGTTGCTGTTCGGGCCAACCGGAATAGCCCGGAGAGCAATAGCAGTAGCCCGGAAAGCAACAGCAGTGGCCCGGACAGCAACAGGAGCCGACTCGCAGATTGGAAAAACGAGCGGAACTGTCAGGCGGCTCGGGGCCGATAATCGCCTGAGATGAAATCTCTAGAATCATTCAAAGCCCTCTAATGATGGGGTTATGGCACCTTGAATATATCCATATTTTGGGGACCAGATTTGGGTGGACGGGTCTCAGGCCTGAATTTCTCTTCATTCGCAGTCGCTGCGCGAGAGCAAACCACGATGAAGAGACAGACCCGCAAGGAAGTGAAAATTGAAGACCGGCTAGCAGTTCAATAATCCATCCAGCCGCTATTGAGTTCGCGAACCAAAAAGGGGGCGTGTCCCGTGGTGGTGACTGAGGGGGTAGGGCCCGGGGTGGCCCGTTGTATATTTCGCTTATTTTGAGGAATCGAAATATTGCCTCTGGCAAGTGTTATACAGGGGCGGTCTCCTACACAACTACATAAGAAAATCGCCTATTTCATGTATGAGGTAAGGAGGGGTCGCATGTTGAAGCGAAGCACAATACAGGGGTCGCACTCAGTAATGGACTGGGTTATGAAGAATATGTTCTCAGGCGATTTTGAGCACCGAGCCGCCTGACAGTTCGGCTCGTGTTTCCTTAATCTGCGAGCCACTGCTGTTCCTAATCGGGCCACCGCTGTTGCTGTCCGGGCTCCTCCAGTTTGCCCGAACGGCAATAGCAGTGGCTCGGATAGCAACAGCAGTGGCCCGGAAAGTGTGACAACACGAGCCGAACTGTCAGGCGGCTCGGGGCCGCAAATCGCCTGAGTTGATGTGGAAGGTCGCAGAAAGTAGGTGATAGATAATCAGTGTCCGTATCAAAGGACGTGGGAGTAGGGGATCAGACAGAGTAATTTGAAAAATTAGGGCGGGGGTCGCAGAATTAACATCAGATGGTCTAGTGGAGCGCATATAGGAATGTCGCTAAGACTATAATAGGGCCAAAGCACTTAGGGAGGAATGACTGAAGAGAGGAGTTGCACTGAGCGAAGCGGTGGTGTTGTGAAGAGTATGGGTATTCGAAGGGTCGCATCATTAGTGTGAGTGTGTCATAGGAAAGCTGGTGGTATAGACATGGAAATTAGTGGTCAAAGAAAGCACATCAGATAGGTCATCCCGGAAGAGTGTTGCAAATTCAGTGCAAATTTTGTTCCGATTCATCAAATACGTGCCAAATCGCCGGTCTGGGTCGGCCGCTTGCAGCAAAAAGTTCACCAGAAGTGATGACAGACTATATAGCATGTGTGTCTGCGTGCGGCGATGACCTTTCAATGGTGTGAAATCACATACATACACACTGTGTTGCTAGTGCACGAATGATATCGTTGTAATATCACAGATGAGGAGGGACTTCCAATTCACAATCTCATGAAGTAGCGCCCACGGTGCAAAAAAGGTTAGTTGACTAGCGGCGCACTCACGCGAGCACACGAAAGAACTCTCAACGAGGTCAGTGTGGGAAGAAGGGTCCAACGAGTGTCTGCAAAGTGGTTAGATCGGTGTACAGGTGTCACATGCGTATGTTTAGAGAATCTTATTATACCAGGCCGTCCAATAATTCCTGTCCGAAAATTTTCAAAATTCTGTAATTTTCCTTAGAAGTTTTATAATATCAGGCAAGTGTAAGAACCTTCTAGAAGGTTCTCCAATGTTCTACGCTAGGGGTATATAAGGTGCAGTCGCCGCGTCTAGCTACCAGTACAAGCTAAAATGGACCAAGGTCGAATTCATACGTTCGTGTTCTACGAGTGGCTGCTGGGCAACGACACGGGAACCGCGGTCGCCAACATCTGCAGAGCGTGCAAGGCGGATGCAGTGTCCTAACGCACAGTCAGCCGCTGGTTCAATCGTTTTGAGAGCGGCGACACGAGTCTCGAGGACAGGGAGCACAGCGGGAGGCCTTCTACGGTGGATGATGACGAAGTCCGTCGCTGTATCAAGGAGAAGCCGGAAGCCACCACCTGTTAACTGGCGACGACGCTCGGCTGCAGCAAGTCCACCATCCACAATCGACTCAACTTACTCGGCTACCACAAAGTTCTGGCCCGTTGGATCCCCCACCGTCTGGCGGACGCCAACAAGCAGAGCCGCGTGGCCGTCTGCCAGTCCCTCCTCCTTCGTCCGCGTCGCAAGGAGTTTCTCGAGGACCTGGTCACTGGGGATGATAGCTGGGTTCTCTACGACAACGTCGCCCGCCGTGCCGTCTGGATACCGCGTGGAGAAGAGCCGCCGACGACGCCGAAAGCCGACCTGCACCCGCTGAAGATTATGCTCTGCTGCCGGTGGGACACCAAGGGCATGCTGTACTTCGAGCTGCTCCCGCAAGGCAGGACGGTCACCGCCTCTATCTACACCGATCAGCTCGAGAAACTAGCCGCCGCCATGCGAGAAAAGCGTCCCCGACGGGCCTCGGTCCACCTGCTGCACGACAACGCGCGCCCCCACGTGGCGAAGGAGACCCAGCAGAAGTTGGCGACGCTCGGCTGGGAGACGGTTGCCCATCCGCCGTATTCCCCGGACCTCGCCCCCTCCGACTACCACTTGTTCCGCCCGCTGAAGCACCATTTGACCGGAAGAAAATTCACCAACTACGACAACGTCAAATCCGACATCGCGGACTTCTTCGAGTCGCAGCCCCCGGAGTTCTGGGCGAAGGGCATCGGTGACCTGCCCACTCGATGGGCCACTGTTGTGGATAACTGTGGTGATTATATTGTTGATTAGACTTGCTTTTCAATAAAGTTGAAAAAAATCAAAAATGGTGAAATTTTCGGACAAGAATTATTGGACAACCTGGTATATTCTACGTTCTCGGAGTCCGAAACCGGTCCACGACTGTGGGCTACGGCTCTTGCATCACGTGACACGACGGTAATCGTGCTGGGACAAAGATGAATCGTGCCGGGACCAAGTGTTCGATGAATCGTGCCGGGACCAATTGGTCCCGGCACGATCTTCATGCTGGTTCACCGGGATGATCGAATTTTTCTCAAGATGGACCATAACGAATTTCTTGAGCCCCTTTTCGAATAATCTACACAATTGTGATGTGATGCTGAACAGCCTATAGTTATCAACGCAGCTGGCAGGCTCTTTTTTCAGCAGCGGTGTGACAAAAGAATGTTTTCATCTTGACGGTACTTCCGAACAACTGATCAGGGAACTACACTAGCGCTGTTTTGTGTGTGTGTGTGTGTTAGTATAGGAGCCTCTGTCAAGTTCAACGAAGCCGTTTGATTGCGCGCCCCAGCCTAGTCGATCCGGGCACATGCAGCAAAGCGTAAGCAAGCTTGGCGCGGTGGGAGTGTGCTCCGACCCGAAGGCTGTGGCCGATACCGGTACTACAATCGGTACCACAGATTGGTCGACATTTTCGAAGGAAGACAGTCCACACCGCGATCAGCAGCGCGCGGTTCAGGTTATGATCGGAGTCACTCGCAATTTTTACAGTTAGTAGCAAGTACTCAGAAAAATGAAAACAAGTTTTTTGTAACATAAAAGGCCGAAAACAAGTTACATGTAACATATCTGAGCCGATGTAAGTTACTTGCGACTTGTCTCAGGTCATTTAAGTTACATGTAACATATCGGCGGGATACTGCGTGGGGTGCGCCTCCGAAATGTTACATGTAATTTAAATGACTTGAGATAAGTCGCAAGTAACTTACATCAGCTTAGATATGTTACAAGTAACTTGTTTTCGATTTCTGAGAAGACACTGCGTGAAGTGCGCCTCCGATATATTACATGTAATTTAAATGGCACAATATAACTCGCAAGTGACTTAAATCGGCAGAGAAGATATTCCCAAGGGGGATGTACGACGCACTCGCGGGGTCACACTTACGACTGGCGTTGCTGTTGGTTCAATTACCCAGGTTTGAAGTACTTGATTCCACCAGCAGGGAAGGCCGTGCACAGCATTTTGTTGAGTAGTGTGTGGCCTGGGACGCGCCCTCTGTGTCGCGTGTCGTCTGCGTCACGTGATGGCCACCCATAGTGAAAATTCGAATGTAAGTTACATGTAACATAAGTGTAACTTACATGTAATATAAATTCAAGTTACATGTAATATAAATGTATGTTGCATGTAATATAAAAGTAAGTTACTTGAGACATTCAAGTAAGTTGCCTTTATATTACAAGTAACTTGTTTTGATTTTTCTGAGTAGTAGGCTCAGGGTTATTTTCGCTCACTTGAAATCACGCCTACTCAGAAAAAGCAAAACAAGTTACTTGTAATATAAATGTAACTTAGTTGAATGTCTCAAGTAACTTACATTTCTATTACATGTAACATACATTTATATTACATGTAACATACATTTATATTACATGTAACTTAACTTTATATTACATGTGAGTTACTTTTAGGATAAATGTAACTTACATTTGAATTTTCACCATGGCTGGCCATCACGTGACGCAGACGACACGCGACGCAAAGGGCGTGTCCCAGGCCACACACTACGGCAAAACATGCTGTGCAGGGCCCTCCCTGCAGGTGTGGGGTCAAGTACCTCAATCTTGGGTAATTGAACCAACAGCAACGCCAGTCGTAAGCCTGACCTCGCGAGTGCGTCGCACATCAACCTTGGAAATATCTTCTTTTCTGATGTAAGTTACTTGCCACTTATCTCGAGTCATTTAAGTTACACGTACCATATCGGATGCGCACCGCACGCAGTATCCCGCCGATATGTTACATGTAACTTAAATGGCCGGAGATAAGTTGCAAGTAACTTACATCGGTTTAGATATGTTACAAGTTGGAGCGCGTTAACCAAGAGTCAACTACAGCGCTTTTCCGTCGCGCGCGTCACTTGTGCCAGCCATATTGCTCCTTTGCCCCGCCCGAGCTGTGAAATCGATCAACATCCCGTATAACAAGGTCCTGCCGGGTTGATTCGTACTGGAAAAGTTAATATAGAGGATGAACTTGTCTAAAAACAAATCAGCAAAACATTTGATGGGAGGGGGAGCTGCTCAATAAGATTTGTTTGTAGCTCATTAGCAGAAATTGTAGCAGCACGTCCTCCTATTAGGCTGCGAATATCTTTGTCCTTTGACTCGCTTGCTAATTTAGAGTGCAACTTCACGGACGTGTGAGTGAGTGGTTTGACATCACAAGTTATCGTACTTCTGCAAGCAAGGACTAGCAAAGGAACTCATTATTAAAACATAATATAATTTTTAGGTTTTCCTCCGTTTCCCTCGTTTCTGACCCGTTTTTCTCCCCTCTTGAGATATCACGAAAGTCAACCTGAAGAACATCATCGAAATAACCTTTTCTAAATATAGTGCCTGTGAAACAGGAAATATTGTAACTGGGTAATGAAGGAAAAGGGAATAGTTATCCTCTGGTTCGGGGTAAAATTTAGTGTGTGCCATTGCGGACTCGCGCTGCGGACACGCGACGCACCGGTTCTGTACGAGCTTCCGCGCCTGCCCTCATCATGGGAGTTTTTCGAAATTTTCCTGTTTTTTCTATTTCTCATGCAATTTTCCAACAGTTTTTTTTATGTTACGTTTGCTACAACGCTAAGGTTCTAGTTTGAGAAATAGCGGGAATCATCGACGTAGGGATTTTCAACAAAAAAAATCGGGCAGGACCCATATCTAGGAAAAAATGGTTTAAGAGAGGTAAAACAACAAAAACACACATCTTATAACCAATTTTGAACAAAAAAAGTTTAAAAATGAAAAAAAAACCCACATTAATTAGTTTTCTTAGAGATTCGGGCCAGCCTAAACAATAGATAAGTTTTGAAAAGATTTAGAATCAATGAAAATATTGCTGGAAAAGTCAAAAATCAGTAACGCACACTAAGTACAGGTTTCAATTTCGGAAAATTTAGCTTCCTGGCAAAAGTAACGATTTGGCAATGCCATTAAGAGGTCAGAAAAAGTTTCAAAAATATCTTGATGAGAGATTGACAACAAAAACAAGCGGTTTCTCACTTTTTTTTCTCGATAACCAGTAGAGCGTTCAGAACCATTTTTGGGAGGTAATACCAACTTTTTACGCTCTTTTTTATGTATATTAGCGCTAATTTCTACGTTCTCAATGAACTGAAATTCCGAAAAAGGGGTTGCGCGCGTGGCCGACACAAAATCAAATCTGGTGCGCTTATGGCGCGCACCACAATTGGGTAACACAACAAAATTATTTTAAAAAATCATCAATTTTTTCATTACTTTGTTGTGTTACCCAAGTTCTTTATTTCTTGTTCTCAAAAAAATCCTAATCGTTGCCGACGATTCCCGCTATTCCTGAAATGAAAATTTTAGCAAACGATATTAATATGCCAAACGTGGAGTTTACAGACTTAAAACTGTTGAAAAAAATATTGGGAAATAATGAAAATCATGGAAATTGAAGAAAAAAGCACGTGATCAGTTGATGAGAGGCTGGCGTGGAAGCTTGTACAAAACTGATGCGTCGCGTGCTCGCAGCGAGAGTCCGCAATGGCACACACTAAATTTATTCCCGCACCAGAGGATACTGTCATCCACTAGGTCAAATTCCGGTCCGCAATTACGGACTACGGCTGTTGCATCATGCGACACGTGATAATCGTGCTGGGGCAAGGGTGAATCGTTCCGGGACCAAGTGGTCCTAGCACGATAAGCACGTGTCGCATGATGCAATAGCCGTAGTCCGCAAATGCGGACCGAAATTTGGCCCAGAGAAGAACGGTAACTATTCCCTTTCCTTTCTTGCCCAGTAACAAAATTTCCTGTTTCGCATGCACTATATTAAGAAAAGGTGATGTTCTCGATGTTGAAACACCAGGATTACGGGAAAGGGAAGGACAACTCGGAAAAATCTAATGAAGTTACTCGTAATATAATTGTAACTTACTTGAATGTCTCAAGTAACTTACATTTATATTACATGTAACATACTTTTATATTACATGTAACTTTAATTTACATTACATGTGAGTTAGACTTATGTCACATGTAACTTGCACTTGATTTTTCTCTATGAGTGACCATCACGTGACGCAGACGACACGCGACGCAGAGAGCGCGTCCCTGGCCACACACTACGGCAAAAAAATGCTGTGCAGGGCCCTCCCTGCTGGTGTGGGGTCAAGTACCTCAATCTTGGGTACTTGAACCAACTGCAACGGCAGTCGTAAGCCTGACCCCACGAGTGCGTCGCACATCAACCTTGGAAATATCTTCTTGGCCGATTTAAGTTACTTGCGAGATATTGTGCCATTTAAGTTACATGTAACATACCGGAGGCGCACTGCACGCAGGATCCTCTCAAAAATCGAAAACAAGTTACTTGTAACATATCTAGGCTGATGTAAGTCACTTGCGACTTATCTCGAGTCATTTAAGTTACACGTACCATATCGGATGCGCACCGCACGCAGTATCCCGCCGATATGTTACATGTACCTTAAATGACCTGAGATAAGTTGCAAGTAACTTACATCGGTTCAGATATGTTACAAGTAACTTATTTTCGGTTTTTTATGATACATGTAACTTGTTTTCATTCTTCTGAATAGATGGTCTCCTTCGTGAGGCTACGAAAGTGGGCTGAGACTGGTCAAGTTGAAGACAAAGTTCACGATAAAGACAGCCTTGGAGTTTCAGCCGAAAATCAAAAGCTCCGAAGGGGCATGTTGATCGAATACACAGAATGAGAGGCCTATAGTGACAATTTGACTGGTACATGCGACGCGCGCGTTATAAAGTCGGTGCGCCCACGTCGTCGCTGGAGCGCCGCGCGCGGCTCGTTTAGCCAGCCGAATGCTCTTGGGCGTTTCCCATTCTATGTATTCAGCCAACAAGCCGGCACGAGGCCCAATACAACAACAATGTCGGCTAAAAATTGAACAATAAATCACTCTGTAAAAACACGAATGCGGTGTGCTCGCCCCACCCACTTTCCCTGTAGCTACCGAGGAAGTGGGTGGGGCGAGCACACAACATTCAAGTTTTTTGGCCGTATATTGATTGCTCGCTTTGGGCCGGTTTTCGACTTTTTCTCTTGCGATGGTCCTCGAAAATTTCGATTTCAGGCCTCCGAAGATTTTTCGTTTTTTCAACTCTACACCATTTCATAACAAACTCAGCTCTGCCAAAGAGTCGTGCTACCGCAGCAGGAATGGGGGCACTTAGTATCCCACCTGACCATGCCCATTTTTTCGTTCCACCGCGCAATTTGACTACCAACCCAGGGTATTCCTCCCATTCCAAAATTAGTAGAGCAGTTGCTCAGGTGTCGTTTATACTTCCGCCGCCGAGCGGCGCGGCGAAGTGCATTTCCGTAATATTGATCACGCGGCGCGGCACGATCGATATTGTAGGATTGGACTTTGCCGCGCCGCTTGGCGGCGGAAGTATAAACGACCCCTTAGCAGAAAAATGGACGTGGCTACGTGCCACCCCCTCGCTGCGATAGCACCGTCAACCGTTCGTTTCAGCTAATGATCTCGTCATCGAAAATATTATTAAACACTGCCTTTAATGACCGCTGTTAACATATTTCAATTTTTGAAAAAAAGCCGGACAAAGTACATATTTGCAGAATTGATAATTTAGCCGCCCCATTTTTCACCATCAGCCATCCAACCGACGATAAGCGGGTTCTCAAGTGGTTCATATGTCTAAAGAAGATGCTTTCACGCCAAAACTTGAGTACCATTTGTTTTTGCAATTTCGTAACTCGCAGGAAGCTTTCGGCTTCTGGAAAAGCCTTTTTTTCACGGTATCGGAATGGTTAAGAATTTCATGATCAAAAGGAGACTCAGGCAATTATCGGCCACGAGCCGCACTTAATGGGAATCGGAGCCGCCTGACAGTTCGGCTCGTTCTCCCAATCTCCGGGCTACTGCTGTTGCTGTTCGGGCCAACCGGAATAGCCCGGACCGCAGCAACAGCAGTGGCTCGGAAAGCAACAGCAGTGGCCCGGACAGCAACAGGAGCCGACTCGCAGATTGGAAAAACGAGCCGAATTTTCAGGCGGCTTGGGGCCGATAATCGCCTGAGGACATTTGGAGGCTCCCAACTTGGAAACTAAACAAACTCCTCTAGTAATATAGTCAAAATATTTTCATTAGTTACAGGATCATCGGGTACAATTACTCATTACATGAGCTGGAAATAGTAGCCGAAACTAGCCAAAAAACTATTTGTTGCAGCTTCAAATCGCTGACCAATACAGAAACTGAGGTGAGGGCTTACACCAGGCCCTGTAGTTTTAACGGATTTTTGCCGAAAATTTGCCGTTTTAAGCGAAAATTTCGGCAAATGGCAACGGCAACGGCAAACCCCAAAAATGGCCGGCAAACGGCAAACGGCAATTGCCGCACACCCCTGCGTTCGATGCCGCAGCAAACCTCGTCACATGGAGCAGTGGAGGGTGAGCGCCGTTGATGGAGAAGAGACGGTAACGAGTTCAAATCCTTGGCTTGCTGAAATTCCCGCTCTCCAACGAAAGACTCACATTCATCATCCAATGTGATGATGAGTACAAATTTACCGTAAGAGATCTTATTTTTGATAGAGAAATGACGCGTCTGCATTTTTTGAATCGCCCTTGTGGATTTTTGAAGCGTTTCTACTCGAAGTTTGTACAGCGTAGTAATTTGGGGCGGCGAACACGATTACGGGGCAGATTTCCAATTCTGAGAAAATTTAAAGACAGCATACACGCTCAAAAATGATATCACATTTTATAGAAAGAATCGAAGGTCTGAAGCTGTTGATATTCAGAAATAACGAAAAAAACCGGATGAAAATCGACTGAAATGAAGATGTAACGGTTAGTTCTATGTTGGCCCAGAAGTGGACGAGTTGCACCGCATTGGCTGAAATAGCGGAGCTAGTGACAAATTAGTTGGGATAACCACGCTAATGCACTCATACGGCCCTTCCTGGAACGCTTACGACGTTAGAAGCGTAAAAAATGAGCCAAAGTGACCGTAATCGAGCATTAAACATTTGTATTAAGGGGCTGAGCCCGTATCGGTGGGCGGAGAAAGGATGATTTTGTGAGTCAATGTGGCTCAAATACGGTCATTTCAACTCGTTTTCAACTCTTCCAACTTTGTGAGGGCTTTTCTAGGGCCCGTACGACCCCACTAATGTAGTTATCTCAACAACCTTTGCGAGCGTGTATGCTAACATTAAGGTAGGTTGCGGTGAGCATAATGGTGTCCATTAACTATGGTAATTCAACAATAAGTGCCACTGTTCAGAGAAAAAAAGCACAGCTATAAAGGTCAAACTTTAGTCTTCCGTGAAAAATTGATTCTAGAAAGTTGCATTTGGTTGGGAATGGCTACTTGCTCCAAGTGATCTTACCTTGTGACTGCGGTCACATTTGGGCCTCCAAGGTTTTACCAGCTGTACACTCTCAGGCGATTATCGGCCCCAAGCCGCCTGACACTCCGGCTCGTTTTTCCAATCTGCGAGTCGGCTCCTGTTGCTGTCTGGGCCACTGCTGTTGCTGTCCGGGCTATTCCGGTTGGCCCGAACAGCAACAGCAGTAGCCCGGAGATTGGGAGAAGGAGCCGAACTGTCAGGCGGCTCCGATTCCCATTCTGTGCGGCTCGGGGCCGAGAATCGCCTGAGCTCTGTCATTCTAATCAACAAGATTTCAGAGTTTCCGGAGGGAGAGGCTTCGCAGTATACATTAGATCCGAGGCAAAAAATTATATTATTATGAGGATTCCGGGCTGATCCAGAAACAGCTTTTTTTCAGAAATAGGATATTCGTTCAAATCGGATTCGACGATTTTTCGCTGATTCGAATTTCGGTTCGGTTCAGATTTGGGAGTTTTCCGGTGAATCGGCTCCCGGGTTGACTCGGATTCGGCGTTTTTTTCGCTGAATCGGATTTTGAATCGCCAAAAATTCTATTCCTTATGAACGCATATCCGGAAATATCCGAATCGGATCCTATGTATGTATACTTCGCAGGGATACAAGAGAAATAGGGGCTGCATTGGAAATCGAATCAGGCTCTGTAACTTTGGGCTTTGAAGGCAGTGTTCACGATAATCTTCAATCTTGAGATTATTGGCTATACTGATTAAGTGACCTCCGGGTGGTATTAAAATGGCGTAGAAATTCAGAAAAACGCACCAGAAATACATGAAATCCATATAGGCAGTGTTCACGATAAGAATCGTTTTTCTGCTTTTCCGCCTATCTCGAAGACGGTCCCATGCTGAATCCAACGATGTTTTTGGAATCGTACAAGACCTTCTAGGAACGGAGTTATGGTCTCTCAAAAATTGAGCTAGGAAAGCATGGTAGACGAGTTGTCCGAAGCTTGTAACTTCCGTCTTTTGCAGCCAATGTATGCGAGCTGACCTGATTAAAGAGAGAAGTCGGGAATAAATAGAAAAACGGGGCTGTTGATCGGAAACCATCGCTCATCTCACAATCTCGAGCATTCATTTGTTTACGTCGGTGGGCGTGGAAAGTGCATCTGGGTGTGACGAGCTGACGGGTGTCCAACTTTGGGGCCGTAGGGGCCGTTCCGAGCTCGTTTCTCTTAGTTTTTTCAACGTTAGGGTTGCGCTAGGCCCCGCAGCTGCCGATCTCCACCAAAAAAGCAGACATGGTTTTTATCGTGGACACTGCCTTTAAAGGCAGTGTTCACGATAATCTTCAATTTTGAGATTATTCGCTATATTGATTAAGTGGCCCCCCGGGTACAACTAAAATGACGTTGAAACTGAGAAAGACGCACCAGAAGTGCTCCGAATCCTTAAAGTCAGCATTCACGCTCGTAAGCATAGTCGAGATAACTGCACAGATAGGTCCGCACGACCCGTACTATGTCGTCAACGACGTTTGAAGCGCTGAAAACTGTCAAGGATGACAGTATTTGACAATGTTTGAGCAATCTTGCCTTCCACGCCCGTATTTTCACACCCCTTTGAGTAACAGAATGGGAATCGATACTTGTGAAAACGGGTGATAATTGAGAGTGATAGCACTATCAAATGGGAGTGCACGAGAGAAATGGCTTGGTTTACTTGAGTATAACATGTTTGTGCACTGATAAAATCCTCCATTTCAAGAAGTCAGCCACAGTAGAGCGGCATTCTCGAAAGTGGACGAGAGTCATTAGGTATGTAGACATGTTATACTCAAGTAAACCAAGCTATTTCTCTCGTGCACTCCCATTTGATAGTGCTATCACTCTCAATTATCACACGTTTTCACAAGTATCTATTCTCATTCTGTTACTCGAAGGGGTGTGAAAATACGGGCGTGGAAGGCAAGATTGCTCAAAAATTGTCATATACTGTCATCCTGGGCAGTTTTCAGCGCTTCAAACGTCGTTGACGACATAGTACGGGCCGAGCAGACCTATCTATGCTGTTATCTCGACTACGCTTACGAGCGTGTATGCTGCCTCTAAAGGCATCGTGCGCGCTGAAAACCAAATTTCTGTTTTTGTCTTATATCATCTAAACGGGCTTTGATAAGGCCATTCACGAAGTCTGCCGTCTCCAAATTGAACCAAAATTGAGATTTTTCCAATTGAAAACGTCTTTCTGGGTTTGGGGGTTGGCCTTTGGGTCGATCATCTGCTAATTCCGTTCACCAAATGAGAGCAGAAAGTAATTGATCAACAAGTGATATAGTAGAAATGAGTG
The DNA here is from genome assembly GCA_029168955.1 of Aplectana chamaeleonis. Classification (NCBI taxonomy): domain Eukaryota; kingdom Metazoa; phylum Nematoda; class Chromadorea; order Rhabditida; family Cosmocercidae; genus Aplectana; species Aplectana chamaeleonis. The sequence goes on along the minus strand of JAPDOI010000007.1, from coordinate 2,301,647 downwards.
GAAGTTGTTTTGATATATCATAGGATTACGTCATGAATGTCTTTTCTGCAGACATCGGTCGAACTTTTCTCCTTTGAGAATCAGCTAAAAGTAAGATGAACGGGATTTGATCGAGAGATCGTGGGTCAATACAGCGATTCGTAGCGATCGACTGTTCCTTTCTCATGAGTCGATTGGTTGAATCGGGTCTGAAAACGAAGAAATAGGGGTCCGGAAAAGCAGTTTTCAATAACTTTTTTGCTGTTCTTTCGACATGGTTGCTGTGTGGGGTACCAGAGCTTTCATTATAAATTGAAAACTCAGAAACGAGTTTCATCGTGAACGATGCCTTTAAGTATCAGCCCGCCTCTCAAGTATCACAGGAAGTGTTTGTTGCGACAATGAAATGTTTTGTGGACCCGTCTTTAGCAAATCTCTACTACCTATTGCTCCGTTCTCTCCTTAGGGCCCTAAATAATCCTGTTTTGCCTGAAATATTCTTCCATTTTTGATTAGCTCCATATTTTACCGGTGACAACCACCGTGAACATGTTCATCCAGTCGGACAACTAGTCCATGCTTTGAAATAATGTCACTGAAATACGACGTTTTAATGCGTTTATCGCCGTTTCTTCGTAATTTTGGTAATACTTGGAGGGCAACGCATTGTTTTATATGAAAAACTCGGGGACGAAAATCATCGTGAACACTGCCTTTAAGTATCACCTCACCTCTTAAGTTTCACAGGAAGTGTTTGTTGTGACAATGAAATTTTTTGTGGGACGGCCTTTGCAGTTCTCTACTCTCTATTGCTCTGTTCTTTCCTTAGGGCCCTAACTAGTCCCGCTTTGCATAAAATATTCTTCTATCTTCGATTGACCCAATTTCCCACTGGCGACAACCACCATGAACGTGCTCATCCAACCGGACAACTAGTCCATTTCATAGAATAATGTCACTGAAAACGACGTTTTAATGCGTTTCTCGCCGTTTCTTCGTAATTTCGGTAACACTTAGAGGCCAGCCCATGGTTTCATGTGAAAAACTCGGTGACGAAGATCATCATGAACACTGCCTTTAATATAAAACAAGCATGTCCAGCGGAACCCTAGCAGTATCAACGCAGGTTTAAAGCGCGATTTCGGCAGATTTGCGACAGCTCACTGAGAGGAGACTAGCGATTATGGTAGGTTTGTGGAGGGCTTTACGAAAAGATTTTGGCAAGTCTGTTTAGGATCCCAGCAGACTTAGGGCAGATATAGTTCAGCATCGCGGCAGACCCCCGGTAAGTTGACGGCAGAAAACCGGTGAATTTGCGGCGATTCCCGGCGGCTATATTGCCGCGTAATTTGAGCGGATCCACCGCGGTGTTTGGTTTAAGTAGGGTTTTCGGCAGAGCTTGAGGAGGTGTTCAAAAGGGTCACATGAGATCTATGCATCTAACAAGGGAACCACAATAAGTCATAGTGACCATCTTAAATGAAATGTACTTTTCTAGAACCATTTTTGGACGAAAAGTCCGAATATGCCTATCGCAGCTGCCTAGACCCACTCTGAAAAAAATTTATGAGCGTTTTTTAAAGCTTCGCGGCAAGGTAAAGGTACCCCCCATGGATATCTCAGGGTGTTTTCAAATTTTTCTCCGGATTTCGCTAAAAACATGTATGTAGAGGTAATCTGGGATGCTAAACACGAATCTGGGGATTTCTCGCCCAAATTTTAAGGTTTACTATAGGTTACGGTAGGTAACATGCCATTTAGGAGGCGAAAACTACCTCAATATTCCGATAATCGACAAATGAACATCGAATTCGTATTCAGCACCCCAAATAACCCCCACATAGAAACTTTGAGACAAATCCGAGACTTTGACCAAACTATCGTATACCTACCGTAATCTACCGTAAGCTGTCAAAAATAAAATAAACTGACATCAAAATCGCATTCAGCACTCCAAATAACCCCTAGAGAAATAACTTGAGCATATTCTATAGAAGCACTCCGGATATCGTCAAAAGTCGCGATTTGCCATCAAATTCTCCCCCGATGGGAATCTGTGAGCGAATACAGTCGAAAACTTCTGAAAATCGATAAATGAACCTAAGATTCGTGATCAGCACCCCAAATAACTCTCCAGAGTGAGTTTGAAGCCAAATCTGGGATATTTTTCTAAAACGCTTCGAGAGCCCTTCAATTGGTATAAATAAACGCCCAACCAAAAATCCGTAAAATCCAAAACGCTGATAGTCTGCGCAATGTTTGGAAAATGTTCCTTCCCCCAAATTTCGCCTAGGTGGGTAGTTTTGAGCGCTGAACACGACTATGAGGTCCGTCTTCAGATTTTCGTGAAAATAGTGCGCTTTTTGGAGGGTACAATAAGCACGAAAGTCAGAGAAAAAATGCCTATAACTTCTTTCAGAGTGGGTCTAGGCAGCTGCGATGGGCATATTCGGACTTTTCGTCCGAGAATGGCTCTAGAAAAGTACATTTCATTTGTAATTGTCACTATGACTTATTGTGGTTCCCTTGTAAGCATCAGTACACCTATGTATCCATTGTAAAGCACGCTCACAAGTATATACCTATGCCACGAAGCTGCGCAGGCATTCACGCCGGGGTTTGAATAGATAAAATGAACCTAATTTTGAGAAGAAAGGCACGACCTGCTTAGCACTGGTTACCTCTCCATGAGTAGTCGCCATCGAAGGACTCGTGATCACGAGCGAAAAAAAGAGTATTACAACACAACGGGGTGCGATACCGTTACTAAATATATTTTATTGCAGACAGTTGACGCTAAAGTACAGTTTTTGAAAACAAGTTATGTTGGCCGTATTGAGAGTTGGATCGGGATTCAGAGGTATCGATTGAAAACTCAAAAAATTTCATAATTAACGGGATGGCAGGGCATTTTTTCGGACGGCAAAAAGTTTGGTAATACTCAGAAAAAAGAAATATCTGACTCTGTCATGGTTCTTCTCAATATAATTTCAGAGAATGTCTTAGGATAAAGTTTGGAATGCGCCGTTCTTATAGTAGCCAGACAGCGACTCCCTGCGAGGGACAAGGGCGCTTGTAGCCTTCGCGGGCCGATAGCGGCCGGATGGCGTGCGAATTGCTGTCAATGTAAGGCCTACCAGGTCGATCGCGGGCCGACCCAAACCTATGGGGCGGAAAGAAGGGGTCAATGCTGTTTCTGTCTGATCGCAGCCAGTGAAACCTCTCTGCCGATGGCTTTCGTGATTGTGGAATTAGTCCGCCACAGGTCCGCCATCGGCCCGGGATCGCCTTACAACGTCTACACTCCGGAGGATTAAACAGCGTGATAGGTTCTGCCCAACGGGCATTAGCTTACGGTCCGCCCGGCATTAGGCAGGGATTATACTTCCCGCGACCAGCGACAGCGACAGGGCGCGTCGGCCATATCGATTTTCGGTCGATATTGGTGGTAAACATTGCGTCGCGTCGCTCGTCGCTGGAAGTATGATATCGGCCCTACTGTCTGACTAGACCGTGACTATAATTAATTCCACACATTAGAATTTCATCCACAATAAAAAAAACTTGAAAAAGAGAGAGAAAAAAAGAAAAAGGAAAAAAGAATTTAAGGTTTTTGAATGTGTATTGGGCCTTCACATACAGTGACTTGCGGAAGCCAGCCGATGTTAAGGTTAGTGTTTCACCCTCCTAGACAAGTCTAGTACCAATCTACAAACCCGGAGGATTAGAAAGCGTGGTTGACCTCAGGCGAGGATCGATCACTCGACCATGCGGGTGACAATGGCGCATTTTGCCACTGCCCCACACGTGCTTAACTGCCCACGGGCCTCTTGACTGTAAATAAATCAATAAATTGTACCCCTGCAATTATAATAGCCTGTAATTGAATAAATTGATACTCATAATCACCCAAAACAGACAAAAAACTTTCAAAAATAATCATTGAATGCCCTTTAGTTAAAGGCAGTGTTAACTATAAGAAACCATATACTAGATTTCGATGTACATATTTGGGTAGATCAGTCCACGATGTAGAGATTATTAGGGTAAAGTCCCCACAGAGCTCCCAAATATTCGAGAAAAAACTGTTTGAAGGAACCTCTGAAATATTTAACTACGTCTTTTTGGTGTGTTTCAAGAGGCTGCAGACAAAGCATCAAGCCTAAAGTCGGAAATGGTTTTGCGCTTCAAACTCTAGGGTAATTGGCTTTGTTTCCTGTTTCTTTTAAAAGTAAGGATCTACCAATAGTAGACCATGGGTTAAGGGTCACCAAGATGGCAAATGAGAAGAAGTTCAGCATAAAAAAGTGCAGAGAGTCTGGGTGAAACTTACTCCAAACACAGAAATCTGTCATTGATGAATAGGGCTTCAATGTTCCAAAATGAAGCCCCACCCACTTGAAGGTCTCTAGGCATCAAGCTGACATCATTCATTTCAGAACAATTTGGAAACTTCAGTAAGCCCCTCTGGGGAAGCCTATGACGTCACCAGTAGCGCTCATTCGAATGTCAACCTCATCATGAGGACCATGGTGGACCCAGCTGTTACTTCAACCACTCGTCATCCCTCCCTGGAGGAAGCTCTCCTCTGCAACCTCCTCTAATTGCCCTCAATGACATAGACTTGAGCAGAATATTTTCAAATCGCAGGCTTTAAATCTATACAAATAGTAAATAATATGTATTGTATAAATAACATTAATATATCGAAAAAATGCTGCCAAAACGAAATTTATGTAGGATTGTACTGAGTGAAACCCAGTTTTAGGCACGGCAAAAACATTTTTAACAGCTAACGGCGAGCAGTGACGGGGCTTCGGTGGTGCAGTGCGATGAGGCACACCCCCGGAAAGGGATTAGGCTAGTTCAATCTCGCCCGGAGCCAAACGTTTTGCGATTAACTCAGCAGCTTGTGTAAACTGCAATAATAGAGAAATTCTAACAAAAAATGGGGAAAATTATTTATGGATTTTTTTTTCGAGTTTGGAACTGCACAGTTATTGAATGAAAATCAATTCAAAACAAATTTACTATTTGTATAAATCTATACAAATAGTAAATAATATGTATTGTATAAATAACATTAATATATCGAAAAAATGCTGCCAAAACCAAATTTATACAGGCTTGTACTCAGTAAAAACCAGTCTTAGGCACGGCAAAAACATTTTTTACAGCTAACGGCGAGCAGTGACGGGGCTTCGGTGGTGCAGTGCGATGAGGCGCACCGCCGGAAAGGGATTATGCTGGTTCAATCTCGCCCGGAGCCAAGCGTTTTGCAATGAACTTAGCTCCTTGTGTGAACCGTAATAATAGTGAAATTCTAACGAAAAAAATGCGGAAAATTATTTTGGATTTTTTTCGAGTTTGGAACTGCACAGTAATTGTATAAAAAATCAATTCAAAACAAGGCGTCGGCACATAGCGCAGTGGCAAAAGTGCTGCTCTTGCTGCAAGCAGTCGGGTTCAATATGATAGGGTGAGACAAATCAATTTTTCAAGTGTAGTCCACATTTCAGCTGGATGAACTTGTGAATATTCTATCAAATCGGTTCGCTCAAGCACAGAGGAGCCCTTCCTGTAGTTGCGGCCGAGTATCCGAAGCACGTAGAAAATCTGGAAACATCACGAGAGTCTGCGGGAGACACACGTCTATCTGGATACGGCATCTGTGCAAACATTTCCCTCTGGCAAGAAGGCGGCTGTAGAGACGAACGGCTGCTGACTAGTGACAAGGACAAGAATGACGTGAACAGTAGAGCAAAAGATTACGCTCACGAAAAATTTACACCTATGCAAGTCTTCTGTTAGGGGGACCGGAAAGTAATGTCGTTTCTGCGACATTACTTTCCGGTCCCCCTAATAGAAGACTTGCACACGTGCAAATCATTTGATTGTAATTTATCAGCTCATTGCTTGGTTGAGAGGCGTGCCAAAGAGATTGTGAGGTTATAAAGACTTCCTTAAGGGGTCTGCAGAGTTGCACCGAGCGGCGACTGGTCGCCGAGTGTCATCCTTGACGCGGCGACAAAAATGTTTCACGAACGTTATCTCCGCCGCGTCGGTTGCCGCTCGCTGGCAAAAACGCAGGGTCCTCGCAGCCGCCAAAACAATCTGCGGTGCGCCTCTCGTCGCCCTTCACGCCGCGTCAGTCGCACTCGTCGCTGAATGTAACCGATATTGCATCAGCCAGCGCTGTTCGTCGCTGCGAGCACCGCCGCGACTTCAACTCTGCAGACCCCTTTAATTATAGACAATTAAAGTACAATCTTTTTTTGTAATTTGGGGTAAAGTGGCCAGTCAATGCAATTTTTGTATTGACAAATACTAGACGAGGTACACACTGCTTTGCATGCCTTTTGAGATTCGCATGGAAAGTAGGGCAATACTTGCTACCAACATCATTTCCGAAATTCGTTCACATGCATTGGACATTCGAAAATGCCCAAGGTGGTTTTTTAGGTTCCTATAATTCTGATCTTTCCGGCTCGTATCGATAGGAAGACCATCAAGGATAGACAGTATACTTGGGCAAACCTGTTAAAGTTTTCGAATTTTCGACTACAATCACTTTCTTCGAATTTCAAATTTTCGAGTATATTCGAGAATCAAGACTTTCGGATTTCAAATTTTCTAATAAATTCGACAATCAATTTTTTCGTATTTTAAATTTTTGGATATATTCGAAAATAATTTTTTTTCGGTTTTCAAATTATCGAGTATATTCGGAAATCGAGGTTTTCAAATTTAGAATTTTCCGATAAATTGGAAAATCAAGATTTTCGAATTTTCGAATATATTCAAAAATAATTTTTTCCGTATTTAGAAATTGTGAATTAATTCGAAAACAAACTTCAAATTACGAGCTTCGAATTTTCGATTAAACTCGAAAATGGTATTTTTCTGATTTCAGATTTTCAAATATATTCGAAAAACTGATTTTTCGAATTTCAAATTTACGAGTATAATCGAAAAACAATTTTTTCGAATTTTCAAATAACTTTTTCGAATTTTTTTTTGAATTTTATTTGAAACCCGTTTTTACAGTGTATTCGAATTTTGAATATGTATTATTTATTCGGAAACCCGTTTTGGAAATATTGGAATGTTATTCAAAAAAAAATTCGGATTTTGAATAATTCGAAATTCGAAAAATCATTCGAATATTTTCTGAATGTTATATATAGGTCCTAAGTATAATAGACAGCGATGTATTAAGGGCGGAAGTGGAAGCGAATCCGTGTCAGACGATCGAGGATATGTCATATAGCCTTGACCAACCTTGGTCGACAATCCAAGAGCATTTGAAGCAGATTGGGAAAGTAGGCAAAGCAAAGTTGTATCTAGCGTAAGCCCTAGTGCATACTCCCCGCGACGTAGTGTTAATCAGCCATATCGACCAAAAATAGGTATAGATTAGCTTCTTGGCAAAAGTGACGATTTGGTAATGGTCTAAAAAGTTTCAAAAAAGTCTTGAAATATTTCTGTAAAAATGATTTGGCGTAAAATAGCATGGAGTAATAAAAAAGCTAGGGAATAAAGTGAAATAACCAAAAAATACGATTTGGTGGGCGATCATTCCACAAGCTTCTCCGTTAAACTTATCGAAACGAAATCTAGCACGATATGGAATGGAGCCTTGCGTTCACCTAGCTTGACCTATGCCACGCGCTTGATTCCGTTTTGATAAGTTTAACGGAGAAGCTTGTGAAATGATCGACCACCAAATCGTATTCTTTGGTTATTTCACTTCATTTCCTAGCTTTTTATTACTCCATACTATTTTACGCCAAATCATTTTTTAAAAATATTTCAAGACATTTTTGAAACTTTTTTGACTATTTCCAAATCGCTACTTTTGCCAGGAAGCTAAATTTTCAGAAATTTCACATATTCTTCCCAAAGGTTCCCTTTCTGACTTCAATTTTGCTCAACGATTTCCATTTTGGAATGATGAAACATCTAACAGACGATATTGTCGTATGAGTACAAATTTTGAAACCTATGACTTACAACCATAAAAATAAAACTCATTGCCGCATTTGGTGCAAAATGTGAAAAATCGATATTATTGATCATTAACATTTGATCTTGCATGATGAGAAGAATTTCCCATCCAAATGACTTAGAACCATCAACAATCAAAAATCATTACGGCATTTTGTGCAACAGGCGAAAAAATCAATATTATTGATAGGTATTTATCGATAATGACTGATGAGCAAAATTCCTCAACCAAGAAAACCAATCCCAAAAGCAATCACCACTGTTCGCCGCATTTTGTGCAAAAAGCACGAAAATCGATAATATTGATTATCGATCGATGACGTGTCATGAGTACGAGCTCTGACAAGTTCAATACTTACCTTCGACGAACTGTGTTGATTGGCTGCAAATTCACCCACACACCCCGGTCTCCAGAGCCGTAGCAGAAAAAAGGAGTTTTCGTGCTCCACGGCTAATTTAGCATGTAAACCCACGATTTTGAGGCACCCTTCAAAGTAAATGTATCGAGTTCAAATTGGAATAGGAATGACCTGCATCCATTTTCAGCCTCCTGTCCAAAAATGAGCTCCCTAGCTCAATTTTATCTGGTAGCACAAGATCGTGAACGCCGTCTGAAAAAAAAAGGAGATTAACAGAGAAAACTTGCGGTTTTTCAAAATTTGCTCAAATTCTATGGGACCATTGCAAAACATTTTTGGTCACTATAAACAACTTTTCGCGCTCTTTTCAATGCAATTTAGAGCTAATTTCTACCTTCAGCCTGAACTTAGATTTCGAAAAACGGGTTGCGCGCGTGGCCGATTCAAAACCAAATCTGGTGCACCAAAATACATATTATGCTCAGGCGATTATCGGCCCCGAGTCGCCTGACAGTTCGGCTCGTTTTTCCAATCTGCGAGTCGGCTCCTGTTGCTGTCCGAGCCATTGCTGTTGCTTTCCGGGCTATTCCGGTTGGCCCGAACAGCAACAGCAGTAGCTCGGAAATTGGGAGAACGAGCCGAACTGTCAGGTGGCTCCGATTCCTATTCGGTGCCGCTCGGGGCCGAGAATCTCCTGAGCGGACTGTCGTGGTCTCTCGTCGCGGAAAGTATGCACTAGACCTAAAAACGTATTCAACGCGCTAGCCGAAATTTCACGTATAAATATTGAGGCTGAAACGGCGATTTTCTAGCAAAGTAGCAATCATTCCGGGCACTTCCAGCATTACGCACGCACGGTATTCGTAATCAGGAAATGGTCTAACAAGGGAACTAATTTTCGTCAACCTGGCCATCCCAAATGAAATGTACTCTCCTAGAACCATTTTTAACGTTATGTCCGAATATGCTTATCGCAGCTGCCTAGACCCTTTACGAAAGAAGTTCTGAGCGTTTTCAAAGGTTTGCGGCAAAGTAAGGGTAAGTTACTGTGCTTCTCTGGCCCAAATTCCGGTCCGCGATTGCGTCTCGACAAGCTTTGCAGCCGCACGCGCTCGAGTCAGTGGAGTTTCCAGCGCCAAACCGACTCGATAAGGCTTTTTTACAAAGTTTTCTCATATTTTGTTAAGTTTCCAGGTTCCAAAACCCACCTATAGTCAACAGATTGGAGGCTTCGGGGCTGGAAACTCTTCCGACTCGAAAGCGCGCGGCCGCGAAGCGTGTCGAGACGCAATTGCGGACCGGAATTTGACCCAGAGAAGCACAGTACCCCTGGAATTTTTAAAGTGTTTTTTGAATTTGTTTTGGATTTTGCTGAAAACATGCATATAGGAATAATCTGGGGTGCTGAACACGAATCTGGGGTTTGCTTGCCCAGATTTCAAGGTTTACTGAAGATTACGGTAGGTAACATGCCATTTAGGACGCAAAACCTACCTCAATAATTCGAAAATCGACAAATGGACATCGAATTCGTATTCAGCACCCCAAATAACCCCCACATAGAAACTTTGAGACAAATCTGAGACTCTGACCAAACTACCGTATACCCACCGTAAACTACCGTAAGCTGTCAAAAATCGATAAACCGAGGGTCCGAATCCGCGATAGGACCCGTTCGGATTGGGGATCAGAGTACAGGCTGTAAAACCTATAAAAATCTCATGGTTTCTACGCGTGCTGTTGCGGAGCGCAGGTTAGAGACAGCGATAGAGCGCATGACAGACGGAGGGAGCAGCATCGCGCGCGCCGTAAGTGATGAGAATTACACCTCGGGCTCAATTTGGTTTGGCTAAACGCGACGGGGGCGCGGCGCTCGAGAAAAGTGAAAGTGGCGACTTTCCACCGCGCGCGTCGTATTTAGCCGGTCGAAGTGGGCCGAAGGCTTCTCCCTTTCTGATCGAAAAGCCGGTTTTCCAAGTTATAAGCGCTGCTTTAAAGCATAACAAACTATGTAAGAATAGAAGTCACAAAAATAATATACATGAGTACTGTGCTTATCTGGGCCAAATTCCGGTCCGCAATTGCGTCTCGACACGTTTTGCGGCCGCACGCTCCCGAGTCAGAAGAGCTTCCAGAGCTGCAGCCGTCGATCTGCTGACTCTAGGTGGGTTTTGGAAACTGGAAACTGAGAAAAATTGAAGAAAATAGTATAAAAAAGCCACATCGAGTCGGCTTCGGCGCTGGAAACCCGACTGACTCGAGCGCGTGCGGCCGCAAAGCGTGTAGAGACGCAATTGCGGACCGGAATTTGACCCAGATAAGCACAGTATATACATATGTAAATGCGGAAAACCCATGAGCGTCATTTTGAATCACAACATGAATCCATTAGCGCATGCACGCATCCCATAGAAAAACAAAACATTCCTATTTAACCGCTCATGATGGAGTCCTACGCAAATCATAGACTATTTCTATTCTCGAATAAAATCGATCCTTTGAATAAAAAAATCATAGAAAAAATAGTAAACAAAAAGATAGGTCATTTCCATCCGCCGTAAGTGTTTCTTAACGTCCGAAAAATCGTATCTATATTGGTAAAAATTCATACTTAAATGAGAAGACACATATATTTCCACAGAAGAAAAAAAAGATCTTAAGATAGGATTCCATGGCAACAATAGAATGTTACTGAAACCCGCAGAGACCATCGAGTTCACCTAGGTCACGCCTCCCGCACTTCGCGACTATAAACATAAATTTGCCGCCGCTAGCCAGCAGATGGCGACGGCCGATTAGCCGCCGGCTCCTGGACGCTCATGCCTTTAGTTCTATCACAATACAGTTATGATAATGGCATGTGAGAAAAGCTATTGAACATTGTCCCATTAGACACAACTCGACCCAGATTTTCCTTCTGGCCACCAGAAAATCACGCCATCGCGGGGACAGGATCTGGGCAATGGCGAGAATGCGTTTTTGAACACGCGGAACGCCAGAAACCACGCATTCCATTCGTCACATGGTGTTGGCGTTCGCGTTGATTCTGCAGCTACAGAAAAACGAGAGCGAGTTGTTGCCGTCAGTCGGTTCGCTCTTTAGGACTCGCGAAACTGAGATTGATGGCACAGCAACACTGCATCCGAGAAACTCTGCCAAACATTCAATTTGCACATAAAATCGATAGGTTCCGCTTTGAAATGAAGGATCTGGAATTTTTACACAAAGATGACAGCGTGAAAGACGCCAGAATTTTGTTTAGGAATACGGGAACCATCTCTAAAGACTTGAAATACCCTCATGACTAAGAATCAAAGAGTCAAATAAAGTCACTACAAAGAGTGGTGCAGGGCGACACTTAGCGGCAATGAACTCCAATGCATACTTCCACCGACGCGCGAGAGCGACAATGCATATCAGCGACATCGATTTTCGACAAACACTATGTCTTGACGGTCGTCGCGGGAGATGGGCCTAACAATAAGTGAGGTAAGGTGACAAGAGCGAATATAACCGATACTGTGCAACAAAACTCTAGTTTAAAGGCAGCGTACACACTCAAAAATAATACCGATTTTATGACATAAATCGATCGTTTAGAGTTTGTATACTCTGTTTATCTTGAATTGCACAAAACACGGTCCGCCAATAGTCCTCTAATTGGCCCGCCACTACCGTAGTGTACGTCCAGGACGCGTTCTCGGCAGACCCGGGTGGCAGGGTGGGTGGCCGAGTGACGGCATTGACGAATCGATTGCTCTGCACACCGGGTGCACATTCGGGTCTGCCGAGGACGCGTCGTGAACTTACACTACGGTACTAGCGGGCGATTAGAGGATTATTGGCGGACCGTGTTTTGTGCAATTCAAGATAAACAGAGTATAGTATTGGAAACTGCCAAAAAACGGCGAAAACTCGATAAGATTGGGGGAATAGCGGGTTGTTTCTGTAGTGTAGGGGAAGTGGACGAGTTACACCGCAGTATTCGCGCTCGCTTGAAGTAGTGAAGCTAGTGACAAAATGGTTGATACAGCGAAGCCAGTATGCTCTCGTGGCCTGTACTAGAACGCATACGTCGTTTGAAGCGTCAATTTCGCCCCAATATGACCGTACTCGGGCAATCAATGTGGGCGAGTTTGTACTGGAGGGGCGGGGATTACAAAGAAAGTGGGCGGAGACTGCATGTTTCGCTGACTCAATAACGCTCGAAGGCAGCGTTCAAAATAGAAAACCCTATTCTAGTCAGGAATAGGCTCATGATGTGATGACCACAGAGGGGGCCGCAGCCTTGGACAAGGGGGAGCAAGGGGGGGGGGGCAGCTCCGACCGGTCACAGTGCAAAAGTAGTTGGTATTCAGCGGCAGAGGAATTCGTAAAAATGACTCGAATACAATTATATGAGCAAAACACGCTCAAAACTGACTTGAAATATAAGTGAAAAAACTGTTTAGAAAACCCACTAAACATTTATTTAAGTCTGCTGGTGTGTTTTGTGCAGTGCGGACAAAACGCGGAATCAAACGTCGCAAATGTTTTGAGCTTCGAAATGCTTAGGTGAGTGACTTCTCTGCTTTCTGTACCAGAAAGTCTCAAAGAATAAGGCGCGTCAATGCACATGATTGGATGTTAGAACCTTTCGCGACGAAGAGTATTCAAAAATTCGGCCTATATTCCCATGGTGAAAGAAACGCAGGACAACTGTTACATGACGTGGGCGGGGGAACGTGGTGGGTTGGCTGGACCACGAGATTTTCGACCACTTTCTGGCCGTCTTCCCACGTTATTCCTTACTTACTCTTCTTGGAGGGACCCAAAAAATAGAGAGTTTCCGCCGAAAAACAGGCAACTTTTTCATCGTGCACACTACCTTTAAGCACAGTCATTTTGGGTCATTTTTCACGCTTGTAGCGGAAGACATTTCATGGAACTTTGGAAATAATGTTTTGTTTCTTAATGAACTAGAAATGGACGAGTTATCCTGACGCGCGACTAGCGTCAAAGGGGTTGAGGTACAATATGGGGGCTTGTACGGCCAGTACACTAGAGCGCCGGTCAAAAACGAGCTCAAACGACCATTTCAAAACAATAATTTTGTGGAAGTTCGTTTGAAGGGGCGGGATTTGAGAAAAAATGGGCGGAGCTCGGCGCTTCGTTGGCTCAAAATGCTTCAAATACGACAGTTTTAACCCCTTTTTGGAGCTTTCAACCCAGTAAGCGTTTCAATACCAGCCGTATGGTTCGAGTCATAGCGGGCGATAACTAGCTCTTGTCTATTGGGCACAGTGCATGCAGCGAGTCTTGGAGACGATAGGCAAGACTTCACAAAGGAAATCAATAAATACATTTTTGGAAAAAAATGTAATATTCTATGCTATATAGCACCATATATCTCAACAGAGTATCTAAAGAGCAGAAACTTTTCCAGAAAATTTGAAAAGTACCAAAATTAAATATAGTTACGAAAGCAGGAATCCAACGGCGAGCGACACTGCGCGACACTTGGCGACAATAGGCGAGGTAAGGCCGGGATCACACTTGCAGCGACGAGCCGAGCAACGCAAAGTTTATCAACGATATCTATATGCCTGATATGCACTATCGCTGTCACTGGTCGTGGGAGGTATGATCCCAGCCTAAGGTGACAGCAGCGACACAGAGCGGTAATAGGCTACATAGAGCTGCGAAAATCAATGGACGGGCATTGGAGGATTTGCGACAGCTAAAGTGGGCAACAGGCGACACTTGGCAATAATACGTAATATGGAAGCGCTACGAGATGACAATAGCCACACTGATTCGATGAGAAAATGATTCAGCTCAAGAGAACAGCCTGGCAGGAGAAAAAAAATCGCGTCGAAATTCCGCATCTAATCCCTAGAAAATAACAACATCACTCAAATGTTGAAGAAAATTCGAAGGAAAATTATGAGAAAAAAAGGAAAAAAATGTCTGTAAAGAAGCACCTTCAAAAACTAAATGAGAGAAACAGAGTCATAGCTAGCGACAGTGAGCGACTGTTGACGACAGTGAGAGAGCTATTACGTCAGAGGCGATGAATAAGTGACACGTTACGCAAGTTCTGTCCGTCTAATCCACTCTGAGAACCTTAAGGTTCGTTTATAGTTTCAGCGCCAAGCGACACTTTGCGAAATTGAGCGCTATGGATCGGCCATGGAAATATAGTAAGACGAAAACTTTAGCTGTTAAAAAAGCAAAGGGCGAGAATAAGCGTCATCGGTTAAGGTCGGCTTCACCCTTCATGCTACGCGCGATGGCTTTCAGTGCACATTAGGTTTATCGATTTCAGATAGACACGAATATTGAACAGTACGTCGCGTCGCTAGTCCCGCGTCAAGTGTGAATCCAGCTTGAGACTCGGGATATGCACCATTTCTTTGTGGAATGTAGGCGATTTTATCAGCTGTGGCAGCACTATCAGTGTAGAGGGGATATTCCAAGAAGATCGATATTTTCCATACGAATTGAACCATTTCCAAAATTTGGCATAAAAGAAAGAAAGTCACAGCGAGCGTCTCTGAGCGATACTTAGCGAGAATGAGCGAGGTTCAGCGACAGGGACGACAGTGAGCGATATGAAGCGACACGCGTGTTAACGAAATATACTCGGCGAAAGTGAGCGATAAACATTATTACAACATGTGAAGACATGTTACGAATGTAGTACCCTCTGTTTCGAGTTGAGATTTAGTTCCGTTTACAGCGTGCGTCTTCGCGCGCATGCCGCGTCTAATTCTTCTACACACTTTCTCGCTGCCTCTCCCCTCGCCCCGCACAAGTGTGCAAAAGAACACAGTAAATTTGGCTCCGAAACAGAGAATACGTATGGGCGACACTGGGCGACACAGCGACAGAACTCTATTGGCCTGGTGAGAACTTCCTGCGACGGGCAACGCGACATAGTGTCTGTCATATATAATGACAGAAAATCGATATGGATGATATGCACTGTCGCTGCCGCGCGTCGCGGGAAATATGCACCAGGCCATTCAGATAAAATGCCGCTAAACATCAGGTGGCAACGTAGGTTTTGGTCCACTCTTTCCGCTTTCCGCGACCCGCTAGAGCGGCAATGGAAACAAGGCATATCGATTTTCGATCGATAAAAATGGTAAAGAATGCCTCACGTCGCCTGTCGCTGGAAGTATGAACCCGGCGAAGAGGATGCTCCCCGAGCAACGTGGATGTCTCGCGAGATTGAGCGACAACAGGCAACACATGATATCGCAACAACTGAAGTTTACACTACCACGCTGAGCGACTTTTCAACGCACATGTGTAAAATGAGCTAGCCGGATTGCGCGACACGCTGTACTTGAGCGACAGTGGGCGACACATGGCGGCAACAAGCGAAATTTCAAATCACGCCTCGTCGCACCAATCATTGCCACAGCGTTAGATCAAGGGGCTTAGGTCTATTTTAGAGTTCCTTCGCAACGCGGCGCAATTAAGTGTTATTAACGGGAATCGATCGATGATGCGCCACTCGTCGATATACAGAGGGGGTTTTGAGAGTACCACCGCGGCGCGGCGCGACGTCGTTATTCAAACGCGAATCGAGGAGTATGAACCTGGATATATGTGGATATGGAACATAACATATGGAATATAACGTCGCGCCGCGCTACTATCGAACTCTAAAAACCCTCTTATGCTATCCATGGCGACAGGGAGCGACAAAAGGCGACATGGAGCGGTAATAATTAAGTATGGAATCTCGCAAAAATAAGGTTTTCTGGTTTAAATGAATATGTCGAAATGGGATGGGGACGTAGAACAGAAGTCAAGTCATCATCGGTGCAAAGTTCGCGACTGAAAATATCACATAGCGTAATTTATGTCGTATTGAGTGGCAGTTTTCACGGCTGAAAATAGTGGCGTGTAAATATTGGGTGTGTAATACCGTACAAGAAGTGTCCTTGTTGATGACAATCGCTACCCCCATATCCTATCAATCATCTAATCATCTCGGGCTGTCCTGTGATCACGTGCTGAGCGGAGATGAAATTGTTTGACAAGGTGTCACTTCCAAAAAATCTATTTAAAAACAACTCTGGTCCAACTCAGGCTCATCCAAAGTTCAGTTTTGGAGAAGAATGGGTAAAATGTGGGATTGAGAACTTATTCGGCAAAGATGCAAACTTCGTGGGTGATATGGCATCTAATCGATTCTGTAAGAAAGTCAAGAAGGAGTAATCTTCTGGGCTGGTCACCGAAGTGTGAAAAAAACTGGCATGGAATCAAGAGGGCTAAGCCTCAAGGGTGAACTTTGTAAAGTGACCGCTCCACCCAATTGGGGGCGGGTAAACTTCATAGGTGGACCGCAAGATATCAGATGTCGAAAACGAACGGATACGGTTAGACTTTGTGAGTAAACAGTCTCTAGACTACTGAATAAGGAAACGGAGTGGAACGGGGTAAGCTTCGTAGGTGGTCTGTGGAAAAAAAAGAGACTATGGAGATAAGATATGGAAGAGTAAACTCCATGGGTGGTAACTGGGTGACGAGAGGTAAGATTGATTTGAGAGAGCTGAACTTTAATGGTGAATACTGGAATGTGACCGCTCAAACAGATCAGTGCAGAACAACCTTCTCAGAATAGGGTTAACTGGGAAGGATTGGTGCCGGATAAACTTCATAGGTGGACTGTGGAAAAACTTATACATATGTAAGGTGTGAGAAGATGAAGTTCATGGGTGGTAGTGCCAATATCTGAAACACTGGTGAGAGCCAACCTTCATGGATGGTCTCTTAGATGCTGACTCGGGAACGAAATAGAGAAGAGTAAAGTTTGTGGGTGGTCCGCGACATAGCGACTGTATAGACAAACCGAGAGTTGAAAATCTTCATGGCAGGTAAATGAAGCGTCGAGAACTGAAATCGATCCAAGAGTGCTATACTCCCAGGTTGGATAAAGGAAAATGCGCAGGGTAAACTTCACAGGTGGTCCATGAGATACCAACTCGTGAGGTAAGTCGAGGAATAGTAAACTCCATGAGTGGTAACTAATCAATGATTGAAAATGATTAGAGAGGGCTAAACTCCATAACAGGTACTGTGCTTCCCTGGGCCCAATTCCGGTCCGCAAATGCGGAGCGGCCGCCCGCCCCCGAGTCGGAAGAGTTTTTAGCGCTGCAGCCGCCGATCTGTTGACTCTAGGTGGGTTTCGGAGACTGGAAACTAACAACAGTTGGAGAAAACTGTATAAGAAAGCCATATCAAGTCGGCTTTGGCGCTGGAAACTCGACCGACTCGAGCGCATGTGGTGTCGAGACGCAATTGCGGACCGGAATTCGGCCCAGAGAAGCACATTACCTGGGATATTGACTTACCGACTTGTAGAAACGATTTCAAGCAGGGTAGACTACATAGGTGGCACGTAAAGTATGAACTGTGGAGGTAAACCATGGAGGAGTAAACTCCATGGGTGGTAACTGGCGTATTAACAGCTCAAAGGTCAATTATATACTTTGTCGATATCATGAGCGACAGTCATGACATTTAGCATAAATCGCGACGGGACCAGCATCGGAGCAACGGTATTGGCCGTCATAGGAGCAGTTGTCGCGCGCCCGTCGCAGCTGTGTGTCGCGGAGGGCTGACATACAATTGACCTCCGCACTGCCGTTCAGTCCGCAAAGTGCACGCTGATTGCGAAAGTGTGCTGCGGCGCGGTTGCGAGTATCCTCAGACAGAGTTGCGGGATCACCAAGGCAGCAGAGGCAAAAACCGCCCGGGTGATCCCACATACCTGTCTGAGGATACTCGCAACCGCGCCGCAGCACGCTTTCGCAATCTTTGCAGACTGAACGACCGTGCGGAAGTCAACTGTATGTACTGCAAATGTGTTGAAGCCTGTTGCTGCCAATGTCGCTGTCGCAGTGCAGAGCGACGCGACCGTGTGCCGCAAAGGTAAACCATACCCTTAAGAAAGAGTCAAAGTCAAATATTGTAGGGGGTTTCTGGAATATGGGTAACGGAAAGGGTTCGAAGCAGGGTAAACTTTATAGGTGGTAGCTGTAGGGAGCTTCAGTTGATGAAATCGACCGAAGAGGCCGAAACTCCATGAAAAGTGTCCTAAAATACTCACTTGGGAACGTACAGGAGCAGATTAAACTCCATGGGTGGTCCGTAAGATATCGACTAGCTTGGGAGGAGACAAGATCGGTGAGTGTAGGCATTAATGGTGGTTAACAGAAAGTTGGTAACTAGGTACTTAGAATAGATTAAGCTTAAGGCGTGTTCTCAAGATGATTGTGACCTAGAAAACGATCAGGAAAGATTAAACATCATGGGAGATCTGTGTGATATAGACTGTGGAGGTAAGCTGCGGTCCAAGAGGAAATCCCATGGTTGGTAACTGGAAAGTAAGTTACTGCAACTAATTGGAGAAGGCTAAACTGCATGGGTGGTCTTCAAGAATATGACGTGGGAACGGATAATATTAGTGACCTGTAAGGTATCAGCTATGAAGGCAAACTGTGGAAGAGCAGGTCACAAGGATGGTACAGTCCATCCAATAAAGACTGTCCAGCCACAGGGCTGGCGTGCGTGGCGAGCAGCAGTCGCAGTAGCAATTTTTTCACGAGCCTTCCCACGGCTGCCAACAGCTGGATGTGATATTACTCTTATAGTATTCATCTAATATTCCTGTTGATCGTTATACAAGTTCAAAGAGTGTCTTAGCGATGGCCGCCCGATAGGCACGCCGCCCGCGTGGGCGGGTAGACTCTTTCGAATCGACCTAACTGCACTATCAGTTGAACAAAGATTGGAGAAACTATGCAACAGTTAGGTCCGTGGCTTGTGTACTCAAGAACAAAATATTCAAATCTCACCCGCGGCTTGCGCCAGCGGTTTGAATCTCACTGGCGGCTGACGAAATGGTGAGCTGCACTCTTCTTTAGGCTTGAATCGATTAGCGGGCCGACGCACGCGACCACTGCGCCAGTCGCGGGTGAGATCTAAATCTCCCATCTTGAAGACGCAAGTCACGGATCTCGTGGTTGGTCCATAAGGGGTCGTTTATACTCCCGCCGCCGAGCGACGCGGCTCAATGCATTTCCGTAATATTGATCACGCGGCGCGGCGCGATCGATATCGTAGGATTGCACTTCGCCGCGCCGCTCGGCGGCGGAAGTGTAAACGACGCCTAAGCTAACAACTAAGAGAATGGGCTGGAAAAGACTGGGCTTCTTCAGTGGTTTCTAGAAAAGTGGTTATGGAAGCCGGTTGGAAAAGCTCAAGCTCCGTAAGTGACAGCTAAATTACAAGTTGTGGGGACGAGACTAATTGTAAGAAGGCTAAACTACATGGTTGGTAACTGGAGTATAAACTACTCAGAACAGGTTGGAGACCCGTCTATAGTCCGCTGCAGGTCCGCAGTGTATCTGCCGTCAAAATCGGGAAGAAGACGAAAATTCATGGGTAATCTGTAGAATACCACCGTGATAGAAAGAGATAAACCTGATGGGTGGTGACTATATATTATTATGAAATATCCCGACTAATTTGGTAAATCTGGACTTAAGGAAAGGCTTGCTCGTCATTCCGGAAATCTCGACCCCTGCCATAATTTTTCATGGCCTGATCCAAGCCTCGCCACCCCCTATTTCCCCAGCCCGAGCAGGATCTGTGTGGATAGGCGTTAGCAGAGGTGCGGGTGCTATGACGAAGGAACGGAAGAAATAGAGCTCTCAGCTCTTATGAAAGGGCCTGCCGCCTCTAATCGAAAAGTCCTCCTTTACATTGATTAATTGGTAAACGCGTGAATGAGGCAGACGAATGACGAAATAGCACGTCAGACCACGAGGCGCGGCAAAAAAATCATCGCACAGCAGATCGCACGGCTGCACAGTTGCAGAAGCTCTTTCACTGGACCCCGCCGCCGCCTCAGGCAGTCGCAATGTGAGGGAGAGCGAGGGAGAAGATTTTACACGATTTCACCAAAATTACGGATCACCTCGGTCAAAATAGCCAAGTCCATATCATTTTTCAGGAAAATCAATACTTTTGGGAAACAGAAGTTATGGCGGAGCTTATAAACAACCAGGAAGCTACTAATACAGGCTGTTCCAAAATTATGGGCGCACTGCTTCACTTCACCTACAACGAGAATTTCGGCATTCGATTTCCTGTCTTTTCGAAATATTATGTACTTTCATATGGTAGATCCGTGTTTCCGTCGCTACTTTGTTGATATTGTTCCCGAGAACAGCATAATACCAGGTTGTCCAATAATTCTTGTCCGAAAATTTCACCATTTTTAATTTTTTTTCAACCTAATTGAAAAACGAGTCTAATCAACAATATAATCACCACAGTTACCCACAACAGTGTCCCATCGATTGGGCAGGTCGCCGATGCCCTTCGCCCTGAACTCCGTGGGCTGCGACTCGAAGAAGTCCGCGATGTCGGATTTGACGTTGTCGTAGTTGGTGTATTTTCTTCCGGCCAAATGGTGCTTCAGCGGGCGGAACAAGTGGTAGTCGGAGGGGGCGAGGTCCGGGGAATACGGCGGATGGGCAACCGTCTCCCAGCCGAGCGTCGCCAACTTCTGCTGGGTCTCCTTCGCCACGTGGGGGCGCGCGTTGTCGTGCAGCAGGTGCACCGAGGCCCGTCGGGGACGCTTTTCTCGGATGGCGGCAGCTGGTTTCTCGAGCTGATCGGTGTAGATGGAGGCGGTGACCGTCCTGCCTTGCGGGAGCAGCTCGAAGTACAGCATGCCCTTGGTGTCCCACCAGCAGCAGAGCATGATCTTCAGCGGGTGCAGGTCGGCTTTCGGCGTCGTCGGCGGCTCTTCTCCGCGCGGGATCCAGACGGCACGGCTGGCGACGTTGTCGTAGAGAAACCAGCTCTCATCACCAGTGACCAGGTCCTTGAGAAACTGCTTGCGATGCGGACGAAGAAGGAGGGACTGGCAGACGGCCACGCGGCTCTGCTTGTTGGCGTCCGTCAGACGGTGGGGATCCAACGGGCCAGAACTTTGTGGTAGCCGAGTAAGTTGAGTCGATTGTGGATGGTGGACTTGCTGCAGCCGAGCGTCGTCGCCAGTTCACGGGTGGTGGCTTCCGGCTTCTCCTTGATACAGCGACGGACTTCGTCATCATCCACCGTAGAAGGCCTCCCGCTGTGCTCCCTGTCCTCGAGGCTCGTGTCGCCGCTCTCGAAACGATTGAACCAGCGGCTGACTGTGCGTTGGGACACTGCATCCTCCTTGCACGCTCTGCAGATGTTGGCGACCGCGGTGCCCGTGTCGTTGCCCAGCAGCCACTCGTAGTACACGAACGTACGAATTCGACCTTGGTCCATTTTAGCTTGTACTGGTAGCTAGACGCGGCGACTGCGCCTTATATACCCCTAGCGTAGAGTTTTGGAGAACCTTCTAGGAGGTTCTTACACTTGCCTAATATTATAATACTTCTAAGGGAAATTATAGAGTTTTGAAAATTTTCGGACAGGAATTATTGGACGGCCTGGTAGAAGCTCATCCGATGCGCAGTGCCGTCGTCGCAACGCACAATGAAGGACACACTTCAAGAAGCATTGCCGATTCGCTCTGCTTGCACTCAAAAACTATCTAGAAGGCGAACAGTCCTCTCGCTCAGCTTAGTATACTCTTAGGATAACGTCGACGGATGTAGAAAGGTGAGTGTTTTCATTTCTAGGAATGTAAAGAAGATTCGAAATCGAAATGATCGAAAAACTGCGACGGTCAGCGAGGAGAACGGATAAAAATGTGAGTTTTACGTCGACTAGCATGTTCAGAATCATCACAAAGGTGACGACCCTTTGCTTGTATCGTTGGGAAAAATCTCAGTCGCTCTCTGCAGACAACAATTTGCAAACAGTTGAGAAAGACACGAAGCTTCAGCGGCGTTTTACAGGAGTCTCGCTCTCGCACCGAGCCATGGTCATCAAAAGTCTCAACGTTCGAGTCAATAATAAACCTCCAGAACGATGGTTCCGGCACCAGTAGCATCGTGGCAGCTATATAGCGAGTAAAAACGACAGAAAGGGCAGCACATCTGACTTCTGTAGCTATTTTGGGACCATTCACGAGCAACGGCGGAACTACCCTCGTTTTCATGGATTCTGGTGCCGAAATTGACACAGAAGTTTACAAGCAAGCAATTCACAAAGGTATTCGAAAGCCCTGGACAATCGCAAGCTGCGCCAGCAGGCCCTGCTGCTTTCCACAGAATTTCTAGCGAGCGCATCGAGTTAAGTCCCTTCAAGAGTGGTACCGTCGCGTGCTTCCTGACTTAAAGGCACAGGACACCCAGAAAATTGATTTTCAGGTTTCGTGCTTATCTTGGAGACAGTCACACGCTGATCACAGTGGTGTCTCTGAAATAGTCTGAAGCCCCCTTTGAACAGAGTTATGGCTCTTCAAAGATGCCTAGGTTTTGAGGGTAAAAAATCGGTGGACGAGTTGTCTCAGGACTGTATTTCTCTTCATTCGCAATTGTTGCGTGGGAGAAAGTCAGGATAACAAGACAGTCCGGTAATGAACTGAAGAACGACGACTTGTTGGAATTCATCCATCCATCGAGCCGCTATCGATTTCGAAAATCTGTTAGGGGGTCGGGCCTGTGGTGTTCGCTTATATCTCGCTTATTTGGAGGAAATGAGATCTGGCATTTGGCACGTGTTATACAGGAGGGGTCTTCTACACAATTACATGAAAATCTCAAAATTCATATCTGAGGGTGTACTGTGCCTTTAAAGGCACTGTTCTCGATAAACTTCATCCTCGAATTTTCCATGACAAACGCTTCTCGTGGCTCTCAGAAGCAGAACAGCGTCGAAAAAACGGGACGAAAAGCTACCCAGGAGCCGCAAAACGGCTCAGAAAGTGGGCAAACCCCGCCATTGTGGGAAAGTACCGCCTCTTCCCGCCCCTCGACGTGAACAAAGGAACACTCGAAATCGTGAGTTGAGCGATGGTTCTCGATTAAAAGCCCCGTTCTTCCCTTTATTCTCAACTTCTCTCTTAACTCAGGTCAGCTCGCTCACATTGGCTGCAAAAGACGGAAGTTACAATCCTCGGACAACTCGTCCACTATTTTCCCTAGCTCAATTTTTCAGGTACCATAACTCCATTCCCAGAAGGTCTTGTACGATTCCAGAAGCATCATTGGAATCAGAATGGGACCGGTTATAAGAGAGGCAAAAAAAAACAGAAAAGCGATTTTTATCACGAATAGTGCCTTTAACCAGGCTCGAAGCTTGGTCATCTTGCTCCCTCGACCAAAATCTTCTTAACTTACAATGTTATCTCTGATCGAGTTGAAAATCTGTTAAAGGCAGTAGTCACGATGAAAAACGTTAACGAAAAAAACTACAAAAATCAGCTTAGACTGAGGACAGCTAAAAAATTATGAAGGTAGCGCGGTGAAAAACGGCCTAGAATTAGAGTTTCTAAGCGCTAAAGTTGCCGGTTCGTGCACACGTGCACAGCGGCAACCAAAAAGATCGCAGTCTCATGCCGAGCAGTCAAAAATCATCGACATCCAGAGGAGAAATAAATGCAAATTTACCAAATAAAAACAGTTGAGCAATGAAACAAAGCACTCCAGTCAATGTTTTTGACTAGATGTGTACATAAATTCGAAGGTTCATTGATTGAAATTCAAATTCAAGTCAGCTGATGTTCTTGATATAAGAGGTCATCGATGCCGATGATGTGGGGTGGGCTCGCTCACCATCAAAAGACAAGAAAGTTCAGGCTTCAAATTTGGCACAAAACAGTGGTTCTTTTCGCGATTTTTTCTTTTAGGTCCTAGCACTAGAGACTCAGAAAAGGGTTTAGAGGGAGAAAGACGACAAGCATATTTGATCGCGACCACTGCGTTTAATCTCGTTTCAAAAAGTTGTACTCTCTGAAGCTGCGCTCCGGAAAATCTGGATCGAGATGGTTGACGACTACCGTATTTCCTCTAATAGAAGTACACCTCTGATAGAAGTACACCTAAAAGGGAAGGCTGAGTATTAGAAGTACACCCTCTATTTGAAGTACACCTCAATTAGAAGTACATAAAGAATAGAGGTCTGAGTACTAGAAGTACACCCTCTATTTGAAGTACACCTCTTTTAGAAGTACACCTCTTTTTGGAATGGACCCCCGGTACTCGGGTAAGTGTTTGGCAATCCGAATGCGGCATTTGAGAGAGACCAGTTTGCACGAGATGTTTTTTTAATGTTGTGAGGTTCAAATGTTCACAAAAAAAACTATCGGTCACCCCTTTCTCGGTGAAAGATTGCTTGTTTGGGACAACCTCCAATGAAACTTCAGCGAACTTCAAATGACCAAGAAAAAACAGAGCTGAGACTTGATATTGATGTTATTAACGACGAATGCATGGAGTTCATTTAGGTAATTTGCAAGAATTTTGATTCGATTGGGTTTTAATCACTCAAAGTTGACGTGTTTTGGCCCAAGACGTTGACTCTAAAGGCAGCATACACGCTCGCAAAAGTTGTTGAGATAGCTACATTAGTGGGGTCGTACGGGCCCTAGAAGAGCCCTAACGAAATTGAAAGCCCCAAAAACGAGTTAAAATTGTCGTATTTGAGCCGTATTAAGTCATAAAATCATCCTTTCTCCGCCCATCGATACGGACTCCGCTCCTCAGTACAAATATTCAATGCTCGATTACGATGACTTTGGCTCATTTTTTACTCTTCTAACGTCGTAAGCATTCCAGAAAGGGCCGTACGAGTACATTAGCGTCGTTATCCCAACACATTTTTCGCTAGCTCCGCTATTTCAGCCAATGCGGTACAACTCGTCCACTTCCGGGCCAATATAGAACGACCCGATATATCTTCATTTCAGTCGATTTTTTTCGGTTTTTTTATGAGCGTATATTCTGCCTTTAACGGTCCTCGAAAAGCCAAGATTCCCCAGCCTTATGAAGATGGGATCATTCATGTAGAGGAATCGTTTCTGAAACGAGGAAATCAGGAACCATCAATGGTGAACTTTACATGCTGTGGATTGTGGACGCAAAGAACTCGCCTCTGGAAGAGCTGTTATAAAGTCGTTCAAGAACCGCGCTTTTTCAACCGCCTGGACGTCTAGAAAGGCGATCAGTTAAATTGTTTTCAAGTCTAACAAGTCGATTCCGATTGGTCCCTCTCTTTCGCATAAAGGACGTCTCAGCAAAATCGATACTAGACTTATAAAAGTTCCGGAAGAAATTGACTTGGAGAGCGTGTGAATAATGTTTTTGAAAATATGGTATCAGTGATTGTGAAAGCCCCAATTCGACTGGGCCTAAGGCCGGGATCATACTTCCAGCTACGAGCGACGCGACGCAATGTTTATCATAAATATCGACCGAAAATCGATATGGCTGATATGCACTGTCGCTGGTCGCGGGAGGTATGATCTAAATGGCATTGTTTTCGGGGATGCGGTCTGAAATTTCAATACATACAAATTCTCGGTTTATATACTGGAAATCTCGTCCAGAATTGCGAACAGCTCAGCATAAGAAATTCAAAAAATTGCCCCGATTAATAGAAGTACACCCTCTATTAGAAGTACACTTCTAATAGAAGTACATCCAAAAGAGAGGGCTGAGAATTAGAAGTACAGCCTCTATTTGAAGTACACCTCTAATAGAAGTACATATAAAAAAGGGGCCTGAGTATTAGAAGTACATGTACTTCTAAAAGAGGAAATACGGTACTTGCGAGAATGCTGTCATGCCTTTCGAAGCGGGCTTCTTACTAGTATCCGAAAAGATGGCCGACATTTTGGATTCTGGTGATTATGTTGTGTTCATAATACTATGTATAAACTTATTCATGCTTGTTATAGTTGAATTTCGATTTAGTGTGCGAAAAACACTTCGATATCTGCGCGCCCAAAATTATGGAACACCCTGCAGTCAGTCTGGTCATTCCGAATGAAATGCACTTTTCTAGAACTATTCTGGACGTAGAGTCCGGTGACGCCCTTCTCAGCTGTCTAACACCACTCTTGAAAAAGTTATAGACGCTTTTCCCCTGATTTTCGTACCCAATGTACCTTCTAAAACGCGCAGCAATCTTTCGAAAATCTGCAAACGAACCTCATAATCGTGTTCAGCTACCTAAATAACCACTCTAAACGATGTTTGAGTCATTTTTCGAACCTAGCATAGAGTAATAGCGTTTAAAGGCATCGTTCACGATGGATTTCGTTTTTGAGTTTTCCAGATATAATGATAGCTCTAGTACCCTATATAACAGCTACGTTGAAAAAACTGCAAAAAATTCACTGAAAACCCTTTTTCAGACCGAAAATGTCTCAATCGACTTTTGAGAAAGGAAGAGTCGATCGCTAGAGATCGCTGTTTTGACCAACGATCTCACGACGAAATGAAGTTAATCATTCTTTCAAAAAATTTATGGAGAATGAAAGGTTAATCGATGTGTGTAGAAAAGTCATTCTTTACGAAATTGTATAGTATATTCTATCAACTTCCCCTCAGTTGTACTGTATCAAATGTTGATCATTTACAATTAGGATGGCTGACAGCAAATTGTGCCAGATGACTGACGGAGGGCCGGCCTCTTTTGGCGGAATTTTAGACATTCGACCTCAGTTGTCTTCACAATAAGGCGTTTTTATTCGACCAAAGTCTCCCTACGTTCTTAGGTTAGCCCAGAGTATCATTCAAACCGTAAAAACGGTGAGTGGTTTTCAGCGCGTACGATGCCTTTAAGACTTGTACGGATTGTTAGTTGAACGTTCACTACTTCCACCACTTACGGGGTTCTGGACGCGTTTAGGAAAAACTTTTCAGATTTGACTAAAAACTTTCTCATGTGGGGTTCTTCGGGTTGCTGATTACGAATCTAAGGTTTATTTGTCGGTTTTCCAAAGCTGCAGACTCATTTCGCTTTCCATGGAGGGGAATTTTTAGGCCAAAACGCTACTTTCGACGATTTCCGTAATGCTGCGGTAGATGTGGCTCAATATCTTTCTCTGGGGGTTATTCGAAGAGTGCAGCGCGAATCTGAGGCCCATTTATCGATCATTGATAGCCTATAGTAGATTACGGTGGGTATACGGTAGTTTGGCCAGAGTCTCAGAATTGACTCAAAATAACTGTGTGGGGGTTATTCGGGGTGCTGAGTACGAATTTGATGTCGATTTTCTTCGTCATTTGTCAAATTTCCAATTATCAAGATATTTTTCGCATCGTTAATGTCATGGTACCTACCGTAACCTACAGTGAACCCCAGAATTTCAACAAGAGGGCCCCAGATTCGTGTTCAGCATATTAGATTACTGTGCTTATCTGGGCCAAATTTCGGTCCGCAATTGCGTCTCGACACGCTTTGCGGCCGCACGCTCCCGAGTCGGAAGAGCTTCCATCGCCGCAGCCGCCGATCTGCTGACTCTAGATGGGTTTTGGAAACCGAAAACTAAGTAAGATTGGAGAAATTTGTATAAAAAAGCCACATCGAGTCGGCTTTAGCGCTTGCAACCCGAATGACTCGAGCGCATGCGGCCGCAAAGCGCGTCGAGACGCAATCGCGGACCGGAATTTGGCCCAGAGAAGCACTATACCCTAGGTTTTGAACGAAACTCGAAGATGAATTATCAAAACATCCTAAAAATTCCTTGATGGGTAACTTGTCGCAAGCAAGGTTTTGTAAAATACCAATAACATTTTCCAAAGTGGTCTTAGGCAATTGCGATTAGCATACTCAAAATCTACGCTCAAAAAGGTTCTCGAAAAGTACATTTCATCCGGAATGACCAGGCTGACTATGAGCAGATCCCTTGTTAGAGTGCTGTTTTACCAATCTGGGGTCTATTCGTCGATATTGCAAGGTTAACCTTAGGTCACGGTGGGTGTGATGTCCTTGAAGGCAGTGTTCACGATAAATCTCGATTTTGAGTTTT
The DNA here is from genome assembly GCA_029168955.1 of Aplectana chamaeleonis. Lineage (NCBI taxonomy): Eukaryota > Metazoa > Nematoda > Chromadorea > Rhabditida > Cosmocercidae > Aplectana > Aplectana chamaeleonis. The sequence continues at coordinate 2,273,375 of JAPDOI010000007.1, read as the reverse complement.
GAATGTGAAACACTACGTTGGCAGATGCTGGAGGGGATAGGGTCGAAGAAAGCAGCGAAAACGGGCAGGAAATCAATTAAAACGGCCGCGAAGTAAAGATTTCGTTAGCCCAGCACGCCTGCTTAGCCCGCCCCGCCCTCCGTTCTGACGAGCTTGTGGCGCCGCGGACGTTTCTGATGGCAAATTGCCAGGCAACTCCCCCACGTCTAGCCTGATTGATGCGCGCTCATTTCGCCAGTAGCGCGCGCTTGCGGAAACTGGCAGGGCGCGTAAGCTCGTCCGCCCCCTGAACCTGTACGTACGTTAGGGACCGTTATTTTAGCTTAGTCTGAGCTCTTTTGTCAGCTGTTCCTTCACATTTTGACAGCTCACGACCAAACTATTTCATTTTTGAGTCGGCCTCGAATATGATATTCAGCGTGAACACAGCCTTTCAATTTCGAAAATTGACAAATTAACTTCAAATTCGTGTTCACCACCCTAAATACCCTCAACAGATAAGTTTAGATGCAAACCTGAGGTTTTAAAAAATCTCTGCAGAAAAGTACAGAGATCCCATGGGATCTCTCTCTCCCACTGGTATACAGTTGGAATAAAATCACGGTGAAGAAGCTATGATCTGGTTCTGGGCCAAATTTACTCTGTTCCCTCACGCGCTTGTGCGTAGCGAGGGTAGAGACAGCGAGAAAGTGTGGGGAGAAGGAGACCCAGCCTACGCGCGCAGACGCACGTGATGAACGGAAATACATTTCACTCGGAAACAGAGGATATATACGTTGTTCTGCATGGTTCCATATGGGATTCCCAGATTCAGTCGTGGTCAGAGTACAAATCCAGACCAGAAAACACTATCGGGTTACAACACCTTCTTAATGGCTATGTATAGACACTGTCAACACCAAGAGTTTAGCGAAGATTGTCTTGAAATATGAACTAGACAGGAACTTCCAAAATGTCTTTTCGAGTAAACACCTGACCTCCGAGACCACTACGTAGTGGCCTTTACTCAGGCCGGTGTAGTACCAGAAAATTACCAGAAATTTCCCAGGGATCAGTGGTAAATGTGCAATTACCACCCGATTACGGACATTTAACCAGAGATTTTACCCTAATCTCTGTTGTTGACAAATTCTGCCAGATTACGAGAAAGTTACCACTAAATTTCTTCTTGATTTTCCGGAATCCTCCCGTATTCTGTCAGAAAAATGGCGATTTCTGACAGAATGCGAAATACGGCTTTAGCATCCGAATCGGCGGTTTTGGGGTCAGTAAGGATGAGTTCTACATCAAGACTCTTTCGAGACTCAGGAAGAATGGTGGGGCGCGGCTTACACTCTAGGAAACTCCTGAGCGAAACGGTTGGGGAATACGAGTGAACGCAGAAGTATCTCAGTGATCCATATAGCGCGCGGTGTGCCTGACCAAAGTACGCGTACGCAAGTGCGCTCTCCTCCCCTTCACACACGTGCGCACGCAAACGCGTGCACACCTATATGTATGCGCCCTCACGCGCAAATGCATGCGCTCCCAGAGACTGACATTTACGCACGTTCATTTAAACACGCTGTATATGAATGTATACATGCTCATACTCTCCAGTTCGAAGTCAATTTTACTCGGGCAAGTTACGAGCGTGTGATCGCGTATGATGCTTTTCCTTATTCCTCACACCACAGGGTGTGAGGAAATCTTGGTAAAATCTTGGTAGATGAATTTAATAGATGAATCTTGGTTGCTTACCCCCTGACTTCAGGGGGCTCAGGTACTCAGGAAGACGGCCGGCGCCCCACATCTCGAGGGTGCTGCCAGCGGCGACCCAGGCTGCATGCGACGGGGTGGTCGTCTCGTGGCGCCATACTGTGAGGAGGGCGGGCAGATCAGTGAGAAAGGCTGTCACACCTATTGGTTGAGGTCACTTTTGGAATCATTAGCGCTACCCGGCCCTTTCCACTGATCTGCCCACCCTTCTCACTGTCTGGCGCCTCAAGACGACCACCTTATGCGACGCACACGCTGCGCGGATATTGGCTTGCTCGCTAGCCACAAAACACGCCACGCCATCTTCAATTCGGCCGGTTGGAAAGACAATTGCTAATGGTCACGAATGATCACGTCGTAACGTGCTTATCACGTGCACAGCCGGTATAAAAGGTGTCTCATCTCACTAGAGTAGTCATTCGGCATTCGAATGCCGGCCCTGGAAGGTGACTTCGAGTCACTCTCCGGAGGCCAGCATATTTTTGTATGCTGAGGGGATAGGGGTATCCCCACGGCTGGGGGGGGGGCGGCTTCAGCCGCGATCCGCGGGGAGGGTGGTTCTTCACCGCAGACTGCGGCGGACCGCGTAGTCTGGCAGAATTTTCCGTACTGTCCCGACCAGAGCACGGAAAAATTCTGACAGCTTTTGGAAAGTTTCTGACAGATTTCGGAAAAATTCTGCCAGAAAACGAGAAAAATCTGCTAGAAAACGGTAAAATTACCACCAGAGGAGGGCAAAATCGTTCCGTAATCTGGCAGAATTTTCCCGTAATCTGTCAGAATTTTCCCGTAATACTCCGGCCTGAGTATTCATTGGAAATCCTTGAATAGGAAGGCCTTGGCAGAAAGCAAAACCTTTTCAGGGAGTGGACGTTCTTTCTTGTTTTCGAAGGTGAATTGTCACAAAAACTGTCAGAATCATGCAGTAGATCAGTCATGGAAGACAAAAAAATCATCTCAATTTCACAGCCGGCACAAAAAAAAACTTCCACAATAATTATCAATTATCGATTTTGAAAGTAAATCCTAGTGGAAAAATTCGAAATATTTGAAAATATGTATTGAATCAATCGATCCCGGCTCGGAACGCTGCAGCTAGCGGCAGCAACTGGAGGAGGGGATGAAAAGTGCGTATGGTCAGTAGTCAGTTGGAGTTGATGAACTGCTCGATTAATTACTTTGGCGAGAATCACGGTGTCGGACGGGAACAGACACATCGCGACATTTGCTTTCACTCGGAAACGAACGTTTTGTACGATTGGACCGGGTTTTTAGCCGTGATTCGAGGTGGAGAATCTCACGTTGCTGCCTTTGAGTATGAAAAAGTGCCGGATCCACAGCTAAAAAACTATCTGATTTAATCTTCAAAATTTGAAAAGGAAAGAAAAACATAAAGCTGAGTAGAAAATGGCAGCAAAACAAAAGTATGGTCGCAAGATCTGGAGTTGTTTTGATGCTAAAGCAAGCGATAGCAGGCGACAATGGGCGACACAAAGCAACATTGCTGGAAAGCGTGACCTCAGACGACATTATAATAACTTTCCTAAGTTTTGGTAAAAAGTTGGAAAAACGTAGGAAAAAAATTGGACGTTTTCCGGACTTGAAGGCATTTTCGCAATCAGCATAGAGTAGTTTTTCATTTTGATCTACACATGGCTCATTCCCAAACAAGGCATATAGGGTTGACACATCTAATAGATAGGATGAGAAAAAGGACAGTTTGGGTCTCATCCCGTTGAGAATCAGTTTTGGAAAACCTTAGCTCACGGCGACACCAGGCGACAATGAGCGATAGAGGGCGATACTCGGCCTGTCTTAGTGAAAAAGAGCACCTGCAGTATAAACATATGGTGACAGGCAGCAGGTGACGCAAAGCGGTAGTGAGCTTTACTGAGCGACATTGGGGAATGGGTGACAGAATGCGAGCTTTATCGCGTTTGAACTCAGCGTGTACAACATCAGCGGGGAGGGGGAGTAGGCGACACCAGGCGACAATGAGCGACATCTGACGGGATTGTGGAAATAGTGAGCATGGGCGAAACTGGGATCGATTCACTTGAGAACCACCTTCCACAGCAACAAATATGTATTAAAGAGGACCAGGCGACACTAAGCGACAAAAGGCGACTGTCAATGACGCTAGAGGCATCCGTTCATTAAAAGAGGCTGTGTAGAACGTCAAATAATGTTGAGGAACACGGGCAACATTGGGCGACACTGAACAAAATGTAGTGGCACTGTGGCGGCAAGCAGCAAGAGCGAGTAACGTAAGACTTATTAGCGCTTTCGCCATCACCAGCAGCACGCCAATTCATACTTATAGAGATTCAGCGACGTCAAGCGACAATGAGCGACTTTGCGCGGACCATGTGTAAATGGGCGACAATATGCAAGGTCCAATTTCCCTCCAAATCACCTAGCCCCTGACAATCTAAAGGTTGTCCGAAAGAGATTGTCCGCCCATGCGGTCGGCATGCGTGTCGAGCGGTCGTCGCGAAGGCATTTTTTCTCGGACCTTAACAGGATTATAAGACGCATAGTGAATAATATCCTAGTCAGCTGTAGGCAGTCGTGCAAAGAATATTCTTGAAATGCCCCCGTGACGGCTCCTCGGATGCTTAAAGGCAGTGTTCACGATGAAAAAAGTTTTCGAAATTCTTCTAGGATTGGGTAGTGGAGGGACACTCTGTAACGTTAACGTCGAAAGAACGCATGAAAACGAGCCAGGAAGAGCCCCAAAAGAGCCCGAATTTGCAACTTCGAGCGCATTGAAAACCCCAAAAGCGCATCACACGCCCACCGACGTGAACAAATGAATGCTCGAGATCGTGAGATGAGCGATGACTTTCAATCATTAGCCCGTTCTTCCCTTCATTCTCAGCTTCTCTCTTTACTCAGGTCAGCTCACATAGATCGGCTGCAAAAGACGGAAGTTACAAGCCTCGGACAACTCGTCCACCATGTCTATATAGCTCAATCTTTGAGGGACCATACCTGCGTTCACAGAAGGTCTTGTATGATTTCAGAGACACCATTGGAATCAGCATGGGGCCGTTTTCAAGATAGGTGGAAAAACAGAAGAACGATTTTCATCGTGAATACTGCCTTTAACACGCACGTCAACCGCGTGGGCGAAAAGATTCACTCGGACAGACTTTAATGGCGCGCGGGCGACAACAAGCGGCAACGAGCGCCGCTTAGAGCTGCCCCTCCAGTCACCAACAGCGAGTGTGAGTGTCTTTAAAGTGACTCAGTAGAGAATCAAATTGTAGCCATAGGGAGTACGCGACATCGGGCGACCATATGCGACATTTGACGACGTTGCGAACAGCAAGCGACACAAAGCTTGTCACCTTTTTTAAAAATCATCAAATTTATTTTTTATAACGCTTAACAACAGTAGAACACATGCGAGTCAACGACACCAGGCGACACGGAGCGATGCTGCGCGACTTTGTACCAGCCAGTAACATTGGGCGAGAGTAAGTATGAATGGGGTTAACAACGCTAGCATAACGGGAACAGTAGGCGACAAGCGACACTGGGCGACACTTTCTGAAATCGGGTTGATGTGCAATATGTAGTATGCAACATTTGGTCTGGCTGAAAATCAATTCAGAAAGACCGAATCATGGCGCGTCCGAGTGAGCGACATCACGCGACTTCATGCAGCACTAGGTAAGTATGTTCGATCTCAAATTTTATCCAATTTCTTTCCTAGATCATGGATTGCAGAAGGTGGAAAGAGGACTCTGACTGCTCGCATTCGCAAATATCCGTGGACTATGGTTACATAGAAAATCTTCACCTCTTACCAATTCCACTCCTTCAGTCTCCCAGGCTGTTCTGGTTCTTAGTTGAATAAACAAACACCTGATAAACGACATGTGTAACACAAACTTGCGCAAGCGTATGTGGATCGCAATCAGGATATCGATTAGCGACCCTGTGCGGAAACGGACAATAAACAGGGCTAAATTTACACGAAAGAGGGAAACGGCTGCTGTCCAGGCAAAAAAAATTGTTCGAACATTAGTACGATCACGAGGCTATCAATCAGCTGAATAGCCGCTCTTTTCCGGCTGCCCTGTTCTGCAGGGTCAAGCAAATAGCATTTGAGAATTTTTGGCAGTAATAGCGAGGGACTATAAACCCTGTAACGTTATGTCAATCTTCGGAAAAAAAATTGCCACTATCGCCTAACCGGGTTCTCGAAACGTCTTTTATACTTCCGCTGCCCAGCGGTTTGGTACTGTGCTTATCTGGGCCAAATTCCGGTCCGCAATTGCGTCTCAACACGCTTTGCGGCGGCACGCGTTCGAGTCAGTCGAGTTTCCAGCGCCAAAGCCGACTCGAAGTGGCTTTTTTATACAGCTTTCTCCGATTTTGTTCAGTTTCCAGTTTCCGAAACCCATCTAGAGTCAACAGATCGGCGGTTGCGGCGCTAGAAACTCTTCCGCCTCGGGAGCGTGCGGTCGCAAAGCGTGTCGGAACGCGATTGCGGACGGGAATTTGACCCAGATAAGCACAGTACAGTGCATTTCTGTGATATTAATCACGCTGCGCCCCACGATCGATATCATGGAATGGTACTTAAACAGCGATGTTTGGCAGTGGAACTATAAATGATCCCTAAGGCACATGCACAGTCCAGCGGCAAAAAACGCTCCGCAATGATAAGGAATACAGGGCAGACAGGAACGTAGCCGCTCTCTATCCTTCAACGTGGCGGCGCGATTCTTGCCGGCCAACAGTGAAGAGTCCTTTAGGGGTCGTTTATACTTCCACCGCCAAGCGGAGCGACACAGTGGAAGCGTGGCACGATCGATATTATACGATTGCACTTCGCCGCGTCGCTCAGCGGCGGGAATATGAACGACGCTTTAGGCCGGGATCATACTTCCCACGACCAGCGACAGCGACAGTGGCGATTAGGCATATCGATTTTCGGTCGATATGGATGGAAAACATTGCGTCGGCGCATTATTCACCATCAACATCGAACGACAATCGATATATGCCATATACATTTTCACTGTCGCTGTCGCTAATCGTGGAAGTGTGGTTCGTCTGCCTTACTTTGTCTTGCAGGTGTCCCACATTTTGTCCTAAGACATACTTTTTGTGACGCGGGAAAACAACAGTATATATCAGCCATATCGATTGGCGACATAAGTCTACAACAAGCAGCACGCCGCGTCGCTGGTCGCTGGATCTATGAACTGTGTAATTGGCCGAATAGGCTCCCGCCGCTGAAAGGCGCGGCAGCATGCAATTGAGGTAAAAACTATTCATATGGGGCTGTGCGATCGATTCCCTCCATTGCATGCTGCCGCGTCTTTCAGCTGCGGGAGTCTATACGACCCCTAAGCCATATTGATACGAAGTTCAGGACCATACTTTTTGTCATGAATACCATTCGTGCCAATCTGAAACCGATAAAGGAATTTAACGTTGCTTTGCGTCGCCCTGAGCGGGAAACTGGCGATCTTCTAAATGCCCCGTTTTTTTCTCTTTGCAAGCTCCTATAGATCGCTTAGTGTCGCTAAGTGTCGCCTGATGTTGCCTAGGCGTTTTCACGGTTATCTTTACTTCTGCATTTGTCAAAAAACTTCTTTATACTCTAGAGGAAATTTTCTGGAAACTACCGAGAACTCACCATAACCTGGATCACATATTTTGAGAATTCGATGCGAAATCACTCGATTCGTTCCCGATTACAAATTCGAAAGGTTACTTATTTTCCCTCGCCGGGGAACATAGTAGGGTTTTAACACGCTGGCACCAGATTTCTTGTTTTGACATGTTAGTACAACATTTTCAGCAGTGATCTGACCGGAAAACTCAACAAACGTGTCAGAAAAACACATGTGAAACAGTGAACATGTTGAAATTCGAGCAATTCACCGCAGTGGCAAAACGCTAACCTCTAAAACGTATAGTAGACTTTCTTTGTTAATTTAACGATTAGCGTTAAAGCCGGGAAAACATTATTATACATAATCAAATAGCTCACAGAAGATCAGATCAGCTGAATTTTCTATATGGAAGACACGAAACTAGTAGGCGAGTTGGAGTCAAACGGTAGGAAGTTAGCATGACAAGCACCCTTGAAGTCCAAGGATGCAAGAGAGGAAAATACAGGTAGGACCCAAATATTGATCAGTAGAATAGGTAGGTATTAATCGATTGCTAGCAGATTCTGATAGTATCACCACTGGCAGGGGTTGTGCGACGGCGCTCGCTCTTGGGCTTGGGCTTGGTGCGTGATTAATGTTCCAACGAGGACAAGAACAGCCGAGGCTCACAAAAAGCCACGCCACGGGGCATGGCGGATCTGGGGCGATAAGGGCAGCCGCCCCGTGACGACCACGGTGAACCCCACTGGCCAGGATGATGACTCCTACTGCGTGGGTTCACCTGGTTGGAACTGGGCCAGGCTCCAGTTGGAGATCGACTTTTTTGCGATTTCAACCTATGAACCCCAGAAGGCCGCTCGCCTCGGCTTCTGTAGGCGCGCAGCTTAGACATTCTTGACGCAATGAACTCCATAAGGTTGAAGCGAAAGTTTCCGGACACAGGGTTTTACGATTTTTTAACATTTCAGCGTTGTTCCTTCAGCCATGTGCGGTATACCGATCAAAAGCACAATTTTTTTTTTCTATCTAAGGCTGCCTTCCACTTGGATTAAAGCCTGCTCATGTGCAAAATCTATGCTACTATTCCTTAGGCAATTGTCGGTCCCGAGCCTCCTGACAGTTCAGCGCGTTCTCCCAATCTGCGAGTCGGCTCCTGTTGCTGTGCGGGCCACTGCTGTTGCTTCCCGGGCCACTCATGTTGCTGTCCAGGCTCCTCCAGTTGACCCGAACAGCGACTGCAGTAGCCCGAAGATTGGGAGAACGAGCCGAACTGTCAGGCGGCTGCAATTTCTGTTCGGTGCGGCTCGGGGCCGAAAATCGCCTGAGTCAGTGGTAATCTCCAATCCTGAGTATCTTTGAGTGCTTCTATTCACTTTGAGGTAAACCAACAAACCTACCAGAATTGACAGGATATCTTAGCCACCTCAAATCAAGGTGATAGCGTTTGCGGAGAATTTCGACGGAGGGTGATTATTGATTTTCAGCGCATTCTGTGATTTTGCAGCTTCGGTTTTTCTGACTTATACGAGTAGTAGCAAAGCTAAGTAAAATAGCCAAGTCCTCACTTAATACTCATTGTCAGCTTTTTGATTCCGTGTTTATTTTTGTACGCTGTTTTTGCTGCATTAATCTATCACGGCTCTTTTAAATGGTCGTGAAAAAATCAGAGCAATCAAATCGATAGTGATTTTTTCGCCAATTATCGATCGATTTTTCAAAAATCGACAAAAATGGTGAAAATCAAATAAAAAAAATACTATCGATAAATAACGAAAAAAATACTATTGAGTGGGTACTTGACCAGCATACATATTTATATTTCAAGCTTCAAGGCCGAAACTTTTCAGAAAGAAAAGACCGAAATCCGCTAAAAATCAATAATTGCGCTCCGTCGAAATCTTCCGCAAACGCTATCATCTAGCTCTAAGTTAGCTCAAGTATGCTGTCAACTCTGGCAGGTTTGGAAGTCGACCTCCAAATGAATATAGTTACAGTTCACTTCCGCACTGCCGTTCAGTCCGCAAAGTGCGCGCTGATTGCGAAATCGTGCTGCGGCGCGGTTGCGAGTATCCTCAGACAGGGATGTGGGATCACCCGGGCGGTGGGATCACCCGGGCACCAAAGGCGAAAAGCGCCCGGGTGATCCCACATCCTTGTCTGAGGATGATCGCAACCGCGCCGCAGCACGCTTTCGCAATTAGCGTGCACTTTGCGGACTGAACGGCAAAGCTGAGTTGAACTGTACCCACAAAAAAACATCAATTCTCCGAAAATTTCCAACTCAGTAGACACTTTGCGGAATGAACGGCAGTGCGGAGGTGAACTGTACGTCCGTGACGTGCCTGCTCAAGAAAAAGCATTTAAATCTCACCCGTGGCTGGCGTGGGCGTTCGAAATCTCACCGACGGCAGGCGGTATGGTAAGCTGATCAGCTGCGCTCTCCTCTCGGCCTGAATCGGTCAGCTGGCCGGCGCACGCTACCGCCCGCGCCAGCCGTGGGTGAGATTTAGATGTTTTTTAGGCCCTATTTATACACCAGCGTTTCGTCGCCGTTGGCTTCCGCAGCATGTCCGCTATTGGTCAATTTCTGAATCTGACCAATCGCAGACGCCTTGCAAAAACCAGCGGCGCCGAATCGCCGATGTATAACTAGGGCCTTATGGACGCAGCAAGCCATGGACCTAACTATAAAAGAATTCAGAGATGCTCAGTACTGAAAATTACCACTGAATTATAGCATATATTCCGCAAATGAACAGGTTTTGGCCCAAGTGGATGGCGGCGCTAGATAGAGACGATCTTGTGCTTACGATCGGTGGTATCGCACTTGGCCGAAGGACCAACGCTGAAAGGTTTAAAAATCGTCGAAGTCAGGCGACGGATTTTGTTCGCTTAAACTAATATATACAATCGGTACGGATCGCACTGATACTTTGTGTTCCTTATTGTGCGTTGGCGCATTCTCGGTGAACACATACTACAACATATGTGCACCGAGTTTGCGCCAAAGCACAATAAGGAACGCAAAGTATGAGTGTGATCCGTATTGGCTGTACATACCTATACATCCGCGCTGATCCTTACAACCCTCGCTCAACCTATTTTGGACCAAACCAGGAATCAAAACGAAATTCCCCCCAATTCATCTATTGCCCTCAAGTATGTCAATCGTCCAGTTTTCTTCCTTTATGTCGTGAAAAATTATATAGTTATTGAAGAAAATATTCTTCTGAAATATCACTATCATTCTCCATCAATCAAATCTTCCTCATTTCTCCTTGACACTGGAGGAAATAAAAAGGACATCAGTGCTGGAGTCCAAACCTCCCTTTGCATGGATGAGCTTCCGTCTCATTAATCATCCCCGGAGAGGATTTTTAGAAATCGACAGGAAATCTTTCGAATGAAAAACCCGACATTTTTCACGGAAAAGATTGATGTTGGAAGGAGACGAAGAGAAAAATGGCATCTAGCCTGGGAAATCTCAAACCTAGCGATGTGAAATTGCACAAAAATCGGAGAGGGGGGGGGGAGCAGGGATGTGTTCGTTCGAACTTTGCTCTCCGAAATTTCCAAAAATTTGGCCGTACGCTAAAATCAGCTCACTCGCAATTTGCGATCCGAAAACCGCATTTTCGCTCCTTTTTGAATACTTCACCAACAGGTCTCCCCTGAGAAAATTTGCCGCACCAATGCCGGGAAAGTACCGCGACCCTCGACTGTGCCGCGGCAGTTCCGCGATAGTACCGCAGCTGCTCCGTGATCAGACGATTCTGTTTCTGTGTCTTAGGCCTCGACATCGCCGCGATAGTACCGCAGCGGCTCCGAGTTAGAACAGCGCCGGCACCGCGAGGATGCAGCAGCGAACCCGCGTGGAGCACGATGTACTGTTCTGCGTGGTAAAACGAAATTTTCGCAGGTTCTATTACCCAAGTTTGAAGTACATAACGTGTTTCCTTGGGCGCGAAAACGGCGCTAACATCTTTCCTTACCACTCAGAGAACGTAACAACAACAGGTGCGTATTTTTGTTCTTGGGCCCCCTTACTTGTATTGAAATTCTTTAATAACTTCACATGAGATACTCTCCCGGACCCGCGGCGGCACAATCGCGGAGCCGCGACGGCACTACCGCGTCACCGCTACGGTTACGCGATAGTGCCACCGCGGCTTCAGGATTGAGCCGTTCCGGTGCCTGTAGGCGCCGAAGCGGCACTATCGCGGAGCCGCAGCGGCCATTTCTCTCAGAGTCTAGAAGCAAAAGTCACCAACCTCAAAGGTAATTTTCTGATTTTTCTGTCCGGACGCCATGCGCAAAATCTCAATTTCTCAAATAAACAAAAAAAGCGAGGAAATAGTCGGCCACGCCTCCAGAAAGAATAATTGGGTTACGCCCACCAAAACGCCTTTCACTTTAAAAGGGACAGGACCGCAATGGGTTTTAATCAAAATATATATGTTCTTCAATTCATGATCAGTCTAGCTCTAAATTGTGGTCTAATCTAGTGCGATGACTGCAAATGGCGGGAAAAAATAGGCTCGAGACAACTCGCCCATGAATTTCTCGTGCTCGAATTCAACAATATTTGAGGGGCCATCACGCCCGTCATAGTAGGATCTGAGCGGTTCTGAAGACAACATTGTGATCAGCGAGAAAGTTTCTTCAATCTAAGCTAGAAGAATGGGAAAATACACAATTCCGGCATGTCATAAGACTGTGCTTCTAAAGACAGTGCTCACGAAAAAAAACCGTATTCTAGTTTTCTATGTTTTTGAGTATGTAGGCAAGTACACAAAGTAGTGGATAATAAAGAAAAAAGTTACTCGCGACTTATATTGCGTCAATAAGTCACATATAACATATCGGAGGCGCACTGCACGCAGTGTCCTCTCAGAAATTGAAAACAAATTGCTTGTAACATATCCGAACCGATGTAGGTTACTTGCGACATATCTCAAGTCACTTAAGTTACGTGTAACATATCGGAGGCGCAGCGCCCGCAGTATCCCACTGAAATGTTACATGTAACCTAATTGACCTGAGATAAGTCGCAAGTAACTTACATCGGCTCAGATATGTTACAAGTAACTTGTTTTCGGCCTTTTATGTTACAAGTAACGTGTTTTCATTTTTCTGAGCAGTAGGACTGCCCGATACCGATCAAATCTTCTGCACCTATGGCAGAGAAGAGATTTCTTGGAAAAGCTTCTCTTTTGCTGTCCATTCTTCAAGATTTTGCACAAAACTTTTTCGAAATCTGTAGAAAATATTCGGAATTAACACAGAGACCTTTTTATTTAAGAATGGTGAGTGGATTTCTCTTGATAACACCTTCCATTTTGAACAGAGTTATGAGAAAAAGGTGCAGAGAACTTTTTTTTCGAATTTTTTTCGTTCTCTAAAGGCAAGACTTATGACCGGTCACAAGAGTAAACAACGCCTCCTGCCTTAAAAAAATTTGTGGCAACATCTAGGAATGTTTCTTAAAAACTAGCTACTTGAGAGTGTTTTTTTTCTCGTTTCGTCTTAGATGATATGTGAGAGCAGTCCTGATGGAGCATTGTTGTTGCAGGGACCGTAATCTTCTCGAAAAACCGGTTACGGTGAGCAAGACGTGATTTGTGTAAAGTGGGTGCACAACAAAAACACTTAGAGAAAGAGAAAACGGATCTGACCATAAACTAATACTTTCTGATGGGCATTTAAGGTGAAAAATGTCCGGATTCTTCTAATGGAATAACATATATTGCATAAGTCTATTACTAATGAAATCAATTGAGTTCATACCAGCATTATGTGTTAAAAGCGAATAAAGAAAAAGTTATGAACTTAAAAAGTGAGGTGAGATATGAAGACAGGCGGAGGCCACCCCGCTATTATTGCTTTACACCCTGGGTGGCAGCCTGTGACTCTTGACCTACCCAGAATCGACAGTCTATTTAGCCACTAGACACAGCGAAATTCAACAAAAAAACATTGGTCAAGGCAGTAGGAGCCAGGAGCAGGCTTTGGACAGGTTTATAATGGATCATATACTAACCCATTCGCGACCGCGTGTCCCACCGGTGGGACACGTTCTGAAATATCGATTTTCGGCTGCAGGAAAGTATTTTGAAATCCACCTATGCTCATTGTATTAGGCCCTGGTTATACACCGGCGGGACGCTGCGGAAATAGCAAGACAACTATCACTTATGTGCTCCTTAACTGTGCCGAGGCATGCCAAAAGGAACAGTTGTCAGAGAACAACTCGCCGGAAGCGCGCACTGAGCAGTTATACAAGCCGCGGCACTATATACTGTATCGTTGAGGGACCTACTCTATTGGAAGTTTGCCAAATTCCATCAGCTGATTATTTTTCAGACTCAAACTCGTTAAAAGATAACCGAAACGACATAAAGAGCATTGACATGACAAGGGGAATAAGTTATTAGTGACTTTCAGCAATAAACAAGCAATAGAAGCGTAAAATATCGATAAAAGACAATGGAAACGGCCGGAAATTTTTAGTCTGCAATATTGCGTCAAGCACGTCAAAGACGCAGTATTGCAGACGAGTCCCTGATTCACGCAGCAAGCGGCGGCCTTGTCATTGCACAACGTTTTCATTCCGCTGGTGTATAACTAGGGCCTTAAAGGCAGCGCTTGCGACTTACAAGGAAACCACAATTAGTCATAGTGACCATTCCAAATGAAATGTACTTTTCTAGAACCATTTTCGGACGAAAAGTCCAAATATGCCCATCGCAGCTGCCTAGACCCACTCTGAAAAAAGTTATGAGCGTTTTTTAAAGCTTCGCGGCAAGGTAAGGGTACCAACCAGAGCTGTGCGGAAATCATTTTCAAGATTTTCGGAAACGGAAACGGAAGAAAAATGGCTGAAAATCGCCAGAAACGGAAATCCGGAAACGGAAACGGAAGTGAACTAAAAATTATAGTATGATTAAATGGTAGGTTTCTGTCGCTGCTCATGGCATGCAGATGTACTTCTGTAGCTTGTGATCTCAATCTATTCCCTCAAGCACCAGTGGGGCTACGGTCTAAAACTGCAAGCAAGCCGAGTACAAATAGATTTAAAGCATGAAAGGAAGACGTGCTGCTGCTGCAGGTTCTCCTAGTGAGCTGCAAACAAGTCTGCTCGAGCAGCTTTTCTTCTAGAGCGCTGCTGATCTCTCTGATGTCGAGTTTCTACCTTCGACTGATTTTTCCAGTGCGATCGGTGTTCTACGACGGCTGCGGGTACATACATATGACATTCACCATTGTTGAGAGAGCAGATGTCCGTTTGAGGCCGATCCAAGAAGGTGATCTCAAGTACTCGATTTTCCGGATATCAATTTTGGACACTGAAAGGATGGTACTTGCTGCGCATCACGAGAAAATAATTCTTCTAGTGGACCGAGATCATGCCTTTGTTGCGTACCTTGGCGAGATTGGCGTCCTTGCTGCGAGCCATTACAAGGATCGCATTTCTAGCTCCGGTAGGAAGAGGTGGTGGCTCAGAGACTCTCTTCATTTGAATAACGTGCTGCTGCTAGCACATGTAATGAGGGGCCGCACTCCGGGCCGACATCGAGTTGAACCCCTCGTCGGCAGCAACAGGTGCTGCTAGCTGCAATACAAGCTGCTGATGAGAAGTGGTCGAAACTCAGAACTGCGTTGGCAGCACGTGCTGCTGAAAACGAGGAGTTGGGGGCTATGGCGTGCAAATTCTATGGCGCTGAAGTATAACCCCGCGAGTGCGTGAGTAGCTAGAGAGACGAAGAGGAAAAGTTTCTAAATCTCTGGTCCCTCAATCGGACGACTCGATTGTAACAAAGTATGGTACTGATGCATGAAAGGGTAATGATCAGCCAATAGTTCAGCGCTCCGAAAAAAATTTTGATAAGAGTTGTAAAAGCAAACTGTGATGAGATGAGACTGATAACCACGGTTCGACTGCAAGATTACACCACTTACCCGCGCAACAGTGCCTAAAGTATGCCTTCTGTAGCCGCCAAGGTCAAGCCCACGTTGAGATCGTCCTGTGCGTTGGTGGAAGGGGGGGGGGCGTATACCGTGTGACGATTGTAAGGAGCGGGACAGCGATCAAACCGACCAGGATTAGACTCACGTTGTGATGATCGTAGAGGTACCGCGGCTTTGTGCGCTGGGAAGGCGTGACCATTCACCTTGTAGTACTATTTTCTTCCGTTTCCGGGCCCAAAAACTCGGAAACGGAAACGGAACGGAACAGCTCAAAAAGCACCGGAAATACGGAAACGGAATCGGAAACGGAACAGTTCCGCACAGCCCTGGTACCAACCCCATGAAATTTTTAGAGTGTTTTCAAATTTTTCTCCTGATTTTGCTAAAAACATATATGTAGGGGTAATCTGGGATGCTGAACACGAATCTGGGGTTTGCTTGCCCAAATTTTAAGGTTTACTGCAGGTTACGGTAGGTAACATGCCATTTAGGAGACAAAACCTACCTCAATATTCCAATAATCGACAAATGAACATCGAATTCGTATTCAGCACCCCAAATAACCCCCACATAGAAACTTTGAGACAAATCTGAGACTTTGACCAAACTACCGTATACCCACCGTAATCTACCGTAAGCTGCCAAAAATCGATAAACCGACATCAGATTCGTGTTCAGCACTCCAAATAATCCCCAGAAGAACGATTTGAGCCACATCTGTCGTCACATTCCGGAAATCGTCAAAAGTGGATTTTGCCGCCAATTTTTTTTCTGGCGATGAGAAGCTTTGAACAAATTTAGTCGTAAACTTTGGAATAACCACAAATGAACATCAGATCCGTGATCAGCACCCCAAAAAACCTTCCAGGACAAATTTTAAGTCAAATCTGGATTTTTTTTCTAAAACGCTTCGAGAGCCCTCTAATTGGTATAAATAAACGCCCAACTGAAAATCCGTACAAGTCCAAAACGCTGTTAGTCTGCGCAAAGTTTGGAAAATGTTCCTTCAACCTAACTTTGCTTAGTGGGGTAGTTTTGGACGCTGAACACGATTATGAGGTCAGTTTCCGGATTTTCGTAAAAATAATGCACTTTTTGGAGGGTACAATAAGTACGAAAATCGGAGAAAAAATGCCTATAACTTTTTTCAGAGTGGGTCTAGGCGGCTGCGATAGGCATATTCGGACTTTTCGTCCAAAAATGGTTCTAGAAAAGTACATTTCATTTGGAATGGTCACTATGACTTATTGTGGTTCCCGAGAAAAAAAAAACCTGTTATAGATTTCGATGTTTTTTAGTAGGCAAGTCCACGAGGTAGAGGATAATAGGGAAATGTTCCAGCTAAACTCTCAACTAACTGAGAAAAAAATGTTTTGAAAACCTCTACATTATTAAGTTACGCCTATTTGGAGTGTTTGGCGCACTGCGGACTTTCGGCGCTCACGGTCTCTCCAGACCTTAGAGACACAGGCCAACCTCAGAGGCAATTTTTGATATTATAGTCCGTCGCCGTGTATAGCAACCCTGCCAAGCGCGAAATGTTAATTATCTAAAACAAGCGAGAAAAAACGCGGGAAAATTGATCACGCATCCCGAAAAGAAAAATTCTGAAACCGTCAAGTCTCCGATTTTAAAGGTAGTGTTAATGATAAATCTTATTTCTCAGTTTTCAGTGTGAAACACTACGCTGGCAGATGCTTGATGGGCGAAGAAAGCAGCGAAAACGGGCCAGAAATAGATAAAAACGGCAGTGAAGACAAAATTTCGTTAGCCCAGTACGCCTTCTCAGCCCGACACGCCCCCCCCCCATTCTGACGAGCTTGAGCCGTCGCGGAGATTTTCGATGGCGAATTGCCAAGCAACTTCGCTCATGTCCTGCCCGGTCGATTCGCGCACATCTTGCGCTTAGCGCGCGTGTGTGGAAACCAGCAGGGCTTGTGAGCTCGTCCGCGCCCTGAAGCTGTACGTGTGTTAAAACCGCTGTCTTAGCTAATTCTGAGCGCTTTCCTCCGCTGTTTCTTGACTATTAGTTTAGTTACGACCAAAAACTCCGTTTTTGAGTCTAAGTTGAATGTGATATTGATCGTGGACACTTAATCATCACCTTTAATAGGGAATAGAGCGCGAGATGGATTTAACTCGAAATCTATGTTCTTCCATTTATTATCGGTCAAAAATTGTGGTGAGGTTTGTCCAAAAAAATATCTGCGATTAACGAGGAAAACAAACATGAGACAACTCGTCCACAAACTTCGCAACATTTAATTTCACAAACTTTGAGGGGCCATAATTCCGTTCGTAGGGCATTCTAAGCGATTCTTGGGACACCATGGTAATCAGCGCAAAGTTCTCTCAATGTAAGGCGCATAAGCCAAAAAACGATTCTGAGGTCGGACTGTGCCCTTAAAGGCACAGTCAAACCTCAAAATCGATTTTCTGTTCCCCATCTTATCTTAAAAATGGTCTCACGCTGATTCCAATGATGTCTCTCTAGTCGTACAAGGCCCCCTGGGAACGGAGTTGTGGCCCCTCAAAAATTGAGCTGCGGAATCATGCTGGACGAGTTGTCCGAGGCTTGTAACTACCGTCATTTGCAACCTATGGATGCGAGCCGACCTGAATAAACAGGGAGGCTGAGAATGTAGGGAAGAACGGGGCTATTGATCGGAAATCATCACTCATCTCGCCACTGTTCAGCTCGAGAGATCGTAAAGGGGCGTGCCAAAGTGGCTTCCTGGTGTGGGCGCCCTAGATTGGCCTCCTCCTATATCTCGCTTATTCTGTTGAATCGAAAACTCTCACTTGGCAGGTGTTATACGGGGTGGGTCTACTTCATAATTATGTGGAAATCTTAGATTTGGCCCCTGAGCTTGGACTGTGCCCTTAAAGGTATCGTTTGCCTTGGAAACGACTCTTTCCATTTTTCATGCTCAATTTCATGAATGAGACCGGTAGACCACTTTGGTAAACTCTGGCGCATCAAAAACGTAGGGTTATGAGATTCGAATATATTAGGTCTAGAAGTTAATTTCCGCGTTTTTGTTGTTATTGATATTTTGTAAAAAATAAAATTATTTTTATATAACGAATTTTATGTTATAATGCTCACTGTATTATCAGCTTTCTATTGATATATAACTTGCTTCACGTACCTTATAAAAAAAGTATTATTTTAGTTTCAGAATATGTCAACTTTTGTGCCGGAAAAACGCCATTTGCGGGAAGCTCTCCTTTTCCTTTTTCATCTCAAGAAGAAAGCCACTGACGCGCACCAAATGCTTGCCCAAGCTTACGGGGATGCTGCTCCATCCATAAGAACCTGCCAAGAATGGTTTCAGCGTTTCAAATCGGGTGATTTTGACGTTAAGGACAAAGATCGACCAGGACAGCCAAAAAAGTTCGAAGACGAAGAACTTCAGGCTTTGTTGGATCAAGATTCGGCTCAAACGCAAGAACAGCTCGCGGCATCTCTCGGCGTCACCCAAAAAGCAATTTCTATTCGATTGAAGGCAATGGGGAAGATTCAAAAGGAAGGAAAATGGATCCCCTATGAGCTCTCAGAACGCAACAAAGAGCAGAGAAAACAACTTCACAAATCTTGTTGGACCGATTCCAAAGAAAGTCTTTTTACACCGCATCATAACTGGCGATGAAAAGTGGGTGTACTACGACAATCCGAAGCGAAGAAAATCGTGGGTTAGTCCTGGTGAAACAACAACTTCGACCGCAAAACCAAACATCCACGGGAAGAAGGTCTTACTGTGCATATGGTGGGATCAACGCGGTATACTGTACTATGAACTTCTTCAACCTGGCGAAACAGTTACTGCGAATCGCTATCAGCATCAACTAGCGCAATTGCGGCATGAAATCGAAGCAAAGAGACCAGAATGGGCGAGTCGACACGAAAAAGTCATATTGCTTCATGATAACGCTCGACCTCATGTTGCTCGAACGGTAAAGGATACGCTAAAAAGAGTTCAAATGGGAAGTCTTACCGCACCCGCCGTACTCTCCAGACATCGCCCCCGTCGGATTATCACCTTTTTCCGGTCAATGGCGCATGGTCTAGCGGAGCAGCGCTTTCAAGATCGTCAAGATGTCAAAAATGGCTCGATGAATTGGTGGAGGCCAAACCAGAAAAATTTTATTATGATGGAATCCATAAGTTACCCAAACTCTGGGAAATGGTTGTTATTAATGACGGAAATTATTTTGAATAAAAATTTTGTTTAAGTATGTCCAGTTTTCAATAGTGTAAAAAGCGTAAAAAAACGCGGAAATTAACTTCTAGACCTAATAGGTTACGTATGAGGATCCGACACCAGTTCTCACCAGTCATCTAGCACAAGGAACAGAAGCTCCTGGTGAGGCGCAAGCGATCCAGTATTGCAAACTTTTATCTCGGAAAATCTTATCATCGAAACTTGCACAGTGGAAGGTATCTATTCTCAAGTGATTTTCGTAAGAAAAAGGCAAAAGAAATACACATACCTATAAAGCATAAAGAGTTCACTTCTGACGTTCAAAAAAATTTCAGACGGAAAGCCTACTCTGAGAATTTCGGCCGCGAAATAGCCGGGGAAAAGCTCACTAGACTCCGCAGCGGCTCCTGGTGGGCTATTTCCCGGCTATATCGCGGCTATTTCTCGGATTTTCACGGAACGGACAAGAAGTATCCGAGAAATAGCTGAGGTATAGCCGAGATATACTCATAAGTAAACAAAATTGATCAAGACGCAACCGTCGCCGGCTCGCCGAGCCACCATCTGGGGCCGCCAGCGCTTGGGCGGGGCCTCCAGAGGCTGAACGAGGTCTAAGTACCTCAAACTTGGGTAATTTAATCGACGGAGGTGCTCACATCTGAATCATGCCTCTGGAATGCTTCGTATATCTACCGGGAGAGCATTATTTTTCGGCTATTTCTCGGCCATTTCGCGGCTATTTCCAGGCGAGCATTATTTGGAGGCTAT
The DNA here is from genome assembly GCA_029168955.1 of Aplectana chamaeleonis. Lineage (NCBI taxonomy): Eukaryota > Metazoa > Nematoda > Chromadorea > Rhabditida > Cosmocercidae > Aplectana > Aplectana chamaeleonis. Next base: position 2,253,037 of record JAPDOI010000007.1, on the reverse strand, counting down.
TACGCGGCAAGCAGGCATTTCTCGGCTCTTTCGCGGCTATTTCTCGGCCGAAACTCTCAGAGTAGCTTGCTCGGATGAGTCCGGGTGGAGCAAGCAGCGGGGCGGTTGGTCATGACAAAATGTAGCAGTAATAAGGAGATATAGATATGATAAGCTTGATAAATCTCCCTTCGACCGGCTCAGTATGGGGGAGCTAGGCTATATTGCACTGAACACTACAATATACTAGTCATCCGAAGATAATTCATCGGATAATGGATCGATTGAGATAATGCCATCTCTCCAATGATTCGGATACTGATATCCGGTCGAATAATTTCGGATATTTTCGGAACAAAGTTGAGGCCAAACGGTGAAAAATAAACCAGCTACTCACAGTCGCGCAGGTGCACTATGTACTGCCAGACTTGACCTCACAAATAGGGCCATCAACAGAAGTCTTGTGACGTTAGATGATGACGTTAGAGGTAAAAAGATTTGGTTATCTCTAGCTGATACCATATCTGATACAGTAATCAGCCTAAAATAAGGAATTTCAATAATAACAAAATATGGTTAGAAAGCCATGCCGCAGAGCGAAAATTGTCGTGCTGATGCTTCATTGCTGTAGGGAAAAACCTGAAAACACACAAAGCTTCAGATCGTTGTGTGTACGAGTGCCGTTGTAAAGTTTCATGTGTCAAAATCGACAAAATATCACATTCATCACCCGTGTGTTTTGGTGCCAAATATAGCGCCAGCGTTTGTCTCGCGCGCGCGCAGAGGTCGTTTCTCAAATTGCACCCAAGGCGTGTATACTTTTATGCGATTTCCTTATTTTCTCCCCTACAGGCACCGCAACTGGTACCAGTTTTCGAACATTTAATGAATTTCCGCTCAAAGGGATGGATATCAAAATATTGAAAAAGCTGTCCGCAAAATTTCACACTGTAAGTGCTCATGGTTGTGCAAATAAAGTAATAGCTGGACGGAGGGAGGGATCATTCGTAGGCATACAGCCTGCGTTTTTATTGACCGATGGATTTTTTGTACCTGTGAGTTTAAATATTTTTTGTTAACTTTTTTTTCGTTGAGTTTTAGGCTCGAAAAAGCACTGCCCGTTCATGATGAGAAACAGCCGCCATGTGGCCTCAAATGAGAAAAGATGGTACATAGCTTATCAACAAATGATACATCAACTTCCACTCATCTACGCGATATAGCTTGTTGAGAAGCTTCTTTCTTTTTCATTTTATGCCACATGGCTGTAAGAAGGCCGGCTTCTTTTGGTGGAATTCGAGGCATTCGGTCACCCATATCTTCCCAATAATGCGTCGGTGACAAGACAAACTCTACCCACGTTCTCATGGGAGCCCAACCAATGATTCATACTCAAAAAACGGTGAGTGGTTTTCAGCGCGTACGATGCCTTTAAAACTCAAAGATGTCCCGCCCACTTTTGATTAGCCAAATACGGGTTTTTGGAGTCAAACGGCTCCCACTTCAGCCTCTGGGCGACGAACCAAAGTGCTATCCTCAATATTTTAGCATTACATTGTGCCGCGCCGCCTTGCGGTCGGAGTATAGACCTCTGAACACACAGCGCAGCCGTCGCCTTCGCTTGAACCCAGCTCCTCCCGGGTAATCCCACTATATATATTTTGGTAGATTTGTGTGTGCGTGTGTGTATTTATGTATGCCTGCGTTTCTCTGTGTATTTGTTTAACCGTTTATTCGGCTTGACTTTCAGGGCGGGCAACCCTACGGGTATCGGCTCCGAAAGTGGGCAGGACGTCAGGATAAGGGTGCAGGATCGTGAAAGTGATGCACAGTATATCATAGGAAGGGTACGGGACCCAAATGGTAGTGCGCCAGACGCCGTAGAAAGTGCGGGACCCAAGTGGGAGTGCACCGGATGCAGTAGGAAATGTGCGGGATCCAAGTGGGAGTGCGCAGGATGCCCTAGAAAGTGTACGAGACCCAAGTGGAAGTGCGCCGAATGCCGCAGGAAGTGCGCGGGATCCAAGTGGGAGTGCGCAGGACGCCGTGAAAAAATGTGCTGAACCCATGTGAGAGTGCGCCAGCCGCCGTATAGAGGGTGCGGGACCAGGGGTGTGCGGAAATTTTTTAAAAAATTTCAGAAAACAGAAAACAGAAAATCGAGTTTGTCAGAAAACAGAAATCAGAAAACAGAAAGGCCAAAACGGCCAGAAAACAGAAAACAGAAATCAGAAAACAGAAAAATTTCAGAAAAAATACTCATTGCGTTTTAAAAAAAATTTCGAGTGGAGAGAGGTTGTAATTCTGAATACCTTTGCCATACTTAAAATATAATATCCACGGAACTGCACAGATCACCTGTAAGGCATTGGTAGTAGCAATGTCGCGTCAATGACGGATATAAGGTCATTAAAGACACGCTGATAGTCTTGGCCGAGAAATAGGCTCAACAACTGATCCTGTCGAGCAGATTCTCGAGTATTTCTTGATTATTCCTTGGCTGCTAGGTGGCTGCGACCATGTTGTTCGCGAAATAATCGAGGAATAACCGAGAAAACATGGGTAGTTGAACCGACGGCGGTGTTGACATCCGAATCTGCCTCAACAATGTGTATAGTGGAGTCCACCAAGAGTGTCTCATTTACTTATCAATGAGAAGCGGTCGATTGGAGATCAATGAACATGAAACTCGTTGCAGCACAACCGCTCTCGCTCATTCGGTATCCAGCGTGCTGGTATGGGATTCATGCACATTGATCCCCAGCCGACCGCTTCTTATTGATAAGTGAATGAGACACTCTTGGTGGACTCCACTCTATTACACTCCCCTTTGATAGCATTTTTCGCGGCTGTTTCTCGACGACCATTATTTGACGCCTATTTTGCGGCAACTAGCTATTCTCTGAACACGACCTTGTTCTCGGCTACTGCGCCAAAATCAGGCATTTTGTGGTAATTTATCGGCTATTTCTCGGCCAAAACTCTCAGAGAACTCACCCGTATGGTAGAACGTCAGCACAATAAGGGTTGCATCCTGGGACAGACATCGGGTTCAGACCCTCGCTGTGTGCAGCAGCTGCTGCGAACAACTAACTGCAGCAGCTGCTGACAAGGAGAAGTTGAATTCGTGCTCCTCCCTTGGATGCTACCCCTATTGTGCCAAAGTACTACCCTACGAGTGCGTTAGCAGGGTTACCGGTAAAAACGATTGTTGAAATTTCCTAATAAGAATGCAGGTCTGGCCATCACAAAAGTAAAAATAAGTGACAAGTTGCATGGAAAACGCACAAAAGCAAGTAAGAACGGCTAAATGGTAGGCGTACGCACACCCCCAACTAACAGGTTTTTTATAAATGCATATTTTCCGCCTTCTATTTTGCCGCTAAAAAAGTTAGTAGTCTCGCGATGTCTAGCAGCTACTTTAACTGCAGGATAAAAGACGACAAAACAAGCAATTGTAGAAATCTAGTTATTCGTGGGCGGGCTGAGACCCAGCAATAGCTTGTTTTTGAGCGTTTTTTCTCCGACTTTCCACTTATTTTCACTTTTGTGATGACCAGGCCTACCTTCTCAAAAAGATACCACAATAAACTTTTTTATCGCGAACCCTGCCCTTAACAGCAATCGTACATTGAATACAAATAGTACCTCGTAAAGGACTAAATAAGCTGCGCTGTTCCACAGATCCGGATTTCGTTCATTTTTTCTGATTTTTTTCTGTTTTTTGCAGATTTTTCAGAAAACAGAAATCAGAAAACAGAAAGGCCAAAACGGCCAGAAAACAGAAAACAGAAATCAGAAAACAGAAATTTCCGCACACCCCTGTGCGGGACCCACGTGGGAGTGCGCCGAATTCCGCAGGAAGTGTGTGGGATCCAAGTGAGAGTGCGCAGGACGCCGTAGAAGCTGTGCGGGACTCAAGTGAGAGTGTGCCAGACGCCGTGGAAAGAGTGCGGGACCTGAGTGAGAGTGCGCCGTACGCCGTGGAAAATCTGCGGGACCGAAGTGGGAGTGCGCCTGGCTCCGTATAAAATGTGTGAGACCCGGGGGAGAGTGCGTCGTAGGAAGTGTGTGAGACCCAAGTGAGGGAGTGACGGACGCCGTCTCAGGCAAACCATCGCTCCGAGTGGGACCGGCTCCTCCCAATTATGACGTCATCGCCCGGACAGCGGCCGAGGGGCCAACTGGCACCGCGGTCCCTGTCCGGTGCCAGTTCGCCCCTCGGTCGCTCTCCGGTCGCTCTCGGGGCCACAGCGGTGCCATCGCCAGAGATAGAGAGACGCGGGATCGGTTGTTCTTTGAGTGATAACGTGCGAGCCACGTTATCACTCAAAGAACAACCAATCCTGCGGGTATAAAAGGCGGCTCGCCTCGTGTAGACGGGTAGTTGGCCTTTCGAGGCCACTCTTGAGAGGTGACCTTGGATCACTCTCAGGATGACAATTTTTGGCGGCCGAGGGGATCCCCCATGGCCCGCGGTGGGGAAGGCTTCCTCATTGCGGACCATTCTGGGATGGTATCCTTGTTGCGGCTTGTGGCAGGATTAACCTCCTGACCCGCAGGCTGTAACAGGTACCTTATCCTCTTAACAGGCTAATTCCTCTCCAGAAGAGGCGGAAATAAAGAAAAATTAGCAATTAGGAAATTTTCGAAAATCGCCCGAAAAGAGACCGCAGTGCCAGTTGGGACCGAAGATCGCTCCGAGCGATACTGCTGTGGCCCGGAGAGCGGCTGCTGTGGCCCGAGTAGATGGCTAATTTTTGCTCGGAGCGGAGAGGCAGCGCCGCTCGAGTAGCTCTCCGGTACCGCTCGGAGCGATGGTTTGCCTGAGGTAGAAAACGTGTGAGACTCAAAGGAGAGAGCGCAGAACTTCATGTGCATCTAAAAGAGAGGGTACACCACTTCTTTCTTTAGGTCCAATTTCCTTTACCACTTATTTCAACTGCTTGGCTGTTTAAATGCACTAACTTTTCTAAATCGGGTTTGTATACGATGAAAATAAGAGTTTATCAAGATCTGCATCCATGAAACACAAACATAATTCTACTTCATTTGGCAATAAAAGTAGCAGGGTGTTGGATCATCATGAAAGCGTTTAGTGAATTCCAAACAGCGGTTGTACTTATCAATACAGAAGTTAAGATATATAAATCAAAGCCACTTCAGGACCTTATAAAACGGAAGAACGACCGGTGTGTCACGGTACAGACAAGTAAGTGAACGGGTGTTGCAAGGTTTGAAATGCTTTGTGAATTCTGATGGTTTGAGTGTTGCCGCCTAAACCAGCTTATGGGCTGGCGCAGGTAGAATGAAAGCCACGATTCATTCGCCTTATACCCAAAATGCCGGCGAAGCCTGAAAATGAGCCGGCGCAGACGCCGCTGGTAGCTTATACAGTGCGTTCGGAAATGATAGGGACACCTCTAAAAAATGAGATTTTCAAAAAATTTCTGGGAATGGTGATGAATACTGTTCATCAATGAATTCAGCGTGATAAAAAACCTCTGTTCGCAACTTCCTTGAAACCGTGCCTAATTTCATAAGATTTTTCCTTTACATTTAGAAAATTTCACCGTTCGGAAATGATAGGGACACCTTGCAAAAAATGGAATTTTTCACTTCGAACTAAATTTCCCGTTAGAAGTTCACTACATGAACGCAACACGAGGACACCCAACATCTTTACTCCAATCATGGGCCGTGGTACATCGCTTACTGTTTCCGAACAAGCCCAAATACGTGCCCTCAACGCTGCCGGGCTGAGCCAACGTCTAATTGCCTCCCAGCTCGGACGTTCCCCCAACTGCATCAGCCAGTTCCTACCAGATCCAGACTCCTACGGCTTGGCGAAGAGTCCTGGACGCCCAAGAAAGGTCAGCGGCAGGGATGCACGGAGGATAAGCCGATTCTGCTCAGACAGTAGTCTGTCTCTCAACCAAGTGAGGGCTCAGTTGCCGCTCAATGTGTCGAAGACTACTGTTTGGAGCGTCGTAAACGCAGACGAAAACATCGTCCGCCAAGTGTTGAAGAAGGCTCCATCACTCTCAGAAGCCCACAAAGTAGCTCGACTCCGGTTTGCAAGGAACAACATGGCAACAGACTGGTCAGAGGTATGGGATTCTCTAGAAACCCGATAAAATTTAAAAAGATAAAGGCGACATGTTCCAGGTAATTTTCTCCGACGGAAAGAAGTTTAACCTTGATGGACCTGACGGTGCTCGATGCTACTGGAGAGATCTTCGCAAGGATCCGATGGTATTTAGTCGAAGAAATTTCGGAGGCGGTTCGCTGATGTATTGGGGAGCATTCTGCAGCGAAGGTGTTTTGGAAATCGCCTTCACTTTGTGTCGGATGGATTCGGAGGAGTATCAAGAAACATTGCGTGCGCATCTTCTGCCGTTCTTCATTGGAAATAGGCGTCAACGCTACATTTTCCAGCAAGATAACGCTGCGGTCCATGTCTCCAGATCCACAAAGGCGTGGCTTCAACAAAACCGAGTTCGCGTGATGGAATGGCCCGCGTGTAGTCCTGACTGCAACCCGATAGAGAATATCTGGGGCATAATTGTGCGCCAGATTTACGCGAATAACAAGCAGTATGGGACCGTATACGAGCTAAAGGCCGCTGTACTCGAAGCCTGGAGAAATTTGGATAAAAATGTGATATCCAATTTGATCACTTGTATGCCGAATCGAATTTTTGAATTGATTTCCAACTCTGGAGGTGCGATATCATATTAGATTTCATGTATGTGTTGATCCTTGTTTGATAATTTTTTTTTGATAGTGTCCCTATCATTTCCGAACGACGAATAATGTGATAATTTAAAATAAAATATTACATTATTATGCTATTGTTATACAAACAAGTGAACATAGGTTATTTACCTTGCTGAATTCATTTATGAGCATTACCGAACGCCGCACGCAATTTAAACATAAAGACTGTGGTTTTCAGGGGTGTCCCTATCATTTCCGAACGCACTGTATGTAGAGGGGGAGGAAGGGAAGGGTTGTACTATACAAATCATCTATCTCAATCCCCTTTTTTCAGCCTCGTTCTGCTATGGAACTTTTTTTTCGGCTGGATTCTGGTGAGTAGTATTGGTTCTGCCTCAGAGAGTCTACCACTGTGTCGCCTGCAGGGCTCTTTATAGTATAATATGCGCTACCATACAATCGATCAAGGTGCTTTAGCAAAAATACAAGGTCTACAGAGTCGAAATCGTGTCGCTTTTTGCAGCGACTGGCAAAGCTGAAGAATGCAATATCAATTTTGTTTGGCCAGAAACGCAGCGCGAAACGCTCGCCGCAATGGTGCCGCAACAAGGCTGGAGCTCTGCGACCACTAGCAGTTGCCACTCTGCAGATCTCCAAAGTCGCCATTCAGAAAAGACCAGATTCATACTTCGTAACACCTACAACGCACCATGATCGTACCGAATCTCGATCGATATTGATTGTTAACGTTTCGCCGCTTCTCCCATCACGACAAGTATAAACCCAAACTATAACATCAACCTTGGCTCAGCGACTTAGTGGAAGGTTCTCTAGAACGCAGCCGAATTAGTTTCTGTAATGTTTCATAGAGTAATTTATACTCTACTTTTTCAGTATATCTGGCCATTTGACAGTCCACCGGTGGCTCCATTTTTCGCTTCCTACACACCATTCGACTATGGTTACTACTATAACAACTGGTGTCAATGATAAAAGGCAAGATCCAGTTGGACAAAGCGGACTTTGGATTGTACTTTGTGGACAATTGCTCTACATGAATGTTCGAAAATTTTTGTTATTTTCAAATTTGATGAGCAAGGAAAAAATAACGATTTGGTGTGGAAAGGAGGTACGAGAGACAGGAATTTGTTGCAGAAAACGAGAAACTTATAACAACAGAGAAGAAAAATATCAGAAAAATATGAAAAATCAGAAAAAAAATCCAGTAGTGTCATCATCGTTGTTGGCACGGGTTAAGTTGCGAGGGCAGCAGTAGCAGGACCGTGGCGGTGCGGTAAGACGCCAGGTAGTAAGCAGGTAGGTGGGAGATTATCGTGGCGATTAGTTGATGTTTGACGATCGGATGATCATTTTTGCTCGCCTGCACTGCTACACCTTGGCGCCGCCGACGACATCGACGACACAGCGGGGCGTTTTTGAGGTCAACTGGCTGTCAACAGCAGCAGTTAGTCAGCAGACAGGGTTAGGAGGGGGTTCTGGGGCGGTTAGCATTGTTGCGATGAAGTAGTGCTGACATTGGGCTGCCATACTATTGGAGTCATTCCGACTGTTCAAGATGCCAGTGGCTTCGCTATGTATCCGATTATACTATTCTGCTGAAATAGGGCTGACATTTCGCTGCCATACCATTGGAGTCATTATGACTGTTCCATTTGCCAGTAGCTTTGCTTCGTGCCTCTTCCTACATATGTACGTAATTATACTTTTGTATTGAAATAGTGCTGATATTATGCTGCCACAACCCTGGAATCATGCGGACTGTTTGAGTGGTCAGTGGCACCACTTCATACTTTCACCTTCATTATTGTATTATTCAGCTGAGTTAGTGCTGACATTAGAGTTTCCACTACAGAAATGATATTGCACAGGCGTTATGCTGCAGACAGCAATGTTCCGGCAACACTAACCGCAAGTAGTGCTGAAATTGTGCTGCCATATAATTGGAGTCATTCTGACTGTTCGATTTGTCAATAGCTTTGCTTCCTTCCTTTACCTACGTACCCAACTATTCTATTGTGCTGAAATAGTGCTGAAGTTGTGCTGCCATACCCCTCGAATTATGATGACTGAATGAGTGGTCAGTAGCATCACTTCAAACCTTTACCTATGTACCCAATTTTACTTTTGTGCTGAAGTAGTGCTGATATTATGCTGCCATACCCCTGGAATCATGCTGACTGTTTGCGTTATCAATGGCACCGCTTCATATCTTTACGTACGTAAATGTAATACTGAGCTCAGTTGGTGCTGACATTGAAGTTTTCACTACTAAAATGGTATTGTACTGGCGTTTTGCTGCAAACATTATAGTTCCCACAACTATAACCGCAAGCAGTGCTGACATTGTGCTGCCATACAATTGGAATCATTCTAACTGATCAAGTTGTCAGCAACCCTAGTTACATGCCTCTACCTCTGTACCCAATTATTTTATTGTGTTGAAATGGCGCTGACATTGTGCTGCTGGCATCAGAGCATGTACAGAAGAAGATGTGTGTATAGTTGGAGTGACATGGTGCTGACATCGTGCCGCCACATTATTGATTATGCCAGCTTTTCGAATGATCAGCGGCCTTGCTACACACCTTGATCGAAGCAAATGTATTTTTGGGGTTGATTATAATATTTAGTGCTGACATTGTGCTGCTAACGTTGCAGCTTTTTTACGAAAACTATATTATAGCTTTGATATACTGGTGATATTGTGCTGCTGATCCTAAGGTTCCCACAAAAGAAGGAATAATATTGCGCTAAAATGATGCTGGCAATATTCGAACTGTGCTGATTTTTAAGTGACCAGTAGCATTGCATTACACCTCAACCCACGTATATGTATATTTTTTGGGGTGTGCTGATTTTGTGCTGCTCACATTGGAGTTTTTCCCCCAAAAGAATCTATATTGTTGCTCCAAAGTACTACTGACAATGTTCTGCTCACATAGAGGTTTCCATAGAGGAAGGATTGTTTTGTGCCGAAATAGTGCTGACATCGTGCCGCCGTATCCTTGTTGCCAAGCTGGCTTTTCAATTGTTGAGTAGCACTGATTCACACCTGGACTTACATGAATTGGTCATTGAGCCGAAATAGTGCTGAAGTAGAGCTACTGACATCAAAGTGCGCATTTTAGAAGCTTTATTATCGTGCTGGAAGAGTGCCGGCATTGTGCTGCAGTGTTGTCGTAATCGTACCGACTTTTCAAGTGGCACCGAATAATAACTTAATGTATATGGAAACATTATCGCACTTAAAGGTTATCAATTTAGAAGTTGTTTTGTTACCTTGCTATAGTGCTGACATTGTGCTGCCAAATCATTCAGATCGTGCAGGCATTACTACATTTAACTAGTGCTGACATTCTGCTGGCATACGGTTGGAGTCATGCTCACCTTTCAAGTGGCCAGTGGCACTGCGCGAACCTTTGCCCACGTAATTATATTATTGTGCTGGGATAGTGCTGACACTGTGCTGCTGACAGCTTTGGCTTTTCAATGTTCTTCGCGTTGATGAATCTTTGAGCTGAAATTGAGGAGAGAACCAATCACACATATCACGGCTATTTTCCTAGCGATGTAGCGAACTTGTGGGGACATTGTGCTGACATTGTGGTGATTCGCTAGTCAGTCTTACACACCCAGTTGTCTTATCATATCAACTTATGTCGTCTTGTAGAGATATAGGCAAACTACAGAACAGAAAGCATACCTCAAACACGGAGCAAATTGATTTCCTTTGTTCGCGCTGACATTGTGCTGACATTATGCTGCGAGCTTACCTGAAGGCTGATAAACATGGAGCAGGGCTGAAGCAATCTATCAGTGAAAGAAATCTATAAATTTATTTGTGATGAGATGAGAAAGATCATGTATCGATTGAGCAACGACGATCAATAATGACAAAAAATCGATAATTCTGAAGTCCTAGAAAAACCTATACGAGAAATTATGTACTGGTAACACATGGCAGATGAAAGCTGAAGCGACCTGAATGAAACATGTTCCTAGCGGAATAAGTATAGAAGTGAAATTTTCTCTATCCGAGAAAAATCAATAAAAATCTATAAATTCGTTACACATAGATGATCATGGCAAAAATATAGGTAGGATGATCGAAATAATAAGTGCAGAGTCAAGGAATGTTTTGAAAATAAATGCGCGAATGACGCGTCGTTTATACTTCCGCTGCCGAGCGGCGCGGCGGAAAATGCACTTCGCCGCGTCGCCTAGCGGCGAAACTATAAATGAAGCCTGAAAGAGAATCGTCTAGAGACTACGTCTAGATGTGATGACCCTGGAAATAATGGGAGTTTCATGAATTTCGGAGGCTTCGGGGGTGACTGGGGCTTGAACGGGAGTGTCTGAGGCACTTGATGATGGACCGGGTGGTTGTGATGGAATCCGAGCTGGTAGGGAAGCTTCACCGGCCGGAGAGGCGAGCCTGAAATTAAGAAAATTATAGTGCGCTTCGGAGAAAAAAAAAGAGTTTTCACAATTTGATCTAGTTGAGAGCGGGGGACCCCGTGTAGGAGCGATCTGAGTTAGTTTGCGCTCCAGAAACACAAATTTAGGTGCAGTCGCAACATGATTTCTAATTCAGCAAAGTGTGGCGCACGCGGCAGAAACGTTTGTAGTTGATTATTAGACGCCACACCGCTCTGGACTATAATTTAAGACGCCGCTGCACGTAGATTTTCCCGCAGCCGGAATACGCTATCACAGCCGTGTGCGCGCAATAGTTCCAAAACGCTTACAGACACACGCTCACATCGCTAGCGCCCTAGATGGCATGAAGCCGGGTTTTCACTTCCGTAGCGGAATTACGCGATTGCATGCTTGCAATGCAAATTGTCGGGCGACGACATTTGGATAGATACTCATTGACGCAATGTCATCACGTCGCGCCGCGATGGAAGTGTTAACCTAACCTAATGTCATTTATAATGCCCCATCTCGGCGCTACGCGTTTATGTCCCATCATTGGGTACCTACAACTAATGAGTCGCGCATCGATTCGTATTTATTTGGAGCACTCTAAAATAGGCCCAACTTTTGGGTGCGCGAGAGCGCGCGCGAAAATCTGGGGACCGGCGCTGATCTTGTGGACAAACTTTCGAATCAGCGCAATTTTTAGCCGCTTACGGACGCACATCCATCACCGAGTCGTTGGGTGCACGTCCCAGAACCCTTTATGTTGTGCGCGCTATGTAATGAATGGCGCGGACGCGACGGAGTATGCCACTGGAATTGTACGAGCGCAAGACAAGAGAAAAACCATTCCAATTCCAATAAATAAATAGGCGCGCGGAAGAATGCGTGCTTGAAAACGCGAAAAAACTGCGTAGCGACGAGACTTTATTATGTATGTCTAACGTTCGCGTGCGCAAGTGAAAATCTGGGTAGCCAGGCTGATCTAGGATGGTAGATTTTAGCGCGACAGATTCAGCACGGGTTTACACCGCTTTTCGCGCTTACTCACGCGCGGGAATGCTATGGTATACCAGCCAAAGCATGCACGTGCCAAAACCCTTTACGCGCGCTTCGCATCAATGGGTGCGCACGCGATTGCGCATGCCATTAAAGTTGTACCAGCACGCAGCGGAAAGAATTCTGGTAATATTAATGAATAAGTAGGCGCGCGCTGAATCGCGCGCTTCAAAAACGCCTTTATTCGCGCTAAAGAAGGCTGCAACTGAGCAAATTATTCTATGGCAAATTTTTATTTCACAGCGCTTGTACTCAAACATGTTGCGCAAGCTATTGTAATGGTGTAGGCCAACACTGACATTCTGAGATACAACGTTGGGAACGTGCGCGCACGCAGGGCAAACGCGCATTGAAACACGGAACGAACAACGCTGCTCTCGCGTACATCAGGCGCTCAAAGACCGAAATTGAGGTAAACCAGCGTACGGGCGCGGGTTGAATTTTGGCACGCTCTAAACAGCGCAGGCTTTCAAATGCTTTGATCGCATTCGCGCGCATATGCGTCTCGCTATAGTGCGTGCGCTCGTGATCATTAATTTGCGCGCGTATAGTTCTTATTATGTACGCCAATCCAACGACAAAAGCTTTCAATCAAATCAACCTCAGGCGTCACTCACCGAATTGGTGCGTCCTTTGTCGCGTCCTCATAGGAGGGCAGCGGCGGCAATATATCGCTGCGCATCCGGGCTAAAAGTATATTCAGTTTTCCCAAGAAATTTTTTTCAGCGAGGTGACTCACCAGCAAAGGTATGCAACACATATGGCGGAGGGCCGTCGATTCCGGCAGCAACAAAAGGTGCTATTCGGAGATCTTCCGGCGCGATAACGTCACCGCGTCGCGCCAGACCATAAACCGCAGCTGCGCGAGCCATTTCCTCGCGTCGCGACGCGGTAAATCGTGACTGTACCTTTAAGGAATAGGGGACTATTCGGAAGTTTTCAAATTCTCACGAGAAACGCTACCTGCATTCTATGCTTCATCAGCAGATACATGGAGACCACCAGCACAATGATCATCACCAGACTGAACACGGTGCCGCTGATGTCGCGACTGAACAGTTCACTGTTCTGAATAAAAAAAATTAATGAAATTAACTGAAATTTTTTTCTGCAAGAAAAATCACTACATGTTACACAAAGACAAACAAAAAAATGACAAAAAAAATTCTTGGAAAATTTGACAAAAATGAGTAGGTTTAGAAAACTGTTTGATTTTAGCATAGTACATACTTCGACGCAACGCCAAACGCAGCAAGGAAAAATCAAAGTCATTTTTGGGGGGTTCTTATGTCACGAACGCCTATTACTCAACAGAAAGGTGATTTTTACGCGCCGCATCTGCCGCTGCGATGAAGCATATCCTGGTCGCATTTGCCGCTGCGTCAAGGTATATTGCTGCGATAAAGCAGGTGAGCGTGCGTCTATACTCCTGGAACCACAATATTTTCACCTAATTTTCTTTCTGCAAAAGTTACTTAATATTACAAATAGGCATAGAAAAAATTGGCAATAAAACTCTTGGGAAATTGGAAAAAAGCTGTGGGACACTTTGAGAAATTTTTCGAGGGAGTTCATAAAACCATTCGAGTTTAGCGTAGTATATACTCCGACGCAACGCAAAACGCAGCGAGAAACATCGACATCACTTTTGGAGACTTCTAATATCTCAAGAGCGCCCAGGTGTAATAAAAAGGTGATTTTCCCGCGCTGCGTTTGGCGCTGCGGTGAAACATGTTCCCGACCTGTGATCGAGACATGTTCCCGATCCAAGGACTTTCTTGAGAGTTCAACTGGCTCGAGTGCATAGGTCTCAACGAAAAAGAACGGTTTTCACGCGTTGCGTCGGCCGCTGCGTTGAAGTATGTTGCCAATCGCGTTTGGCGCTGCGCCTAGGTATGTCCCCGATCCAAAGACTCTCTAAAGAATTCAACTGACTCGAGTATCTGGGTCTAAACAGGTAAGTAATAAGTTGATTTTCATGCGCTGCGTCTGCCGCAGCGTCGAAGTATGTTCCTGATCCGAAAACCTTCATCAGAGTTCAAATGATGCGAGCACTAGGGCCTCGACAAGGGAAAAGATTTTGACGCGCTGCGTTTGCCGCTGCATCAAAATTTGTTCCTTGCCGCGTTTGCCGCTGCGTCAGGGTATGCTCCCGACTCACAGTCTCTCTTTAGATTTCAAATGACGCAAACACCTGAAGATTTTCACGCGCTGCGGTTGTCGCTGCGTCAAAGTATGTTCTTTAGCGCGTTTGCCGCTACTTTGAGGTATATAGCTGCACGGGGACTAATTTGAGAGCTGGAATGTCGCGGGCACCTAGGTCACAACAAAAAAAGCGAACTTTCCTCGTTGCGTCTGTCGCTGCGATGAACTGTGAGAAATGTTCTGACCCACCTCTCCGTATCGCTGGAATCGCGATCCATGCTGAGCCGTTCGATTGGCGTCAATCTCGCAGTGATATCCTACATATGTTGGCGGGCAGGTGCATCTAGCATGCATTTCTACTCCTGTAAACCTCGTTTCACTTGGGATGAAATGGTCACGAAAAGGGGCGTGACCGAAGAAAATGACGAACCACCATTCAGGCAGACCATGTCGGTACATTGTTCGCCTTGGTAGAAGGGCAGACAGCTGCAGTAGCTTCGGCCATCGACGCCTGGAAGATAGGGTATTCAGAAAGCCGCTGGCTAGTATGAACAGCACGACTTTCGCGGTTCATCGCTTAGTGTCGCCCACTGTCGCCGAATCTCGAGGACCTTTTCGACAGCTTCCGCAAATAGTTGCTCGAAAGTCTAGAAGTATTCTGAGGAGATTTTTTAACGCTTACTGTGGCCTACTACCGCTGAGTCGCGCGCTGTCGCCCAAGATAGCCAATCTCGCTTATGGTCAAGCGCTTATGCTAAGCATCGCCGAGTTGCCTTACCTTACGCTAAGTCCCTCTTTTCGCATCGCGCTGCCTTCTGCTGGATAACACTCGCCCTTGCGGTGTATATACTTCTGTCGCACAATGTCGTATATTTTCGCCAAAAAATTTATGCCGCCTAATCGCTCTCTCTCGCTCATTACCGGCCACTTTTGATGAGAGTCACTTGATACTGCATGAAACGATAAACGGCGACACTCGGCGATAGGAGCGAAGCTAAGCGACAAAACGGCCGCGCATAGATTAGAGGCTGGAGGTAGAGGTGGTAGCACTTGACAGCAGCGAGGGGCTCCGAGAAACTTCTAAGCGGTAGTATGTCTAGGTGCGCGGTAGTGATTAGTATGCCTAACATAGTAAACTAGACTATGTCAAGCGATAATGGGCGATAAGAAGCGAAAAATAAGACTTTCTCAGCAACAGCGGGTGATATCTAGCGAAAGCGGGCGGTAGAGGGCGACATTCTTTAATGGCAAGCTGCAATAAGCGAGACTAAGCGACGTTAGGCGGAACTATGCTGAAGCGCAGAAAACTGCGCTACTCTGGATAGGCGCCATTGAGCGATAAGGGGCTACAATCAGCGGAAATGAGGGGAGCCATGGCCTCAAGAGGTGATAGGCGATAAAGGGTGACCTGGGCGTGACGCATTTCGGAAGAGCGTGCAAGGGCGAGCGGTAGTAGGCTACAAACTCTGAGAACATGGCGAAGTGAGCGACAAAGGGCGACATGAATCAGCAAGTATGGAGCGCTAGAAAGCGGTACCGAGCAAAAGGTAGCGATGACAGGCTTCAGTTGGAAATAAAAGATGATTTTGAGCAATAGTTAGCTATCTCGAACGGGGGTATGTATGCTAAATGGGACAAGAAAAGCAACTCATGAGGGTAGTTTGGTTAACTGAGGCATCGTTTATACTTCCTTCGCCTCGCGGCGCGACGAACTGCAGCCGCACAATAACGATCGCGTCGAGCCGTGTGGTCAATTTTAAGCAACCGCACTGGGCCGCATCGCCTGGCGACCGGAGTGCCAACTATTTTCAACGTGCTTTCGCTAAATGTCGCCCACTATCGCTCTATATCGCATGCCATTATTGAATGTCAACTCTCACGTATTGTCGCTGAAAGTCGCTCACACTGGCAATGTATCGCTCGCTGTTTCTGTTTAGGCAGTAGATGTCGCTTATTGCCGCTCACTGTCGCGAGTCAAAGCAGATTCACTCTTGTTACCTATACTACTCTGATCTAATACATACCTTTCAGGATCTGGCCTTGATCGCAGACCTTGTCGCAGAACTCGCCAAAGTATGGTTCCGCGCACGCGCAGTGCATGCCAAGCGACTGTGATCGATAGCCACCATTCTGGCACGGTGCCAATTTTCGACAGTGCCTGTCCAGAACATCCTTGGTTCCTGAAATATGGAAATATATCAAAAAATCATTGAGTGTCCGGACGTTGTTCATACTTCATTCGCTTCGACAACGGAGCGACGATGTGGTAGATCTTCTAAACCAGTAAAAAACTTTGCTCACCTGGACACTTGCACTGAACGCCATACCCGCTAAAACTGAAATTGAACAGAGCGGAGGCAGAGAGCAGGAACGTGCCCTAGATTGGATTTTGCTTCCGTCTGGTGGTAAAAAATCAAACAATTTTCTAAATTTCAAACCTCACCTCAAAGACCCGGCAGTGATCGTCGGCGCCATCTGGCGCACGCTCGTCGACAGCATAGTCGGACGCCTTCTGGGTCCAGTTTGCGATCATCTCAAAGCAGACTTTTGCCTTCTCGATAGTAAAAAAGCGTGAGAAAAATCAACCTCAGGGTTCTCCGCAGTCGGCTCTCCACCCCTGCAGCAGGTGACCTTGTAGGTCCGAGGGAGCCACAGCGGACCAATAAAGTCGACGCCATGTTGTGGTGGCGAACTCCTCGCTAGAGGCGACAGATCTGGAATATGTGAAATTAGAAAATTATTTTTTGGGTTGTGGACCCAGTGCACGAAAAAGGAGGAGACGCGGACCAGTTGGCAACGTCGCTAGCGCACTTATTCCCGTGCCCTGAAGGGATCAAAAACGTGAACGCAGACGACATCAGTCGCGCGAGTTTCTCCTAAGCCTCCAAAATCGTCCGCGTATCCTCATTTTCCGTGTACTGGGTCCACACACACAACTATATGAACCGCTATGCACTGGGATAAAGAGACTTGAACCTACTTTTTTCAGCGATCGCTCCATTACGGAAATGATCTAAGTAGACGAGTATAAATACGAATAATCGCATAATAGTACTATTGTAGACGTCATACGTGATTCATATAAAATTATCTGAAAATGAAAAGTTAAATGTGATATCTCAAAAATCGATACACATGTGCCACGAGTGCTTTTCTAAATTGGAAACTTAGAAATAGTCAAGCTAATTTGCATCATGTGAAAATATAAAAATATGCAACAAGATCAGAAATTGAGTACTGATTTTCTAAAAAAAAACAATACTTGAGCTTCTTCTTCGACAATCATGAGTGTGCCGGAGGAAGGAAAGAGGATCAAAGCTAACTAATTTGGTGCAGGAACAAGGAAGGACTATAAAAGAAAAATTTGGCCATTTCAAAGATTCACAATGAAATTAATATCACAGCCATAAAAAATTTGGTAAGGAAAAAATGCATAAAAACTCGAATTTACCTGATTCTACAGAAAAGGGGTAAAAATTCCCTGTTCACTACTCAACACAACATGACGTTACATAACAGCATTTTTAATTAATTCTTTTCATTTTTTTTTGTTTTCTTTGCCCATAGAATATTTTTCTTCTCGATGTTCAACAAGTTCTTTATCGGAGCGTTCTACTGAACGTCATACATAAATAAATAAACATAACACGACATGACATGACATAACATAACATAGCATAATATAATATAACATAACATAAAATAACATAACATAACATAACATAACATAACATAACATAACATAACATAACATAACATAACATAACATAACATAACACAACATAACATAACATAACATACCATAACATAACATAACATAACATAACATAACATAACATAACATAACATAACATAACATAAAATAACATAACATAACATAACATAACACAACATAACATAACATAACATAACATAACATAACATAACATAACCTAACATAACATAACATAACATAACAAAAAAATATCATAATAGAAAGTCAAATACGATGTCGCAAAATAGCATGCTAACTTGACGTGACAAAATATAACGTAACACAAAACGGAACCACATGACGTGAGAAGACACGACATGGCATAACATCACATGAAGATTCATATACAAAGTGTTTTATGACGCGAATAGTCTATAAATATGGAGGTTATGGTTGATAAGGGTCACAGGAGTGGAACAAAGATCTGCAAGGTGTCTAGTCGATGTCTTTAACATAACATAATACGTTACGCGTTATGCATTGTCTTCGCTAATGACGAAATTTTGACTGGTTTTACACAGACCTGAATTTCCACTTCAGTTATGTTGTGTTATGTTGTGTTATGTTATGTCATGTCATGTCATGTCATGTCATGTCATGTCATGTCATGTCATGTCATATCATGTCATGTCATGTCATGCCATGTCATGTCATGGCATGTTATGTCTTGTCATGTCATGTCATGCCATGTCATGTCATGTTATGTTATGTTATGTTATGTTATGTTATGTTCTGTTTTGTTATGTAATGTCATGTCATTTCATGTCATGTATGTTATGCTATGTTGTGTTATGTTATGTTATGTTATGTTATGTTATGTTATGTTATGTTATGTTATGTTATGTTATGTTATGTTATGTTATGTTATGTCATCTCATCCCATGTCATGTTATGTTATGTTATGTCATGTCATGTTATGTTATGTCATTTCATGTTATGCTATGTTAAGTTATGTCGTTATGTTATGTTATGTTATGTTATGTTATGTTATGTTATGTTATGTTATGTTATGTTATGTTATGTTATGTTATGTTATGTTATGTTATGTTATGTTATGTTATGTTATGTTATGTCACGGTACATTACTTCGCGAAACGTTACGTTTTATGTTACGTTATGTTAAGTTACGTTAAATCATGTTATGTTACGTTACATGTCATGTTACCTTATCCTACGCAACTTTATGCAATGTTATGTTATGTTTTTCAAAAACAAAGTTGTCGAGCGAGTTCGGAACAACATTCGAGAAAACATGAATGATGTGTATGTTTACGAAGCGCAATTCACGCACAATAATAGCATTGAAGCGGCCACCGCGGCAATCGTCGGAATAGAACCGAAACGGCAGTTGACGGACGCGATCAAGCATAAAACATCAATGGGGCAAGTGAAACTGCAATCACTTTAAACACATTTCAACTGTGTATAATCGATTACTGGAGTGTTTTAGAAACAATGGAGAGAATGCGACAGTTGTCCATAGACTAATTGAGAACGAGGTAAAAACTTTGCTCCACCTTCACGCTACAGTGTTCCTTAAAGGCAGCAGACACGCTCAAAAATGATATCAATTTTATGGATTAAACTGAAGGTCTGAAGCTATTAGTATTCAGAAATAACGAAAAAGACGAAAACAATTCGACGGAAATCAAGATATAACGGTACGCTCTATATTGGCCCAGAAATGGACGAGTTGTACGGCACTGGCTGAAATAGCGGAGCTAGCAACAAATTTGTTGGGATAGCGACGCTGATGTACTCGTACGACCCTTTCTGGAAAGTTTACGCCGTTAGAACCCTAAAAAGTAATCTAGAGTGTCCGCAATCGAGCACTGAATACCTGTATGGAGGGGCGGAGCCCGTATCGATGGGCGGAGCAAGGATGATTTCGTGACTGACTACGGCTCAAATACGGTCATTTGGACTCGTTTTTAACGCTTGCAACTTCGTGAGGGCTCTTCTAGGGCCTGCACGACCCCACTAATGTAGTTATCTCAACAACTTTTTTGAGCGTGTCTGCTGCCTTTAATATGGGCATAGGAGGGACTCGGGGTGTGATATAAGTACTTCAAAAATCGTTTTTCAGGATGGAGATCGCCACAAATGCGCTTCCAAAAGGGAAAATATATCATTTATTAGCAAAGTTACTTTGAAGGTAACAAGAACAAATTTTTTGTGTCGTACAATGTGGTAGAGCTTCCACCTGAAAAAAATAAATTTTTATATTAAAAAAATGCGTATTCGATCCCTCCAATGCGTTGAAAAATGTTTTGAAAAATAGAAAAACGATATGTTTGACATACATGCCACCTAAGGAAACAGAAAAAACAGTGAGCTGACATTCAAAAATAGGTGAAATCGATTGTTGACAGTCTTAAAAAACCATTAAATTGGAAAATGGTATACTAATTAGTGGGGCAACCAGCTAGCAATAAGAAGCGTCAATTTGGCAGATGAACGCTTTTCCACTGAATATGCGAGATGGCGGAAGGAAAAACAATGCGGCAAAACAATTGATGGCCGCGAGCCGGCCAGCTCAGCCAGCCAGCTGTCGCAAACACAAGGATTATAGGGTACAGAAGAATATGCGGCTATAAAGGAGGAATAAGGAGTTCGGAGGAATGTGCTCAAAACCAGAAAAAAGAAAAAAAGGAAAAATGATAGTAAACCGAGAAAATGAAAAAAATTGTGGTTCGTATACATAATACATATATATGACACGAACCTTTTTCTTGAAAGGAATACGGAAAAAAAGATAGTTTTCGAATAGTGATGATGAAAGTTAGCTCAAGCTTTCACCCTACACTGGTTAGATGACATGACGGCCGAAGGGCACCGAAGCTGACAACAGCGATGTCACGCCCCCCCCCCACAACGTGGAGAAGAAGAAGAAGCTTGAGCGAGTTCTTACTCACACACACACGGTTGGCATACCGGTTCTTTCGGCGATAACACGTCGGTCGGTTACACTTTTCAGCAACAGACATTCATTAACAACAGCGATTGAAGCCAGTCGATTCACATAACATAACATAACATAACATAACATAACATAACATAACATAACAAAACATAACATAACATAACATAACATAACATACCATAACATAACATAACATAACATAACATAACATAACATAACATAACGTAACATAACATAACGTAACATAACATAAGATAACAGAACATACTATAACATAACATAACATAACATAACATAACATAACATAACATAACATAACATAATATAACATAACATAACATAACATAACATAACATAACATAACATAACATAACATAACATAACATAACATAACATAACATAACATAACATAACATAACATAACATAACATAACATAACATAACATAACATAACATAACATAACATAACATAACATAACATAACATAACATAACATAACATAACATAACATAACATAACATAACATAACATAACATAACATAACATAACATAACATAACATAACATGACATAACATAACATAACATAACATAACAAAACATAACATAACATGAGATAACATAACATAACATAACATAACATAACATAACATAACATAACATAACATAACGTGACATGACATAACATAACATAATATTACATAACATAAACTAATCTAACATAACATAACACTACATAACATAAAATATCATGCAAAACATAACCGGTTGAAACAACTCACATGAAACTGAAAGAGGCTCTCAATAGCGTCATCTTCAGTGAAGCAGATAAGCCTCTTCGCGTAATCCACAAAGATCACACTATTGATAAACCTGTTCTCATCAGGTTGGTGGACAAACTAGTTCCTAAGAACGCTTACCCTAGGTTAATTAGTGCATCACCGCTATACATCTCAATCTGAAGAATATATATTCGAGTCAGAGAACTTGGAGTTTGCAAGACTGTTATGCTGTGTCATGTTAGGTTACGTTATGCTATGTTATGTTATAATGCGTTATGTTATTCATATTTTACCGTTAAGCTATGTCCCGCTACAAAAGCAATCAACGAAAATGAACATAAAACTATAACTTTTGGGTGAAAACTGAATTTATGCCTCATAAACAACTCATATTTTTCTCTTTAGCCACTACTACTATCACTAGTATCCACTTGATGTTAGAAGCAAAACGGCTGCCTCAGCACACGTATAGCATCCACAGTTAGACTTCGGAAGACCGTCGTGTAATCTCTTCATAGGTCGACCGCTGGCGGGATCGAACCAGTGAGCCTCCTCGCGACAACAGCGCGCACTAGCCACTCGGCCACCAGACTCAAATGCTTTGGCGCGCGATGTTGCCCAAGTATTGCTGGTGGATGGATATATTCATAAAGATAGAATGAAATTCAAAATGTGTTTTCACAGTTTGAAAATCAGCCCAAGCTGAAAACAGGGCCTAAATGTATTTTAACAGCAGCGAAGGCTAATTTTGTCTCTATTCTTGAAGCAATGTTGACAGAACTCTTCCTTTTCTTTCTGAAGCATTTCATTAGTGCCTACGTCATTCCAGTGTCATTATAAGAGTACAGTTTACTAAATATGGCCTCAACTTACTTAGAAGAAATGAGGGGGAATATGTACCAAATATAGTCTCTGGCGAAAATTTTAGTAAAAAACGAGTAATAACCTGGACGATTTGCAAAACGTGCATTTTGTTTCGCAGTTGGTAAACCGTTGAGGTAAGACAATGTGAAAATGATTTGCATTAACTTCGAAAGAAGTCCAGATGAAGTTATTTGTTGCTTAAGTCAGCTAGATTTTCTATGCGTATTTTCAAGCTCTCCATAAGGGATTTCATCACAGAGGAAGACTTCAGAAGGTTTCATGGGCATTACACTAATTTGTGCATTTTTCGCTTGTGTGTGAAATCGCCAGCACTTAGATTCATTATATAGCGACCAGAAATACCAGTCTACATGTCATGTACATAGCAGTCCAAAGCCTACGAGAAAGTTCGGCAGAATTTGATTGTAGAATCAAGCGTAGATGTGCAGCTTTTCGAAAAAAAATAATAAAAAGAACGTAAGCCTAACCGATACAAAACAAACTTTGTAAAATAGAGGCCACCTTAAAAATCGTTAAAAAACCATTAGAACAAAGATTCATATGAATAAAAAAATTTAAATCGAATAAAAACAAAAGAATTTTGAATTTGTTAAAACATTACTAAAATTGTATGAGAGTCACATCAGTAAAAGGTGGACATAATAATATAAAATTATTGTGAAGGATGTGCGACAAAAGAGCAAAATATTGGAGAAATCCATACACTAGAATTTTCGGTCTGCAATATCGCGTTGTTCCCAATCCACACAACAAGCTGATGGTTGCTAGGGCAAGAAAATAAGGTAAAAAATCAATCGATTGTTATTCACTGTATAGGTAGTCAGCTCTTGAGATTCTCTCCCAAAGTCGTGTGACAAGGGAACTAGTTTTAGTCAGCCTGGACAATAAAATGTACTTTTCTAGAACCATTTTGAACTCAGATATCGATTATGCTCTTCGCAGTTGCCTAAAACCACTCTAAAAAGTTATAGGAGTTTTTCAATG
This sequence comes from Aplectana chamaeleonis, assembly GCA_029168955.1. NCBI lineage: Eukaryota > Metazoa > Nematoda > Chromadorea > Rhabditida > Cosmocercidae > Aplectana > Aplectana chamaeleonis. Next base: position 2,229,365 of record JAPDOI010000007.1, on the reverse strand, counting down.
CCTCGCGGCAAGTTTCGGCAATATAAGGGATTTTAGTGATGTTTTAAAACGATTTTTTATGGATTTTGCTCACACCTTGTATCGAAGTGTAATCTAGCAAATCTGAAAAAAAATGTTGCAATTCTTAGGTTTACTTTAGGCTACGGAAGGTGCCATACCATTAACGGACAGACACTACAGTACCGAGCATATTTTTTGCAAAAAAAGCGTTTTGCGGCGTTTTTTGCGCTCACAAAGCGCCGCATCGCTATATCTCACTTCAAAACTGACGAAATGAGTTTTTCAGGTAGTTTTCGTGTTCCTCTCAGTGAGGCGAATGTAATGGTATGTGTAGAAAGTCTTTTCGACTCCGGCATCCTATTGAAAAATGTGTATTTCCTTCTGAAATTCAGATTGACCGTAGGTCAAAACATGAGAAATTTCTGCTGTCATGACCGTCTGATCAGTTCATAACGAGGGATTTTGTGGTGCAAATATGCATTTTTTGATGCACTTGTAGAGTTGAATATTTTATTTTGTACACTACCGTATAGGACTGAATGAAAGCAATCCAGAAATGACTTCAGAATGGGAATTGGACCACTTTGAAGCACGTTATGGCGATGCGGCACTTTGTGAGCGCAAAAAACGCCGCAAAACGCTTTATTTGCAAAAAATCTGCGCGGTACTGTATGTACCTTATTAATTCGAAAATAGAAAAATGAACATCAAATCCAGGTTCATCATTCCGAATAACCCCCGCATATGAATTTTGAGTCAAATCTGAGACTTTTACAAAACTACCGTATACCCACCGTAATCTACCGAAATCTGTCGAAATTCAATAAACAGACCTTACATTCGTGCTGAAGACTCAAAATATTTTCCAGAGAAAGATTTTGAGCCGCATCTACTGTAGCACTTCGGAAATCGTCAAAAGCTGCGGCTGGGGCGGCTGTTTAAATCTCACCAGCTGCTGGCTGATGATTACGAGTCAGCCGCTGGTGAGATTTAAACCGCCGCCTCAGCCGCGGTTTGAATTTAAATGTCTTTTCTTGAGGAAATAAGCCACGGACATATGTATACATTAGGTATTTAAATCAGAGAAGAAGCGTCTATAACTTTTTTCAGAGTGTTTCTAGGCAGCTAAGAAAGGCATATTAGGACTCTAAGTAAGTCTAGAAAAGGGTTCTGGAAAACTTTACTTCTTTTGAAATGACCAGGCTGACTAATAGTGGCTTTCTTGTACTGTGCTTCTCTGGGCCAAATATCGGTCCGCAATTGCGTCTCGACACGCTGTGCGGCCGCACGCGCTCGGGTCAGTTAAGTTTCCAGTGCCAAAGCCAACTTGATGGGCCTTTTTTATACAATTGTCTCCTATGTGTTATAGTTTCCAGATTCCAAATCCCTCCTGGAGTCAACAGATGGACGGCTGCGGCGCTGGATGCTCCTCCGACTCGGGAGCGTGCGGCCGCAAGGCGTATCGATACGCAATTGCGGATAGGAATTCAGCCCAGAGAAGCACAGTAAGTCCGTATTTAATGCACACGAAGACCGTCTACCGTAACCAGAAACTCACTAGAAGTTGCTTGAAAGCTCACCGAGAGATGACACGTTAGGGGATTTTGTGTTTTTTGTCTAATTCACCAATTTTCTGCGAGAAAAATCTGCACTTCCATTATCGCTTCTAAATGCTTTCAGCCTAATTCGCGCTCCAAACCACTTTAGTTGTGTGGAACATTGAGGTCACATCTAGAAAAAAAAGCTCTCCATTAATGGTCAAGCGAATAATGGGTCCTCACACTTTTTTTGAAGTCTGAAAACTCATATTTTCCTCTAGATCTTTGATACACTGGCCCCAGGTACCTGTTTCTCCCTGATTCAATTGGATGGAGGTTACTGATGCCATCGGACGCGCAATCTGCAAAAAGGGGTAAAACCGGAATCGCTGACTCTAATGAACATCTCTGATGTTGATGATGACGATAATGATGATGACAACTAGTGCGTGTCCACCCGCAGGGGAGGGGGTGCCTGAGTGTGTGTGTGTGTGTTTTTCTGTTTGCTATTTGCCATTCATTTAGAATGTGGGGTGACGCCCGCGGCACCGCTCTACCACACACACATATTGATCATCACATATAGTAGGTACCTGCCCCAATGGCGCCGGAGCAAAAACAAACTGGGCAAGAAAAATGGCGCAATTATCAGGCTATAGCCGAGAATTTCGCGCTGGTAAACACTGAAGAGAAAACTGGTTATGGCCTACTTTCCTTCCCTTACCTTTAGTCCTGGATTCGCCCATAAGTAGCTTTTGCCCAGGGCCCACAAGGTGTCCCATAGAAGGTCCACATTGTCTCATAAAGTTGCTAGCCCAGCACGTTTACAGAACATAGAAAAGAATTTTTGGAAAGGGTGGAGTTGATAAATCTCCTACGAAACCCTGTAGCGCTATTCATACCTCTCAAAGCCTCCATAATTTCTACGCGCGTGACGCGCTCCGCGTAGACTATGAATAGCGCAGCGTCGATGCTATGGCGGGGCGGATTAAACTGTGTCTTAGCCTTGCCGAGCAAGAAAAATCTGCAAAGTCTGTCGGAATGAGACTGTCCGCCCACGCGGTCGGCGTGCGTGTTGAGCGAACTTAGCGAAAGCACTTTTCTGACGAGCCTCACCATGACCGCAACCAACCGACTGAGATATTATTCACCATGCGCCTTATATTCCAACTAATCGACTTACAGAAGCGAAAAATGCCTCCGCGGCGTTCGCCTGACACGCACGCCGACCGCGTGGGCGGACAGTCTTATTCGGACAGACTTTACTTGGGTCACTATCATGGTAGACGAAGATATTGGTGGAATTAGCTATTATTTAACGGAATGAAATTTATGATGGGTTGATAGTGAAAGTGATGAAAAATGTAGCGCTAAGAAAACCATACTGCAACGCCACGCCCGCATGTCAAACGCGTGACGCGCTGGCGTTAAGGAGTACAAACAGCGCCTTACTACGACAACTTTATTTTGAAAAAAAACTCCTAAGGCGCTATTCATACTACTCAACGCCAGCGCGGCACGCGCGTGCCGCGCTGGCGTGGCGTTTGTGTATGAACGGCTTGACGCCCCGTCCGCGCGGCACGCGCGTCAGCTCCGCCCGCTCCACCATGGCGTCGCCGCTGCAGTATTCATACTGCCACCCGAAACGCCTTGGCGTTTTCATCCACTGATATTATTTATCGATCGTCTAATTCATTCCAGCTTCACCGCTCCGCAATGGCGTCGCCGCTGGACTATTCATAGTTTCCGCAAGCGCGGCACGCGCGTCACGCGCGTAGAAAGTATTCATACACACGCGCAATGCCAGCGCGGCACGCGCGTGCCGCGCTGGCGTTGAGTAGTATGAATAGCGCCTAAGGAAACAAAGCATCACGAGGCTTCTTATGAGAACCTCAACTCAATCCGGCTATGAACAGGCAAAAGAAAGCTTTGTAATACACAGTGAGCAACCGGAATGAAAAATTTCTGCGTTTAAGCCTAAAAAACTCAAATCTTCGCAGTTGTGTTCCGCGAAACCGCTGTCGTCTGCGCTTATGTCGAGCCAAAGGCGAGGCGTCCCGGGCGGAACGGGGTGTGTCTCGGACAAACCAAATTTTTACGAAACTGCTAATGAACCATGTTGTGGGATAAACGGCAGACGTTACGGGGCAATAGGTAATCGGTGGTCCTGCGGAACAAAAGCGATACGAGTGTGCGAGGAGTGAAAAAAAACTCGAATAGAGGCAAGGCAGCCAAACAGGATGTGGGTGGACATCGAATAGAACAATTGATGCCTCAAAATAGGATGTGAACAGACTGATAACATGCAGTTGTTTCGGCGCGATATGCAGCTTTTTCGCGGCGACAGAGAAATGTTTCGCGGCATACACGTCTAGTTCGTTTTGAATGTCAGCAATTGGATAGGAAAGCCAACAAACGTTGAGTAAAAATCTTGAATAGTATTTCTAACCAAACTTTAGTTGTCATTTTGTGCAAAACTTTCTGCAAAACACATTATGCCCGATGCTTTGTTCAGCTCAAATTTTGTACAACAATAGCCTTATGAAGCCACCACAAAATCCGCATAATCTCCTGTGATCTTTACATACAACTCACGCGATTATCGGCCCCGAGCCGCCTGACAGTTCGGCTCGTTTTTCCAATCTGCGAGTCGGCTCCTGTTGCTGTCCGGGCCACTGCTGTTGCTTTCCGGGCCACTGATGTTGCTGTCCGGGCTATTCCGGTTGGCCCGAACAGCAACAGCAGCAGCCAGGAGATTGGGAGAACGAGCTGAACTGTCAGGCGGCTACGATTCCTATTCGGTGCGGCTCAGGGCCGAGAACCGCCTGAGAATGTTGCTGAGCAACACGCGAGCAAAAGCCAGAGTAGTGATTAACAAATTCACCATAGCGTGACCCATGAGAGTTCACTACACACACTATAAAGAGCTCAATATGAGCATCAGGGTTAGGCTCACGCTGTGATGATCACAGAGGGAGGGAGCACAGCCTCCGGTAGCAGATAGGATGGGGGGGAGTGTCACAGGCTGTTTGCAGGCGGCCAAAAAAAGTAGTTGGTACTCAGCCATTCGAATTTTTTAAAACTACAATTTATTCACTAAACCATGCACATTTGCTGAATTTTCCATTCATCTGAAGGTCAAACTCACGACCCATCTGGGGGGGGGCCGCATGACATTTTGAGCTGAGGAGAGGGGGTCGCATGCCCCCATGAATCGATCACAGCGTCATGCCTTACTTGGTGAGCATCAAAAGGGACAAGGTTCGGGGGAATTATAGAGAACTCTGTATTTCGCAGTTCAAAAGATGCGAGCGCGTCCTTCTTGTCCGAACACCTTTATTAGTGGTTATCTTCCTCAGCGACCGCAACTCATCGTTGGTCGGAACCGAAAGCTCTTTAGAAATGCCCCAGACTTTAGCTTGCTTAATTCTTACAATGTATCCTATAGAAGCAGAGAGTAACACAGGCAATTATCGGTCCCGAGCCACCTGACAGTTCGGCTCGTTTTTCCAATCTGCGAGTCGGCTCCTGTTGCTATCCGGGCCACTGCTGTTGCTTTCCGGGCCACTGCTGTTGCTGTCCGGGATATTCCGGTTGGCCCGAACAGCAACAGCAGTAGCCCGGAGATTGGGAGAACGAGCCGAACTGTCAGGCGGCTCCGAATCCCATTCGGTGCCGCTCGGGGCCGAGAATCGCCTGAGAAGCTGCAAAATCTGCCCTAAAAACGTTGAATGTTTCAAATTATAAAACTTTCTCGGAACCCTCAAAATATCATCTGTTTTCTGCAAAAACCAGCATTCTAGCACCGTATTTCACGTACTTTTTAGTAGTCAAAATGTGCATTTCATTTACAGTAGTGAACTTTAGAAGAGAAAACTCAATATTTCAGTCAGGAGAGAGTGCGCACATGAGGACTACAAAGCGTAGCAGGGCGTAAAATTGCAGTGCGACTGAGAATTTTCAAGCGATCTATGAGGTGGGCGGGGTCCTTGTTGCCAGCCCATGTGACAACCACATTGAGGGGAGAGTTCTCCATTGGAAACAATGTCATCTGGGGTTCAGAAATCAGATGGAACTTCGACTGAGAGGTTTAGAACGAAATTTGACTGTGTAAGTCTCGACATATTGGCCATGGACAACTGTCACGGAATTTATGCCGCACCAAACCAAGAAATCTAACCAGATTCTGTCGTTGCCATATGATACTAAAACAGAAAAAACACATTTTTCTTATCCTTTTCTCCGATATTCTATATCCAGGGCAGCCCACCTCACTTTCCAAAAGTATTTGAAGACGAATTCACCACGAAAGGTGCTGAAACCCAGTTAAAAACCTATCAGGAAACTCCATTGGAACTACTTGGAGAAAAAAATTGCAAAGACCAGCCCCAACAAGGAAGTAATGTTAAGAGATTGTTTTGAACAGGGAGTCTGCCTTATTGACAGACGTAATTACGTACATACCTTGGGGAAAGAAGGCTATAAGTACTGTGTGGAAGTGGGAACGTAGACAAACAAGAAGGGCAGATAGATTCTCCCAGCGGGTTTTAATCGCACCACTTCCTGATTCTTCCAGTTTACTCTACGAATCTCACCACAATTTTCTATTTTTCCGAGTACATAACATGACATAACATAACATAACATAACATAACATAACATAACATAACATAACATAACATAACATAACATAACATAACATAACATAACATAACATAACATAACATAACATAACATAACATAACATAACATAACATAACATAACATAACATAACATAACATAACATAACATAACATAGCATAACATAACATAACATAACAAAATATAACATAACATAACATAACATAACATAACATAACATAACATAACATAACATAACATAACATAACATAACATAACATCACATAACATAACATAGACTAATCTAACATAACATAACATAACACAACACAACATAACATAAAATAACATAGCATAACATTACATAACATGGCATAACATGACATGACATGACATAACATAACTGGACATGTCATTGCATAGTGTGGCACTATAGAACGTCGGGGAAATTATGCTCGTTCTTTGCTTGCACTTTTTGCAGCCAGAAAATATCAATCTAATACAGTTTTTTCAACATTTCAAATCAAGCTAATGGTGTGCTACTAAAAAGTGTATTGGCTTGATGTTCTATGGCCAGTAAAAGTGACAAAGAACTAGACAAGTCACGTTGTTCCACTTCGCCTAACATGGGGTAATGTGAGGCGCATGTTATACTATGTCACGTTACGACAGGTTTTACCATTCTATGTTATGTCATGTTACGTTATGTTGTGTTATGTTATGTTATGATTGTTATGTTATGTTATGTTATGTTATGTTATGTTATGTTATGTTATGTTACGTTATGTTATGTTATGTTATGTTATGATATGTTATGTTATGTCATGTTATGTTATGTTATGTTATGTTATGTTATGTTATGTTATGTTATGTTATGTTATGTTATGTTATGTTATGTTATGTTATGTTATGTTATGTTATGTTATATTTATGTTATGTTATGTTATGTTATGTTTATGTTATGTTATGTTGTATGTTATGTTATGTTATGTTATGTTATGTTATGTTATGTTATGTTATGTTATGTTATGTTATGTTATGTTATGTTATGTTATGTTATGTTATGTTATGTTATGTTATGTTATGTTATGTTATGTTATGTTATGTTATGTTATGTTATTATGTTATGTTATGTTATGTTATATTTATGTTATGTTATGTTATGTTATGTTATGTTATGTTATGTTTATGTTATGTTATGTTATGTTATGTTATGTTATGTTATGTTATGTTATGTTATGTTATATTTATGTTATGTTATGTTATTTTATGTTATGTTATGTTATGGTTAGATCCGCGGCCTGTTTCCTCAAGAAAAAACGTGTAAACTCAAATCGCGGCTGGCGGGGCGGGTTAAATCTCAATCTCTGAGAATTAAACCGCCGCGCCAGCCGCGGTGTGAATTTAAACGTTTTTCTTGAGGAGACAGGCCATGGGCCTAACTATATGTTATGTTATTTTATAGTATGTAATGTTATGTTATTTTATGTAATGTTATGTTTTGTTATGTTATGTTATGTTATGTTATGTTATGTTATGTTATGTTATGTTATGTTATGTTATGTTATGTTATGTTATGTTATGTTATGTTATGTTATGTTATGTTATGTTATGTTATGTTATGTTATGTTATGTTATGTTATGTTATGTTATGTTATGTTATGTTATGTTATGTTATGTTACGTTATATTATCTTACGTTGTGTTATGTTACGTTATGTTATGATCATCTAGTCAGGCTGTGTTGTGTAAGTTTGATGCCATAAACCGGACTCTCTGCTTCAAAAAAGTGTTAGTGAGGAGCCTTCGGGGTGAGGAGTATGTGCGCGCTGTTTCGTTTCTTCACAAAACGAAAGAGTGTCTGGACCAGTTTCATCTAAGCACCCTGCGGCGCACACAGCTGTTGGAAAGCTCAAATCACCCCACGAAAAACACTTGATAGCTGGTTATAGCCTGTGAATGCTTGCTTCAAAACTGAATCGTTCGCTGGCCATGATTGATGAGACCGTCTGAAAACAGTGTGTCGTGATTCATTATCATTAGAGGAAAACCGTTAGCTACGTGCAGATGGGGAGTCTGAATAGCTGCTCTGACAAAGTCATCAGGTTTGACAACTTTTTTACAATTGAAGAGGATGAAAGAAGAAAGCGGTAGATACATGCTTTGACTAGAAAAAAGAATCCGAGCAACAAAAACGACAAAATACAACCTTCAGAAGGCATACCTTCTATTTCAGAGTCGAATGCACTCTGTTCTTTTGCTCGCGCGTGCGGAGCGACATTAGAGACAGCAAGAGAGCTTGGAGAGGAGGAGACGGCAGCGTACGCGCGCGCAAGCACGCAATCTTTACAAGTAAATCCAATATCCATTACCTTCTCAGGTTTAGTCAGACGAGGTGCGGTAAAAAGAAAGAAGATGTCAACAAGTCGCTGGATGTAGGTCTTACAATCCGGCAAGGTGGTGGGGCGATTACGGACTTTTACTAACCAAGAGGCCGTATTCAACTGAACATAGTATACCAGTTAATGTACTTCCAATGACGCTTCCGGTACGGTACGCCATGAAAATCGTAGGACAACTGCCACCTACGGACACACTGTGCTTATGCACATCAAAAGGAACAGTTGTCAGAGAAAATTGCGGCGGAAATATACATGCCGCGGCACTGTGTACTACGACGCTGCGGGATCTACCCGGTTGGAAACTTGCCAAGTTACACCAGCTGATTATTTTTTCGGAGTTAAACTTGTTAAAACATTACAAAATTAGTATAAAGAGCACTGTAATACAAGGAGGAATAGAATACTAGAGGACTTCTGCAGAAAATTTGTGATTAAACTGGAACTATCAAGAAAATGCAATTCAAATGCCCAAGAGTTTCCAGTCTGCAACATTGCGTCTACCACGCTTTTTTTTCTACGCTAAATTGCAGAAAAGTCTTTAATCCACGCCGCAAGCTGCGCCAATGTTATCGCACGGTGTTTTGGTTCCACTGGCGTTCAATTAGGGCGTAAATCAATGTTCATTATAGTCGTACAATTTCGAAAAAAATGTCGAACGAACGAAAATTGAAAAAATTCGTCGGCAAAATTTTGAACGAACGAAAAAGGAAAAACATTTGTTCGGAAAACTTTCGCACGAACGAAAATCGAAAAATTCCGTTCAAAATATTTTCGAACGAACAGAAAAAAGGGGAAAAAATTTCGTTCAGAAAAGTTTCGAACAAACAAATTTCGAAAAACTTGCAAAATTTCTGAGGTTGAATGAACGAAATTCGAAACTAATCGAAATTTGAGAAAAACTCGCTCGAAAAAATTTCGAACCAATGAAATTCAAAAAAAACTTGTTCGAAAAAATTTCGAACGGTCGAAATTTGAAAACAATTTCTTTGACGAGAACTCGTACGAATAGGGAAAAATACTTTCGAAATTTCGGAGGTCGAACGAACGAAATTCGAAAACAGTGGAAATTTCGTTTTTTCGAAATTTGTCGGAAATTTCGAACTTTTTTCTGAGTTTTCGAACAAACGAAAGGAACAAAATTCGTTCGCATAAATTTCGAACGAACGAAAACGAACAAAAAAAATTTCAAAAAATCTTCTGAGAATTTTTCGAAAATTTCGTTCGTGTACAAGTATAATGTTCATGATGTTTAGAAAAATTGTTTCGGATCTGAGAAAAACCTTTCCCTCGAAATCTCATTCTGTTGGATCTCACAATAATTTTTCAGGGTGCCCTTTCAGAGGGCGGAGTTTGGCAAGAAAAGGGCGGAGTTTCAACGCTTTGGTGGGCCACATTGACTCTAATTCGCTGATTTTGACGCAGGCAACCTAGAGTGAGAAGGCGAAGCTCATATATGTATGTACTCGCAGAGTTTATACTAGAAAGCTTACGCCGTCGGAAGCGTCAAAAACGAGTTAAAATAAGAGTACTCCTAATCGAGGGGCGGGGTTTAGTCAAAGTGGGCGGAGTTTCGGTGCTTTGTTGGCTCAATACGACTCAACCCGGTGATGTTGGTCAGCTTGCGGCGTTTCCAGCGGTATTAGCGCTGTAGAACAAAGCGTATGAGTTTATCAGCGTCGCTATCTCAACCAACTTTGCGAGAATGTGAAGTCCGTCCAAATACGACTGTCCGCAGACGCGGTCGGCGTGCGTATCACGCGGTCATCGCGAGAGCATTTCCCAGGCGAGTCTTCCTACGGCTTCACACACCATACTCGGCTATTATAATTTTTTTTGGTCTTATATCGCTGTTGATCTATTGATAAGTCCGAAGAAATGCCTTTATGATAGCAGCTCGACACGCACGCCGACCGCGTGGGCGGGCAGCCTTTTGAACGGGCTTTATGCTGCTTTTGAGCCAGCTTGACCTACCGATGTGTAACGCATACGATGGCGCGATACTATTCAGGCGATTCTCGGCGCGTACAGGCTATAAAACGGCGAAATTCACATGGTTCCCACGCAAGCTGATGCGGAGCGGAGGTTAGAGACAGTGAGAGAGCGGGGGGCAGACGGAGGCTGAGGCGTCGCGCGCGCCGCTCGCGCCTCGAATGATGTGAATTACGACGTTTTATAGAGGGTAGCTGATTGACAGTTCGGCCTGTTCTACCAATCTGCGGGTCGGCTTCTGTTGATTTCCGGGCCACTGCTGTTGCTGTCCGGGCGAACTGGAAGAGCCCGTACAGCAACAGCAGTGGCTCGGAGATTGGGAGAAGGGCTCCGAATCCTGCTCAATGCGGCTCGGGTTGAAAATCGCTCAAACACTCTGTTCAATCACCAAACTTCAAGTTAAAATTGTGAGAATGAATAGAAGTTTTACAGGTTTTGCGAAGGATATACGGATTCCGCAAAGAGACAGATAAATCAATTACAATCAATAAAATTAGAATCTTTGAATATAGATATTACAGACATAAATACACATGCGATAAGCCAACCAACAGCGTTATACGTGACGATGATCGGCTTAACGTCAATGCATCGCCACACCACAGCACGGCTTATGGTGAGACGGACCGGATATTTCTGATAGCCGCGATTCGTCGGGGGCTAAGTTGAAGGGGTTTCACTGCTGTGATGTCGGTACCCTTCATCCAAACCGGGTTGTAGGTGGTGGGAGGAAACCGATTTCGATTCGCATACACACACCCAACGCCAGACATCAAGCCATCTAGCCCAGCAGTTTTGTGGCTACGGCGACCAAGTTTATGGCCGCGCGACATAGCATGCCCATTAAACTTCGTGTTCTACGCGCGATGAAAAGGAAATTTCGACGGGAGAAAAAACGTTCGGAAATTTGAATAACGCGAAAGCGACCGGGGAAGACATTGATCAGAGGGGAAAATGGATAGCATTCGAAAAACTGAGAACGAAGTCCTGGTGCAGAGTAGTAGCGCAAATCTGAACAAAAATTTGCTAACATCGGAGAGCAACGTTGCACAAACGAGTAGATAGAAGTTGTAGAAAGATTAGCACTGGTTTAGAAGAGGTCCACCTACAACCGTGAAGCCCATATACATGCAACGCGGCGTCGCTACCTCGAAGCTGCATCGCGCACTGAGGTTGTGGACCCAGTACACAAAAAGAGGAGTCGCGAATGAATGCGCCGCGTGGATGCGATGTGCGCGGTGGAAGTTTGTTGATTTCACGTCGTCGGTCTCTTCGGTGGCATAAGGGGTCTGCAGAGTGGCAGTAACCGGCAAGTAATCGCCAAGCGTCAACCTTGACGCGGCGACAGAAATGTTTTTTCAAACATTATAGTCGCAGAATCGGTTGCCGCTCGCTGGCAGTGACGCAGGGCCGTCTCGGCGTGAAAACACTCTGCGGTGCCCCCTCGTCGCCCTTCACGCCGCTTCGATCGCTCCCGTCACCGGATGCAATCGATATTGCATCATTCAGCGCTGTTTGTCGCAGCGAGCAACGCCGCGACCTGAACTCTACAGGCCCCTATACTGTGAATGAGCTTCAGCGACAACGGGAACACAGAGAATACTCGACCGCAGCTCCTGATTTTTCGTGTACTCGGTCCCCAAGCACAGCAACTGGAGCTTCGCTGGTTTATACCTACCGCGACACCGCATTTCTGACATATTGATTTTCGATCCATATGGAGAAAAAACAATTTGCCCATTATGGCACGGTTCTAATATGACATCGCGTCGTCTACACAGCATCATAAGGCCGAAACCGTACTTCCCGCGACTGCGACGCGACGCAGTGTTATTACGGATATCGATTTTGAGTCGATGTGGCTCAGAGAAGTTGCGTCGCAAGGGGGAAGCCGATCTTCAGTTCAATGTTCTTATACTCCCGAATACAAGCCTGGTACCAATTTAACGCGGAGGTATAGAAGGCATCGTTGACATTGGGCGAGAACACTCGACCATGCGCGTGACGAAGGCGTCTCTCGCCACTGCCCCACATGCGCCCCTGGAACTCCCGAATAACTTTCGGATATTGTTCGGAGACTATTTGAAAATTTTATGTCTTCTTAAATAATACTTTCGAACATGAACAATGAACAATCGCCGTAAAAGCCCGAAATATTCGAAAAAATAAATATTTTTTTCTGTATCGATAGACTAATCGGAAAACCAAACCGCGAGAATTTTCAAATGTTCAACCAGTCCGAAAATCTAATTATTTAAATTTTCAAGGAAACTGAGCACTCAGGGGAAGCAAAATATAATTAAGTGATACGAATGCCCATCAGAAAAATCCGATTACATGTATTAGTCAAATGTTATGGTCGATATCTAAAGGCGGGAAGCCGCGTCGCGGCTAAGAGCGCGCGTGCAGAGTGTTTGGGGTGAACCCGTTATGGACAAAAACGATCGATTCCGCTCACGGCTGGCTTTCCCATGACTAACATTGCTGAAATTCTTCTTTCTCAGCTCTCCTTTATCAATCTTTTTTTAGGACCTTACGCGTGACCAGTTGAGTCTGTCCGCCGACGCGGTCAGCGTGCGTGTCGAGCGGCCCTCCTGAAAGCCTTTTTTGAAAGATCCTTTTGACGGATGCAAACAGCTGACTGGGATAATAATGACTATCCGTCTAATATTCTTGCTTTATCGATTCACATGTTCAGAAAATGCCTACGCAACCACCGCATGACACGCACGCGGACCGCGTGAACGGACATTACAGACTTTAATTTCGTGTCGAGGTTATGCTTGCATAAATCTGGGGGCTAAAACAAACCATACAAAAAAGGCATACAGAAGAGAAAAAAGTCGCGTTAAAGCAAAATAGGAGAATATAGAATCAATAGACAATATCAATCGAGAAAAAACGAAAAATTGTAGCTTAGAAAAACGACTTGGATGAATATTGACCAATAGGCAATCAGTAATGAGCGCTATCGATCGTTTTTTTTCATGACGGGGTCACACCACACGATCGACGCGCGCGTCCCTAGCTGCGACGCGGCTTCCCAAATTCCAGAGATTGACCACAGTCAAGCAACCATTCAACTCGGTTTCATGTCCATGAATCGGGTTAGGTATATAATAACGGGTTAGAGTGAGGGTCCCTATCCAATCTAACGGTTTAAAGCAAAAGTTGAGCAAAAACTCGATTGACGGCCAAAACCCGCCTGGAGCTGGTCAGACTTGCAGATAAAAACTCAATTGGCATGTTTGCGGTGGTAATGGCAGATTGGTGAAGCGGCGGTTGCACTCGACTGGATACGGGGGAGGCCGGGTCTGGCACGCCACAACCAACCAACCCAGCAGGTGTTCGTCGTCTGACTGGTTTCAGAAGCGCTCCCAGCGGCGGCGGTTTCACTTTCGCGGTCGCTCACCGTCGCGGGAAAATGCCTGTGCGCGAGGCCATTTTGGCCTCCGGCTTTCCTTTGAAAATCACTCCCGTACATGGTGATTTGCTGGCAGAAAAACAGGATTAATGGGGGACTTAGAGGAACGAAATGCGACTTTCCCGACGCAGGTGGAACGGGGTGGGGCATGTGAGATTACCACTTTTTCAGTAGCAGTGAAGGGCTTCAACTGAAGGATAAAAGGTAGCGCCAAATGTTCGCCTGAAAAAAACGGCGAAGAAGGGCAGATTGACGGCTTAGTGCGACCGAAAATGGAAAGAATGTTATCCGTTTCTAATCCATTATCCTGTCGGTTGTACACTGATAAAACGAGCACCTTAATGCCTAAGGATAAAGAATAACCCACTTATTCTTGGTATGAATGCCTGCCCAGAACGAGCTCACAAGGGAAGTGTCTAGAGCGTTAAACGCATCTGCGACAACGAATTACGTTGTTACTCAGAAAGTAACACCGGTCGGACCGAGGCGGCATGGCAGCCCGGACAACAACCATCCCTCTGAGGGTTTTGACCGAGAAATGGCAGCGGAATAGCCGCAAAATGCCTGCTTGCCGCGCCAAAAAATTCTTGCCGTGAAATGGCCCCAAAATAGCCGAGAAATAGCCGCTAAATAAGGCTCGCCGCGATATAGCCGCCGAATAATGCTTGCCGCTAAATAGCCGAGAAATAGCCGCTGAATAATGCTCTCAAGGTGAACATGCGACTCTTTTCATAGACATGATTCAGATTTCAACCCCACCGTCGGTTCAGTAACCCATGTTTGAGGTACTTGGACCTCGCTCAACCTACGAAGACCCCGCCCAACCTCTGGTGGCCCCAGGTCGTGGTTCGGCTAGCCGGCGACGGCTGCGTCTTGACTACTTTTTTATACATCTCATTCTTTCTCGGTTATTCCTCGACTATTTCTCGGCCATTCCTTGCCCATTTCGTAAACAGCCTAGAAATGGCCGCGAACTCGCCGAGAAATAGTCCACCAGGAGCCGCTGCAGAGCCTGGTGGGCTGATTCGCGGCTATATATCGGTCAAAACTCTCAGAAGATCCCGACGCGTTAACATCCTCCCGCGATTAGCCCGCTGAGCCTTTTGCTTACCGCCATTTTCCTGCCATGCTCCCGCCATTGACCCGAAGAGGTTTTCAGTGCCGTCTATTTGTGTTACCTTGTGATTAGTATAGTATTTCTTGGCTATTCATAGTATAACTGCCTGCAACCACGTCCCGAGCTGCTGGTTACAAGAAGTTGTAAGCTCTAAACGGTCCTTTTCTGTGTCAACTTCACCTTCAGTAACGCGCAGTAATCTTCCGAAAACCTGGAAACGGGACTCATAATCGTGTTCAGTACCTGAAATCGTCCGAAATAGAGTTCTCGTATTCAATTTAGTCTGAAGAATGGACGGAGCTGCGACGGTAGATCGTCGCACGCGATCGGAACCCCGTTAACCGGTGATGCCGCCAACGCCGCACGGACAGCTGCAATAATCGCTCCTGTCCATTCACAAGACTAAATTTGATACGCAAACCATACATACCCCCCGGGCGAGTTTGGGGAAAAAGCACATTCTTAGAGCTGTGAACAGAGTAATACTTTCCCCTTGTACTATGTGTTGGTTGAATGTTTACTTACATCAATCCGATGGTTCTGGAAGCATTTACGAAAAATCATCGAGATTTTACTGAAAATTTCAACAAGAAGGGTACTTACGGCCCTAATAACGAATTTGAAGATTATTTGTCTACTTAATAAAATTTTCGGTTCAATTTGGTAAAATGCTTTCCCTTAGGAAAATTTTGAGGGCAATACGCAACTTTTGGCGATTTCCGCACAGCTGTGGTGGATGGATTACGGCCGTTATACGATGGTTTGGTCAAGGTTTCAGATTTGGCTCAAAACTTCTCTGGAGGGGTTCTCAGGCGATTATCGGCCCCGAGCCGCCTGACAGTTCGGCTCGTTTTTCCAATCTGCGAGTCGGCTCCTGTTGCTGTCCGGGCCACTGCTGTTGCTTTCCGGGCCACTGCTGTTGCTGTCCGGGCTATTCCGGTTGGCCCGAACAGCAACAGCAGTAGCCCGGAGATTGGAAGAACGAGCCGAACTGTCAGGCGGCTCCGATTCCTATTCGTTGCGGCTCGGGGCCGAGAATCGCCTGAGTTATTCAGGGTGGTGGGTACGACTTTGATGTCCGTTTTTTGATTTTCGAAATATGAAGGTACTGTGCCTATCTGGGCCTAATTCCGGCCCGCAATTGCGTCTCGACACGCTCCGTGGCCGCACGCGCTGGAGTCAGTCGAGTTTCCAGCGCCAAAGCCGACTCGATAGAGCTTTCTTATACAGCTTTATCCAATTTTGTTTACATTCTAGTTTCTAAAACCCACCTAGAGTTAACAGATCGGCGGCCGCGGCGCTGGAAACTCTTCCGACTCGAATGCGCGCGGCCGCAAAGCGTGTCGATACGCAATTGCGGACCGGAATTTGGCACAGAGAAGCACAGTATGTAGGTTTCGCTCCCTAAATGGCGTGTTACCTTCATAACCTACACAAAATCTCCTTTATTTTATGAACGAACCACAGATTCTAGTTCAGCTTCTTGAATAGCCAATACATACAAGAATCAAACCAAGTCTCTAAACTTTTATCGAAACACTCCAATAAATACACACGGGGTTTCACCTTTTCACTATGCTTCAAAAATGTCCATAACTTTTTGAAACCAACAATTGGTCACTGGATAGTAAGCAGTTTTACTATAGAGGCCCAAGAGATACTAACAATGTGATACGTTTTCGCGGATGCGTTAATCGATCTGGCAACCATATTTGTTAGAATAGAAGAAGCCACCCTAGGCAGCTCAGCATGAAAGTTTTGTAAGCAAATACGTGTAGGGTGTTCGGCTAATGTGAAGTGGAAAGCAGAGTACAAGAAAAAAAAACAATCATATCCCGCACGAACCGGTTGGTTTAGGTGGAGAGATGACGGGCGCCGTCGTAAGTCCACATTCATGTCCAATGGGTGAGTTGCTGTGCATTGACGAATAACGCGCCGTACCTTACGCAGAAAAAGACGGGTACTGGTGAAACATGTCGCTTGTATCGCGTACTAAAGTATTTTTTGACTGTATACACTACATTCCCGAGACAATGTCACAGGCGAAATGTTTATGTAGGCGACGCGTCACGCTAAGCGAGCGTTTGGACGGATTTCTAACGAGCGGGCTGAAGATATGAAAATTAGAAGATCGGGTATATACAGAAAAGGTTATTCACTGATTTTTTAAAACCGAGCAAAAACGCTCCAGAACGCGCGAAAATGCGATTGGCGGGGCGTGTAGCGCGGAAAACTTTTAGATCTTTCATTGGCTTCCTCTGTCCCTGGTTGGCCCCATAGCTTCGCGTGCCGCAGCGCTCTTGGGCTTTCCGCAATTCGAAACGAGGAAGGCCAGAACGCGCAAAATTATATGATCCGACACGCAAAACACAAAACTTCGGTATGTTATGTTATGTTATGTTATGTTATGTTATGTTATGTTATGTTATGTTACGTTATCATATGTTATGTTGTGTTATGTTATGTTATGTTATATTATGTTATCATATGTTATGTTGTGTTATGTTCTGTTCTGTTCTGTTCTGTTATGTTATGTTATGTTATGTTATGTTATGTTATGTTATGTTATGTTATGTTATGTTATGTTATGTTATGTTATGTTATGTTATGTTATGTTATGTTATGTTATGTTATGTTATGTTATGTTATATTATGTTATATATTATATTATATTATGTTATGTTATGTTATATTATATTATATTTATTTATATTATGTTATATATGTTATGTTATGTGTTATATGTTATATTTATGTATTTATATGTTATATTATGTTATGTTATGTTATATTTATGTTATGTTATGTTATGTTATGTGTTAATGTGTTATATTATGTTATGTTATATTATGTTATCATATGTTATGTTGTGTTATATTCTATTATTCTGTTCTGTTATATTATGTTATGTTATGTTATGTTATGTTATGTTATGTTATATAGTTATATTAGCTATGTTATTATTTATGTTATGTTATATTATATTATGTTATGTTATATTATATTATATATATTATGTTATGTTATATTATGTTATGTTATTATATTATGTTATGTATATGTATATGTATATGTTATGTTATGTTATGTTATGTTATGGTTATGTTATATTATGTTATATTATGTTATGTTATGTTATGTATATGTTATGTTATGTTATATTATGTTATGTTATGTTATGTTATGTTATGTTATGTTATGTTATGTTATGTTATGTTATGTTATGTTATGTTATGTTATGTTATGTTATGTTATGTTATGTTATGTTATGTTATGTTATGTTATGTTATGTTATGTTATGTTATGTTATGTTATGTTATGTTATGTTATGTTATGTTATCTTCATCATAACTCTCGTAGATGTTATGTTAACAGAGCATGTTTAGAGGTTTATTACAATGCGAGATGGCTATAAATAACAAGGTCATCACAAGGTCAATTCAACTTTCGCTTTTCACTCTAACTCTAATTCGTTCACGAACCACTAGCCCTGAAGCAATTACCGCGCCGGCTCTAAATTGAGGGCGTGGCGCGGTGCGTTTTCGATGTTGCGCAATGTGGCGACGCGCTGTCGCTCGAAGCGCTTACGTAGGCCGCCGTCAATCCGGATATGTTGACGAATCAACGAGCCATTATCTACGCAAACGATCATATCGACTAGCAACACAAGCGATATGCATCTATTGGGCGGGGTGGGTTGCGTTTCTTCTGGCTTTACGGAAAGTGAGAGGCCTGTGATATCTCAATTGCCTAGTGCCATTCCTTAGCTCACCTAAGTTGAGACAGTAGAGAAAGGCTTGACTTTCACTGATAGGATTTTACTGCCAAAAAACAGTGAACTATACTGAGTATCAATGAGAAAGTGTAACTGCAGTGCTCTCCTAAATACAATTTGGAGAGGGCAGGAGCAAGTAGAACACTAGCTAAGCAGAATCGAGGGTCACGAGAATGAGTTCGCCTCAAGTGACGTTCCCAAAGGAAACACGAGCGAGTGCAAGAATTGATCTCCAGCTATGAGAGGACACTTTCATCGCCTTTTCTCAGAGGGCAAATAGAAGTCTTCTCAGCTTTTCCATTCTGGTGAATGGCCCATTAACCCTACCCAAGATTACAAACTCTCTACATAAATGCATGGCAATTGACTTCCAGAATGGGAGAGGAACGCTGTCAGCCGTAATCGTGTGCGAGTTTGACTGATGACTGGTAAATTTGTCCATATCAGGCGCGCGCTTGACCGCCCGCAGTTCTCCCATGGGTCGTTCGGACGGGGGGTGAATCAGGGATGAATGAGGATGAATTACTAGCGGTCATTACATGAAATACGATGAGATGCTATGCGGAGACACGATGAAACGAGTAGAAATGGTGTATTCAGATTTAGGGGGTTTCTGTTGGTTTATTCTACTTGTAGTGGAATAAAGTTGTTAAAAACTTTTAGAAAGCAAACTTGCGGTTTTTAAATTACAACATACTTACACTAGCGCTTGCTGGGTTTGATCACAAGGCGGGCAGAGGAGTGTTTTCTCGTTTTCGGCGTCTTTTCCAAAAAACTCCCATCGGAATTTACGTCCTCCGGATCTGGAAAGGTAATTGAAATCCAGTTGTAGAGGGCTATCGAACCATTTGAATATGGCTTTCAGGTTTCGGGTCAAGAATAACTTACTTTATTTACAGCACAACTGCTCATACCCTTCTGCCTTGGGAACCTTTTTGGCCTTGCAAAGGTGGACCGCTAGCTGCAACACCTCTCTAGCAACTTTAATCGTGTTAATGTGTCTAGGTGTGACGAATGTTCGCCTGGACAAACACTTTTTCCACTTCTTCTCGCATTACCAGTCCGCGCCACAACATTGTAAGTGCTTTTCATAGTTGCCACTAGTATATAAGTTAGGCTGAAGCAGAGGTCAATAGAACCTGGAACCAACAAATGTTTTTTTTTTTCAAATTTCAATTTATTCAAATCAAAGTTTGCTTATTTCATTATTGGGCTGTGGAGAGGCTAAACATCTCTTCAAAGATTTTGCTGCTGAAAAAATGTCATAATTTTATTGATATTTCAAAGTGATCGAAATTGGTTTTTTTTTCGACAGCTCAGAGTTTCCTCGAACGACGTATGAACTGATGCGACTATAAGTTCAAAAGGATAGTGTTTTGCCACCGCGGTAAATTTCTTGATTCTCCACACACGTCCACCGTTTTTGACACGTTTGTTGAGTTTTACCCGCAGATAGCTTCTGTACTCATACATTGGAGGGGGCTAGCGCAGCTCTTCAAGGGGGCAACCCTCCGGGCACCGGCGCTTCGCCCCCCACTCGGGGGGGGGGGGGGGGCTACCGCCGGAGTGACAATTTGGCTTGATCGGAGCCCCCCTATCACTGCCCTGAAGCCCCCTGTCACTGCCCTGAAGCCCCCCTGTCACTGCCCCGGAGCCATGACGTCACGGCTCCGGAGCAGCGACGTCACGACCCCGGAGCAGTGACGTCACCCTCACCCCCCCGGAAAGCGTCTCCGCTTTCCTCCAAAAATATCCCTTTCTGACAGTGACTCGAAGTCGCCGTCCAGGGCCGGCCCTGTTGGGCCGAATGCGGCTCTCCATGAGGTGAGGCGCCTTTTATACCCGTCGAGCAGGTGATAGATCACAGGAGAAATCACGTCAAATCGGGACAAAACTTGACGTGAATGACGATGGGTGCGTTTGGCCTACTGTGCCTTCTCTGGCCTCTATTGTCGTAAACTACCTTCTACGACTTCTTCCCATCTTTTCCCTCTCTTACTCTCGGGGGTGGCAGGCGCCGGAGGAGAGCAGGGGCCTCCCCTGAAGCCCCCCTCGGGGGAGGCCTGCGCTGTCGCTCCCCCAAGTCGAAAACGGGCTCTATTGTCCGGCGCTTGCCCCCCCCCGCAGAGTCTGAGTAAATGTTGTACCAACGTGTCAAAGCAGGAAATCAGGTTCGAAAGTGTTAAAACACTAGTATTTGTCGGTGGTGGAAATGAGTGACCTTTTGAACTTATAATCTATCGAGCTATGAAATGCAGTGCATGGATAACAATGCTTTTCTTTCCAGTGTTTATTAAATTTTTTGAGCATTTTCGAGTCTCTCCCGGAATAAAAATTTTGTCGTAAAACTTTTTTTTTCAAATGACGATTTTCTGTTTTTATATGATAGAAGTCGCAGCAGAACCATTAATACCGGAATCCGATTTTTCTAGTGCGAGTTCTGGGGACACTGGACTTTTCCAGTTGGAAATGATACCATTTCACTGAGCTTCTTGTTAGATGTTGTACAGATGCGTTAGAAACTGTGGTCCAGCCCACCAAGGTCGCGTAAAACCCGGACCGCACGCGCAGACGCCACGCGCTCGACAACCACAAATAATCAGGAATCGCAGCCATGGCTGCCGGTAACGCGATCAGCTGTGGCGGTCGTCCACCGTCTGGTGGTTAAGTCGGCCGCTGCCTTCCTCAGAATAATGAAAACAAGTTACTTGTAATATAAATGTAACTTACTTGAACGTCTCAAGTGAGTTACGTTTATATTACATGTAAGTTACACTTAAGTTACATGTAACTTACATTTCCTTTGTCACCATGGGTGGCCATCACGCAGCGCAGACGACATGCGACGCGGAGAACGCGCCCCAGACTACACGCTACGCGAAAAACGCTGCGCGCCCTTCCCTGTTAGTGTGGCGTCAGGTACCTCAAACTTAGACAATTGAACCGGCAGCAACGCCAGTCCTAAGCCTGACCACGGGAGTGCGTCGTATACTACCCTTGGAAATGCCACTTGTCCGATTAAAGTTACTAGCAACTCATCCCGTGCCATTTAACTTACATGTACAATATCGGGGGCGCACTGCACGCGGTATACCGTCGATATGTCGCATGTAACTTGAATGACCTGAGATGAGTCGCAAGTAATTTACATTGGGCTAAATAGGTTACAAGTTACTTGTTTTCGGTCTTCTATGTTACAAGTAACTTGTTCTAATTTTTCTGATTTGATGTGTCAGACTAGAATTTCCGACGCGACAATATTGATGCAGTCAAGTTTAGGTGGAGTTTCAGAGACTATATGATCACTCGAGCTCCGGCAGTCTTCCAAGTACTCATCACTATATCACCACTCATCTCTACACAGTCTCAGGTGGTGAGATCCTCATGTTCGAATTTTTTATCTCAAGAGCAGATCCTCAACTCATAAAATAACATCGGCTGAAAATGATATCGGAACTTTTTTCAAGTTCGAACTTGATGAGGGATTTTAGTGTGTGTACCTTGAAAGCTCCCTCCAGCACACAGGCAGCTCATGCATGAATACCGTCCCCTTTGAGCATGTCCAAAGAGTAATACCGCACGGTCCTGCGACGAGCAGCGGGCCAAATCAGATCAAATTTGGCCTCCAGTGTGAAACAAATCACGGCAGATATTCGACAGAATTCCGGCATGGTCGCTTCCAGACCTACTCCATGCCTTTCCTTGGCCATTATGTTTATGTTGATGTTAATTACATTTACATAAAGCAAATGCGCGAAAAAAATCACAAATACAAAGCAAGCAATAAGAAAAAACACAAACACAGAAAAAGATAGCCGATAAATGAGAGAGAAAAAAAACAACACCACTACAGCCAAACCGATCCATCCCGAAAAAAAGGGGAAATTATTATGCTAAATTTCAGAAGAGAGTAGAATCTTCGAAAACTGCCTTCTGAACTGACCCAAAGGGAGAGTACCAGAGATCCTTGTCGTTATTGTCAAATACGAACTAGCAGCCCGATGTGGAAATGATCTCACCCTCATATTGGTAAGAGGACGGCTAAGGAATATTTTCGTTCTCTCAACCCTAGTGTTCCATTCGACCAAGTTAAAATAGGGTTTAAGACTGAAAATTTCCCTATTTCCGAGAAGTTTGTCGACCATGCAAATGTCAAATACTTTCCATCTAGATATTTCTCCCCCGGGTTATGGAGGAGGAGCGAGGCTTGCGATTGGACGCAACACGGGGTAGCCTCAGGCTACTAGCCTGGTGTTGCGTCCAGTTACGCGCTTCGCTCCTTCTCCGTTTCCTGAGGAAGGAATACACTGAAGATTCGTAGGGACGGCTTCTGCAAGCTGCCCTGAAATAGAAAGAATTTGGCCGATCTCAGTGATGGTTATTAGATCTGCAAAACAAACAACCACAAGCTATCAATAAAGAAGTTTCACACTCATAACTCAGGCAAACCATCGCTCCGAGCGGTACCGGAGAGCTACTCGAGCGGCGCTGCCTCTACGCTCCGAGCGAAAATTAGCCATCTACTCGGGCCACAGCAGCCGCTCTCCGGGCCACAGCAGTATCGCTCGGAGCGATCTTCGGTCCCAACTGGCACTGCGGTCTCTGTTCGGGCGATTTTCAAAAATTTCCTAATTGCTATTTTTTCTTTATTTCCGCTTCAGTTGGAGAGGATTAAGCCTGTTTAGAGGATAAGGTACCTGTTACAGCCTGCGGGTCAGGAGGTTAATCCTGCCACAGGCCGCAGCAAGGATAACATCCCAGCATGGTCCGCAATGAGGAAGCCTTCCCCACCTCGGGCCATGAGGGATCCCCTCGACCGCCAAAAATTGTCATCCTGAGAGTGAACCGAGGTCACCTCTCAAGAGTGGCCTCGAAAGGAAAACTACCCGTCTACACGAGACGAGCCGCCTTTTATACCCGCAAGATTGGTTGTTCTTTGAGCGAAAACGTGGCTTGCACGTTATCACTCAAAGAACAACCAATCCCGCATCTCTCTATCTCTGGCGATGGCACCGCTGTGGCTCCGAGAGCGACCGGAGAGCGACCGAGGGGCGAACTGGCACCGGACAGGGACCGCGGTGCCAGTTGGCCCCTCGGCGGCTGCCCGGGCGATGACGTCATAATTGGGAGGAGCCGGTCCCGCTCGGAGCGATGGTTTGCCTGAGAAACTGTGCGAAAACTGTTGAAGTTCAACCACTGCGATAAAGTTTTTCATAATAGCTTTTCCAGGATTTTTTCGACTGTCCAGTTGTCTCCTGTGCACAACAACGCCCGCCTGAGGTGCGTCGGTACTATGTTTATCAGGGTTTTCCATGGGATTCTCAAGAAATCTGGCATTTTCGCTCAAATTGTCAACTTCTGTCAAGAATTTGGGGGCCAATCGTTGAAAATTTTTATGCATCTCGCTGGGTCAGTGACTTTTCACTATATTTTTTGACTTGGTTTTGACCTAAAGGAGTTCTTGGAACAGTGATAAACGTCTGCGCATAGACAAAAGCGGTTCAGAGCACTTTTATTTGAATCTATTCTGAACGATATTCGGAAGTATTCGGAACCTTATCCTCCTTGACGCTTCGAAATATTGCATAAATCGTCTTCCAGCCTTGCCCGCCATGCCCAGATCCAGCTCCGCCACTGCTCTGCGAGCCATGCATCCAGAACGCTCGTTCCGGTTTTCAAAACGTGAGTTTGGACTTGTGAGCGAAAATTATTGCGTCCAGAATTTTCTACCCAGAGTTCGTAGTTCAGATGTCTCCAGCACGATGGGAGAATCAATCCCGCAGCAAACGAGGAGCTTCCAAGGGTGAAAAATCTGTTACTTCGTGACCATTTTATAGATTACGATTCTCTCCGTAGAGCTTCTCTCTAACACGAGCTTTGCGCAAAAGTTTTCAAACACTGGGTATTGTTCTGCTTACTACCTTTCCTAAGCAAATTCGGTTTACATAACTCCCGATGTCAGACATGATACCAATGCGGACACTTGGTCTCCACGCGAGCAGTACCGTTGCGGCTTTAGCCCTGTTAGAAACTCCCCTTCCACTCAGGGCACTCTATGATGACCGCATCGCAGCTGCTCGCTTGAGAATCAAACCTCTCTGTTGCTATTGTGTTCAACTGGGAGGGACTAGGAGGTGCCAGTTCGGCTACTAGCGTGAGATTGTCTGAGTAGGGTTGCATTAAGAAATACAAATTCCAAGTAATCTGTAACAACCTCATTTTAGTAAGGATTCGTGCCCAGAGAGCAGCAGATAGTCCAACATGCAACAGTCCGGATCTGCGTAGGATCATGATCGAGGTCAGACTTTCATTAGCACTGTAGACAGGGTGTCCACAGGTTTTAATTAGCGAGCAATTTCGGTTACGCTGACTACACTTCCCACATCTCATTTCACGCCGGTATGTACAACAAGCTATAGCTTGTTTTGCACATATTCTGTTTATAACGGAGTGCACGAACTCATGGTCCGCCACTGATCTCTAATGACCGTCCACTGCGGTAATCGACGCGTTCGCGGCCCACCCCGTTAGGCATCGGCTACCTCAGTAAGCGATCAATACTCCACTGCCGCCGCTCACCCACTCACCTGGGGGCCGAATGCATCAACAGGCCGGGTTGGGGCAGGGGCAGGGCAGTCTGCGACTTTGAAGATCTCCGTAAATCACAGAAACAATCGTGCCCCTGCTGCCCCAGCTAGGAGGCTGGAGCAGCTAGTGCAGCGAAGAACACTGCTGGGGGACGATTGATCAGATGATCTTTTGTGCTCGCACTGCGATCGTCAAAGATGCCGACTGCCCTGCCCCTGCACTAGCCCGGCGCGTTGATGAATACGGCCTCAGCTGTACAGCTCATTGGGGTGGTTGGTGGGTGAGTGGCGACAGTGACGTATCGATCGCTGATAGGGTCGCCAATGCATACCGGGGTCGACCGCAAACGCATCGATTACCAGCGGTGGGCATGAACCGGGTCTAGAATCCACGAAATCACGACTTTCAGAGCATTCACGGTGATATCGTTTTGGCGAAGAAGGCGATAGCGAATCGAGCTGCAATCGAAATCGGTGGCCATTTCGACGTGGTCTGTGCTACCGGACAGTTCAGCTACTTTGCAGCGGCAAGACTCTTCTGCGAGCTGACTGTGAAGAATGTCAGCTGTTTGGCGTTCCGGTGAGGATCTAGATATATGAAATCAGTACAGAGTAAAGATCCTGAAAAAGTTTGGCCGCCTCGATGCGACGCGCGCTGCGAAAATCCGTTGCGATCACGTTGCTGGTCTTTTCAACGGTCTAAGGTGGACGGACAGTAGCCACGAAGTGATCGGAGATTTCTTTAACCACTCTTCCTCTATCGTGTTCTGGGTGCACAATGTAAGGTTTCTGGGAAAGTAGTAGATCCTTGGCGTCACATGCGAAGTTCTGTGCCAGTTATACCCTGTCCCAAACGAGATGGCAAGCCTAGAGTCCAAAGAAGCAGCGCGCCGCCCTCTGCGTCTCTGACATCATCGGCGACCTGAAGCACCTGGATCGATGTTAAAGTTGTCTGAGACATTATAGAGACTGCAACCAAACAATGAAGCTAAATAATGGCCTCAGACAAGTTAAAACAGCTCGGTTTATCGAGTTTACGGTGAAATCGACGGGTTAGACGACTCTGTGCGCTCCGACCTGTTATCCATATCATGAAAAACTTTCCCTGCCACGTGAAGAACAAAATATGTATTGAGACTGAATATTACGAACCTTTCGAGAGAAAAGAACGCAGAGCAATGGAGTATGTAAGAAAACGAAGCGAGAAAGTTAAAAAACGTCCCAAAATACGAAAATGTCAGAGACGCAGAGGGCGGTGCGCTGCTTCTTTGAGATCTACGCTTGCCATCTCGTTTGGGACAAGGTATAGGCCCTAGTTATACACCGGCGGGACGCTGCGGAAATAGCAAGACAACTATCACTTAAATGCGCCCTAACTGTGCTCAGGCATGCCAAAAGGAACAGTGGTCGCAGAAAAACGCGCCGGGGGGCCGCACAGAGCAGTTATACACGCCGCGGCACCGTATACTGTATCCTTGCGGGACCTGCCCTATTGGAAATTTGCCAATTTCCACCAGCTGATTATTTTTCAGATTTAAAATTGTTAAAACATCACCAAAACGACATAACGAGCACTGTTATGACGAGAGGAATCGATTATTAATGATATTCTGCAATTAAAAAGTGTCAGAAGCGAAAAAACGATAAAATACCATTAGAAATGCGAGGAAATTTTTCGTCTGCAATATTGCGTCAAAGACGCAGCCTTGCAGACGAGCCCCGATTCACGCAGCAAGCGGCAGCAATGACATCGCGAGACGTTTTCATTCCGCTGGTGTATAACTAGGGCCATAGGCGTCGTTTATAATTCCGCTGCCGCTAGCTGGCGCTACAAAGTGCTATTCAAACATATTGCTCACGGCTAGCCGTGATTAAACATGATGTTTAAATGCCAATTAGTGGAAAAATTTCAGTGACGCCGCGCGCGACAACAATTCCAGTCGTCGTTTGTACTGCCGCCATCTAGCGGCGCGGCACAGTACACATCTGTGAAGCGCCGTTTATACTTCTATCGCCGAGCTATGCAGTGCAATCTAGTCCGATAATGTTTATCATGGCGCGGCACAACCAATATTATGGGGTTGAAGTTTGCCGCTTCGCTCGTCGGCGGTGGTATGAACGATGCGTAATACTGATCACGCGGCGCGGCATGAGAAATATTATAGAATTGTAATTCATCTCAGCTCTGCGGCGGAAGTGTAAACGACACCCTAGATAGGCCGTGCCGCTGCAAGTCGGACCTGCACATCACGCTTGAAAATTGTAGGCACCGCGCGCAGAAGAAGTAGAAACCACGCGCCGCTTCCCGCAAAGTCTGCGCTCCAGTATACTTACTACTATTTCGCCACTCCCACTATCCTCTGCATCCAATGCCAACAACGAGAATGAGACTTCGCCTTTGACGCCGGTAATAGCTTGGTGTTAAGCTAGGTTTATACTTTTCTCTACACCCGGCCGCGATATCGCGTATCAGGCATATCGATAGTCAATCGACATGAATGACAAAAACTGTGTCGAGCCGTGCGTCGCGTGTAGTATAAACTCGAGGTTAGGAGACTCGAAAAGAAATATTGCTTTAGCCATGACGATATTGGTAAAGAGAAGCCTCGCGAGTTTGATGTGGATTCCGAAGACGACGATGAAGAAGCGATTGGAGACGGAAAGGGAGAGAAAAGGTACGCTCTGAGGTGAAGGTTTAAAGGCATCGTACGCGATGAAAACCATACTTGGGTTTTTGAGTTTTTAGTGTGGTTATATGCCTATAGTGACTGAAGGTTGCAAAATGCCCCCTCAAAAACGTCAACTTTTCAGGAAAAACCCATTTCAGGAAAGCCTAATACAAATTTGAAATTCCCGCCGAAATCAATTTGGGATAGTTGCGCGAAGAACACTAGGAACACTTTTACGATTCGTTCCTTGGCGCAACGTTGGAAGCAATTCACCGAGGACGCCATTCAGACGAGCGATCTTTTTTTTTTTGAACGAAGCTAAAAAGGGTTACTAACATGCTGCGTCCATTGCTGTCAGCTGTTTTCGATCGATGCCGAGCGTGAAATCGAGTGGCGTGTGAATTGCGCCCTACGAAGCGTCAACGCACGATCGCCGGCAGCGACAACGGAGCTTCGTTCCTTGTAACAACGTATCGACCCCAAGGCCGGCCCCCAAAACCCAGGAAGCCCGTTTGAGATAAGCGAATCTCCATTCAGAGGCGCTTTTGAAACTCCAAACTTTCTGAGTGACATTATTATGACCCACTAGTCCGACTGAACGCAAAAGCTGGAATTCGGTTTCCATCGTGTACAATGCCTTTAAAGGCAGCGTGCGCGCTGAAAACCAAATCCTTGTTTTTGTGTTATATCGTTCAAGTGGACCTTAATAAGGCCACTCACCGAGTTTGCAGTCTTAAAATTAAACCGGAGTGGAGTTATTTCCAGTTGAAAACGTCTTTCTGGGTTTGGGGGTTGGCCTTTGGGTCGATCATCTGTTACGTCCGCCCACCAAATGAGAAAAGAAAGTACTTGACCAGCAAGGGATATAGTAGAAATGCGTGATAGTTGGTGAAATATATCATATGATTATGTCATGACAGTCTTTTCTGCACATATCGGTCAATCTTTTCTCTCCCAAAATCAGCTGAAAGAAAGACGAACGGGATTTGATCGAGAGATCATGGGTTAACACAGCGATTCGAAGCGATCGACTGTTCCTTTCTCATGCGTCGATTGGTTGGATTGGGTCTGAAAACGAAGAGAAAGGGGTCCGGAAAAGCAGTTTTCAGTAACTTCTCAACGTGGCTGTGGTGGCTGTGGTGTAGGATACTAGAGCTTCCATTATACGTCGAAAACTCAAAAACCAATTTCATCGCGAACGATGCCTTTAAGGCAAATGATCTAATAATGGAGTTGGCAGTACAGATGTCTGTTTATACTTCCGACCGCGCAAGTCGGCAAGGCACGTCGACACGTAAGCAGCTCGACGAACGCATCACTGTAACGATCGCACTGCGAACGCGTGACGTATAGTGCTTGAAAAAGGCTTCGCCTGCGCCGCGATGGTCCTGTGCAATCGGATGAATAGGAGACGCTGTAGCGTGATCGCGCCGCGCTTTTCAGCAGCCAGCCTATTGTCGCAGAGCGCGTCGATAGGAAGTATGAACGGAATAGTAAACTTATGTCATCCGTGAAAGTTACCCATATTAAATATGTAAGCTACTTCACATACATTTTCAGCACTCCCGCAAGCACAATCACAACCTCGTCGGTGCCTCTCTCTTCAGAAGCGCCAAACACGGAAGATAAAGAGCCCGATTCCGAGGAAATAATAGCCATGGACGACGTGGATTCTTCAGGGTTCGATAGTGATGAGGAACCAAATGGCGAGCGATGGAAAACTATACAGAAGCAGCGGAAACAATGGCGTCGTCATCGGCATGAGATCCCGGCCGAGGAGGCAAAGGTCCAGTTACTCCGCGAGGAGACGTTAGATGAGCTGGAGCGTGAGGAACGCGAGAAGAAGCGGAGGACTACATTGATCTGAAAATGGGTTTTATGTTAATAGTAATATTTTTGTGTAAAAATTCAATAAATTTTGAGAACAATGTGCACCTGCATGTATTACCTTGATTTTGGCTGGTTTCCTGCGTGCAGGAGAGTGGAAGGTAATTTTCGAAATTTTCTGGGATCCTGAAAGGATTATCTTCTCTGAGAGAAATTGCAGCTGCGGCTCCGCGACAGTGCCGCTTCGGAGCCTACAGGCCCCAAAGCGACGCTATCGCGGAGCCACGCCGGCACTACCGCGGAGCCGTAGCGGCGATGCGGCAGTGCCGCTTTGGCTCCGCGACAGTGCCGCAGCGGCTCCGGAAAAGTATCTGATATGAAGTGATCTAAGAATGATATTTCAACTAGGGGGCCTAAGAACAAAAATACGCACCTGCGGTCGTTACGTCCTCTATCTAATAAAGATAGAGATTACCGCCGCTTTCGCACCCACGGGAATATGGAATGTACCTCAAACCTGGGCTATTGAACCGGCGACAGTTTCGTTTTCCCTCACAGAATAGTACATCGTACTCCATGCGAGTTCACTGCTGCATCCTCGCGGAGCCGGCGCGGTTACAACGCGCAGCTGCTGCGGTTCTATAGCGGCGATGGCGAGGCTTAAGACACGGCAACAAAATCGATTGATCACGGAGCCGCTGCGGTACTATGGCGGAACAATCGCGGCACAGTCGAGGATCGCGGTAGTTTCCCGGCACTGAAGCGGCAACTTTTATCAGAGTGACCAGCGATACTGTAGGAGGATTAAGCGCCCGAAATTGTTTTTCATCACGAAAAATCACTAGTTCAGACTAACACATAGGGATGAAGAACTGTTGTCGCATGCTGTGGGAATCTTATTTCAGAGTCATTAGCTTTTAACCCTAGGCTTTTCATGAGAAAATTTTTATCTGCAAAATCCACTTTAATCAATATTTTTGCAGCGAAAATTCGCTTTCGAAAAAAAGATCTATGCGAAAAAATAGGCTCGGCTTTAGATTTTTCTAGAATTTTCCAAGAATCCTAGCATAGGAACCACGGATGAGCGGAATTCTAGTTTCCGCAGGTTCATTGGCCTGGGAGTTCCGCTTTCCGAATTCCCAAAAATTTGAAACCTGTTTCGATTTCCGAATTCAGAAATTTTGAGACCTGCTTCCATTTCCGACTTCCGAAATCCTAATTTGTTCCGAATTCCGACTTCAAAATTCAAGATTTTCATCTCGCTCATCCCTGAAAGAAACCTGGGATGTTTTCCGGAGACTACTCGACTTTCTAATTAGTGGGGAATTTATTGATTCCTAGGCAGGTTCCCACTTTTAGCTGGACAATAAGAATGAAAATTTGATGCAAGGAAATCCCCGTTTCAACACGGCTATTTATAGAAGAAGGAAAAGCAAAACGTGCTAAAAATGTGTGTAAAATTTTTAATGATAAAAACGAAACTTGCTAAAACACAAAGGTTTACAAAAGAATTTTTGCATTCGAAAATTGGGAAAGACTTCGTATACTGAGAAAAGCTTCTAAAAAATAGAATTTCATAATTTTCAAAAAATAGTCCACATGTTCAACCTCCTGATTTTGAAATTTAGGATTCCTGTGGAAGGTCATACATACTTGCAGATTGGAACCATGTTTAGAAGTTCGCGGTGGTCGAATAAGTCCAGAAAGACTGTGGAAATAAAAAAACTAAGATAGTAATTCGCATTCCTTTAATGTTTTTTTTTCAAAAAACGTTTCCACCTTTCATTGGGGAATTTACAAAAAAAATAGTTGAAGAAATTTTGCAATAAATTTACCGTTTCAGAATGACTACTAATAGGTCTTCAAAAACCTCACATTACTTTTACTGGTTTCTTGCATGACATCTACAGATCTTACATACATTCGGCACGGTTCGCACTGATACTTTGCCTTCCCTACGGAAGTTTGGCGCAATTTTGTTGTGCCTACTTAAGTTATAACATATGGCACCAAGTTTGCACCAACCTTCAATACTGTGCTTACCTGGGCCAAATTCCGGTCCGTAATTGCGTCTCGACACGCTTCGCGGCCGCACGCTCCCGGGTCAGAGAAGCTTCCAGCGCCGGAGCCGCCGATCTGCTGACTCTAGGTTAGTTTTGGAAACCGGAAACTAAGAAAAATTGGAGAAAATTGTATAAAAAAAGCCACATCGAGTCGGCTTTGGCGCTGGAAACCCGACAGACTCGAGAGCGTGCGGCCGCAAAGCGTGTTGAGGCGCAATTGCGGACTGGAATTCGGCCCAGATAAGCACAGTAGATGTATTCACTAAATATATTTATTCCATAAACTTTAATTTTTTTTCGGAACAGACCATATTAAAGGTCAGCTATTTTCTCAATCTCATAAACATAGTAAGATGGCCCTTTCGTCACTACTGACGAGTTCTAGGAAGGACCATACACCTTTGCCTTTTTCCGTATAATGTTTAGGAACGAAACGGAAAATAGGTTATTGCTTTCTATTCTCTTTCAATAGAGAAAGCAAAGTATCAATGCGATCCGCGCCGATTGTACAATAACACTACTGTGCTTATCTGGGCCAAATCCCGGTCAGCAATTGCGTCTCGACACGCTTTGCAGCCGCACGCACTCATCTCAGTCGGGTTTCCAGCACCAAAACCGACTCGATGTGGCTTTTTTATACAATTTTCTTCAATTTTCTCAGTTTCCAGTTTCCAAAACCCACCTAGAGTCAACAAATCAGCGTCTGCGGCGCTGGAAGCTCTTCTGACTTGGGAGCGTGCGGCCGCAAAGCGTGTCGAGACGCAATTGCGGACCGGAATTCGGCACAGATAAGCACAGTATGTAAGACGATTTTTGTTCCTGGCTTCTAAATGTTATAATTCAATTGCTTATGTACAAAGTATGTGAAAAAATTACTTCATTGAGAACTAACCTCGCTTAGGCCCTAGTTATCCACCAGCGGAATAAAACATTCCGCGATGACATTGCCTTCGCTTGCATTGTGAATCAGGGACTCGTCTGCAATACTGCGTCTTTAACGTGCTTGACGCAATATTGCAGACCAAGAATTTCCGGCCATTTCAATTGTCTTTTATCGATATTTTACGCTTCTATCGCTTGTTTATTGCTGAAAGTCAGTAATAATTTATTCCTCTTGTCATAGCAGTGCTCCTTATGTCGTTTCAATAATCTTTTAACGAGTTTGAGTCTAAAAAATAATCAGCTCATGGAATTTGGCAAACTTCCAATAGAGTAGGTCTCGCAACGATACAGTATATACTGCCGCGGCTTGTACAACTGCTCGGTTCAGGCTTCCGGAGTGTTTTTCTCTAACAACTGTTCCTTTTGGCATGCCCCGGCACAGTTAAGGCGCACATAAGTGATAGTTGTCTTGCTATTTCCGCAGCGTCCCGCCGATGTACTACAACAGCATAAAGAAAACCCGTTTATTAAGAAAATAGAAAGACTTGTGTTCATTTTTGGCATTATGAACAGGTAAAAATAAAAAATGCACATGGAATAGACAAACACAGTCGGAAAGCACTCAACAATGTTCAGAAATGTGTAGATTTTCTAGATTTACGATTGTACTGTGAACCACTCTATCGAAGATGAACCCGGATCTAGTCCCTTATGATGTTTTGTTATACTGTCCCTTGTAACGACTCTGTCTGAGGCTAAGGTCAGGGCTGGTATATTCGTCGGACCACAGATCAAGAGAATCATAAAATGTGAGGATTTCGCAGAGCTGTTGAACAGGACGGAGAGAACGGCTTGGAGCGACTTCGTTGCAGTTGTTCACGGCTTCCTAGGTGATCACAAAGCTGAAATCTATGTGGAGTTGGTGCACTCTCATAAAGAATTACGCCAAAATGGGGTGCAGAATGTCTCCGAAACTCCATATCATTGATTTGCATCTCGAAGAATACAGCGAGCAAGGCGAGCCCTTTCATCAAGATATATTGGACTTTAAACGTCGTTACCAAGGACAGTATAACGAAACCATGAGGGGGACTACATTTGGGGGCACTTCGAGAGAGTGATTCACAGTAAAATCGTAAATCTATAAAATCTACACATTTCTAAACCTTGTTGAGTCCTTTCCGACTGTGTTTGTCTATTCCTTGTGCATTTTTTATGTTTTTGCCTGAGCATAGTGCCGAAAACAAATAAAAAATTTTCTGTTTAAGCAACAACAACAAAAAGGGCTTTCTTCGTGCTGTCGTTGTGTAAGCAAAGTTCGTGCTTAATGAAGTCAATTTTCCCATCAGGGAATTTTCAGGGTGTTCAGAAATTTTTTTTTGGATTCGGCTCAAAACTTTCAACTGTGGGTTATTCGGGGCGCTGAACCCGAATCTGAGGTCTATTTGCCGCAAGACTTAATGTTTCTGTAGGTTACGGTGGACGTAGTGCCTTGTAACTGGCAGTACTTACCCTAAGAATCCGAAAATTACATACTATCACAAACCTACACCAACGACAACAAGGTTTTCCAAATCGCGGCGGGGTGGGTAAAGCAGTACCTACTAAGAGATGAAGAACTATTGTCGCACCCTGAAGGACACTTATCACCTACGATATGAAAAGTTATGCGAAAAAGTTTCAAAATAAAGTTCTCTCCGCATTTGCCTGGATTTGACATATTGACACCTCTGATATTGTAGAGTTTTTTGGAGTCATTAGGTTTCATTCCTAGGCTTTACTGATTGTAAGAACATTTTTTACCGCGAAATCGACTTAAATCAATATTTTTGCTGCGAAGCACAAAATATACCACGCGAAAAAAATATCTTCAAAGCAGGTCCAACTTTAGAGACTTATAATTTTTCAAGAGTCCTAGCATATGAGCCAAGGATATGCGGAGTTCTGATTTCCGCAGGTTTATTGGCCTCGGAGTTCCGCTTTCCGATTCCCGAAATTTTGAGACTTGTTTCCAATTCCGATTTCCGAAATCTTTATTTGTTTCGATTTCCAAACTTTTCAATTCGCTCCGAATTCCAATTTTCAGAACTCAATATTTTCATTCCGCTCGTCCCCGATAGAAACCTAGGATATTCTCCGGAAGGAAATTCCGTGCGAGAAAATCGCCGTTTCGAGACGGCTATATATATAGGTTCACAAAATTACTTAGATTACATAAGGTAGCTCGATTTTTGTTCCTGGCTTCTAAGTATTATATTTCAATTGCTTATGTCCAAAGTATGTGAACAAATTACTCCATTGACAACAAACTTCGCTTACACTACAACAGCACGAAGAAAACCCATTTTTTGTAAAAATAGAAGTATTTTCATTCTTTTTCGGCATTATGAATATGTAAAAACAAAAAATGCGCAAGGAATAGACAAACACGGTCGGAAAGCACTCAACGAGGCTCAGAAATGTGTAGATTTTCTAGATTTACGATTGTACTGTGAATCATTCTCTTGAAGTTGCACCCAAATGTAGTCCCCCCTCATTGTTTCGTTAAACTGTCCTTGGTAACGACTCTGTCTGAGGCTAAGGTCAGGGCTGGTATATTCTTCGGACCACAAATCAAGAGGGTCATACAATGTGAGCATTTCGCAAAGCTGTTGAACAGGACGGAGAGAACGGCTTGGAGCGATTTCGTTGCAGTTGTTCACGGCTTCCTAAGTGATCACAAAGCTGAAAGCTATGTGGAGTTGGTGCAGACTCTCATAAAGAATTACGCCAAAATGGGATGCAGAATGTCTCTAAAAGTCCATATCATTGATTCGCATCTTGGCAAATTCAACGAGCAAGGCAAGCCCTTTCATCAAGATATATTGGACTTTAAACGTCGCTACCAAGGACAGTATAACGAAACCATCTCAGATATTCGTGGGGAAGTTCCCGAGAACGACAGCAGAACTTCCCTCGAAACAACTGGGGAACTTCCCCCGAATTGGGGGGAGGCGAAGGGGACGTCTCGACAGCAGAGTAATGGGGGAAGTTCCCACAGCAGGAGTTCTCTTGTTCTCCCGACTGCAGGTCTTCCCGCGACCTTCCGACTGCAGATCTTCCCATTGTTCAATGATTGATCAAAAATCAGCTTGCTAGAACCCGCTGTTTTCGACAGTCTCCTGCTCCTGAAAAACTGCGATCGGTCCAAAAATATTCACCTTTGACTAATGGTTATAGAGAAGCTTATTAGCGCCTCTGAAAACCAGGCAGAGATGCCTTACGCAGTCCTTGAGTGGCAGATCTACCCCCTCAACTTGCGAAGTGCGAGACCACCTCGCGATTAGCCCGTCTGTATCACCGTATACGCTGCAGCTTTGTTTTCGCGTTCATCATGTTCGGGGGGAGGCCATGGGAACAACCGTGAAGCGAACTTCCCTTGTTCTCCCCCCGAGTTGACTGTTTCGAACGCCCTGTCGTTGTGAATAATTCGAGGGGAGAGGGGCGAGTCTCGCTCCTCTCCCCTCGACCGAGTGATAACGACCAAATCAGGTCTATTGTCCTCGGGAACTTCCCCACAAATATCTGAGATGAGGGGGGGGGGCGGGCGGGGGGGGAGGGGGACTACATTTGGGTGCAACCTCGAGAGAGTGACTCACAGTATAATCGTAAATCTGGAAAATCTACACATTTCTGAACCTTGTTGAGTAGTTTCCGACTGTGTTTGTCTATTCCTGGTGCATTTTTTTATATTTTTGCCTGACCATAGTGCCGAAAATGAATGAAAATCTTTCTAATTTAACAACAACAAAAAAGTGCTCTCTTCGCGCTGTCGTTGTGTAAGCAAAGTTCGTGCTTAATCAAGTCAATTTTCACATACATTAGACATAAACAATTGAAATACAACACTTAGGACCCAAGAACGAAAGTTGTCTTACATGAACAAGCGTTTTTTTTAATTTCATTGTCCTAGTCACAAAAGCGAAGTTTTCCTGGGATACCAGCGATTTCCTGTCTGTTCTAGACCTAACGGGTTAGGAAAACACAATTTCAACCCAGGAACAGAAGAAACACAAAAAAATTGTCACATAGTGTAATCGGCGTGGTGGTGTGTCTCACCAGCGTTTGTCTGGCCGGGTTTTTGAATTTCCCGCAGCTTTGGACGCCATCACTGATTAGCGCTTACCTTACATTTCCCGAGGGTTTTTATATAACCATGTTTTAATAGTTGTAGGTATGGGACACAGGATCGATAGTCTTTTCTTCAAATCCCCCAAACGCCTCAGAGATTCACAGGAAATTTCCAAAAGTGGGCATTTTCACAGCTTTGCGAAGAGAAAAGGGGCAAATGGCAATTTTTAGGACCTTCAAAAAAAATTGTATGGAATTGAACTTAAAACTTTTTTCTAAGGGTTGTTTTGGGTGCTGATTACAAATCTGTGGCCCACTTATCAATCTTTTCAAAATTCGTTGATATGTTCTGAAGCTTCAAAATGCGGGGAAATTCTGCAAGCAAACGCGACTTTTGACGATTTTGAAAATGCCACGATGAGAGTTTTTTGGGCTGCATAACACGATTCTGTGGTCGTTTTATCAATTCCCCTAAGATTTTGGTATGTAACGTTGGGTATACGGTAGATCGATCAAAGTCTCAGATTTTACTCAAAACTTATCTCTGGGTGTTATTTGGGACGCCGAACACGAAATTGAGGTCCACTTTTTGATTTTCGAAATTTTAAGGTAGGTAAAACCTGTTAAAAGGCACTATGCCTACCGTAACCTACAGTAACCCTAATTTCGGCGACAAATAGACCCCAGATTCGGGTTCAGAGCTCTAATTAACCCCCAGTTGAAAGTTTTGAGACGGATCCAAAAAAAATTATGAGCACCCGAAAAAAAGCCCTTACCTTTTTCTGAAGCAATGAAAATGCCAAATTTCAAACCCCTGCAGCCATTTAGGGATATTCAAGCACGAGCCATTTATATACTGTCACAGACCCACAGCAACGACAACATGGTTTTCCAAATCGCGGCGGGGTGGGTAAAGCAGTACCTACTAAGAGATGAAGAACTGTTGTCGCATGCTGTGGGGCACTTGTCACCTACGATATGAAAAGTTATGCGAAAAATTTTCAAAATAAAGTTCTCTCCACATTTGCCTGGGTTTGACATATTGACGCCTCTGATACTGTAGAGTTTTTTGGAGTCGTTAGGTTTCATTCCTAGGCTTTACTGATTGTAAGAACATTTTTTTACATCAAAATCCACTTAAATCAATATTTTTGCAGCGAAAATCAAATTGCTTAAAATATACCATGCGAAAAAAATATATTCAAAGCAGGTCCAACTTTAGAGAATTATAATTTCTCAAGAATCTTAGCATATGAACCAGGGATAAGCGGAGTTCCGTATTCCGATTCCCGAAATTTTGAGACTTGTTTGAGCTAAGCTGATTTTTGTAGTTATTGCGATAACGTTTTTCATCGTGACCACTGCCTTTAAATGAGTTTTCAAAAATAAACCCCAACAGGCCTTGAAATCTTTTGTCTATTTATTTATTTCATGGACGTGCACAACATGGAAAAAAAAAGAAAAATTATCGTCGATCACTGGATGGGGGGTAGCCGGAAGCGAGGAGGTAATGATAGTCGTGAACATCGATCGAGTGATGTCACGTTAGATCGCTACGCTGCGGCTTCTTATAAAGAGGAGAAGGCCCATATGTGGTTTGTGGCCTAGGATTCTAGAAAACCTTTTGTTTTTCGGAAAAAAAATGTTTTCGCGATCGTTTATCAAAAACGTCGAGCGAGGCGTAGCTCTAAGAGTTTTGGCCGAGAAATAGCCGCGAAATGTCTCATTGCCGTGTAATAGCCGCGAAATAGCCGCCAAATAGTACTTGCTGCGAATTAGCCGAGAAATAGCCGCTAAGTAATGCTCGCCGCAAAATAGCCGCCGAATAATGCTCGCCGCGAAATAGCCGAGAAATAATGCTCTCCAGCTAGATATACGGCTCATTCCAGAGGATTGAGATGTCGGAACCACCGTCGGTTCAATCACCCAAGTTTGAGGTACTTGGACCTGGTTCAGCCTCTGAAAGCCCCGCCTAACCGCTGGCGGTCCCATATGGTTTCTCGGCGAGCCGGCTACTGTTGCGTCTTGGTTAATTTTGTCTACTTCTAAATATTTCTGGGCTATTTCTCGGCTACTTCTGGTCCATTCCGTGAGAAGCCGAGAAATAGCCGCGAAGTAGCCCATCAGGAGTCGCCGCGGAGCCTGGTGGGCTATTTCGCGGCCAAAACTCT
The DNA here is from genome assembly GCA_029168955.1 of Aplectana chamaeleonis. Lineage (NCBI taxonomy): Eukaryota > Metazoa > Nematoda > Chromadorea > Rhabditida > Cosmocercidae > Aplectana > Aplectana chamaeleonis. The sequence goes on along the minus strand of JAPDOI010000007.1, from coordinate 2,190,191 downwards.
CAGAGAGCGCGGCAAAACTTTGAACAGTGTTTTTACATGTAATGGAGGAGCAATCTGTATGCTTACCGTTACCTCATAAATTATTCTGAAGTGAGAATCTAGAAATGTTCTCTGCAACAGAGTGTTACGCAAGTTTAGATCCCTGTTTGAGGGAGATGTTTTAGCTATAACACCAGGTGAGTTAAAGACTTACATCAGTTGCCAAAGAGTTGTTCAGCAATCATATTTTTGAAATTTATCGTATTCATACTGTCACAAGAGGTTCGAATTTTTCATTTTCACGTTACAGTTTCTGAAATTGCTATTAGAACTTGATCCCGCTGCGTTTTATTTTTGAATGTGTCACAACACGTATGACTTTTTTTCTTAGGTAAGGTTTTTTTCATGGGATATATTCTCGCTCAAGCACGCAACCGGCGGGAGCCGTTTCGGGGCTGGCCCTTAGGGACCTCTTTAGTCTAAACACGAACCCCGGGGCGATTGCAATTTGCTTAATATCTACAGAAGCGTAGGAGTTGAGCCGCAGATTTCTTGTCTATTTTTTTTCTGTTGGGAATTCTTTCTGAAATAAATGGACCACCTCGAATTTTCAAACATGATTCAAGACAGTGTTCACGATAAGAATTTGAAGACGGTCCTATGCTGATTCCAATGATGTTTTTGGAATCTTTTAAGACCTTCTAGGAACGGAGTTATGGTCCCTCAAAAATTGAGCTAGGGAAGCATGGTGGACGAGTTGTCCGAGGCTTGTAAATTCCGTCTTTTGCAGCCGATGTATGCGAGCTGACATGAGTAAAGAGAGAAGTTGAGAATGAAGGGAAGAACGGTGCTATCGATCGGAAACCATCGCTCATCTCACAATCTCGAGCATTCATTTGTTCACGTCGGTGGGCATGGAAAGTGCATCTGGGTGTGACGAGCTGACGGGTGTCCAACTTTGGGGCCGTATTCCGGAAATCGGAAATGGAAACAAGTCTCAAAATTTCGGAAATCGGAAAGCGGAACTCCCAGACCAATAATCCTGCGGGAATCATGATTTCGCTCATACCTGGTTCCTATTTTTGAAATCTTCGAGAATTATCAGCCTCTAAAGTTGAGCCAGCTTTGAACACATTTTTTCGCATTGTATAATTTGTGCAATTGGATTTTCGCTGCAAAAATAGTGATTTAAGTGGACTTATATAAACCTTAAAAATAAAGAGTTAGGTGAACTTACAGGCACCAAAGCGGCACTATCGCGGACCCGCGCCGGCACCATCGCGGAGCCGCGACGCAACTACCGCAAAGTGGCAGCGGCGATGCGGCGGTGCCGCTTCGGTTCCGCGATAGTGCCGCAGCGGCTCTGGAAAAGTATCTGATATGAAGTTATTCGGGAATGATAATACAACTAGGGGGGGGGGGACTGACAACAAAAATACTCACCTGCGGTCGTTACGCCCTCTGACCAATAGGGCCAGAGGTTACCGCCGCTTTCGCGCCCCAGAAAATACGAAATGTACCTCAAAGTTGGGTGATTGAACCGGCGACAATTTTGTTTTACCACGCAGGATAGTACATTCTATCTAATTTCTTTTCGTTTCGTATGTTGAATTTGTACAGCAGATCTGCTCATTCGACGTTTTGTCGCGTCGCTTACGACGTATCTATAAACAAATAATTATCGTATCCTAGCGGAGCCGGCGCGGTTCTAACGCGGAGCCGCTGCGGTACTATCGCGGCGATGTTGAGGCTCAAAGCACGACAACAAAATTGTTTGATCGCGGAGCCGCTGCGGTACTATCGCGGAACGATCGCGGCACAGTCGAGGGTCGCGGCACTTTCCCGGCACTGACGCGGCAAATTTTCTCGGAGTAGCGGATAAAAATGTCCTCAGGGGAAGCCTAGGCTATATATAGCTTGATGACTTTCAGAAACTCTGCAAGATTAGGGCAGCTAATATGTGAACCCAGAATAACGTGTTTCTGAAAATGAAAATTCAATGTTTCCCGCATAACATTTCGTATAATAGGTGATAAGTGGCCCACGGCATGCGACAGCCGTTCTTCACCTCTAAGTGTTTCAGCTGAAATGGTGATTCTTTTCGTAATGAAAAATGATTTCAGCTGGTCATGGAGTCTTTTCAGGATCCCAAAAAAATCCTGACAAATACCGCACATTGAAAACAACATTCAACTCTCTACCACGCAGAAGATCGGCCCAAGTATGTGTATTTTTCCGTTTTCGACTGCAGCGATCGGTTTTTCAGGTGTGATTATTATTATTTGAGTGTATACAGTGCGTTCAGAAAGTATAGGGACACCCCCGAAAATCAAAGTTTTCAAAATCATGTTATATTTGGCTATCAATACTGTTCATAAATGAATCCAACAAGGTGAAAAACCTCTATTTGTTCATTTCTATAACAGCTGAGCGCCCGCTTCTGATCGCTCAGGCACTTGAAGACTCTCAACTTCTAGGTCGGGATCATACTTCCAGCGACAAGCGACGAGAAGCAATGTTTACGATCTATATAGGCCTAAAATCGATACGCCTGATGTGCACTATCGCTGTCTTTAGTCGCCGGAAGTATGCTCCCGGCCATATAATCGTCCATCGCATTCATTTAGAAGCAGTGTTGGGCAATTGTGGCGATATGGACTAGCGTATAAAGACACAAAAATACTGAAAAAAGAGTTTCGGTTGGCAATCTTTCAGCTAGACCTATTATTCGTAGTCTTCTAGAGATTTCAATTCAGATGAACTTAAAGGCAGTGTCCACCATAAAAACCATGTCCGATTTTTTGGTGGAGATCGGCAGCTGCGGGGCCTAGCGCAACCCTACCATTGAAAAAACTAAGAAAAATGAGCTCGGAACGGTCCCCTACGGCCCCAAAGTTGGACACCAGTCAGCTCGTCACACCCTGATGCACTTTCCACGCCCACCGACGTGAACAAATGAATCCTCGAGATGGTGAGATGAGCGATGATTTCCGATCATTAGCCACGTTCTTCCCTTCATTCTCAACTTCTCTCTTTACTCAGGTCAGCTCGCGTACATCGGCTGCAAAAGACGGAAGTTACAAGCCTCGAACAACTCGTCCACCATGCTTTCCTAGCTCAATTTTAAGGGACCATAACTCCATTCCTAGAAGGTCTTGTACGATTCCAAAAACATCATTGGAATCAGTATGGGACCGTCTTCAAGATAGGTGGAAAAGCAGAAAAACGATTCTTATCGTGAACACTGCTTTTGTTAAATAAGACTGAATAAATGCATAATATGGACCAAATTTCTCAAGTCAATAGGACTCGATGAACCTTTGATGTACATTCAACTACTCGCCTAATTTCCTCATTGATATTCCATTAACATCTTTTATTGCCCAAATTGTAGATGATTTGGGGAGCAAACACGGAAGTCAGATGTGCCACCACCAGATGCAATGGTTTCTATTTCACTGTGTGTTTGTACAGAGACTTGTGAGTTTTCCTTGATATACAAACGACATTCGCTATGAAGCTTCAACTGCTTTCTTTTTTCAGCGTTAACACACCCAATGCACATATCTACCCAATCAGGGCAGTCTGTTCTGCCTGTCCTGCTGGTCCTCTCGAACAAAAAACGCTCCCATACCTCAAGAAGACCAATAGGATTATTAATTGCTCACCTGTCTTATTGAATTCTCATATTGATAAAGAAGTTGATTGAGAGACACTAATGAAGTTTATCTAGCGTATCCATTTACTAACCGTCGACTTGCAAAGATCCTTCGGATCATATTTGAGACTTGAGTGTAGCAGGCACGAGGTGGTATGATTGCTTTATTGGCAGGATCACGTTTCGGTTGTCTCGTCTCCATCGGAGTCTGAAGAAGCTCGGATATTCGTGTTGAATTACTCGGACCTTGCTCTACAGGAGTTCAAGATGAAATTTACAAACAAATGCCTAAGATACATGAGACTGAGTGACACAAAGTCTGTCCGAATGCGAATGTCCGCTCACGCGGGCGGTGGGCGTGTTGTTCGGCCGTCGCGAAGGTATTTCTGGACTGCCCCTAGCTCCCCGAACGGGTTACTTTAAAGGCACAGGACAACCAAAAAACTAATTTTCAGGTTCCATCCTTATCTTGGAGAGGGTCACACTCTGATCACAATGGTGTCTCTGAAATCGTCCAAGACCCCCCTTGAACAGAGTTATGGCTCTTCAAAGATGCATAGATTTTGAGGGTGAAAAATTGGTGGACGAGTTGTCTCAGGCCTGTATTACTCTTCAATCGCAATCGTTGCGCGAGAGCGAGCCAGGATGAGGAGACAGCCTAGCAATGAACTGAAGAACGACGACTTGTTGGAATTCATCCATCCATCGAGCCGCTATCGAGTTCGGAAATCAGTTAGGGGGTCGGGCCTGTGGTGGTGAGCGAAGGGGGTCGGGCCTGTGGTGTTCGCTCATATCTCGCTTATTTGGAGGAAATGAGATCTGGCATTTGGCACGTGTTATACATGAGTGGTCTTCTACATAATTACATGAAAATCTCAAAATTCATATCTGAGGGTGTACTGTGCCTTTAAAGGCACTGCTCGCGATAAAAATCGCTTTTCTGTTTTCTTGCCTATCTTGAAACCGAATCCATTCTGATTCCAATGACGCTTCTGGAATCCTACACGACCTTCTGGGAATGGAGTTATGGTTCCTCAAAAATTGAGCTAAGGAAACATGGTGGACGAGTTGTCCGAGGCTTGTAACTGCCGTCTGTTGCATCCGATGTATGCGAGCTGACCTGAGCAAAGAGGGAAGTTGAGAATGAAGGGGAGAACGGGGCTTTTGGTGGGAAACCATCGCTCAACTCACGATTTCGAGTGTTCCTTTGTTCATGTCGAGGGGCGGAAAGGGGCGGGACTTGCCCACAGCGGCGGGGTTTGCCCACCTTTCTAAGCCGTTTTGCGGCTCCTGGGTAGCTTTTCGTCCCGTTTTTTTTTGACGCTGTTCTGCTTCTGAGAGCCACGAGAAGCGTTTGTCACGAAAAATTCGAGGATGAAGTTTACCGCGAATAGTGCCTTTAAGCCATGTTATGACGAAAAGTCGCGAGTTCGCGACTTTTGCGGTTTCTTTGAAAAAATTAGTGCGGGTGTTGTATGGTGAATGAGGCAGAGTTTCATAACCGAGATCAGTCAACTTCTGGAGCGTTCATCGTGAGACGTGAAGTTTAATGAAGAACTCTACCAACGCGTAGCTAGATGCCTCCGAGGGCGCGGCCTGTAACGCCGCCCCATTCCATGTGGCAAAAATTTACGGGTTCTAGCTACGATAGCTAAAACCCGCATATTCTTGTGTCGACGGTACAAGGGTGCAAATTCTACGCGTATTCTACGTAAAAACGAAGGCTAAATTCAGTACATTGATCTCTCTGTCGCTAAACCCGTATATTCTCGCTATAATTTTGTAGCGAGAATCTACGGATTTAGCGACAGGTTGTGTTGAAATGCAATCTCACACCCGCGTTGGCTACGCGGAACGCAGGGATGCCGTTCAAACAGTGTTGGCCCAGTCATCTCATTGAGTGATTACTCGACGGTCTGTGGCTGGCCGTGGGGGGTATCTCCGTGTCACTCTCTGGGTCACCATGGTGAGAATAATTTTGACCATTGGGATGCGGCAGGCCGTGGGGAAGAAACGGCGAAGCTGTCGATCGCAGCTGAGATTGCCTTTCTAGAACGAGTCAGGACTGGGTGGGTCGATCGACCGAGTGCAGTAAAGAGAATAAGCGTAGAATATGCGGGTGCCGTAGCGAGAATTTACGTAGAATATGCGGGCGCTGTAGCTAAAATTTCACCAACTGAGGCTAAACTTTCCGTAATTTACGTAGAATCTCGGGTGAAAATTAGACTAGATGCCTCCGAAACCCTGGGCATCTCCGGGAATTTACGTAGAATATGCGGGCGCTGTAGCTAAAAGCCGTAGCGAGAATTTACGTAGAATATGCGGGCGCTGTAGCTAAAATTTCACCAACTGAGGCTAAACTTTCCGTAATTTACGTAGAATCTCGGGTGAAAATTAGACTAGATGCCTCCGAAACCCTGGGCATCTCCGGTTTCCGTGTGAGGCATCTAGCTACGCGCTGGCAGAGAAGGATTGGACCTTTTCCGTTGACCACTGCTGGATTTTCTAGTTTCTGATGCATTTTGTCAATTTGCTGACAGTAGGTATCCGTGTTGATCGATTCACCTGGTCTCATGTACTCATGATTTAAAACTCCTGTGGGATTCCACCAAACAGTGGCCATGGTCTTCTTTTCATGCTACTTCTGCTTCGAAAATGTTTCGGGGGCTCATGTTTGTTCAACAACTGCGCAGAACGTGTTCGGTTATTAAAGGCAGTGTTCTCGATGAAAACAGTTTTCGAAATTCCACTAGGATTAGGTAGTGGAGGGACACTCTGTAACGTTAACGTCGAAAGAACGCATGAAAACGAGCCAGGAAGAGCCCCAAAAGAGCCCGAAGTTGCAACTTCGAGCGCATTGAAAACCCCAAAAGCGCATCACACGCCCACCGACGTGAACCAATGAATGCTCGAGATCGTGAGACGAGCGACGATTTTCAATCATTAGCCCCGTTCTTCCCTTCATTCTCAGCTTCTCTCTTTACTCAGGTCAGCTCGCATAGATCGGCTGCAAAAGACGGAAGTTACAAGCCTCGGACAACTCGTCCACCATGTTTCCATAGCTCAATCTTTGAGGGACCATACCTGCGTTCACAGAAGGTCTTGTATGATTTCAGACACACCATTGGAATTAGCATGGGGCCGTTTTCAATATAGGCGGGGAAACAGAAAAACGATTCTCATCGTGAACACTGCCTTTAAGCGGAATCTATTTCTCATCGCAGGTAACAATTCGATCAAGGAAAGCCTCGTTCTTGTCACGCAAAAGCAGCGACGATGAGATCTGATAGCGCTTGAACATCTGTTGAACGTTCAATTCATGGGAAACCCACTGATCCATCTTCTTTACCTTTCCAAGTTTCTCCACATGGTTGGCGACGATCCATTTCAACACTTGAAGTTCTTCCGCAAAACTCACGAACAGTTTTTCGTGTACCTGACTCCACTAGTGACTTCAGGCAGTCGCCATCAAATTCAGGGATCCGACCTCGGCCTGGCTCATCTTGGAGATATGTGTCTCCTGATCGGAATTTTCGGAACCAGAGTTGAGTACTGCGAATTGAACAGACAGCTGGTCACCAAGTTTTAACAATATTTTCATGAGCCTCCACAGCCTTCCGTCCAAGTTTAAACTCATGAAGCACATTATATGGATCTGCTCTTTAGATAGCATCGTAGACAATCGACCTGAAATTTACGGGAAACTAACTTTGGATTAAACGAAAATAACAGATTGAGAGACCAGTATATAAGCTTCAAAATGATGTAGGACAATGTAAACATGGCATTAATAATGCACGTGGAACAGGGAGTTAAAATTTTACTCGCATAAAAACGCAATTTATTTGTGGACAGCCTAACAATAGAGTTTTACTATGGAGCGTTTTCGCTAATGCATTTACCGCATTAAACGCGCCCCTTGTAGGTGAATTTCGCTTCAGAATGAAATGTAAAGTTGCCAACCACCACATTTGAAGAGAGCTATCATCCAGAGAACTTAAAATGCTCAGGAAAGCCCCTAAATTCCGGTACTGACCAAATTCGACTAGCGATCACACCATGATTTCCAATCATTTATGACGATTCGGTTTGATCGATCCGCTAACTCTCCCTTTATTCAAGATCCCCCAACTAACTCCAAAGTCTTTTCTTTAAGATATCCTGTCCAGATCTTACGCGATAAAGATGTATGAGTACGTCAGCTATGAGACAATTCTTTGATAGCGAAGCTGATCAGCAAGAACAAGTCGTCGTTGTCTCGTAACCTTCTGCGGGATGACGCGCTGGGGGCGATTCAAGTCGTCACGGGGGGTCCCGTCGACACCCTCCAGCTTGACCATATATAAACACGCGCAACTGGTAGCGGTTGCATAGTCGCTGACCCAGTTTCAAGCACGGAACTCTCGACCCATCGCCTTGTAATAGCCCTAATCACTGCTCACTCCAGTTTCTTTGTACAATTTTCCTTCTTTGCACAGTCATGCAGTAACCTTACCATAATCCCATCAAATTTTGAGCTACCTACTTTCAGAGAAGAAGAAATTAATCAGATCGGCTAAATGAGGTTGATACTGATCGTGCTCTTAGCACATTATGTGCACGGCTCACCGACGATGTGCCACTGCCCCAATGGAGTGACCGGAAGTGAGTATTCCTACAGCCACCCTGCTAACAAGGGAAGTATGCAAAGCGTAGGTCTGATCTGCCTAAACGACTAGTGTCGTTAGTATCTCTTGTGGCTCAATAGTAAAACTGCGCAGTATCCCGCCGCGAGCCGCAGGTTCCAAGAAGTTACAAGCTTAAAAAGCTCATTTTTTGTGCTTTTTGTACCTTCCAAAAATCGCGTTATTCTTCGGAAAATCCGGAAACCGATCTCAAGAATGTGTTCAGCACCCAAAACTACCCCCCTGAGCGAATTTCCGATGAACGCACATTTTCCGTACTTTGTACAGACTGATAGCGTTTTGGACTTGTACGGATTTTCGGTTGGGCGTTTATTTCTACCAATTGAGGGCTCTGGAAGCGTTTTAGAAAAATGTTCCAGATTTGACTTAGAATTCTCCGAGAGGGGTTTTTTGGGGCTCTGATCATGATTTTGAGATTTATTAGTCGATTTCCAAAAGTTTTCGGCTCATTCCGTTTGAAGCTTCCCAACCGGGGAAATTTCGAGGGAAAAACGCCACTTTCGAGATTTCCGGTTTTCTACGATAGATATGTCTCAAAATCTTTCTCTGAGGGTTATTTGGAGTGCTTAACACTAATCTGGAGTCCGTTTATCGATCTATTGCAGATTACGGTAGATTACGGTGCGTATACGGTAGTTTGGTCAAAATCTCAGATTTTACTCAAAATTCGTATACGGGGGTTATTCGGGTTGAAGAATACGAATTTAACGTCAGTTTGTCGATTTTCAAAATACTAAGGTGGGTTTTGACCTCTAAATTATATGTTACCTACCGTAACCTACAGTAAACCTCAAAATTTCGACAAATGGACTCCAGATTCGTGTTCGCCACCCTAGATTACCTCTACATACAACTTTTGAGCTGAATCCGAGAAAATTTTTTGAAACTCCAAAAAAAATGCCTGAAAAGATACTAACCATACTAGTCGTTTTGGCAGATCCGACCTACGCTTTTTATACTTCCCTTGTAAGATGGGAGTTTAAAGCGTCTGCGAAAACATATTGCATAGTTAGTATACTTTGGTCCTCTATAGTAACACTATGAACCAGCCCGATCTGAGCTTGTGGTTTCAAGGAGTTCTCCTGTGTAGAAAATCGGAATTCCCATGATTAAGCGCGCTGCGTGCGCGCGAGTTGTTGCTGTCTCCGTCTGGCACACGCTCTCTCGCTGTCTCTAACTCCCTCTCCGCATCCGCCTGCGAAAGAACTGCGGGCATTCCTTGTTTTTACACCCGGACCACTGTCCTATATGACTGTCAATACGGTGACTGCTATCCAGGGATGTGCGCAATAGAAATTTCGCAATTCGTTAGTCATTAGTCGTTCAACGGACCAAAACCCTCGTTAGTCGTTAATCGTTAGTCGTTAAAAATCTAGGCTCTGAAAATAAGCGCAGTTGAATCGGAAAAAAGTCCTTATAAATAGAATAAGAAGCAAGGAATGAAGTTATGTGTGTTCACCAAAACATTCATGGCCATAAAACACTCAGAAGATTCATCGGTAGATATTCTAGTTCAATCTGCTAAGCTACATATACATAATTAAAAATATGACAGAAAGTACTAGAGAGAGTGTGTTTGACGATTTTGTCTTTCTTCTTCGGCGAGAAAAGAAGCAAAATGGAAAGCCAAGGAATACATTGAGCTCTTCGCTTTTTTTCGCAGTGCAAAATTTACCATTCTGAGCTCTATGATTTGATATGAGATCTACCCCTAGGTAACAACACGGAAAACTGTACCAACTTTGCACTACTTGTTGTTCGATCAGCGTCGCAAGTAGAGTGAGGACCGAATATTCGAGTTCGAATAAATATTCGAATTTTTCGATCGAATTTTTATTCGAACATTCGAATATTCGAAAAGTGTGAATATTCGAACATTATTCGAATTCGACTAGTCGCAAAAGGTGAAAACTCGAACATTATTCGAATTCGACTATTCGCAAAAGATGAGTATTCGAATATTATTCGAATTCGACTATTCGCAGAAGGTGAATATTCGAAAATTATTCAAATTCGATTATTCGCAGAGGTGAATATTCGAACGTTATTCGAATTTGAATACCCGGGCTGATTTAATAAAAAATATGGAAATCAGCTCTAATGTTTGAAGGAATCGTTCTTCATTTTCTTCACTACTCCATTGTTCCATTTTTCCGAACGCAAGAGCTATGTAAATTTTCTTACCCACACCGTCTGATGAGGCTACTAGAACGAGTAGCTTCGTTGGGTGGAGACATGTACTCCACCAACCTTCACCTCTGAGCAGGTGAAGGGGGAGCATCCATCATTGGGAAAATCGGTGACAACCGTTGAAACGCCCCGAAAAAAAAAGGAATGAAAGTGACCCAACACTCATGCAAGTCATTTTCAAGATCGGGTGGGTGTCACACAAGCACGCTCATGCCGATCATTATTTCCGCAGGGCTACCGTAACCATTGTTTAAGAAAACATGATAACGAACGATAACACACGCTCATAACATGCGGGGTATAAAAGGGCAGAGGAGCGGTATGCATTCACTCACACACCGCTCTCTTCGAGAAGCCACTGCGAGGTGGCTGAGGAGGTCGAATTTGTGCAAACATGTTTGTTGGCTATTACGAGGTACTCTAATCCAAGCCACTTGGAAAGTTTTTTTTTAAGGAGGGTTACGGTAGCCCTGCGTAAATAGTGATCGGCATGGGCGTGCTTGTGGGTGTCACTGCCTGTTTTTCGTTCTTAACTTTTTTTGTGCTTGGAAATAGAAATCTGCGTCAACTTGTGCTTCCAGTTTGGAAAAATATTTTCTCGGTCCTTCATCCTCATTCATTTTACGGAACCCCGGTTTTTCGCCTATAACTCGTTAACCTGGTGAAGGTTGTTTTTAAAATCTACGTAAAATTCTGCGTCGAATGATATATCGGGTTCCTAACTTTGCTCGCTCCATAGGCCAGCCAGGTGGGTGGAGCCGAGCCCGTTGTTGGCTCCAGCAGAACTCTGCGTCTCTCCTTTAAACCATAGAGGCGAGAGCATCTATGGAGATAACTATGAGGTTCGGCTCCAGCGATCTGGCTGGCTTATGGGGCAAGCAAAGTTAGTTAGGCACCTCGAATAAGCTGCTTAGGCTAAGTTAGAGCGGAAAAGTTGATTTTGTAGCATTCTTTGCGTTGTAGCCCGTACAGGTTAAGAGATGAGTCGTGCCTTCATAATTTCAATTGTAGGTGGAAATAAAGCTCTAAAAGAAAAATTCAACTTGTTATTGCCGCTCACTTCGTAGTTGCGCGATATTGCTATGGATGCTTAAATTATTCGTCATTCGAATATTCGAATTTCGAATATTCGTTCGTTCGAAATAAAAAATGAACGAATTTATTCGAAATTCGTTCGTTCGGTCTCTTTTCAAAAAGTCCTCACTCTAGTCGCAAGCCCAGCGCGCGCGTTGTTTCGAGCTTGTTGTCATAATGGGGGAAAGGTCGCAAGAAAATAGCTCCCAAGCGGAAACTTCACCCACTGAGAGGTCTTAGCACAACTTTATAGAACTCTCATATCTCAAAATTATGACTGAAAATCGGAGGATGAATCATTTACAGTCCAATCATCGAATGCAGTTCCCGTTGGTGCGCAATTGTAGCCTGCAGGCACCGCTCCATTATCACCTCTGACAGAGCCCTCTGTAAAAATTTCCGCTAGAGCCGGTGGGCAGGGTTGAGCAGCGCTGTGACTGGACACAACGGAGAGTCGTAAATTTTTTGGAAATTTTCGAAAAAAAAATGAAAATTGGGGAGGGGTCGTAAAACTTCTGGAAAAAAACAAGATTTTTTCAAACCTTATGGTAAGGTAAAATGAGATAGGAATAGTCAGTCGCGTGCGAGATGCATGCGTTTTCAACAACACAAAGGCAGATTATTTACAGAGAAGCTGTTTAGAAAATTGACTTTTTTTGACAAAACTGACAACTGGACGGTAAATAAAGCTTCAAAAAATTTTGGTACCAGGGGGTCGTAAAATTTTGGGATTTTTTCCTGAAAAAAGGAAATTGGGGGGTCGTAGCCGCGACAAAAAACGCCACAACGGCCTGCTCAACCCTGCCGGTGGGTGTCGGAACTGGTTTAGTGAGCCTTTCACGAAGTCGCGCGATCGACATGAAATGGCATTGCTGCCACTAACCTTTCGAAGCGTTCGGTTGGGGTCATGATGTGGGAGCTCCAGAACTGCGAAATAGTGTCAGTATAAATACTAAATACTAAAGACTATGATGATTCCTGATGTAATTCTTGGGTTGGAGCGTGATGGGAATGACTATTGATTTTCTAACGATTTTTGGGATTGCTTACAAAAATATTTTTTCATTCCGTTGGTCGTTAGACGTAACACCCAAAAAGCCCGTTAGCCGTTAAAGGCATCGTATCCACTTTCCATTTTTTATGCTCAACCCCTTCCTCGGGTCCCTGTGAGAAAGTACAACGAGCTTGGCTGCTCAAAAACGTTCCATTGTGAGCATAGAGGAAGTGGAAAGTAAGGAATTCCGTCAAAAGGGGCCGGCCCTTCCGTCAGTCATTTGGCACTTTCGCAATATTTGAGCAGAACGTCGTGTCGCTAAGTACAGGGCATGCCACTGTACGCTGACGCACCGTCGGACGAAAGTGGCATTATTGATTGGAAATTTCTCGTCACACAACAAGCGATTGCTTCCAACGCTGCGCCAATGGACGAATTGTAGAACTGTTCCTTGCGCTCTCCGCGTAACTATCCCGAGTCGATGCCGGCGCGAATTTCAAATGATTTTCAGAAGCTTTTTTTAAAACGTTTTTTTCTTGAAAAGTTAACGTTTTTGAGCGGGCTTTTCGCTACCTTTAGTCACTATAGGGGCTAACAACTCAAAAACGATTAAAAACGAAACATGGTTCCGAGCGCGTACGATGCCTTTAAACTCGTTAGTCGTTAGTCGTAATTACGCACATCCCTGCTGCTATCCCTCCCGAGATGCGTCGCAACCTTTCAAAACTATGAAAGCGGGTCTCTGATTCGTGCCCAACACTAAAACAACTGCATGTGCAAAGTTTGGGGAAACATATTTGTTCAGATTCAGACGAAGAAATAGGCGTTTTTAATTAATTCCCAATATTGGTTGATCGTTTCCTTATATCAATCAGGTGGTTCTACGGCGTTCGAGAAAAACTGTTAGAGCTGTGATCCAAAAATTTCCCCAAGGGTTTTTTCTGGGTGCTGATCACCAATCTGAGGTTCACTTGCGGATTTTCTAAGTTCTCAAAACAATTCTCAAGGGCGAAACGCGACTTTTGACGACTTCTGGAGCGCTATGATAGATGTGGCTCAATGCTGTTTCTCAGAAGGGTAAATGGAGTATTATTACACGATTTTGCGCTCCGTTGACCCAGTTTCTGATGGATTAGGTAGATCACGGGAATACATACTATCGTTCTCGGAGCCAAACCTCTGGTCCGCAACTGCGGACCACGACTGTTGCATCATGCGACACGTGATAATCGCGCTGGGAGAATGGTTACTCGTGCCGGACCAAGTGGTCCCAGCACGATTATCACGCGTCCCATGACGCAACGGCCGTAGTCCGTAAATGCGGACCGGAACCCGGCTTTGAATAGCACGCTTCCTCAGGATTCCAAGGTATCTTTCACATTCAAAAATCATTTCATGTGAAGTTAGAAGAAAAAATATTTAAAAAAGCCAGAGAGTGCCGCCGCATGCCTTCAGATCAAAACCTGCCAAGGGTATTGCAACTCACTATAAACCATAAAACTTAAAAAACGGACTTTAGATTCGTGTTAAGCATCATTGATAACGTCTGCATACAAATTCTGACGTTAGTTGTGATTTGTTTTGTCGTAACACCATAAAAAATTGCCTCATGCGTACTCTTACTTATTGCTGAGCTTGAAAACGCTTATAAAGTCTGTCTAAACAAGACTACCCGCCCACTCGGTCGGCGTGCGTGTCGAGCGGCCACGCTAGGGCTATTCTCAGATGAATTTTTACACAGCTGCAAACATCTGACCGGGATATGATACGCTATTCGTCTAATATTCCTGCTAATCGATTCACAAGCCCAAAAAATGCTTTTGCCTCGACTCAAACGCTAACGTCGAACAGGAAACGAGACTCTCATGCCGTAAAATAGCGTGTTTTGATGTTTCGATTGCGCCCAACACTACTCATTCTACGACATCATGGAGATTTTTGATACCTCGGGGGATTCATTCCTAGATTTCCTTGTTTTATTTTAGAAGAAAACACAAGTTACTGTGCTTATCTGGGCCGAATTCCGGTCCGCGATTGCGTCTCGACACGCTTCGCGGTCGCACGCTTCCGAGTCAGAAGAGCTTGCAGCGCCGCAGCCGCTGAACTGCTGGCTCTAGGTGGGTTTTGAAAACTGGAAACTAAGAAAAATTGGAGAAAATTGTTTAAAAAATCACATCGAGTCTGCTTTGGCGCTGGAAACCTTACTGAGTCGAGCGCGTGCGGCCGCAAAGCGTGTCGAGACGCGATTGCGGACCGGAATTTGGCCCAGATAAGCACGGTATATGATAATGTACGTGTGAGGAGATTGAAATCACTAAGAAATTCCAATTTAGGCTGAGTTTCGGTGTGTACAGGCAAATTAAAAGAACATTGTTGTAAATTTTTTCGATGATGTCGTAGAATGAGTAGTGGTGGACGCAATCGACACACCAAAACACCCTTTTTAACGGCATGAAAATTTCGTTCCCTGTCCGACGTTAGCGTTCGAGTTTTGCCACAACCGCTTAATACGCACGCCGTCCGCGTAGACGGACAGTCTCACTTAAACCGACTTTAACCGTTTGGAACCAGCAGCTAATCGGGATGGGATATTAGGCGATGGTACTATAGCTGACCAAGAGATACTGTCAATGCGGTTTGTTTTCGCAGAAGCTCTGGGCTCTTTTATCTTTGTTGAGTGGAAAAACTTGGGAGACTTAATACCATCCATTTTCAGTGCAATGTCCGCAGCCGATTCAGTTGAACTGCCCAGCAATGCAGTGCCCACCTCCACCTCCGTGTAATCCCTTCCCTACGTTGGCTCCATTGATCCCGCAGGGAAATGGCGTGCAGGTACTGGGTAAAAGGCCATTTCAAGTAATTAGAGACCTTAGCCAATGTCGGACAAACCCTAAGAATATCACTAAACCCATATATTCAGGCGATTATGGGCCCAGAGCTGCCTAACAGTTCGGCTCGTGTTCCCAATCTGTGAGTCGGCTTCTGTTGCTGTTCAGGCCGCTGCTGTTGCTTTCAGGGCCACTGCTGTTGCTGTCCGGGCTGCTCCGGTTCGCCCCAACAGCAACAGCAGTAGCTCGGTGTTTGGGAGAACGAGCCGAACTGTCAGGCGGCTCCGATTCCTGTTCGGTGCGGCTCGGGGCCGAGAATCGTCTGAGTACAAACTGTCCTTATTGGAGTGAAAATCCGGTATGCGGTTGCGGACGGACGACCGCGGCTGCAGTACCTAACGCAAGAATCAAAGCACGGTCGCACGTGGTCCTAGCACGATTTTGCTTCCGGTGCGTGTCGGAACAGCGGTTGTCTGCAAGTGCAGACCGGAATTTCACGCCGATAAGGACAGTAATTCGACAGCTTCAGGGAATAGCTCAGTTCACCCTACCAACACTGGCACCACTTCCCGGCAGCGGTTTCAGCGGCATCGCACAAACAACTCCACTTCCACTACCAGTGCCTCCACCGAGTAATGGTCAGGAGTCACTGCTACCGATTCAGAACGCTCAGGTCAGATTGCCTCTGTCACAGTATTAGGTCGGACTGAAAGTCGTGCACCAACGTAGGTCGTTTTCCCTTGTCATTCTATGATCTTTCAATCAATTGTACGTAGCAGGTCGGTCCGAGATTTCTACGTAAAAAAAAAGTTTATAGGATTCCCTCTTGTCCCTCTGTGATCTATTGATGAAGTGTGGTAGACCCTTCGAAAGCACAACGTTTTCTCTATATAAAACAATGAACGCGACTCCAAGAACTCGACCTGCTTCGAATTTCACATCGAAATGAAGGGGAAAATATGAGTATTTCAAATCTTTCAATGCTCTCCGCTCTTCTCTTTCGATTCATAAGATTCTATCCTTTCAGAACATCTTAATCCTGCGAAGGCTAGGTTATACAGCCTATCTCCCTCATTTTGAGCGGGTCAAAGTGGAGCTTATCTGATTTATCATCTCAAAATCTCCTCATCAATAATGTATTTTGTTATGATCAACCGCTTCGCTGCTTGCTACGTCCGGACCTCAGACAGTAGGTGCGGGCGGATCGCTGGCTTTTGGCGGGCGAATCGACATTCCTCCGCCATCCGCCCGCCAGTAGCCAGCGATCCGCCCGCCAGTAGCCAACGATCCGCCCGCCAGTAGCCAGCGATCCGCCCGCCACTAGCCAGCGATCCGCCCGCCACTAGCCAGCGATCCGCCCGCCATTAGCCAACGATCCGCCACATGTTGTCCTTCCAGTTTCCGGTGGTTCCCACCACGGTCTCCGTGTGCGGGACCACCCCCCCCTAGCCGTGGAGACCACCCCCTCAGCTGCCAAAAATTAGTCTTCGGCTTCTGAGTGATCCTTCAAAGGTGACTTGAAGTCACCTACCAAGATCGGCCTCGAAATGCCGAGTGAGCATTCAGTGCGGTGGAGCGCCTTTTATACCCTTTGGTTTGTTTACTCCGAGCATGATACTGATAACAGAAAAGAATTCGTCAATGATTGACAAGTTTAGGCGTGTAAAAATTGAGCGGGCGGATCGCTGGCTATCAAAGCCCTGGCGGGCGGATCGCTGGCATATTGCGGGCGGATCGCTGCATCTTATAGCTCAGCGGACGGACCGCTGGCTATCAAAGCCCTTGCGGGCGGATCGCTGGCAGGTTGCGGTCGGATCGCCGCTTCAGAGCTTGCCGGAGACGACAAGAGGCAGCGATCCGCCCGCCGAGGTCACGATGAGCAGCGATCCGCCCGCAACTTGCCGGCGTACCGCCCCGAGAGGCCTTGATTGCCAGCGGTCAGTCCGCGCCAACTGTCTGAGTCATCTGAGCAAGCTAGGCATTGTGTAGTACGGAAACAAGTTTTTGGGATTTCTTCAATCAAACAGATTTCGTGCTCTGCAAAACATTTTGAAAAATGACAATTTCCACGGTATCTTCCTTATCCAAAAAGAGTTTAGTTCATCAAAACTTACAGATAATCTTTGTAGCAGGTGACACACTCAACAATAAAATACTTTTCTTTCGCAAATTTTCGACCTTTTATGACTTTTTTATGTAACAATTCAGATTTATTCAAAATGGTCTGTAGTTGCTAAACAAACTTCGCTCGAAACGACAGGGTCCGAAATAATTTTCTGTCAGGTTGAAAGTTCTGAAGCTGCTGTGTAACGAAATTATTGGAGTGATTTTCATTTCTGAAAAAAAAAGCTGGGGGAAAAATGCATAATTCACTGCCTTGGAGAAAATTTCGGTGCTGCTATAACCTACCTAGTTTTCTAAGATTTGAAATTTCTTATAAACGAAACGAAGCCTTGATGGACAGAAAAATGAGAAAGAGAGGCACTCTAATATTCCAAAAAAGAAATAGAAGGAACAAAATCTTGACGTTCATTAATTTCTCTGAAGATTTACCTATCCCGGAAGGATGGATGGCTTTGTTGACCATGGGCGACGATCGATCACTCGATCGTGTACGTCAAGACTGGCGCCTCTTGTCATTGCGCTACACTCACCCTAAAGGTTTCAATGCTCGAAAGTTATGAAAATTTAGCTTCCTGGCAAAAGTAGCGATTTGGTAATGGTCAAAAAAAAGTTTCAAAAATGTCTTGAAATATTTTTAAAAAATTATTTGGCGTAAAATAGCATGGAGTAATAAAAAAGCTAGGAAATGAAGTGAAATAACCAAAAAATACGAATTGGTGGTCGATCATTTCACAAACTTCTCCGTTAAACTTATCAAAACGAAATCAAGCGCGATATAAATTGGAGCGTTGCGTTCACCTAGCTTGACCTATGCTGATTCCCTTATTACAGCTCTCAAAAATGGCTTAATGTTTCCGTTGCGCGCTTGATTTCGTTTTGATAAGTTTAACGGAGAAGCTTGTGAAATGATCGACCACCAAATCATATTTTTTGGTGATTTCACTTCATTTCCTAGCTTTTTTATTACTCCATGCTATTTTACGCCAAATCGTTTCTTAAAAATATTTCAAGACATTTTTGAAACTTTTTTTGACCATTACCAAATCGCTACTTTTGCAAGGAAGCCAAATTTTCAGAATCTTCCCTTATTTTTCCCAAAGGTTCCCTTTCTGACTTCAATTTTGCTCCACGATTTCCATTTTGGAATGATGAAACATCTGACATACGATATTGTGGTATGGGTACAAATTTTGAAACCTATGACTTACAACCATAAAAAATAAAACTCATTGCTGTGTTTGGTGCAAACTGTGAAAAATCGATATTATTGATCATTAATATTTGATCTGGCATGATGAGAAGAATTTTCCAAACAAATGGCCTAGAGCCATCAACAATCAAAAATCATTACGGCATTTTGTGCAACAGGCGAAAAAATCAATATTATTGATCGGTATTTATCGATAATGACTGATGAGCAAATTCCTCAACCAAGAAAACCAGTCCCAAAAGCAATCACCACTGCTCGCCGCATTTTGTGCAAAAAGCACGAAAATCGATAATATTGATTATCGATCGATGACGTGTCATGAGTACGAATTCTGACAAGTTCAATACTTACCTTCGACGAACTGTGTTGATTGGCTGCGAATTCACCCACACACCCCGGTCTCCAGAACCGTAGCAGAAAGAAGTTTTCGTGCTCCACGGCTAATTTAGTATGTAAACCCGCGATTTTGAGGTACCCTTCAAGGTAAAAGTATCGAGTTCAAATTGGAATAGGAGCGACCTGCATCCATTTCCAGCCTCCTGTCCAAAAATGAGCTCCCTAGCTCAATTTTATCTGGTAGCACAAGATCGTGAACACCGTCTGAAAAAAGGAGATTAACAGAGAAAACTTGCGGTTTTTCAAAATTTTCTCAAATCCTTGCAAACGATTTCAAACCATTTTTGGGTATCATATACAACTTTTTGCGCTCTTTTTAATGCAATTTAGAGCTAATTTCTACCCTCAGCCTGAACTTAGATTTCGAAAAACGGGTTGCGCGGTGGCCGATTCAAAACCAAATCTGGTGCAATACTCTCTACATTCTTCGGAATTTTTCGACTTTTTTGAGTAGCCATGTATAAAATCGATTCGATAGGGAAAGAATAGAGCTTTTTAGTTTTACACTACACTTCATCGTAGCATTACAGCAGACAAGGGAAAGCCACTGAAGCAGAATTGGCGCAGGAAATTCTCAACAGCCTAATAAAGAATCCGAGTTCCCCATTTTTTCTGCATTTTTCATAGGGTGAAATTATCAAATTGGGCCTAAATGTGGAATTGAATGAAAAGAAATCGTCGAAAACTTAGACTCAAAGTACGTGTTATCTATTCCAGTAATATTTAGTACAACATTGGACAGCAACAGCCATATGCACAACCGCCCCCGACAGCTCCACCACCTCCGCCAGCTCCTCAAGCTCAGGGTAAGAAGTCCTTCACCTCTCTACTCAGAAAAAGTTTAATTTTTCCAGACATAAATTGGCTCCTCTGCATGGGTGGTCAAGTTTAGCTGAAAAACATTTTTGACCTCCGGAGCCATAAAGGGGTATCCGAATCCCATTCTTGGGATGCAGCTACCCCCATGGGACTCAATAAACAATTCTTGCCCCACACTTGGCCCAGTGGAGTAGTTTGGGGCGTAGAACACGAATATGAGTTCCTTGTGTTCTCTTTCTTAGGATTATGACATGTTACGGTAGCTTAACGGTATTGAGTATGCCTCCAGGATTCTTGACATTTGAGTGGATAACATTGTTTCACTACTGCTCGGACAGCTTGGATGGGGTTTTAATGACTACCCGAGAGGTAGTAAATCAGAAAAGCATGGTTTTATGAGGAGTTCTGGCAACCCGGACTAGTCATTCCCTTGTCAGACAATGTCACGCTTGTAGCCGAACAGAATAGCAACAGTAGTCTCGTGGTTGCGCGACTACACTACCCGCGCCAAGTTTTGGAAAAACGGGGAGCATCTGCCAAATTTGGCAAAAAAACTTCCAATGTTCTTAGCTTTTATTTGAGTAAAGGCTTTTTCGGGTTCTGGAAACGCAATCATATTCACAGCTCGAATTTCTGCCTAATAACGTATCTTGTGGATGGAGGCTGCCTAAAATCGCATCGCTTTCGAATATTATTTTCGCGGTCGTTTCCCAAAAACGTCGCACGCGACAAAGTGCGGCGAAACTTTGAATTGGGATTGTGCAAGTAATACAAAAGCAATCTCTATAATCTCTTAATGAATTAAATTCAGGTGGGACAATCTCAAGATTCGTCCAGATAGAATTCAGGAAATCCTTCATCACACACGCTCGGAAAGTTCCCGAAAAGTCGGACTTCCTTTGCGAAAGTGCCAAAACGTTAGGCTAAGGACTTCGAAAATTCCATCTGCACAAATCTTGAGATGGTCCCACCTGCACTTAACTCATGAAATTTCTTCTATTACTTGTACAAATACTACTCAACGTTTTGCCGCACTTCGCCGCGCGCTACGCTTTTGAGAAACGGCCGCAAAAATAGTTTCATCAAAAAACAAAGCGATTTTAGGGAGCTTCGGTCCACAGAGTACATTATTAGGTAGAATTCTGAGCTGTGAATATGACAGTCTTGTCAGAATCTCGAAAAAGTCTTCGTTCAGAAATGTTACAAGCATCGAACGTTTTAATTTCAAATTTGACAAATGCTCGCGTTTTTACAAAACTACACACCTCTGTTTCGAGGTGAAATTTATTTCCGTTCATCGCGTGCGTCTGCATGCGTACGCTGCGTGTCCTTTTCCCCACACTTTCTCGCTGTCTCTACCCTCGCTCCGCACAAAAGTGCGAGTGAATAGAGCGAATTCGGCTCCGAACCAGAGGATAAGCGCGGGTATTGTACTACCTGGATTTAGAATTTTTCGGGGCCACTACTGTTGCTGTAGTGGCCACAGCTGTTCAACAAGCATTTTGACGTAGCTGGTAGCCGAACAGAAAACTCGCTTAAGTGGGTTTCATTACCATGCGAACACCCTCAAAATTGAGATTTCTGGGAAAACAACTTTCCCAGCTGTTTTGCCATCATTTTACCAATTTCTACGCCCAAAATATTGGCGAAGCAAAATTTTCTGTTTCTTCAGTACATTTTCAACAAATTTTATGAATTTTTTATAAGTTCAGACCGTTTCAAAACGATATCTGCACTTATGTGAAAGTGATTATTTATTCAAAAACAGATGATCAGCATTGAAGACCTTAGAAACGATGGCGACAGGAGCCAGATTCTCAACAGTGTTGCTATTCTGTTGAACTGGGCGTAACGAGGAGAACCCTGTCCGGCTACTAGCGTGTCACTGCAGAAGTAAGAATTCGTGATACCTATTGGGGTAGTGGTCTAAGTCACATGGAGCACTTAAGGCCTTTAAGAGAAATGAGGATTCAAGTATTAGTATTTATAAAATGTTGACGTTTTTCACATATTTTATGATTTTTTTATGGCATGGCTTATAAAATTTTATTTAGTCGGCGTTCAACCGTCTAATCACTTCGCGGAGGCTATCTCCATTGATGCCACAACCAAGGCCACTACTCTGCCAAGCGAGAGGTAATAGGAGAATACTTTTCTGTTGTACAGCTCATTCGCCAGAAAGAAGTCCTGCCAACTCTAGGAGGGGTACGATTGCGGGCGGCCGCGTTGCGCGTTGACTGAAGATCAAAAGTCAGTAACCTTTCTCTCGGCGACGACATTTTAAATTCCATTTTGAATTTGAATTATACATTGGAGGAAAAACTACACAGAAAAACCCAATACGCACCGCGGCCGCCCGCCTTCACCTCCCTCTAGTAGTTTCAAAACTTCTTTCTCTACAACAAGCCATATGTAGAGAACTTTCGACGGTTACACTCAAGCGAAGGGACGAGACGCCACCGTTGCGGCAAGCGGTGCGGCGATCGCGACATCCGCGGCCAATGTGATTCCGATCGCAAACGACGATCTACCGCCGCGGCCTCGTTCATTCGCTAGACTAGAATTAGCAAAAGGCCTACATATGAAAATGTCATATTCAATATTGAAAACTCCGACTTTTCAGCTATGTTGAGGCCGATCCACCAGAGAGTGCCAATGCCGCATTCGATAGCTTGGACGACAACAACGGCAAATTCCCACTCTACGAAAATCAGCCCAACAGTTAGTTGCCAGGATTTACTTGATTGGAGCCGACACTTATCTAGAGGACCTACCGCGGCAAGTCGCGGATGGTCGTAACCCATATGCAAGCATGCTTGTCAAGACCGCGCTATTCCGCAACGTCGGGTAGGCTGTCTAAAGCAGTGTCCAGACAGACCGAAAGCTTCCCAGGAAAACATGTCGTACAGTCCGCGCGTAGCTGCCTGGCTCCTGACCGCCAGCAGCACGCTCGCTCGTGGCGTCATCTATTGATCTTGTGAGTATTGATCGATGGCGCGGTACGCGGGTGGACTACGCGCGGACTCTCCACAAAACTTGGGTTATCATGGAACCTATGGATGATTCCAAATCCTTTTTCGTTTTCAGATGGTTATCGACAACCGGCTCGACGAGCCCTGGCGGCATCTGGAGCTAAGCCGGAGGTTTTCACCGACAAGTGTAATGACGAACGACTCAAGAAAATCATAGAAGAGGTGAGTTTCTCTGAAATAGATGACTGGCCACCTAAACCCGATAACCGGGTTTTTTTTTGTTAAAAAAATATTTGATCTACAGTAACTTCAGACTCATAATGGGTCTCGAACGGATATTAGAGTCATAGTTTTGCGCCCTTTGCGACCAAGGTCGGCTACAGCTGCTCCCAATATTTCGAATTCTGATAGCGAGCAGCTCCTGGGATACAGGTTAAACCTAGCCATCGGGGTATAAGATTGCGTTCCAACTAACTCTGGAAGGAATCGCCTGGATTCTACGGGAACCTGCCGCCCTGGTGCCAAACAGGAGCCGCAGCGGCAGATTCGCGGTAGATTCAAGGCATTGCCTAGATTCTCCCGAGGTGAATGATGACTAGGGACGGATTCCAGCACGAACTGGAATGTTGAAAATGGTCTGTTAAACGCTGTGGGTCAGATAAAAGGAAACAGTTTGAAGTTCGTTAAAGTTCTTTCATTCACATGGGCAGATCAAAAAAGGGACAAAAAAACTCAAATTTCTGAACTTCAGAAATTTTAACATTTTCAGCCCAAACTTTGTCCAGGGGAGGTTATTTCGGGCGCTGAGCACGAATATGTATGATGTCCATTTTCAGTTTCCCGGAAGAGTACCGTAGGTTACAGTAGGAAAAGTATCGTATGTTTACAGTAATCTACCGTGATCTTCCGAAAAACTTGAATTGGACCTTATATTCGTGTTAAGGGGCCCAAATTAACACCCCCCCCCGAAAAAAAGTGCATAGGGCAAAGTTTAGGCTGAAAGTGTTCGAATTTCTGAAATTCAAAGTTTTGATCTGCTCAGGGGCACGAAACACATTTGACGAACTTCAATTTTTTCTTTTCATGTCCCCCACAAAATTCGACGGACCATTTTTTGAAACTCCAGTTTGCGCTGGGATCAGTCCCTAGTGAGCGCCTAAACCAAGCAAACATACGACTAAGTCGGGAATCTGCCGCGATTCTGCTACTGCATATATCAAGACTAGAACCATCAACCTTCTCGGCTGAGCCATACCGGATGTTGCATTAGGGTGCCTCACTGCAATTATGGCAAAGAAGTTCGCGGTATTTCTGTGGTGTTGTCGCGGTGTATTCGCGGCAGACTTCTTCTCAATAAATTCATGTCGTTTTCGCGGCACCTCCACGGTATTTTCACGGTAAATTTGGGGCAGCGTTTTGTTGGAAGTTTCCCGGCGAATTCGCGTCATTTTCGCGGTATTTTCCCGGCTAGCTAAAGTTTACACCTGAGTGATCATGATGATTTAGAATATCGACTCCAATCCATCTTCCTCAAAGCGGAAGATTCAAAAAGCAGCCACCGACGAGATTGGAGGTCTCTTTGATGTGATATGTTCCAGTCACGATTTCAGTTATCTGGCCAATACACAGGTAAGACTTTGAAAACTGCGTTTTCGCCCGAAACGTCCTCTGTTCACCGAGGCATCATCGTTCATTGGCACTGCTTAAACGTCCGGTTTCATCCGAGACACCTTCTATTCCACCCGAAACAGCCTGCGTTTGCCCCGAGACGAAAGCAGACAATAGCAGTCTAGCACTAGTGTGAAAGATCGATAGCAAATTAAAGGCGTTCCAATTAAACGTACACTGCCGTGGAACAATGAAATATGAACCGCAAGTCAGTAGCAGGTACATACCCTCTCTTCATAATTTCGCAGGCCGCGAGAAGGTGGATTGCGTTAGGGGCGGGCAGCCGCGCTGCGTATCCTCGATCCAGCCGAGTGGCGCCGGAGCCAAATAAAACTCATCAAGGCGCTTCATACGAGTCTTCAAGAGTCTATATCGCTCCAGTACCACTCCACCGGGTTAGAAGAAACGTAACGCGGCCGCGCGCCCCTAATTTCGAACAGTGTCTATTATAGACCGCAACAATCAAAAGAATGAGGAAAATAGATATATCTACAGATTAGTTTAATAATGGTGTTTGTTTTTCGTAATATTCATTCATTTATCCTCTGTTTCCGGGTGAAATATATTTCCGTTCATCGCGTGCCTCTGCGCGTGTACGCTGCGTCTTCTTTTCCCCACACTTTCTCGCTGTCGCTACCCTCGCTCCACACAATTGCGCGAGGAAACAGAGTAAATATGGCTCGGAACCATAGAAAATTTTATTGCATTCGCTCATTACATAATTGTTTTTTCTTATTTTCGATTTCCTTCTTAATCTATTCAGTCAATTCATTATTAATTGTTTGATGATACATACTTTACCTTTCTTTTGTAATGTATTGCTTTCTCTTTTTCGACAAATCAATTTAAAATCAATTTAAACTTATTTAGCGAATTTTTTTCTTGAATACTTCATTCTTTTTTTATAATTTATACTCATTTTTTGAAAAACCTATCTGTGCGTCTTCCCACTGCTTCCAACCAAGTTCGGGTCAAATACAGCCACTCAGCAGTCTTAATAATTCTATTGTAATAATAATGGGCATTTTTTTTACAAAAATTACCCTTTTATGATGTTCTCCGAAAAAAAAACCACCTTGAGCCTCCAAACAAGTGGGCTCCAAGTGCGGTCATGTGTGATCCTGTTTTCGCCTCGCAATCTCCCCAAGAAATCAAACGTTGCCTCACAAAGCCCCCATTATCTACATCATACGGAAATTGCGATATTCTATGAAGAATGAGCAGGGCGTTTCTGGGGGCAGAGAAGGATTTATTGGGGCGATTGTGGGGCAAAATTAGCAAGTCGACTGGTTCCATGCGGCAATCGCCCCCTAGTATACAAACTGTGCCCATAATAGAAGACAATCGTTCTATAAAATAACTACGCTTGAAGCTCAGTTGTTGGGAGACTTGAAGTGAACTTCTGTCAGAGTGAGTAAACTTTGAAGCCGTTCAATTCGAATTTACCGCAG
The DNA here is from genome assembly GCA_029168955.1 of Aplectana chamaeleonis. Classification (NCBI taxonomy): domain Eukaryota; kingdom Metazoa; phylum Nematoda; class Chromadorea; order Rhabditida; family Cosmocercidae; genus Aplectana; species Aplectana chamaeleonis. The sequence continues at coordinate 2,164,143 of JAPDOI010000007.1, read as the reverse complement.
GTCAATGGCAGGCGAATGGCAGACCAACAACAGATTAATAAGACGTCGAGCCCGCAGTTCGTATGGCCTGGATGCCGCGTCGCGTGCTATAGCTTCATTGATTTTATTGTAAAAATACTAGGTTGTATTGTTTCAATCCAATCACAATGTAACCCTGAAAAGAGACTCCCAGATGTTCCAATGAACCGCATATCAATGCGATGTGGACCGCAGAAGCAACAGAAAGTGTGCCTTAGATAAATTCCATCCCAATAAAATTGACCGCCCATGCGGTCGGCGTGCGTGTCGGACAACCGTCGCAAAGGCATTTTTGAACATACAAATCGATTACCTATAATATTAGACAAATAGTGACTAATATACCAGTCAGCTATTCACAGCCGTGGGCAGGCTCGCCTGCAAACCGTCTCCAGGACAAAACGCCTCCTTGACACGCACGTCGACAGCATGGGCGGACAGTCCCATTCGAATAGACTTTAGATCCCCTGAGATAGCCATTCTGCAATTTAATTAAATTCAGTGTAGAAAATGATTTGAAAATGACTTTTTTTTCGAAATTGATCGTTACAGCTGTTCTGCGAGGCCGGAAACGACGACGTGACGTGTTTCGCCTTCCTCCACTCGCTCATCCAAAAATAGGAACCGATGGATGGATAGACTCCGTCACCCAAGCGCAATCCATGAGACTCTCAGATGACTATTGTTGCAATAAATCAATAAATTTTCAACTTTTTTTCTGGAGAAGTAGGGTTTTACCCAGATAGAATATCACAGAATTGAGGCAAAGACGCTTCATTGAGCTGGGACAAACGAAGATGAAAAACATATTATAATTAACTCCACATTCTCTGAATACGTACACAGCGAAACGAAATGAGAAATTCCAAGTAAAAGAAAATGAAATGAAAGTACACTCAGAAATGACGACGTTATCGATTATGCACTGCGATTCAAAGAAGGAAAAGCTGATCGATTAGGTCCTCTGGCTACTGACCAGATCGTGTTTGATCGCCTTCTCGTCCAGATCGGACAGATCCGAGGCTTGGACCTGAAACGAAAAAAAATGGATAATTTTTCATCTATTGAATTAGGCTATTTTGAATTAGAGAGCCCAAACTTTTTTCTTTCTTTTTGAACTGAGATTTCCCTTTTTGAACCAATAAACTCTCCAGCTGGTGGAAAAGGGAGCGAAATCTCGGGTTAATGCGAAGTTTTGGTCCATAATTTATATTTTATCAAAGATTTTTTGGTCATTTTGGGAAAAAAAAACGTAAAGTGGCCCCCTAGTTCAAAAGAGTGCCATCAAATCTGTGAATAGTATAGCGGGTGATTTGTAGATCCTGATTTGAGGTCACGGTCTCACGGAATTGGCGAAACGTGAGTATAGGTAAGAAAGTTTCAAACGATAAGAACACCCGTCAAATAGGACTCAGTGGGAACACTGAGCAGAAGCAAGCTGCAGTGAAAACAAGACTTAACGTCCTACGTGCTCTCGGCGGAACGTCCTGGGGGTGCAGTAAAGAAACGAGCCTGACCACGTACAAGGCCATCGTACAGCCCGCCCTGGAGTATGCTGCACCAGTCTGGCAGCATATCGTGTCGGACACATCCTGGTCCAAGCTGCAGCGCATTCAAAATGGAGCATTGCGAATCGCAACAGGCTGTTCTAAAAGCTCTCCAGTAGAGCACCTACACGCCGAGGCTCGCATCCTGCCAGTTAAGGACCATTGCCAACTCCATGCACAACAGCTGTACATAAACATCCTGAAGCAGCCGAATCATCCGTCGCCAAGAGTATTAGACCCCGTCAGAGAGAGAAGTATAAGAAAGCCGTTTGCCGATGCTCCCACGAAAATCAATATACAGAGATGGACCAACGCACAACAAGAACGCCTCCGTCTCTTACGTGCTGAGCATACCCAATTCGTCAAGGATCACTTATGTAAGACCGCCGTAAACTCCATTCTCGGAGTCGTGCCGCCTGAGGTCAGCGAAACCGAGATGGAACTCGGTAGGCGTGCCAGGTGCACCCTTGCCTCGTTGCGCTGCGGGCACTCCCCCATGCTTATGGCTTATTTACATAAGATCGATAGCAGCAGACCTGACGAGTGCCCGGATTGTGGTAATAAAGGGCATACTACTGCGCACCTTTTCAACTGCCCGATGAGACCGACATCGTTAACACCAGTAGATCTGTGGGAGAATCCGACGCTTGTGGCTCAGTTCCTCAATCTATGACAGGACCCTCTCTGTGGCTGCAGAAGAAGAAAGTTAAATAGGACGCTAATTGAGTCACTGTAGACTGTGATCAGGCGGACAACAGGCTGAGCTTCCGGGGTGACAGGCAGGTCATTCGCAGGAAACATTGCTTGATATTTAGTTGTCAACAACAGACAGTTAATAAGATGGCGTCTTGTCGACATGCTGTCGAAAACAAGGATTGTGAGGATGCTTCGAACAATCGGAGGTAATTTAAGGGTCAAATTTTGCGGAAAAAAGCGTGGAAATTACGGAACACGAATCGCCTTTTCCCTAAAATTACAAAAACGCTGAAAGCGACAAAAGCACATGTGAACAAGAAGGCGATAGACAGAGCTCTCGTTGCGACAGGCATGTCTTTCGCGGCAAAAGCGCCCTGGTTTGGCTATCAACAGGAGAAGATCTTGACTTGGCTTCCTATCGACGAGCTGTCGACAAATACTATTGCGTGTGTTACTTCGAACAACTAGTGATACTTTTGGATCAAATTTGGCAAAAAAAGCGATCTTGGGAAAAGATGGAACGATAGAACTTTCCGTACCCATGTTGAGAGAAAATCTCAGTGCTAAGAGCGATCTCCAAGCCCAACCAACCTGCATCAGCGATTCCAGACCAAGCGTAGACTTCAAAGCACGCACGGAAGACGCGTAGAGCATTCGACGACGTACAGGAGCCTCATCGGGACAACTATAAGAGCATACTATAGGAAGAATAGAAACCGTGCTTCTTAATTCACCCAGGACCCTATAAATGTCTAGACTCTACCCATTTTCACACTTCTGAGCTGCACCAACTGTAGCGCTACAGTAATCTCCATACCGTAGTAAAACTCCGGTCCGAAATTGCGGGCAACCGCTGCTGCAACAAGCAGTGGAGGCAAAATCATGCTGAGACCAGCAGTAAGTCATTATTTCTCTATCTGATGGATGTTCTTTGCGTTAATTGATAGAAAAATGCGTTTCAGTAGTTCACTTTGCTCAACTGATGGAAAATATCTGCCATACACAAACAGTATACATACTTCGCCGCAGAGATAAAGGAAGCTCGCGTCCTCGCTCTTCTGAGCGGCTTGGTGATTTCGCGACATTTTTGCTGCACACTTCGCCAACTGCAGGCAAAAAACTCAATTTGAGGCGGAGATTACCACATAAAATCACAGGAAAGTGATCTACAGTGGAGCCCGAGCCTTACTGCCTCGAAAAAAATTAAATCTCACCCGCGGCCGGCGCGAGCGGTTTAAATCTCACTGGCGGTTGACGGTATGGTAAGCTGATCAGTTGCGTTCTTCTCTCGACCTAAATCAAATAGCGGGTCGGCGCACGCGACAGCCCTCGCCAGCCGCGGGTGAGATTTCAATGTTTTTTCTTGAGGAAGCAAGACACGGACCCAACTATACCCAAATAAAAACGCCGGAAAACTCACTATTGCACAAATATAACTTTGTTCAGCTTGCTGCCACCTTCAGTACCCTGTCGTTGTACTTGCACTTCCACATCTACGGCTGCATATCTGAAAACTTTATGTGTAGATCAAAAATTACATTTTCATATAAGGTCTACTGGAAACCAGCTCCCGAAAAATTACATTCAAGAGTTACAAATTACATTTATTACATTTAGGATTCGGAAGTATTGTCCCATCAAGCGAGCATATTCTCTTCAAAATTACGCACGTCACGGTGGAGGCTGGCTGACGCTAGGGGCGCGCGGCCGCGCTGCGTGTCTTGTGCAGCCGATTGGTGCCGGAGCGATACTAAACACGTTAAAACTCGTCTTGACGAAGGTCAAATCGCTTCCGCGTCACTGGGCTGGACTAAAATACACGCAGCGCGACCGCGCGCTCCTGATGCAAGCCAGGTGGGTGGCTTGCGAAATTCCGAACAGGGGGTACATTCGATTTTCATTGCATCTCCCACAATTTCGCGCACCTTGGCAGATATTTTTTAAGGTCCTCTGAGAAAATTTGCCGCGTCAGTGCCGGGAAAGTACCGCAACCTTCGACTGTGCCGCGATGGTTCCGCGACAGTACCGCATCTTCATGATCAGACCACTCTGTTGCCATGTCTTGAGCCTCGACAACGCCGCGATAGTACAGCAGCAGCTCCGCGTTAAAACCGCGCAGGCTCCCCTACCCCCGCGTGGAGTACGATGTAATCTCCTGTGTGGTAAAACGAAATTGTCGCCAATTCAATTATCCAAGTTTGGGTTTCATTCCTTATTTCCTTGGGCGCGGGCGGTCTTCTCTGTCCTTATCCGACAGAGAACTAACAATCGCAGGTGCGTTCTTCGGTTCTTGAGCCCCTCTATTTGTATTATAATTCCTAAATAACTTCATATGAGATACTCTTACGGAGCCGCCGCGGCACTATCGCGGAGCCGTAGCGGCACTGCCGCATCGCCGCTACGGCTTCGCGGTAGTGCCGCCGCGATAGTGCCGCTTCAGTGCCTGTAGGCGCTTGAGCGGTACTATCGCGGAGCCGCAGCGGCGATTTCCCTCAGAGCCGGTTTTAAATTTTGTGAGAATGTTTTGAACGCTCACAACTTGGAATAAATTGGGAAAGTTTTTAAGCTCGAATCCTACACTACTTTAATTTGTAAAAGCGGGAAAATGGTTGAGTTTTTAAGAATGAATGAGTTTTTATATAACAATGCAGTGCTATCATGTATTCTCAACCTTAATAAATTAGAAAATAGGATACTCACCTGCATTCTTTACCTCCGTCGACGGCTTTTTTCATCTCTTCGACAAACTCGGAATACGGGGCACCCTTATCACCAACCTTTTCCACAACGATGGCTGTATCATTCTTGTCAATCTGAAACTGGAATTTTTCGGAAACTTGTAGCTGTCATTTATACACTTTCTGTAGGAAGTTATAGAGTCAACACTCCATCATAACCACTCCATACAGTCGCGGACAAAAGTTTAGAAACATTTGAACACGCTTCATACCGGAAGCCGCAACGCAAGCGCCCGCGCTAAATCAAGGGGTCTACGGACCGCTTCCAATTGAGTCACTCTCGATAGAGGGAACTGACATTCCATTTGATACGAGAAGAGAATATTCTTCTGCTACCTTTTTAACCAGAAACCCACTACAAAATTCTTGGTCCTTTAACACTTGGGAGACCGCGCGTCCCTCGCCCGGCGCGCGGAGTTAAAGAAAGCGCAGAAGATCGATGTCCCGGGATAAACGTCTGTTGTTTCGGGGCAACGAGTTCGGCCTTCATACGGCAGCAGTATGGCGGAACACAACTACAAAAAATCTGAAAATCTGTTTTTTTTCTTTCCTCATCTAAAAAATTCGTCTGAAATCTCCATACTGCACGCTTACCTTGAAGATAATGTAGCTGTGTTGGTGTTTGTTGTGCAGCATATCGTAGGCATTCTTGCATGATGGGTCGATCTTCACTCCAGATGCCTGAATTCCAACACAACAATGTACTCTGTTGTTTGATTGAGTTCTTTTAAGAGTTCTCAGAGCAATTCATGACCCTTTTTCAATGTCAGTGACGCTCTACAATCTTCATTGGTTCATTACACGATATTGTCCTATACCTTCAGTTCTATTTTCGGCATCGGCGAGCGTGTGCGCGCGCCTATGTAAACCTATGTCTATACAGCCAACCATGGCAAAAAAAAAGTCTGAGTTCAGGTTCGGTGGCAGTGCGACCGCGTCACTTACGTACCTATTACGGCTCAATTTGTATGTCTAAGAAAACAATACAAAAAGAAGTGGTGCAATTTTTCGATCAGCTCGCTCTTCTCTCAGATGACGAAATAGAAATGACAAAGGACCAAACTAAAAAAACAAGCTTTTTTAGTGTCCATTCAAACTCAACATTTGTGATGTGTTGCCTTATTTACTGTGCTTCTCTGGGCCAAATTCCGGTCCGCAATTGCGTCTCGACACGCTTTGCGGCCGCGCGCTTTTGAGCCGGAAGAGTTTCCAGCGCAGCAGCCGCCGATCTGTTGATTCCAGGTGGGTTTTGGAAACTGGAAACTAAACAAATATGGAGAAAACTGCACAAAAAAGCCACATCGAGTCGGCTTTGGCGCTGGAAACTCGATTGACTCGAGCGCGTGCCGCCGCAAAGCGTGTCGTGACGCAATTGCGGACCGGAATTTGGCCCAGAGAAGCACAGTACCCAACATTTTATGGCAAAAATATGAGAAAATGTGAATTTGATACCGGCTGACTCAATCTCTTGTCCTCATGCACGCTTTCGTCGCGGTATTTTACATATCCTCTAATTCATAATGAATTTTTTCCCGTTTATCGCATGAGTCTGCGCTTATGTTGCGTCTCCTTCGTCCCCATACTTTCTCGCTGTCTCTCCACTCGCACCGCACAAGCGCGAGAAGAAAAAGTAAAATTGGCTCCGAAACAGAGTATACCAATGTGGAATACTGCACCAATAGCGAAAATGATCTCTCCTTCGGTCTTATAGAGTTTTGAAAGACTTGCCATCTATGAGACTGCTTTTAGTACATCATCCAGCCTGGCTGAGCTCTGACAGATGAATCAAAATTTCCGAAGCGTGTGTTAGGCACCTCATCGTTACCAGTACCAGAAAAGTTTTTGTGGAACTTTCAAAGTTTTGGGGAAATTTTCGAAGAGTTTCTGGTCTTTCTTCTCTTTGAACTTGCACCGCTAATCTTTTCAAAAGTCAATCAGTGTAACCCAAGACAAACTGTAACTAAACTATCTTCCGGACTTCTGGTCACTTAACACGAATCAGAGGTTCGTTTTTGCGAGCTTACTGTATGTTTACGATAATTTTTCGATCTCACTGATCCCCAACGTGGTGAGCTCAGCGTTGGTAAGTAAAAGGAGCACAATCTTTAAATCGACTTATCGGTTTCTATCGATTATCGGTTTTTATCGATTAAAGTTTATCGACGGTTAAGAGTTCTCCACCGTCTCCATGATTCTAAATACTGTGGGCCAAATTCCGCTCCGCAATTGCGTCTCGACACGCTTCCCGGCCGCGCGCTTTCGAGTCGGAAGAGTTTCCAGCGCCACAGCCGACGATCTGTTGACTCTAGGTGGGTTTTAGAAACTGGAAACTGAACAAAATTAGAGAGAATTGTATAAAAAGCCGCTGGAACTTCAAATGACCGGAGCGCGTGCGGCCGCAAAGCGTGTGGAGACGCAATTGCGGACCGGAATTTGGCCCAGAGAAGCACAGTATACCTGCGGGCGTCCTGTCTATTATATTCGAACCGACGACAATTTCTCCTCAGCTGTGTACCGATTATGCTTCAAACCATGGCGAAAAGTTATTCGGATATACGATTCATTCGGCAATTAAAGGCGGGGTTCAGGATAAAAAACCGTATTCTAAATTTCGATGGTTTTGAGTAGGCTAGTCCACGAAGTATAGGTTAATAGGTGAAAGTTCCCACAAAACTCCCTAATGCCAAAAAAAATCTGTTGGCTTGGCTTTGCTTTCTGTTTCTTGTATCGAAAACGATAGATATAAGATGGCTCAATGCAGATGTTTGGATGCTAGAATTTTCCGAGAAAAAAAAAGTATTTGAAAAATCGGCAAGTGTTCCTCAAGTGAAACTAACGCAGGACAACTGTTATATGACGTGGGCGGGGTGATCCAATAATTGGCTGGTCCACGAGATTTTCTTCCACTTCGTGGCCGTTTTTCGTCATACCTCCTTCCCTATTCTTCTAAAAGTGACCCTGAACTTACGATTCTGCAAAGAAAACGTGCAAAGTTCTCATCTAGAACACTGCCTTTACAGTTTCAATTTTGTTCGATCCACTCGGAAATTTCGATTTTTTGATTTTCTTGGGCATTCAATTCATTGGGGACATTGAATTTTTTCGATTCTCTGAATATCCGAGATAACATCAATCAAATTCTTCTCTTCCGAGAACAATCCAAAATACAATTCGAATAACAACTCATTAGGATGAACTTCAAACAATCGTACGAATCAGATAGACTCGGATTTATTCGTTCGTTACGTCACAGGTAACCACAAAGGGCCATAGCCGAATAATCGATTTGATCGAGAATTTTCGAAAGGGGTTCCTCGAAAAATCGATAGGCTTGAGCCGTTTTAAAAAATGTGCTCATATATCTATTCAAAAGCTGAGGCCGACCACACATTTCCAATCACTACGCATAGGCGCCTGAACTTTCTGTATACCAGATTTACTTTTGATATTCACGGTTTCTCTGACCAGTCGCAGGTCAGGTCAACTTGCCCAGAACTGAGTGAATGGATGTAGCCGGCTTCAACATTGTTCCCAGAGAACGAGTAATGAATCGCGTTCAATGCCATCAAATTCCCTGGGACCACATTCCCTCAAGAGCCTCACAGGCTTGCAAGCGGCCGTCTAGGGCTCGCGTCTCGAAGTATACTCTCTTTATCTTGAATTTCACAAAACACGGTCCGCCAATAGTCCTCTAATTGGCCCGCTAGTACCGTAGTGTACATCCACGACGCGTTCTCGGCAGACCCGGGTAGCAGGGTGGGTGGCCGAGTGACGGCATTGACGAATCGATTGCTCTGCACACCGGGTGCACACCAGGGTCTGCCGAGAACGCGTCGTGGACCTACACTACGGTACTAGCGGACCAATTAGAGGACTATTGGCGCATCGTGTTTTGTGCAATTCAAGATAAACAGAGTATACATGGCAAGAATGCCCATGCTACGAGTAGCAGAAACTGTCAGTGACCTCGGCGTAATCCTACATCTGAAAAGGTTATAAGCTTGAAACGATGGGTTGCAAAAGTAAAATTACGTCCTCCCTAGGGTAACCTGCCCTTAAAGTCCGAAACACTGGAAACGGACCCCATACCTATTCGTGTTCAGCGCCCCAAACTGCCCCTTCCCCTAGACGCAGCATGAGCAATAAAAAATATCGATCTTCGGACCCCCAAAATGAGATTGAGACATGGTGCTCCGTAGTTCAGAAAAAGTTTTTCGCTAACAGCTTTCCCCATTGGGTTTTTCGGGCTGGTGAACACGAAAATAAGGTCAGTTTTTGAATTTCTGACCCAGAGGCCGGATTCACCATTGTGTTAACCCTGGGTTTGTTGATTTAGGTTGGGTTTACCGCGTGCACAAGCGCGCTAATCTTGGCTCTGAACCCAACCAGAATTAACAAACCCAGGGTTAATGCAATGATAAATCCGTTCTCAGGTCGAACACATGGGTTTCCGATCGATAGTCGCACGCTGCTGATTGTCGCAAGCTCTGTCTTGACTATCATTAGCCACAAATGTCCACCAATTCTCGTGTGTAATCCATCTACTTACTCTAAAAAACTTTGCTAGGGAACACAATCTTCAACCCCGTGTTTTGATCAATTATTCTAAAAACAAGGTTATACTGCGCTGCAGAATGTTCAAATAGGAGTAACGATACGATTTTTAGGTAAAATATGAACGTTCCACAAAATGCAAAAATATCATCGTGGTGGGGCATCGAACACTAGTGTCGCGCCTGCGAGACTAACCACTGCACCACCACGCCACGGAAGCCCGTGGCGCGCCGCGAGCGCAGCGGATAGATGACCCCGCCGGCCGCCGAGGGTTCACCGTTTTCTTACTTCTCGCTTTTAACTCCCACAATTCACTAAAAATTTGCACGGAAGGTAATCTGGGGCGCTGAATCCGGAAATAAGGTCTGTTTTCGATGCTTCGGACTTTTAAGGTAGGGTACACTAGTTAGAACCTCCTTTTGGAAGTGCAACCCATCGTTTCGAGCTCATAATATTTTCAGATATACCAGGTTGTCCAATAATTCTTGTCCGAAAATTTCACCATTTTTAATTTTTTTCAACTTTATTGAAAAACAAGTCTAATCAACAATATAATCACCACAGTTATCCACAACAGTGGCCCATCGATTGGGCAGGTCGCCGATGCCCTTCGCCCAGAACTCCGGGGGCTGCGACTCGAAGAAGTCCGCGATGTCGGATTTGAGGTTGTCGTAGTTGGTGAATTTTCTTCCGGCCAAATGGTGCTTCAGCGGGCGGAACAAGTGGTAGTCGGAGGGGGCGAGGTCCGGGGAATACGGCGGATGGGCAACCGTCTTCCAGCCGAGCGTCGCCAACTTCTGCTGGGTCTCCTTCGCCACGTGGGGGCGCGCGTTGTCGTGCAGCAGGTGGACCGAGGCCCGTCGGGGACGCTTTTCTCGGATGGCGGCGGCTAGTTTCTCGAGCTGATCGGTGTTGATGGAGGCGGTGACCGTCCTGCCTTGCGGGAGCAGCTCGAAGTACAGCATGCCCTTGGTGTCCCACCAGCAGCAAAGCATGATCTTCAGCGGGTGCAGGTCGGCTTTCGGCGTCGTCGGCGGCTCTTCTCCGCGCGGGATCCAGACGGTACGACGGGCGACGTTGTCGTAGAGGACCCAGCTCTCATCCCCAGTGACCAGGTCCTCGAGAAACTCCTTGCGATGCGGACGAAGGAGGAGGGACTGGCAGACGGCAACGCGGCTCTGCTTGTTGGCGTCCGTCAGACGGTGGGGGATCCAACGGGTCAGCACTTTGTGGTAGCCGAGTAAGTTGAGTTGATTGTGGATGGCGGACTTGCTGCAGTCGAACGTCGTCGCCAGTTCACGGCTGGTGGCTTCCGGCTTCTTCTTGATACAGCGACGGACTTCGTCATCATCCACCGTAAAAGGCCTCCCGCTGTGCTCCCTGTCCTCGAGACTCGTGTCGCCGCTCTCGAAACGATTGAACCAGCGGCTGACTGTGCGTTGGGACACTGCATCCTCCTTGCACGCTCTGCAGATGTTGGCGACCGCGGTGCCCGTGTCGTTGCCCAGCAGCCACTCGTAGTACACGAACGAACGAATTCGACCTTGGTCCATTTTAGCTTGTACTGGTAGCTAGACGCGGCGACTGCGCCTTACATACCCCTAGCGTAGAACTTTGGAGAACCTTCTAGAAGGTTCTTACACTTACCTGATATTATAACACTTCTAAGGAAAATTATAGAAATTTGAAAATTTTCAGACAAGAATTATTGGACAACCTGGTAGGATTAGGCCGGAGTCACTCACAGTTTTTACAACTCGCACCACGCCAAAACTCCTTTCCTAGAAAGTCACCTTGAGAACCCAAAACGTCAAAACTCCGCCTACTTACTCTGCCGAACCCCGCCCACCTCAGAGGACACCCTCAAATTCACTGCTCAAATACGGTCATTCTGGGCCGTTTTTTGACTAATTCAACTGCACGAGCGTACCAGTACACGCCGTTCAAATCCATTAGCGTCACTACCTCTTCAATTGCAGCGGCTCCAAACCAGGAATAAGCAGAAACTTCTTTCTGATTTCGGAAATCGGAACGACCCTCTAAATCTCTGAAATCGGAAGGCCAAAAAATCATCGGAAACTCTTCCAGGGAAGCTCCTAACCCTCCCCGGTGACTGTACCTACCAAAAAAAAAACATAGGTGTTAAAAAATCTAATCTCGTGAATACTTCCGATTTTCTCCCCATTTTCAGGCTTTTCCGGAAATCGGAACGCCAAAAACCATCGGAAATCGTAATTCCATCCATCCCCGCTCCAAACTTCAATTCATGCCATAAAAAATTACAACAGTTTAGAGCCTTGTAACCGCCATGAAACGATAAGATTGGACCGCACCGAGCGCTCATCGCAACCGCACATACTCTGACCGATGCCGAAAGCCGCCACAATGTGAATAGGCAACAAAATCTCAATCTCCCCCAAGAATTTCAGGCTCTTTACAGCCAAATTATTAATCTCAAACCATGCATGTGAGTTAATGCACACCAGAGAAAACTCTATTTATTTGAACGCGCACAACGGTTATTATCACACAACGAAAACAAATAAAACGCTTAAAGAGACATTCAGAGAGGAAAAAAATTATAGAAACAGTCACACCGAGACAGAGCAATCAGCGGGTTCTTTGAATAAAGCGCGAGCGAGCATTCAAACTGGAAGGAAATAACTTAGTGGCGGGCACACACAAAACGCAGCAGCGTACCCCAAAACCAGCACTCAAATGCACCCTTGTTGAACCCTACGTGGGCGGAAAAAGAAAAAATTGAAAACCATTCGTGTGTTAGCTTACATGAGACGCAAAAACAGAGAGGCACACGCAGAGAACTGTGGGATAATATGATGATGATGATAACAGTGCAGAATGACGGGTTATTCACGGCGGACGCAACACGCAACACACAACTCATGACGTGTTTATGGTTTTTCGCTGGACTACAGCTCATAGAAATGACAGGGAAAGGAGAGGAAATGAATAGGAGGAAATCGTACGGACAAAATCTGATCATAAGTGAAACACGCCATGGAAAGGAAAACAGTTGTCGCCGTTGCAAACGCACTCGTTAGATGAACACCACCAAACATGCGCTTAGTTATCGGCATATTTCTCCGTCAGCTTCGACAGCAGCTCCTTGTGCGACATCTCAGATTCATCCGAGACCTAAAAAAAACAAGTGTATTGTCGGGAATCTTTCTCGATTACCATTTTCATGATCTAACTAGTCAGGGATTATAGAGGTCTACAGAGTTGAAGTCGTGGCGTCGCTCACAGCGACGAATAGCGCTGGGTAATGCAATATCGATTACATTCGGCGACGAGGACGACCTACGCAGCGTGAAGGGCGACGAGGGGCACCGCAGTGTTTTGACGCTGCGACGACTCTGCGTCACTGCCAGCGAGCGGCAACCGACGCGGCGACGATAATGTTTAAAAAAATTTCTGTCGCCGCGCCAGGACCGACGCTGGTTAGTGCAACTCTGCAGACCCCTTATGGGAGTTCCACATTTCCGAACCAGCAGCTTGTTCTTCGCGTTCCGAAGGTCTTAAATGACGTTCAGGAACGCGTTGAAATATGGATCTACAATACCGCTCGTAGGATTTGGTCAAAGAGCGAGCGGAGACGCGTTTTCGCTTCTTTTCCGTCCTCTCAGGATAAGTCGCTTCACGCTTAACTTGGAGCGAAACTATGGCGGTATTCATGATTTTGGCATTAATGGCAACCCGATGGTTAACCTTTGTGACGGTTAGGCTGTGAACTACAGAAGTTTCGCAATCAGCCAGCTTTGTAATAATGATAACATAGCCGAGGGGAGCATTATGGTGACATAGGGGGGTAAGCGTTATGCCCGAAATGGGCGGGGCAGGGGCGGAGTCGGCTGTCGCCAACTACCCAGGTGGCCGGTCGTAAACGGAGGCGCGAACGAAGGTGCGAGGAACGCAATTATAGCGTCGCTCTCTCTACGGCATCTTCGACCAACTAACGAGCACTCGAGCCAATCGATTCAATTTTATGAAGAAATCCTGAAAATTAAGCTTCCTGGCAAAAGTGTCGATTTCGCAATGCCATTTCTCCAAGAAATTAGAAGTCGAAAAATTTTTGAAAATTATCTTGGAATAATCTCCAAGTTCTCATTTCAATAATAGCCCAACTATTGACAAGGAGTGACAGACGAGAAATCGGATTTTACAAGCTTCTCCGTTGAACTTATCAAAGCAAAGTCAAGCATGATATGGATTGGAGCGTCGCGTTCACCTAGCTTGACCTATGCTGATTCCCTTATTACAGCTTTCAAAAATGGCTTACCCTTTCCGTTGCATGCTTGATTTTTCTTTAATAAGTTTAGGAGAAGCTTGTAAAATCCTATCTCTCATCTGACACTACTTGTCATTAGTTGGTCTATGATTGACCGCCAAATCGTATTTTTATTCATTTCACTTAATTTCCTAGCTTTTTATTACTTCAGGTTATTTCATGCCAAATCATTTTTGAAGAATTCTCAAGATATTTTGAAAATTTTTTGACTTTTAATTTCTCGGAGATATGGCATTGCCACATCAAATATGAATCGAATATTTGAGAAAAAAAAGAAAAACTGAATTCGCTAAGTAAATCCAATATTCTAAAAATCAAAGTAAGAAGCTCCCTAACAAATAGGATATTTAAATCCTGAATATCCGAAGTACTCCTGTATTCTTGCTCAACTATTAATTCTATTCGGATCCTAGTTTACTGGCTTGTTAGTTAGTCGACGCTGTCGTAGTGAGAGCGACGCTATAATTGCGTTCTTCGCACATTCGTTCGCGCCTCCGTTTACGGCCGGCCACCTGGGCAGCTGGTGACAGCCGACTCCGCCCCCGCCCCGCCCATTTCGGGCATAACGCAGCACACCCGGTGACATAGCAGCGGGGAGCGTTCGTCTCTGCCTGCGTTTCTTGGTGCCTACAGTATATAGAGCAGTTTGAATACAAAACTTCTATAGTTCTCAACGAAATCCCGACAACAGCTAAACCACTGGTTAGCACTCAACGCCAGGATCATGAATATCGCCCTAATTTCGCAAAAAAAAGTTGAAAGTGGAGCGAGCTATTCAAAAAAGAAGAAAAGACTCGGAAAGATTCTTGTTCAATTTGAGGTCCCTTGCAGGGTGCGGCTCGAGGTGTGGACATCCACGGGGGGGTCTGAGCTGCGCAGGGGTGGAGGGGGTCTGAACTCCGCCGAGACACCAAGTGGACCATTTTGAATGATTTGTACACTGTTTATAACCAGTTTTTACAATGAATTCGATTATAACGTCCAATTTGTATGAAACGTTCGCAAAAAAACTGACCAGTTTACGCTTTTGGGACGGGGGTTCTGAGAAAATCGCCAACAATTCGCTACGAGAGCGCGTGGGGTCTGAGTAAGATTGGTCTTGTCCACACCTCGTGGCGTACCCTGCTCCCTTGATCCTTAGATCTAAATTTTAACGAGTCCGCGAGGAAAAAACGGTGATTTTATTTGTGGGCCAGGATTTTATAGAGTCCCTTCCCTCTAGTATCCGGACATAACTTCACTGCCTCATGTTACAAATACTGATGTCGCGTCCTGTGGTGATCGCCTCAAATCACTTAGCGGCACACATCTTCTAATTTCCTAGAAAATAACTTCCCCTCCTTGCTAGGAAATACTTGCTGCGCTCCGCGACGCGCCTTCTCGCTCCGCTCGCAGTCAAGCGCTTATCCTTAGACACGACTATATAACTTTAGGTGCAAGGGGAGATCGGAGTAAGGAGGGGTGGGGTTATTCCATCTGTCGCCCGATTGGTGTAGGTATCTCCACCCCCTAAGACGCCGTTCAATCGGTGAAGGTATCTCCACCCCCTCGAGCGTTGCCGGTTGGATTACAAAGGGAAGAACTTCGCCATACTCTGACCTCCCCTTTACCTAATTTTATGCGTGATTTCTGCACCCCGAAAGCTGTGATTCCCTCAAAATTCGTGAATGTGTTTTTTCGCTTATCGAAATCGAGTGCGAAACGTCCAAGGACGCGGTTTCCGAAATGCTGAGAAAAAACAGGAACTATCGATTAACCTTTCCTGCCTAGAATGCCAATACTTGCGCGTTCCGCAGCATTGAGGTCAGGGACTAAAAACGATTTTTGGACTTCTTGTCATTGACACCTGCTACAAAGCAAAAAGAGAAGTAAATTTCTGGCGGGTCTTGCCACTGCAGCGGGCACCATCCAAGTCCCTTCCTCCAAAGAAAAACGTTACTTTGGCGAATGAAAAGAAGTCATGGGAACACTGATAGTGAGCAAGGATCGTGCAACTGTCAAGATAACAACCAACTGGTTCCTACATTTTACAGCCGTCAAAGACATAACCCCATCCCCACGACCTGCAAGCTACCTATACTCAGCTGGCGTAACGTAGGCCGAGGAATCATAACGCTGGAACAAGCATAACCTCAGCAGGAAACCACCATTTCATTGAAATGGCACCAAATTCTGGATCAGAATACATTCATCCTCTCTATGCGTTTTTGGAGGCCCATATTCGCAGTAACCTCAATAGTCCACCTATGCCAGAAAGCGGCTCACTACTGTTCACAAACCTTAGGAAAAAAATCCATAGCAGAGCTTTAACACCTACCTGGAACTGCAATATCTTCCCGGTACCAAGTGAGGCCTTGATAGCTGATGCTGACGAAGCGTACACCATCTTCTTCTTGATGGACGCACCATCTGGGCACCTAAAGCAGACAAAGGTAAGGAATCGCGGAGAGGTGAAATCAGAAACAGACGGGACTTACAATTGGAGAAAGACAATCTTGTCCATCTTGGATGTGCCTGCACCAACACGTGAGCACGTAAACTTGAAATCAAAAACAGCATAGCGGCAATCCGTGAAGCCCTCGGTACGCTGCTGAAATTCAAGAATTAAGTTAAAATTGGAGGTGAAAAAACGTTTTGCAGTTGGACAATTCAACTACAGTGGCAAGCACACCTCAGCTTGGAGCTCAATGCCCGCCTCACAATTCCATCGCGGCGCAACGCGATGGCATGGATGCGCATCGATCAATACCGCGTCGTTGCGTAATCGAAGCATGACCACAAAAACCCAGTAGAAAGCATATGAATATCCTGGCGTTTCATGACCCCTATGACCGCCGAAAAAAAGACTACCCTAACCGAACCCCTGCCCTTTAAAACCCTTACGCACGAATGGATAATCAGTTGACGTATAAGAGACCTTCGCGTAAGAATCGAGAAGAAACGGGGGGGGGGCGTCGACAGAACAGGAAAATTCTAACATACGGTTTTTTATTGACTAAATCGGTAGAGCCTGGTAGGAAACCCACAAGTCCAAAACTCGACGGGTTCTAACTGATGCGCTGGCCGACTCTGCTCCGCGGCAAAATCTTTCAAAAATCATAATAAATTTGAATAAACATAATACGATGAATGAACAATGAAAATATACTTTATCGGGATCCAGAGGCGTAATTTGAAACTCAGATTCAATGAATCTCGCCGATATCACCAAGTTTATTCTCAGATTTGCATCTCTTGCGCCCTAAAATTGAGCATTATGCGACAATGATAAGAAGATTCATCGATATCGATTAGCCCCTGTTACATGCGAAATTCGCAAAGAAAAATTTACTATTATTTCACGATATGCGACTTCCATAGGCAACTTCATAGAAAACTCGCGATGTGGTCTCAGCTTACAAAAATGGAGGAGTTGACCGGTCTTTTGCATTTCGGAGCATCGGGATAATCCATTCAAGCAAGGTGGTCCCGAGTGGAATTGTCCGGACAACTCCTCCATTTCTGTGAACTGAGACCACATCCCGAGTTTTTCTATGGAAGACGCACATCGTGAAATGACAATTTTTCGGATTTGGCATGAAGCAAGGAGTAATCGATAGCGTAGAATTGATTTATCATAGTCGGATAATGCTCAATTCTCGGGCTCACTCTCGAAAATCCAAATATAAAAATGATCTTTATGGATATCGGCGAGCTTCATTGAATCTAAGTTCAAATTCGGTTAACGGACCACCGACATAGTATATTTTCATTGTTCAACAATCGAAACATGCTTCTTCAAATTTATTATGATATTTGAAAGCTTTTGCAGCGCATTTGGCAGCGGGGCCCAGCGGATCATTTGAATAGGTCAAGTTCTGGGCGAGTGTGTATCTGACCATGCTCTACCTATTAAGCCAATAAAAACCATATGAGGGTGTCCACGTAAGAATCAAGATAGATTGGTACACAATTTTTTTTGCCGTTTTTATATTTTATATCACTAGAGCACCCCAAAAAACTCAGGTGCTCGCTTCTAGAATTTTCTGAAAACTTTTTTGAAAATTTTTACAAAATTCCAAAGTTGGGCATTTTTGGAACATTCCTTCGCATAGACCCTTGATATAAACAAATTCTTCTGCTAAAGAATTTTTGATAAAGTGTAATCAACTATGAGGAATTGATTGGCGTTAACAGGTCAGAGTTTCCAAAATCGTGCCCTGTGAAAAAAATGAATTTTTCATTTTCTCTGAGCACAGATCCTGCAGAAAGAGACTTTGCGCAAAAGTTTTCGTTTCTATTAGTAAAAACTATGAAATCAAAAATCGAACAACACAAACAACCTCATTTTTCGATCGACTGACGCTCACAGACGAAAAACCCTCGTGCAAGAGGCCGCTCATGCATTCCTTCGCGAGAAAAAATGTCAGCTCCTCGCAGTCAGCTACTACTCTATCCATTTTTTCGCACGATGAAATGCATGAGAGGCCTCTTGCCCGAGGATTTTCCGCTTGCGAGCGTCTATTGATCAAAAAAATGAGGTCGTTTGTGTCTTTCAATTTTTGATTTTTATCAACCGAAAAGAAAACGGCGCATCTTTTGAGCATAGTCTCTATCTGCAGGATCTGTGCTCAGGGAAAATAAAAATGTATTTTTTTCACAGGACGCGATTTTGAAAAACCTGATAACGCTAATCGATTCCTCATACTTGATTACACCTTACAAATTTTTCTTTATCAGAAGAATTCGTTTAAGTTAAGGATCTATTCGAAGGAATGTTCAAAAAATGCCCAACTTTGGAATTTTATAAAAAAAAATTTAAAAAGTTTTCAGAAGCCCTAGAAGCGAGCACCTGAGTTTTTTGGGGTGCTCAAGCGATATAAAATATGAAAAAGGCAAAAACATTTTTTGTGTACCAATCTATCTCGATTCGTACGTGGACAGCCTCGTATACTATCCCTACAGTTCTCACCATATTCCACCCTCCTTCTGAAATCCAACCTAAACCCCTAAAGAACGCCTTTTGAAAACCAGACGTTCTAAGAACCCCTACGACCCCGAAAAAAAAAACTACCACACTAGAGCCGAACCCTTTTAAACCTAAGCGCATGAAACGATGAGAAACTGTTGATATATACAGCTCTGTGTGTACCCTCTCCGCCTGCATTTACACAATTAGAGACAGGCGTCTATTTCGAACCAATTTACCCTCCCCCTCCGAACACAACAGCAATAATGTGTCACGACCGACCTTGATATCGGCGACGAACTTTTCAAAGGCCGCCTTAGATGAGTCATCATAGTCGTCACCAGTCAGGCCCAACTCCTCTTGCGAAACAGCCGCTTCAACGACAACTTCACGCTCCTATAAACAACATTTTGTACGGCTCTAGATTACATAGGCATGCACTGCACATTATCTACAGAAAAAAAAAACAAGATGAAGCACAATTTTGTTCCGAAAAATGCTGAGTTATGATCGCAAATTGGCGATATTTTCACTATCAATACTTGAAAAAGTAAATTATGCGGAATGTCAAACGACTGAGGAACATCAAACTCAGCACACACGCTCGTAAACGTCGTTGAGATAACTACGGAACTAGAATCGTATGGCTCAGAACACAACACCTACGCATTTTAAAGCGTCAAAAACGGCCCACAATGCCGCTAAACGAGTGAAAAGTTGGCTCCGCCCAGTATTTCTCCGCCCCTTGCAATTGCCGTCCCCCGAAAAACGTGGGTGCTGGGCCATTCCCACCGTCGGCGACGTTTGTGGGTGGTACAATAAGTACAATAAATAAACCACACACATCGGCGATGGTGGGAACGGCCCAGCACACCTGTTCTGGAGGAGAACAGCAAATACAGGGGCGGAGTAATACGGGACGGGGCCAACTTCTTACATATGTAGCGGCATTGTGGGTCGCTTTCGACGTTTCAAAATGCGTAGCCGCTGCTCTGGGCCATTCCATTCTAATTCCGCAGTTATATCAAATGTGTTCACACGCGCGCATGCTGCCTTTATACCCCGCGTCAATGAATCAGAAAATAAACTGACCCAGATATTATGCTTCCTCCAGTAGGAGTTGAGTTTCAGGTTCTTGGGTTCAAAAGTATTACTGCACAGGGTTGAGCAGGCCATTGTGGCGATTTTTGTGGTGGCTACGACCCCCCAAAATTTCATTCTTTTCCAAAAAAATCCCAAATTTTTACGACCCCGCTCAGGGGACGCCCTTGCACCAATTTTTTTAGATATATCTAGCGTCAAATTTAAAGAGAAGCGAAAGTTGTTGTAATATTTTCAGGGTCCAGTTCGGTCGCGGCTGACGTGCGGACGCGAAAGGGTCATGTATTAAAAATTTTACGACCCCCTTGATTTTCATTTTTTTCCAAAAATTTCTAAAAAATTTACGACCCCCCAAATTTTCATTTTTTCCCCAAAAATTTCTACAAATTTTACGCCCCCCGTTGTGGCCGGTCACAACGCTGCTCAACCCTGTTACTGCAGCTACACCACCAGTGATTCGAACCGGGAAAATAGGAGAGCATTCCGCATTTACACTCGGCACGAATTGCACTGATACTTTGCGTTCCATATTGTGCGTTGGAGCAACCTCTGTGAGCGTGTTTCGACATACGTGCAGTTTCCGCAAACACAATAGGGAAGGCAAAGTACACCCTGTCCCAAACGAGATGGCAGGCACAGAGTCGAAAAAAGCAGCGCTCCCTTTGCGTTTCTGACATTTTTGGAGTACGGTAAGACGTCGCGTACGCAAATCACCGTAATCCAAACACAAAATTCGTTCCCATTTCGTTTTCCCACATACTTCATTATTATTTTTTAGCATTCTTTTCTCTCGAGATTCTCGTGGTACTCTGCATGATTCGCGACGTCTTACTGTAATCCAAGATGTCAGAGACGCAGAGGAAGCGCTGCTTCTTTGAACTCTTCGCTTGCCATCTCGTTTGGGGCAGGGTATATCGATGCGACCCGTGCAGACCAGGGTTGAGCAGGATTGCGACTCGGCGCACAGGAGGATCGTAAATTTTTTTTTTGCAGAATGAAAACTTGGGGGGAGCTTGCAAATTTCTCGGAGAAAGAAGGAAATTTTCTCTAAATGACTCTTCTTTATTCAATATCTGGGAGTCAGGGTAAGGCATGGCGCTGTCATCGGTCTATGAAAGCTGCGGCCGTCCTACTTACGGCGCAAAATATTGTGCGGACCCCCTCCCCTCCGGCTTGGGAATCTGTGCGGCTCAACAGCTGGGTCGTGAGCCTAACCCTGTTGCGGGTTTTAAAAATCTTTTTTCTAAGACTTATTCTGTATCTTTAGGTTTTTTCACAGGAAAATCTCCGGAATGCTACGATATGTAGGTATGGCTAAATCTCTATCTAGAGGTTATTTGGAGTGCTCAACACGAACCTAAGGTCCGTTTATCCATTTTTGGCAGCTCACGGTAGATTACGGTGGGTATACTGTAGTTTGGGTAAAGTATCAGATTTCAGCCAAAATTTCCATTTAGATGTTATTCGATGTGGTAAGGAGGGATCGCAAAATTTTTCCACATTTTTGATCAAAGGGAGTTCGTAGCTCCGCCGAAATCTGATGCAACGGCCTGCTCAACCCGGCTGCCGACTGTACTTTCCCCAACTATACAATTCCTTCCCTGGGCCCCTCACAGCGTTACCCAGAAAACACCTCTCACCCTAGCAAGTCCAAAACAGAGGATTACTCTAAGTAGCCCCGAAAGAAACGTGAAAAACCAGATTGACGACTGGTTCTCGCAATGGAAAAAAGGAGTCACACCCGGAATAAAAACGAAACTCCTGAAGACGGCAAAATCACCTCAACTTTCCCGCCTGATGATTTGAACCATATTTGCACTTGTTCTTGGAAACTACACTACAAAAATCTAGCAGAACTATATGTCGCTCTATTAAATCTACAGAAATTCTCGTTCCGTACAACTTACTAGGGCTTGTTTTACTTACATCCTGATGATTTAGAAACTAAATTCTAGATGTTGTAGTTACAGTCTTGTGCATCAATAATCCTTGTTCAAAATTTCCAAAAGGCCTCAGAGATTTACAGGAAATTTGTCAAAAGTGGGCATTTCCATAGCTTTGAGATAAGAAAAGGGATACACGATTAGCAACTTTGAGGACGTTCAAAGAAATTGTCTCGGATTGAGCTTAAAACTTTTTTCAAGGGGTTCTTTTGAGTGGTGCTCACGAATCTGAGGCACATTTGTTAATATTTGACAAATTCCGTCTGATTTGGTACAAAGCTTCAAAATGGTGGAAATTTCGCTGGCCAAACACACTTTCGATGATTTCGAGAATGCTGCGATGAAATTGTCTCTAAATCTATACATAGGAATTATTTGGGCCGCCTAACACAATTCTGGGGTCGGTTTATCGATTTTCCTTGGATTACGACGGTAGGTTACGGTGGGTATACGGTAGTTCGGTCAAAGTCTCAGATTTGAGGTCCACTTTTCGATTTTCGAAATATCAAGGTAGTTTACACCAGTTGAGAGGCATGATGCCTACCGTGTCTTACAGTAGCCCTAAGTTTAACGACAAACAGACCTCCAATTGGGTTCGGTGCAAAACTACATAGTAGGTGGGGGGGGGAGGGCAGGGCACTCAGAATTCAAGTGAGAAATGAATGATTTTGCTTTCAGAAATCGATCAAACTTCATGGAATTTTTAGGAAATTACGAGGGATAACGTTATCACATATCTGACAACGAAAGAAATTTTCATTTTCATGGATGAACCTTTTCATTTCTATAAGTAAATCTTGGGTGCCCTCCTCCCAACTAGTTTTGCACTGGTTCGGCGCCCTAAATAGCCCCCAGTGGACAGTTTTCAGCCGAATACGAGGAACTTTCCTGAACACCCCATGACTCCCCTGATGGCTATTACCGTTTTTTTTTCACATCGTCGGGTACGGGTAAAACGGTCCCTAGTTAGGGCGCATGAAAAAGCGCAAAATGGACTCTATATTGAGGAAAAATCCAAGCTTCACTTTGAAATCTAGCAGATCCTTCGGTCACCCTTCTACGCTAGTTACGAGCAAATTGATATGGTTTCGATAACTTTCAAATCTTCAATTCTAGAAGAGAGAAATCCTAGACCACCCAATCAAGAGGTTACTGAAGGGTTGTGCAGGGTTGCGACTAGACGCAACGGGGGGTCGTAAAACAACTTAAAAATTTTTGAAAAAAAAAGAACTGATGAGGAGCTCGTACGATTTGACCGAATTTTACCACAAACTTGAGAAACTTTTCCAACTTTTTTCACTCTCAAAAAGCTTGAGGATTTTTTCGCCTCGGAAGGGGGATCAAAGAAATGTTAGAATTTTTTAGGACCCTTCAGACATTCAGATTTTTTTTAATTTTGGCCAACGGGTAGGGCGGTCGTAACTCCGCCGAGAATTGACGCAACGGCCGGCTCAACCCTGGGTTACTGTCCCGCTGGACAACGGAGGAGACGTAAAAATCTCCAAAACTGAAATTTCGTCGGGGGGGGGGCAAAATTTTAGCCTAGCCATGGAAGGAGGACATAGGTTTGCCGAGGTTCGGTACAACGGCCTCCGGGACTATCCTAGACGGGGGGGGGGCGCCCAAAATTTATGCATAGAAATGAACAAAAAACCTGATGAAAGATGCTTGATATTGCTATTAATCATTGTTGCTAGAAGAAATCTCTATGTACTCTGTTTCCGTGTGTGATTTATTTCCGTTCGCCGCGTGCGTCTGCGTGCGTACGCTGCGTCTCCTTCTCCCTACAATTTCTCGCTGTCTCTACCCTCGCTCCGCACAAGCGCGCGAGGGAACAGAGTAAATCATTCTCGGAACCAGAGGATAAATACTTCGATTGATAGCGTTACCAATCGGTGGTTCACTTCCTTTCCGACTTATATCCTGAGTGCTCCTCCCCCCGTCTAGGATAATGTCGAAAATTCAAGACCTCACAACCCCACAAACTGTGCAAAACAAGAATTCCTGCTTGAATCAGGCCAAAAAGAAAAAACAAGAAACCCACCTCAATTTTGAAGATAATGTATCGGAACTCCTTCTTTCCTTCACTCAGTTTCTGGAACGTGGCTTGCACGTCTGGGTTGACCATAACACCGGATGTCGACTGAAACCGTATTAGACACACCATTCACAGATAAAATCACACCATGCCAATCTTTTTTGTTATTTCAGTTGCAACATTCACATGGAAAAGCAGAAAAACGGAAAATGACGAGCAAAAATCTCTGCAAAAATCGCGTTTCTTGTTAAAATTTAGACAGAACAACAGCGGTTAGTATTCTTTGAAAAAAAAGCCCTATTTTCAAAACTTCTTTTGCTTAAAAATGTCTTTGAAGTCCAATAGACACGAAAATAGGCAGCTTCAGCTATGAGCACTTGACAAGCGGTCCTATTTTGCTATTAGGAATCGCACCAGATTGCTCCCCACAGCTGTACCAAACAAAAAACTTCATATCGCAATACTACGCAGGCTTTGCGGAAATCAAGCCCATTTTCGTGTAAACTAATCCACTGAAACCTACCATGTTCGGTTATGAAGTTGTGTGGAGGCGATATGCAAACCGAACGAGCTCGTGAAGCCTGGAAAATGAACTTATAAGACCAGAAAAATCCTCAACAATCCCTTATCAAATCGCGCGCTGAAGAACAAAATTGACAAGAAAAATAACGAAACAGTCAAGCAGAGGTTTCTACCACTCATTCAGAGCCATATCATGAAGTCCAGAACTTATCGAAAAATCCAAAAACGGGGATTGCGAAAGTTTGGAGACTCCTGTCGGCGGGCTTTTGGCTCCTAGAGCCATCTTAACACCTTATCGCC
Organism: Aplectana chamaeleonis; assembly: GCA_029168955.1. Classification (NCBI taxonomy): domain Eukaryota; kingdom Metazoa; phylum Nematoda; class Chromadorea; order Rhabditida; family Cosmocercidae; genus Aplectana; species Aplectana chamaeleonis. The sequence goes on along the minus strand of JAPDOI010000007.1, from coordinate 2,139,429 downwards.
CAGAAGTTCTGCCCAAAATTGGCGAGAAACCAACTATCGTGGTTTCATACCCAATTTTGGCACAACTTCTGGACAAGTCGGTCTGAAAAAGACTACGGGGGCCAAAAGCTGTATTTCGGACTTAGAAACAGTGTTCACGATGATATATGTTAACAAGATGCCTCAGCCAAAATTGGTAACTAAAATCACGGAGAAAAAACGTAAAACGCACTGAAACGTCTCATTTCCGTGAAATACATGAATTTTTGATTTGGACTAGTCTGAGAGGATGTACGAGTTACTCGTTGTTACAACCGGTGTAAAATGCGGCTCAATCAAAAACAGACGGACATGCCATGGAACTAGTATTACTTAAAGGCTACAGTCAAGCTCAGGATCGTTTTTCTGCTTATCCTAAAGGCGCAGTCCAAACTCAAGGACGAAATCCGAGATTTCTATATAATTGTGAAGTGGAACCACTCTGTATAGCACCTGCCAAATGCAAGTTCTCAATTCCTCCGAATAAGCGAGATCTAGGATGAAGCCACCCTGGGGCGCCACCATCCAGAACCCACTTTGACACGCCCCTTTTACGATCCTTCGAGCTCAACACTGGCGGGATGAGCGACGGTTTTGATCAATAGTCCCGTTCTTCCCTTCATTCTCTGCCTATCTCTTTATTCAACTGCAACACATCGGTTGTAAATGACGGAAGTTACAAGCCTCAGACATCAGCGTGGGACCGTTTCTAAGATAGGCAGGAGAACAGAGGACGATTCTGAGGTTGCACTGTGCCTTGAGAGACGGTCCCACGCTGATTCCAATGATGTCTCTGGAATCGTACAAAACCCCCTGGGAACAGAGTTATGGCCCCTCGAAAATTTCCTAAAATTTAGCGGTTAGAGTATAGCGGACGAGTTGTCCGAGACTTGTATTCTCCCTAATTTCCAACCAATTTGTGCGTGCGGACCTGAACGAAGGCAGGCTATGAACTAAGTGAACAACAGGACCATTGATCGGAAACCATCGCTCATCTCGTCACTGTTGAGCTCGAAAGATCGTAAAAGGGCGTGTCAAAGTGGCTCCTTCCTATATCTCGGTTATTCGAAGGAATTGAAAGCGCGCACTTGGCAAGTGTTATACCGGGTGAGTTTACTTCACAAATGTTTAGAAAATTCAGATTTCGTCCCTGAGATTGGACTGTGCTTTCAAGGTCCAGCAGGATCAAAGAAGCAGGGAGGAGCTCGGAATTCCAAAGGACTGCAGGTGCACGAAAGATTTCATCGTCCCAACGAACACTTCCCTTGAGAGTTGAAGGGGCGAGGTGATCACAGTACGGCATTTCTTGTGTTTCTGGCGTCTCCCTAATTCTTCGTCATCACAGCTGTACTAGGTGAACACAGAGTCAAGCGGGGCGCTGCGCAATTTTTCGAAATCGGAACCACCCCCACCATCGATTTTTTTTGCAAAAATCCACAACTTTTGCGATCTCCCCCCCCAGATCCGATTTTTGGTCACTTAATTTTTTTCTGAATAAAAAAAACAATTTTTTTCGTATTACAATAGAGGATTCCTCTTAGGAAACTCGACTAATCGGTTCGAAAAATCCTCGAATTAGTCATTAAATCGGAGAATACGGTTTTTGTATATTCAGGTCATTCGGAAAGCCAAAATAATGAACATATTCGATTACTGAAACTGTCAGACGCCGAAAATTCGTTCAGTGGTCGGGCTAAAACCTGAGCAATGTTACAATGACTCCCTTTGCAGACCAAAAAAATCGAGAAATTTTGGAATATCTTCACAAAATTTTCATTTTTGCATCGAAATTCCCACGACCATCAAAAAAATTTTCACTTTTAAATGAAAATTTTTGCAATTCAGCACTCTTTCTCGAATTTCACAGCGAAAAGTTTAACAATATTGTTTTTCAGAGAGTGATTATCAATATTTTACATACAAACTTCCTTCATAGACGATCTGAATAACTCAAAAAAAAAAGATTCCGAGCATTATTCACTATGCTGAAGTTCGCCTCTCGAGCGCCATGGAAACATTCAGAGGAAACAATTTGCAAATGACTCATCCTCTTTTAGTAAAACCAATAACGCAATCGTCGCCAAGATAAAATCAATGAAACCGATTAGGGCACTATCTCATCTACTCCAGTGAGTTCGTTTTTTTGCAGCTAGCCAAAAATTGAATTAAAAAAAAGATAATATTCAAATTAGAATCGCACTACGACCCCTTGTGCCAAAACACTCCAAAATTAATTACCAAACGAAAGCCCTCGACGTGCGGACAGTTCACTCTACGACCTTCTTCGATTAGAATACATTAAAAGTGATTTCAAAAACCAATATAATCCTTTACAAGTGAGAAGTTTGTAGCAGTATTTCTACTTAATAAATTTTTCTTAAAATTACAAAATTTTCAGTCAGCTTCTACAAACTAGGCTTTAATGGTGCAGACGTGATAAATCTGAAGCTTTTCATGCAAAGCTTTAATGATACGTCTCCTAAACGATTCTACTGAACTCACAGCCAGCGCAGAGTATGATAAACGAATATCGCGCGTGCGTGTGCGCGCGATGCTGCTCTCTTCACTCCCTTGCTGTCTCTTATCTTCGCTACGAACCCGCACGCAAAGGAATCCTTATACTCTCGCTTTTATACAGCCTAATGCTTTTTTGGTTAATGAAAAAAATCGTCATTACTGATTTTCACTGACTGCAGATCAGGGATCAGCGGACAAAATATGCATTTTCCGAAAACGGGTTTAGACACCAAAAAAAAATTCTCGATATTCGGAGATCTGATGCTAAGCGCCTGAAATGGGTGGAAGGGCCGCTTCCGGATTGCAAAACGAGGAAAATTTCCGGGATTATCGATTGGCTACTGCTATACCAACGGTTATTTTTTTAATAAAAAATAGTAAAAAAGGAATTTTCTCCGAACCTCTTATTGTTAGTAAGCATGAATGAGCTTCGTCACTTCGGTCAATACGGGGGGGGGGTCGCAGACCCGCCAAAAATTGGCGCAACGGCCTGCTCAACCCTGAGTGCATATCAGGCATATCGAATTTAGGCCGATATTGATGGTAAATATTGCGTCGCGTCGTTTGTCGCTTGAAGTATGATTCCGGCCTTACATCATTCAGAACAGAAGCGCCCGAGAATATCGGCTCCAAAGATAATTCGTAGCCGTTGATAAATGAGAAAACTTATTCTATAGAGCAACAGCAAACCGACGAATCAGAAAAACAAGTCACAAAGTGAAAGTACTGCATGAAATTATGAGAAGCAAGTGATACTTATGTATGAACGTGGGCGAGCGGGCGAGAACGCGTGGCGATCGTGGGCACAGCCATCTCTCGCAAGAGCGGCGCCGAGGATTCACAGAAAGAACAGCTCGCGAACAGCAGTCAGTGATGAGGCCGGCCGGCCGGCTGGGTTTCCGATAAACGCTCGCAATCAATGACCGTCCTGATGACTAACCCACATTCGATTGGGGGGGGGTGACTTCATCACAACACAAACCCAAGCAAGAGACAACGATGACACAGAAAAGACGTAATACTCGCCAGCTAGCTGCTCACGCTGCTCCCTCCACACACTCACACACACGTCACGGTCAACTTATGCCAAACATTTCCGAATCGTGCAAATCCTATTAACCCCACCACAGAAATTGTGCAAACAAACACTCGAGCCACATGTAGACGGACAACTGACAAGCAATCTGCCCCCAATGATATTTTTCTAACAAGGGAAGTATACAAAGCGTAGGTCGAATCTGAAAAAAACGACTAGTATCGTTAGTATCTTTTGTGGCTCAATAGTAAAACTGCGCAGTTTCCCGCCCCGAGCTGCAGGTTCCAAGAAGTTACAAGCCTAAAAAGGTCATTTTTAGTACTTTTTGTTCCTTCAAAAACGCGCAGTCTTCGGAAAATCCGGAAACGGACCTCATAAATGTGTTCAGCGCCCAAAACTACCCCCCTGAGCAAGGTTTGGGTGAAGGCCCATTTTCCATATTTTGTCCAGACTGACAGCGTTTCAGACTTGCACGGATTATCGAATGGGCGTTTATTTATACCGAGTAGAGGGCTTTGGAAGCGTTTTAGAAAAATGTTCCAGATTTGACGTAAAATTCTCCCAGGTTGGTTTTTTGGGAGCTGATCACGAATCTGTGGTTTATTAGTCGATTTTTCAAAATTTTCGGCTAATTTCGTTTGACGCTTCCCAACCGGGGAAAATTCCGAGGGAAAAACGCCACTTTCGACATTTCCGGTTTTCTACGATAGATATGTCTCAAAATCATTTCCTGAGGGTTATTTGGAGCGCTAAACACGAATCTGGAGTACGTTTATCGATTTTCGGCAAATTACGGTAGATTACGGTGGGTACATGGTATACTTGTTCCGAATCGAATAATCGGATGAGTATCCGACTGTTTCAGTCGGATAAAAAAGTCGAATTTTTATTCGACAAGTCGGTTATTCGAAAAAGTGCGATATCCGACTACAGTCGAAAAGTCGAATATTCGAAAAAGTGCGATATCCGACTACAGTCGAAAAGTCGAATATTCGAAAAAGGGCGATATCCGACCACAGTCGAAAAGTCGAATATTCGAAAAAGGGTGATATCCGACTACAGTCGAAAAGTCGAATATTCGAAAATGTGCAATATCCGACTATAGTCGAAAAGTCGGATATTCGAAATAAATTCCATCTGGAACAAGTATAGTACATGGTAGTTTCATCAAAACCTCAGATTTTTCTCAAATTTTGTATATGGGGGTTATTCGGGGTGGAGAATTCGAATTTAGCGTCTGTTTGTCGATTTTCAAAATACTAAGGTGGGTTTTGCCCAATAAATGACATGTTACCCACCGTAACCTTCAGTAAACCTCAAAATTTCGACAAATGGACTCCAGATTCGTGTTCGAACCCCTAGATTACCCCTCCATACAACTTTTGAGCTAAATCAGAGAAAATTTTTTGAAACTCAAAAAAAAAGCCTGATGGGTACGCTGGACCTTTCGCGAGGCTTGAAACATGCTCATAACTTCTTCAAACCTGCAGCTCGGGGCGGGATACTGCGCATTTCTACTACTGAGCCAGAAGAGATACTAACGATACTAGTCGTTTTGGCAGATGCGACCTACACTTTGAATACTTCCCTTGTAAGCAATAACGCTGAAAGAACGCAATGTAAGAAATTGTTCGAGTAGGCTGTGTAAAAAAATAGTGAGATGCAGAACACAGGATTATGTCAGTAGCCTACTCTAACTATTGCAAACAGATGAGCGAACTTTTTTTTTCTTCAAAAATTCCGGAACCAAATGATGGAATGACCGCTTAACTTTTAAAAACTTTACGCCAAAGGCATCGGAGAACGACGGGGTATGAGAGGCCGTAAAATTGTGGCCTTGCGCATATTTCTGATTTTCCTTGATATTCTGAGTCTTCTTTATGAAACGATATGTCAAAAAGCATCTGAAATCCTGCACATTATTGAATTCTTTGAACTTGTCACCTGCCAAAAAGGTATTTGCCAGATACTTCTTCTTTTACATACATCGACTTCACTCAATCATTTACCAATTTTAAAACCTGCCTTACAGTCAATCGCCCCCACTCCTTTCATAGCCGAAATTTTGAGAAATTTCACGCTTTCTTTTTAGGCCACCTTTTACGAACCCTCATTTTTTATACTTCTGAGCACAAAATCAGTTGAGTCACCTGCTACCTTCCGTCTTACGAAAGAACTGCACTTTGACCCTATAGAACACTACATATAGAGAGTCAGAAAATGCTCAGAAACCTAGACATTATGACGACGTCTAAAATAGAACACATACCGGTTTTGAGGGAAAATTTCTATAACAACCAATAAAACAGAGAAAAATGCGACCGCGATCAATCATGGGCTAAAAAAACTATATGAATTTTAAAAAGGCACGAAAAGCCATCGAGAAAAATTGATGAGGAACATATGATAGAAATTGGATGGAGTGTAAAGAAAACACTCTGATAGACATAACAGCTCAAGGACCACCTGCGCCTGTGCTCCTTAGGCCAGTTGGCATCTGGAACTACTCTTAATGGGTTAGCGCCGTTTGGAAAGAAGAAATCATCTACACCTGGTAGGTTTACACTCCAAAACATATTTTGAAAGGCATAAACGCTTTTCCACGGTTTCGCAGTCTTCTGCGGTACAGATGTTTGAAATCCTCAAAATATTAGATTAAAGCTCAAGTTTCCGCCACATGACTTTGACGATTTTTGAACCTTTCAGCATTGGTCCCTCGGCCAAGGGCGATAAACCAATCAAAAGCACAAATTCTCTTCTATCTAACCCTACCTTCCACTTGGGCCGAAGCCTGCTCATTTGTGAAATATACATAATTCAATGGTAATCCCCAGTACTAGGCATCGTTGAGAGCTTCTATTTACTTTGAGGTAAACCACCAGACCTGCCAGAAAGGATAAGATATTTAAGCCACCTTAGAACTAGATGATAGCATTTGCGACAAATTTCGACAGAGCGTGATTATTGATTGTTAGCGGGTTTTGTTATTTTTCAACTTCCATCTTTTCTGGCTTATCCGAAAAGTTACGGTCTCGAGGCTTCAAAGTTGAGTATAAATTCCAAGTTTCTACTCAATAGTATTTTTTTCGTCAACTATCGAACTGATAACTCGATTTTCGCCACTTATATCAAATTTCGAAAAAAAACGATCGATAATTCACAAAAAAATACTGTTTTGGGTGGGGACTCGGCCATTAAACATAACCTGGAAGCTTTGATGCCGAAACTCCTCAGATAAGCGAGAAAGACCGGTAGCAAAATCACAAAACCCGCTAAAAATCAATGATTACGCCCCGTTGAAAATTTCCGCAAACGCTATCATCTAGTTCTACGATGGCTCAAATATCTTGTCAACTCTGGCAGGTTTGGTGATTAGCCTCAAAGTAAATAGAAGCACTCAAAGATGCTCAGCACTGACTATAACCACTGAATTATAGCATACATTTCGCAAATGAGCAGACTTTAGCCAAAGTGGAGGGTAGCGTTAGATAGAAAGGAATTTGTGCTTTCGATCGATATATCGCACTTGGCCGGAGGACAAACACTGAAAGGTTTGAAAATCGTCAAAGTCAAGCGGCGGGAAGCTTTCGCTTCAACCTGATAATACGTATAAAATGTTGATGTAAGAAAAAAAACTTCATTTCTATCGACACCAGTCACCCTATAGATGAAATGTTGGGATAGCTGATTACGCTTCTTAGGAAAAATGAAGTGGAAGTCGAAAATCTCAAAATCGCAAACGTCACAATGGAATCAAATTCACTTGACGTCGAAAGATTAAAAACACGGCAAGCAAATATCCTCTGCACGGAGCCCACCTACGCCTACTCCATGCCAGCAGCCCGAAAACTTCCGCAATCAATACATACAGCTTTTCGAAGAGCAGCTACCCATTCATCCCATCAGCTGCTCCTTAGACAAAAATAAATCCGCTTTTCACGGCATCCTCAGATTGCATGATGGCCAACATGCACTTTTAGTCTCTCTACAGCGCGATAAACATCCTACACAGCTGTGAACGCAGAAAACTTGCAGCTGTCGCCCTTCGTTTTTGAACCTTTCAACCTGCAGGATTACATTTTTTGGCTCCATAACATTCCTCACCCGCGCGGGTACGCGTCACGGTCCGGTGAGCGTAGCGCGCGCGGCGAACGCAGACAGCCCTCCCATACAAGGAGACGGTTACCACCAGCGGCTTAAAATGAAGACAGGAAAGCAGATGATGCTCCACAACACGTCAATTCACCTCATTTAACCTGAATATGTGAATGTCGCGCGCGACGCTTACCGGCTGCGACGCAGCACGCACGGGTGAGCAATGTCCGCACCCCACATTTTTTTCGGAACGAGCAGCACATAATGTGGAACCGAGAGAAGTAAATGGACGGAACGCGAGAAGCAGAACCAGTTTTCTAGTAATGATGATGATCCTTCATCAATTGAATTCAAATCACAAATCGTGGAAAGGAATCTCCTTAAAGCCTAAACCTTACATTTCCGCCGAAAGAAGTAAAAAGATCAAATGACAACACCAAAAGAAGAGAGGACATTGTTCATTGGTGCGTTCTGCGTCGCGGTCGATGAGCGTACGGCGGGATGGGCGGCGAAAGCGACGTACCAGTATTCAAGTGAAATCAAGTAAAAAGACATGTCCTGAAGCATTATTTACTTTGTTGTGTTAATTTCATGTCTTTACCGATAACCGTTTACTCCTATATGTTGCTGAAGACTTTTTCCCACGATGGTGAGTTTTAAGCGTTCGCGCGCACGCGACACTCACCGGTGCACTACGCGTACACAAGCAGGTGAGCAATAACTTCATGACATTGCTCACTAGTGTGTGTACGCGTTACGGTCTTGTGGGTCTCACGAGCGCGGCGAACGCTGAAAACCCACCATCGTGGGGAAAAGTATTCAGCACCATATACCAGAAAACCGATTATCGTTAAAGACATGAAATAAACACAGCAAAGTGTATAATGTTCCAGGAAAAGCCAAACTAGTTAATTGCACCTAAATGCGGGGATGTCGCGTCGCCGCCCATTTCGCCGAGCGTGAGGATCACCGACCGCGACGCAGGACGCACGCTTGGGCAATGCCCGCTTCCCCTCCCTAGAGATATTATACCAACCATAACATAGCCGCGAAATGCCTGCTTGCCGCGTAGTAGCCGCGAAATATCCGCCTAATAATACTCGCCGCAAATTGATGCTCGCCGTGAAATAGCCGAGAAATAATGCTCTCCAGATAGGCATACGGCGCACTCCAGAGATATGAATCAGATTTCAACACCTCCACCGATTCAATCATCGAAGTTTGAGGCATTTGGACCTCCCTCAGTCTCTGGAGACCCCTCATAACAACTGGCGGCCTCGGATGGTGGCTCGGCGAGCCGGCGACGGTTGCCTCTTGGCTACTTTTGGTTACTTCTCGATATTTCTCGGCTACTTCTGATCTATTTCGTGAAATGCCGAAAAACAGCCGGGAAAAAGCTCAACCGGAGCAGCTGCGCAGCCTGGTGGGGGTATTTCTCTGCTATTTTGCGGCTCTTTCTCGCCCAGAACGCTAGAGAACTGAGCAAGATACTCCAGTTTTCTGACTCCTGAGGTCAAATTTTTGGAAAAAAAAGATGGAAGACGGAAAATGGATGATTCCGAGCACTCCTGGTTTAGAACACGGTACGTTTTTAGCGCTAACAACCAAGGTACGGCACGGGGTGTGGACAAGGCCTACTTTACACAGACCTCTCCCTCCAGGTGCGCAACTTTGGCGATTTTCTCAGACCCACTCCCAAAGGAGCGCTTATCGGTAAATTTGGAGCTGGGGGAGGACGGAGTACGGGGTGGCGCCGGCGCCAGCCGGCTGGCAGCAGTGACCGCTCTCGGCCGAGTCGCCCCGACAGCGAGATCGATGGCTCGTTCGCTCGTTGATTGGCGATAGGCGGAGGTCACGCTCGCGAGATCAGAGCCTTGGCGTGGAAAGCAATCGTTTACAAACAGAAAGGGTTAAGATTTCATTCATTTTTATGAAAGCAAACAGCCCCTGAATTCTTTGAGGAGTTGAAGTCCTTTGCTAGAGAGTCTTTGCACGAACATGGGAAGCTTTTCGCTTCGCTTTTTTCGAATTTCGCCCACCCGGGGTTCCAACTCCCTGAAAAATCAGGGAAAACTTTGCACTCATGTCAGAATTTCGCCCACCCGGGGTTCCAACCCCCTGAAAAAATCGGGGAAAACTTCGCATTCATGTCAGAATCTCGCCCACCCGGGGTTCCAACCCCCTGAAAAATCAGGGAAAACTTCGCACTCATGTCAGAATTTCGCCCACCCGGGGTTCCAATCCCCTGAAAAAATCGAGGAAAACTTCGCATTCATGCCAGAATTTCGCCCACCCGGGGATCCAACCCCCTGAAAAAATCTGGGAAAACTTCGCATTCATGCCAGAATTTCGCCCACCCGGGGATCCAACCCCCTGAAAAAATCTGGGAAAACTTCGCATTCATGCCAGAATTTCGCCCACCCGCGGATCCAACCCCTGAAAAATCTGGGAAAACTTCGCATTCATGCCAGAATTTCGCCCACCCGGGGATCCAACCCCTGAAAATCTCGGAAAACTTCGCATTCATGCCAGAATTTTCGCCCACCCGGGGATCCAACCCCTGAAAAAATCTCGGAGAACTTCCCGTTCATGCCAGAATTTCGCCCACCCGGGGATCCAACCCCCTGAAAAAATCTGGGAAAACTTCGCATTCATGCCAGAATTTCGCCCACCCGGGGATCCAACCCCCTGAAAAAATCTGGGAAAACTTCGCATTCATGCCAGAATTTCGCCCACCCGGGGATCCAACCCCCTGAAAAAATCTCGGAAAACTTCGCATTCATGCCAGAATTTCGCCCACCCGGGGATCCAACCCCCTGAAAAAATCTGGGAAAACTTCGCATTCCTGCCAGAATTTCGCCCACCCGGGATCCAACCCCTGAAAAATCTGGGAAAACTTCGCATTCATGCCAGAATTTCGCCCACCCGGGATCCAACCCTGAAAAATCTGGGAAAACTTCGCATTCATGCCAGACTTCGCCCACCCGGGGATCCAACCCCTGAAAATCTCGAAAACTTCGCATTCCTGCCAGAATTTCGCCCACCCGGGGATCCAACCCCCTGAAAAAATCTGGGAAAACTTCGCATTCATGTCAGAATTTCGCCCACCCGGGGTTCCAATCCCCTGAAAAAATCGAGGAAAACTTCGCATTCATGCCAGAATTTCGCCCACCCGGGGATCCAACCCCCTGAAAAAATCTGGGAAAACTCCGCATTCATGTCAGAATTTCGCCCACCCGGGGTTCCAACGCCTTCAAAATTCGAAGATTGGGTCCTCTCCGGCAAAAGACTTCAACCCCTAAAAATACTTAGGGGCTGCATGCTTTAATATAGGAAACCTTCACCCTTTTTGTTTGTAAACGATTGCCTTTCACGCCAAGGCTCTGATCTCGCGTGCGTGATCTCCGCCGATCGCCAATCAACGAGCGAGCGAGCCATCGATCTCGCTGTCGAGGCGACTCGGCCGAGAGCGGGCACTGTTGCCAGCCGGCTGGCGCCGGCGACACCCCGTACTCCGTCCTCCCCCTGTACCGTAAATTTTTTGACGGCTTTCTCAGACCCGCTAGGAGCACTATTGCGCTAGTTTTTTTTTCAATGTAAAATTTAAAGAAAGGTAGTATAATCAAAGTCTTCGTAAAGAACTGTATGTAAACAATGTATGTCCCATTCAGAATGGTCCACTGGGTATCTCGGCGGAGCTCAGACCCCTTGTGGATGTCCACACCCCACGCCGTACCCTGCTAACAACGCTTGTTGTATACATGATTAAAGCGTGTATGCTCCCTCTATGGCAAAAAAAAGGACTTCCAAGGATCATTGCTCTCTTGAGGCAGCCGAATGGAGGTTATCGCCACCCATCTACACCTTTTTAATGCAATGACACCTAAAACCACATGCGTATGCTGCATCAGCTCACCCTGCTGATTCAATCGGATATGTAGAGAAATACACGATTTCCTACGTTTTCAGACTTCGTTCGGGCCATGTATTACTCATAGATGTGGCCATGACGCGCTTTAGCACGACTGAATGGAAAGCCAGGTCCATAAAAAAAATCGATCAATTCTCCACGTCAGACGTCCGCAAGTGCAAACCGCGCGTTTAACAAAAAACCTTCAGATTCTGCATGGGTAGAGAATAAGGGCATTGTGTGAGGCTACATATGAATGACATTCCACGAGAAGTAATCATGAGGGATTTGCCGTATAAAAAGAGATTTCGTCCAGACGTGAAGCTATAGCAAGCCTAAAGTGAAATCTACTGCTGTTACTTACTATTCACAGTCTAATGCCACCCTTCAAGGTGAGGCTAGCAAAGAAAAGTGAGGTGGCTAGGAAAATTACCCGTGACCAAAATTCAGAATCGGATGCGGCACAGGTCGAAAAACATAGACACGGCACTGTGGGAAACCAGTTTCTAGTCAAATACTATTGATCGAATGCAGAATTTTTAGAACCGTGAGGAGAGACTTCACTTCAGTCAACGTCGACTGATCAAAAATTTGGCTAGATTCGCCAGAAGTTTTCATTTTCCTGGGTATGCAGTATTTTAGCAGATATATTTCGAGAGCCACGTACAGCCCACGGCAAGTGAAAATGGCGACTGTGTGGTTGCGTATTTTCTCTAAGCATACTATGGGTTGCGCCATAATCGACGATAATTTTATGACTTCCTCCTGAATTCCGAATACAAAACCATCGGAAACGTTGAAAAACCCGCTAGTTTTCCCCCATACACCAAAATTATGAACATACCTGAATCTTTAGCATGGATACACACAGCAATTACAAGTTAAGAAGTACTTTTTTGTTTCAATTTTTTTGTAGTTTCTCATTTTTTCCTGATTCCTGCGTGTATATATGATAAAGACTTTAGATGTATTGATAATGTTTGAATTTGGATAAAAACTCAACGTTTTTCTACGTTTCCGATGTTTCTTCGCCAAAATACAGGAAAAAATACAAATTTGCCGTCAATTATGGCGTAACCTACAATACGCTTAATGGAAATACGCAATCGCACAATCGCCTCTTGCCGTTGTCATTGACTCTACCCAAACACGTTTTCCACTAAATTTCTCGCATACTGTCTCTGCATACTTCTTTTTCCAGATTTCGGCAGAGCTCTTTTAGCCAAGTCAGATGCACCGTTTAAGAACGCAAATCTCCTCTTCCAAAGTTTCTCCTCGTTCCAAACAGAATCTAATGCTTTTAAACTCTTTGCCGGGATTTCAAACAAGAAAATCTTAAGCTTTGCGTACCATTTTCTAGCGACATGACTACGCTTTCAAAGCTGGTAGGACATTTTTACTCTCTAGCCGCTTCCACGTAACATCGGCATGGATCGTGAAGACTTCGGGTTCACTGTTGAAGGTTGGCGCAAACTCGGTGCACCTTTGTTATAGCATGTGGAACCGAATTTGCGCCAACATTCAACAATGAACGCGAAGTCTCTTCACGATCCGTGCCACGTTATCTCTTTTTTTTGCATAATTTCTTATGATCACCACCGGAATACTCAATTTTTAGGTCAACTTCTTACGACCGCCCTTACCACACGTTGAGAAATTACACAACCGAGCTTGACCGTGTCTAACGGAAATAGTTTCGTATTTTTTTCAAAATTTCACACGTTTTCATCTTCACTCTTTTCTGCTTTATCGAAGCGCTATCAATCAAGAAATTTTACACTTAGCCATTAAGGACAAAACCCGCCTGAGAAATAATTATTTCGTCTTTTATAGATCTTTGTACCAGCCGATTTTTGTCATTTCCCATGCTTTTTGGTAAAATATCGATGAACGACGAATTAAATACTTCTGTAGACATCCGCCCTAATTCATACTAAAAAGTTTCGTGGCTAAGGCTTGTCTGGCAAGCATTGAAAACTTAAAAATTTATGAAAATTCTTAAAATTCAAAAAAAAAATCAAATCACGTTCCACCGGAAAAATTCTAGCAACAACATTTTCCACAATAATAAATCGAGCAAACGCTTTATTTAACAACGAAGAAATACAAAAAATCAATGCGTGGACAAGTAACAAGAGGCATGTTATCGATTTTCTCATCTCGATTGGTTAAAAAAGCTAAGCCGGCACTCTCAAAAAACACAAGAAAGGGCGGCAAACTTCCCGGACCCTAGTAGAGCTACAAAACTACAGATCAATTTTATTTGAATCGAAATTTTTCTCGGCTCTCCTTACAACATTCACTATAGAACTGCACAGAACGCATGCAAATCTCATCGTTTATTGGATTCAATGAAGAGTGTGACAATAACTGGTATATGATTAACAACAAACAAAAATCGTAGATATGAAAGAGATTATTTTTTCCAGGAATTTCGCTGTTGAGTTGAGGAATTTGCACCAATGTCAAAGAAAAATCGTGAGGGTGCGCCGAACAAAGATTTCGTAACTAGCTAATTTCGAAGCAAAATAAAATGCTATTTCATTATAAAAAAACGATTTGTGCACTTTTAACGACACAATTTACTTTTTTATTCCACTTTTATTGATATTTTGCACGGAAAAAAGGCTCATCAGTGAGAAAATGACAAATAATATGTTTTTCAGCAATAAAAAAAGGACTTATTCGCATTAAAATGACCCAATTTTCTATTCGCAAAATGTCAAAAAAGCGCTCCATCAAAAATAATCGTTCAAACGCGCCAAATGACCTTCCCCGGCTGCAGACGAGTGGTTTGAAGGACATTTTCGACACCAGCGCGTTCCAAAATGTGACAATCTTAGAATCGATTCTACGGATTACGAAGACACAAACTGACAAAGTTAGGACCTTAAGGTCATTAAAATAGTGTCAAGAAGGGAGAGAAAAAGGGCCAGCCGGCCTCGGTGGCCATCGAAACGAAGTGGACAGGCCACGGCGGCGGCGGCCGCCGCGCCGACCGCCCGTCGCACGCGATTGGCTGAAACGCGCGCATTCGACGGCCGGCGCGAAGTTCAAATTTTCAATTCGGGTCGGCGAGGGAGAGCTCGCTCATTTCGTGACGGGTGGCAGATGGGGTGAACTTTTAGGGGTAAGGGTGACAGGGTCACAGTATGGGAATGTGCGAAAAGGGTAACTTCCCAGAAAGTGGTGAGACAACGCAAATCTTATCTAGAAACAAAAAAAAATAGAGGTAAGACTGCGATATAGACCAAAAATTCAGTGCAAATTTATGCACATCTGTCTTAGGGAAGTGCTTTTCATCGAATAGAAAATATTTGAACAGTCTGTACTCTTTCTCCTTGAAAAGTCTCCTAAGCAAACTCATTGAAATCGATTGTAGAACCTACAGAGCCTAACTAGGGCCTACCTTACATTTCCCGAAGGCTTTTATAAAACCATGTGTTGACACTTGTAGGTATGGGACACAGCATTGATAGATCGCTTTCTAAATCCCCTAAATGCCTCTGAAATTTACAGATTTCAAAAAGTCGGTTTTTCCATAGCTTTACGTGGATAAAAGGGGTATAGTTTACCGCAATGTCAAAAGGACATGGTGCGGTTGCGGTCACACACTAAAACTACGGTGGTAGACGCCTAATTTCGTTATCGATCGAAAGCACAGCTGATTTTCTCTGTAAGTTACGGTTTTTCTTGTTTGTTTCGGCATTAATTTTGTTTCTAAGTGCTTAAATATTGCGAGTAGGGGCTATTCTTAGTGCGTGAGGGGAATTAGACGTTTGTTCGGGCTTCGAAGTGTTTTTTTTTCGAAATTCTGTTTTGAAATCGAAAAAAATGGCAAACTCCTCTCGCACACCAAGAAAAACCCCTATTCGTAATATTATAAGAGTCAGAAACATAAGTAATGCCGAAGTAAACAAGAAAAAAAAGAAAATGGTAACTAGCCCCAAGAATCAGCTGTGCTGTCGATCGTTAATGAAATTAGGCGTCTTCCACCGTAGTTTTTGTGTGTGACCGCAACCGCACCATGTCCTTTTGAATTGCGGTAAACTGTACACGAATGGCAATTTTCAGTATAAGTTCGAAAAATTATCTTGGATGGGGCTGAAAACTTGTTTCTAGGTGTTGTTTTGGGTGCTGATCACGAATCCGAGGCCCATTTGCCAATATTTGAAAACTCCGCCTGATTTGGTCCGAAGCTTCAAAATGGGGGAAATTTCGCTGGCCAAACGCGACTTTTGACAATTTCGAGAATGCTACAATCAAATCGTCTTAAAACTTCTGCATTGGGGTTATTCGGCCTGCCTAACACAAATCTGCAACCCGTTTATTGATTTTCGATAGGTTACGGTAGACTACGGTGGGTATACGGTAGCTCGTTCAAAGTCTCAGATTTGACTCACAACTTCACTGTGGGTGTTATTGTGGACGCTGAACACGAATTTGAGATCCATTTTTAGATTTTCGAAATTTTGAGGTTAGTAACGCCAGTTAACAGGCATTTTGCCTACCGTAAACCTTAGTCAGGCGAGGAATAGACCCCAGATTCATGTTCAGCGCCCAAAACAACCCCCATATGCAGGTTTTGAGCCGAATCCGCAAAACTTTTCTGAACACCGTAGAAAATCCCTCATTTTGAAAAAATGCAATTCTTAAAATCCCCGCAACCATTCAGGGGATTTCAAGCACGGATCATTTATATACTGTCACATGCCTACAGCAGCGATAAAATGTTTTCCGAATCGCCGTGGGAATTGTAAAGTCGTCCCGAGTAAGAAGCATTGAAAGCGGCGAAATCAGCATGATACATGTATACAAAACATGCCGTTTGAAAATGCAGCCAAGAGGTTTAATAAAAAATTCCTCAAAAACGTAAGGTTGAAACTAGACTTTGGATCGAAATAAAAAAAAAACCTTATACTCGATAGCAAGGGTGTACGTAAATGGTAAATATGTAGTTTTTTGTTCAGCATTAATCGCTAATTTTCGAAAAAAAATCCGCTGTAACCCGTCAATGCGTGAACACGTTTATTTTGCATTTCGTTAGAGAAAATTTTTAAAAATATTACCTGACCACAGCAAAAATCAATAAATCATCAGAGGTCTCATATCAATCAAAGCCATAATTCTTTTACAATTAACGAACTAAATTGACGTGAGTTAAAGACTTTTTCGTTAAAGGCACAGTCCAACCTCAGGTAATTTTTGATATTTTGGTCCGGTCGCCGTATATAGCAACCCTGCCAAGCGCGAAATCTCAATTCGCTCAAATAAGCCAGATAAAGCTAGGAAAAAGTCGACCACGCCCCCTTGGAAGAAAAAATGGGTTACGCCCACTGGCAGGTTTCCGACTTCAATAGGGAAGAGGCGCGCAAACGATTTTATTCAAAATCTATGTTCTTCCGTTTGTTTTCGGTCTGGCTTTATATTGTAACCTGCTTTAGAGTGATGGCTTCGAATAACAAGAAAATACAGGCTCGAGACAACTCGTCCGCGAACTTTTACCAGTTCAAATTCAAATTATTTGAGGAGCCGTAACTCAGTTCGTATGGAGTCCTGAGCGATTCTGGAGTCACCGTTATGATCAGCGTGAAATTTTCTCCAAGATAGGCAGAAAAACGAAAATTGGATTCCGAGCTTGGACTGTGGCTTTAAGCGTTAATCGTTAATTTTCGGGAAAAATATCGCGTTACCCCTTTAATGCGTTAGAACGTTAACTTTATAGCACACAGCCCTGCTCGTTAGATGATTGGGTAAAATGAATCAATCGCTTTTCTGAATAGTCGACTCATTCGGGATTGCAAACTATTCAGCTTTCTTATATCTCTTTTTTTGCGAAAGGAAAGTATCAGAATTTTCAAATATATATACGCAGTCAAACCACAACTATTGATGTCTCAAATTATCCGATTCATTCAGTGAACTGCACTTTTCTTTTGTTCCTATTTGATTTATTGAATTTTTTGTTTTTATTCGATTTGTTCGAGCTACAGCAATATGAAGATTTTTTTTATTATTTTCAATTTGATTCTAGAATTTAAATTGTTTAGTTTTTCATCTAAACGCTAGATCCGAGATTTACATTTAATTGGGTTTTCGGATAATTGGTTTATACTCGGTTATTCCAAGGTAATCACTCGGAATATTTAGTTTTTAAATCATACTTGACAATAAGGAAAAACAAAATGCTCGGTGTTTCTAAAATTCTGTTCACTCAGTGAAGTGACACAATCGGTTTTTCGAATATTCGACTCATTCGGGGTTGTACATTAATATACAATAACTAAATTATACATTAACTTTGTTATATCTGATTTTATTTCATTCACTCGCGCTATATAGTTATTCGCTTTTTCGAATATTCTATCCATTCGCGAATTCAACTTAATTGGGTTCTATTTTCAAGGAAATAACGAAATATGTCAAAAATATAGAATATATACTGCCCATTTAGAAAGACAGAATTTTTCGATGCTACGACTATTTGATTCTTCTGGTAAGTTCAATTTTCGATTTTTAAATTTTTTTCTATGTTCAATCGTTAATTCATCAGAGATTCTCGATAAATCATTTTTCTTAGTGTGTGGATTTTTTTTAGTTTAATTATCCAATTCCATATTTAATCTGCAAAAAAAAATTCGGAATTTCGCTTGTTTTGTTTTTTTCTGAAACCTGTTTTTTTTTACATTTTGACAAAAAATGAAAAAAGTTATCAGGCTATATAAATAGATGGTCATCGGTGAGTATTGATAACCATGCGTGCCTAAGCGTTAGGCTAAAGCGAGAGCGCAAAGAGCTGGACCCCTTCGGCCACAACTTCTTGAAAGGAGATGTACAGTTCTTTCGCCATTTTTTGTCTAGCAAATGAACGAAACGCCACCGTTTGCGACCATCGAATAGGAGTTCGCAACATCATTAGTGGAAGGGTTCTCTGATCGCAAATAACGATATACCGCAGTTGCCGCGTCCATTTAGTAGACTAAATTTTCATAAGCGACCGTATGTTTTGTGGAAGCTCCGAAGATTTTTTTACGGCAAGGTACGAGGTCAAAATAAAGTGTAGTGGCGGTGCTCATGAAATATATTTCTGCGGGCCAACCGGCAGCCTACCCGGCGTCATGTGCGCCCGCGATAAATATGACGATCGATCGGCGCACTAGACAAGCGCGCGGGCTGCTGAGTGGTCCGCAGCCATATGTTTCGCGGTAACCCTCACCATACCAGTGGATTCAGAAGAGCCACCGCGTAATGCCTACGTCAGCTGGTGTGGTCTAGTCCAAAGCCGATTAGTAATCTCAAAACATTCTTACTTCGTCCAACTCCATGTGGAAGTGAGCACAATTTTCGGATTTTTTTCCTGTCAAAAAATTTTACAGGAAGTAAGAGGTATGACAAGCTTAGCCGTAACTTGTTTGTCAAATATCTCACCACTTCAGCCAATTTCATAGGAAAGTCTTGATATTATAATACAGAGTACAGATGTTCGTGTACTTCTGGTGCGTTTTTTCCAATTTTTTTTCTGTTATTTCGGCTCTACTCGGAGGTTTGTGCAATCGTTCTAGCAGATGATCTCGAAATTGAAGATTATCGCTAACACTATCTTTGAATGTCTTCTGCTTTCACGTCTAGCCACTTCTTGCCAGCTATTCACACCTCGAGGTCTGCATTAGGGGCTCGGAGATAGCACTCAGGGGCTGCGTCCTCAGTGTTTTAAACGTGAACCGGGACAGCCGCCTGCGCAGCTGGCGTTTAGCGCTGCGATGACCCTTCCTGCCCCTCCTTACCCAGTCACTAGGAACACATGACAATATATAAATAGATCAAAAATTCGTCAGTCCACCTTATGGGCAGTGAGCTGGGTAGAAGGCTAGTATCACAAAACCTATCAGCGAGGGATTTCGAAGTCAGCCTAGCGACAAGGTATAAACGCTGCTGAATGCATTTCACTGCTACTAAATTTTGCGCATCCTTAACAGTAGGGAAAGTCGGAACTGGCTGAGCGGTCGCCTAGCGCCCTCCCAGGTATAGGCGGGGTGGATCAAATATCTCAGAAGTTTTTCAACAACTTAACATCCACTAATTCAACAACTTAACGATTGCCTCGTTAAGTTGTCGATAAGGCGTCGGAACGTTGTAGAGAGGCGTCCATCAACTTGTCCTAAGGTAGGTTTCAACTTGACCTAGAGTAGGTCTCTAGTTGTTCAAAGCCGGTTTCAGCAACTTGTTGCCTCCTTATCATTAAGTGAAAAACTTCCTTTCAACTACTTGTCGGTCATCTACTATCAAGTTAAACAGCCCTTTCTGACTGCTTGTTTCGCTCTAATCAACAACTTAAAGACGTCTTTTCAATAAGTCTTCACCCCTTTTAACTAGTTAAATACTTCTTTCCAAGTACTTTTCTCCCACTTATCAACAAGAATACACTATACTAGACATCGAATAGGTTCGAATCATCCAATAAAACAAATTTTTCTCATTTTGCCCAGGCCTGACTTATGAGAAGTCCCTTACTGACACTCGGGAGGAAAATTCATTTATCGAATGATCCGGAACCATTCGATGCCCAAGTATAGAACACATCACTCGCGAGAGAATTGAAAACCACAAGAAAATATTTCATCAATATCATAAGGGGTCACAATTACTCTCTGAGCATACAAAATCGTCTAAAGCCATCATTCTATGGAAAGAATAAAATCGGTTATGGCACATGAAATAAAAGAGGGAAGAGAATTAAGAAAAGCATTGGCCAATCACATCGCCTCATTTTTTGCGGAGTATCATGTCGTACGCGTCATCCAGCTTCATCGTTGCATGGCGTCATCTTCACACTTTTTTCATAATATTCGTTCCCGAACATATCCTGCCTGAATTAAATGTGGTAGGGTAACGTTCAACAGCCAAGGCGACTGACTTTGCTTGAATTTCACCTCCAAATCATTTCAAAATTCATAAACCCCTTCCATTTATATTTTTATATGTCCTATTTTTATTTTTTATCTCTATAGTTATAGTTAGAAGGTTTTAAGAGCTGCTTAAACGGGTGCGAACTTCTAGGTGTTTTCGAGATTCGGAATGACGAGGTAAGTGGACAAGGCTTCGGGTTCTTGGCGCCAGAAGTCATGAAGAGTGGGTGTGGTTCCATGTCAAAAATGGCTATGGGGTCTCCGGGTATGTGCACGGTATACCGTGGAGGGTGGGCAGCAGGGTCTAGCGAGGTTACGACCGGGCACAACGAGGGTGGGGGGGGGGTGGTAACAGCGAAAAATTTGGCCTACAAAGGGAAAATATGTAAATTTGGGGAGAGGACCGCAAGCATTCCAGGCTAAATTTCAAACCAGGCGAGAAATTTTGGTTTGGAAGAAGTTCCTAGATTTCGTGTACAGTACCATCGCAAATACTAGCCGCGGGTTCATTCTAGTCGTGCGGCCACGCGGTGTGATTGCCGTGACTCTCCATTATCGCGAGTCGTGGACTAGCGTGGCAGATGCCGCTCTCCCCCAACCACAACTATACATTCCATCCGACGGAGTCGGTTTCGGATATCCGGGTCGGATAATCCGATCGGATAATTATCCGAAATCCGATCCGACGTCAGAATGGCGATTTCGGATTGATCCGAAATCCGATCAGACGAAAAAACACGAGATCCGAATTATCCGATATCCGGAAAAGTGAAAATCGAAGGATCCGATCAGAAAACCGGATAATCGGATAAAAAATTGTTCAAAAACGGATAATCAATCGGATAAGAATCGGATAATTTCGGATAAAAAAAATCTAAATATTAGTAATCGAAAAAGACGGCATCGAAATAGTAGACTGAACGCGTCTCCGAATGCTCTCTACACTTAAAGGCAGTGTTCACGATAAGAATCGTTTTCCTGTTTTACGGCCTATCTTGAAAACGGCCCCAAGCTGATTCCAATGATTTCTCTGAAATCGTACAAGACCTGCCGGGAACGGAGTTATGGTCCCTTAAAAATTGAGCTAAGGAAACGTGGTGGCCGAGTTGTCCGAGGCTTGTAACTTCCGTCTTTTGCAGCCGATGCTTGCGAGCTGATCTGAGTAAAGAGAGAAGTTGAGAGTGGAGGGAAGAACGGGGCTTTTGATCGGAAACATCGCTCAACTCGCGATCTCGAGCATTCATTTGTTCACGTTTTTGGGGTTTGCCTTGCGCTCGAAGTGGCAACTTCGGGCTCTTTTTGAGCTTTTCCTGGCTCGTTTTCATGAGTTCTTTCGACGTCAACGTTACAGTGTGCCCCTTCACTACCCATTCCTAGGGGAATTTCGAACACCTTTTTCATCGTGAACACTGCCTTTAAAGGCAGTGTTCGCGAAGAAAAAGTTGCACGTTTTTTGGCTAAAACGTAAGCCTTGGGTCTCTCTAAGAAGATTAAGAACGGAAAAGCGACGAAAAAAGGACGGTAAGTGGAAGAAAATCTCGTGGGCCAGCCAACCCATTGGGCCACTCCGCCCACGTCCTATAACTGTTCCCCTGAATTCGTGGTTAAATTAGCGATGTTTTCCGATCAAAAGCCCCGTTCTTCCCTTCACTCTCAACGTCTCTCTTTACTCAGGTCAAAAAAAACGGGAGTTACAAGCCTCGGACAACTCGTCCACAATGCTTCCCTAGCTGAATTTTGAGGGGCCATAACTCCGTTTCCAGAAGGTCTTGTACGATTCCAGGGACATCATTGAAATCAGCATGGGACCGTTCTCAAGATAGGCGGGAAAACAGAAAAACGACTTTTATCGTGAACACTGCCTTTAAAGCGACCACATCAGTTGAACATCTCCAATTATGTCTTGTTTGAAGGCAGCAGACACTCTCAAAAATGGTATTGATTTTATGACATAAATAAAAGGTTTTGAGCTGGTTTTATTGGGAACTGACGAAGAAACGAACGAAAACTGTGTGCAAATAGAGAAATAACGGATATTTTGTTATCGGGTGAAAGTGGACGAGTTACTCAGCGCGCGGTTGAAACAGCGAATATTAGCAAAAAACGGTTGAGATAGAGAAGCCGATATACTTCTACAGCCTGTACTGGAACGTTAACCTCGTTGGAAGCATCAAAAACCAGCCAAAGTGACCGTATTAGTACTATCAATCTGGACGAGTTTGTATTTTGCGGGCGGGGTTGCAGAAATTTTTCGATTTGCATTGCTGAGATTTTGTAGTTTTGACTCGTTTCTGACGCTTCCAACGGGGTGAGCAGTCTACTAGGAGCCATGGGACTCCAGAAACGTAGTTATCTCAACAACTTTTTCAATCGTGTCTGCTGCCTTTAATTGTCACACGATAATTTGTTGTCAATTTTTTCAATCTGAGGGTTTACCAGTACCGGTCCAAAATCTCATTTGAAGTGTGGCTTTGAAAGTTTCTAAAACCGGTGATTTGATTGTTTTTATGAATAATATATGAAGATTGCACGTGGCTATAGAATGTATTTGCTTGAATACACGGGGTTGAATCCTCGGTACTACTGAAAAAACTTTCTTATCCGTTTTTTCGTCCGAATTATCCGGTGGATCCGATTTTATCCGATCGGATATCCGATATCCGATCCGATCAAAAATTCTGGTTTCGGATAGGATCCGTTATCCGAAATTCTTGTCTGGGACAGTATCCGATTTATCCGATGAGTCGGTTTTGCGAAATCGGCAATATCCGAAAATCCGATCCGACGCGATTTTGGCCATCGGATGGAATGTATAACCACAACCCACTGAACCAAAAATTTAGCCGTAGAAAGGAGTTGAAGCGGGCCGCCGTGTAGGACCTCAGCGAAGCTACGAGAAATGCCATTTTTCCATTTTTGGTCCCAAAATATTGCTCTAGGAGAGGGACGTAAGCATGATATTTTTCAAAAATTTCGGCCACCAGGATGAGGGCGTAGCTCCGTTGATTGCTTCAAAAAGGGTTGGTGTGATCCTGTACCCCACCCTCGGGGTGAAGCGGGGTTGCAAAATGTCGCAACGAGGGTGGGGGGGGGGAGGTCGCGAAAATTCTGGCCCGAAAACGAAGGTTAGGGGGTCGCAAAGATTTCGGACAGAAAATGAAACTTTGGTGAAGATATCCCAAAAATTCTCGATATTTTCGGCCACCAAAGAGAAGGGCCGTAGGATCGTTCAGGTTTCAGACGCTTGAGTCCGACTACTGAATGAATTATGGCCGTCTGATCATTCTTGTAATCAAATACAAACTTCACAGAAATCGCTCCCCGGGGTGGTCGCAGAAATGTGGATGGTTGGAAAAGAAATTTGACGGTGGGGGTCGCTCCGATTTTGAAATATTATGCAACGCCCCACTTTACCCTGCCCGCCCTTTATTCAAATTTCAATTTCGAGGTAGAAAATTCACTATCCGCTTCCATCCGAGGTTGGCCCTCTTCCGCACAAACACGCTGTTTTGTTTCTAGCATTTTCAGAATTTTTCTAGCTCTGACTTAAGATGTGTGTTTCTGATATCTCTTCGAAATATCAGAAAATAGCCGTTCAGCGGGCACCGCCCGCCTGACGGCTGGCTGGGGATCTGGGGACCCCCAGACTTCGAATTTCTGCCTCCGGCGGAAATTATCGGGTTGTCTTTGCATATATAGAATCAGCTCAGAAATTATTTTACCCCAATATATTTTGTTGTAGACATAAAGGTTGCCTGCCGCACATGTGGACACTTGGAAAGGCGGACAGCGGCAAATTATAGAGAGAGAAGCAATAGATCTGCTTCAGTTGTGCGCGCACACAAAATCAATCCGAAGTGCGACAAATCCTGTAGATTAGCGTTCTCGAGCTCATTTCAAAGACAATTTTCTTTCTGCGGCGTCCTGCGCATTGCTACGTAGTACCGCACACTTTCTACGGTGACCAGAGCACTCCCCCTGAGGTCGCGAGCATTTTCTACAGGCGCAATCCTACATGGGTCCCGTACACTATTTATGGCGTTCAGCGCACTCTTAAATGGGTCCCGCACACATTCTATGAGGTCCGGCGCACTCTAACATGGGTCCCGCACACTTTCTATGGCGTTCGGCGCCCTCTTACAAGGGCCCCGCATACTTTCTATGGCGTACGGCGCACTCTTACATGGGTCCCGCATACTTTCTATGGCGTCCGGAGCACTTTAACATGGGACCTGCACACTTTCTGTGGCGTTCGGCGCACTCCTAAATTAGTTCCGTACACTTTCTATGGCGTCCGGCGCACTCTAACACGGGCCCCACACACCTTCTATGGCGTCTGGCGCACTCCTAAATGGGTCCCACACACTTTCTACGGTGTCCGGCGCACTCCTAAATGAGTTCCGTACACTTTCTATGGCGTCCGGCGCGCTCTAACATGGGCCCCACACACTTTCTATGGCGTCCGGCGCACTCCTAAATGAGTTCTGTACTCTTTCTATGGCGTCAGGCGCACTCCTGAATGAGTTCCGTACACTTTCTATGGCGTCAGGCGCACTCCTAAATGAGTTCCCTACACTTTCTATGGCGTCCGGCCCACTCCCATATGGGTCCCACACACTTTCTACGACGTCCGGCGCACTCCCATATGGGTCCCACACACTTTCTATGGCGTCCGGCGCACTCCTAAATGAGTTCCGTACACTTTCTATGGCGCCCGGCGCGCTCTAACATGAACCCCACACACTTTCTATGGCGTCCGGCGCACTCCTAAATGAGTTCCGTACGCTTTTTATGGCGTCAGGCGCACTCCTGAATGAGTTCCGTACACTTTCTATGGCGTCAGGCGCACTCCTAAATGAGTTCCGTACACTTTCTATGGCGTCCGGCCCACTCTCATATGGGTCCCACACACTTTCTACGGCGTCCAGCGCACTCCCTTATGAGTCCCACACACTTTCTACGGCGTACGGCGCACTCCCATATGGGTCCCACACACTTTCTATGGCGTCCGGCGCACTCCTACATGAGTTCCGTACACTTTCTATGGCGCCCGGCGCGCTCTAACATGAACCCAACACACTTTCTATGGCGTCCGGCGCACTCCTAAATGAGTTACGTACACTTTCTATGGCGTCAGGCGCACTCCTAAATGAGTTCCGTACACTTTCTATGGCGTCCGACGCACTCTTACATGGGTCCCGCACACTTTTTACGGCATCCGGAGCACTCCCACATGGATCCGACATACTTACTACGGCGTCCGGCGCACTACCACTGGGGTAAAGACATGGCTGAACACCCACCTCGCGCGAGAACGTCGTACTCTTGCGACAAGGACGTTTTAAGTACAACATACCAAGGAGCAAAGTGTTTATCGTCGATCACTGGTCGAGAGATCGCCGCTTCGAACACACCTGGCACGCACGCAAGCGAGGAGGTAATGATATTTCATTACCTCCTCGCTTGCGTGCGTGCCACGTGTGTTCGACGCGGCAATCTCTCGACCAGTGATCGACCATATATCGAGTCCCTATGACAACAATGGCTGATAACGGTATCAGAGGTCTGATATCGAACACTTCATTTTATTAACTAATCTTGAGAGGCCGGTTTCCGAGTTCAACCGCCCTACGGGCCCAGAAGTCATTATGGTGAGTTCCCTCAATTATTTTCGGCATTCCCGTGGTCGATTACCTCTAGTCACAAATTTTGAAGCGGTTTGGTCCACGCCTTCCAAAAAAATGGAATTCGACGGACGGAGGGTGAGGCGGAGGCGGTGGTGGAGAACGTTTTTGCGTACTTTGAGAGGTCATAACTTTAGAAAGCGGGGACCAGTTAAGATGAAAATTTGCACACGTATGTAAATTCTTACAGCGCATCGAATGGTGTACAGCTCATACCTCTGGTGACAGTCTGAATAGGTGATCTCGTTGTAGGGCATCCGCGCGGGAAGAGATCAAAGCCAAATCTTGGTGAGCGCTTCGCGCGCACCACAATTATGCCCATCTCATCAATAGAAGCATACCTAGTTACTAGATGGGCAGATGAGATCGGTGTCGATGCGAAACGTGTTTCACTCCAAAATGGACGTTGTTGCTTACGGAGCTTGACCTTTTGCTCCTGATCGTGGCGGGACCAACTGCGGCGCGGGGGCGACGCACCTTTATCCTTCACAGTGCAGCACTGGTGCTGAAATTCTTGTACTTGAAGGCGAGTATCTCTGCTAATCATGCCTGAGAGGTGTTTAAAGGACATGTTATGTGGAATCATTTCGCCACAATGTCAACAGCCTAAACAATGATGCGCAATTTTTCACTAACTTCTGAAGCCCTCAGAAAACTCCATAATTTAAACTCACAAATTAACTAGGGTAATTGTCGAATTTCCGCTCAGAATTGACGAATTAACATACTGAGATATGTGTCATTTACATCAAATCTACCCTCAATTATCAGCCCTCAACAAGTCGCGATAACCGTTTGAATGCCGTCATGAAATATCCAGAATTCAGAAAAGGGCGATATAGCGTCGGGATAAACTTTGAAACCATGCATAAATCTCAAAAAAGTGGTAATCCGCCTTAATTTTCTTTATTGTAGAGCTAGTTATGTACCGTCTTAGCTCTGAATCACAGAAAGAATCAACAGCGAAGATATTGATCGAATTTCAGCACCAGTGCTGCACTCTCAGGCACTCGGGGGCCAGGGCTGGGCACACGTCCCGGCATAGCGAATCTGAATATGCACCCCCCTTAGCTCGGTAATTTTTAGGCACCCCCTATGGGAAATCGAAATCGGCTGTTTTCCGAATAGTTCGACAGCCATGATCTTGACTTCCTGATTTTGATAAACAAGAATATAAAAAAAGCACTGAATAGAGAAAATTCCGAAAATGGCAACGAAAAAGGTAGTGTAATTTCTGAACTTCAGAACAACCCCATGAGGAAAATTTGTTAGTAAGACGGTAAGTTATTACAAAAGATAAAACATTTTTCAATACAAAACAATTGAACAATTACCAACAACAGAACTACTGCTATTGCGATAATTAATGTTTCCTGTCGAATGTTTTCATAAACCTATGAAGGATTAGTTAATCTGTGTTTGATTGTTCTGATGTGGAAATCAGAACTACTTTGTGTTATGGAACAATGTTAGGATTCATGTGATTCGTAGGGAGTAGAAAACCCGAGTTTTACCCTCCTAGAATGCCGCTATCCCTTAAAAAACCGGCTTGCCGTGCGATACGGTGTTTGTACGCAGCTACACAGCGCACACGGGAATGGACGCGCACACAATATTAATAAAAAATGTATTTTATTACAGAACGGAGAGGAGAAAAGGATTGAAACTGAAGGAAATGGAAGATGGTAAAGGTAGTCTATTCTGGATGTACCCACTTTAGAACTTCAATGTAAATAAACAAAGTTAGAGTGGGTGTAAATATTTAGCCGTGATAAGGTTCATTCAAACGAACCTAGTTGATCAAAACTAGCATTAAACTGAGAGCAAAGGATATTGTTAGAAAGAGGAGAATCTGGAAAACATTTCAGCATCAATGGGATCGGGTTTTAATGTGATTTAAGGACCTTAAATCTCGTCCCGGTTTTACCCCGAAAACCGGGACAAAACCGGGACGAGTTTTAAGGTCCTTAAACCACATTGAATATCAAATCTATTGCTATTATACTGTTTGCCAGAATCTCCTATTTCTCGCAATGCACTTAGTTCTCATGTTTATGGGTGTTTTTAATCAACTAGGTTCATTTGAATGAACCTTATCACGTTCAAAAAATTCACTCCGCTCCAACATAGTTTGTTTACATTAAATTTCTATACTGTATACGTTGAAAGAATCCTTTTTCTGCCTGCTTCCATTTACTCCAGTTTCAATCATTTTCTACGCCCCGTTCTGTAATAAAATACATTTTTTAATTAATATTGCGTGCGCGTCCACTCCAGTGCGCGTTGTGTAGCTGCGGACAAACACCAGATCGCACGGCTAGCCTAGTCTATGAGAGATTGCGGCATTCATGGTGGATAAAACTCGGGTTTTTATGATCAGGGTACCTCTCAATGAGGAGGAAACGGTCATTCGCTTCTTTCATTGTAACTTGCAGTCTTCAATTTTTACAGTTGGCTCTCTTCATAAGTCACATTCTCATGAATAAAAATCTATTGGCTAGTTGTGATGCTGACTGTGCTATCTGTACTTTTAAACTGTCGAAACAAATCCTAGCCTGCTCGGATGAGTCCGAGCAGAGTAAGCAGCGGAGCTGTCGGTCATGGCAAAGTATAACAGTGATAAGAAGATTTTGACATGATAAGCCCGATAAGCCTTGCTTCGACCGGCTCAAAATGGGCGACCTAGGCTACACATCAGTTCGCTAATCTTTTTTTGAACTTGAATGATAGTTTTCCTGGACGCTGTCTTAGTATATTTGCCTCGAATCGGTAGCCACCCGCGTAATCAAGGAACGTGACACCACATCAATCCTTACTTGCTACAAGATAACAGAGTAGTGTTCACTCCTTCATCGAAACAAGCTTTGAGAGCAACTATGAATCATTGCGAACACAACTTGCATCTCTATCAATAATTTGAATTCTTTTAGTGTTCGACTCAAAAAGTGGGGAAGAAGATGTGACAAATTAGAAGAATAGTGCGTATTATTTTCTTTCCTGAAATTCGACAGAACATGCACATCGTTCTTTTTTTTTGGTGTTCGGTTTAGGCACCCCCCTTTGCCCTCTCTGCAACGTCTAATATGCACCCCCCTAAGGTTACCCGGGACGCGTGCCCAGCCCTGTCGGGGGCTACGGCCGCCGCACCATTGGCCGCCAAGCCGCGCCTCCGATCAGCGCATCGATGTCGAAAGGTGCGCGGATCGGCGTCCTCCAGTAAAATCTGTCGGTCCCCGGCCCCCGAGCGGTCCAAAATTTGTCCATAAGCAGCTCAAAAGCTACCCATGTCCATTTTCGGCGTTTCCGGATTCGTTCAGGGGACACGGGGACAGCCCACAATGATCAACCGTGTTGGGATCTCTACGGGGGGGGGGAGGGGGTGACCCCACCGTGGACCGTGGGGAGATGGCCCCCAGTTGGGTACCATGCACCCCCCCCGAGCCGTGGGGAGCCCTCTCCCCTCGGCGACAAAAATGATTCTCCGGTATCCGGTGGATCTTCTGGGAAGAGACTCGAGGCCACCTTCCAGGTCAGGCTTCGAAGAGCCGACTGAGGTACACGGTGAGATGAGGAGAATTTTATACCAGCGACATTGTCAATACTTTTGTCTAAACATGTTGATGATCCTGAGCAACTGCGTAGGGGCGCGGATGGCTGTAACTGCCGATGTGCGTAGACGCGTCGCGGTCGAGAATCTGCGTGGCGGTCTAGAACGGGCGCGGATGGCCGACTGACCCTCTCAAGGTTGGGAGATGGTTGTTTCGGCCTCGAATGTGTGGCGGGCCGTCCCCCCGAATGCCTGAGCTGTGAAGGTTAAAGGTGCGTCGCCCCCGCGGTTGGTCTCGCCACGACTAGGAGCCAAAAGGTCAAGCTCCGTAAGCAACAACAAAATCGACGAAATATCACAGAAATATGTTCAAGACGTCTGGCACGCAATTGATGGTGTCAGTACATCGCCAACGCTAGCTGCTCTGGAAAAAATGCAGGGAATGGACAAAAATTACTGAAAGATTGATAGATAAACGGTGAAAATAAGAAAGACACGTTCACTACCGTGCGAAGCGAAGAAAATAGCATTAGAAAAAGGGGCACGGGGAGGAAAAGAGCATCTATCAATCGTTCGATCACGGCAGTTGGCGGCGGAAGCGACGCGGTGGCGCAGGGCGGGCGGGCGGCCCATTCGATCCGATCAAGGATGCCTGCGTCGTGATCGGTCAGCGTTCCCGAATTGACCCCGCCCCCTGACCAAAGGGGACGGGGTCAACGCGGCTATGGCAGCGAGCCAGCAACGCTGACCAATCACGACGCAGGCATCCTTGATCCGATCGATTTAGACACCGCCCGCCCGCGCCCGCCCTGCGCCACCGCGTCAGCTTCGGGGCCGTATGCATCTCTCCCCGCACGTCGCCATCCCTGCGAAGCCACTCTGTGATTGGTCATCAGGCGAAACTGACCACTCATGGATGGCCTTTGCGGGGACGGGGATGCGCGGGGAGAGATGTGCATACGGCCCCAGGAAAGTGATTAACCACCGGAGGCCGGCTGGCGCACGCGTCAGACATCATTGGAGCACGATTAGACACTCGACCAAACTCCTATACAGGCGAGAGAATGCGATGTACAGGCGAAACGAGTCCTATTTCTTCTTAATACCTTACTGACAAACCTCGGGAAGTAAAAATAATATAATATGTGGTATGAATGAAAACTAAATTTCTTTTTTTTTCTAATAATTAAGAGGTGAAACTAGTCTCAGCTCCTCCTTCTACAGAAGCAACATTATTACCAAAGGAGGGTTGTTCACATAAGATGGAGTTTCGAGATGCAACTTCGATATGTTCAAGGGGGAGGCAGTGCTCCAATATTTCATACTCAGGATCTGCCAATTGCCTTAGAGATTTACAGGAGATTGAGAAAAAAGAAAGGGGACATTTCCATAGCTTTGCCAAGAGGAAACGGGCACACGAATGACAATTTTTCGGTCGTTCAAAAAAAATTGTCTTGAACTGAGCCTAAAACTTGTTTCTAGTGGTTATTTTCGGTGCTGATTACGAATCTGAGGCCAATTTGTCAATGTTTGAAAAATCCATCTGAGTTGCTCAGCTGGTATTCTCGTTCCACGACTGGTGAACGAAAGCTACCAAACTGATGTTGTGTACATAGACTATGCTAAAGCTTTTGATACAGTCAGTCATCCAAAGCTACTTCTGAAACTTGAAGGCTACGGCATTTCTGGTGACATTTTGAAATGGTTGGATTCCTTTCTGACTCCTCGTGACTTCATAGTCAAAATTGGCGACTTTTGTTCTCATCCTTGCCCAATCGTCAGCGGTGTTCCCCAGGGTAGCGTTCTGGGTCCTTTACTTTTCCTCATTTATGTGAACGACATTTCTGACGGATTGTCGAGCACATGCAAGCTTTTTGCTGATGATCTGAAGATATATCGTCCCCTTCGCAACCCCGCCATCGATTTTCACGAGCTTCAGTGTGACCTGAACCGGCTTTCTAATTGGTCCAAGCTATGGCAGCTAAAAATATCTGAAGAAAAATGTAGCTTGTTCCATATAAATTTCCAACATGAGTGCTTTCTACGCCTAAACGATGTTGCGCTTCCCGTACGCGAGACTGTCAGTGATCTTGGAGTGCTTATTAGCACCGACCTTAAGTGGGAATCCCACTGCAAGGAAATCTCTAAGAAAGCTTCTCGTGTGGCAAATTGCATCCTGAGATCTCTGCAACACCCATGTCTCGAACATTACAGGAAAGCATACATTGTCTACTGCCGACCGCTCTTGGAATACTGTACGCAGGTCTGGTCACCATCTTCTGTCGAAGATGATGAAGTAATTGAAAACGTGCAAAGGCGGTATTCGAAACGCGTTTTTGTCAAAGTATTTCCTACGCGAGAAGTACCAGACTATACGACAAGGCTTGAAATGTTGGGGATCGAAACCGTACGATATCGGCGAACCGAGTTCGATTTACACTTATGTTATAAAATCGTTAACGGTCTTTGCGACATCCCATTTGAGAGTGTTTTCGTGTTCTCCAGCCGCTATACTCGCTCCCGCCAGCACGCTTTTCAGCTCGCACGTAGATTTACGTCGAAGTCCAACGTGCTGCATTCCTTTGCATTTAGAGTCATCCCAGTTTTGAACAAATTACCTTCAGAGATCGTGGAGGCCGCGCAGTTTCCGATTTTCAAAAGCAGGCTATCCCATTTCAGCCTCAGGTCATTGCATGGGGTCGATGACCGTGCTTTCTGCTAAAGCTTTAAATTCAGGGTGCTCTTATTCGTACGAGTGTTTTCTTTGCCTACAATTTTGTTTGCCTGCATCTCCAGGCTGTCTTGTTTAAACCTATCTCACATACATTTTGTATGTTTCTTTGTCGCCAGATAAAGCTATTGAATTGAATTGAAATTGAAATTGGTCCGAAGCTTCAAAATGGGGGACTTTTTGCAGCCTAAACGCGATTTTTTCACGGTTTCGAGAATTGTATCACATGTTAGAGTTTTCTATATAAAGCCGTAATATTCAGTCAGTACAAGGAAGACTCGGTTACCTGTGAATCCAGTGATAGCCCCGTCTTCCAATATCGTGTATAATCAGGGCCAATTTTTATATGGCGTTCGCAGTTCACAAGCAGAGGCATTTATAAATTTTCCACATTTATTTAGCTCTATAAATTTTTGTACAACATTCGATTTTTCAAAATCTAATTGTTCCGCCAAAAAAAAACAGAGTTGAAGTGTCAACAAATCTGAGCCCGGTCATCGTGTGTGAATTGACGGGTTAGCCATACTCTAGTTTTTCAAAATGCAAAATATTATTTGGAGCCAGACCCAATCTTCAATCAAGTAAAGCGGGGTAGAATTAGAGTAAACGCATATCATCAAATTGCTCGTCAATAAAGCTTCATGTTGCATGGAAACACGAGAACTCCCATGAATTTTTAAATTAATGTATTAGGTATTTGCATCTCTCCAGAAGGATTGTCTAAGCAGGTAATAGACCTATTGAGCTGTTGAATGTAGAAAGACAGTGAGGATAATACGAGGAAGCCACCGATAAGACTGGAGGAGATGGAAAAATCAGAAAAGGAGAACGATTGGAAAAAGCCGGGTGCCACGACAAAGGTGGAGATGATAATGGTATTGATTGGATATGCCACGTGTACTTGCAGATGTTGTCGATTACTTGTTTCGATTGTCAGTTTTAGAAGGTAGCAGTTAAGTTGTTGGTCTTGGCACAAGTTGTTGGATCGTTATTGACAACTTGAACCCCCCTTTCAAAGAGGGTGCTAAGTTGTTTTGCAGGGCCACGCTCACCTATAGATGGTGTTAAGTTGAATAGGTGGTTTTTAGCAGGGATTTTAGTTGAAAAAGCCGTGGTTTAAGTTGAAACGGCCAAAAAAACTGATCGTCTACTTGTTTCAGGGGTTTTAACGAGCGTTTAAGTTGTTGAAAAACTTCTGAGATCGCGCCCTCGCGTGCCACAACGCGATCGCTTGAACTAACCCCTATGGTACACTTTGTCGCTGTAATGAGCGACAGGCCTGCAATCTAACACAAATCGTGGCGGGACCCGCATCGGAGCAACGGCAACGGTCGTCGTAGGAACAGATGTCGCGTGTGGGTCGCAGCGACGTGTCGCGGAGGGCTGACATACTGCAACTGTGCCATAGCCTGTGCAGTGCACTGCGACAGCGACAGATTTAAAGGACGGGAGGCGGTCGCTGTCGCTGTGCAGAGCAACGCGATCGTGTGTCGCAAAAGTATACAATACCCCTAAGGAATGTTTGTCTGTAGCTTTGTCATATCCCACGAAAAGGAGTGTGTCTACTCGTTTAGGGTGGACGATTCATGGAAGTATGTAAACCTTCCTTAGGGGGGTACTTGTTTAGGCAGTTTTCCTGCGAGATTCTCATTTATTTATGACGAAATTCGAGCTAAGTTAAGCTCAAAGACAGGAAACCTTATTTTAAAAATGGAGAACATTTCGTTTCTAAAGACAACCATTGACTGTTCTTCAAGAATAGTTGGTTTAGACATGAGCTCGCTTCACAAAAATTTGAACTCTGCGTTACCAATCAAAGTATGTATTATACATTGACCGAATCGAATGATTCGAAAAATCATTCGATTGAAAAAGTCGACTTCGAATTATTCGAAAGGTCGAATATTCGAAAAAGGCAAATTTCCGAATAAGTCGAGAAGTCGAATATTCGAAAAGTTCAAAATCCCGAATCATTCGGAAAGTCGAATATTCGAAAAGTTTAAAATCCTGAATTATTCGAAAAGTCGAATATTCGAAAAGTTCAAAATCCCAAATTATTCGAAAAGTCAAATATTCGAAAACTTCAAAATCCCGAATCATTAGAAAAGTCGAATATTCGAAAACTCCAAAATTCCGAATAATTCGAAAAGTCGAATATTCGAAAAAAATCTGAAAATGTAAAAGTATAGTATGTATCGTCTGGCCCAAATACGAGTCTTAGGAGTCATTTATACTCCCACCGCCGAGCGGCGCGGCACAGCGCATTTCTGTAAGGGGCCGATTAGAGTCCCGCCGCTGGAAGGCGCGGCAGCATGCAATAGAGGAGTATCGATCATGTGGCGCGGCACGATCGATTCTCCTTCATTGAATGCTGCCGCGCCTTTCAGCGGCGGGACTCTAATCGGCCCCTAATATTGATCACGCAGCGCGGCACGATCGATATCGTAGAATTCCACTTCGCAGCTCGGCGGCAGAAGTATAAACGACGCCTTACGAGGCGGCTGGGCGCGTGTGGATCTGCCGTATGCATCGATTGTCTGCCATTTCCGGACACTCATCGCCTTCGCCCCATATGTCTTAAATTGCTTCCATCCAAAGAACAACTAGGAGAGTTTTATAAGGTGTGAACCTTTTTCATCAGAGGTCCATTTTTCGATTTTTCAAGGACAGCGTAGATCACGGTAGGAATATTGTCATTCAAGTACCATATTCTTAGGTTATTGTTTTTCAATTTTACAACACGAGCATAAGGATCATTATCTACACATCAACAACATGTATTCACTGGTTGGAGCTCAGAAGTCTAGAAAATTTATTGGACTAAATCTAATGTGATCTTTGTGTAGGCCACATAGTTGGGCCAATCGAATAGTTTCTAATCGAATTATTTGAATAGCTGCTCTTCGAATTCTTCTCAAATTCGGATTTTTTTGAAATCGCCTCTATTCAAATACTATCTCATAATCGGCCCTCAAAAAATGGTGCCACCCGAATATAATTCAAAATTCGGACTAAAAATGGGTCACTCAAATCTTTTAAAACTCGGACCTTAAAAAAGGGTCCATTCGAGTCTATTCAAAACTCAGACCCTGAAAAGGTTTATTCAAATCTATTCGAAATTCGGACCTCAAAAAGGGGTCATTCAAATCGCCTCAACGGACTCACCAATATTTTCCTATATATTTTAATTTACCGACTCATTTCTACACTCCAACAGGACTTCTACAAAGGAAATTGTTGTTTTTCTCAGTCTATATGGTACTAATGGTTACGGTAATCAACATTGATTAGATGCAGATCAGTGGCATTCTGTTCGACCTTTCCCTCCACAACTGGTCCTCAATTGACGCGACGCGACAGCTCGCGTTGAATCAGCAGCAGATCCAATAAACTGCTGTGCGGATAGATAGGCTTAGCTTTTTCAAGCACTAATAGTGTCGAAAATCCATTTGAATCTCATTACACTATGTAATAAGATATCTATTTTTATTATTTTAAAACATTTGCGCACGTTCAGGGAGAATATTTCCTCACAAAAAAAGATGATAGCGAGCGTTAAAATTAATGCAAATACTCGTAATTTTCAGAAAAATATCGGTGGAGAAAAATCCCGCGAAAGCTGAGCACATGTGGAATGGAAGGCGAGTTCAGAATCAGAGAAATGACCGGCGGAGGGCGATTTGACGGGATTGAGAAACGCGAAGAGAGGCCTTCGGATAGAGGGGTGGGGGCGGTGTATATGTGTGTGCCTCGCTTTACACTCTGTGAGCCCAGGCGCTGCAGCTGGCCCGAACCGGCTGGCGGTGGCGGTCGGCCGGACAGCAAGTTTGCCTGCCACCACCATCCCGCAGAGACAACACTGACTGAGGTGGGCCTGACTGGGGAATGAAACAGCTCAGCCACAAAGAACGCGAATATTTGATGGGGCAAAAATATGGAGACACATGGAGCTCAAGCTCAAATACGTCGATCCAAAGGCTTTTTTGAGACAGAAGGGGCTTCCGCACCGCTGAGAGAAGGAGACTTCACCACTGTGGGCCAGTGGAGACCGCACTGTGATCGATGACGCTGACGATTGAGGTCGAACGCACCACCATCGAGTTTTTTTTTCTGCACGGAAAGTGCAGTAGTGTTTTCTATTGGGCCGAAGAGGTGGAGTTGCGTGTGTTTGCCGACAACTGAAAGCTTTGGAGAGCGAAATCCGATGACGGGCACTTCTTGAAAAACTACTTGATCCCTGGTAATCTTCAGAGTTTGCATGAAACACCCTTCTGAAAACCTTGGTAACTAACCGGTTCCGCACAATAGCGGCCTTGCTAAGCATCTCAGAGGATTTTAGACCCAGAGCCGCTATGCAGTTCGACTCGTTCTCCTAATGTACGTGACGGCTTCTGTTGCTGTCCGGGCCACTGCTGTTGCTGTACAGGCTCCCCCGGGTTTGCCAGAACCACAAATGCAGTGGCCCTGAGATAAGGAGAACAAGCTGAGCTGTCAAGCAGACCCGATTCCTGTTCGGTGCTGCTCGGGGCTCAGAATCACCTAGAAAAGGCTTGCGATGCTGTTTTTAAACAAACGAATGATTCAAAAACAGGGGGTGGGGGATTTTGGAAGTTACGCTAAGTAGAATCGATGTGTGATCTGTTTATACCGGAGTGCACAAACTCATGGTCCGCTAATGGTCCGCAACTGGGCTCCTACTACAGTTACTAAAGCGTTTTCGGCCGACCTCGTGAGCGATCGATACGCCACTGAACACTCACAGGCTGCTCGGAAGAGTGGCGTGATAGATGAGAGAGTGGCGGCCAGGACTTATTGATCGCTTAGAGGTCGCCGAGGCATACCGGGGTCAGCCGAAAACGCGTGGATTAAATGAGTAGAGGGCCAGTAGAGGACCAGTGGCGGACCGTAAGCTTGTGCACTCTGTTATTATCAGAGTGTGGTTAGCTATTCAGATGGCGAGTTATTGAATGGTGGACTATTTTTTTCTACAATCGCCCTTTCTGAAGGCGGTGTTCACAATGAAGAGACTAACCTTTATGCGCGAAAAAGTGAACTTTGGAATCCTCCAACATGTTGAGGAATAAGGATGCCGAAAACCGGCCAGGAAGGCGACAAAAATCGTTAGAATCAGCCCACCCATTGGATCGGACCGCCCACCCTACGGAAGAGTTACCCGTCTAAAAGAATATTTGTCGGTGGCCGAATACTCTCTACTAACATCCCAACATGAACATCAAGAGTCTCCCATTTTTTGAAGAAAATATGGAAGAAGGAAGGGAAGGAAGACACCTACCTACGAAATCTAAAGTGCATTATCATTTCCAACTTCACAATTCTCATGCACCTACTACACAAAATAGGCGTCGGGGTGGAGCATTGCATGTAAAGAGTTTTTTCTTTCGAGGAAACTGCCTAGAATTTACCGAGAATCCACCGCAAGCCTGGATTTTGCCAGAAGTTTGACCCGAAAATACCGCGAAAATGACGGGAATTCCCCGAGGTGTCTGCCGCGAATTAGCCGCGACAACACAGCCATCACTGCGATGAGAGCGTCCTGGTGCAGCAGCGTAGATGGCTCAGTCGATAACGCGGTGGACTACGAAACGTTGGACTGGTACGGGCTGACCGTTCGAATCTTTGAATGCAGCAGCCCATTTTTTTGGTCTCGTGGAGGCAGTGGGATATCGACAGAATCCAGGAAGTGCCCTGATTCAACCGCGTGTCTGCCGGGAATATGACGCTTCGGCTCCGAGGAGGCAGGTTCCGGGCAAGTACTAGGTAAAATCCAGGTAATTCCTTCCAGGGTATGGACCGGTAAATTTCAGACCTTAATATTTTTTAGCGGATAAGGTCGACCAAATTCACCTTACCGGCTACACAGGTGTGATGAAAATTATAGTCAAGTCTCAGACCAGGGGTACAGCTCAGAAGAGCGCGTTTACCATTTACCGGAATTTTCGGTACATTTCGGTTTATTTTCAAAACCAAATTAAAAAAAACTGATATATTAAGGAACTCAAAAAAATTTGTTCACACTCCTTCACCTATATTTTTCGCAAAATTTTCTGGAATATTTGCAGTTTCTGCCTTCCAGTTCGTTCGAAATTTATGGAATGTGCGACCCAACGCCACCTGAAGGGCAATTTCGCTACAACTATTCGAGTCTTTCAGGCATGAAATTCTGTTTCTAGGTGATCCTCGTTAGTCTCGAAGGACAGTACATAGGGTTATTCTAGCTTGGTTCTGGTCCGACAATTTTCGAATCTAAATAAAATCAAATCACATACATCTAAATAAAATTTTAAAAGGCCGTCAGACATGGGGAACCAACAGTTAACTTCCGAAATTTAAAATAATCATATCAAAAGCCAATGGATGCATGAATATTTCGAATTCTAGCCTTTCAAGGCTCTAAAAAGGGTTTTACTCAATAGAAAGGTTTCGAAATAATCAACTTTCCCAAAACGACCTTTTCTAAATTCTACAGCAAATTATTTTTCCATGCGTTTTTTTTGAAAGTTTGTATTATAATGAGCTCTTCAAAACTTTCAAGATGTTTTTTTTTCACGAACGAATTGAAACATAAGTTCTAAATTTGATTTAACTGAATAATTCGATAATTAATCAGATATTTTATTTTTTTACCCAAGAGCTTCAAGTACAATACCCGCGCTAAATTTTGTAAAAACGGGGAGCATCTGGCAAACTTGGCAAAAAAACGTCCGATGCATATAACTTTGTTGAATGAAGACTTTTTTGAATTCTGAAAATTCTATCATATTCACAGATCGATGTGCTACCTAATTATGTGATTTGTGTGCCTTAGTTCCCTAAAATCGCTTCGTTTTTTAAGGAAATAATTTTTGCAATCGTTTTTCAAAAACGTCGCGCGCGGCGAAGTGCGGCGAAACTTTGAGCAGTATTTGTACAAGTAATGGAAGAGCAATCGGTATGTTTTCACCAAGAATTAGGTGCAGGTGAGAGAATCTCAAGCTTTGTTCAGGCTGAATTTTTAAAATCCTTCATCAAACACGCTTGAGAGCTACCTGAAAAGTCGGAGTTTTGTTGCGAAATCCCGGGACTCATAAATGAAGGATTTCGAAGATTCAACCTAAACAAACCTTGAGATTCTCAAACCTGCTCCTAATTTATGAAGAAAGCACATTGATTGCTCTTCCATTACTTATACAAATACTGCTCAAAGTTTCGCCGCACTTCGCCGCGCG
This sequence comes from Aplectana chamaeleonis, assembly GCA_029168955.1. Classification (NCBI taxonomy): domain Eukaryota; kingdom Metazoa; phylum Nematoda; class Chromadorea; order Rhabditida; family Cosmocercidae; genus Aplectana; species Aplectana chamaeleonis. The sequence continues at coordinate 2,099,759 of JAPDOI010000007.1, read as the reverse complement.
CGGCAATTTTTAAAAACCATTGCAAAATTTATTTCCTTCAAAAACAAAGCGCTCTTAGGGAACTTCGGCTCACAAGTCACATAATTAGGTAGCGATTTGATCTGTGAATATGATAGCGTTTTCAGAATTCAAAAAAGTCTTCATTCAAAAAAGTTTCATGCATCGGACGTTTTTTTGCCAAGTTTGCCAGATGCTCCCGTTTTTAAAAAAACTTAGCGCGGGTATTGTAGTTTTAGATCATTATTCGAAAACAGGGAGGTGAGAAAGACGGAGACGATGTTGGAATATTGTTTATGGGAAAATCAGCTGTGAGCGATACGATCGTTTTTTTTATACGTTAGGCCTAGTGCATACTTCCTGCGACGCGCGACCGCGACAGTGCGTATCAGCAATATCGATTTTCGGTCAATATAGATGATAAACATTATATCGCGTCGCTCGTCGCGGGGGGTATGCACTAGGCCTTACGGGGCCGCCGCACACGCTCGACACGCGCGCTCTTCTCAGGCGATTATCGGCCCCGAGCCGCCTGACAGTTCGGCTCGTTTTTCCAATCTGCAAGTCGGCTCCTGTTGCTGTCCGGGCCACTGCTGGTGCTATCCGGGCCACTGCTGTTGCTGTCCGGGCTATTCCGATTGGCCCGAACCGCAACAGCAGTAGCCCGGAGATTGGGAGAACGAGCCGAACTGTCAGGCGGCTCCGATTCCTATTCGGCGCGGCTCGAGGCCGAGAATCGCCTGAGTTAGTTGCGACGCGGCTTCCCCCAAACCAGAAATTGACGATGAGAACTTTCTCGCCTACCCAATAGAATGAACACATTTCAAAGTTTCAGTATAAAACTTATACCTTTGTGTTTTTGATTATCTTAAAAAATAGAAGGGTCCTCAATGTATTTTGTACAATACGGTTTTCGAATCTCTGCCTCTGCCAAAACCAGGCGTAAAGCCAGTGCTACAAGTGGTTTTCCTTCAAGATTTCACCTTCATATCCACAAAGCTTGTTCCAATTGACACCATCTGTCGCAGCAGAGCGCCTATGGATGTCCCTGATAGTACGTAGTAAACTCCCATTAGCGCAGTGAGAATCCGCATCACAGACAGAAACGCAGGGTTCACGACAGACTACTACATTGGATGACTAACCCAAAACACCCTCCGTCAGCCACCATCGCCCTCGCGCAGCCGTAAAAATACGTCGTGCTTCGATACACAGTCAAGTACCTTGCACTTCACTCAGATCCGTTCATTCTCGCGCTATTCGCTCGGGAACGCCAGGATCAAGAAACTATACCAGAGCAAGGTCGAAATTTTGAGGTTTACTGCAGGTTACGGTAGGTAACATGTCATTTAGGGGTCAAAACCCACCTCAGTATTTTGAAAATCGACAAACGGACGTTAAATTCGTATTCTCCACCCCGAATAACCCCTGTATACAAATTTTAAGTAAAATCTGAGATTTTTACCAAACTACCGTATACTATAGTTGTGCTCGAATATTCGCAATCAAATAAACATTCGAATAAATTATTCGATTATTTATTCGATTATCGAGTAATCGAAAAATCCCGATTTTCGATTATTATTCGAAATCGACTATCGAAAAAAACAGATATTCGATCATTATTCGAAATCGACTATCGAAAAAAACAGATATTCGATCATTATTCGAAATCGACTATCGAAAAAACCTCATATTCGATTATTATTCGAAATCGACTATCGACACTGACAATTACTCGAACATATTCGATCTTCGAATATATTCGAATAATCTAACACAGCCTTTACCGGATCATACACAGAAATTTTTCGAAGGGCCAGTGCACTAGCACTAGTGTGAGTCAGGGCTGTGCTTAACTGAAATTTTGAATTGCGTAAATCGTAATTTTCAAATCCTCGTGACTCGTTAATCGTAATTCGTAACTGATGAGTATGGAGGTCAAACACAGCCTCAAACCTCATTAAACATGGAAACGCCTCAACTTCTCAGTGATGATATGTGTTTCAAAATAAATCTTTTTCGACGAGTACTTGAAAAAGTGCTTTCATCAGAGCGAATCTCTGGTCCGCAATCGCAGAAACCCGCTATATGAGCACGCGACACGATGACAATACTGGTGGGACCACGTAGTCCCGGCACGATCAACCTTCGTCCCAGCATGACTTCATCACATTACGTGCTGCAACAGCGTTTGTCCACAACTGCGGACCGGAATTTTCTTCTGGTAAGGGCAATACTGGTCGAAAGTGTAAATCGTCTTCTATCCAACGCTTTTTTCGGTTTTCAGCAAAACTTTGCGGTTTTCAAAGTTGAACCTGAAATTTGATGGAGATCCAGTGTACCGACTGAGCATTTTTAGCAGCCAAAGCTAAAGCCGCGAAAATTGATAGGGCAATTGAAACCACGACATATGCGCTAGATCAAAATAAGCACGGGAATTCTCAATAGAGCGAGATTTGTATATTTTTTCCCAACCTTTGACAAGGTGCTTCTATGGCTGTCGACGATGGCTAATTTGGATTTTGTTCTTTTTTATCGATTTTTGGAAACGAAATAAAAACGAATAGGTGGCAAAATGAGTAATACTCAAAGCGGTGGAGTAAATATCAAATAGCAGCAAGTTCTGCGGCTCATACTTGTTAGGGCAGACAATGTCGAAGTAACAAATTCACGAAAAGCGAAAAAAAGCTACGAATCACGCCTAATCCAGAAATTCCGCGAACACTATCCCCAACTAAGACAGTAGCATCTGATGGAATCGCTGGCGCGTGGCGGGCCGAACGGCTCCCATCTCGCTATACGACCGCTATTGTTCTAGGAGAAAGCACCTCATTTCGAATGTATCGCGCCTCTTCACTGTGGACACTCCAGCGAAGACGCGACGCGACGTAGCGTGATCGAGATGTAGGCTGATTATAACATCGCGTCGTGACGCGAATGAACTCTGAACGGGGTCTAACGAAACGCCCTCTCGTGACGCGCTGGTGTTGTATGAATAGAACCGCCGTGGGTGGCATCAGGCAGCTGCTAGTGTAGAAACGATGCTTATCGATTTTGCGTGCCACCACTCATTAACCCTGCCTGAGCGGAATATTGAAAAAATTGAGCAGTTCAGAAGCTTTCGATGCCATTCTTGAAAACTGCCTCTTCAAAGCAGTAGCGACGCAAAACTCTGAATTCGGTTGGCCCGTAGTTAAATTAATTCATTTATTCGAAATTATTCGATTTTCGATATTCATTCATTCGAAATAGAGAATCGAGTATATTCATTCTTTCGTTCATTCGAAAATTTTGAAGTCGAATATATTCATTCATTCGTTTATTCGAAAAATTTAAAGTCGAATATATTCATTCATTCGTTTATTCGAAAAATTTGAAGTCGAATTTATTCATTCATTCGTTTATTCGAAAATTTTGAAGTCGAATATATTCATTCATTCATTCATTCGGTCCGTTTAGTCAAAAAGCACAACTATACCGTATACCCACCGTAATCTGCAAAAGATCGATAAACGGACTCCAGATTCGTGTTTAGCACTCCAAATAACCCTCAGAGAATGATTTTGAGACATATCTATCGTAGAAAACCGGAAATCTCGAAAGTGGCGTTTTTCCCTCGAAATTTTCCCCGGTTGAGAAGCGTCAAACGAAATTAGCCGAAAACATTGGAAAATCGACTGATTAACCAAAGATTCGTGATCAGCGCCCTGAAAAACCTTCCCTGGGAGAATTTTAAGTCAAATCTGGACAATTTTTCTAAAACGCTTCCGGAGCCCATATTTGGTAGAAATAAACGCCCAACCGAAAATCCGTCCAAGTCCAAAACGCTGTTAGTCTGGACAAAGTACGGAAAATGTGCCTTCACTCAAACTTTGCTCAGGTGGGTAGTTTTTGACGCTGAACACATTTATGAGGTCCGTTTCCGGATTTTCCGAAGACTAACGCGCTTTTTGGAAGGTAAGTCACTCCCTCCTAGGATGGCCAGCCCCAAAGGATAGCCGGCTTGTTTGGCGTCGGACGAGGATCGATCACTCGACCGCGTGCAGCAACAATGGCGCCTCTTGCCACTACGCCATATCAGGTATTAGCGTTTAACACCACACTTTATAAGCAACCACTATCCCGTTCAAGAAGGAAAATCTGATGTACATACACAATGCCTACAAATATGAACAAGCATGACTATCGCCTCAATTAATCGCGTTCAACATTCTCAGGCGATTCTCGGCCCCGAGCCGCACCGAATAGGAATCGGAGCCGCCTGACAGCTCGGCTCGTTCTCCCAATCTCCGGGATACTGCTGTTGCCGTTTGGGCTAACCGGAATAGCCCCGATAGCAACAGCACTGGCCCGGACAGCAACAGAAGCCGACTCGCAGATTGGAAAAACGAGCCGAACTGTCAGGCGGCTCGGGGCCGATAATCGCCTGAGTTATATGTACAGAAGGCCTATGGAATTCATAAGAACGCATAAGTTGCAACTAACTTAGTCTTTTCACTTAAAGACACAGTTCACCCAAGAAATCGATTTTAGTATGTATTCCCTTTAAGACAATCGCGCGCTGCTCACCTTGCAGCCTATACAATAGCCTACAGCTCTCGGCGAAGGAAGTTATCCTCTGTTTCGGAGCCAAATCCACTGTGTTCCTTCGCGCGCTTGAGCGAAGCGAGGGTATAGAGAGCGAGAAAGTTTGCATAGAAGAAGACGCAGCACACGCGCGCAGACGCACGCGATTAACGGGAATAAATTTCACTCCGAAACAGAGGATATGTTACTCAAAAATTATATATTTTCTATACATATAGCGAGTTGCCTCCAACCTATTTTATTCCCAGTCGAAAAACACGAAGAAGAAAGCCAAAGAACGAAAATGTTCCGCTTTCCAATTGAAATTAAACTCAGTTCACACTTCTGTCGCGTAGCTCAGCGATCCGCATTCGAAGCATGACCGCGTCGCTATATTATGAGGTATAAACCCTGCCTTGAAAATTTTAAACTTTTTCACACGTGTTTGAAGTAGAAGAAGAGAAGAAGAAGAATCACCAAGAGGAAACCCCAGGCCACACCCCCACTGCCCCCATGGTGCGAGTTACTCGTGTTTCAATCGGCATCATGGATTTCAAGCCTCCCATATAATTCTGATCTACCTGCTGTATAATGTATATTTCACTTGAGGCACGTGAACTCCCCTAGATAAGCAAAATGCCATGGGAAATCACAGGCCACGCCTCCAAAACGAACCCCTCGGTCACACCTCAATTTGCGAGTTTCCGTATATAAAAAATGAGGTAATATAGTTTTCTTACACAACCCCGTACGATAAAACCAAAAAATCGGAGCCATAACATCTCAAGTCGCGTAGAAAGTAAGAGGAAACCTTAAGCCACACCCATTCTACAAAACTTCCACGTTCCTGTCAGCATTTTCGATTTAAAATTTTTGGTACAGATTTCGGATAAGTTCCGTCACATGACGCCTTTGAAGTTCGAGATGGGAAATTCTCCTGAAAAAAAACGCAAAACAAGAGAGCGGGCCCAAAGCCACGCCTTCAAAACGAAGCTCCAGGCCACACCCTACTGCGAGAATTACCGCATTTACTCCTAATTTATAGAATTAGAGTTTTTCATAAAAAACAACACTGCAATAAAACGCTAATTGCAAGGTCTAAACTCCTCAAGATGCGAAGAATGCAGGTGCAAACCATAGACCACACCCCTTCGGACGAGTTTCCCACATTTCAATCAGTATCTTAGTTACAGGTAATCGGCTTAAATTTGATGTTCACGCACGCAACTAGACTCTTTTCTAGTGCGGAAACAGAAAACCGCACAAAGGAAGAGGCAAACCGAGACCACATCTTCATAGGGCAACCCCAGACCACACCTTGTTGTACGAGTTTTCCGCTTTTTTCAACACTGTAGACTTCAGTGTCGCAGCTTAACCCGGCTACAAATCACCTCTCGAAGTGCGAGATTCAAAATCCCTCGGCACGAATAGAAAAGAAAACTTGGAGCTACCCTTCCTGAAAGAAAACACAAGCCACGCCTCGCTGTACGAGTTTCCTATGCTTCATCCGAAACTTCAGAACCTGGAATTACAGTGACATTTTCAAGTACACCACTGCCTGACAAAAGCGACATAAAAACTCCAAATCAGCGAAATGCAAGCGGAAACTCCGAAAGACTCAAACCATTCCTTCAAAAGGAAGCCAGAGACCACACCCCCTGACCGAGTTTTCTACGTTTCCACCGCCATTTTGAATTTGTGATCGTTTAACAGTTTTCAATTGTTATTTTTCTCAAATTTTCTTACCGTAGCTTGTGATGAGGACAACAATCCAGAGACAACTCATCCACAAACCGCCGTCATTCAAATCTATCCGAGTTTCTGAAGATCCTACCGAAGTTTAGAGGGGGGAGAAAATCGATTTCTTGAGTAGACTGCGCCTATGACTTAGGTTTTAGGTATTTATATAATCAGATCACGCAATAAATACACATCAAGCTATAAAAACTATGCACAAATAGTATAGTGACTAAAATCAAGTACAACAAGGCCTTTAGGTTGAACTCAGCACGACGTACCACCAAAAAGCTGTCTAGCAATCGTATTCGTGTCCGCAGATGTGCCAGCATTACTGCCACCGGTATAGCGTCCTGATGTTGAATACGGTGGAGCGGTAGATCGATCCTCATCCCGTTCCGTGATCAACTGCTTTTGGGCCCAAACGATCATTCGCAGAAGGGCTTCCAAACGAGGTGCAGCTGGTCGATTCAGAGCACGAAGAACAGCTCCGTTCACTTCTGTTGACACCTAAAACCAACGACGAAGACTGCTGGATGAAGAACATTGGACTCACTCACAATGGAGATGTCTGGTCGGCAATTGCGTCTCGACACGCTTTGCGGCCGCCCGCTCCCGGGTCGGACGAGTTTCCAGCACCGCAGAAGCCGATCTGTTTGTTGACTTAAGGTGGGCTTTGGAGAGTGGAAAAAACGGAGAAGACGAAATAAAAAAGCCACCTCAAGTCGGCGGCTTCGGCGCTGGAAACTCGACCGACTCGAGCGCGTGCGGCCGCAAAGCTTCCCGAGACGCAATAGCGGACAGGAATTTGGCCTCGAGAACCACAGTAGAGCGCGGAGCGAACCGGGGAAAACGATTGCATTGTAAGTGAACCGAACCTTTCGGAAAAAAAAACATTGAAAAACTTTGTAATTCATCTACAACATTCTTTTCAACAGAATTTGTTTCATTGTCGGCCCATAATTCTAGCGTCTTTCCACCCAAACTTTCGATTGTTCGAAAAATTCTGGTCTCCTTCGTTGTCCGCGGAACGGTAACCGCTCGACCCTGTGACCCGAGGCACCGATCCCAAGCGTTTTTGAAGCTTCGAGAAACGGTAAAGTGAGCGACCGACTAATCGACCGGCAATTTTTTGGGTGCCTCGTAGGGAAACATTTGGAATTTTTGACTCAAAACTTGTAGCTGAGCGGGTATTTCGGGCCCTAAACACAAATATGAAGCTTGTTTTGGGATTTATCTGAAGACAGTCGCTGGTTGGGCGTTTAGCTTATATCGATTAGAATCAGGTCCGGAAAAATGGAAGCATGAAGGCGAAGTCCACGATAAACTTTTTCTTCATTATTTCGCCGAAAATCTAAAAGCCTGGGTCTCATTGGAGCGATTGGGTCAGAAGAACGAACAAAAACGGGCCCGAAAGATCCTTTATCGGCTCCAAAATCCGCTCGCATTAGACCTTGCTAATCAATCGATACGTATTTGATACACACGAGGAAAGGAATAGCGTGAGCGGATTTCGGAGCTAAGAAGGGCTCCTTTGGGCTCGTTTTCGTTCGCTCCTTCGGCCCTATCGCTCCAATGAAACCCCGATCTGTCAACTTCCGGCGAAAAAATAAGACGAAATTCACCATGGGCCCTGCCTTCAAGAGAAACAGAGAATCAGATCTGGCTAAAAATTTCTGGAAGAGTGATACTTGGGATTTTCGTCACTACACGATCCTGATACCCATTTGTCGCTTTTATCGACCATCTCTAAAATTCTAGAATAGATTTGAAACAGAAGTTTCTGATTTTAAATACCCTACAGTACCCTACAGGAGCCTGAGGACCGTTAATCGGTTTTCGATCGATTCTGGTACGTTGCGGTGGGTGTGCGGTAGTCCGTTCAAAGCCTCAGATTCGGCTCAAAACTTCTCTATGAGGTTATTTAGATATGTGAACACGATTTTAATTCATTTCAGGTCTTTTTGTCAATTTTCGGAGTCTTAAGATAGATCACGCCAGCTAAAAGACACCTCACTCAGACTCCAGCGGGATGTTGCGACCGACCTTGGTGAAGCTACGACCCCCGACCCGCTACATGATCAAAATTTTCGTAGAATGGAATTTCTAGGAGCCCCTCCCTTGTGAGTAAGAATTTTGTTCAGAGTTTTCATGACCTATAACCTCAAATATACAAATTTCCGCACTTTTTTGAAGAGCATTTTCACGACCCCCGCCCCCCGTTGTGCCCGGTCGCAGCGCCGCTGAACCCTGACACCTTCAATAACCGATAGCGACCCACAGAATATCGACAAACGGACGCCAGATCCGCGCTTAGCGCCCTTGAAGGCCCAGGACACCCAAGAAATTAATTTTCAGATTTCATGCTTATCTTGGAGAGAGTCACACGCTGATCACAGTGGTGTCTCTAAAATCGTCCAAAACCACCTCTGAAGAGAGTTATGGCTCTTCAAAGATGCCTAGATTTTGAGGATAACAAATTGGTGGACGAGTTGTCTCAGGCCTGTATTTCTCTTCATTCGCAATCTTTGCGTAAGAGAAAGCCAGGATAAGGAGACAGTCCGGTAATGGACTGAAGAACGACGACTTGTTGGAATTCATCCATCCATCGAGCCGCTAACAAGTTCGAAAATCTGTTAGGGGGTCGGGCCTGTGGTGGTCGCTTATATCTTGCTTATCTGGAGGAAACGAGATCTGGCATTTGGCACGTGTTATACAGGAGGGGTCTTCTACTCATTCACATGAAAATCTCAAAATTCATATCTGAGGGTGTACTGTGCCTTTAACAACCACCACACTGAAGATTTGTATCCAAAACGACGGTTGTCCAGTGGCCGTATCCATGAACCAGCGGGAACCTCCCGGGAAGGCGTATAATACCAGCCGATGTATGCGGCGAGCGGATTTTGGACCTTCCCGGGAGGCTCCCGCTGGTTCCTGAATACGGTCACTGAAAATCCTACGAACTGCCCGGTGCTTTGAACACGCCTAGCTCTCATTGGAAGAGAGATTCTAGGCCGCTCCGAAGCCCAAAAAATGGTTCTAAAAATGTGCATTTCATTTGGAATACCCACTATCGCTGAAAAAGGTTGGCTGTCGTGTAGCTGCCCTTTCTACCAGTATATTGAGAAACAAATTGAAAAGTAACTCACCATTTGGCGTTGCGACTGATCCAGCAACTTTCCAAATGGACTTTCAGCTGGCTTCTCGAACGCCAATAAAGCAAACGTCTTTTCTAATCTATCCAGTTGTGAATCAGTCAGTGTGGTATCATTTGAGAGGTTTTCTTGTGCATATTCCAATGACTTTTCCATTTCTCTAAACATTAAAACAAAATTTGGTCACGTTTAGACCAGTTTCCCAACAATTCACTTAACACAAACCCTTTCCTGATCATCTCAATCAAATTTTGCTGCATCAAATGGAAGCGAACCTCGCGATTTTCATCCAGGAGGGTTGGACAGAGTTCCTTTACCTAAACACTACGGTTGTATGGAAATCTCATATGACAATTATGAGTAGTCAGTAAGTAAATAACCAGTCTGAGTGCATCATCAAGTCTTCCTTCAATGATCGCACATCGAATGTTCATACGAGCGTCAAGATTTTTGATGTCATCCTTCGGGAGCTCCAGGCCCGATTCCTGACAAAGTAGCTCAGCCGCCTAGAAGATCGCAGGATTTTCTAAAAAATTGGCTGTGCAAACAGCTAAAATTTACCTCTCGGTAGCCTTCAGATATAAGGTAATCCACAATAAGCTTGCCCATTTCCTGTGACGATGGGACAACATCGATGTGAGCTGAAGGACGCAGTCTTACTTTCCCCAATCCATGAAACAACCAATGTAACGACTTCAGGAACCTACGCTTCTTTTCCTCAGCCTCATCAGTCGAGTCAGATGAATCGCTAGTGTCCGTTTCCGATGAATCCTGAGAGCTATCCGACATCATCTCCTCATTCTGAACAACAAATAATGAATAAAAATGCAAAACCCAGCAGAGCGGGGTCAACGATTGTATCATAACGGATGAGGAGGGGTGGAGGGTCGCAATAATTTCGAATCAAGATGAAAATTTTGAGTGGATCTCCAGGAATTTTGGGCCGAAACGGAATTTCAGAGATGAATCGCAAAATTTTCGGAATCCTCTGTTCACCCAGTTGAATCGCAGCTTCGCTGAGCTCCGACCAAGCGGCCACTTGACCGTGCAGCAGAAATTTCCGAAATCACAGAGTGATCGAGGAGGATCCCGTGCATCAGTTATTTAGAGCAAATTAGCGCTCCAAGGAAGGAGGTAACTTGAGGCGTGTTCGACACGGTGTTCACGATATAACTACCAAATTCTTTTTTTTTTGCAGAATAGTAATCATTGGGTTCTTCTAACTAAGGAATGATCCAGGCGCAAACTGGAGTTGCCAAAAATGATCTGCTGAATGTTGTGAGGAAAATGAAGGGAAACAATGTGAAGTTCGTTGAACTTTCTTATTGCACCTGGGTGGATCAGAAACGACAAAAATACTTTCAAATTTAGGAAGTATGAGCATTTTCAGTCCAAGATTTTTCCAGGGGCAATATGGGGCTAAGAACACGAGAAAAACACCCATTTTCAATTTTTTTTCAGAAGATTACGGTAGGTTACTACCTACCGTAGACGTCCAAAAACCATGAACGAACCTTATATTGCGCCCCTAACGACCCCTGGACAAAATTTCGATGAAGGAGGAAAACACTGATTTTTGGAAGTCCATCCAACGTCATGAGCTTGTGACTTCTTACGATCAGGGTTTGGGGCGGAGTTACTCACAGATTTTACAGCTAGTAGCAAGGGCATCCTAGTAAGGCACTTTATTTCTCTCTTCGGGCTACGCTAAAATGCTTTTCCCAGGAAGCTCACAGCTCCAAAAGATTGCTGCCATTTCCAGTTCTGCTACACCAAACACACAGGGTTGAGACCGGTCGCAAGGGGGTCGTAACAATTTCGGAAAATTTTTCACAAGAAAAAAATTTGGGGGAGGCTCGTGAAGATTCTGAAAAATTGAGGTTTATTTTTTACCTCATTCTACCTTTCCACGTAGTGGGGAAAACCACTTGAAAAGGTAGAATGAGGTAGAATTAGTAAGTCGGGTATGGACTCTGAACAGTATTATGAAAGCAGATTAGTTTCAAAGGCTGAAAAGAACGGGTCACTGGCGGCAACGTTTGCGGAAATGTAACTCACGTGTTATATTATGTAGAAGTTGACTTTTAAAAAATAGAATTTTGAAATCCTAATTTTTTACACGACGATAAGCCGCGATTTTGGCCGTGAAATTTCTTTCATCCAGGGTCAAGCGGGGTTGCGAAATTTCGCAACGGAGGGTCGCTAAAATTCGGGTTCGAAAGTGAATGTTAGTTGGGATCGCAAAAATTTCGGTCCAAGAATGAGAATTTCGTCGATATCCCATAAATTCTCGATTACTTTTGGTCCCCAAGGGAAAGATCGTAGCATTCGATTTTAAACGTTTGGGCTCGACTAATGAACGAATTTTAGGCGTCTGACACTTTCAGTAATCAACTATAAACTGGCCGGACTCGAGGAGGAGGGATCGCGAAAATCGCGCCTCGGGGAGGGGGAATCGCAAAAATTTTGGATTTTTGAAAAAATGTGACGGAGTGTCGCTCCGATTCCGAAAACTTACGCAACGCTCAGCATAACTCTCCTTTCATCCCTGGGGGGGGGGCTCGTAAAAATTTGGTCACCGGTCGCAACGGCCTGCGTATGATTTCGGGTTCTAGGGTATGGGAAATCTTTCATTTTTCTGAAGTGTCTGGAGGGCACATAAACCTCGAGGGCATTGAAAACAATCAATGAATCACTTGAGCCTTTCACAAACGATGAAAAAAAAAAGATTTCTTTGAAAAAATCGTTGCTGACTTTCGAAGAAAAAACTTTCTTCTGAAAACGCAACGCTTGCTACCTAGTGATTCGAGAAAGCACTCACAATCGGATAGGCAAATGGATCCTCATCTCCATCAGAATCATTCTCCTCCGGCACATGAGGTGAAGGTTCCGGAGCCAACTGAGTGGTTATGGCCACAATCGGACGCGGCTGTTCAGACGGTGGTGGGACAATCGCTGGTGGCGCAGCCACTGAAGAGAAGTATTTTCAACATTTTCAAGACAGAAAGTAGACTGACAACATACCGGGTGGATGAGGTGAGTTTGAACGCGACGAGTCACTGTATACGGCACTGCTACCCGAATACGAGGATGAAGAAGACATCCTGTGAAATAAATCCTTTTCAACTTCCTACGATGTTTAAGACTCACGGTGGGTGGTAATCCCGAACGTTTTACACCTATGAGAGCGGGGTTTCCCATGGTATAACCCCATCCCTCCCTCAGGGCCAAGCAGGTCCTTGTGTCGCACCTGGATGGCTACGGCACTTTGCTCAGAAAAACGAAATTAAGTTACTTGTAATACAAATGTAACTTACTTGAATGCCTCAAATAACTTACACTTATATTACATGTAACTTACATTTACATTTTCATCATGGGTAGCCATCACGCGACGCAGACGACACACGACGCCAAGAAAGCGTCCGCACGCGTATCAGGCCAAAAGCTGCGCGAAAAAACGCTGCGGGGGCCTTCCCTGTTAGTGTTGGTTCAAACTTGGGTAGTTGAACCTACAGCAACGCCAGCTCTACATGCGTCGTATGCATAGTTCTCTTGGAAATATCTCTTGTCCGATTTATGTTACTTGCGATTTATCCTGTGCTAATTAGGTTACATGTAACATATAGGAGGCACACTGCACGCGATGTGTTGCAGGTAACTTGAATGACCTGAGATAAGTTGCAAGTAACTCACATCGGGTCAGATATGTTACAAGTAACTTCCTATCGGCCTTTTATGCTACAATTAACTTGTTTTCAGTTTTCTTTTTTCTACCGTCGATATTTTGCGTGTAACTTAAGTGGCCTGAGATAGGTCCCAAGTAGCTTACACGACCCCCCCCTCCAATAACCCATTGATTCGTTTGGGAAATAATTTTCATATATTTTTAAATATACAACCCCGGGTGCTATCTTAGCGGGTGGGTACTATTTTCTCGCACTTGGCCACGCCCACGTTTCCATGCCGCAATGACTCCTGATTTTGGCAGGAGAGGGGAAACCTGGGTACGCGCTCAAATTGAGTGCGGCCCGGTGAAATGGGCGTGACCAAGTGCATCGCGCCATAGTGCCCCCCCCCGCTAAGATAGCACCTAAATCCGCCCCATACGGCTGCGGGAGTACTCGGTACCATAAGGCCGCGATAAAGCCATACTCCGGTTTTTCAACCAGCCCAAACTTCACCACAACCAGGGGGTTTTCTTTTCTTCCAAAATCACGAGAGGGAGTGGCCTAGGTGTTTCTAATTTCACACGAAGTCAGAACTCATAATGGGCTTATTTGGCAGCTGTCGACTATGATCGAATTTTTATTTTTTTTAACAGGAGCAGTACGAGGAGCACGTGATCGTTATCACACTCCATACTACGACGACAGAGAGAGACTCGAAATAAAAAAAGAAAGAAAAAGAAGGTGACAAACCAGCCACGAAACTGCACGCTACAGCTGAGATCGCGAATTAATTAAAAGCCGAAAATTGCGCGTGACACCTAGTGTTGTGTAGTTACACAGCACGTCTCCCAAAACACGCCTAAAATTAAAAAAAAATTCGTTTTCCGAACTTCCACTTCCTTGTGTTTTCTGGACGGACTAATAATCTTGAAATACCACTAGAAAAAAGGGGATGATATAAACCAGTCAAGAAACTGCACGCCACAGCTGCAAAGCGCGACAAGCCAAAAATTGCGCGTGACATCGATTGTTGTGTAGTTACGCCAACATCTCACAAACTACGCCTGAAAAAGTTTAAAAATTCCCCCGTTTTTCGAACTTCTGCAAATTCTTTGTGCTTGCTGCTTAGAATAATTTTAAAAGACGTGCGACAAAAAAATCAATCTTTTTTGTTCAGTGAAAAAGAAGTCACGTTATCAAGCGTTCCATTGGACCCGGCTAAAATGTCTGCGGTGTTCCCGGTAAGTTTTCGTTTTTCCCTAATATTATTTGAAAGTATATATTTTTACGGCCTTATTGGAGTTCTTGGGCTTCAGTTCTAATTTTTGGTCAACCTCGTCGAAGGGATTGTTTTGTGGGTATTGTATACATAGGTGGTCAGTTTTGGTTTTTCGACGGAGTACGACAGGTGTAAAAGCTCGGCACTGATTCACATCATGGGGTGGATAGAAGGGACAAGCGCGAATTGGCCAGGCTGACTGGAAGTAGTTCCCTCGTGACTCCTTGGTTGAACTACCGGTACTGATTTAGATCTTTTGCTGGGAGTAGGCTATCCGCCAATTTTTGGTGCTATGTGGGAAGGGGGGGGGGCACTGTTGTATCGCACTGGGCCACGCCCATTTTTCCGTGCCGCAATGACTCCTGATTTTGGCAGGGGAGGGAAACCCCGGGTAGGTGCTCAAAGTTAGTGCGGCACAGTAAAATGGGCGTGACCAAGTCCATCGCGCCATAGTGCCCCACCCCCTTCCGACATAGCACCCCATTTTCTCGCAGTCGGCCTATCACGTCGGCCTTTGCTGCTCCTGTGATAGGTCAGCGTCAGGAAAGTGGGCGGGTAATGCCCTCCCAGCAAGAGATCTTAATAAGAACCGAACTACCGTGTCCCTGCCGTAATATCCTGGAAATCAAAACGGACCTCATGTTGTTTACAGCATCCCATATTAAGGCCGGTATCATACTTCACGCGAATAGCGACAGTGCATATGGGCCCATCGATTTTGGGTCGATATTGGTGGTATACCCTGTGCCAAACGAAATGGCTAGCAAAGAGTCCAAAAAAGCAGCGCTCCCTCTGCGTCTCTGACTTTTTCGGATTATGGTAAGAGGTCGCGTACGCAAATCACGCAGCATGTCTTACCGTAATCAAAATACAGAATTCAATGAGTTTTTCACGTTCTCATTCCTTTTTTCCACATACCTTATTATTCTTTTGCGTTCTTTTCACTCAATATGCTCGTGATACTCACGCTAGATGCAGATACTTTGCTTCTCTGGGCCAAATTCCGGTCCGCAATCGCGTCTGGACACGCTTTGCGGCCGCACGCTCCCGAGTCGGAAGAGTTTCCAGCGCCGCAGCCGCCGATCTGTTGACTCTAAATGGGTTTTTGAAACTGGGAACATGAAAAAATTGGAGAAAACCGTATAGAAAAGCCACATCGAGTCGGCTTTGGCGCTGGAAATTCGGCCAATTCGAGCGCGTGCGGCTGCAAAGCGTGTCGAGACGCAATTACGGACCGGAATTTGGCCCAGAGAATCACAGTACTTCTATTTACGCGGCAGTTGAAGTGCTTCAGAACGTGAAAAACTCGTTCAATTCTGTTTTTGGATTACGGTAAGACATGCTGCGAGATTTGCGTACGTCACGTTTTACCGTAGTCCAAAAATATCAGAGAGGAAGAGGGAGCGCTGCTTCTTAGGATTCTTTGCTTGCCATCTCGTTTGGGACAGGTTATTAACATCGGGTCGAGTCGCCCGTCACGGGAAGTATGATCCCGGCCCAAGCCCCTTAACGAAGTTAGGCGAAAACTTTCTCTGGAGCTCAGGAAAAGTTTAATAGTGATTTATCCTTAACGAATTTCAGTGTCGGCAATTGTCGGCTATTCCTAAACTGCATGATTTCGTCCCACCTGCGTCACCATTTCGCTTTCAACAGAGGCTTGTGATCGCATCGCAGTATCAGATTGCGGTTTCAGTGGCCAATAATCATGAGGTGTATTCCATTTTGCATACCTGCAATGGCCAAGTAAGAACAAGTTTTCTATTTCAGCTTGTTGCTTTTCGAAGTTCTATTGCCCATCTATCAACACAAGACTCAAATGTTCAAAAAAAGGTGACAGTTTTGGAGTCGAAGGTATGTTTCAGTTAAGTTTACCCTCTGGTTCCGGGCCTGATTTAGTGTGTGCAACTGCGGACTCGCGTCGTGGGGGGGGGGGCAACGCATGGCTTTTGTACGAGCTGAGAAAGAAGTGAGAATCAGGTAAAAAGCAGGGAAAATCAAGGAAAATCCAGCATGATCAGCTAAAGGGGGAAGGCGGAAGCTCGTACGAAAGAGATGCGTCGCGCCCCCACGACGCAGGTCCGCAATTGCACACACTAAATCAGGCTCGGAACCAGAGAGTAAATATTGCAAATATTGTTTGTAGTGTGTCAGTTTTCAGGGAGAAATTGTTAGTATTGGACTGAATGCTGATGAGACACTTCTTGGAGTACTGGGTAACACATCGCAAGGATGCTTCGTCTTCGTCTACGATATTCTGACACTATCGGCAGACATTCCAGGAGAGGTTCGATTGAATACTATCGTCTCTAACCTGGGTTCGGCGCGGTTGTGGAGCTGCGCAGGGGGGTCTGAACTGCTCAGGGTGGATGGGGGGTCTACCTCCGTCGGGAGACCAACTCGGTCATTCATGAACGCGGATAACTTCAAATGCTCTATCAAGAAAACTCGTGCGTGATCTTATCCACTGTTAATATTTCCTTTCTGGAGAAATTGTTCTCCTCCTTGAAATTTTACAATTAAAAAAAACAGACTTAGTCGCGCTCATGGAAGGGGTCTGAGAAAATCACTAAAACATTGACCAGATCACGCTCCTGGGGAGGTAGTGAAGTGTAGTGCTAAGGCCAAACGTCCTTTCTGAAGCGAAACAATTGCTGGCAAAGTTTATTGATTTTTTGCTCTAATAATACTTCTTGAAAGTTTCTCGCATAAGGGGTCGTAACTTTACAGAGGTTTTTAACATTGACCCATTGTATTGTCACTCAGCGTCGATTGTTACCCGGCCTGCAGTCTACCCAAGGCTCAGATTGTTGTGATTTTGACAACGAAGGGGTCGTCAGAAGCTCAAGTATATCATGTTCAAGGTCCAGCGTGGCAATGTGACCGACATTGGCCAAGCTAGTAACCCCATGTGGTGATCAAAAAATCTGAAAAATGTAGCATATTTGTACAAAGCTTTCTCCTGTGTTAAAATTCGTCTATTCCAAATCTTCTACGAAGCCACTCCCCTAGTGTCCATTTTTTTGTCCAAGATCTGTACGGCGTCTCGTTCTCTCGTTGTGACCGATCACAATCCGATGGACCCTGGTCGTGAAGGAGGGTCGCAAGAAGACCTATTCCTTGCGGGACATGAGTGGTTTATTGAGTCGTTACAGAGGGCCATCTTCTTTTCAAACTCGGGGCATTTCTAGAGCTCTTGATTCCGATTAGCATCAGCAGCGAACGGTCGCTTTTTCCTTGAAACATTGTTATCAGCAGCGGTATTTGTCTATTGCACATCGGCCCGCCGCTGGTGATGACTGAAATCGAGAGCTCTTCAGAAATTCTAAAGAGTTTAGGTGCCTAACAATCCCTTCATGCATGGGTGGTTTTAGATTTCTAATGCCAGGATGTGTTGTATCTGAAGTTTCAAGTGCGGAAATGTCGTTGAAATTCATTGCGTCATGTGGAATGAGTCGTCTATCCCTGGACCCATATTTGGGGAAGGGGTCGTTGTTTTTCCAATGACTATTAGAATTACCAGAAGAATTAAATAGGAACAAGAAGCTACAGATAGACTCGCTGGCCTGCAGAAGGAAAAGATTCGATATTCTGATGGTTTACAAGATCTTGTATGGCCATGTTGGACTCAAGGCAAATGAATTCCTTCAACTAAGGGCATCTACCACAAGAGGTAGCAGTTTCAAGCTCGTTCGTAACAGAGCCAAGAAAAGTCTGAGGCACCATTTCTTTGTTAATAGAGCCGGGAGCGAGTTTGAAAAGCTACTCAAAAGGTGCAGTCGCCCTACAACCCTACCTGCGTTTAAACGTCTCTTGGATCAGTACTTGATGACTGTGGATGTCTGAGCCGGTTTCTGGCCTTTTATTACTATTGTATAGGTTTTACGTTCTATTTATTCATTATTTGCTGCATTTGTTCTGTGTAAATTAACTAAGCAGGCTAGACCTGTAATAAACATACAACATACATACATACCTATTCCACGACACCACAAGTCCAAAGTCTGCTAGCCATATTCCATTCGAAAGTTGCGGAAATCTGATTGCATGCGTTCTGTTTTTTTTGTCGGATCGTCCCAACCAGGGATGAGCGGAGGGGGCTCAATTAGTCTTGGAGAGGTTTTGCGCTGTTTGAACTTAAATGGAATAGCTTCAGTGGTTTTATTAGTCAAGGTCACGCTAGAGGGTTGGTCACCCTAGGAAGTTAGTCTTCCTTGGCCAAAACACGTATGCCTTTCTCCAGAGTGTAGCAGGGCGGTTTGTCCGATCTCGAGGGAGCTACGACCCCTCCGTTAGCGACCGAAATGTTCGAAAGCTTCCTGAATTTGTAATTAAATTTACCTTCTATTCAAAAACCAGCCCGAAAATTCCACGATCCCTTCTCCAAATTCGCAGATTTACCTTTTTCAAGCCAAAATTTCAACGACCCCTGCCCCCAACCGACCTTCGTAGTTTCCCCTACATAGGTTCAAGAAGGCCATCAAGTCGATTTTCCAAATGTGACTGCCCTAGCATCACTTTGTATCGCGTAGGTGTACCGGAAAAAATCTATAAAAATAGGTTTGTTCAGGCATTTCCCGTGTCAACAGTTCGGGTGGGCAATTCTGTTTCCAAAGGCCTCGCTTTCGAATGGAATCCAGCGCTTGCTGATGTGTTTGCTGCATCTGACAACGATAGGACATTGAGCGTGGCTAAGATTGATCCAAAGGTTAGTCCCTACTTCCTGTTCGAGGTATGAATCTTTATGCAGTTATGAACGACTTGCAGAACTCGTCAAAATACAGTGTGATTGGAGAGAAAAAGTTGGAAGCTAACATAAATGAGATCTCGTGGAGTCCTAAAGGCAAACAACTTGTTGTCGGCGATGTACGCGGGAAGATCTATCAGCTTAAGCCTGAGATTGAGGTATTTTAAAAGTTTTGATCTCCTATGTATTTTTAAAAAGTCAGTTACATGGTAACATCTTCAGCTTGTTCGGTCGACGAATGCACCAGAAAACGCTGGGAATGTTCTGGTGATTAATCTGTGCTGGATATCCACAACGGATTGGCTGGTCACCTATTCTAATCCTGAAATGACGAGCACCGCGACATTCATTTTGTGCATTAAGAAGGTGAGTTTTTCTAAAGCAATGCTGGTTGAGGCTATTGGAATAGTCCACGTGCTTCGCATCCAATCCCCGCCATCCTCACTTACAATAAGCTGACTGAGACGGCCGCCCCAGAAGAAAAGAAAGATGGTTCAGGCGTAGTTTATACCCCCGCCGCCGAGCGGTGCGGCACAGTTCACTTCAGTATTATTGATCACATGGCGCGGCTCGATCGATATTGTATTAGGTTGAGGTGAAAGTTTCTCGCCACTTGTTCTTGGCGATTTTAAAACCTTTCAGCGTTGGTCCTTTGGCCAAGTGCGATATACCGGTTGAAAGCACAAATTCTTCTCAATCTAACGCTGCCTACCACTTGGGCCAAAGCTTGTTCATGTGCGGAAAAATATGCAAAATTTCAGTGGTAATTTTCAGTACAGAGCATATTTGAGTGCTTATATTTACATTGAGGTAAACCACCGAACCCGCCAGAGTTGACAGGATATTTGAGCCGCCTTAGAACTGGACGATAGCGTTTGCGGAAAATTTCGACAGAGCGTGATAATTGATTTTTAGCGGACTTTGTGATTTTGTTTTGCAGCTTTGGTCTTTTCTGGCTTATCCGAGAATTTAGGCCTCGAAGTCCTAAAGTTAAGTATAATGGCGAAGTTTCTACTCAATAGTATTTTTTGTCAGTTATTTATAGTTTTTCGAAAATCCATAAAAGTTGCGAAAATCGGATTTTTAGAAAAACGATCGATATTAAACGAAAATTGCTACTGAGTGGAGATTAGGCCATTACACTTAACTTTGAAGCTTCGACGCCGAACTTCTCGGATAAGCCAGAAAGGACCGAAGTTACAAAATCAAAAAACCCGCTGAAAATCGATAATTACGCTCCTGTCGAAATTCCCTGCAAACGTTGTCATCCAGTTCCAAGGTGGGTCACAGGGTTGAGCAGGCCGTTGTGCCGATTTTCGGCGGAGGTACGACCCCCCTGTTCACTAGCATTTCTTCAAATTCCCATTTTTTTACGACCCCCTCCGCGGTGCGAAAAAATGATTTAACTTTTTTTGAGTGGCAAATTTACCTCGTTTTGCCTCACCACGTGGTTTGGAGAAGGATCCTATTTTTCTCCACAACTTTTACGACCCCCAATTCCAATTTTTTCCGGAAATTTTCAAAAACCTTACGACCCCCGTTGTGCCGGGTCACAACGGTGCTCAACCCTGGTGGGTCAAATATCCTATCAACTCTGGCAGGTTTGGTGGTTCACGTCAAAGTAAATAGGAGCTTCCAAAGATGCTCAGTACTGAAGATTACCCCTGAATTATAGCGTATATCCCGCAAATGAGCAGGCTTTGGCCCAAGTGGAAGGCAGTGTTAGATAAAAAAGAATTATCGCTTTCGATCGATATATTGCACTTCAACGAAGGAGCAACGCTGAAAGGTTCAAAAGTCGTCAAAGTCAAGTGGCGGGAACTTTCGCTTCAACTTAGTAGGATTGCACTTTGCCGCGTGGCTCGGCGACGGAAGTATAAACGATGTCTTTTGACATCAACGATTTGTAAGGACGATGCACACACGCGAATGATGCATTCGCCCGATTCTTTATCGAAGGGTCAGTGGATTTTGTGGCATTTCAGGACAAACCCCCGTCGTGGACTCCAATGAATGTTCCGTCGCAGTCCTCATTGGGAGTGACGAGGAGGCTGTTGGTGGATTGGAACCTGGTCTTGGTGGTATCGCCGAGCTCAACAGAGTTGACAGCGATTAGCAAAGCGCCAAATGCCGCCGTAAGTTTCCCATGGTTTCCCTTGAATGCGTGTTTTTAGTCCGGAATCAACAGTTTTTTGTGATTTCAGACGTGGACTATTGCTCCTATCGCGGCTATTCCTCGGGCATCTGCGTCTGCATTTGTTATTGGAGTTGCTGTTGATCTGTCAAATCAGAGCTTTGCTCAAATCGGTGGGAGCCCAGAAGTGATCTACCATAAAGATGTTGTTTATGGAGCCTGTGCTTTCAGGGGATGGCTCTACACGACGACTTCCAATTGTGGCGGTTCTGAATAGCGACGCTTCTCTGGCCTCTTTTCAAGTCATGCCTCCTATGAAGGAGTATCCTGACTGTAATGTGTAAGTTTCGGGGTTCTGCGTCTCACTTTGAATTTTATCGGGTTCGAATTTGGTTGTTTTAGGTCGCTAGCCGTTGTGGATCCAAGCAAGATTACCAATGGACTGCGCCAGGCAGCACCGCCTGCTTCTGCTCAAATAAGCGTTCAGCCCACTACACCTGTGGCAGGCGCCCAACAGCCAACTGGGTCGATTTTCGGCGGATTCGCCGTGAAGAAGCCAGAATCTTCGCCATCTACTGCGTCTCCAGCCGCGACTCAGCAGTCATTCGGCGGGCTATTTGGCTCAGCTAATCCTCAAGCCACTAGCACTCCTTCAGTTGCTCCAACCGACAGTTCGCCTTTGGGTGGTGGTTTGACTCAGAGTGCTGCAGCAGCTCCGACTGTCCAGAAGCAACCTACAGGTGGCTTGTTTGGCAGTTTTCAGGCTGCAAAGTCTGGAAGTGTACAGCCGCTAGCTGCGTCAACTCCAGGTGGGTCCGAGTTCTAATTACAGCATACACGCTCAAAACTGCTATCATTTCTACGGAATGAGAAGAGGGTTAGGAGTTTTTACTATTGAGAATGGCGAAAAAATCGAAATGAAGAGTCGATTTCAATAGAGAAAAATCGAGTTTTTTTGTACTGGAGTGGAATTGGACGAGTTACCCGGCGACACTTACTCTCGGTTGAGATAGTGAAGCTACTGGATTTGTATGGCCTGTTCTAGAACGCTAATACCTTTGGAAACATAAAAACGAGCCAAAATGACCATATTGAGCAATCAGTTGGGGGACAGGGGCTCTTTACACACCGAAGGAGCAGTTCTCTCGACTTTTGCGTCTCTAATTCCACTCGGGACCGCTTCGCTTGTGTTGAGTATCGTGACGTTTCCAACTGCAAAAACCGGACAACTCCTCCAGCGGTGTTAAGAGAGGCCCTATCCCATCAGTTGGAGCATTTATGTACAGCGGGGCGGGGTTTGACAAAAAATGGGCGGAGCCTCGAAGATTTGGTTGTCCAATATGGCTCAAATGAAGCTATTTAGGCTCTTTTTTTTACTTTTTTTCAACGACAGACTTCCGGTAGGGACAGCATGGGCCGGGTTAAGCGGTTTCCGTCCTACTGAATATTTGGAATCGCGAAAATTCTCAGAAAATTTTAGATTTGCCTGGGGGGATTTCAGAATCGCCTGGGGGTTGCGTATAATTTTCGGGCTAAAAATGCAAATTTTCGCCTAGGGCTCGCCATTAAGGTAAGAAATACAGGAATTCTTTTTTTTTTTTGAAAAAATCAGTCCCAAAATCGCCGCAAATCATAAGTTTTCCACATTTTCGAATTATTTGGTCAGTAAGGGGGACAGGCTACGTATGAGACCATTAGGTCCTTCATCTCAACCACTTTTGCGAGCGTTTACAGTCTACGGCAACGGAAGAGGGTGGGTGGTTGTGCGGTTGCGTAGTTCCCTTAAGCTTACTGTACGTTGCGCTATAATCGACGTCAAAGTAGTATTTTTTTTCCAAGAAATTTGAATGAAAACATTGGAAACGTTGAGGAACATAAGTTATCCCCTCACGTAAAGATTTTCAATTCACTTAAAGTCTTCGTCATAGATACTTGCAGGAATAACAGGGAAAAATGAGAAATAACTGGGAAAAATAACCGTTTCTTGTTGTCCCTGCATGTGTCTATGATAAAGATTTTAGGTGTATTGATAGTGTGTGTTTGACGAAAAAACTTACGTGTCTAAGCGTTTTCGGTGTTCATGTTTTAGGGAAAAATACACCTTTGCCGTCGATTATGGCGTAACCTACTGGGTACTCAGTGGTTATAAGCAACAGCACAATCGTTTTTTTCCGTTGCCGTAAACTATACAAGCTCGCAAAAGTGGTTGAGATGACGGCCTTAATAGTCTCATACGTAGCCTACCCCCTTATTAACCAAATTTTTCGAAAATATAGAAAATTTTTGATTTTTGCCGATTTTCGGACTGCTTTTCTTTGAAAAGGAATAAAGATCTAAAATTTCTGTAGTTCCTAACCTAATGGCGAGCGTTGCCTTTTTCCGTTGCTGTGGACTACATGTTTTCTCAAAATCTTTGTCTGGCTCAGTTCAGCCGGCTTCAGGTTCCTTCACGTTTGGGAAACCATCCGGTACAACTACCACAACTGCAGCTGCCGCTGCTTCACCTTTTGAGAAGAAGTCTGAAACCCCTGTTGCTTCAACAATTCAGAAGTTTTCGTCTCCATCTCCGATTAAGCCGGTAGGAGAAATGTTTGTGATTATCACAACTCTAAAGGCAGATTTGAACGTTCCAGGCTGTTGATCCCGCGGAAACTGCGAAAGCAGCCATTGCTGCTAGTCGAACAGCGGCTCAAAAAGCGATAGAGATGTTCAAGGAAGACTGGCATGAACTTCACAGAGATGTGCACGCTTTCTGCATAGACATGCAGAATGGCGGAGGATTCATAGAGGATGCTAGTGGGTGTTTTTGTAGTTTGTTGTTTATATTTGATCTTGTCTGTAATGGAATATATGTGCAGTAAAGATGAAAAGATCAAGGAAATTCAGTTTGAAAAGATCGGCTCAGGTTAGGAGAACCTACCCAAGGATCCCTGAGGCGTTGGGTATACTCTTGCGGCAGGGCAGCGCTTTTTTATGTGGCATTCTTGTAGAATGATGGTTAGGAAGCCATTTCTAAGATAAGGAATAGGTAATTTTTTTCAGTGTCTTCGCTAAGCCATACTGATAATATGGAAACCGTGGAAGAGATTCAGCGCATGGCCATAGAGTTGGATGAGGAAATGCGAGACATGTTGGATATGCTGGCAGGTACTCGTATTTGTGGCGGAATGTTTGTCGGATCGGTTCATGCTCGAGTAGTCTGCGTCTCCATGACTCTATGCCTGCAGGGCGTAGTCTAATGATTGTGCACATTGCGATCAAGGCGTTGGCTCTTGATCTCAGAAATGGATAATTATGCGTTTTTTAAAGATTTCCCACCTTTTTGGACGAAAATCCACTGTGGAATCTGCGCTGCGCACACGCAACGCGTCCTGAAATCGATTTTGCTTAACTTGAGCGCAGGAAGCACCCGTCTAAACTGTTCCATTCTAGAAAGGAAGGCGTTGGTCAAGGAGAGAACCGCGTTGGCAAAGGATAACGAGCTTCCAAGTTTGGTATTTGGATCTGCTGTGGACCCGCTGGAGGTATATTTTCAGCATTAAATCCATATTATAACGGACCATTTTTTCTGATTTCCAGAGAATGCAGTCGGAAAGGGTTTTGCAACGATATGAAGATTTCACGATGAAACTGCAGGAGGCGAAGAAGTTGATCAGTGATACAAAGAAGATTGCGGTGTGTTTTTGAAAATTTTTGTTTTGAGTTGCGTCTGGTAAATTGCAGATTTTAGGTTCCGTGCAAACCTCGCCGTCTGGCTGAATTCAACCCTAAGTTTGAGGGGCGTATGTGTGAGAGTTTGAAGAAGTTGTCACGTTATGCGGCCACTATCCGACAGCGTATTGACGATTTGGAGAGAAAGACAGGGTACCTCAGCTCCTTGACAGAGTGAGTTTTGGTTTGGTTTCATTCGAGTCCGGCAGAATAGCCACTTAAGCGGCGGGGTCACAGTCGGGGCGGGAAGACGAGTATGAGCGCGCACACTACAGAAATTCAATCTTCTATCAAGGCTAGGTTGGAAAGGAGCTGTAGGGTTTGTTTTGCTGAGTAAGGCTAGTACAGAGGTCATAACTGCATGATAAATCCCGTTGGATCTGTTCGAAGTAACTGCCGCGTCGCATCCGCCTGCTCTGTTTCGGCTCCGCCCATTTGGTTATCTGAGAGAGTGGTTACATACTTAATGTCGATCAGGGTAGGTGAGAAGATAGCGCTTTCACTGGAAGCTCAGTGAGAGCCGTAGAAATTAGCAGCCGCGTCGCGTCCGCTTTCATAAGTGAGGCTCCGCCCACTTGGTGGTGTCAGAAACTTGTCATATATGATTGATTGCGATCAGTAGGGTACGTGGGAAAGTCAAGAACCGTTCTTAGAAATAGTTTCATTTGCAAAAGTCGTCTGCCTCGCCGCATCCGAGCCCTCATTGTCAGTGTCGGGCCCGCCCATTAATCTATGTGAAAAAGTACTTGGACAGTTCGCACGGATCGCGCTGATCGTTTGCGTTCCTTATTGTGGATTGGCGCAAACTTGGTGCACTTATGTCATAGCATATGCGCACCGAGTTTGTGCCAACGCACAATAAGGAAGCAGCGTATCAATGCGGACAGTATGCACGATGTCGTACTTGAAATAGGCTGCCGCGTCGCGTCCGCGCGCTCACGCTTGAAATTCAGGGGGCTAGCGGGCTAGCACAGGAAAGTTCTGCGTTGACTTTGCAGAATAGGGTGCCGCATCGCTTCTGTGCGCGTGATCTAAACTCCGCCCGGCTTAGTGCGATCGGCGCTCTCGCCAAGCCTTGTAGTCAGTGTAAAATTCAGATTTCGGAGGATTGACAGCAACAGTATGGATATCAGGCAAGGCCTATGAAAATGTTATGAAAATCGGCGAAGTGCCGCGTTGCGTCCGCGCGCGTGATGTAAACCACGCCCCACAGGTGACTGCGATCGCGAAATGTGGCGTATTTTCCAATTCCCAATTCATAAAAATTAGTATTTTGTTTTCTCTAGATTGAACTCGACGAAGAACGACTCTGCTTTGAGTAGCACTGCTATCTCCAACTCCTATGCAGATGCTCCTTCTACCGTGTTCACCTGCAGCTATCCTAAGCCTATAAGGCTTGAGAGAGGCTCTTCAAAAGCTGAACAAAGAGCGAGATTGCTGGATATGCTTAGGGCTAAGGTGAGAAGGATACGTGATTTTGAGTTCTTGTTTTGGAGATATTTTACTTTTCAGAAAGATGTCAAATGTGCAATCAAAAAGATAAAAACTCTTCGAATTGACTCGGCTCCAAGCGATGACACTTTAAGCTCATCTTTCATCAATGCAGAAAATTTAGAGAATTCATTGATGCAGAAGGTGGGTTCTTTTCTTCCAAGGTCAGTTCGATTTCAAGCTGCAGTTGGCAACCTAAAGAGGAGATTATAATGCGGTCCAACCGCTTCTTGGGTTGCGGTTGGACCGCTGTAATGTCTAAGGAGTGGAGAAAGGTGTGCTAGGAAGAGACCTGTTTTCTCATCAGATAGCGTCACCAGCAAGAGTTAAACCTGTGCTGTCAACGCGAAATGCTGGTACTCAAGCTAACGCTCCAGTTCCCACAGTTGCGGTCTCTGCAGGAACATGTAGGTTTTTAAGATACTGAAACATAAACACTATTTCTTTTGGACAGCATGCCAACAAGGCTGCTGACGCATTGAATTTGTCCATATGTACCAGCGCCACCCAGTGACAGCCGTTGCCCTCCAGCTGATTAAGGCGCCTAATCACTCCCTCTCCGCTAAAGCGGCACATTGCGAAGACGTGGTTATATTCTCTGGATATGCGCAAGGTATTCTATAGAAAATTCGTGCCCCGAAACGCCCTGCTGTCGACGTCCCGTCGGTGGTGGTGGCTCAAGGCTTCCCTCTGTAATACATGTCAACATGGAGTTTGGAAGCGTGTATGTTTTATGGAAATGTGCAGGGTATTCTTTAGAAATATTGCTATCGCTTGAAACAGCCTGCGGTCCACATGCTATTGGTGCCCGTTTGAAAAAATTGATGCAAGTATTTCAGTGGCTCCGAGCTCAGAAACAATGACAGGTGCCACCGATGTGCTTAGGGATAAGAAACCATTAGGTTAGAGTTCTAGCCGACTGTCAAACCTACATTGATTGTAATTTTCCATCTATAGGCACTAATATAGCACCTGTGGCAACGTCAACCCCGACAGTGAAATTCTTCACGGTATGCATAGCGTTATTGACCTTTCTGCTCCTTGTCTAACAAGATTTCTTGAAATAGGGTGAAAAATCTGGAGGATCATTGCTGACATCGGTGTTCTCGGGTAAGCAGTCGACAGAGGAGGGCGCGGAAAAGCAGGGTCAAGGTAGGGGCCCTCAAATTTTTCATTGAATAATGTATTACCGGCTCTGTGGTTTTTTCAGATTCTGCTTCTGCAAGCGCTGGTGTAAATCCACTAGCCGGGAAGTCTGTTTTCGGAGCAGCTGGTCAGTTTTAAGTTTGTTCCCAGAGAAATTTGGCCCCTGTATGGGGGAATTGAGTTGTCGACAGCAGGTTGTTCTCGCCTAAATCAATCGAGCAACAGGCGGGTTTCCGCTGGAAGTATCGATGTCCCGTTGCCTTGTGGGTATAAGCGGGTACCTGTCGGTTGCCGAGCAAATACGCAGACATCTGCCTGTCAGCTTCCTGAATTTTTTTCGCGCTCTTCATCCTGATCCGCTGATTGGCAGAAGGAATACGTGGATTTTTTTTTCAAATTTTGGATTGAAATTGGAGACGAAACGACCATTTCAATACTGAAAAGCGTAAATCGGGAATCTAAAGGCTTTAAAATTTCGACTTTTCATTCGAAAAGTCGAATATTCGAAAAAGTGCGATATCCGGCTGTAGTCGGAAAGTCGAAAGTTCGAAAAAGTGCGATATTCGACTATAGTTAAAAAGTCTGATATTTGGGATAAATTTCATTTGGAACAGGTATACAGGCTATGTCGGGGCTCTATGGCAGAATTCTACGCTTCCCATTGAACCCCTGGCAAACCCGCGGGTTGTAAGACGCCTTAGTTGGCCTATCACGGTGTACAGCGAGATCAATTGTTCCTTGCGCTCAAATTCTAAAAATGAGCGAGCAACGCAGCACAAAAGGGCGTGAATAAGCGGACAACTGGAAGAGCTTCTGGGGATGAAGGGCAGGCCTTTCGCCTCGTAAGCCTCGAAAACGCAGCACAAAAGGGCGCGAGTAAGCGGCCAACATGCACTGCTTTCACGGTTATAACGCATATCTTTAGTTGACCTTTGAAAGTGATTTGTTTGATGACATCCTGTCCATTTTCTCTCCACAAGTGAGATTCCACTTAGGTGTTGTACTTGCAAGTTACTTTTCTTAGGGCAACTGGCAGAGCTTCTGGGCTGACGGCTGTCACCACCTAGCCTAAAGAAGCGCAACACAATTGGGCGTGAATAAGCGTACTGTGCCTATCTGGGCCGAATTCCGGTCCGCAATTGCGTCTCGACACGCTTTGCGGCCGCACGCGCTCGAGTCAGTCGAGTTTCCAGCGCCAAAGCCGACTCGATGTGGCTTTTTTATACAGTTTTCTCCAATTTTATTTAGTTTCCAGTTCCCAAAACACCAAGGGTCAACAAATCGGCGGCTGCGGCGCTGCAAACTCTTCCGACTCGAAAGCGCGCGGCCGAAAAACGTGTCTAGACGCAATTGCGGACCTGAGTTTGGCAAAGAGAAGCACAGTACAACAAGAAGTGCTTTTGGGGGAGATAGGCAGAGCTTTTGCGGTCAACATAGCTAGCTTTACTTGTTTAGAAAGCCATTTATAGGATGAAATTCTATCGGTCTTCTGTCCACAGCTGAGTTTGTCTTGGGTTGCTGTACCGTTCAAGCCACTTCTCGACACATCCTTATATCTGTGACCCACCTGGTAGCCCAAGTGCGCATCGTATCACAAAATGTTGCTGGGGTTGGGAGTCCTTATGCAGCGGATAAATCTAAAGGTCAAGGGACACTGGAGTGGCGAGGTGAATGGGTTTATCCATGTGAAACCTACCCTCAACCAATGGGTCCACAGTTGTGAATCCGACCCTGAACATAGAATTGTCTGTTTTGAAGTCCTCAACGAAGAGTGTTTTCAGCTTCTAATGCTGCTACTGCTACCACTGCTATTTCAACGTCGCTGGCATCGAAAAGTGTGTTTGGTAAGGTTACCTTTTTGATCCTACAATACCTCTTTTTTTCAAAAAAGAAATTGTTCAGGGCCAGCCCTGTCCATTTTTGGTGGCAAGGCTTCGGAGGCGATTGGGTCGAAGGGTGAGGAGAAGAAGGACGAGAAGCCCACATCGCTATTTGGCACCGCCTGTAAGAAAATAGCGACTTCATCTGATTACCTCACCCAAAGTTAAATTTTCAGTAACTTCGAATCAAGAAAAGAAGGAGGAAAAGCCGACGTCACTTTTCGGAGGTTTGGGTAGGTTGCAGATAGATTTCCTTTTATATTTGGGCCTTGGAGGTCTCGAGGACTAGAATCCAGCCTAAGCGTTATTCGTTATTGGCGCATCGAAAAATGGGCGTGGCCAAGTCCATTTGCTAAAGTCGAATGAGACTGTCCGCCTACGCGGTGAGCGTGCGTGTTTATAGCCAGTGGCGTGGGCATTTCTCGGCCGTGTAAACTGGTTGGCAGGAATATTGAACAAATATTGAATGATATCCTAGTCAGCTGGTTGTACGGAGGCTCGCCCGAAATGTAGCTTCGCGAAGGTCAGGCGACAGGCACGCCGAACGCGTGAGCGGACTGTCTCGTTTGGACGGACTTGTATGGATGTGCTGACTTTTTCAGGGGCTGAGGAGGCAAAGCAGCCATCTTTAATATCTGGGGGTAACTTTTTTTTTTGAGTTTTGGTCAGTTTATGAGTAGTAGAAGTTTTAAAGGTGCGGGAGCTGCCACTGGCGAAAAGAAGGACGAAAAGCCGGCATCCTCGATTTTCGGTACCATTGCTAATACAGAAAAAAAGGAAGAGAAGCCCTCGTCTTCCACATTGTTCGGAGGTGAGACAATAAAAACTCTGTTTGGTAGACGTGAAACAGGCTGTGCGATGGGGGAGGTGTATTCGTTGCGGTCTCTGAAGTCTGGGGTTGGGTTGCCGGAAGCGAGATTTCTCGAGGGTTATGGCTATGAGCTATGGTTCGACGTAGCGTTGTGATTCGCCGGTCTGAAGGGTGGTCCCCCCATACATCCGTAGAACTGGGAGTGTGGTTTCGCCCTTCCAGGTTGGTCGGGAGTGTTGCCCACCTGTTTCAGGATTGGTAGGGAGTGAGGCCCACCTGTTTTAAGACTGTTTGGGGTTGCGGGCCACCTGTTTTATGATAATCAGAAATGTGGCAGCGATAATTGTGGATCAGTGTCTGACTCAAAGTTGCCATTGCTGGGCCGGGACTCCCGATTTGTTACTGCGATTCTCTTCGCCCCAGGACGATCGGGAGCGCTGTCATTTTCTCTTCGAATGCGTAGAAAGTGCGGCCTTTCCTCTTTGAATGGGTAGAAAGTGCGGCCTATCTCTACCAGTGCGGCCTGGTAATTATAGCGGGTGTGCAGTTCCCACTCCAGGTCTGTCGGTTTTGCTGTACTCCCTACTTCAGTATCATCGAGAGCGCGGCTCCCTCCTCTCCAGGTCGGTTGGGAGTGCGGTCCATCTCTTTGAGGGCAGCAGGGAGGGTGGCCCATATTAGGAATGCGGCAGTGATAATGATCGACTATTGCCCGACAAAGCTTTGTTATTAGCCTGTCGGAAGTACGGTTCCTAAACTTGATGTCGGTTCGGAGTGCGGCCCGCCTGTACTAAATGGCAATCCAGAGCGCGCTCCCCCTACAGGACGATCGGGACCTCTTGGAAATCGATAGGGGGTAAGGCAGTTATCGAGCGAATTCCGACACAGCGCCATTGATTGGTGGCGATTGCTGCTCCTCCATGTAGACCGTGTAGTGTGTGGCGCACCCCTTTAGGGCAATCAAGGGTGTGCCATCTTCGCTGAATCAAGGAGGAGTGCAGTTCCTTTCTCGTATTGTGAGCTTTGCGCTCTCTTCATGAGTTAGTCAGAGACCCCTATTCATTAGTCGGAATACAATCTGCTGGTTGTGGAACCAGTACACGAAAAAGGAGAAGCCGCGGACGAGTTTACGTTCTTATTCATTTACTTATTTATTTAATACGTTCAAAAGAACGCGCTTCAACTAGAACACAAGTTGAACCTTCGATGTCTAGCCAATTTTCGAAAAAAAATCAATAAACAAGAACCAAGAATCCGTTGTACTCACGTCGTCGCTAAAGTGCGTCTACCTTAGAGTTTCCAAAGAGACAAACGACGTGAACGCAGCGGATTTCCGTTTTGTCTAGGCGGTCAGCTCGCCCGCAGCCCATTTCTGTGTACTAGGTCTAAAAACCCTATTTTGACCCCCCCCCAGTTCACACGACGAGGCGTGTGGCTTGGAAACACAAAGGTGAACTGATAGGTCGGGTTCATACTTCTATGTAGGAGCGATGCTATGCTTCGAAAACACAGTCTGATGCGCTATGCGACTTCAATTCCGTGAGGAAAAAAGAAAAAAATGTCCGAGTTCTCAGGTGCTGCCACAGTGAGTGCTGAAAAGAAAGAGGAAGGCCAGAAGTCTATATTTGGCGGATTGGGTAAGTTTCGAGACTTCACAGTGTATTGCGGCTCCATACCTTATCTTTTAGGAACTTCTGGGTCCACAGCTGCTGCTGAAAAGAAGGATGATAAGCCGACGTCGCTATTCGGAGGTTCTGGTGAGAGAAAATTGGTCATTTATTTGGACAGCCTTGCGGGAAGTCGTGCGACTTCACGTTTGGATCCCTAAACCAGTGCCGATTTTTTAGGCGCTTAGGTATACCTTTAAAGGAACTTTACTTCTTGTTTAGGGGCATCTACCGTATCTTCTGATGCCGATAAGAAGGATGACAAACCGACAACAATTTTTGGAGGTTCGAATAAGAATATTTAGAAGAAAACTCTGGGTTTTATTGATCACAGAAGTGTGATTTGGGGTGTTGTTCTTTTCGTAGCTTTTCAAGTTTTATTTAGGACAAACTACCCCAAAATCCATATTTGGGAAGGATGCTTCCATAAAATCAGCTGAGACCGAACAGCCGGCAAAACCCGCTGAAGCTGCCGTGCCACCGGAGCCGAGTAAAACCAGTGGGTTTGACATCGTCAAACGATTATTTCATGTTAGAATCTCTGAGTTACAGGTGAAAGTGATAGTTCCATGACAACCACTACAGCTAGCCAGGAAGCGGCTAAGGCGGCAGAAGGTGAAACTTTTTCTCTACGGGAGTTGAGCCACCGCTGTCGTCCAATTGGACAATACCGGAGACGGAGTTGAGTGGCCCTGCCTACTTGGCAGTACGCTCTGATACACGCAGGCGATTTTCGGCTCCGAGCTGCACCGAACAGGAATCGGAGCCACCCGACAGTTCGGCTTTGTTCTCTAAATCTTCGGGCTACTGCTGTTGCTGTTCGGGCGAACCGGAGCAGCCTTAGCAGCAACAGCGGTGGCCAGGAAAGCAACAGCAGTGACGCGGACAGCAACAGAAGTCGACTCGCTGATTGGGAACACGAGCCGAACTGTCAGGCGGCTCGGTGCCGAGAATCACCTGAGTAATTTTCAATTTTGTAGCGCCGCCAACGACTCAAACAAGTGCTTTCGGTAGTATTTTTGGAGCCAAACCTGCTGCTACCGGTGAGTACATTTTTCTTGGATTTTTTTTTGTTAACACAATTTTTAGGGTTCTATTCCCAGGGCACAAAAAATAGAGCAGTTAACCGACTTCTGCAATTCGAATCCCGTTCGGGACCGCTTAACTTGAATAGAATATCATGATGTTTTGAACTGCCAACGACGGCTTTTCCAATAAAAGGCAGCGTACGCGCTCAAATCGATCTCGATTTTATGCCATACGTCGATGGTTTGGGGACGCTAGTAATGGATATTAACGGGAAACCCGATGAAAACGCTCGGAAGAATGAAAAACGAGCCAAAATGGCCGCATCCGAGCAATTAAGTTGGAAGATTCTGTATGAGGGGCGGGAACTGTGAAGAAAGTGGGCGGAGACTGCATGTTTTGCTGAATCAAAAAGACTCGAATACTGTCATTTTGACGCTTAACACGGCGTGGCCGCTTTATTAGAACACTCACGGCCCGGTTGAGGCCCCTATCTCAACCACTTTTGCGAGCGGGTATGCTGCCTTTGCGCGAGGCGGTCCTCAGTGAAATTGAAACTGCAAAAGACGGGTTGACTTCTTCAATTTTTGTGTGGTGAGACCACAACTCTAATTCTTACGAACAAAGACTAATTTTCAGTTGCTGCCACAGCAAGCCAGCCGCAGAGTGTGACATTTTCGTTCAAGCCCCAAACCACCCCTGCAGCTGCGCCAGCACAGCCAGCTGCAGCTAGTAGCGTCTTCAGTTTTGCTCCGAAACCTGCGGCTACAGGTGGGTTTCCATTCAGTTTTTGAGGTGGACGTCTAGCTTCCGTGGATATTCCTTTCCATTTAAGGTTTTGCAGCCGCGGCAGCATCTGCAGCTACGGCGAGCGGAGATGCTGACGAGGGCATGGATGATGATGGTGCCGCCAGTGGAGGTAGTGGTGGCACCGCGCAGACGTCTGGAAGTATATTTGGTGGAGGATTCATGAGGTAGAGTTTGGAGAGTTTTAAGGGCCTAGACACTGGAACTGTCTGAAAAACAGTTATTGAAGCATTTTGGAAGTGGAAAGCTTATCTCCGCTCCGATACGGCTCAGTGCGCTTGTACTGGTGGGAAATAGCTCCCACAAAATCACGCCCCTCCAACTCGAGTACAAAGCGTCATGGACGGCAATGCAGCCACGTCTTTTTCCAGCAGCACGTGGCCGCATTGACCGTCAAATGGAAGTCCGCGCTGCATTACGAGGTGTTTCATTCAGCTGCAGTATGCCTTTTTTCGTGGTGCGCTTCCAGCTGGAGAACAAAGCGGTTGGGGCGACGATGCGGCAGCGCACCCCTCCAGCAGCACGTGGCCGTATTGTCCACCAAACGCAAGAACGTGTTGCAACACTCGAAGTGTTCTGTTCGATCGCAATATGCTTTTTCTTGATATGCTTCCAGCTGGAATGCCAGGCGGTTTGGACGACAATGCGGTCACATCCTGCTCCAGCAGCACTTGGCTGAATTGTTCGCCAAATGGGAGTACGTGCTGCAACTTGAGGTGTTCCATTCGGCTGCAGTATGCTTTTTTTCATGGC
Organism: Aplectana chamaeleonis; assembly: GCA_029168955.1. NCBI lineage: Eukaryota > Metazoa > Nematoda > Chromadorea > Rhabditida > Cosmocercidae > Aplectana > Aplectana chamaeleonis. The sequence goes on along the minus strand of JAPDOI010000007.1, from coordinate 2,065,178 downwards.
GCCCTTCCAGCTGGAGTACCAAGCGGTTGGGGCGACAATGCGGCATCGCACCCTTCAGCAGCACGTGGCCGTATTGTCCGCCGAATGAGAGCACGTGCTGCAACACTCGAGCTGTTTTATTCGACCACAACACGCTTTTAACCTGACAAGATGACGTTATTGAGTATAATAGTGCCATATGCTGTTCAACGGTGCAATAGGGGCACGTGCTGCCGCGACGGCAATGTGTGTGCATCGCAAGTTTTGTGCATTTGCAGCACCTGCTTCTGTTACAGCACGACGTGCTACTATGAGAGCGACGTGGGTGTGGCAAAAGTTTTAAGGATTCAAAACACGTGGTGTTGATAGCTCGCCCACGTGGTCCTAACTGCGACACGTGCTTCTGCGAAGCGCTTGGTAGAATAAGGCTTAACTGGTGCGTGAGTAGCCAGAGGAATACGAAAATCTCAAAAATTTTCTATTCATATTCATATTTTCAGTGGTATTGGATCGAGTACGACAGCGAATGCGAACAAGAATGTGTTTGGATTTGGAAATAGTAATTTATTGAAAAGTGCTGCAGTGAAAACGGAGACGAACTCGATTTTCTCCAAACCAGCGCAGACTTCGGTACGTTTTCCGCTGAAAAATCTAATGCCGAGTTCGTAGATTTTTGTTATTGTAGGTGTTTGGTGCCAGCGCTCAACCGTCTTCGTTTGCCTCAGCCGCACAGCAGGCGGCACAGTCGACGTCGCCGTCGTCTTCGATGGGTTCCTCGGTATCGATCAGCTGTTTCTCAAATTTTGAGTGAATTTTTTCTCATAATTGGAGTGTTTAAGGTGTTTGGAGGCGCTCCGAAATTTGGCGGACCACCAGTTTTTGGAGCGAAACCGGCGTTCGGTTCAGCTGTGCCACAGGCGACCAGTGCGTTTGGTGGAGGAGCTGCTGCTAGTGGTGGTGGATTTTCAGCGTGGGTTTATATTCTGTCCACTAGCTTTTTCACTTGAACGTAACAAGGTTATGGGGTCAAAAATCGCGGCCATGGTGAACGCAGCGAGCCCTATTGTGCAGATTATTCTTACCTGATGCGCATGTCGCTGCGATGAACTTATGCATAGAGTGGAGGCATCGCGCGCGCCAAAAATCAATGATTTTTTTTGCCTTACACCATTTTGGTGTTTTTGATGGATCAGAGTTCGGGATGTTGATCGGATCCACAGCGCGGGAGCAGTTCGGCTAGAACGCGCGGCGCGCACGTCGCCATTGGAGCGCGTTAACCGAGAGCCAACTATGCTTAATGTCAGAGGCCCCACGGTTAACGCGCCCCAACGAGGACGTGCACGCAGTGGACTTCCGCCGTGCGCGTCACGTGTGCCAACCGAACTGCTCCCGCGCTGTGGATTCGATAAGTATTCCTCACAGTTCTACGTCGCAGCAGCTTCGGTTAAGCTTTACCGAGCAGCTGATTGAGCGCGGCGCTAGGGTTTAGGTGGCGCAGTGCTATAAGGCGCTCTCGAAGGAACGGAACATGCTGGTTCAATTTTACCCGAAGCCTCGCGTATTGCGATCAACTCAGCAGCTTGTGTTAACTGATCTTTTGTGTTCAGTCAAACGAATGACCCCTATTAGATCACTTACAAGGCTTTTGTCCCCAATGTCGCACCACCATCAAGTTGTGGTTGTCTGAAGACGACGTGGGACCTGGAGGCAGTCCTGGGTCGGTCATCTAGCATGAAAGACTAGAATGCCAAGCGACAGTTGAAAACGTGAAAGCAGAATGATCTCGAAACCGAATTCTTAAAAAAAAGTTGGCTAACTGATAACTTCCCTGACCATTAGTCCTTCAACGATTCATCAAACTGTTAGCCGGTCAATTTTTTGGCTATGAATCGTTCTAGGACTCCCCAAAATTTTGTGGGTCGTTAAAGGCATCGCGCGCGCTGAAAATCACTCCCAATTCTTTGTGTACAATCGAACCATTCGGGCTAGCTGGCAGCATCTACGAAACTTGAGGTTCTGAAAATGCAGCCGGTAAAAGCTATGGCCACCTGAAAACGTCTGTGGGTTCAGTCATCTAACACTTTTGGGTCGATCATCTAGCACTTCTTCACAGAATGTTGTTGCGACCGTCAAGCAATATGGAAAATAATTATGACACAAAGTTCACATGGAGAAAAACTTCAAATTTGGCGGTGACCAGGTCTTAAAATGCAGAAAAATTCAAAAACGATTTTGGTACGAAATTCAAACTCACTTTTACAGTGTATACGAACTAGATTTTCTTTAGAAATGGAGGGTTTTCAGGGGCCTTTTCGGCATTTCCGTTCACTGGAGAGGCCAAGCTACACAAAAACATGAAAAATAATGTATGGTTTTCTGTGCTTCAAAGGAATCGCACGCGCAGAAAACTTATATTATTTTTCCATGTTTTTGTGTAGTTTGGCCTCTCTAGTGAATGAAATAGTCGAAAAAGCCCCTGAAAAACCTTCATTTGTGAAGAAAAGTAAATCGGAACACATTGTAAATATGAATTTGAATGTCGCGCCAAAACCGTTTCTGGAGTTTTCCTGCATTCGGGGGCCTCTTCACTATCATTTTCAAAGTTTTTCTGCTTTTGAAGTTTGTGCCGTAACTGTTTTTGATGTTGTTTGACGGTCGCACCAACATTCTATGAAAAAGTGCTAGATGACTGGTGAGAACTGGTGTTGGATCCTCATCTTCAACCCCTTCCATTCTCATAATCCTACGTTTTTTTAACCAGTATGGTCTACCTGGCTCATTCATGAAATCGAGCCTGAAAATGGGAATCGGTTTACGCGCGAACGATGCCTTTAAGTTCGTGATTTGTCCAGCAAACTCCTACAAAGACCGTTGGCCCCTAAAGTTGTTCCAGTTTGTCGCTGAACGACCCCCGAAGAGGGATGTTAGCCGGTAGTTTCGTGGGTCGTTAGAAGGCCTGTCAAAACGCCGTTGACATTCAAATTTGTTAGCCTCAGATCATTCAACGGCTCTTCGAAACGCTTTTGATCTCCAAATTTCTTAGCCGTAAGGTCAGTAATCGTGAAATCAGTAGACCCATGATCGTTCAGCGTAATCCCAGGAAAAGCCGTTAATAGTTCAATGCGTAAGCCGGTGGTCGTAACTAAGCACCTATGTGTGAAGAAGGATAGCAGCTTTTCTGGTACCCTAGTCACATTGTTAGCCTGGCGTTTGAACAGAAAGATATACAGACTTTTAACGTCGGCGTGGATCCGGAAGAGACTTAGCGTTCACTGTTGAAGGTTGGCGCAAACTAGGTGCACCTATGTTATAGCATGTGGCACCGAATTTGCGCCAACATCCGATGGGGAACGCAAGGTCTCTTCCAGATCCACGCAGATGTTATCTCCTTTTTTGACAACTTTTGCTCTCTATCGGTTCATATAAATTGGGCCCGTTTTGTTGATGGATGTTGGCTTTCGCTTTCCCGACAAGGTTTTGGCGGGCGGGAGAGAGTGACAGAGCGGGTGGTATAGTGGTGTTCCGTGTTTAGCAAGTTTCTCCTTGTGAATAGCGGTGTTAGTGGTTTATGAGATAGGAGACTTGTCGCAAACTATTGATAATCTAAGCCTTATCCCAGCACAAACCGGAGTTTTTAGAAATGGTGTGTAGAGTGTTCAGGGGAAGATGAAAAGAAACAATTTGAAGTTTGGTTAATTTCCCTAGTGCACATGGGTAGATCAAAAACTGCAAGAAACTCAATTTGGGATTCAGAAGTTTGACCTTTTTTAGGCCTAAATTTATCCAGAAAGGTTATTCGGGGCGCTGAACACATATATAATATAAGGTCCATTTTCAGTTTCTCAGAAGACTGCTGTAAGTTGCAGTAGGAAAAATACCATTTGTACACACTAGACTACTGTAATCTTCTGAAAAACTAAAAATGGACCTTATATTTGTGATCAGCGCCCTAAATTACCCCCTGAACTGAGTTTGGGCTGAAAGTGTTCGAATTTCTGAAATTCAAAAAATTGTGTTTTTGTCGTTTTTGATCTACCCAGGTGCATTAAGCAAATTTAACGAACTTCAAATTGTTTCTTTTCATCTCCCACGCAACATTCAACTGGTCGTTCAGTGGAAATCTAGCTTGCGCTAGGATCAGTCCTTAGTTAGTGGACCGCGCGGGCGATTCCAGGCAGCTTTCTGCAACGAGCCTGAAGAGTGATCAGTCGTCTAAAACTTTAATGATTAATGTAAAAAATTCAGAAAATTGTGTGCGGTTTAGGTTTTCGGGTAATAAGAGCCTATTTGGCGGAGCGACCCAAGGTGGTGGTTCTGGTGGAAGTTCGTTGTTTGGAGGAGGAATGTCTAACCAAACGCAGCCCAAACCCAACTCCTTGTTCGGAGGTGGACAGCAGACGAGGTGGGTCGGCGAATAACGTCAAAGGGCATTTTGTGATAGCCCTGTACATATTTATTACAGATGTTTTTCAAAAATTAGTTTGATTTTCAGCTCTTTCACTACGTGGCGTTGATGGATTTGCATGTCGTCATATTCGTATTGCTGCAGTTGTTATGCCGGTTTTATCTGTGAAATTAATTGAGTTGAAATAAAGTGGTATATTGCTATCTATAGCTATTTTGATGTCGAGGATTATTTCGGCTATTAGCCGATATGAAAAGTTCTGAGTCCAGCAAAACCAGCTGAAACAATGGCCCAAAAATTTCAGAAGTAGTACCACTCTTTCGATGGTGGAACCAACGAAGCTGGATTACGACATTGTCAAGAAATGCTCCTGATGTCTGCAACATCTTGCTGGAATTCACAGTGGAATCATCTAAAAAAAAAGAACAGAACCATTGAATATGTTATAATCTGGAGTTGATCAAAAAGTGAAAGGGCGAAAAAGAAAAAATAAATGAAGTGAAGCGAAGGAAAGAAAGCAAAAAGAAATAAACGAAGGAAAGAGAGAAATAGACCAAACGACAGGAAGGAAAGGCATAGAAAGAAGCAAAAGTGGAAGGAAAGAAAGCGAAAAATATGTAAGTACAGGAAGACACAATGAAAAAAGAATGTGAAGGAAAGGAAGAGAAAGAAAACTGCGAAGGATAGAAGAGAAGGAAGAAAAAGCGAAAGGGAGACATAGAAAAACAAAGAAGACGAAGAAAGGAGAGAAAGGGAGCAAGACAAGAAAATGAAGGAAGAAGTGAATGAGGGCGAGTTAAGAAGAAAGAGAGCAATTGATCAGAAGAAATCAAGAAAAAAAGAGGGAAACAAAGAAATCTGGAAGGAAAGAATGAGAAAGACAGATTACCAAAATAGAAAGAAGCGAAAAAGAAAGCGGAAGAGAGGGAAAGGCAAATAGAGAAACCAAAAATGAACGCAGAAAGTGAAGGAAGGAAGAGAACAAGAAAGAAAAAGAAAGATTGAAATTAGAAAAGGAAGAAAGAGAGAAATGAAAAGGAAGATAGAATAGAATGAAGATTTAGGAAAGAAGGAAAATAAAAGAATGAAGGCGTAGGAAAGAAGGAAATTAAGAAAGAAACAAGCGGAGGACACAGAAAAAGAAGGCAGAGGAAAGAAAGAAAAAGTGAACAAAGAAAGAAATCAGGAAAGAGAAACAGAAGGAGTACAAATAATGGAGAAAGCGGAGGAGAAGAGAAAACTAAGGAAAGAGAGAATGAAAAACAAAAAAGGCGATATAAAGGAACAAAGAAAGCAAGATAAGAGAAAAAGAAAGGTGAAAGAAAAGAGAAAGCAAAGGAGGGAAAGAGAAAGCGAATGATAAAACCGAAAAAAGTGAAGAAATAAAAGGAACAAAGAAATTGAAGAAAGAAAAGAGGAAGGCAAAAAGTCGAGGAAAGAGAAAGGAGAGCGAAGGAAACAAAAAGAAATCTATGTAACGAAAGAAGAAACAATGAAAAACAAGGAATGCAAATAATAGAGAGAGCGAAGGAAAGAGCGCAAAAAGAAAAAGGAAGAACGCTTGAAGGAAAGAGCGAAAAAAAGGAAAGAAAGGAAGAACGCTTGAAGGAAAGACGAGATTAGGACGGAAGGAAAAAGAAGAAAGCGAAGGAAAGAAAGGAACAAAGTAAGAATGCGAAGGAAGAAAAATGAAAGGTAACAGCGAAGAAAGAAATGAGAAAGCTCAAGAAAGAAAAAAAGAAAGCAAAAGAGGAAATAAAAAAGCGCATTATAAGATTGGAAAAAGCACGAAAGCGAAGGAAAAGAAGGAGAAGAAAAACAACCAGTAATACCAGCAAAGGATAGGAAGAGGAAAAGTGAAGGAAACATAAAAGAAAGCAAAGGAGGGACAAAAGCGAATACAATACAACATAAAAAAAGAAACTCGAGGAAAGGAAGCTACATAGAAAAAATGAAGGAACACTAGGGAAAGGCAACAGTAGAGGAAAGAGAAAGGAAAGCGAAGGAAACGAAAATGAAATCAAAGTAACGGAAGAAAAACAGAAAAACGTAAGGAATACAAATGATAGAGAAAGCGAAGGAAAGAGAGAAAGGAAAAAATAAATCGAAGAAAGAAAGACTTCGAAGGAAAGACAGACGAATTTAGGATGAAAGGAATTAATGAAAAAGTGAAGAAAAACGAATGACAGAAGGGAACAAAGGAAGAATGCGAAGGAAGAAAAATGAAAGGTAAAAGGGAAGGAGAGAAAAGGGAAAGCAAAAGAGGAAAAGAAAAAAGCGACTTGTAAAAACAAAAAAAGGAAAGAAATCGAAGAACAGGAAGTAGCAAAGAGAAAATGAAGGAAGACAATGGAAAAACAAAAGCAAAGGAAAGAGAAAGGAAAGCGAAGGAAACAAAAAAGAAATCAAAGTAAAGAAGGAAAAAACAAAGAAAATCATAACGGAAACAAGTGCAAGAGAAAACGGAGGAGAGAGGCGAAAAAGAAAGGAAGAACGCGAAGGAAAGACGAGATTAGGACGGAGGGAAAAGGAAGACAGCGAAGGAAATGAAGAAAAAGCGAATGAAAGAAAGGAACAAAGCAAGGATGAAAAGGAAGAAAAATGAAAGGTAATAGCGACGAAAGAATTGAGAAAGCTAAAGAAAGAAAAAAAGCCAGTAATACCAGCAAAGGATAGGAAGAGGAAAAGTGAAGGAAACATAAAGGAAAGCAAAGGAGGGACAAAAGCGAATACTATACAACATAAAAAAAGACACTCAAGGAAAGGAAGGTACATCGAAAAAATGAAGGAACACTAGGGAAAGGCAACAGTAGAGGAAAGAGAAAGGAAAGCGAAGGAAACGAAAATGAAATCAAAGTAACGGAAGAAAAAACAGAAAAAAGTAAAGAATACAAATGATAGAGAAAGAGAATGAAAGAGAGAAAGGAAAAAATAAATCGAAGAAAGAAAGACTTCGAAGGAAAGACAGACGAATTTAGGATGAAAGGAATTAATGAAAAAGTGAAGAAAAACGAATGATAGAAAGCAACAAAGGAAGAATGCGAAGGAAGAAAAATGGAAGGTGAAAGCGAAGGAAAGAAAAGGGAAAGCAAAAGAGGAAAAGAAAAAAGCGAATTGTAAAAACAAAAAAAAGGAAAGAAGTCGAAGAACAGGAAGTAGCAAAGAGAAAAATGAAGGGAGACAATGGAAAGACAAAAGCAAAGGAAAGAGAAAGGAATGCGAAGGAAACAAAAAGAAATCAAAGTAAAGAAGGAAAAAACAAAGAAAATCATAAGGGATACAAGTGCTAGAGAAAGCGGAGGAGAGAGCGAAAAAGAAAGGAAGAACGCGAAGGAAAGACGAGATTAGGACGGAGGGAAAAGGAAGACAGCGAAGGAAATGAAGAAAAAGCGAATGAAAGAAAGGAACAAAGCAAGGATGAAAAGGAAGAAAAATGAAAGGTAACAGCGACGAAAGAATTGAGAAAGCTAAAGAAAGAAAAAAGCCAGTAATACCAGCAAAGGATAGGAAGAGGAAAAGTGAAGGAAACATAAAGGAAAGCAAAGGAGGGACAAAAGCGAATACTATACAACATAAAAAAGACACTAAGGAAAGGAAGGTACATCGAAAAATGAAGGAACACTAGGGAAAGGCAACAGTAGAGGAAAGAGAAAGGAAAGCGAAGGAAACGAAAATGAAATCAAAGTAACGGAAGAAAACAGAAAAACGTAAGGAATACAAATGATAGAGAAAGAGAATGAAAGAGAGAAAGGAAAAAATAAATCGAAGAAAGAAAGACTTCGAAGGAAAGACAGACGAATTTAGGATGAAAGGAATTAATGAAAAGTGAAGAAAAACGAATGATAGAAAGCAACAAAGGAAGAATGCGAAGGAAGAAAAATGGAAGATGAAAGCGAAGGAAAGAAAAGGGAAAGCAAAAGAGGAAAAGAAAAAAGCGAATTGTAAAAACAAAAAAGGAAAGAAGAAGAACAGGGAAGTAGCAAATAGAAAAATGAAGGAAGACAATGGAAAGACAAAAGCAAAGGAAAGAGAAAGGAAAGCGAAGAGAAACAAAAAAGAAATCAAAGTAAAGAAGGAAAAAACCAAGAAATTCATAAGGGATACAAGTGCTAGAGAAAGCCGAGGAGAGAGCGAAAAAGAAAGGAAGAACGCGAAGGAAAGACGAGATTAAGACGGAAGGAAAAGGAAGACAGCGAAGGAAATGAAGAAAAAGCGAATGAAAGAAAGGAACAAAGCAAGAATGAAAAGCAAGAAAATGAAAGGTAACAGCGACGAAAGAAATGAGAAAGCTAAAAAGAAAGAAAAAAAGCCAGCAAAGGAGGGAAAGAAAAAGCGAGTTATAAAATAGAAAAAAGAAAGCGAAGGAAAGGGAGGAGCAAAAAGGAAGAAAAACAACTAATGATACCAGCAAAGGACAGGATGAGTAAAAGTGAAGGAAACATGAAAGAAAGCAAACGAGGGAAAAAAAGCGAATAATACAACACAAAAAAAAGAAACTCAAGAAAGGGAAGGAAGAGAGAAAACGAAGGAACACTAGGGAAAGGCAACAGCAGAGGAAAGAGAAAAGAGAACGAAGGAAAAAAAGAAAACAAAGTAACAGAAAGAAAAACAGAAAAACATAAGGAATACAAGTGATAGAGAAAGCGAAGGAAAGAGAGAAAGGAAGCAATAAATCGAAGAAAGAAAGAATGCGAAGGAAAGACGAATTTAGGACGAAAGGAAAAAATTCTGAACAAGTGAAGAAAAAGCGAATGATAGAAAGGAACATAGGAAGAATGCGAAGGAAGAAAAATGAAAGGTTAAAGCGAGGGAAAGGAAGAAAAGTGGAGGGAAGCAAGTTTTTGATTCCAGAACATAGTCAGATAGTGCAGAACCCATAATCGCAATTTCTGCGAGGCGTTGCATCTATCATTCCTTTCAGCCCGTCCCCATACTTCTGCCGCGGGTGGGTGGCGTCACCTATTGTGCTATTATGGCGCTATTCTACTATGCTGTAATTTGCGTGTGTTTTTCAATCCACATGGTGGTTGTCTATCACTTTTCATTCTGATTGATGAGCGTAACATCGCCGGCCGTCACGACACCTCTGCAACATCGTTCGGGCGAGCGCGCGACCAGTCAGCCCAGCCCTGGCGCCTCCCCAATCCGGACCTCTCCCACACCTATAGAGCGAACGCCTTCACTGTCAGCTAGTCACCCAGTCACAACAGATCAGATTCTATTTCGTATGTGTCTGTGTAGGTGAAAATATGTAGTAAATAACTCTACGCATGTGCTGTTTTTCATCTTCTCCCTGTTGAACTTTCCTCTAGTGAGAAAATGCGCCTTCTCCCTGGGATTATTCTTTTCGTTTTGCTTTCTTCCAGTATGTGGTTTTTTTCCTGATTCTTGGACCTAGACCTATTTAACAATTTTTGTGCCAATCTAAGCTTACCCTAGGTGAACATTCAGATTTAGAAATCACTTCCTTTTGGCTAGAATAATTACTCTACGAGGAACACTCATGTCGAAATTCGTCTGAGAGACGTTCTGCTGCTCTTTTTTTGGTGCATTCTTCCAACGGTCTACCGTTGTAATACTTTCGTGAATGTTTTGGTTTTCGTTGTTTCGTGTGTGGATGGTGACCAGGGATGTGCATAATAGAAATTTTGTAATTCGTTAGTCGTTAGTCGTTCAACCGGCCAAAACCCTCGTTAGTCGTTAGTCGTAAGTCGTTAAAAATGTAGGCTTTGAAAGCAAGCACAGCTGACGCAGAAAAAAAAACTCTTATGAACAGAAAAAAGGATGGCATGAAGAGATGTATGTTTACCGAAGCATTCATGGCCATTAAAAACACAAATCATTCCGTGAGAGAGAACCTAGTTCAAACTGCAAACCTACATATACTCTGCTTATCTGGGCCAAATTCCGGTCCGCAATTGCGTCTCAACACACTTCGCGGCCACGCGCTTTTGAGTCGGAAGAGTTTCCAGCGCCATAGCCGCCGATCTGTTGACTTTTAGTCGGTTTTAGAAACCGGAAGCTAAGCAAAATTGAAGAAAACTGAATAAAAAAGTCATATCGAGTCGGCTTTGGCGCTGGAAACCCGACTGACTCGAGCGCGTGCGGCCGCAAAGCGTGTCGAGACGCAATTGCGGACCGGAATTTGACCCAGATAAGCACATTACATAAATAAAAATATCTCCTTAACCACTTGGACATCGCTGCACGAAACCTAATACTCGAGAGTGTGTATTTATCGATTTTTGTCATTTTTGTTGTAGGAAAAGAAACATAATTCGAAACCAAGACAATCTAGAACTCTGTTTTTTTTCCAATGCGAAATTTGCCATTCCGCGCTATATAATGCTATTTGAGATCCACCCAATGGGGAAAACACGGAGAATCGCCCCGAGTTTGCACTAATTGTTCTTTGCTCAGCGTCGACAGCCAAACGCTTACGTGGTTTAGAGCTTGTTCCCATAATGGGGGAAGGTCGGAAGATATTAGCAGTGAAAATTTTTCCCCCGGTGAGGTCCCAGATCCAATTCTTAGAAACCCCATATCTCCAATTTATGACTAAAAATCGAAGGACGGCACCTTTTACAATCCAATCATCGAATACAGTTCCTGTAGTTGTGGCGCGCAGGCACCGCTCCATATTATCACCTCTGATAGTGCCCTCTGTAAAAATCTCCGCTGGAGTCGGTCAGTGCTAGAACCGGTTCAGAGAGCCTACCATAAAGTCGCGCGACCGACACGAAGTCGCATAAATGCTGCGCCTAACCTTGCCCAACGTTCGGTTCGGGTTTTAATATGGGGTTCCAGAACTGCGAAATGGTGTCAGTGACTTACTTGACTTAATCGGTTGGCTTTCGCCTGACGCGGTCATTCCGCATCTTCACCGAGGTGTGCCGTCCTAGTAGTCAGCCGTGTCCATTTTTCACGGTCTTCAGCCACAATTTGAACACATTCCATCCAGCTGTCACTTATCCATTTCCTGCGAAACGAAACATCGCGCCTGAACTGTCTTTCGATGCCGAGTGACTTCAAATCCTCTTTAACCACATCCGTCCAGAACTTTCGCCTACGCCCAGGTGGCCGTTTCCAGACAGGATTTGGAAGCATTTTTAAAGCGTGTTGTACGAGACGATCCGGCGTTCTTCTTAGTATATGCCCGAGCAGTCGAAGTCGACTTTCCATTGCTGCTTGAGATGGCGTTAGGAGATGCTGGCACCTCCCTCGTGTCAAGCGTTGATGTACTGCGTCGATTTCCTTGTAAAGGTCTTCGTTATGGCATACACGCGGCCAGAAATATCCAAGCAAACGCCTAAAAAGCTTCCTCTCCGTGCAATCCAACCTTTCCATCTGCGTTTTCGGTGCTGCCCACGTCTCCGATCCGTACATCATGATAGGGCGAATAGCGGATAGGTAGACGCGCAACTTGACTTCCTTCGCGATGGTGGTAGACCACAAACACTTGGTTAGAGAATTGAATGCAGACGTAGCTTTCGCACATCGTTGTCGAATATCCGCTGCATAACTACCATCGTTCTTCAGCAAACAGCCCAAATAACAGAAATCGTCCACCAGTTCGATACGTTGTCCGTCCACACAAACTCTAGTTGAAGGCCTCTGAGAGACCCACATCTGCTTGCATTTGTCGGGACGAAGACGAAGTCCATAGGCTGCGGCATACTTCGAAACGAGGTTCACAATCCTTTGCAGTTTTGCGTTGTTTTCAGCGAATAACACAATGTCGTCGGCGTACTCCAGGTCGACAAGGGAGCGTCCTGATGGTGTTAGGATCACATCCGCAGGAAACTGTTCTGCAACTCTACGCATGATGTCATCAACGGCGAAGTTGAAAAGAAAAGGTCCTGCAACGGCTCCTTGCCTTACTCCTGTTTTCACCTCGAAAGCTGACGTAAACCCGACAGGTGTACGAACTGCTGCTGTTGTTCCTTTGTTCATGTCCTCGATTAACCGAACCGAGGTGTCAGTAGAAATAATAAATACTGGAGGCTACGGCTATTCTGAACCATTCAACTAGAACACCCAACGGGGCAAAATGTATCAATCCTGCTGTAATCCTTGGGTAGGAGCGCCATTTGAATGACTATTGACTTTCTAAGGAATTTTGGGATTGCTAACGAAAATATTTTTATTTTCGTTAGTCGTTAGTCGTTAGTCGTAACACCTAAAAAGCCCGTTAGTCGTTAAATTCGTTAGTCGTTAGTCGTAATTACGCACATGCCTGATGGTGACTACAGAACTGAGGCGTTTTTCCAAGCCGTATTACCTATAATTTTCGTCATTGAATGAAGAAAAAGAGAAAGGTTTTCGACTCTTTTCGAAACCTTAAAGCGTGGGAAGCCTTTTGCAAAGTTTCAACTTCTGTCGCCCCATACCCACAAAATAGGCGTGGGCGAAAATTTGAACGCTCCAGGGGGGAATTTTCTGTAGAATTTTCTGGAGCTTTTCGTGATTAGATTAGCGAATATCTGGGTGTTTTATAATTATACGTGATTGTGTTCATTTCGATCGTGACTGATTTGCGAACTGCCTTCCAGCTTAAAGGTACAGTCCAACCTCAGAGGTAATTTTTGATATTATGGTCCGGTCGCCGCCTATAGCAACCCTGCCAAGCGCGAAATCTCAATTCGCTCAAATAAGCGAGAAAAGGCCAGGAAAAAGTCGGCCACGCCCCCTTGAAAGAAAAAATGGGTAACGCCCACCGTCAGGTTTCCGACCCCAATAGGGAAGAGACGCGCGAATGATTTTATTCAAAACCTATGTTCTTCGATTTGTTTTCGGTCTGGATTTATATTGTGGCCTGCTACAGAACGATGGCTGCGAATAACGAGAAAATACGGGCTCGAGACAACTCGTCCGAGAAAAAAAATCAAAATTTTCGAGGAGCCGTAACTCCGTTCGTAGTGAATTCTGAGCGATTCTGAGAGCACCATTGTGATCAGCGTGAAATTTTCTCCAAGATAGGGAAGGAAACGAAAAATTGATTCTGAGATTGGACTGTGTCTTTAAAGGCAGCGTCCGCGAAGAAAACCGCACCTGGTTTTTTCTTCTCAATCCAATGTCTGAACCAAGTGAACATGGTTGGCATAGCTTGAGACGTCAATGCTGCGTCTTCATAAAGCTATGGCCTCTTGAAAACGGCTCCGTGGTCTGAAAAGGCGTTTTCCCGGTCGATCATCTAGCACGAGGAGCAGAAGCGCCACAACAGGCTCCGACAAACCGGGGGAACCCACATTTCCCTTTTCATTTATTTCGAAAAGTCCTCGCGTTCAAGCATATGTATTGGAAGCTTCTTATTTCAGAGAGTTCTTGGCAATGAAAAGGCCAAAAGAAATAGTTAACCTAAGAAGTTACAGGGGCTAAACCACTTCAGACGTCCAGAATTTCCGAGGTTTGTGTATTATACAAGCCACACCGAACAGACGTGGAAAAAAGGAAGCTGAATGCCACGGGTTTTTCGAACGATATTTTCTCCAAAATTTGAGTGTTTTGGGTTGCTTTCTTGCGATATATCACAACACAATCACAATCACCTTACTCAAAAAAGTGAAAAACTTGAGAACGGTTTTTACCGCGTACGCTGCACACCCAGAACTTTAATTTTCAGATTTCATGCTTATCTTGGAGAGAGTCATACGCTGATTACAGTGGTATCTCTGAAATCGTCCAAGACCCCTTTTGAACTGAGTTATGGCTGTTCAAAGATGCCTAGATTTTGAGGGTGAAAAATTGGTGGACGAGTTGTCTCAGGCCTGTATTTCTCTTCAATCGCAATCGTTGCGTGAGAGAAAGACAGGATAAGGAGACAATCCGGTAATGGACTGAGGAACGACGACTTGTTGAAATTTATTCATCCATCGAGCCGCTATCGAGTTCGAAATTCCGTTAGGGGGTCGGGCCTGTGGTGGTGAGCGAAGGGGGCCGGGCCTGTGGTGGTCGCTTATATCTCGCTTATTTGGAGGAAAAGAGATCTGGCATTTGGCACGTGTTATACAGGAGGAGTCTCCTACACAACTGCATGAGAATCTCAAAATTCATATATGAGGGTGTACTGTGCCTTTAAAGGCATCGTTAGCACAGAAAATCGTTCATATTATTGTTTCATGTTTTTATGTAGCATGGCCTCTATAGCGAAGGGAAATGTTGAAAGGGCTTATAAAAACCTGCTCTGAACACCCTGTACGACTGGATTGAAATTTTGCGCCAAAACCGTTTTTTTAGGTTTTTCTGCAGGTGTAATTCGTGACGTAACTGTTTCTCATGTTGTTTGGTGATGGCATCAACATTCTATGAAAAATTCTAGATAACTGGTGAGATTTGATCGCGGATAATCATCTTTAACCCCTTCCGGCCTCTCAACTCAACTCAACTCTGTTGACATCTGTTTTTTCAAAAATACTTGCTCCCCCCTGAGGCTATCAAAACCATCTTAGAGTATGATGCCGATGTTATGATGCAAGCTACAGGACTGTAGTGAAAATGTACATCGATGATAAAGATTATTTGGCGATATTCGCAATCTGCGACTTTTTGCCTCTTCTCGAATTCGTTAAAGGCACAGTCCAAGCTTAGGGACGAAATCTGAGATTTATACATAATTGTGAAATAGACCCTTCCCGTATACCACTTGCCAAATGCGAGCTCTCATTTCCTCCGAATAAGCGAGTTATAGGAGGAAGCCACCCTGGGGCGCCTACCTCGGGAAGCCACTTTGGCACGCCCCTTTTACGATCTTTCGAGCTCAACAGTGGCGAGATGAACGGTGGTTTTCGATAAATAGCCCCGCTCTTCCCTTCATTCTCAGCCTCTCTCTTCATTTGAGTCAGCTCGCATACAGCGGTTGCAAATGACGGAAGTTACAAGCCTCGGACAACTCGTCCACCATGCTCCCTAGCTCAATTTTTGAGGGGCCACAACTCCGTTTTCAGGGGGTCTTGAACGATTCCAGATACATCTTTGGAATCAGCGTGAGGCCGTTTACAAGATAGACAGAAGCACGAAAAACCGATACTGAGGTTGGACTGTGCCTTCAAAGGCAGCAAACACGCTAAAAAATGGTGTCAAAT
This sequence comes from Aplectana chamaeleonis, assembly GCA_029168955.1. Lineage (NCBI taxonomy): Eukaryota > Metazoa > Nematoda > Chromadorea > Rhabditida > Cosmocercidae > Aplectana > Aplectana chamaeleonis. The sequence goes on along the minus strand of JAPDOI010000007.1, from coordinate 2,049,713 downwards.
TTATGTCATAAATCGAAGGTTTGAAGCTAGCCGTATGGGAAACTGACGAAAAAATCGACGAAAACTGCATGCAAATACAGGAATAACGGCTGTTTTTGTTATGGGGTTAAATTGGACGAGTTTTGCCCGAGCGGTTGAAATAGCTAATATTGAATGCTCTGCGAACAGCTCAATGCTCTGCGAGCAGATGGAGTCCCGGAAAAGTATGTTCGGTTAATCGAGGACATGAACAAAGGAACAACAGCAGCAGTTCGTACACCTGTCGGATTTACGTCAGCTTTTGAGGTGAAAACAGGAGTAAGGCAAGGAGCCGTTGCAGGACCTTTTCTTTTCAACTTCGCCGTTGATTACATCATGCGTAGAGTTGCAGAACAGTTTCCTGCGGATGTGATCCTAACACCATCAGGACGCTCCCTTGTCGACCTGGAGTACGCCGACGACATTGTGTTATTCGCTGAAAACAACGCAAAACTGCAAAGGATTGTGAACCTCGTTTCGAAGTATGCCGCAGCCTATGGACTTCGTCTTCGTCCCGACAAATGCAAGCAGATGTGGGTCTCTCAGAGGCCTTCAACTGGAGTTTGTGTGGACGGACAACGTATCGAACTGGTGGACGATTTCTGTTATTTGGGCTGTTTGCTGAAGAACGATGGTAGTTATGCAGCGGATATTCGACAACGATGTGCGAAAGCTACGTCTGCATTCAATTCTCTAACCAAGTGTTTGTGGTCTACCACCATCGCGAAGGAGGTCAAGTTGCGCGTCTACCTATCCGCTATTCGCCCTATCATGATGTACGGATCGGAGACGTGGGCAGCACCGAAAACGCAGATGGAAAGGTTGGATTGCACGGAGAGGAAGCTTTTTAGGCGTTTGCTTGGATATTTCTGGCCGCGTGTATGCCATAACGAAGACCTTTACAAGGAAATCGACGCAGTACATCAACGCTTGACACGAGGGAGGTGCCAGCATCTCCTAACGCCATCTCAAGCAGCAATGGAAAGTCGACTTCGACTGCTCGGGCATATACTAAGAAGAACGCCGGATCGTCTCGTACAACACGCTTTAAAAATGCTTCCAAATCCTGTCTGGAAACGGCCACCTGGGCGTAGGCGAAAGTTCTGGACGGATGTGGTTAAAGAGGATTTGAAGTCACTCGGCATCGAAAGACAGTTCAGGCGCGATGTTTCGTTTGCAGGAAATGGAATAGTGACAGCTGGATGGAATGTGTTCAAATTGTGGCTGAAGACCGTGAAAAATGGACACGGCTGACTACTAGGACGGCACACCTCGGTGAAGATGCGGAATGACCGCGTCAGGCGAAAGCCAACCGATTAAGTCAAGTAAGTCATGTAGGTGGGTAGGACATATTTGGGTTCCCAGAAAATCAGCCTGATTCATCTCTTGCGCGCCTCGGGGCAGCCGACTTTGTCCGTGGGGCGAACTTTTAGCCGTGGGTCATGAAAGCTTCTGTAAGTCGTCTAGCGTGAGAAGGGCTAAGCTCTCATCAAGGCGGTAGGTATTTAATAGTAATGGATGGGACGCCGTACCGAGTCGCTAGGGTTTGTTGGTATACAGGGCGTTACCGATACTGTGCAGGACCTCAGTGGCAGCGTGCAGGACGTTACAGAAAGTGTGCAGGACCCCAGTTGGAGTGTGCAAGACGTCATAGAAAGTATGCAGGACCCGAATATAGGTGTGCAGGCTATCCTAGAAAGTGTGCAGAACCCAAAGTGGAGTGTGCAGGGCATCAAAAAAGTGTGCGAGACCCCAGTGGGAGTATGCAGGACATCATAGAAAGCGCAGGAACCAAATTGGAGCGTGCAGGGCGTCAAAAAAGTGTGCAAAACCCTAGTGGGAGTGTGCAGGACGTCATAGAATGTGTGCAGGACCCCACTAGGAGTGTGCAAGGCTTCTGAGAAAATGTGCAGGGCCCCAGTGGGAGTGTGCAGAACATCGCCAAAATTATAGAAGTTTAATAAAAGTTTTTTTTTCATTTTTCTCAGGCAAATCTTAACCTCTTTGTAGCGAAGAAAACAGATAGGAAACATGCTATCTTTAGAAGCGCGCGAAGCGTTTTGAGAATGACGCGAAACTCCAGAGAAATTTCCTTGCCAATCTTAGGGAACAATCAGCAGCTCCATTTCCGTGCCTTCTCTGTTCGTCATTCATTACAACCGCTCAGTCAGTTCAATTCACTAACTTCTTAATTCAGTTTTATATGTTGCAAGTCTGAGCTTATCAAAATCTGCTTCACAAAAACATGAACGTCCACGTAGATATTTTATTTATTGATAACAAGGGCATGATACTGCTAAACTAGGGAAACATCACCTAAAATGCCATGCGTTTTTCCTTATCATGATAGATACATATGGTAAAGCAAGAATAATAGCTTGGGAACTTTACAAATCGGAAGAAAGGGCAGTGGGCAGGGACGCAAAGGTGGAAAGGACGGAAGGAATGGTGAACTTTATGCCGGTAGCCACCGACTATCTACCGCGGGCTTCTTATGTTTTGCTTTTTGATCCCACATTTTCATACCCGATGCCCTGGTGTAAATGTCCGGCAGCCTGTTCTGTTCAGGAGAGTCCATACGGACAGCAACTTTGGGGTAGACGGGAGTCAGTCAACACTGTTTTGACAAACTAATCCGCCTCAGGAAGTTGGCGCACGCAAAAGCTTTCTTGAGCGAAAACTTCGCTAGGTCTCGCTAGTACTTAACTATGGAGCTTCGAGGATGAGACTTTCCGGATATAAGCCAGAAAAGACCGAAGTCTCAAAATCACAAAATCCGCTAAAAATCAATATTTACGCTCCGCCGAAATTTTCCGCAAACGCTTTCTTCTAGTTCTAAAGTGGCTCAAATATCCTGCCAACTATGGCAGGTTTGACCGTTTGCCTCGAAGTAATTAGAAGCACTCAAAGATGTTCAGTGCTGAATATTACCCATGTGAATCATAGCATATATTCCGCAAATGAGCAGGCTTCGGCCCAAGTGGAAGAAATCGTTAGCTAGAAAAGAATTTGTATTTTCGATCTGTATAACGCACTTGTACGAAGGACCAATGCTGAAAAGTTTAAAACGCGTCAAAGTCAATTGGTGGAAAACTTTCGCTTCAAACTAATACATATGCATAGCAGTCCCGTAACCTATGTACTTCATTATGGCGGGATTATGACCGAAAATATCACATTAACATATGAAATCGATAGCCTCAAAATGAGCGAAGATATATGAACAGAAGTATATGTCTACAGGTTTCCGGTCTCTACTGTAGCCATAGACTGGATTCGCTGAATTCAGGCCGCCATAGAGAAAAACATGAGAGTTTTGCAGTAGAAGGAAGTTGCAGATACCTGCACTGGAACTCCTATGACACTAATCATTGACCAGCGCATCGCAAATGTATCTTTTCCATCTCAGGCGATTATCGGCCCCGAGCCGCCTGACAGTTCGGCTCGTTTTTCCAATGTGCGAGTCCGCTCCTGTTGCTGTCCGGGCCACTGCAGTTGCTTTCCGGGCCACCGCTGTTGCTGTCCGGGCTATTCCGGTTGACCCGAACAGCAACAGCAGTAGCCCGGAGATTGGGAGAACGAGCCGAACTGTCAGGCGGCTCCGATTCCTATTCGGTGCGGCTCGGGGCCGAGAATCGCCTGAGATGTTAGAAGAGACAATGTCGCGTTCTCCTCTAGACCCAAGTCACACTCCGACGGAGCGAAAACTCGCTGCGATTGGCGTTTTTCGCTAAACTGCGGCTGCAGACGGAAAATGTCGGCGCGCCCGGAAAGCACAATCTTTCATTCTTCTTCTCAGAGGATTAGAACGAGATGGAGAATAGTTTTTTTCAATTTTTTTCATAATACGGCCCAGCTGACAGCGTTTGACAAGGTTCTCCTAACCCTTCTTCCAAGTCCAAAATCACTGCCACAGACTTGACAAACATCCCAAACCATACTCTTCTACCTAAGTATGAAAAAACTGGCACGGACTCGTACATGGTTCGTTCCCGCTCCTCGGAAAACCGGTATTATTGTCAGAAATTGAATAAAGACACGTGAGGCGCGTGGTCAGATGATGGTCGATGCCCCCCTCGCCCCGCTCTCACCATGGTAATCGCCCCCTAATGCGATAATGCCCTTCAAGGAAGAGTCGGCGATTTGGATTTCCTTAACTTTCGATTTTCTCAATTTCGATTTTTTTTTGTTTTGGACTGGCTTACTTTCTGGAACTAGCCACATTGCGGTACATTGTATTCTAGGTACTGTGCTTGTCTGGGCCGAATTCCGATCCGCAGTTGCGTCTCAACACGCTTTGCGGCCGCACGCGCTCGATTCAGTCGGGTTTCCAGCGCCAAAGCCGACTCGATGTGGCTTTTTTATACAATTTTCTCCAATTTTTCAAGTTTCCAAAACCCACCTAGAGTCAGCAGATCGGCCGCTGCGGCGCTGGAAGCTCTTCTGACTTGGGAGCGTGCGGCCGCAAAGCGTGTCAAGACGCAACTGCGGATCGGAGTTTGGGCCAGATAATCACATTATTACAGCTTACAGACTGTAGAGGATGAAGAAGTTTCCGAAGCCTTGTAGGATCCACTGAGGAAGCTGATTCCTAATCAGGGTCCTGTTTTCTGATTTTCTGAGGGTTACGATGGGCCCAAGTATGTTATTCTTGGACAATTTGGAATTTTTTTCGAATGATCGACTTTTCGAATAAGTCAGGAGTAAGGCTTTCGAATGATCGACTTTTCCATTTATCCGGAATTCCAAATTTCGATCTAATAGTCGACTAAATCGATTTAATCGAAGTCAACTTTTTTTTTCAACCGGATGAAGATTTGCCACATAGAACAACCTTCGTCCTCAAAAAACATCTGAACAACTCACTTGTAGCTTTCCTTCAAGTTAAACTCGGTCCAAAAGACTGTCCGCTGACGCGGTCAGCGTGCGTGTCAAGCGATGCCCGCGAAGGCATTTTTCTAACAAGCCTTTCCATGGATGCGAATATCCGACTGGGATATTATTCACTATTCGTTGAATATTCCTGCTAATCGATTTCCAAGTCCGAAAAATGCCTTGGTGACGATCGCTTGACACGCACGCCGACCGCATGGGCGGACAGTCTCATTCGGACCGACTTAACTTGCTACATTCGTCTAGCAAGTAACATGCCTTGTTCATAACTCCATGTTAAACAATAGTTCGAACTTTGCACGTAGCACGAATAAAATCATTTGCGAGAAAAGCATAGCAAGTTGTAATAAACCTTCAAGTAATTTGCGCTGAAGTTGCAAGCAACTTGTTCAGAAAATCTTGAGTGTACTGTTGAAGGTTTCGACAAAACATCCCCTAAAGATTTTGATCTATCTGAGGGATAATGCAAGAAAATTTCGGCCAAACTGCGTGAAATTTGATCTATCTGAGGGATCATGCAAGAAAATTCCGGCCAAACTGCGTAAAACTTTCAAGTAACATGCGTCAAGGTTGCAGGCAACTTGTTCAAAAGCTTCCCCTCGGGAAGTATCGAAAGTGTTGACAAATCAGTCTCAGAAGAGCTCCATCTGTACAATGGATAATTTTGCACTAAAGAAATTTTTAAGAATTTAAACCCTGACACAGCCGTGGTGGGCTACGCTATCGAGCTGACCCGGCTGCGTGCAGTCGCGCCGCGTGTTCACTTCTGCCAGATAGCCTGCGACAGGATAAACATCTTATCTTGGAGGTATTCTGCGAACACTCCTAGTATTTTTCGACTTCTGATTACTTATCCTATTAGAGGCTATCTAACACAAGTGAGCACGCGGCGCGACCGCACGCAGCCGGTGAGGCTCAATAGCGCAGCCCACTACGGCTGTGTCAGAGTTTATTTGGTACTTTCGAGCAAAGTGATGTGATTAAGGTTTCTGAGTTGGTGAAGTTTTGACAGAACTTTTTTCGACCTCTGAATCGCGGAATGTGAATCAAAAAAGGGTGCATATTTTTATCTAACGCTTTTTTTGTATCATCATTTTTATTTACTGGTGAATAAAAATTTTGTTAAAAGTATTTAAAGTAAAAGTTTATAACATTCAACAATAGAGTAATGGGAGAAACAATTCACTAGCAAGAAAAACTCGGCAAGTCGTTTGAAGCCTCCATGTAACTTGCGTTAAAGTTGCAGGTAACTTGTTCAGTAGTTTCCGATATTATCAAGTTTTGACAGAAAGATAGTATTTAGTTTTCAACCTGTGCGGCCGCGAAAGTAGAAATACTTTTGTTTCTTTTTATATTCGACAGATTTTTTTTGTTTTTTTCTCTGTTATTTTGCAAGTTTTTTTTTTCTCAAACTCGTATTCGTGTTCAGATTGCAGCCTATTCTAAACTTAGTCTGGATCGAAACTCGTCAAAATCCTGAATTTCTTATGATTTTCGTCCTTACAGTTGTCAACTTTCGATGAAAACCCTAAAATTAAGGAAAAATCAGAAATACATACTTAATAAACTATTATCTTGTTGATTTCCGCACATTGTATGGTTTTCGGTGTTTCGCTTTCCGATTTTCGAAAAAATCAATCCCGCTCGTCCCCAACGGGCACAACAAATTACGGACGATTTTTTCAGGTCTTCTACGCCTCTAACGCTGGAAAACGCAAGTCCAATATGAAAAATTTCCCGGTATACAAAGCCTGTCCTTCTTTTTTTGCCTTTTTACCTACAATGTGTCGCTTCCAAATACACTAAAAAACCAAAAGGGCAAAATCATTATCAGCTTTAGAGCTGATAATGATTTCGCCCTTTTCACTGAAGCTAGAAGCCATTGCTGTGTGACTCCACTGGGCAAATAAACCGGATAATGACTGCACTAACCGCTCGCAGCCGACCACGCGACCATGAAATTGCCTGCTGGGGTGATCTCTGTTCCAACTCAGTCAACGTTTTCCAACGAAAATTCCCCGTAGCTTTAACTTTCATCGTACGTTTTCTGGATGTACAATCTATTTTCTTCATCAATTGTTACTAAGATAAAGAATTCCACGGGAATTTTTTTATGACTAGTCCAGGCCAGAGGATAATATCTTTGAAATAAGACGATTTAGTGCAATTCTCGCCGTTTCTTCGTAATTTTGGGAACACTTGGTAGCCAGCGCATTGTTTTGAGTGGAAAACTCGGGAACGAAAATCATCATGATTACTGCCTTTGGAGCGAACGGCACAAAGCTTTCGATCGGTATCCGGGATGAGCGGAATAAAAATATGAAATTTCGGCAATCTTTTTTTCGGAACAGAATTTTTTTCTCGGGTTTCGGAAATCGGGCGCGAAACGCCTGAAAATGCGCGGAAATACAGACGATTCAAAATTGCCACCGGCACGAAATTCTCGCGGTAAACAAAATTGATGATACCCAATTGATAAAGGGTAGGGTATAAAAGAAACTGAGAGCGGTGTGTTCTCATTCAAACACCATCTTTCTCCGGAGGTGAGCGGCTGAAGCTGAACAAACTAGGGATTAGGGAAACAGCCTCACCGGTGATAGAGATAACACGATATTGGGGCCTGCTCATGGAAAACTCTGGCAAGAAAACCTAACTCACTTCCGTGAGAATTTTGTGCCGGTGGCAAATTATAATCCTGTCGGAAATACGGTTTTCGGAACGCGGGACGCGGAAAAATTCAGAAATCATCTAGTGTTTTCTTAAATCTCAGGCGACCCAATATTTTCGCATTCCGGGGCGTTTTTTGCGGTTTTCAGAATGCGGAACGCGGAATGCCAAAAATGCGCGAAACTGCGGGTTTCGGAACACGAAACGCGGAACTCCGCTCATCCCTGATCGGTATACATAGGCATGATGAAACGGGAAACATTAGTGATTTTACATGAAGGTCGTCAGAATAATATAAGATTACCTGAAAATTTCAACATGTTTTACTATTCAAAGACATGAATCTCGTTCCGATTTTCGAATATTGAGATGAAGTTCCAAATTTGGAAATTTTTGAAAAATGTTTCGATTTCCGATTTCCAATATATTGAATAGTGTTCCGATTTCCAGATCCCTACGTACGAGATTTGACATTCTTGTACCACTCATCCCTGGTGGAAACCAAGAAATAGCGGAAAAACTGAAGTTTGAGAATCAGATTTTCTTACGTCGTGAAATTTTTTATCAGGTTTCGGAAATCGGAATTCAAATTCTAAAGTTAAAGGCAGTGTCCACAATAAGAATCGTTTTTCTGCTTTTCCGCCTATCTTGAAGACGGTCCCATGCTGATTCCAATGATGTTTTTGGAATCGTACAATCCCTCAAAAATTGAGCTAAGGAAGCATGGCGGACGAGTTGTCCGAGGCTTGCAACTTCCGTCTTTCGCAGCCGATGTATGCGAGCTGATCTGAGTAAAGAGAGAAGTTGGGAATAAAGGGAAGAACGGGGCTATTGATCGGAAATCATCGCTCATCTCACAATCTCTAGCATTCATTTGTTCACGTCGGTGGGAGTGGAAGGTGCATCTGGGGTGTGACGAGCAGACGGTTATCCAACTTTGGGGCCGTAGAGGACCGTTCTGAGCTCATTTTTCTCAGTTTTTTCAACGTTAGGCTTGCGCTAGGCCCCGCAGCTGCCGATCTCCACAGAAAAATCAGACATGGTTTTTATCGTGGACACTGCCATTAATATACATATACGACGATTATAGTTTGTACGTGAGCATGCTGCAAATGCAATGAAGTACTTTTGTTTGTTCAATTATGGATGTTTTCAAAGACTTGCCTTGAGTACCTGGTTTATTTTTCACCGTTTTGCCTCAGCTTGGTTCCGAAAATATCCGAAGTTATCCGAAATTACCCGACCGGATATCCGTATCCGAATCTATGGAAAATGGCATTATCTGAATCGATCCATTATTCGAAAATTCATAAAAGCGCATTATCTGAATCGAACCAAAATCCGGAAAATTTAAAATCGGCATTATCCGAATCGATCCATTATCCGAAAAATTATCATTGAATAACCAGTATAATCTGCAGCCACTCAACATAGGTCTTTGGGGGTAAGTACTGAAGTTGTCTGATTTTGTACTCATGACACGCCATCGATCGATAATCAATATTATCGATTTTCGCGCTTATAGCACAAAATGCGGCGGGGAGTGGTGTTTGTTCATGGGTATGGGTCTCTTGGCTAGATAATTTTACTCATCGAACATTATCGATTGATACGAATCAATAATATAAATTTTTTTTGCCTTGCGCACAAACTGCCGCACTGATTTTTTGATTGTTGATGGCTCTAATTCACTTGTTTGAGGAATTCTTCTCATCACCCAGAATCGAGTATTAATGATCAATAATATCGGTTTTTATCTGTGGCACAAAATGCGGCATGAGTGGTGTTTTTTATGGTTGTGGGTCACAAGTTTCAAAAATTGCAGTCATATCACAATATCGTCTGTAAGAGGTTTCACCTTTCCAAAAGGGAAATTGTGGAGCAAAACTTGAATAAAAAAGGGAACATTCGGGAAAAATATGTGACATTTCGGAAAATTTAGCTTCCTAGCAAAAGTAACTTTTTGGCGATGCCATTTAAAAGTAAAAAAAAGTATCAAAAATATCTTGAAATTTCTTTAAAAACGATTTGGAGTAAAATAGCCTGAAGTGGTAAAAAAGCTAGGAAATGAGGTGAAATGACCGAAAATACGATTTGGTGGTCGATCATTTCACAAGCTTCTCCGTTAAACTTATCAAAACAAAATCAAGCGCGCAACGGAAACATTTAGCCATTTTTGAAAGCTGTATCAAGGGAATCAGCATATGTCAAGCTAGGTGAAGGCAACGCTCCATTCCATGTCATGTTTGATTTCATTTTGATAAGTATAACGGAGGAGCTTGTGAAATGATCGACCACCAAATCGTATTTTCGGTTGTTTACCCTCATTTCCTAGCTTTTTTACCACTTCAGGCTATTTTACTCCAAATCGTTTTTAAAGAAATTTCAAGATATTTTTGACACTTTTTTTTTACTTTTAAATGGCATCGCCAAAAAGTTACTTTTGCTAGGAAGCTAAATTTTCCGAAACTCGAAGTTCGAGAATCAGATTTTCTTACAGTGTGAAATTTTTTTATCAGGTTTCGGAAATCGGAATTCAAATTCAAAAGTTAAGTGGTCGGAGGAAAGCGATCGCACATCGTAAACTACAAAGCTTTAGGCATATATTTTTCCGCTGGAATCGCAAGCGTTACTAAAACGTTGCTTCCCGAAGTTTTTTTCGTTTTCAGATTATTTTCCAATTCAATTCATTTTTCTAAAAATTATTTAACACCGCAACATGCCCCCTCCATTGAAATAGCGGAGCTAGCGGTAAAACGGTCGAATGAGCGAAACCGAGAGACTCTTACAACTCGGACATGCTATTTGAGTTGTAAACAGGGCGCGGTTTATGAGATGACTACTAATCAACCTGTTGTCGACGCCCCAGTTTGCCTGAGTACGTAGATGCGCGTAAGCGCGTACATGTGTTTCTGCAAACGTGCGTGAGTGTGCGCGCTTGCGGATGAGTGTGCTCCCATTCGGCCGCGTCCATACATCCCACGACGGGTGAACATTTACTCTGAAAATGAAAACAAGTTACTTGTAACATAAAAGACCGAAAACTAGTTACTTGTAACATATCTGAGCCGATGTAAGTTACTTGCGACTTATCTCAGGTCATTTAACTTACATGTAACATATCGGCGGAATGAAGCGTGCGGCGCGCCTCCGATATGTTACATGTAACTTAAATTACGTGAGATACATAAGTCGCAAGTAACTTACATCAGCTTTGATATGTTACAAGTAACTTGCTTTCGAGTTCTGAGAGGATACTGCGTGCAGTGCGCTTCCGATATGTTACATGTAACTTAAATGGCACAATACAAGTCGCAAGTAACTTGAATCGGCCTAGAAGATATTCCCAAGGGGCTGTACGACGCACTCGCGGGGTCAGGCTCAAGACTGGCGTTCCTGTTGTTTCAGTTACCCAAGTTTGAGGTACTTGATCCCCCAGCAGCAGGGAAGGCCCCGAACAGCATTTTGTTGCGTAGTGTGTGGTCTGAGATGCGCCCTCTGTGTCGCGTGTCGTCTGCGTCACGTGATGGCCACCCATAGTGAAAATTCGAATGTAAGTTACATGTAACATAAGTGTAACTTACAAGTAATATAAATTTAAGTTACATGTAATATAAATGTATGTTACATGTAATATAAATGTAAGTTACTTGAGACATTCAAGTAAGTTACATTTATATTACAAGTAACTTGTTTTGATTTTTCTGAGTAGGGCGGAATCATACTTCCAGCGACGAGCGACGCGAAGCAATGTTCTCCATCCATATCCATCGAGAATCGATATGCCTCATGTGCACTGTCGCTGTGGCTGATTCCGGGAATTGAACGTGAGGCATATCGATTTTCGATCGTAATGGATGGGATACATTCTCAGAAAAATCAAAACAAGTTACTTGTAATATAAATGTAACTTACTTGAATGTCTCAAGTAACTTACATTTATATTACATGTAACATACATTTATATTACATGTAACATACACTTATGTTACATGTAACATACATTTATATTACACGTAACATACATTTATGTTACATGTAACTTACATTTATATTACATGTAAGTTACACTTATGTTACATGTAACTTACATTTGAATTTTCACTATGGGTGGCCACCACGAGACGCAGACGACACGCGACGCAGAGGGCGCGTCCCAGGCCACACACTACGCCAGAAGAAAGCTGTGCAGGGCCTTTCCTGCTGGTATGGGGTCAAGTGCCTCAAACCTGGGTAATTGAACCAACAGCAACGCCAGTCGTATGGCTGACCACGCGAGTGCGTCGTACATCAGCCTTGGAAATATCTTCTTGGTCGATTTAAGTTACTTGCGACTTATAATGTGCCATTTAAGTTACATGTAACATATCTGAGGCGCACTGCACGCAGTACCCTCTCAGAAACTGAAATTAATTTACTTGTAACATATCTAAGCTGATTCAAGTTACTTGCGACTTATCTCAAGTCATTTAAGTTACATGTAACATATCGGAGGCGCAGCGCACGCAGTATCCCACCGATATGTTACATGTAACTTAAATGGCCTGAGATAAGTCGCAAGTAACTTACATCGGCTCAAATATGTTACAAGTAACTTGTTTTCATTTTTCTGAGTTGCGGCGCGTAGGCTCGTCGCTGCAAGTATAATCCAGCCTTAGGACCTGAGTAGTGAACACTTCCACCCTCCGTGTTTGCCGGGATCGCCCCCGTTGCCACCTTCACGCCACGATGAGGCCACGGATAGGATTTGTGAAGGACCCCGTCACCTAATCGTCACCCGGAACCTTCTCCTAACCCCCACCCATTCTTTACCTACTGCTTTACCCCGGCTATGGATCCCGCCCACGATCTCGAAAAACGAACGCACGACGAAAAAACGAACGAAAACAAATAGCGAAATCAAACAAACGAGAACAGTAAGAAACGGAAGAAAAAATCAGAGATTCATAGAAACTTCGCAGAATTTAATTCTCTTATATTCAATTTTCACCTTTTTACTTTTTACTTCAAACTCGTTTCCCAGTTTCTATACAGATCTTAAGTCATTTTTCTTCGAATTCCAATTTAAGACCATTCCTTTCCGATTTTTTTCATGTCGAATAGTTTTTTTTTTGGTTTTTTTTTTCAATATTTTCCCAAATTTTCAACTTATTTTTACTATATGCAATTTTTTATTTTTCGTTTTTACGACTTTTTTCTGGACTCTCCTTTTCTTCTCTTCCCATGAACCTTCATGTTTACTGGTCTAAACCTTCTCCAATGTCTTTAATATATTTCACCTTTTTGGCTTTTCTTTTTATACCTATCAGGTGACAATCAAGAAACGCGAACAGAAAAACAACGACGAGAAACGAAACAACGACAATAAACACGAAAAACGGATGAAATAAAAATGAATGACAACAGAAAAGAATAAAAAGTGGAGAGGAAGATCCGGATTTCCCTGTTCCTCCTTAGTAGAATCGCGAGCCTCAGCCTTTTCCTTATTGTTAACCTTTCCTCTTCCTGAATTTTATCCTTTATTATTACTATGATTTTATCATATCTTACACTTTTAAAATGTTTTGAATTTTCAATTACGCCTTATTTTCTCTCAACGCCTTTACTTTTTTCAATTTTTCACCAATATTTTTTCAACCATTTTACACTTTTGAATTTTTCTTCGATTCCAACTTTTGCCCAATTTTTTTACCTCTACACTTTTTTCCAATTTTTCTTCATTTTAATTTTTTACCCATAATTTTTGAAACGCAGGTTACCCTTATTTTCCTTCATTTTTTTGATTTTTTTCATTCCTTTTCCTGGGCCACACACTTTACACTTTTTTTCGTTTTTCATCTTTCCAATTTTTATCCCTAATTTTTTTACGCAATTTACACATTTAAAGAGTCTTGATGACTTTTCAACGCGCTTACTTCCCCATCTTTCCCTTTGTTCTACAGTTTCAACCATATTTTTACGCATTTTAGACTCTTGAATTTTTTCAATTTTAATTTTCCCAAATTTTTTTCGCATCTATTTTTTCCAATTTTTCTTCTCTTAGAGGTTTCTCTCCATATTTTTTGGAACGCACCCCACTTCTCTCTTTGGTTCCAGGACTTAACCATTTATCACTTTTTTTTCCAGATTTCTAATACGCATTTTACACCTTCCCTGGACACACTTCTCTTTCATAAATTATTCCATATTTGTTTCATTTTCTTGTATTCTGAATTTTTTATAGTGATTAATTTTTTGTCACTTTTCAGCGCAATGAGTTTTACTGGTAGAGCCTTTGGGTCTAGGACTTCTTCTGGACATCTTGAGTTTTAATATCTACCTTGGGGCATATCAATTTTTTTCCCCAGCTCATTTTGTAATTTCTTGTCAATTTAGTGATTTTACCTAATTTTCTCCCCATTTCATGAAAATTGGACAGGACATCGACAAGACAACAAAAACAACATAAACGACAAACACAAAGAAAAAACTTTGAAAAAAAATAAAAAAAATCCGTCGTCATCCTTGGAGGGAGCGGCCGGTAGTCGTCTTCTTTGTCTTCTTCTTCGGGTGCATTGTGCACCAATGAAAACATATAGAAAAGGGGTATACCTTCAACTCTTGGGCATCCGGCTCGTATTGGGACGATCTGGTCCACTTCAATCCGGACATCGGTTCTTCGGCAGTCGAAGGCCTACCCTAAATTCTCAAATTTCAGAGTCAAAGCGGATTTTCTCGGGCGCTGCGACGCGAAAAGCGAAAAATTTGATCTATGGGGGGATGTACTCATGTAAAAAAATACTCACTCTGAGAGTTTTGGCCGAGAGATAGCCGCGAAATAGCCCATCAGACGCCGCAGCGGATCCTGATGGGCTATTTTGCTGCTACTTCTTGGCCAAAACTCTCACAGCAGAGATACGAAGAAGAGGTAGAGATATGAGGCGAGACGAAGGGGTGTAGAGTCATCGGAGGTAGAGGCATAGATCGATACGTGAGGCAGAGAAAGATAGGAAGGGGTGTGAACAGATGTAAGTAGAGATAGAGAGATGTAGAGATACAGAGGCTCATAGATGTGGTTTCCGAGACAGGATATCGTAGACGCAGAGAGATAGAGCGATAAGAATAGAAAATGTGGAGTCATGGGGAAGGTAGACAGATGGAGGTGGATAGAGACATGAAGCCGGAGATGGATAATGTAGGGAGTTATAGGGATATAGACATAGGGGTATGAAGAAAAATTGGAGTCATAGACAGGACACAAGGAGAGGGAGAGAATGGCAGAGGGAAAGGAGAGAGATAGACAGCAACAGGGACTTGTCAGAGAATTCTCAGAGAGATAGAGGATACAAAATTATCTAGAGAGAGACGGCGATATAGAGAGATCCAGACATAGCGACATGGCGACTCGCAGATCAAAAATAGATTATAGCACGGAATCAGAGACTTATGAAGTTAGACAGAGAAAGAAAGAGTGAATGAACTCAGGCGATTATCGGCCCCGAGCCGCCTGACAGTTCGGCTCGTTTTTCCAATCTGCGAGTCGGCTCCTGTTGCTGTCCGGGCCACTGCTGTTGCTGTCCGGGCTATTCCGGTTGGTCCAAACAGCAACAGCAGTAGCCCGGAGATCGGGAGAACGAGTTAAACTGTCAGGCGGTTCCGATTCCTATTCGGTGCGGCTCGGGGCCGAGAATCGCCTGAGAAAGACAAAGAGGTAGAGACAGAGATGGGATCTCACACTAAAAGCTAACGAATTTCAGCAGGAGGCGAAGAAACTGCTGGCCAAATGTTAACACGGGTGTTTGCATAAACAAGATTCCTGTAGCTGAGGCGATTATCGGCCCCGAGCCGTCTGACAGTTCTGATCGTGCTCCCAATCTGCGCGTCGGCTCCTGTTGCTGTTCGGGCCACTGCTGTTGCTGTTCGGACTACTCCAGTTAGCCCGAACAGCAACAGTAGTGGCTCGGAGATTGGGAAAACGAGCCAAACTGTCAGGCGGCTCCGATCCCAGTGCGGTGCGGCTCGGGGCCGAGAATCGCCTGAGAGTATAATAACAAAAGTGCGTTTTTACTACCAAAGTTTTCCTTGGGTGAGCCTCTCCAGTGGATTTTCTTCCTTGGGAGAGTTAGTACCGCTGTGCTAATTGAGGACCAAATTTATCAATCAATATCCACTCTCCACTCTGTCACTGTTCTTTTCCGTTCAAAAATTTTTGAAATCTTTTCCAATCGAAATCTTTCAGTAATATATATTCCAGTTTCTGAAAAAGGCATTCGTAGAGGTGGAGATGGGAGTATGGGGCGGGGTTCATCTCTCAGTAGGCCAATCGGCGACGACCTAGAGGATAAAGAGATCTTCGCTGATTGGCCGACGGAAGGATAGACCCCGCCCCGTATTCTTATCTCCTCCTGTACCTAAAAGAAAGATGTTTGATCTCTTTGAAGATCAAGACTGGAAATTTCGATCAGTAAACATTCTTCTAATTGAATGACCGATTCTTTCCTGAAGTTTTGACAGTTTCCGCTTCTCTGCTTACCTATTTCTACCCTACATATATCTCTATCTTCATCCCTAAACTACTATCTGTACTTATATCTCTGCTTCCATCTCACTATTTCGATCTGTCTTTGTCTCTATCTCTATTTTTACATCCATCTCTATCTCTGCATCTCTGCCCCTACCTTTATCTCTACCACTGTATACACCTCCGATCCTGCACCCATCTCTGTCCTCTTTCACTACCTTCATCATAATCTCTGTCTCAAACTTTTTTCCTATATCCCTTTACCTATTTGGTAGTCTTATATTATAGATAGTGGAGGAAAAGATCGAAAGTAAACGTCTGGCACAGAAAAAAAAACAGAAAATGAAAAAAAATAGAAAGAAATTATTTGAAAGAGAGGCCCACATTCGTGGACCACCCATGGAAGTGGTGGGGAGGGGGGGGCAAGTGACCCGATAAGTTTCATTGATTAAATGGACCGCCAGATCGCTAGATTGGTCATCACATGGGTTAGTGTTCTTCCCTCCGTTTCGACTTCGTGGATTCAAACGAATTCAGATTTTCAGTATTCGCGATATAACCACTATCTCTCGCATCAACGTCCAAATTCTCCGCTAGTAGCTTCACAGAAGCAGGGTAACGCATGCCCTGGTTACCGGCCTGTCGAAGGTGCGCCCCCCCCCCTCCCTCCTCCATGTTGGAAATAATTGCGCCCCCCCCCCCCAACTCAAAATGGCAGAGCGAGTGTACCACGCAAAGAGAGTAAATTGTACTGGATTTCAATTATGTGCAAGAAAGAGGATAATTATGAGGAAAACTGCATTTTCTCGCAACTTTGACGCCCCGGCAGACGCACTCATGGTCCTTGGTTCGGCCGCGAAAGGCCCGCGATGGAAACTAGGCTCACAAGGGAAGTATACAAAGCGTAGGTCTGATCTGCCAAAACGACTAGTGTCGTTAGTATCTCTTGTGGCTCAATAGTAGAACTGCTCAGTATCCCGCCCCGAGCCGCAGGTTCCAAGAAGTTACAAGCTTAAAAAGCTCATTTTTTGTGCTTTTTGTACCTTCCAAAAAGCGCTTTAGTCTTCGGAAAATCCGGAAACGGACCTCATAAATGTGTTCAGCGTCAAAAACTACCCATCTGAGCAAAGTTTGAGTGAAGGCACATTTTCCGTACTTTGCCCAGATTAACAGCGTTTTGGACTTTACGGATTTTCAGTTGGGCGTTTATTTCTACCAATTACGGGCTCCGGAAGCGTTGTAGAAAAATTGTCCAGATTTGACTCAAAATTCTCCCAGGGAAGGTTTTTCGGGGCGCTGATCACGAATCTGTGGTTAATTAGTCGATTTTCCTATGTTTTCGGCTGATTTCGTGTGAAGCTTCCCAACCGGGGAAAATTTCGAGGGAAAAAACGCCACTTTCGAGATTTCCGGTTTTCTACGATAGATATGTCTCAAAATCATTCTCTGCGGGCTATTTGGAGTGCTAAACACGAATCTGGAGTCCGTTTATCGATCTTTTGCAGATTACTGTAGATTACGGTGGGTATACGGTAGTTTGGTCAAAATCTCAGATTTCACTCGAAATTCGTATACGGGGGTTATTCGGGGTGGAGAATACGAATTTAACGTCCGTTTGTCGATTTTCAAAATACTAAGGTGGGTTTTGACCCCTAAATGAAATGTTACCTACTGTAACCTACAGTAAACCTCAAAATTCCGACAAACGGACTCCAGGTTCGTATTCGCCACCCTAGATTACCCCTACATACAACTTTTGAGCTAAATCCGAGAAAAATTTCTGAAAAAAATGCCTGATGGGTACCCTTGCCTTTTCGCCAGGCTTAAAAAATGCTCATAACTTTTTTGAGCCTGCGGCTCGCGGCGGGATACTGCGTTATTTTACTATTGAGCCAGAAGAGATACTAACCATACTAGTCGTTTTCGCAGATCCGACCTACGCTTTTTATACTTCCCTTGTCAGTATAGGTCACTTTTAACCCGAAGCCACCCGTCTGGAGACATTTGCCGCCGAGCGGTTTTTTTTTGACCCATGGTAACCGACGTCCCGTTCTCGGCTCTAATGAGACCAATCGACCTGGGACTCGGGCAGTAACTTTTATTTGTGATTCTCTTCTAAATAAGCACTGCACCAGCCTAAGCCGGAAAACCTGCCTAGTCACCTTTCTCAGAAGCACTAAGTCAAAACTGCGTTTTTTCGCATCGTTCTTGGTTCGGCCGCAAAAGGTTCGCGATTGAAACGAAAATTTTACCTCAAAATTCGATTTTTCAGCGATGCAGACATTATTTTAGATGGGTCAAAAAAATAACGACCCCTTCCCCAAAAATTTTCAAGTTTTCCCAAAAAAAATAACGACGCCCCTCGGACCCACGGTGGTCCGCGGACCACAGAGAGCTTGACCCTGCTACTAGGCTGGCACACGAAGGCTAAGTGGTGGAATGACCACGTAAGGCCAATTAAGTCAAGTATCCTCTGGTTCCGAGCCAATCTTACTCTTTTCCCACGCGCGCTTGTGCGGAGCGAGGGCAGAGAGAGCGAGAAAGTGTGGGGAGAATGAGACGCAGCATACGCGCGCAGACGCACGCGATAGACGGAAATAAATTCCTATTGGAAACAGAGGATAACTGAAGTTATTATCGATTGTTCAATATCTTCATTTCTTCATTTCATTTTTTCTGTTCTACTAAGTCCCAACAGCTTTCGCATGGCGACCGGCCGGGGGCCTGCGCCCTCCCCCCTCCTTGAGCCCAGAGTTGCGGCCCCCCTGGTTACCGAAACCGAGGTTGCTTTACCCGGCACAGAAGTTTCCCGATAAGTTCGAGAAGGATTCAAAGTGTTCGGGAAACCTTCCCTTTTTCGGATGAATGGGGGGGGGGCAGATGATAACAAAATGTACCAGCATCGCTTCGAACCTGGACAGACAATGATGCATGGCAATGATGGATCCTCAAGTCATGATCATTTTCTCCTTACAAGGGACCACTTTGAACATAAAATGGAGTTTCGAAAAACGGTCTTTTGAAAGTTGTAGAGGGCGTAAAAATAAACTATTTAAAATTTTAAAATTTCACTCAGTCCTCACGGGTAGATCAAAAACCACCAAAACAATGGGTTGCGGTAGGTAAAGTGCCATTCAATGTACCCTAACCTGACGAAAGCCCCTAAAAAACAGGAAACGGACCTCAGATTCGTGTTCAGCGCCCCAAATTACCCCCTGGGAGGGAATTTGGGCAAAAAAAATTTCGACCTCTGAACCCCCAAAAATGGCTTTGAGCTTCTTACCTCACGGGGCTCCAGAGGTCGAAAAAAAAATTTATGACCCAAACTTTGCTCTCGGAGGTTATTTGAAGTGCTCATGACGAATCTTAGGTCAGTTTATCGATTTTCGACAGATTGCGGTGGGTATACGGTAGTTGGGTCAAAGTCTCAGATTTGACTCAAAATTTCTGAACGGGGGTTATTCGGGGTGCTGAATACGGATTTGATGTTCATTTGTCAATTTTCAAATTATTAAGGCAGGTTTAGGCCCTCTATGTCATGACAACTACCGTAATCTACAGTAAACCTCAGGATTTCGGCAAACTATCTCTAGATTCGTGTTCAGCACCCTAGATTACCCCTACATACAAGTTTTGAGCCGAATCCGACAATTTTTTCCTAACCACCTAAAAATTCCCTGATGGGTAGTATTCCTGCCTTGCCGCTAGGCTTGGAAAAACGCCTGTAACTTTCTCCAGAGTGGTTTCTTTTTTTTCCGAGAGGCTGCGAAGAACATAATCGGATTCTACGTCGGAAATGGCTCCAGAAAACTACGTTTAATCCAGAATGGCCAGGCTGACTAAAAGTAGTCTTCTTGTAAAGTGCGTTCTAAAAGGTTCTGTTCTACTGAAAATTTTGGAATTGATAACGAAACACTTTTCTTGAGTCTTCGAGCCATGCGCTTAAGTATTAGGTTGCTTTAATGGATTTTGTAGTTTAGGTAAACCCACTTCTGTTTACAACAATTATTTCTGTTGGAAAAAAGATTGGTCATTCATCAAGGAACAAGTCCACGAAGTTTCATTTTGTCCGAACTTTTTTCCAGCGTCATATATCAAAATAAGTCCCCTAAAGTGTTTCTCCGAATTAAGGACGGTTTTTCTGTAACATATGTGGGGGAGAAGGGTAAGGGTATTCTTGATATTCTAGCAATTGTCGAAACCTCGGAATTTTTATAGTTTCTAACATTAATGTGAACCGTTCTCCGTTTATATCACGTTACCTCTGCGATATAAGAAAAGAGGTATAAAAAACAAGAGACACTGTTAAAACTCAAAACAAGTAAGGTGAACACATAGAAATGTCACTACTACCAGCCATAATGCAATAATGATCCCACAGAATTCGAACCATCTTTCAATTGCTTCGTAATCCAACGCCTAACCGACTGAGCCATGATGTGATGCCATCTCAACCTAACTATCACTGTGTAGTGATCGGTGGTTTGAATGCAACGAGCATTGTTCAGGGGATCAATGAATAAGTCATAACTCGAAAACCTAGCTAGATTTCATCTTCAAACTTTTAGGAGAACCATTTCAGATGATTTCAAGGCCACTGTATAGTTCACATTTGTGCTACGTCCTCCCAATCCAACGTTCTGGTTTCTTTCCTTTTTTGATCGTTTTTGATCTACCCGTGAGGACTGAGTGAAATTTTAAAATCTCAAATTGTTTCTTTTTAACTCCTCTACAACCCTCAAAAGACCGTTTTCCAAAACTCCATTTTATGTTCGAAGTGGTCTCTTGTTAGTGAGGGATATGTCAATACAAAAGAGTGTAAACTGGCTACGTGCACATGCAGTAGTAGGCTAAAATCTACTGAAATTGACTTTTTTAAATATCTTCGCTGCCCCCAGAACAGTCAATGTTATCGCAGCTCCAGGCTAAAGAGCGCTAATCCCGAAGGGCCCCTAAAAGTACCAGGCCGTCCAATAATTCCTGTCCGAAAATTTTCAGAATTCTATAATTTTCCTTAGAAGTGTTATAATATCAGGCAAGTGTAAGAACCTTCTAGAAGGTTCTCCAAAGTTCTACGCTAGGGGTATATAAGGCGCAGTCGCCTCGTCTAGCTACCAGTACAAGCTAAAATGGACCAAGGTCGAATTCGTACGTTCGTGTACTACGAGTGGCTGCTGGGCAACGACACGGGCACCGCGGTCGCCAACATCTGCAGAGCGTGCAAGGAGGATGCAGTGTCCCAACGCACACTCAGCCGCTGGTTCAATCGTTTCGAGAGCGGCGACACGAGCCTCGAGGACAGGGAGCACAGCGGGAGGCCTTCTACGGTGGATGATGACGAAGTCCGTCGCTGTATCAAGGAGAAGCCGGAAGCCACCACCCGTGAACTGGCGACGACGCTCGGCTGCAGCAGGTCCACCATCCACAATCGACCCAACTTACTCGGCTACCACAGTGTTCTAGCCCGTTGGATCCCCCACCGTCTGACGGACGCCGACAAGCAGAGCCGCGTGGCCGTCTGCCAGTCCCTCCTCCTTCGTCCGCATCGCAAGGAGTTTCTCAAGGACCTGGTCACTGGGGATGAGAGCTGGGTCCTCTACGACAACGTCGCCCGCCGTGCCGTCTGGATCTCGCGCGGAGAATAGCCGCCGACGACGCCGAAAGCCGACCTGCACTCGCTGAAGATCATGCTCTGCTGCTGGTGGGACACCAAGGGCATGCTGTACTTCGAGCTGCTCCCGCAAGGCAGGACGGTTACCGCCTCCATCTACACCGATCAGCTCAAGAAACTAGCCGCCGCCATCCGAGAAAAGCGTCCCCGACGGGCCTCCGTCCACCTGCTGCACGACAACGCGCGCCCCCACGTGGCGAAGGAGACCCAGCAGAAG
The DNA here is from genome assembly GCA_029168955.1 of Aplectana chamaeleonis. Taxonomy (NCBI): domain Eukaryota; kingdom Metazoa; phylum Nematoda; class Chromadorea; order Rhabditida; family Cosmocercidae; genus Aplectana; species Aplectana chamaeleonis. Next base: position 2,027,747 of record JAPDOI010000007.1, on the reverse strand, counting down.
TTGGCGACGCTCGGCTGGGAGACGGTTGCCCATCCGCCGTATTCCCCGGACCTCGCCCCCTCCGACTACCACTTGTTCCGCCCGCTGAAGCACCATTTGGCCGGAAGAAAACTCACCAACTACGACAACCTCAAATCCGACATCGCGGACTTCTTCAGGTCGCAGCCGCCGGAGTTCTGGGCGAAGGGCATCGGCGACCTGCCCAATCGATGGGCCACTGTTGTGGATAACTGTGGTGATTATATTGTTGATTAGACTTGTTTTTCAATAAAGTTGAAAAAAATTAAAAATGGTGAAATTTTCGGACAAGAATTATTGGACAACCTGGTATGTTCAAAAGTACTACATAATTCATGAAAAACCGGGTGAATAAAGTTCCTAAACTGAAGCGAAATTTCCAAGAAATTTTCTTAGAATCAGGAATCTAAAAAAAACAGGAAGTAAGGTGTAGAGTGCCGAGGTGAAGGTGAAAGAACTGGGAATTCTCTAGGCCACCGTGATGGCCTTTTCCCGCCAGTAGTCAACCGGCTGTCGATGGTTGATTAGTGGTCGGTCACAGTGGATTTCAGGATATCAGGGGATTGAGAACCCAACTCAGAGGCCCCAAAACTTAAGTTGAAAGTTTTAGGGGGAAAGTTGCAGTCAAGAATCAAGGGTTGTTTCAGCTTGAAATGCACCTTTTTATATATCCAAATTTTTTTCGAATTTTTTTCCTTATCAATAAACTTTATAATTTTTTCTGTAATTGTTTAATTTTCCTGACTTCTTTGACTTGTCTCAAGTGCAACAAATTTTGTTATTCTCTTTTTTTACCGATTTTTCTGGATTTTCCGATTTTCCTATCAGTTATTTACAAAATGAATTAAAAATTATCGAATGAAAGCGAAAACGCATCAGGGCAAAAAAAATTATATTTGAAAAAATATGTAAAGGAATGATTATAATTATAATTATTGAAAATGGAAGACAGAAAATTTTTGGCGAATTTCTAGAAACGAAAGAAAAAACAATTAAATGAAGGCACAAATGCGTCCTGACAAGGAAATAATTAATGAAAAACACAATTATGAGGTGCGTTTCCGGATTTTCCATCTAATGCGCGTTCTGGAATGTACAAAAAAGATCGAAAACGACCGTTCAAGTTTGTAACTCCTTGGCGCCGGGATGCTGCGCAGTTTTACTGTGAAGGTCTAACAAGGGAACCACTATAAGTCATAGTAACCATTCCGAATGAAATGTACTTTTTAGAACCATTTTTGGGCGAGAAGTCCGAATATGCCTATCGCAACTGCCTGGACCCACTCTGAAAGCAGTTATGAGCGTTTTAAAAGCTTCGCGGCTGGGTAAGGGTACCAATTTTCAGAGTTTTTTCAAATTTTTCTTCGGATTCTGCTAAAAAAATGTATGTAAGGGTAATCTGGGGTGCTGAACACAAATCTGGAGTTCGCTTGTCGAAATTCAAAGGTTTACTGTAGGTTACGGTAGGTAACAGGCCATTTAGGAGGTAAAACCCACCTTAGTAATTCGATAATCGACAAATGGACATCGAATTCGTATTCTGCACCCCAAATAGCCTCCAAGTAAAAATTTTGAGACAAATCTAAGACTTTGACAAACTACCGTTCACCCAACGCAATCTACCGTAAACTGCCAAAAATCGCTAAACTGACATCGGATTCGTGTTGAGCACTCCAAATAACCTCCCATTGCGAATTTTAAGTCAAATCTAGAATATTTTTCTAAAACGCTTCGAGAGCCCTCTAATTGGTATAAACGCCCAGCCGAAAATCCGTACAAGTTCAAAGCGCTGTCAGCCTGCGCGAAGTTTGGAAAATGTTCCTTCACCCAAACTTTGCTTGAGGGGTAGTTTTGGGTGCTGAACACGAATATGAGGTTCGTTTCCGGATTTTCCTAAAAGTAATGCGCTTTTTGGAGGGTACAGTAGGTACGGAAATCACAGAAAAAAAAGCGTCTATAACTTCTTTCAGAGTGGGTCTAGGCAGTTGCGATGGCGATATTCGGACTTTTCGTCCGAAAATAGTTTTAGAAAAGTACGTTTCATTTGGAATGGTTACTATGACTTATAGTGGCTCCTTTCTCCTAGCTGCTTGCGGCTAACTCTTTCATGTATACAAACAATATGTATACTCTGTAATTAATCAAATATGTTATCACTCAGAGCGCTGCGTGTCCGCGCGATGCTGCTATCTCCGTCTAACATACGCTCCCTGGCTGTCTCTAACATCCGTTCCGCATCCGCACGCAAAAGAACTACGCGAACTTCATTTCTTTTACAGCATGTATGTATAGTCGCGTATGAAGGTGATTGATCAGCTGCGGGCGGCGCGAGCGGTCGCGCCGCGGCATTCAGAGAGTGGGGCGGCGCGATTTCTAATGTGATGCGACAGTCGCGCCGCGGAGTGATCGGGCTCTGACCGCGCAGCTGCGATCGCCGCGGCCCCTCAAGCAAAGCGGATCTCCGCTGGGCGCGTCGCGTCTGGGCGGCTCACTTGTCCGCAGAGACCGCAAACTAAGGATGCGCTCGACTCTGACTTGCCTCGTCTCTGCCCATAAAATCAAAAGATGCGTGCCGCGACGCGACCGCCAGCGCTTTCCACAGTTCGGCGATCACCCCCAGGCACGACAGGATGTAGACAGGGTCGCATGTATTCGTTTCAACTCTCTGAAAAATATCAGTTCAATTCGAATTTCAGGTCATGTACCTAGGGATAATCGGCCTACTGTTTCTTGGCGTATTCATCAGTGCAGTTCCCGAGCGACCCAAATTCCCTATTGTGAGTTTTAGAATATTTTTTTATGGGAAGTTCGTTATTTGGCCAGAATGAACGTATTTGAGCAATTAAACTCTCGGTGTGTATTATGGGGGCGTGGTTTGACAGAAAGTGGGCGGAGTCCCAACGCCTCGGTGGCTCAGTTATGGTCATTATTGCTCGTTTCTGACGCTTTTAACGGTGTAGGCGTTTTAGTACAGGCCGGATTAGCCCATTTGCGCCGCCGTCTCAACCACTTATGTTGAGCGTGCATGCTAACCTAAAGTTTACCCTGTGGCTGACTACATAGCCAAAGGTTCATGCTTACCCAACCCCGTACACCCACTTTCAGGATCTCTTCTGCACTCAAACCTGTTTCAGATCGAACTCTGCGACCTCTACCGGGAAAAATGCGAAACGAAGTTGAAAAAGTCGAACTGCAAAGAACGATCAAATGAATGTATGGATTACGCCGACAATGGTCTGCGGATCACATGGAATTTCTGTAAGTGAGATACGGGTTTGACTACTTTTAACGCACTCAATGTCTCAGTTATACTGCGCTGGGACGCTGCACAGACATGTCGGGTGTTCTCACACTGCTGGAGCACCCCAAGAGGAACAGTTGTTCGGAGAAAACGAGCTGCTTGAAGTGTCTATACATGATGACGGTGGTGGTCTTGAGGTGGCGAAAGGGCGGAATGGGCGGGCAAACGAGACGCGGAGACACAGGCGAGTATAACAGAGGCACAGAGAAGCGCAAGCATGGCGTCAAATGGCGTGACACTCCAGCCCGCTCGCGCTCTTTCATCTGCTTTCCCTTTCGCCATCGAGCAACCGTTATATACATGATGCGATACCTTATGCGGAAAGTTGCGGAACAAGTAACATGCAATTCGGGCATATCGAAGTCGGAGCCCTCTGCGGGCCTCTGCTGTTGCTGTTCAGACGAACTGCAAGAGCTCGGACAGCAACATCTGTGGTCCGAACAGCAACAAAAGCCGACCTGCAGATTTGGAGAACAAGCTGAATTGTCAGGCGGCTAGGGTACGAGAATTGTCTGATATTAAACTCCTAACTTTCTGTACGGGATACAGTCTGGTTGGTAGGTGAGCCAGTAAACATACACAAAAAGTAGCCGCTCAACCCGCTCAGGAACCACTGTGCTGTAACAGGCGGAAGTTTACACCCCACTGCTGAACTCGTAGTTGTGTTCCGCTAGACCGCTGTCGTATAGAGGCCGAATTCGTTACTCCGAAACATCGGCCATTTATCTCAAGACATCGCTCTTCGGTGCTTTCTTGAACGCCTGTTTTCCTCCGAAACACTTGGCGTTTGCCCCGAGGTAAGCACAAACAACAGCAGTCTGGCGGAAGACAATTGCAAGTGTCTGAGGAAGAGACGAACCATTTGGTGAGCTCATGGCACAAGTGGTGCACTGGTGAAGCTTTCAATTCTTGTCGTGATGGTTCTAGGTTCAATCACCATCATAAGCACTTGTTTTTGCATTTATAACTTTTCTTCTGAGGGCTCATAATTTTATTGATCTCACCAATTTCTGGTTCAATTTGTGCACATTTTGATTTTCGTTTTGGTGCAATGTCATTTATAATCTAGTTTGGGGTCAAATTTACTCCGTTCATTCGCGCGCTTGTGCGTAGCGAAGGGATACTCAGAACTTTTGAAACAAGGTGTTAACACGCAATCCGCTAGCAACGGATTGTCCCCGTACCGAATGCGAAGCAAGCAGAAGCTAACACGCGAAGCAAGCAGAAGCTAACGCCAAGCAAGCAGAACCTTACCTTAGGCAGGGGAACGAGTGGAACCATGCACCGAAGCGAGCGGAAGCAAACGCGAAGCAAGTTGAAACTAACACTGAGCGAGCGGAAATTAACGGGAAGCAAGTAGAAGCTAACGCTAAACAAGCGGAGGTTAATACCAAGCAAGCGGAACCATACGATTGGCGGAAGGGGTTTAATGAGAACCACGCGCCAAAGCATGCGGAATCATGAGCGAAGAGAGCGGAATCTCACCTTATGCAGATGTAGCGAGGCAAATTTCATGGTACGTCCATCGAAAAGAGGATAGTTGAAATACTTTGTACTAGCAGCGCATAAAAAATACGATGATTAGTATTTCGACTACCAATGCTTTTCGAATTCGAATACCACGGAACCACTACCTTATACTGTCTATGAGTCGAATTCTACCTTGATCATAACCGCAGATACATGAAGATAAATGAAGTTCGCCTCTTACCCACTCTATGAATCATGTAACAACATCGATTTCCCATATGTTTATCTCAGAAAACTCGCAATAACAACTGTCTTACTGGGGGGGGGGGAGAATTAATTAAGGAGATCTTGAAGACAGTGTTTACGATAAGAATCGTTTTTCTGCTTTTCCGCCTATCTTGAAGACGGTCCCATGATGATTCCAATGATGTTTTTGGAATCGCACAAGACCTCCTAGGAACGGAGTTATGGTACCTCAAAAATTGAGCTAGGGAAAATGGTGGACGAATTGTCCGAGGCTTGTAACTTCCGTCCTTCGCAGCCGGTGTATGCGAGCTGACCTGAGTAAAGAGAGAGGTTGAGAATGAAGGGAAGAACGGGGCTATTGATCGGAAACCATCGCTCATCTCTCAATCTCGAGCATTCATTTGTTCACGAGGGTGGGCGTGGAAAGTGCATCTGGGTGTGACGGGCTAACGGGTGTCCAACTTTGGGGCCGTAGGGGACCGTTCCGAGCTCATTTTTTTTAGTTTTTCAACGTTAGGGTTGCGCTAGGCCCTGCAGCTGCCGATCTCCACCAAAAAATCACACGCGGTTTTTATCGTGGACACTGCCTTTAAGGTAGCTGAGTCGAACGCAGAACTCAGATATCAGACAGGACTCGAGGCTTTAACGAAATTTGAATTAGGGAGTTTCGCGTTGCTACAACGTACGGAAAAACTATTCACGGACCCGAGTAATCAATTGCATTCTTTTAGCCGGTTAAAAACGTTCTTTGAAGACAAATTTTTAGGTGTGATACAATCGATTGTATCACACCTAAAAATGGGTATTCAAAGACCGTTTTTAACCGGTTGAAAGATTGAAATTGATTACTTAGATCCGTGACCAGGTTTTCCGCACGTTGTAGCAACGCGAAACTCCGTTATTCAAATTTCGTTAAATACTCGTAAATATTTCACAGCTATCGATTTTTTCATGGACCCTTCCTAAGTAGCGCTGTTCGGCTTTAAGCTGCGTCCATGAAATTTCGAGTGCGTTTTTATCTAAACCAAAAAATCTAAACCGCCAATGACTTGATGTGGTTTTCATGCCCGACACCGCACCTATTTCCCCTCAGGGCACTAATGAATGTTTAGCCATTGAACAAACATTTGGTGTCATTGTCGCAGGAGAGTTGTTTTTCTCTGCTTCCGTGGAAAACATTCATTCATTGCATTATTAGGTCTTGATGTAGTCCTGATCTAAGAAATTCGTTCACTATAAAAATTTACGAAGTGAGGACCTCCCCCGCTTGTCGTAGCCATCATTTTTTCCCCGGGGGGCGGGCTAAGCAAATCGCTTGATTCGGTTGAGGGGTCGTACCAATGTTGGGTTGTATCACACCTCGCGCCGTAGCCTGACTCGAGCCTGCATTGCACGTTTCCGAGCGAGAGTGTTACCATCACACCACCGACACCACGGTCCGCAGTCCTCAGCTATTCACACATAAACTGTGTAGGCACAGCAACAATCAGTCGATAATGGGTATGATCTGGTAAGCACAAATCGGCATTAAATCCATTTAAAGGCACAGTCCAAGCTTGTCGGCAAAATTTGATGTTATGGTCCAGCCGGTGCGTGTAGCAACCCTGCAAAACGCTGAGTCTCAACTCCTCCGAATAGGCGAACAAAATCGAGCTACCATTCCTTCCGCCTCCCCCCCCCGAGAATCAGAATTCGCTCCACCCACTTCAGGGGTTTCGGTCTCAATACGGACAAGACGCGCCATGGATTTGATCAAAATATAGGTTCTTCCATTTGTTATCGGTCTATTTTTACAGTGTGGTCTGCTCCAGTGCGATGGCTGCGAGCGACGAGGGAAATCAGGACCGAGACAACTCGTCCACGAAATTCTCACCGTTCAAATTTACAATCTTTGAGGGGCCATAACTCCGTTCGTAGTGGGTTCTGAGCGAATCTAGAAACAATAATGTGATCAGCGCGGAATTCTCTCTAAACTGAGCAGAAAAACTGAATAACAGTTCTGAGTTCGGATTGTGCCTTTAAAGGCAGTGTTCGCGATGACTTTCGTTCCGAAGTGTTGCACTCAAAACAATACGTTGGCGTCCAAGTCTTATCGAAATTACGGAGAAACGGTGAGAAACGCATCAAAACGTCGTATTTCAGTGACACTATTCTTTAACATGGACCAGCCGTCAAGCGGGCTCCGCCCGCCTGGCGGCTGGCTGGGGGCTTCGCCCCCAGACCCCCGAATTTCCGCCCCCGGCGGAAATTATCAAGTTGTCTCTGCATACATAGAATCGGCTCAGGAATAATTTTGCCCCAATATTTTTTGTTGTAGACATAAAGGTTGCCTGCCGCACATGCTGACACATGGAAAGGCGGACAGCGACAAATTATAGCGAGAAAAGCAATAAATCTGGTTCAGTTGTGCAAGCACACAAAATCAATCCGAAGTGCGGCAAATCCTGTAAATTACCGTTCTCGAGCTCGTTTCGAAGACATTCTTCTTTCTGCGGCGTTCTGCGCATTGCTACGTTGTACCGCACACTTTCTACGGCGTCCAGAGCACTCCTCCTGAGGTCGCGCACACTTTCTACAGGCGCACTCCTACATGGGTCCCGCACACTTTCTATGGCGTTCGGCTCCCTCTTACATGGGTCCCGCACACTTTCTATGGTGTCCGGCGCACTCTAGCATGGGTCCCGCACACTTTCTCTGGCGTACGATGCACCCTTGCATGGGTCCCGTACAACTTCTTCGGCGTTGGGCGCACTGTCGCTGGTGTCCCGCTCACTTTCTTCGACGTCCCGTTCGGTTCTTTTGGGCGTAAACCTTGTAAAACACAAAAGTCTGCAATTACAGAGTGCACACCGTAAACTGACGGACGGACGGACGGACGGACGGACGGACGGACGGACGGACGGACGGACGGACGGACGGACGGACGGACGGACGGACGGACGGACGGACGAACACCACTCTCCTTTATTACTATGGAATGACCAGTTGTCCGAATGGATGATCATGTTCACGGTGGTTGTCACCGGTGAAAAAAGGGGTTAATCAAAAATGGAAGAATATTTCAGGCAAAGCAGAATTATTTAGGGTCCGAAGGAGAGAACGGAGCAACAGAAAGAGAATAATTGCAAAAGACGGGACCACAAAAGATTTCATTGTCATAATGAAAACCGTTCCAATGAGAAAAAAAAGATGGGGTAAGAGTAAAGGATTTGGTGCGCTTCTGGGACGTTTTTTCTCAACTTCTTCCTCATTTCAGTTCTACCCGGTGACCAAACAATCGATTTACCGATTAATATCAAAATCGAAGATTATCTTGAACACTGCCTTTAAGCTGAGGCCTTGGGAGATGTGATTTCGATGTTTTTAAAATTTTTAAAGCTTGACATCTGAGTTCTGTGTTCAACTCGCCTATTTTGCTATATGTTATGCTATATCAGGCCAAAAAAGGGCATTAAACATTCTGAAAACATCAACATCAGAGAGGGAGAAATGAAAAGGAAACCGCACGACTGCTAATGAACGAAGCAAAAAAAGACGAATCGATGAGCAGGCATTGCTGTAGAGCCGAGTCGCACCTGCAAGATAGCGTGTCAACTTCGTGCAAAGCTGCTGGAACGGTTCGGGAACTCCCATAGGCTGCTTGCACGGTGCCTTACGAGCCTAAGGCTGATTGCACGGAACCGAAGCTGGTTCGCACCCTACCGATCCACGATAAGGAGGCTTGCACGGAACGAAGTGTTAGTGAGCTGGTTAACACCGTACAATAAGCTGCTGGAACGCTTCGAAAACCCCCAGTAAGGCTGCTTGCTCGGTGCTTCCTGGGTCGTCTACACTGAGAAAGCTCGTTTGCACCATACCAAGACGCGAATAACGTGTTTGCACCGAACGAAGTGGCTTTTAGCGTGTTAACAACCTGTTTCAAAAGTTCTGAGATAGACATCGAGAAAGTTTGAGGGGAGGAGGAGACGCAGCTTACGCGCGCAGACGCACGCGACAAACGCAGATAAATTTCACTCTGAAATAGAGAATAGAGGTCAAGTCCACCGTAATTTCCGAAAATCAAATGTAATAAAGCATCAGTCATATAGAGAATGGCTAAAACTGGAAATGGAAATATATTCATAAATCTTCGAAGTAAAAACCAGAAACCCAAAAAAGCCCAAGTAGGCTAGGAATCGAACCTGGGACTATCGGAACAAGAAGGGAGAGCCTTACCACTACACCACCTGTGCCACAATGCCAGCTGATCAGCAACGGGGTGCAAACTTCCGCACGGTTTCTGAATGATTTAGGAGGCTACTTTTTATATCCGTAAAAAACTATGCCTCGTAAACATATGTCTCTTTTAGAGAAGTTACTATTCCTTATCACAGTTTCCTTGTAAGACGTCCGCAGATATTTTGAAAACTTGTAGCGACTTCGTCTTTCCCAGAGCTTTCAAAAGCCCGTTTTCTTAGAGACCCACTGAAATATAAAGTCAGTTCGAATAAGACTGTCCGCCCACGCGGTCCGCGAGCGTGTCGGGCATTTTTCGGACCTGTGAATTGATTAGCAGCAATATCAGACAAATAGTGAGTAACACCCCAGTCAGCTGTATCCGAGTCGTGAAAAGGCTCGTCCCTAAAATGCCTTCGTGACAACCCCTCGACACGCACGCCGACCGCGTGGGCGGACAATCTCATTCGGAGAGACTTTGTATTCCATGTTCGTGGCTTTTATCAGATACATATATTGCCGAAAACACGCAAATATAGATAGTGCTGTGACTCCTTGACTTTGTTGAAACCTCAAGCCAAATCAGTCTTCTGCGAAGATACGCGAATAACAAAAAAGTATTCTATTGTGGCTCGTTCCACCCAATAAGTGAAGTTCCACTCCGCAACAAATTTTCTACTCGTGACATTAACTTCCAAAGTTTCACCTGGAGTCAAAGAACGACGAGAACTTGTTTGTAAGAGCCTTTTACCTGGAGACGAAGTAATGAGTAGACGGCAGCGTGGTCATACTACACATTTGTGAGACCCAATTGTAAACCTCCGCTCAGAGTAGTAATGCTAAAGTTATTGAAAAAGCATCCCACCAGTGCCATTTTCACCCTGCTGGCATTATCAGTGTCGTGAAATCCAAGTGAAAGTTCCCTTATAACAGAAATTTCGGCGTAGGCTGCCTCAGGCGATTATCGGCCCCGAGCCGCCTGACAGTTCGACTCGTGTTCCCAATCTGCGAGTCGGCTCCTGTTGCTGTCCGGGCCACTGCTGTTGCTGTCGGGGCTATTCCGGTTGCCCCAAACAGCAACAGCAGTGGCCCGGAGATTGGGAGAACGAGCCGAACTGTCAGGCGGCTCCGATCCCTGTTCGGTGCGGCTCGGGGCCGGGAATCGCCTGAGGCGTACACTGGCTACGGATTTGGAGTTAGAAGAACTTAGAACAGCCTGGTAACAGGGATATAAGATTTTTTTTGTTTTTTTTTCTCAAAAATGTAGAAATTTTCATCTAATCTCCGGGAAGGGGCCGACACTCACCAGAAAACAAAAATTACTTTGTAGTCGAGATTTTTTTCGTTAGGTCTCTGATCTGCCATACACCATCACTGACTAGGTTTCATAGCTTTGCGAAAGGGAAAGAAGTACACGAATGGCAACTTTTAGGCGTTCAAAAAATAGTCTCGAGTTCAGCTTGAAATCTTTTGGGTGCTGATTACGGAACTAAAGCCCACTTGCCAGTATTTCAAAAAGTCCATTTGATTTCTCAGACATTCGCTGTTATGAACTTGATACCAAAAAGCAGGGTAGTTATCAACCGCCAACCAATAGGATACCAAAATCGATTACCGCAAACCAAAGTGCGGCCACGTTCGCAGTGTATTGGTTTGCTATAGGGTTGGTATGGGTGGAAACAGGAGGCTGTTATGAACCGCCAACGATTCAGATTGTCTGTTATGATCCGCCAAACGAAAACGTCTTTTCGAATTGACGATCGGTCCGCTCGCTTTTTATGCTGTAGGCGTCTAGCGTCGTAGACAAAAATAGTTTCGAATGATTTCTGTTTCATTCTATTAATCATGCCTTGTTTCTCTGTTTTCTGCTTTTATGAGCCTACTTCGTCAATTGTCCCACTTCTTGCTGTGCCTATTGATTAATTTCGTCTAACTCTATCTTCTACAGGTACCTAAAGTGGGTTATTTTTGAAGTTGACTTTTTCAACCAGTGTCTTTTTCTTCTCAAAATTGGGAAGACGATTAAAAATTATCCGTTGAGTAGGGAGCTTGTGTGCGCCACCGCGGAGGCACTGCCATAATCGACGGCTAATTCTTAATTTTCTGCTACATATTGGAGAGAAAAAAACGGTGCGTTTCTTGCACAACAAAAATACACTCAAAGTCTCACATAGATTTAATTGGTAGTATGTTTTGTTTTATAGCCAAAGACCGATGTCATCTCAGGCGATTTTCGGCCCCGAGCCGCCTGACAGTTCGGCTCATTTTTCCAATCTGCGAGTCGGCTCCTGTTGCTGTCCCGGCCAATGCTGTTGCTGTTCGGGCTATTCCGATTGGCCCAAACAGCAACAGCATTAGCCCGGAGATTGGGAGAACGAGCCGAACTGTCAGGCGGCTCCGATTCCTATTCGGTGCGGCTCGGGGCCGAGAATCGCCTGAGTACTGTTTTGTAGGTATTTCTGTAGAAGTTGATATATTATCTAGAAGAGTAGTATGCATAGAATGAAGGTAGAATTCTTGTTTTCTTGTAGAACACTTATTCGGAGAACAATTAAGGTTTTGTGAAATTAGACTTTATGAGCGTTTTAAAGCAAGGCACCATTATAGCGGATGTATGGAACAGTTTTGGAAACCTTTTGGGAAACTGATAGCAGGTTAAAACTCTTATCTTCCGCTAACCAAACGGATATGTTCCCGGAACAATGCTACTGGTATCGTGTTCATAACAGGAAGAGTCTGCTGTTATCATCCGCCAACCAATACGATATGTTCCGGCAGGTGCTCGGCGGAACATATGCTATTGGTATCGAGTTCATAACAGCGAATGTCTATGCGCGATGAAATGTCTCGAGGATGCACGATGAAATTGTCTTGACATCTCTTCATAGTGGTTTTCGGGCTGGCTGCCTAACCGAAATCTGTGGTCGCTCTATCGATTTTCCTCGGGTATGTAACGGTGGGTACAAGGTATCTCGTTCAAAGACTCAGATTTGACGCAAAATTGCTGTGTGGGTAATATTTGAGACGCTGAACACGAATTTGAGGTCCATTTTTTGAATTTCAGAATTTAAGGGTAAGTAGCGCCAGTTCTGCATTATGCCTACCGTAACTTATAGTAGCTCTAAGTCTGGCGACAAATAGACCCCAGATTCGAATTCAGCGCCCTAAACAACACCCAGTTAAAAGTTTGGAGCCGAATCCGAAATTTTTTCTCTGAACCTCCCGAAATTTCCCTTTCCCGTCTATGAAGGGAAATATTGCAGCATTGAAAGGCTCTACTAATGCATGTATCCTCTGCTTCCGGGTGTGATTTATTTCCGTTCGTCGCGTGCGTCTGCGCTGCGTCTCCTTCTCCCCACAGTTTCTCGCTGTCTCTGCCTTCGCTCCGCACAAGCGCGCGAGGGAACAGAGTGAATCTGACTCGGAACCAGAGGATAACTCGTCTGAAAGCAAGTCTTATGAGCTAAAACCCTGGCTACTACATAAAGTTGTCAGATGCTTCTCCTCCATTGAAAACACCCCAATTTTCCTAATTTTGGGGTCTAAAATTTTTACGTCCCCTGTGTCCGACCGGACAACACCCACCTGGACAGCGCGAGAAAAGGGAGTTTCAGGCGATTTTGTCCGTAACTCTGAGGCTATGGGAAGAGTGATAGGAGTCAACTGGTGGAAAAATTCACGAGTATTCTAAATCTTTTTTTTAGAATTATAAAAATTCAAAACTGTAAGTTAAGGCTTTTTTCAACTTCCGATTTGTGTCAGAAAAGCAGATATTGTGAAAATGTCAAAAAATGGCTGAAAACAAACACCAAATAACCCTGAATGCTTTGAAAACTTGAATGTGGTAAGCCCGCCCCGCCCACTTCCTCACAGCTACAGAGCAAGTGGGCGGAGCGTGTACACCACATTAACGTTTTCGGGTCGTATAGGGCTATTTGTTGCTCGTTTTTAGCCGTTTTTTCGACATTTATGTTGCAATGGGCTGCTTTTATCGTACACACTTCCTTTAACGTAGAACTTTCTTACTTTAGGTATGTTCATGAACAACGACAACACGTCAATTTGCCGTGATCGGTCCATTATCGACTACGAGATCATCAAGAACGAGGTGATGAACGACACTTTCAAATACGATTTCGCTGATTGATACATCTCTATACATACATATATATTGTATTTATGTATACTTGTAAAGAATCTCATTAAGACATAAACAGGAAAAACTCGTGTTAATTTTTAGACATTTTATTACATTACATTAAAAAACATCTTTAAAACACGTATGGTAATTGAGGGAAAACAATATAGAGAAAAGACGCTATTCTATGATGCAAACTATACAGAATACAAATTCTACCTCTTTCAATTTCCTCTAATTCTAATCTTCTCCCACCAAGACACAAACTTCGCTGATGCTGCTTTTCTGCCACTAAGGTAATCTATACAACTCTTCTTCAGGTTAAGTATATCTACTATAAGATTAGCAAGTATCAGAACAACAAACAAGGAATGAGAATTAACCTTGCTGGAATTGACTGATATACTTCTCGTAAACTGGTTTAGAGAACCTACGCCGCAAGCGCGATCTGCGGGTCGGCTTCTGTTGCTGTCCAGATTCCTCCAATTGGCCCGAACAGCAACAGCAGTGGCCAGGATTTTGTGAAAACTAGCTGAACTAAGCTGCGCGGTGCGGCTCGGGGCCTCGAATTGTCTGAGTAGGTTCTCTAAACCAGTGCTGAACATTGTAAACTCTTCACACAAAAGGCCAAGGATAGAGTGATATATATTAAATACAAAAACTTTTTTGACATATTAAACACACGTACATATACAAGCATCTTATAAACAAAACACATGAATATTGAAATAGTATGCTTCTATTCTCTCAGGGAAGTCGAACCGGGAGTAGAGTAAGTAGAATATGTCCCAGCACGGTGTATAACTAGGGGATACCCCCAACACAAACTGCTCTGACACTTGTAGTTGTATTCCGCCAGACCGCTGCCGTATAAAGGTCATTGCCCCGAAACGTTGCCGGTTTGTCCCGAGACATCGCTCTTCGGTGCTTTCTTTAACAATGTATCACAAGGTAGCTGAGTTGAACACCAAACCCGATGTCAGGCAAGACTCTAACCTGCATTGCACGCTTTCCGGGTGCGAGTGTTACCATTACACCACCGACACCTCGCTCTGCATTCCTCAGGTAAATGCAGAGCGAGGTGTCCGTGGTGTAATGGTAACACTCTCGCCTGGAAAGCGTGCAATGCAGGTTCGAGTCCTGCCTAACATCTGAGCTTTTCGTTCAACTCGGCTACCTTGTGATATCTTGCGACATATATCATACCATGAAAAGGCTATAAACATTCTAGAAACATCAAAATTACAGCTTTCTTCAACGTCTGATTTTCTACGACACCCTTTGCTTCAAGCGAAACACCTCGCCTTTGCCCCGAGACAAGCACAAACAACATCGGTCTGACGGAACACAACTACGAAAGTCTGAGCTGGAATTTCGAAAAACGATCTACTGACGGTTACTCGGACAGTCGGGGCTTAGTACGTCGGCACAACACCGTTAGTACGCCAGGGCAAACCTGGCGTACTAACGCTCGTTGTGTGCAGGACCTGTTGGTTGCGGCAGCATATCCTGCCAACGTATGCTGGCGTACTAACGCTCATTATCGACAGAATCTGGACTACCACTCTCCTTGCCGGTATTGGATATATTTCTTGTCCCGGCCAGCAGCATGGAGAACATCCTCCCCGCGATCCGCCACCAGGAGGCTTCCCTCGCGATGGGCGATGGGGACGATCCCCTCAGCGTTCTAAAAATTAGCTTCCGAACAGTGACACAAGGTCACCTCCTCGGACTGGCCTCAAACGGCCAACTGCCCCCTCAGCAAGACTGGCCGCCTTATATACCCGCCGCCGTCGTACAAGAGGATGCTGCAATGTTCATTCGTATTAGACAGATCAATGGAAGAGTCTCAGCAGACATTAGGAGACAGTGGCTGGCAATAGCACGCGTGCCACGATAAACAAAGCGTTAGTACGCCAGCACAAGCAACAGGAGCTCCTGGTCGTTGCCAGCATATCCTGCTGTTACCAGCAGCTACAGCACAGGTGCTGCCGATCCTTTGTGCCGGCGTACTACCGGTATTGTGCCGACGTACTAAGCCCCGACTGTCTGAGTATACTCAATGCACCTGGGTAGATCAAAAACGGCCACATCAAAACTTTTCTTGGATTTCCAGAAATTATACATTTTGTACCCAAAACTTTGTCCAGTGAGTCGTTTGCCACCTAGACAGTTGGGCTCAAAAATGTTTCAATTCCCGAAAGCCAAGCTGAGGAATTTCGATCGTCTTTGATCTACCAGGTGCCCTGTAGCCAAATCCGCTTGTACTCGATCCTTTTATCGCCCTCCACAGCCCTTAATAGTCGATGTGAAGGGCGAAAAAAGAACGATCACAAGGGGATTTGCGCATAGGGCACCTCGTAGATCAAAGACGACCGAAAGTCCTCAGTTTGTATTCCGAAAATTGGAACATCTTTGAGCCAAACTGTCTAGGTGGCAAACGAACTGCTGGACAGAGTTTTGGGTTTAAAAAAATTCAATTTCTGAGAAACAAAAAGTTGTAACTGGCCGTTTTTGATCTTCCCATGGGCATTGGGCAAATTTTTTGAACTTGAAATTTTTATTTTTGTCCACCCGACTTGTGTGCAGTTTGAGTTAGAAGTGGCCCTGAGTGAGATGAGCACGTAATTCTGATTTCTAAAGTCATCTGTAAGCTTAAAGCTTCCAAATGACTTTAGAAATCAGAATTATAGAGCGTAGGCTTTTTTTTCGATCGAGAATGCGCCATGCATTCGTCTGAGAATCCAGGTCGCATACTTGATTGATTACGTAGAGGACGAATGTACTAAAGCAAGACCCGCTTCGGACAGTGAGCAACCTCAGCAGGAAGGCTTGATCATCGGAGCCGAACTCCCGTGGAGCTTCTACTCCCATCTATGAATCTAAAGCCGCCTCTGGTGTTCAAAAATCTTATAATAACCTATCATTTTACCAGATTTGCTGAGCGAAGCAATACATATGACTTTCGCACAATCAATCACCTTCACGATTCTAGTCATACACACGAGAGCAGGGCGCGATCTCGACCATACACTTTTTCTTGGCTATTTGAGCTCCCAACCACTTTCAGCATGGAGAAACTAAAACGTCAAAACCCATCGAAAACCAAAGAAAAACCATAATCCTGCCTGTATTTTCGACTTTCTTACGAATTTGAAGGAGTTTTTTGGAAAACGGAACGACCACTCCAGGCGGAGATCAAAAACAAAACGACTTCACTCCTATTTCGGAAATCGGAACGCTGAAATCGGAAATTTAGAAACTGTAATACTGCAAAACCTTCAATCCTTTTCCCGCAAATTTTCCGGGGGCAAAAAAAGTCAAAACACATTGGAAATCAGAATTTCGCTCACCCCTACTCTGACAAATACTGCCGCGACTCTTCCGCTACTGCCCCGCGTCTTTCTGAAATTGGAAAATAAAAACCAATCAGAAATTGAACAATCAAAAATTGCAATCTTGCACAAAAGCCGATTTTCTTCCGCATTTCAGGCCTTACCCAGGCCTATTTCGGGAATCTTGGAACCGAGAACCGTCGAAAATCGCAATCCCAAATTCTATCAGAAATTGAAAAATCGAAAAAAAATCTGTAGCCTTTTAGGCTCCATGGCATTGCTGACTCACGTGCGTACGCGACACGGTCCGGTGACTGTCGCGCGCGTCGCGAACGTAGAAAATCGATATTCATTAGTGACATGACAATGCTCCAGGACATTCCACTTTACCTGATTTCACCTAAATGCGCCGCCGCCCGTTCCGCCGCGCGCGACACTCACCGACCGCGACGCAGCACGCACAGATGGGCAATGTCCGCTCCCCAGTCTGCTGCAGGTACTTTCAACCTTCTCTCGCATTACGAGGCCTTTTCCGGGAACAAAAAAGTCAAAACCCATCGGAAATCGGAATCCCGTACATCCCTACTCTGAGAAATATTGCCGCGACTCTTCCGATACTGCCCCGCGATTCTGGACTGTCCCACGACTCCCCCGCTACCCTGGACTCCTCCGCGGCTCTCCGGCGACTTCTACGTAGGCCAAGCTTCCGCAACTCTTCCGCGACTTTACCGCGATTTGGTCAATGAAGAACCGCGG
This sequence comes from Aplectana chamaeleonis, assembly GCA_029168955.1. Lineage (NCBI taxonomy): Eukaryota > Metazoa > Nematoda > Chromadorea > Rhabditida > Cosmocercidae > Aplectana > Aplectana chamaeleonis. The sequence goes on along the minus strand of JAPDOI010000007.1, from coordinate 2,010,268 downwards.
ACGATTCTTCATTGACCAAGTCGCGGTAAGGTCGCGGTAGAGTCCCGGGGGAGTCGTGGTGGAGTTGCGGAAGCTTGGCCCACGGAGAAGTCGCGGGAGAGCCGCGGAGGAGTCCAAGGTAGCGGGGGAGTCGCGATACAGTCCGGGATCGCGGGCAGAAGCGGAGGAATCGCGGGGCAGTCGCGGCAATATTTATCATAGTAGCCATTCTTGCAGCGGAAACCATGCGATTTCACCACCGTGCTGCGACATAATTTCCCTACTTTGTAAAATAATATAAAACTCTCTTAACCAGCTATAAACCATAATATAGGAAGGAATCACTGCACACCCACACAAGGTCTCATACTTGAGAAAAAGCCAAACTTTCTGGGAAAACAAACGAAGCGAAAACGAAATTTTGGCAAGCCTGTAGCATCATCAGCATCACAAATACTCACTCAGCATAGATTGAAGCATTTTACAGACAGGCAACAATGTTTAACACAGTGTATGACGACCTTATTAGTATGACGAAGAATTTTACCCGGGCACAGCACCCGCTTACTCCAATTTCTGCTTCCCTCGTGCTAACGCCGACTTCACCACATACATCTGCACGAAGAGCATGGCATTCTGAGCAATCTTTGGCTCCATTTTCGAGGTATCCATTGAGCAGCGCAGCGCAGCGAACTCTAAAGCACACAAAAATTATTATGTCCCAAAATTTTCTTGGAAGGGGGGACCATTTTAATGGGGTCCGAGGTTAGCAAAATGAAGTACATAGCTAGAGTACCCATAATACTAGTAGTAAAAATTGTGAGTGAATCCGACCTAAAGCCATATCTGCAGAAGTGAAATGACGTTCTACCCCATGTAACCTACCGTGAAAGTCGCAAAAACCGGAAACGGACCTCATAATCGTGTTCACCACCACAAAAACCCCATTTGGCTAAGTTTTTGGCGAAAAAAGTTTGAACTCCGGACCACCTCATTTTTGGGGATACGAAGGTCCAATTTTTTCTCGCCCAAACTGCGCCTACGGGATAATTTGGGGCGCTGAGCACGAATGAGCGGGTCCATTTCCGGTTTTTCCGGCCTTTAGGGTAGGTCACATTAAGTAGTACGTCATTTTACTACAACAACCGATGGTTTCGGGCTTATGACTTTTCCGATACAGATTTAGGTCGAATTCACTCACAATTTTTGCTACCCATAGCACGGGCATTATCTCCATGTACTGCACTTTGCAAGCCTCGGACTACGCTAAAATGGTTTCCCTTGCTAGGTGAGTGTAAGCTATCGACAGCAGGTCGATTAGACGCAACCACATCACCCAGCAGAACACCTGCCTGAGTCCCGAATAATATGCTTGTTGTATCACAAAAATACTCACCTATACCCTTGAACTGCGAGTTCTTACAGGAAATTCGCCAAGCGTACAGATGTCCGTTGTGGAGTTCGCGGAACACTGACGTCGTTGTGAAAACCTTTGTATGCACCTCATCGGAATCCTTAGTCACGCACATTCTGTAAAAAATGACAACTGGTCAAAAACTTTCAAACTGAAACTTATAGCAGCCATCTGGCGGGAATGGAGTATTTATAAACATATTTCTTTTCAGCTGAAGGCCTACAGATACGTAGTTAGTCGGCGCAGCGTCTTCATTACCTCTTCCATCCACCCGGTACCACAGCGGGCTCATGGCGCAGAGGCAAGCGTCTCGCTTCCCATCAAGTAGTTGACAGGTTCGATCCCCACCAAAGCAAATTATTTGCATTTTATCAGAATTTTTGTTTTTACGCTTTTTTAACAGTCTAATCCTGCCTTGAAGCTGTTTTTAGTAGAGTTCAACCTTTCTATTCAATTTTTTAAGCTTTGGTGTTCAATCATTTTTTCTTTTCCTTTCAACGCTGCGCTCACAAACAACACGGTCTTCAAGTTTTCACTGGAAATCGGAATGTCCCTGGGTCCACTGCAACAATAATAGACAAAAAAGGCTAAAAACGAGCCATAGATAGTCCTATACGGCCCTCAAACCTGATTGTGTTATGCCCGCCCCGCGCACTTCCTTGTTGCTCGTTGAAGAAGCGGGCGGGGCGGGCATAGCACAGTCAAGTTTGAGGGCCCTGTCGGGCTATCTATGGCTCATTTTAGTCGTTCTTTCGCCATTGTTGTGGCAATGGACAGTGGTATACTCGATCTTCAATGAAAACTCGAAGACCATTTTCTTCGAAAACACTGCCTTTAGCAGACTGATACGGATGTGGAGCTGCTTGTTTTCTTTTCAGGTTAAGTTCTTTTCGATTCAATTTTTTATTTGAGTCTTGGTGACACATAACTTCTTCTTATTCTTAATTTATTATTAATTTATATGATTGTTATTCGTTTTCATTTTTTTAATTGAAAATTTACTTGATTAGTTGCCAATTTTTTCAAACATCGTGTATTTCACTGTCTTTTTTCTCGTTTGACTGATTCATTCACTAACTTTTATGTTTTCTTCCTGGTTAATTTCCACTGCTTTCTTTTTCCCTACTATGTTTTTTTTCGAAGTTTTTATTGATTCATTCATTATTCATTTAATGCTGCTTTCTTGTCCTTGTCTTGGTTTATTATGTTCATATTCGCGAGCTAAGCAAATATGTTGCCTCTGCGTCCGCTTTGTCCGGTTTCCTTCAACTAGGAAACCTTTTTGACCTCTTAAACAGGCAGGAAGCACATAAACAACCCACGTAGGAGCCTTCATTAGACACAAAGCCGGCTTGTAATCCGTGTAGGACGCTTCACGCATCTCCACTCGAACAATATGTGGATACTGCGCTGGCATCAAGGCATCTTGTGGGGTGAAAGCAACTGGCAACATGAAAATAACCTAAAACACGGGTGAAATAGTCACATTCCAAGTAACTTTATCCTTATTCCACCCACCAAACTATCAGTCTCGCTGGAAATCTCGTTGATCACTTCCGATCGCAATCCCATCATCAGTTTTCTCTACAAAAATAAATATTGTTCGAATACAACCTCCACCACCTCCCTCAAGCCAAATCTAAAGTTGTTAATCGCAGAACTGCTGGTCGGATCCGGTTCTTTTTGCAAAACACATCAAGACTGTGCGCCGCAAACGCAGACTGCTTGACAATACACCAATCCGACTAATGATTCCGCGTCGATTTTACATACCGAATCGTTCGAATAATCCTTAGTACCATCATGAACACCAAATGGAAGGAAACGCATGCAGTGCAGTGAGCTCGCAGCGCTACCAAGTTGGAGTTTTCCTTAAGAAAATAATATTTTTCTAGGTTTCAATGCCACAGAAATTTTTGAATTTTTTTCCTGACCTGCACATATGGCCTTCAGCCATGTTCCCATAACTCGCTCCAGCGCCTTCATCCTTGTCTGCAGGTGGGTACAAACCTAAAAAAGTAGAGGTCAGTCAGCTTACTGAGTCTACAAGTGTTCAAAACTCCTGAAGCCGGATTCGTCAATCATTATACCCCGGGTATAAGGGCGAATCGGGGTATGATCAGGCGCATACCCTAGGAAAGTGAAAACGATTATACCCTGATGCACCCTTATAGCCGGGTATAATTGTTGGACAAAGATTGAGGGTAAGGTTAATCCAGAGGCCGGATTCTCCAAAGATTATACCCCGGGTATAAGGAGCATCAGGGTACAATCGTCTGCACTTTCCTATGGAATGCGTCTGATTATACCCTGACTCGGCCTTATACTCGGGTATAATGATTGACGAGTCCGGCCTCAGATTCTCCACAGATTCCTATGTGACCCCCTCATGCCATGGTCGCTGCCTTAAAGACAGTGTCCACGATGAATTTCGTCCTCGGCTTTTGGCCGGGAATCGAAAGTTCAGGGTCTCATTGGAGCACTGGGGTCGAAAGAACGAACGAAAACCAGCCTGAAAGAGCTCCATACGGCTCCGAAGTCCGCTCGCGCTAGCCCTTCCGCTCGCGGTCGAGTTTTCCGAGGATCAGTTTGGTCCGCTCTACATTATCATTGGAGCGCGATCGCGGCTGAGTTTTAGCATTGGGGCGCATTTGCACGCCGTCTACTTCAGGCCCATGCCCGCGCAACTGATCCACCGTTGAAATGTGGCTTTCAAGAAGAAGAGCTGATTTTGGATGTTTCAAAGCGTTTTTCATGATTCTTTCTTCACTGATGAAACAGTCAGACTCTAAACTTTCGTTTTCTGGTGGAAACTCGAAAGCGATTTTTATCGTGGACGCTGCCTTTAAAGGCAGCGTACGCGCAAAAAACCGTGTTTATTTTTTTCACAATTTCGCGCAGGTAGGCCTGCCAGGTTGTGATATATCGCAAAGGGACCACCCAAAACGCTCAAATTCCTGAGAAAAACTCATTCGGAAATCCTTGAGCATCCAGCTCCCTTTTTTCACGTCTGTCCGGTGTGTCTTGTGCAATGCACAAATTTCGAAAATTTGGACGGCTGATTTGGTTTATCCTCAGTAACTTTTTGAGTTCCACAATTCTTTTCGTCTTTCTGCTGTCAAAAGGTCTTTAAAAATAAGAAGCTTTCAATACACACGTCCAAACTCGAGGATCCTTCGAATAGAAGAATATAGAATTTTGGATTTCCGTTGCCTGCCGGAGCCCGTCGTGGCGCTTCTGTTCCTCGTGTTAGATGATCGACCGGGAAAACGCCTTTTCAGACCACGGAGCAGTTTTCAAGAGCCTATAGCATTATTTTCACGCTACATTGAGGTCTCAAGCTTCGCCAACTATCTACACTTGGTTCAAACCTTGGATTGAGAAGAAAAACCCAGATGTGGTTTTCAGCGCGGACGCTGCCTTTAAGCCCGCAGATTTATCGTTGATTACCCCAGCCACCAAATACACCTCAGCAGAGCCCGGATTCGTCAATAATCATATCCCTGGTATAAGGGTGAATCAGGGTATAATCAGAAGTATTGCCTGGGAAAGTGCAGATGATTATACCCTGATGCGCCCTTATACCCGGGGTATAATAGTTGGAGGATCCGGCCTCAGGCTTCGACTTCAAAAGAACGATTTTCAGAAGATTTCTACGGACCAGGGATGTGAACAAGAATTTTTCCCAGAATTTCGGATAGCGGAAATCGGAGTCCTTATTCGTCAATCAATTATACCTCCAGGTCACGGCGAATCAGGGTATAATCTTCGACATTTCTTAGGAAAGTGCGGATGATTATACCCTGATGCGCCCTTATACCCGGGGTATAATAGTTGGAGGATCCGGCCTCAGGCTTCGACTTCAAAAGAACGATTTTCAGAAGATTTCTACGGACCAGGGATGTGAACAAGAATTTTTCCAGAATTTCGGATAGCGGAAATCGGAGTCCTTATTCGTCAATAATTATACCCCAGGTCACGGCGAATCAGGGTATAATCTTCGACATTTCTTAGGAAAGTGCGGATGATTATACCCTGATGCGCCCTTATACCCGAGGTATAATAGTTGGAGGATCCGGCCTCAGGCTTCGACTTCAAAAGAACGATTTTCAGAAGATTTCTACGGACCAGGGATGTGAACAAGAATTTTTCCAGAATTTCGGATAGCGGAAATCGGAGTCCTTATTCGTCAATAATTATACCCCAGGTCACGGCGAATCAGGGTATAATCTTCGACATTTCTTAGGAAAGTGCGGATGATTATACCCTGATGCGCCCTTATACCCGGGGTATAATAGTTGGAGGATCCGGCCTCAGGCTTCGACTTCAAAAGAACGATTTTCAGAAGATTTCTACGGACCAGGGATGTGAACAAGAATTTTTCCAGAATTTCGGATAGCGGAAATCGGAGTCCTTATTCGTCAATAATTATACCCCAGGTCACGGCGAATCAGGGTATAATCTTCGACATTTCTTAGGAAAGTGCGGATGATTATACCCTGATGCGCCCTTATACCCGGGGTATAATAGTTGGAGGATCCGGCCTCAGGCTTCGACTTCAAAAGAACGATTTTCAGAAGATTTCTACGGACCAGGGATGTGAACAAGAATTTTTCCAGAATTTCGGATAGCGGAAATCGGAGTCCTTATTCGTCAATAATTATACCCCAGGTCACGGCGAATCAGGGTATAATCTTCGACATTTCTTAGGAAAGTGCGGATGATTATACCCTGATGCGCCCTTATACCCGGGGTATAATCGTTGAAGAATCCGGCCTCGGAACACCAAAGGTCATCAGTAATGGGAATATCGGGGTTTCGCTAATCGCAGATTCCGGATAATCCATGGTGATGTTTCCGATTTTCTTCCGCATTCGGAGCATTTTTTCGCAAATAGAAGACAGGAAATCGTAAGTCCGAAAACTATCGGAAATCGGAATTTGGCTCTTCCGTGCCTGGGACACTTTCTCCAACTCACTGCGAACACGGTTCGCCGATTTTGGCCTGTCTCGGGCCATTTCAATTTAGGAAAGCGGAAATCGAAACGCCAAAAGCCATCGGAAATCGGAGTTCCGCATACAGCAGGACCCGAGCCACGCATAGTGGTATTTCCAATTTTTTCCGCATCTGGGGCATTTTCGGGAAATAGAAAAGTTGAGAAGGCAGAACCAATCGGAACTCGTAATTTTGCTCATGTCAGTTCTGGACACTTTAACCCACTCATGAGACACAATCCGCCAATTTCACTTATCTTAGGCGTGTCTAAGGAGATTAAACGCGACTAATGGAACAATTTCTAGGACAGGGCGCCTGTACCTGAGATGGAAAAGGCGACTTCCGAAACATTTTCCTCCTTCTTCTCGTGTGACGGCGCGTGATTTAAAGGCAGTGTTCACGATGAAAAAAGTTTTCGAAATTCCTTTAGGATTGGGTAGTGGAGGGACACTCTGTAACGTTAACTTCGAAAGAACGCATGAAAACGAGCCAGGAAGAGCCCCAAAAGAGCCCGAAGTTGCAACTTCGAGCGCATTGAAAACCCCAAAAGCGCATCACACGCCCACCGACGTGAACAAATGAATGCTCGAGATCGTGAGATGAGCGATGATTTTCAATCATTAGCCCCGTTCTTCCCTTCATTCTCAGCTTCTCTCTTTACTCAGGTCAGCTCGCATACATCGGCTGCAAGAGACGGAAGTTACAAGCCTCGGACAACTCGTCCACCATGTTTCCATAGCTCAATCTTTGAGGGACCATACCTGCGTTCACAGAAGGTCTTGTATGATTTCAGAGACACCATTGGAATCAGCATGGGGCCGTTTTCAAGATAGGCGAAAAAACAGAAAAACGATTTTCATCGTGAACACTGCCTTTAAGAGAAAACCTGAGACTTCTCAGTCACGTAGCGCAACTTTGGGAGCACGAGGAGCAACTTTGGAAGGCAAACAACGACATTGCAATATTTTAATCTCATTTTTCTTATATTTAGCGCAATTGATGGGACTTTCAGGACAGGATGCGCAAATCTGAGCCAGAAAGGCGACTTATTAGAATTTTCCTCTATTTTTCTGTTACGGCTTGCATGGGCAATGGGATTTTCAGGTCACGTAAGGGCGCTTTTGGAATACAAAATCTAGACAAAAAAGTGAATTTTTACATTTTTACATTTCACTTTTTTGACAACTACATTTCTGGAGCAAAATGAGCTCAAGGAGTAGCTATGGGACACTGTTCACCTGTTTTGGGACAGGACGCTGGATTCCAAGATGGAGAAGACAATTTGTGGAGCTTTTTATCCGCTTTCTATGTTACAGATTGGTTTTGAGAAAGATTGTGGTATACTTGGACTTGGAATCGCGCAACTTTTTGGAACACCTGGGTGGCTTGTGGGTCATATTACAGTTCATCTACACAATCGCATTCAGTCCGCAAAGTGCGCGCTGACTGCGAAAGCGTGTTGCTGCGCAGTTTAGAGAATCCTCAGACAGGGATCTGGAATCACCCGGGCGGCTTTTCTTTTTTTCGCCGCGGGTGATCCGACATCCCCGTCTGAGGATCCTCGAACCGCGCCGCAACACGCTTTCGCTATCAGCGTGCACTTTGCGGACTGAACGCTATTGCGTAGATGAGCTGAACACAATTTCTGAGAGCTTCTGAGCATATCCCTATTCGGGACTTTCGGAACAGAATGAACAAGCTTGCGATGACAAGACGCTCAATTTTAAGCGCATCACACTAGATTTTGGGCACATAATGTGGCTGTTGTTAACCCAGTGTTCTACTTTCGGAACCCTAGATGCAGCCCTGGGATCTTAGTAAACTGCACGAGACTTCGCCGGAACTTTATTAAATTCCTATAATTCAACCATCTGAAATGATGAAGCATTAAACTCAGATAAACAATGTTCTGTCCTACATCGCCATTATCCACGTTTAACAGCTCCGAAGGCACTTTCGACACCGATGGCTCCACCAACGACATGTCCGCACCATACCACATCAGTTGACGAACCTCAAAACGCTAACTAAATAAGAATCAATCCAAATCCTTACTAAAATTGAAGTGGGCGCCAGTTTTTTTCTTGCGAAACAACCACAGATACTATCGTGAAAATGGTTTCAAAAGCACAAAAGACCCAGAGAAACATATTTTTCGAATCCACAACCCTGCCTTGACAACGACCGCGCGCTGATGGCAGATCGGGCTCAAAGGTACCATGAAAGCTATCAAAAATACTTGAATTCCATATACAAAGTCTGGAGGACGAAATGTCCCACGCATTTTCACCCTCGTAAGAAAAATGATCTAAGCGATCACCAGGAAATCACCAGGAAACAAGGAAATCTGATCGTGTGACCATGTGTTCCGGAAAGAGAAAAGTTGTGACCATTTACTGTCGTTCTCGGGCCGCAATTCCGGACCGCACTTGCAGACAACAGCTGTTGCATCACGCAACAGGATGATAATCGTGCAGGGACCACTTCTCAGAGAGTCGGGGGTCCTATTCGGCCACAATAGGCTTTCTATTCGGGTACCTAGTCCAGTTGAAAGGAACTTTTGTAGCAGCACGTGCTGCTCCGAAGGGCACGTGGTCTGTTCGATAGGACTACGTAGCGCAGCGAGGCGAAACTTTTGCCGCACCCTATTTCGCACGCTAGAGCACGTGGCCTGTTCGATATGAGCACGTGGCGCTGGGGGCGGGCTACCACACCTTCAATGGGAGCGGGTCCCCCGTCAACAAGGATACGGTCCAAGTCACGGACCGCAGTAGGGGATCACCCCCACAGCAGTCCGCGACAGGAGCATCACCTCGCCACGGTCGACAGCGAGGGAGCTCCCCTCGCTGAGGACCGTGGGGGAGACCCCTTAGCGGTTCAAAAATTGTCCAGAAAGTAACTCGTAGTCACCTTCCAGGAGCGGCGCGAAAGGCGCACTGTGCTCTCTTCGGGATCGAACCCCTTATATACGTGCTGTGCGTCTGATATGCGCCGAGTCAGCTCGGAAGCGATCGATCAACGCGCTCAATCATGGGCATTGTGGCTCGTTCGTCGTCCAAACTCATGGTAGTCGAATCGAAAGCGTATCGTGGCCGAGTGGAACGGCTATGATTGGCGCCACGTGCTTCTCACTTGGACGACGATTAGGCCACGTGGCGCAAGGAAATTACGTGGCCATATCGTCGTCCAACCGCTTTGTAGTCGAGTCGAAAGCCAATCGTGGCCGAATAGAACTCCCCGACTCCCTGAGTTGGCCCCGGCGCGATTCACCTTCGTCCCAACACGATTGTCACGTGTCGCATTATGCAATAGCCGTAGTTCGCCACTGCGGACCAGAATAGGGGGGGGGTGCCTCAGGCTTCTTTCTATGAATGCTCCATAATCAAAATATAAATGGGGGATTATGGCGAGAGAAGTCCGCAAAGGCGCACCCAAGCAACCTAGTCGACGAACAATTTTTAACCTGTTTCCCAAAATTAAGGGAAAAAAAGCACAAGAAACGTTGAAAAGGGTAAGTTCTTCTCCCTTCCCACAATACCTGTACACCTAAAGTCTTTACTATAGCCATACACAGGTAAGGTACGGAAACACCATACCCTAGAAAGACGTGACCAGCTATTTCCTTATCGATTAATGACAAAATTGGAACCGAGCCACCCATGGCTACAGCATGCTTAGTTAAAATAGGCAACCGCACCACCGCTTTTTCACGCTGTCGTGGACTGTATAACTTGATAATTATTTTGAAATCCCAAAACTCGTATCTATGGAGGGACAAGCATTCTAATGTTTGTAGGTAACTCACCATAAGAACGTTGTTCCGCTCCACAAGATAATGTATAGGGGCCTGCTTCGACTTGTCGAACTCGTTAACCGGCGTACCTAAGAAAAACCATTTTGTCCATATTGACACACTCCGAGATTATCCACTTCAAAAAAAAAGATAGGCGCAGTCCGCACGGATAGCACTATACTTCGCGCTCCTTGTTGTGCGTTGGCGCGAACTCGGTGCACATATAAACTCGGCTAAGTATACTCCGTTTATAACGAAATGTGCAAACTCATAGTCCGCCACTGGTCCTCTATTACCGTAATCGGCGCGTTCTCAACCATTACCGAAAGCGATAGATACGTCACTACCGCCACTTGCCTATCCATCTCGCCACTCAGCCGTCCAGCTGTTATACCGGGATCGGAATGAACGCATCGATTACCGTAGTAGAGAACCAGTGGCGGACCATAAGTTTGTGTACTCCTTTATAAACAGACTGTAAGCGGCATAAAAACTTGAACCCTTCCTCACCATACTTAACCAAAACATTCAGCTGACACGGCTGTCCACTGATAGCCACGAAATGAACCGCTTGTCGTTCGCAATCCAGTGTCTTCTCCATGAGTAAACTGCCAGCTTGTTGCGGAGACAAACACGCCAGAATGAAGTCCAGCATCCTTGAAGAATACTTAAACTCTACACTTTTGTCAAACAAAACCAGAAATAACCGTTGAAAACAGTATTTTTCGAACATGAAGTTCCAAACTAAACTAACAAACACTGCCGATGCTTTTCCAAAAAACACGGTTTCCGTCCAGCAAACTGTGAGCTCAGGTACATAATCACATTCGTGTTGCATTCAGTATCCCTCGTCAGGTTCACAATACTCTGAAGTATCAGCGTACGAGCTCAGAAACACCAAAAATTCAATTTTAAGCCAAGAATCGAATGACTGGATCCGACAGTAATGACTGACGAAAAACCGGACTTTTCGGGCACATGTACTGAGGGCGGAGTTTGGCGAAAAATTGGGCGGAGTCCTGACGCCTTGGCAGCTCAATATGGCTCAATCACGGTCAATTTGGCTCGTTTTTGCCACTTTCGGCGGCGAAATGGTTCTCGTACAAGCCGCAAGCGTCTATTACCGTCGCTATATCCACTTTTCCAGGCATAAAGACTGCATTTAAGCGGTCTATTCACTTTACAGAAATATAACAAACCTTCATAATGTGCTCCAGCAAAGCTGAAACCTCCATAGACTCGAATGAATTATAGCGACTTCTTCGATTCAGCAATACTTGCGCAATGACTTTAATTCGCCTCCATACCTTGAAATATACCGAAAAATGAAGACTGGAAGTAGGGCAGGTCAAAATTGAAGCTACTTCCAGTACAAATGAGACAGAAATGCGATAAATTTCGGATTTTCAACCAATTCAGGTATCCCATTTCTGCCAATGCACCTCAAGGTGCGGTATAAGACATTCAACACTCTGGACATTCCTACTTCAACCGAAAAAGGTCATTTCAATACTCTACAACACAGTCTCCGCTCATCCCCTACGCTACAAGCAACTAGCTAACTAGGGAACCTCCCAAGGTGTTCCCCCGGATAGGAAGCCGATGAATGTTTTCTGGGTAACTCTGGCACGCTCTCTTCGAATCTGAACTCGGATTTTGCTGAAGACATCTGCGAAAAAAAGTTATAGCCGGTCAACGTTCGAATTTCCTACAGCTGAGCTGAACGTGAAATTTGTAGCTCTTCGTTGAATTTGGCTCAAAAACTTTAATGAAGGGTTATTTAACGTATTGAGCTTGAATACAAAGTCGATTTTCAAAATTTCAAAAAAGATTCGGCTGGGGACCATGAGTTACAGATTTGAAAATGCTAGAAGCCTCCAATCGTTTGTTAAACGCCTTTTTTCTATCGAAAACACGCATAATTGTTTGGAAAATCCGGAAACGAACATCATAATTGTGTTCAGCGCCCGAAACTACTTCATTGAGCAAGTTTTGGGTATAGGCACATCTTCCAGACTGCACAGTCTGATAGCGTTTTCGGTTTTCTGTTTGGTGTTTATTTATACCAATTAGAGGGCTCTAAACCAATCGGGGAAAGATTTAATCGCAAATCGCGACGTTTGCCGGTTTTCCGGAGCGTTACAATAGATATGGCTCAAATTGTTGTTCTGGGGGTTATTTGCAGTGCTGAACACGAATCTGCACTCGGTTTTCCAATTTTCGATAGATTACGGAGGGTATACGGCAGCTTGGTCAGTCTCAGATTTGACTCAAGAACACGAATTTGAGGTCCAATTTTTGATTTTCGACATTTTAAGGTAGGTAAAGACACTTATAAGGCATTATGCCTACCCTAGCCTGCAGTACCCATAAGTCTAGCGACAAACAAACCACATATTCGCGTTCAGCCCCCTGAATAATCCCCAGTTGAAAGTTTAGAGCCGAATCCAAATTTTTTTAAACACTCTAAAAATTGGCAGATGGGTACCCTTATCTTTTCACGAAGCTTCGAAAACGGTTACAATTTTGTTAAAGCCACAGTCCAAGCTCAGAATCGATTTTACCTTTTTCTGCCTATCTTGGAGAGAATTCCACGCTGATCACAATGTTGTCTCCATATCGCTCAAAATCCACTACGAACTGAGTTACGTCTCCTCAAAAATTTTGAATTTGAACTGCTAAAAGTTCGTGGACGAGTTGTCTCGAGCCTGTAATTGCTCGTTATTCGCCGCCATCGTTCTGAAGCAGGTCACAATATGAAGCCAGACCAAAAACAAAAGGAAGAACATAGATTTTGAATGAAATCATTCGCGCGTCTCTTCCCTATTAGGGCCGGAAACCTGCCAGTGGGCGTTGCCCATTTTTTCTTTCAAGGGGGCGTGGCCGACTTTTTCCTGGCCTTTTCTCGCTTATTTGAGCGAATTGAGATTTAGCGCTTGGCAGGGTTGCTAAAGACGGCAGCCGGACCAAAATTTGAAAAATTACCTCTGAGGTTGGACTGTGCCTTTCAGAGGTGTCCGTAGCAAAATCCGATGTCAGATTCGCAGACAGCGCCCCAGAGTTGACCAGAAAACATTCATCGTCTTTCAAATGGTGGGATGGGCAATGCGAGATTCCCTAGTAAGCTATGCCTGTACCCCGTAAACTCGAAGCAAACCTTTCGAATCTTTCCTCGCAGGACGAGAACCAACAATTGTCTCAACCATTTGTTTGAGAATATAGACGTCTCCATCATTGCCACCTAAATGGATCCAGAATTACCTACTACCCTTTCCGCAAACCACAATTTTGGATAAACGAACCGTTTCCATCGATTTCGCCACATTTTCCAGAGCATCTTTCTCCACATACAGCGGACCAATATGATTGTGTTCTCGCATGTACGACTGAAAAGAGAAAAAAACACGATTTTCATTTATAAAACTTGTAAAACACACAATAAACTCACATCCTGATAGCTCTCTCTCCAGTTCTCCTTACGCGCTCCAACTAGGTCGGAATAAAACGGTGGCTTCGAAGTCCTCGCTTGATTGATTTTTGGTAACTGAAAATACAATATTTCCGAACTCTAGATTTTCTTTTTTTTCACACAGAAAGCCAGAACAGAATGTAAAAAAACCAACCTTGTCATATATCCCAGTGGCGGCAATTCCAAAACCAACGCATGCTCTGAGCTTCTCCTCTTCTCTGTTACTTCGCACTTGCTCCGGGGCAGGTGCTGGCCTCGAGGAAAGCATCGGCGGCAGTAGAGAACTGATACGGAAACATATTGATCCATCAGAAACAAGAAAATCGATATACTATTATATCAATTCTTTTAATCAATATGGACATCACTTCGCAGCGAATTTTCCCGCCATGGTACCACGATTTTTCCAACTTACAGCGTTAATTTTCTGGACAAATGCGACATAACACTCGAAAACTCAAATTATTTTTTATCTACACTTCAAGAGAACCCTGATGATTTCTGAAGAAATTCTCGGGTAGTAAACATCATTGAGTGCTGATATTTATTTTGAGGCGAGTCGTCAAAGCAGCGTTCACGGAAAATCTCAGAAGAGAGAAGAGTATGATTATTGATTTTTTTCTTTTTTCTTCTTTGAGCCACTGCAAAATTGAGTTAGCGAATTCGGTGTTCTCTATTTCTCCAACTAGTTTCGACCATAAAACTTTCGAGTTGAGTATTATGGAAAAGCCTCTACTCAATAGTTGAACGTTATTGAGTAGGGGCCTTTCCATAATACTCAACCCGAAAGTTTTACGGCCGAAACTGGTTGGAGAAAGTAGAGAACACCGAATTTGCAAACTCAATTTTTTCAAAGGCTGAAAAAAGAGGAAATTTTGCAAAAAAAAACAATAATCATACTCTTCTGAGATTTTCCGTGTACGCTGCCTTGACGATTCGCCTCACAATAAATATAAGCACTCAAGGATATTTACTACCCAGAAATTCCTTCAAAGATAATTAGGGTTCTCTTGAAGTGTAGACAAAAAACAATTTGAGTTTTCGAGTGCTATGTCGCATTTGTCTAGGAGCTCAACGCTGTAAGTTTCAAGATTCGGGGTCCGATGGCGGTAAAATTCGCTAAAAAGTTATATTTATCGTGATTTCTTGAATTTTTTTCGAAACAATGTTGTAATATACAGATTTTTTCAATACTGTTTAATTTTCATATTATGAAACGTTTTTTTTCCAAAGTCAATAAAAATTTTGAAAACTGAATTTTCAGAAAAGTGGTCGATAACTGAACAAAAGAAAATTCCTAAATAAAATTTTGACCATAATATTCAACTTAGTAGTTCCGCGGCATTCAGATGCTTCATGAACTTCAGCAGATTACCTGAACTCCGACTCTGAACTATTATAAAAAAAATCGAAAATTACTCACATGACGGTAAACTTCCTCAACATTCAAATGAAAACAAAATAATCTTACTATTTGGAGAAATAACTTTTTTTTTGAAAATTATTCCATTTTGGGAAGAAACTACATGCTTTCATCGTACATCCAACAAATAAATGCAGCATACACGCTCAAATAAGCTGTTGTTCGTTTTTGAGCCTTACTAAGCCAACAAAACCTGCAGTCCCCACCCATTTTCTATACAGATGCCGCCCTCAATCAAAACTCGTCCACATCGATGGCTCGGATACGATCAATTTGACTAGATCTGGATGCTTCCAACGACGTACAGTTGGCATGGGTCCTAATGATACTTTGCGTTCCCTCTTGAAGGTTGGCGCAAACTCGGCGTCAAATACTATACCAGAGGCGCACCGAGTTTGCGCCAACCTTCAATGGGGAACGCAAAGTATCACTAGAATCGATGTTAACCGTAAGCATTCTGAAACATACCTAAAACATCTATTGGCTTCGCTAATTCAACCATTTTGTCGCTTGCGTCGATATTTCAACAGAGCGAACATGCTGCGGTGTAACTCGTCCACTTTCATTTTTTTGAAAATAACACACTATTTCTCTATTTGCTTTGCGTTTCAGTCGTTTTTTTTTCAATTTCTAAAACTTCAACTTCCAAACCTTCCATCTATGTCAAAAAACCATTATCATTTTCTAGCGCCTACGCTGCAGTTAATCTAGAACCGCTAATTCGAGAAAGTCAAATAGCTCAAAGTGGAAAATCAATTTAGAAGTCATTAGTTCGAGAGTCTAATTTCTGCCAGAGTAAACTTCCGGACCACAACTGCAGACAACCGTTGTCGCAACACGCAGCTCGAAGACAATGGCGCTGAGACTAACTCAGACAATTGCCGCATTAGCCTTCAACTTCTTACCTGGGCAAAACTGATTTTGCTGCTCGTTACTTAGCGTGTCTGGGCAAGAGTGAATCAGCGTACCGCCCTAAGGCGTTCCTTTTTTACGATGTCTTTTTTGTTTCATTTGTCACGGTTTTTCTTTCGCTGGTTTATTTTTTTTTAATTATTTGATGCGTCCAAGTGGGCGTCTATCAATAAGTAAATGAACTCAGATGTCGGCAACACCACCGGTTCGGTCACCCAAGTGTCGAATATGAATTCAACTCCAATGACCACACCCATCGAAAGGCTCTATCGCTTCCTTTTTCGGCCAATCGATTTGTCACCGAGTTGAATGTGTATCATGCGAGCGTTGAATGTTTTATTTGTTGGAGCACGTGGTCTAATATCAAACGCAATAAGAGCACGTGCTCCTCTAGCAGAACGTTCCCTGCCTGTGCTCAAAACTGCTTTTTTCTCCGAATTGAATGCATATTCGACACGCACTGAATGCGGGGATTGTCTAAGGTATTGCAACCGCCCAACCGCTGGCTGCCCCAGATGGCGTTCGACGAGCTGGCCGCGTCGTATTGCCGCTACGATAGGGCTGAACTACCTTGCGGCACGTGCCCCTGCGACAAATGTTTGCAGCACGTGCTGCTGTTTCGGCACGTGCTGCGCTCGAGTTGAATGCGGCGATTTTCTGAGAAGGTTAATCGCGGCGGGACCTCGAGGTATATGCATATCATCTTCGATCTAGAAGGCCTAAGAATTGTTGTCTGCAGTTGCGGACTGAAATACCGCACATCTATGTGCAGAGTGCGTCCTACTCACCCATAATAAACCGGACCCAATGTATGCTGACCGCGTCGCTGATTATTTCGAACCATTTCTCGGACACATCGCTCCTTCTCGCACTCGAACATTGATTTTCGCTGGGTCGCTTCATAGTTCTCGGCTTCCTTCTGCAAGACGGTCACAAAAAATATTCTGGATAGAACAAAAAAAAAATAGAAAAAATGTATACCTTAGCAGCAGCAGCCCTTTCTCGTTCCCTCCTATCCTTCTTTTCTCGCTCTTTTCGCTGTTTCTCAACCCTTTTCTTCGTCTGAATCACCGATGGCTTGGACGAGTTTTCACTGCTATTTTGAACCTTCACGGGCAACACAGGCAAAGATGCAATCTGAAAATGAACTAATAGACCAACTCTCAATCAGATGGTCGCCGCTTACAGTTGAGAAATTCTGACACAGAACTCTTCAATAAAAACCTATGGATTTGGAGGTTTAATGAGCTGGATCCCAGTTTACAAACGTTAAATAGATTGGCTATGGACAAGTTTTGCGCAATTTTTTGCCCTACTTGTGCTCATAACTCTACCATGCATTGAAAAGAGCGCAAAAAGTTGGTATTGACACCCGGAAATGGTTTGGATTGATTTCCTGATTTTCGAGAAAAATTGAAAAAGCCGCTCGATTTTGGTGTTAATCTCTATTTTTTTTTCAGACTGCGTTCAAGATCTTGTTGGTGAACTTAAAATTGTGCTAGGGAGCTCATTTCTTGATAGGAGGCTGGAAATGGTTGCAGGTCCCTTCTAATCCAATTTGATGTTGATACCTTCACTTTGAAGGGCACCTCAAAATCGTGGGTTTACATACTAAATTAGCCGTGCAGCACGAAAACTGCTCGGGCATGTTACGGCTGTGGAGACCAGGGTGTGTGGGTGGATCTGCAGCCAATTAACACAGGTCTTTGGGGTACGTACGGAACTAAGTACGGAACTTGTCAAATTTCGTACTCATGACACGTCATCAATCGATAATCAATATTATCAATTTTCGCGCTTTTTGCACAAAATGCGGCGAGGAGCGGCGAATATTGATGGGTATGGGTCTCCTGCTTGGGAAATTTTATTCACCAAACATTATCGATTAATACCAATCAATAATATCGATATTTTTGCCAGTAATAGCCCTGAGTCCCTCGTTTGGGAAAGTCTTCTTATCACGCCAAATCGAATATTTGTGATCAATAATATCGGTTTTCAGCTAATGCTCAAAATACGACAACGAATGGTGTTTTTTTTTCATGGTTGTGGGTCACAAACTTCAAAAATTTTACTAATACGACAATATCGTCTGTTATATATTTCATCATTCCAAAATGGAAATTTCTGAGCAAAATTGAAGTCAAAAAGGGAATCTTACGGGGAAAAAATATGTGAATTTCTGAAAATTTAGCTGCTTCCAGGCAAAAGTAACGATTTGGCAATGCCATGTAAAAGTCAGAAAGGTTTCAAAAATATCTTGAAATATTAAAAAATGATTTAGCGTAAAATATCCTGTAGTTCTTAAAAGCTAGGTAAAATTTTTCCAAGTTTTTTGCTCTAATTGTGCTCATAACTCTACCATGCATTGAAAAGAGCGCAAAAAGTTGGTATTGACACCCGGAAATGGTTTGGATTGATTTCCTGATTTTCGAGAAAAATTGAAAAAGCAGCTCGATTTTGGTGTTAATGTCCATTTTTTTCAGACGCGTTCACGATCTTGTTGGTGAACTTAAAATTGTGCTAGGAATTTCTGGATAGGAGGCTGGAAACGGGTGCAGGTCTCTTCTAATCCAATTTGATATTGATACCTTCACTTTGAAGGGTACCTCAAAATCGTGGGTTTCCATACTAAATTAGCCGTGCAGCACGAACACTGCTCGGGCATGTTACGGCTGTGGAGACCAGGGTGTGTGGGTGAATCTGCAGCCAATTAACACAGGTCGTTGGGGGGGGGGATAAGTACGGAACCTGTCAGATTTCGTACTCACGACACGTCATCGATCGATAATAAATATTATCAATTTTCGCGCTTTTTGCACAAAATGCGGCGAGGAGCGGCGAATGTTGATGGGTATGGGTCTCCAGGTTGGGAAATTTTATTCACCAAACATTATCGATTAATACCAATCAATAATATCGATATTTTTGCCAGTAGCACAAACTGCAGAGATGAGTGTTGATGGCCATGAGTCCCTAATTTGGGAAAGTCTTCTTATCACGCCAAATCGAATATTTGTGATCAATAATATCGATTTTCACCTGTTGGTCGAAATACGACAATGAATGGTGTTTTTTTTTCATGGTTGTGGGTCACAAATTTCAAAAATTTTACTAATACGACGATATCGTCTGTTAGATGTTTCATCATTCCAAAATGGAAATTTCTGAGCAAAATTGAAGTCAGAAAGGGAACCTTTTGGGAAAAAATATGTGAATTTCTGAAAATTTAGCTGCTTCCTGGCAAAAGTTAAGATTTGACTATGCCATTTAAAAGTCAAAAAAGTTTCAAAAATATCTTCAAATATCTTGAAAAATGATTTAGCGTAAAATATCCTGTAGTACTAAAAAGCTAGGAAATGAAGTGAAATAACTAAGAATACGATTTGGCGGTCAAGCATAGACCAAATATCGAGAAGTAGTGATAGACAAGAGCTCGGATTTAACAAGCTTCTCCGTTGAACTCATCAAAGCGAAATCAAGCGCGATATGGAATGTAGCGTCGCCTTCACCTACCTTCATCTATGCTGATTCCCTTCTTCTTCTTGTACAGCCTCAAAGTGTTTTTTGTCATAGATTGAGGAACTGGGCCATCTTCACAGGACTCGTCCAAAGCTCCATTGTTGTTAAGGAGGTAGGTCTCTTCGGGCACATAAACGAGTGCGCCGTGTCGTTTCCGGGAGCACCACAGTCTGGGCATGCGTCTGGTCGGCTGCTGTCGATCTTGTTGACGTGAGACATGAGCAAAATAGAGTGACCAGAGCGCAGCGAGGCAAGAGCACATCTGGCTCGTCTGCAGAGTTGAGACTCGGACTCGCAAACCCGAGGCGGCACCGTTCCCAAGATAGGGTTCACAACCGCTTTACGAGGAGCATCTGCGAACGGCATCGAAATCGAACTCTCTCTAATGGGCTTCATAACTCTCTTTGTCGGATGACTCGGCTGTCCCAGAACATTAATACACATCTGCTGTGCCTGGAGTTCACAATGCTCCTTGACCGGCAATATGCAGGCCTCCGCGTGAAGATGTTCTATTGGGGAGCTCTTTGCGCAACCGGTCGCAATTCTAAGCGCAGCATTCCATTCTGTATACGCTGCAGCTCCCCATGATGTTCCTCCAAGAGCTCTCAGAATATTAAGCTGTGCCTTGATGACTGTCTGTTTCTGTTCCGCCTTTTTGTGGAACTTCAGTGTAGGATCGAGAATAAGACCGAGCAGCTTGGGGAATCTTACTGCTGGCAAACGGTTACCATCACATCTGACATCTGGGTGGACACTGTGTTCCTTGGTGCTTGTTGTGAACACTAATACAGAAGACTTTGCAGCAGAGACTGTGAGCATCATATTATCGAGGAAGAGCTTCAACTCGACGAGATACGCGCTGTTCTTGTTAGCGGCCACCTGTACGTCACGGTCCTGGCACATGATGGTGATGTCGTCGGCATACAAAACAATCTTTACATCATTGGGAGGATCGGAAATGTCCTCAAGATACAGGCTGAATAGGGCAGGAGACAACACTCCGCCTTGCGGAACACCGGCGTAAACGCTGCAATCCATCGCTTCTGCCATGATGATAGCGACGACTTGAGCAGTTTCTCGGACAGCAGTACCAAGTTAACAGAGTCAAACGCTTTGCTCAGGTCGAGGGCGACGGCCACCGTTTTCAGTGGCTTTTTCATGTTGAACCCATCGACCGCAAAGCTCACGATCTCCAATAGAGCAGTAGTAGTAGAGTGGAGTTTCCTGAACCCATGCTGATGCTGCTGTCGCTCATTTTAATCAGCCAGGTCCCTCACGATCAACTTTTCAGCTAATTTGGCGACCGGAGACAAAAGGCCAATTGGGAGATGATTGTAGAATCCCATCTCTCATCTGTCCCTTCTTCTGAATGGTTGGTCTATGATTGACCGCCAAATCGTATTTTTAGTCATTTCACTTCATTTCCTAGCTTTTTTTTTACTTCAGACTACTTTACGCCGAATCATTTTTCAAGATATTTCAAACGTTTTTTTCACTTCTAACGCCTCTAAAAACAGTATTGCCAAATCGTTACTTTCGCTAGGAAGTTAAAATTTCAGAAACATTAAAACTAAAGCTCACAGCTAGATCATCCGCCAAACTTCTAAAGCCATGCAAGCGTCGTACTTCTTCAGCCGTTGTATTGTCGGTTCGTATTGCTCGTAGAAACTGAAAGAAGGATTTACAGCCGGGTATCCCTGAATTCAGTGACACGGCGCGCGTGTCGAGCGTGCGCCAGGATAAAGACAGACACTGCTCACCTGATTCAATTCACCGTTCGTATTCCGCTCCTCTGAGTTGTTCACAGGCTCTGTGGGCGGCGTTGTCATTGTTCCCTTCGAATCGCAAAGGATTCCAACCCAGTTGACCACCTCGTCACTGTCCACACTGCTACTCGTCGACGACGACGTGGACGACGAGAACGTCGACGAATCGGTCAGCGAATTTCGCCGCTAAAAGAGAAGTATCAGGTTGAGGCAAAAATTCACCACCACTTGACTTCTACGAATTTTGAGCCTTTCAGGAATGATTCTTCGGCCAAGTGCGATATACCAGTCGAAAGCACAAATTCTCATCTATCTATATCTAACGCTGCCTTCCACTTGGGCCAAAGCCTGCTAATTTGCGAAATGTATGCTATAATTCAGTGGCAACCTTTAGCATCTCTGAGTGCTTCTATTTATTTACTTTGAGGTAAATCACCAAACCTGCCAGAGTTGACAGGATATTTGAGCCACCTCACAAATAGATGATAGCGTTTGCGGAAAACTTCTAAGGAGCGTAAGTATTGATCTTTAGCGGATTTTGTGATTCTGCAACTTCGGTCTTTTCCAGCTTATCCGAGAAGTTTCCATCTCAAAGCTTCAAAGTTAAGTGTAATGGCCAAGTCCCTACTCAATAGTATTGTTCGTAAATTACCAATCGTTTTTTGAAAATCGATAAAAAAGGCAAAAATCGCATTTTCAAAAAACAAACTATTGATAACTGACAAAAACACATTATTGAGTTAGGGTTTGGCTATTATACTTTACTTTTAAAGCTTTGACGCCGAAACTTCTCAAATAAGCCAGAAAAAAACCGAAGTTGCAGAATCACGAAATCCGCTAACAATCAATAATTGCGCTCCGTCAGAATTTCCGCAAACGCTATCATCAAGTTTCGAGGTGGCTCAAATATCCTGTCAACTCTGGCAGGCTTGGCGATTTACCTCAAAGTAATTAGAAACCCTAAAAGATGCTCAGTACTGAAGATTACCGACGAATTATAGCATATACTTTGCAAATGCGCAGGCTTTGGCTCTAGTCGAAGTCAGCTTAGATAGAAAAGAAATTGTGCTTTCGATTGGCATATCGCACTTGGCCGAAGAATAAGCCTTGAAACAAGGTCAAGCGGGGCGTTGCGTAATTTTTCGTAATCGGAGCAACCCCACCCCACATCATCAAATTTCGCTTTCCAAAATCCATAATTTTTGCGACCCCCCCCCTCCAAGGCATGACTTATCAATTAAATCGGTGTCTACGGCTTTTAACATATTCGGGTCGTTCGGAAAACCAGAATAATCAATATATTTGATAACTACGACTGTCAGAAGCCGAACATTCGTTCCGGGGTCGGGCTCAGACGTCTAAAACCTGAGAAATGGTATGATCCCTCCCTTTGGTGACCTAAAACATCGAGAATTTTCGAGATGTCTTCACCAAATTTTTATTTTTTGGTCCACCATTTTGCGATCTCCCCTGACCTTCATTTTTGGGTTAAAATTTTTGAGATCCCCCAAACCTTCATTTTCGGATCAAAATTTTTGCGACCCCGTTGCGGAATTTCGAAACCCCGCTTGACACTGCCTTGAAAGGTTTAAAAATCGTTAAGGTTCAGAAAACTGTTAATCTGAAGGCAGCATACACGCTCAAAAATGGTATCAATTTTATGGCATGGAGCAATTACTAGGGACAAGGCATGGCGCTGTGATCGGTCGGTGACAGGTGCGGCCCTTTTTCTGCAGTCTGGAAATTTTCATGGACCCCTCCCTTTAGCATAAAAATTTTTGCGGCTCGGGAAGGTGGGTCGTGAAAGCGATTAATAAGAAATTAACGAAATTTATAATTTTTTTCAAGTTATAATTTTATAATTTTGAAGTTATTTTCACATTTCAAACTAATTTAGGAATTATTTTTTTCACCACAATTTTATTCTATTCAAATTCACGAGCTTTAGAACCACCTAATAGCAACTTCTTTCGCGCAGTGACAACACAGACAGTAGATGCGGGCGGATCGCTCACTGGCTTCTGGCGGGCGGATCGACATCCCCCCCCCGGTATCCGCCCGCAGGTAGCCAGCGATCCTCCCGCCAGGAGCCAGCGATCCTCCCGAAACTAGTCACCCATCCGCCCGCCAGTAGCCAGCGATCCGCCCTCGATGCCACATATGGGTTATTCCGACGGTTCCCACCACGGTCACCGTGTGCGGGACCCCCCCTAGCCGTGGGGACGATCCCCTCAGCTGCCAAAAAATAATTCTCCGGCTTCTGAGTGATAATTCAAAGGTGACTTTGAGTCACCTTCCAGGATCGGCCTCGAAATGCCGAGTGAGCATTCAGTGCGATGGAGCGCCTTTTATACCCTTCGGTGTGCTTACTCTGAGCTGAGCACGATAATGATACCAGAAAAGAACTCGTCGAAGATTGACAAGTTTCACTGTGTAAAATTCGAGCGGGCGGATCGCTGGCTATCAAAGCCCTGGCGGGCGATTCGCTGGCTATCAAAGCCCCGGCGGGTGGATCGCTGGCAGGTTGCGGGCGGACCGCCGCTTTAGAGCTTGGCGGCGATCCGCCCGCTAGCGTGATCAACTTTCCCAGGTGCCGCTAACCGCCCGCCAAAACGCAGCGATCCGCCCGCAACTTGCTGGCTTACCGCAAGCAGAGGCCTTGATTGCTAGCGGTCAGTCCACACCTATTGTCTGAGTAGCGAAGGCTGTTCAGCGTTAAAGGGAGAAATCAAAAGCCCTAATGTACCAACATGATAGAATCAACAAAGACAAAGAATTTAATATTTTAAACATCGGAAATCGGATCTTCTTCTTGATGTCGATCTCTGTGAAATTTCTTCTCTCACTAAGGTCTGCTCTACCCTCCCCGTGGCAGTTTGGAAAACCTTTCTGTAGGTCTGGGACAGTACATAATGTCCGCAAGGATCAAGGAGAGACTTCGCGTTCAATGTTGAAGGTTGGCGCAAACTCGGTGTCATGTGCTATGACATGGGTGCACCAAGTTTGTGCCAACCTTCAACAGTGAACGCGAAGTTTCTACACGATCCATTCCGATGTTAAAAGACTCAGGCTTGAAATTCCCTAAATGGCTGCGGGGATTCCGAAAAATACTTCATCTGGAGGTTACATATTTAGGGCGCTGAACCCGAATCTGGGATTTATTCCTCGCCAGACTTAGGTTTACTGTAGGCTAAGGTAGGCCTAATGCCTTTTAATTGATCTAAACTACCTTAATATTTCGAAAATCGAACAGTAGACTTCAAATTCGTGTTCAGCGCCCCAAATAACACCCACAGTTAAATTTTGAGGCGAATCTGAGACTTCGACCAAGCTACCATATACCCACCGTTACATACCGTAATCCAAGGAAAATCGATGAACCGAAAACAGATTCATGTGAGGCAGCCCTAATAACCCCTAGATACTAGCAGGACAAGAAAATTGATGAAGTGAATTATGCCCTATATGTTGTCAATCAGGACACGCGGGGACTGACTCATCAATCCTATGTGTTTTGTCCTTGAGGTATATAGACTGCCCACATCGTAGACCCGCAAGAGTTAATCGAAAAAGATATTTGGAGCACTGAGGACGGAAATAGGGTCCACTTTCAGTATATTACTGTACGTTACGGCAGAAAAAATATCGTTTACTCACAGTACCCTACCGTATTTCTACGGAAAATGGAGAATGGACCTTAAATTAGTGCCCCAAATACCCTTCCCTAGAGCTTGGACTCAAAATGCTTCAATTTCAGAAATCCAAATAAAATCTAGTCGTTTTTATAATAGCAAATAGTCTTTTGCAGCTTGCCAACCGAGATAGTAGAGATTTATAGCTGGGATTTGAAAACAATTAAATCTCAGCCGAG
Source organism: Aplectana chamaeleonis (assembly GCA_029168955.1). Taxonomy (NCBI): domain Eukaryota; kingdom Metazoa; phylum Nematoda; class Chromadorea; order Rhabditida; family Cosmocercidae; genus Aplectana; species Aplectana chamaeleonis. The sequence goes on along the minus strand of JAPDOI010000007.1, from coordinate 1,985,124 downwards.
GCTGGCGCGGCCGGTTTAAATCTCACCGACGGCTGACGGAATGGTAAGCTGATCATCTGAGCTCTTCTCTCGGGGACAGGGGCTCTCTACATACCGAGGGAGGAGTTGTCCAGCTTTTGGCGGCTATAATTCCACTCGAAACCACTTCGCTCGCATTGAGGCGCTTGACATTTCGAACTGCAAAAATGGGACAACTCCTCCCTCGGGGTGTAGACAGCCCCTGTCCTCTTCTCTCGGCTTGAGTCGATTAGCGGGCCGGCACCCGCGACCGCCGCGGTCGCGGGTGAGATTTGAATTCTTTTTTTTTCTTGAGGAAACGAGCCGCGGACCCAGGGTTGGGCAGGCTTGCGACCGGTCGCAACAGGGATCGTAAAAAATTGAGAAATTTTTCGAAAAAATCAAAATTTTGGGGGGGGGGTTAGTAAAATTTTTGGAAAAAATTGGGGTTTATCTCCAAATCACTAGGAAAGGTAGGGTGAGGCTGGAGTAGTGCCTGGAAACTTCTCCAGTTATGTTCCAAAACACACGATTCAATCTCCACGCCAGCACTCGGACAGTCGGGGCTTAGTACGTCGGCACAATACCGTTAGTACGCCGGCACAAAGGGATCGGCAGCACCTGTGCTGTAGCTGCTGGTAACAGTAGGATATGCTGGCAACGACCAGGAGCTCCTTTTGCTCGTGCTGGCGTACTAACACTTTGTTTATCGTGGCACGCGAGCTATTGCCAGCCACTCACTCCTAGTGTCTGCTGACACTCTTCCATTGATTTGTCTAATACGAATGAACATTGCAGCATCCTCTTGTACGACGGCGGCGGGTATATAAGGCGGCCAGTCTCGCTGAGGGGGCAGTTGGCCGTTTGAGGCCAGTCAGAGGAGATGACCTTGTGTCACTGTTCGGGAGTAAATTTTTGTAACGCTGAGGGGATCATCCCCATAGCCCATCGCGAGGGAAGCCTACTGGTTGCGGACCGCGGCGAGGATGTTCTCCGCGCTGCCGGCCGTGACAAGAATTATATCCAACACGGTAAGGAGGGTGGCTGTCCAAATTCTGTCCATAATGAGCGTTAGTACGCCAGCATACGTTGGCAGGATATGCTGCCGCAACCGGCAGCTCCTGCACACAGCGAGCGTTAGTATGCCAGGTTTGCCCTGGCGTGCTAACGGTATTGTGCCGACGTACTAAGCCCCGACTGTCTGAGCAGACACCGTATATTGCATCGGGACCTTTTCTCCATCCCAGGGGGGGGGATTCGTTAAAAATTTGGCCACCAGGGGGGGGGGTCGTAAAATTTTGGTCACCGGCCGCAACGGCCTGCTCAACCCTGCACGGACCTAGCTATACAACGTTTGATAAAGTTCCTCAATGCACCTGGGTGGGTCAAAAACGACTAGCATCCATGTACGACTTTCGATAAATCTCGGCATCACAACTGTCGATATAATAGCAAATAGCCTTTTGTAGCTTTCCAACAGAGATAGTACAGATTTATTCGGCTAACATTTCGGCGTTATCGCCTTTTTCGAAGCCTGGAAATCGGAGAAACATTCAGGAATCTACCCGATCAAGTTTTTAATTTCATTCTACAGAGTTTCATTCAGTATGTAACCAGAATCACTCACGAAGCAACATATGCAAGAAAAAAATAGACCAACCTTAGCCTGTGAGCCGAGACGCTCAACTAGTCACCCTCAGATCGACACAGACGTCTAGTTGAGCGTCTCGGCTCACAGTCTAAGGTTGGTCTATTTTTCCTTGCATATGTTGCTTCGTGATTCTGGTTACGTACTGAATGAAACTCTGTAGAATGAAATAGCGCTTGATCGGGTAGTTTCCTGAATGTTTTTTTTTCGATTTCCAGGCTCGGAAAAAGGCGATAACGCCGAAACGTAAGCCGAATAAATCTGTACTATCCCGGTTGGCAAGCTACAAAAGACTATTTGCTATTATATCGACAGTTGTGAAGCCTTGATCTATCGATAGTCGTACATGGATACTAGTCGTTTTTCACCTACCCAGGTGCATTAAGGAAATTTATCGAACGTTGTATAGCTAGGTCCGTAGCTTGTTTCCTCGAGAAAAAAAAAACATTTAAATCTCACCCGCGGCCGGCGCGGCGGTCGCGTGTGCCGGCCCGCTAGTCGACTCGATTCGAGGGTAGAGCGCGGCTGATCAGCTTACCATTCCGTCAACCGTCGGTTAGATTTAAACCGTCCGCGCCAGCCGCGGCTGAGATTGAAATGTTTTTCTTGAAAAATCAATCCGCGGACTTAAATGTAACTTTTTTTCCAACTCCACAATACTCCGAAAACCATTTTCACTATTTTTTTAGGAAATTGTAAAATCTTTCTAAAATTTCGGGCAGCAGGAGGGGGTCGTAGCTATGCCGAAAACGGGCGCAATGGACGGCTCAACGCTGGCTGAGATCAGTCTCTCGGTAGTATTTGGTTTGGAAATGGAGAAAAAAAAAGGATTGTTTTTGAACTGGATAGGAAATGGACGAGTTACCCCTCAGGATGCAGGCTCGGTGAGGAAGCCCTAAGTTAGGACGCTTAACCCCTGAGAAGCGTCGAAAACAAGTCAACACGACTGTATTTGACCAATTTTACATGTGTTCGTATAAAGTGGGCGGGGTTTTGCCGGTATGGGGGGGAGGAGCCCCGACGCTTTGGCGGTTCAAATAAAGCCAATTCAACTCGTTTTTGACTAACAATTAAGAAATCGGCATGCAGGAGTCTAAGTAGAAGCTGTACGAGTCCATTGCCGCCGCTATTACAAAAACTTTTGAGGGCGCTTCTGCTGCCTTTCGAAAAAACTCAAATTAAAAATTCGATTTTGAGTTTTTTTTGCCGACTATGAATGGTCCAACACCTGCTATGACAGTTGGGCCGGAGAGCCTGAACATGGGGACCGAAAACCGGTTCCATACTTGAAAATGGAGAAATTTGCAAGCATGAAGAAATTCCTTCGTCATAGTTGGTCGAAAGTCAACCGTAGCCGGCTTGAGCCGCCCAGATCCAGCTTCGGCCGGCTTGAGCCCTCCTGAGCCGGCCACACTCGGCTGTTCTTCAACTGAAAATAAAACATTCTCACCCCGACGATGCCATCCTATCTGTTACCTCCATTTCATCACGATGTCATCCTATCTGTTACCTCCGTTTCATCACCATACTTCATTTAAATAAACTGTGGTATGATCATGTTGACCACGTCATCATCATCGGCTTCAGCTAAGGCCGGCTCAAACCGACCTAAGCCGGCCTAACTCAATTTTTTCATGTCCCTTTTATACATTCGTATCCTCCGCGAGAGGTACAGGCAGCTTCGGCAGGCCACAGCCGACCACAGAGGGGGATTCACCAACATCAGTGAGCAATATGTTGCATGCGTATCGGCTGGACTGGCTGCAGCCGGCACCAACGCGGAGATTTTTCACCATCCCATTTTGCATGTTATTCTTCTTCTTCAACCTTTTTCTTTTGATGAGCGCTTGTTTGCCTGTCGAAAGCCAGCCGTGGCAGGCTGGAGCCATCCAGAGCCAGCTTCGGCATGCTCAAGCCGTCCTTAACCCCAACAGGAAATGAAACATTCAACATTCCGATGATGCCATCCAAACCGTACCTCCAATTCATTATCTAATTCATTAAAATTAACTGGGGTGTGACCCTGTTGATCACGTCACCATCTTCATCAGCTAAGGCCGGCTCAAACCGACCTAAGCCGGCCCAACTCAATTTTTTCTTACTTCTTATCCATTTTATACACTCCTGTCCTCTGTGAGAGGTGCAGGCAGCTACGACGGGCTACAGCCAACCACAGAGGGAGATTCTCCAACCTCAGTAGGCAATGTATGGAATGCGTATTGAGTGGGCTGGCTGCAGCCGGCATAAACGCGGAGTTTTTATACAGCCATTTTGGTTCTTCTTCTTCTACAGGCTGTTTCTTTTAATGAGCGGTTGTTTGCCTGTCGAAAGCCAGCCGTGGCAGGCTCGAGTCGTCCGGGGCCAGCTTCGCCCGGCTTAAGCCGTACTTAGCCCCAACCGAAAATGAAACATTCTACATGCCATCCAAACTGTACCTCCAATTATGATCATACTTCATTTAAATGAAATGTGATCATATTGGCCACGTCATCATCATCATCGGCTTCAGCTAAGGCCGGCTCAAACCGACCTAAGCCGGCCTAACTCAATTTTCATGTCCCTTTTATACATTCGTTTCCTCCGTGAGAGGCACAGGCAGCTTCGGCGGGCCACAGCAGACCACAGAGTGGAATTATTCAACCTCAGTAAGCATTGTATTACATGCGCATCGACTGGGCCGACTGCAGCCGGCTTGTTTACCTCCATTTCTCATGTTATAGACACTTAACGACGAGACTTTTTATGCATAGAATGACCAAATCAGAAAAAAAAAGAAAAAATCATCGAGAAAACTTAGAAAGAGAAGGAACTGACCTTATCGTTTTTCTTAGCCTTGTCCTTGTCCTCTGTGTCTTGCTTCTTTTTTCCTTTACTTGGTTCAGGTAACATGACGGTTGAAAAATCACCCAAATCAAACTGAAAAGATGTTAGGTGGAACCATTGATAAGGCATGAAACATCGTTGGAAAACGATCAAACGGCCAGAAAAGCACCAAATCGGCATCGATTCACGTAAAATAGTACCTCATAAAGCAGAGACACGCTCGCCACGCGTCGCGCCCACACTTTTCGGACTCCGAATGTGGAAAAAAACTCGTCCAAAAGAATGTTGGGTACAAACCTGGAGGTCTTTTTTTTAGCAGGGTGACGCCTAAGCTATGACCCCCCCCCAACCACCTTGGTGACAAGAAATCTTAAAAAGTGCCAATAAGTTTCAAAAAATAATAGAAAATAGGTGAAGACAAGGAAACTTTTATATCAGTACGTTTTGGATAGTACAAGTTAATTAGAAAGTTTTTACAGCTATAAATGATTTCAAAAATACAATTTTCACAGAAAAAATTGAAATTTCAACGAACCCAGTGAAGCTATTAAAAAATAGAGATAAGTTTGACTAGTCCAAAAGCGACAAACGTTCCCAAGAGATAGTTTTCTAGTTATTTTTTGGTACAAAGATTGCAGCAAAGAAAAAAAACAAACAAAAAGCAAGAAAGAGTAAAACAAAAGAGCCGGAGCAGGCTCCTGTCAGAAATGTTCCACCACGTTCACCGCGGAAACTCGTCCGCGCCGCCCCGCCTCTTTGACATTCTCAATGGAGCGCGTTATTACACAACGTGCAAGGTTTTTCAATGTTTGTTGGCTTGTGTTTAGGTATTTTCGCCAGCATCCTTAACGTGGGACTGTTTATTTCATCGCAGTTCATACCATGAGTTTACTGGAGGCAAGCTAGAACGCATTACACCCCTTTTAGTGTAACTGCAGACAATGTATTTCAAACAACGGCTAGCTAAAAAAATTTGGTCATTCGTGTCTGTAATTGCACAAAGCGGCTTTTTCAGTGTTCACCACCACGAGTAGGAGTGTGCCAGGCCATGCTACAGACGTGGACACTTATCAGCAAGATCAATATGAGCGCATACATTGTTTAAATGAACTTAGATGGCAAAAAAAAAACCAAACAAACTAACCCCTAAGAAACGCACGTCCTCGTGAGCATGAACATCTGGTGCTATGAAATGTCGCACAAACACGAACGTAATAAACGATGTTACAGTGTGATGGAAACGTGTGCGGGGACAATTTTAAACTTCCGGGAGGAGGATGGAGCCGAAGGTTGCGTGCGAGGCTTGTTTGTGATTCCACACCTTCGCATGATGTTTTTTACTGGGAAAGATAAGCTTATCCACGGGATCTTCTCGAAATGTCTACGTGCCGTTTAATGTCCACTGAATCTTTCTGACGAAAAAACACTTCAAGACCCATGGGAAAATACTGTTTTTGAACCATCCGAGAAATTGCCGTGATACAACCGCGGAAACTCCCAAGATCGCCTCAATATATCCTTTCGGGTTCACCTGAAAATCCCTACTCGAAAATCACCGGCAAGGATAGTTGTCTTGGCACCACCGATAAACTTACCGTGATATCGCCGCGAGTTCCCTTGAGAAAGCTTTAGTCGAAAACTTCCAGGAATTATTGTTTTCGACCCGCCCGAGAAACCACCGCGGTATCCCCGCGGCATCTCTCTTAAATCCCTGGTTTCAAATACCCGAGAAAGATTTTTTGAACTGCCCGTCAAATCTCCGCGATATCCCCGCAACATCTCCTAAAAATTGCCGCGATATTCTTTGGCGAACCCTACCCTGAATTATATGGGAATCATTGTTCTCGAACAACCGGGAATTCGTCTCCTTGCCTTTAAATCCACGGAAAAGATTGTTTTTGAATTACCCGGAGAATCGGGGCGATATTCCCGCAGCATCTCCGGAGAATCGCCGTGATTATCCCACGGGTTTCTTTGTGCAACCCTTCTCCAGAATTCGAGGGGGATTACATATTAATTGAGAAGCGTACGATAAACTGCCATAGTAATCCCGCAATATTCCCTAAGGATCGCCGTGATGTTCTCGCAGGTTGCCCTAAGATGCCTTACTTCGTAATCAGCTGGGATTATGGTTTTCGAACACCCGTCATATCCCAGCGACATCTGTCATAAATACCTGCCTTCGAACATCCAAGAAAAGTTGTTTCTAAAGCACCCGAGCAACTGCCGCGATATCTCCGCAGAATCTCATAAGAACTGCCTTGATATTTCCGCGGCAGCCCTGAGAAACTCTTTTTCGAAGGTCCCGACGAATCAAATATAGCTCAAGAAACACCCGAAAAATTGCCATAGTATCCTCTTAATGAGTCCTAAAAAATCGCCGGGATCCCTTCGCGGAATCCCCGTAAACCTTCACGTTTAACTCTATGGGTAAGATTGTTTTCAAACGCTTGAGAAATTCCCGCGATATTTCCACTGAATTGTTTAAAAACTGCTGAGACATTTTCCGTGAGCTTTCTTAAGAAACTCTCCAAAATCCCGGAGAAAACCCATATTGTTTTTGAAGCACCCGACAAATTGCCGTAGTATCGCCTCAACATTTCCTAGAATTCGCCGTGATACTCGAGCGGGTTACCCTGAAAATCCTCTCTTCGTTATTCGCTGGGGTCATTGTTTTAGACATCCGAGAAGTCGCCGTGATCTTCCCTTGGGATCCCTCATAAACTGCTGCATTTGAATCCACGAGAAAGAGTGTTTTCGAACCGCCCGAGAAATTTCCGTGATATCACCGCGGAGTCGTTCGAAAATCCATGCCTTCCAGTCCAAGAGAAAGACCTTCCTCAAGCCGTCCGAGAAATCGCCGCTATATACCCTCGGAACATCCTATGGTCGCTCTAGCATTCTCTTAAATTCACTTGAAAATCCCTACTTCAAAATTTCCGGGAGTAGGGATTCCTCTTGAAGCTCCCGGTAAATTTAATAAATCGATGTGATGTACCGCACAGTGCCCTCGAGAATGCCGTGACTTTCCCACGAGTTCCTCTGACAGACTTTTCTTTGAAACCCTGGAGATTGTTGTTTTGGTGCACCCGAAAAGCTGCCACGATATCGCCGCGGATTCTCCTAAGAATCGCCGTGTTCCGCGTAAACCTCTCGAAGTCACCAAATGTCAGCGAGTGTCCAAAACATCTTTTGAAGTATTATCAATGTTCGCGCCGAGAATCTTCGATGCTTGGAAATCTCACAACTGCGTATTCTCGTCCAGAAGTCTCCGCGACATACTTTCAATAGCGGATATTTTCTAGAAAGCTCCGGGAAACCGCCTGGTAATTCATGCGAAATCTCCGTGGGAATGTGAATCTTTGAGATACTCACCTCTCTGAAACTGGAGCTGTCAGTGCTCAAAACGTTTGACATTCGCTTTTGAAGGCAGTGTTCACGAGGAAAAAGTTGCACGTTTTTTTTTCGGCTAAAACGTAAGCTTTGGGTCCCTTTAGGAAGACTAAGAGCGGAAGTGCGACAAAAAACGGCCGGAAAGTGGGTGAAAATCTCGAGGGCCAGCTAACCCATTGGGCCACTCCGCCCACGTCCTATAACAGTTTCCCTGAATTCGTGGTTAGATGAGCCATGGTTTCCGATCAAAAGCCCCGTTCTTCCCTTCATTCTCAACTTCTCTCTTTACTCCGGTCAGCTCGCACACATCGGCTGCAAAGAACGGGAGTTACAAGCCTCGGACAACTCGTCCACAACGCTTCCCTAGCTGAACTCTGAGGGGCCATAACTCCGTTTTCAGGGGGTCTTGTACGATTCCAGGGACATCAGTGAAATCAGCATGGGACCGTTTTCAAGATGGGCGGAAAAACAGAAAAAAACGACTTTTATCGTGAACACTGCCTTTAAGTGGGTGAAATCTAGAAGAAATCCCACTTACCTACTCAAAAACAAAAAAAAAAAGAAACTAGAATGCGGTTTTTTATGGTAAACGCTGCTTTAACAAATACATTAATCTGCTGTTAGAGTGCGAGATCAATGAGCATATAAATCTATTTGACCCACAAAATCTATGAAGTTGTCCATGTGGGTGGTCGATCACCTCATACGCATTCGTTTCATTGCTCCATCGTCCACGTTCAAGGTCGTGCGGGTTTTTGAGAATGATTTTTTTCTTTTTTTCCCTTTCGGTCTAGAAAATCAAACAATCAGCTATTAGATACATTGTAGATATCTCGTTAACTCGAATTTTTTACCAATTGCATATATTGGGGGGGGGTCGAAGAGAAATCCGCATACAAGTCAAAGTTTTGCCGACTAAGGGAATTTTAATAAACTTTCCCGTGGGTAATTTTTTCACAGGGGGTTGGAATCCCGGTGGGCGAAATTCTGACGTGAATTTTTTTTTGACCCCCATTACGTGTAATTGAGCCCGAAATTCAACTATGCGAAACGTGAAGAATTATATTGCGCCATTGACGGACGGATGTCCATTTTTCCGGTGATGCAACAGGCACTGGTTTAGAGGCTTACACGATTTTTGGAAGTTTTTTGCCGTAACTGCAGTGTGACGTCGCAGTGCACGTTATAGTCTCTGACGGTATACCTGTTTCATCCCGTTATGCGGGTGAAAGGATGATTGCTTCGGTGAAGATTTACCGAGCAGTTGAGTGAGAGCGGCGCTGGGGCTTCGGTGGTGCAGTGCGATAAGGCGCTCCCCCGGAAAGGGAATATGCTGGTTCAATCTCGCCCGGAGCCAAGCGTTTTGCGATCAACTCAACACCTTGTGCAAACTGGTTTAGAGGACCTACCATCATGTCGCGGTGGCTTTTTGCGGCGTTTGGGTAGGTTTTCAGGATAGGTGGCAATGTCATCATGAATTTATTCACTGTCTACAGCGTATCAACGCCGTGGGAGGATTTTCCGACACTTTTCTGAACTGTATCTCATCCTATTGCCTATGTGACCCCATGAAACCCTACCTGACCCTGAAGTGCTTTCGAGAGCTGCAGCACCCTCTCCAGGATTCTCGCGCTCCACAGGCGCAAGAGGGGGCTGGGCGTCTCGAAGTGGTGATGACTGTGGTCGGTCGGTAGCGAACCAGTTTCGCTTCCCCGCTGACTGTCTCGCCGCAATCACCCCAACCCAGCCCACTTACCCCTCCCTAAACACCGCGGGTCATCAATGACGCTTCTCTACGCATGTTTTCTACTGCTGCCTGTATTTTTGAGGCTGGCTGATGCTAAGGTGATTGCACTCCTGAGATTGATCTTTTTTCGCTTGTTTAACATAGAGGTGAATATAGTTCTTTTTGGACAGAAAATGATCAGGTAACGTCTTTTAGAGTCGCGTTAGTTTGAAAAAAGAGCTGCGTCTACATTTTTTCATCTCAGCCAATACAACTACATGAACCAACCTCCTGGATCGGGTATGAGCGGAATCAAAATGTGAAAATTCGGAAATCTGTTTTTGGATTTTGTAGCAAGTTTTTTTTTCTCGGGAATCGGGAGCCAATTGCTTGAAAATGCACGGAAATGCAGTTTTTGGAACACGAAACGTGTAAAGTTTTTTGAAAATTTTCGACCGGCTCATTTCCCCCAATGGACTATAAGTTTTTGCGCTCTGACTCAGAAAAATCAAAACAAGTTACTTGTAATATAAATGTAACTTACTTGAATGTCTCAAAGGACCTACATTTATATTACATGTAACATACATTTATATTACATGTAAGTTACACTTATGTTACATGTAACTTACATTTGAATTTTCACTATGGGTGGCCATCACGTGACGCAGACGACACGCGACACAGAGAGCGCGTCCCAGACCACACACTACGCAAAATTAATGTTGTGCGGGGCCTTCCCTGCTGGTGTGGGGTCAAGTGCCTCAAACTTGGGTAATTGAAACAACAGCAACGCCAGTCGTAAGCCCGACCCCGCAAGTGCGTCGTACATCCCCCTTGGAAACATCTTCTCGGCCGATTTAGGTTACTTGCGACTTATATTGTGCCATGTAAGTTACTTGTAACATATCGGAGGCGCAGTACACAAAGTGTCCTCTCAGAAACCAAAAACAAGTTACTTGTAACATATCTGAGCCGCTTTAAGTTACTTGCGACTTATCTCAGGTCATTTAAGATACATGTAACATATCGGAGGCGCACCGCAAGCAGTATCCCCCCGATATGTTACATGTAACTTAAATGACCTGAGATAAGTCGCAAGTAACTTACATCGGCTCAGATATGTTACAAGTAACTTGTTTCCAGACTTTTGTGTTACAAGTACCTTGTTTTCATTTTTCTGAGGAATACTTATAAGCCGACGATTTCAAATGCTGGCATCAGTTCTAGCATGAATAACCATTCTTTTCTCTGAGAGTTTTGACCAGGATTAGCCGCGAAATAGCCGAGAAATAGCCCATCAGGCTCCACAGCGGCTCCTGGCGATCTAATTCGCGGCTAGCTCTCAGTTTTTCATAAAACGGACAAGAAATAGCCGAGAAATAGCCGAGAATCAATTAGAAGTAGTCAAACGTAACCAATACGCAACCGTCGCCGGCTCGCCGAGCCACCATCTGGGGCCGCCAGAGGTTGGGCGGGGCCTCCAGATGCTGAGCGAGATCCAAATACCTCAAACTCGGGTAATTGAACCAACGGAGGTGTTGACATCTCAATCTTACCTCTGGGCTGCGTCGTGCACTTACTTGGAGGGCGTGATTCCTCTGCTATTTCGCGGCTGTTTCTCGGCGAGCATTATTTAGCTGCTACTTTTCGGGAATTTCGCGGCTTTTTCTCGGCAAACATTGTTTGGAGGCTATTTCGCGGCTATTACGCGGCAAGCAGCCATTTCGCGGCTACTTCACGGCTGTAACAGGAGGGAGTTTCGGGGCAATACCTCCTCCTTAGTCAAGTGAAGAGGTCCGACGCGCTATCGGCTGAGCCATGTTCGCTGCTGTATCAGTGTGCTCTCGTAGCAATGATGGTGGCAAAAAAAAGTTCTATGGATTCGCAGTATTTTTGCGGTGGAATCGACGCAGACTCCTCTTCGGTTGATTCGCGTCATTTTCGCGGCACGATCGTGGTATTTTCGCGGTGGACGCGAGGCAGCCGTTTCTCGGTATTTTCCCGGCTGGCGGTAGTTCCGCCTCTGAGTCCCGGTAAAAACCAGATCCAGAGTAAAAAGAACGTGAACGAACTCTCGGTAGATTTCGGGCTAGTTCTTCCAGAGTAAGCTGTCATCACATGTGCATTGTAGGGTATACATATAAGTAAATTTCTAACAAAACTCCACCGTTCTGTGTTCTTGGAACCTCTTGTAAATCCCGTTTTTAGCTTTGGAATCTTGCCCACTTAGGATATTCGCATTTTCTAAAACTTGAGGAAATTTTCAACTTCAGGTGACATGCCCAGCAACATCAAGCGGTCACGTCTTGGAGTGCGCATTTGAGTGTTGTCCGTCATTTGAGGGAGCTGATCAGGTTGGTTTAGTTATTGTAATGAGCGTGTAGCTGTTTCTGAATTCACTTTTAAGCTTGAAAATGCTGTAGGTACACTCCATTTCGCTGAATTGGGGTCGTCTACTTTGAGGCGAACGGTAGCGTCGCGGCGTTCATTGGTCGGTAGCGAGACTGCCTTGCTTTAAACATTTGCACGCATTTTAATCTTCTTTTTTGGCAAATCGGTTGATGCGCTAATTATTTTCAATTTTTTTGTGAGTTTTTAGCCGATTTTTACTAATTTTTGTTGGATAATCATTGGGGTTCAGCGGAAATTGGAGAATTTTTCGGATTTATTCTACTGTTATTCTACATTTTCCCTGTCTCTACTCATCCTATGTGTAGACTATTGGAGGTTAAATGATAGAAAAAGCACATATTCTCTATTTCAAAGCCAAATTTAGTCTGTTCTTTCGCATTCGGAGCGAGGGTAGGGACAGCGAGAAAGTGTGGTCAAGTAGGAGACGCAGCACATACGCATACACGTACGCCAATGACGGAAATAACTTTCACTCTGAAATAGAGGATACATTCACTCAAAAATTCTCCTCTTTCCTTTAATATATGATGAGATGCGAGACAGCCGTATTTTATCTGCATCCTTACTTCCTCCTCGTATACTTTAGGGATATTACTGTTGTGGTCCAGACGATCCTACGCGAACAAGTGACAATCAGATTCGGGCTGAACGATTTGTGGCCTATGGCAGCACATTTCAGTAAGTTACCGGTGGGAAAACCACAATCTTTATTGATTTTATGGATCAAAAAGCCAGGAAGATTGAAATGTGCATGAAAGGAAAACGGAAAGTAGCAGTTGTCCGGGCAATCATAGTTGTAACCATGACTGTTTCTTCGACTAAAAGTGGTCCTGTATTGAGTAAACATTACAGGTGGTCCGTGAAGTTTCATATTTTTGAAAGCGTAGAAAATGATATATAGTTCAATGGGTGATTCGCACAGTATCTTATGCAATTAGGATTAAGGAGACTGAACTTCGGGGGTGGTCTGTAGAACACCTGGTTTTTTAATTTGCTTAAAAGGTGAATTTCATCGGTGGTCAAGAGAATATAAAGTGTGGGAACGATTGAGGAAGATAAATTCAACGGGTGTCCTGTGAGACACTACTTTGAGAAACGGTCGGAAGGATCAGAACTACTAGGGTGGTCTTCTGAATGCCAACTGTAATGGGTTAAAACATAGTAAACTTCATAGGTGGTCTGTAAGTCATTAACTACGGGAATGCATCAAGATGCGGTAAGGTTTTTGTGGGCCTATAGGGTATCAGCTGCAGGAGGGGATGAGGGAGAAAAACATTATGGGTGGATGAAAGGCACTACATATACTGAATGTGTGGTCTATGGAATATGAAGTACGGGCATGGGTATGCGTTGGGTAAACCTCACAGGTGGTCCGTACGGTACTGACTGCGGGAAAGCGATTGGTACTAGCGACCATCCTATGCGGTCGAAAAGGACTCAAACCAGTAGGGGGTTATTAGGTTATAAGGTATCGGGATGGGGGTGAGGGTAGTGAACTTCACGGGTGGTGCATAGGGTGCTAACTACAGGGTCGGGAAGGAGACGGGTAATAGTGATGGGTGGTCTCTAAGAATATGTCTCTGATAGAAGGTTGAAAAGGGCCAAATTTCGTTGGTAGTTCTCAGTGTATCAACTACGGGACATAGTTAGGAGAAGGTAACTTACATGGGTGGCCTATGAAATATCAACTATGGAAACGAGTTGAAATAAGGTAAACTTCATAGGTGGTCTGTGAAATACGAACAACGGGTGTGGGGGGAAGAAAGGCTAGCTTTATGATGGGTCTGTAGGGTATGAAGTGTAGGAGCGGATTCAGATGTTTAAACATTATGGGTGACAAATTTACTATCACCCGGAGTGCGAGTTGAGGAGAGCCTTAGTTCATGGGTGGTCCGTAGAAGATCAACAACTGGAATGGGCGGGGGAACGAGGACCAACCTTCATAAGCTTAAAGAACTACCGGGATGGGTAGGAGGGCAGTAAACTTCATGGGTGGGCCATAGTGTACTCACTAAGGGAACGGCATCGAGATGAGTAAACATCATAGGTGGCCTGTGAGATATCAGCGTTGAGAAAGGGTCGAAAGGAACTGTAATTCATGGGTAGGATATGAGCCTTGGGACTTGGCTCGGAAATAGTAAACTCCATGGGTGGTCTAGAGCGAATAGACTGTAGCAATGGGTTGGAGAGGGGTAAATTTCATGGGTGGCTCTTGGAATATTAACAACGGTAACAGGTTGGAAAAGAGTAAACTTCATAGGTGGTCTGTGGGATGCGAACAAGGGTAATGATTGGAGAAAATTGAGCTTTACGATGCGCCTGTAGGGAATCAAGTGCAGAAGGGTAGGGAGACGAGTAAACATCACAGGTGGCCTGTGAGATAGCGTAGTATACTAGTCTACTATCATACCAGAGAACGGATCGAGGGGAGCCTAACTCCATGGGTGGTCCGTAGATTATCATTCATCGGGATGGGTTTTGAAGGGCCAAACCTCGTAATTGGTTCAAAGGACATGAACTGTGGGTTGGGTAGGAGACCAGTAAACTTTATGGGTAGGCCATAGGCTACTCACTAGAGGAATGGGTATGGGAACGAGTAAATATCATAGGTGGTCCGTGAGATTTCATCGTTGAGAAAGGGTCGAAAGGAATTGTAATTCATGTATAGGATATGAGCCTTGGAACTTTGCTAGGAAATAGTAAACTCCATGGGTGGTCTAGAACGAATACTCTGTAAGAATGGGCTGAAGAGGGGTAAATGACATGGGTGACTCATAGATTATCAGCAGCGGGAACAGGTTGGAAGAGAGTAAACTCCATAGGTGACTTTTTAAATGTGGACTATCGACTGGATCTGACAGGAGTAAATATCATGGGTGGTCTGTGAGCTCTCATCTCAAAGTAAGGTGTTCAAAAAGAGATGTCAATGAGAGGATTTTTTTTTCCAGAGTGGACTACACCCTTCTCATAATCGGTTTGATCGTATCGGTGGTGCTATCGATTCTCCTATCATTCTTCTGCTGTCTTCTCTGCAATGGCTGTTGGCTGCATCGTCGTCGGAATCCACAGCTCTACGAGAGTGTGAACGAGTCCGGCTGGTACCCAATATGCTGTAGGTTTTTTTTTCTTTGATTTCCCCTTACCTGAAAAGGTAAATTTAATTTTCAAATCTTTTTATGCAGGTTTTTACACATTATTACTGTTGAAATATTCTTTTTTTTCTTATTCGAAGCTGCCCCACCACCATGTAGGCGCTGTGCTGAAAGCTTATCCTCTCCTTCGTGGCACCCGCTAAGCACAGTGCCTGCATGGTCATGGGGCAGCTTCGTAGCCCCATTGTCATAATTATTTTTCTTGGCCATGGGATTCTTTTTTATAGTGATTCGAAAGGCGACTCTATTACTGTTCAAATATTCTTTTTTTCTTATTCGAAAGGCGACTCTAACCACAAAGTTGTAAATTTCAGTTATTAGCGAATTCCCACCACAGTAAAACTGGGAAGGTGTTTTGACACGTTGGCGACAGATTGCAAGATCTGACGCGTTGACAGCTTATTTAAAAGCAGCAACTTCTTGTTTAAACCTGTCCTAATATGCAATCTATTATGAACGTGTTCACTACACCCTGAACATTACTGTGGTGGCAATTTGCTAACAACTGGAATTTGCAATCTTCCAGCCAGACAAGTGCTTCGTATGTGGCTTTAGATTGCTACCATTGTGTTTAAACTCTCTAATTAATTAGTAGTAGTACCATGCTTATCGACTGAAAATTGATTAATTTTGTGAATTTCAATCAATATTGTGCGCTGAAAATCATTTCCGGTGGGCCAGCAGTGAGGACACACGGCATTGTTTGCTGATCTCTTGGAAAAACGCCACCGTTTATTTACAAGTGCTCCTCACTTCGCATCGTGCACAGGGCTCAGAGCGATTTCCGTCGGGTAACCACCTTGAGCTTTGGGTTACATATTGATGGTAAGCGAAAAAATCGATAAAAAATCTTCTTTATTGCAAAGAAAGTGTAGGCATTCCCTATGACCAAATTTCTTTCGGATATGAGGATAATTATCCGAAAATCTGATACTGCCTGAAGTCTGGAGAGTCAAATCGACCTGGAATCTTATCTGATGAGAATTCGCAGGATCCAGAATTCTGTTACCTGAAAATCAAAGAATCTCATTAGCTTGTCCAAAAAAATCGATAAATCGGTTGAACAAAGCGAACTAGGAAAGAGTGGAATGAAAATGTGAAAATTCGGAAATCGGGTGTCGACAGGAGAATTTTTCTCGAATTTCGGAAATCGGGTGCAAACCACCCGAAAACCCTGGAAAGTGCGGATTTCGGAACGCGCACGCGGGACTTCGCTCAATCCTGACCTGGACCAGCGATTTGCGGATATATCCGGTTTCCGTCTTCCATTTTTAAAGACTCGGGGGGGGGATACGGAAAAAATGAAAAAGGAACGAGTTGGTCTTGGAGCGCGAGATTTTCCAACCCTCCGCTCTTTTTCCATTTCCGATTTGCGCCCTGTGGTCAAGTATGGCGTAGCCGATTTCTCGTCGATTTCGGCGTATCCATTTTCCGTTTCCGGGTTGAAGTTTTCTTTTGCCGTTTTTCCGTTTCCAAGTGAAAATCTCTTTTGGGACATCTCCGGTTAAAGCCACAGTCCGAGCTCGAATAGATTTTTCGTTTTTCTGCCTATCTTGAAGAAAATTTCACGCTGATCACAATGGTGTCTCCAGAAATGCTCAGAACTCACTATGAACTGAATTACGGCTCCTCAAAATTTTTGAATTTGAACTGGTAGAAGATCGCGGACGAGTTGTCTCGAGCCTGTATTTTCTCGTTTTTCGCAGTCATCATTCTGAAGCAGGTCACAACATAAAGTCAGACCGAAAACAAACAGAAGAACATAGATTTCAAATAAAACTCATTCGCGCTTCTCTTCCCTATTGAGGTCGGAAATCTGCCAGTGGGCGTTGCCCATTTTTTCTATCAAGGGGGCGTGGTCTACTTTTTCCTAGCTTTTTCTCGCTTATTTGAGCGAATTGAGATTTCGCGCTTGGCAGTGTTGCTATAGACGGCGACCGGACCAAAGTATCAAAAATTACCTCCAAGGTTGGATTGTTCCTTTGAGACCAGGGATGAGTTTAATCCCGATTTCCGATTTCTGATTCCCGCAGGTATTCGGGCCTAGGAATTCCGCTTTCCGACTTCCATAATTTTGGAACTTGTTTCGATTTCCGAAATTCAGAGTTTTTATCACGCCCATCCCTGGTGGGGACCCATTACCCAGGGTCCAGCAGGTGTGGATAGCTTGCCAACGAGCGGTGAGGAGGGTCGTGAAAATTTTCGTGGGATAACGAAAATTTGGAGGGGGATCATAGAATTTTCGTAAAAGAGAATATATAGAATTCATTGGAAAAAGACAGAAACGTAGTAGGATATGTAGAAAAGTGGTTCCTCCGGACTAAAAAGTGAATCTCAACTGTTTACAACCTGGAAAGAACCAGTTCCCAGTCCATTCAACTGTTTTTCCGCCTACAAAGGGGCAAGCCACTTTGTAGGCGGAAATTTGCTGTACTTCATCTTCAAAATCCACTATAAGACGTACGACCCCCCCCCCCATAAAAAATCAAAATTTCAACTACAAAAAAAGGAGCTGAAATCCTCATAGAATTCCCCACAAATGGTCACAATTTCATTTCCCAACCCAACTGGTTACACGGATTCGGGCGAGGTAAAGTGGTGCACGTTGGCAAGCCACGTTGGCAGATCGCAGGGTTTTTGCCATCACTATCCAACGGGTGGCATTCCTTCAGCCAAAGAATTTCCGACCACCAAGGGTCCAGACTTTGAGGTTATTGGACTGTGTCAAAATTTGCACGGAGCTTTTTCTCCCAGCTTCTCAAACTTCCGAAATAATAATACTTAAAGATATGTAAAGCACCATAAAGGGCGCCACGCCCGGACGCCATTGTGGGAAGGGCGCGAGGCCTGGGCGCATTCTATTATAGCCTTAAAGGCAAGGTCCGGTCAAATTTTGACACTACCGAAATTTGGGTTAAATAGATTGGGCTGGCCTAGCTGAACATCGTCTGAACGTTTCACGAACTCTGAGTCCTTAGTTCTGGAGAAAACAGCCTCAAAGCCAGGGATTACGGTATTCACAGCATGATAATCATGGCTGGAATGACCGATAATTACACAGCACTTTTGGAGAATGCGTGGACAACCGCTAAAATATGGACGATGGCCACACTTTTCTGACTTTTCTGGATCATCGGCTAACGGAACTGACTGGAATAACTTGGAGAAGACCGGTTTTTACGCAGTTTTCGCATGTTCTTTGGGACTACCTGTAGCAAGAGCACCGATTTAGCGGGAAATCTCAAAATCGAAATTCTGCCCGGACCCTGCCTTTGACACCCTTGGTCGTTCTTGTTAATTCTTCGCCCGAGTGGAGGCGAATCGGTATTTTTCGAATTCTTCTAATAAATTATTACTGAAAAATAACATCATCAATTAAGCAAAACGTCAAAATAATGATTACAGTCTTCAATTCGTAATCGATTACAGGAGAAAACACCCGAAGTCGCCTTTTTTAGGCGTTGATATCTCAGAAACTAGCTGGAATTAAAATTTGTCTTCTGGTGAGGACTTTTCTCCTAGGCCAACAACTTTTTCGATTAAAAAAGGGAGGGAAACTCTGACGCTTGGCTAAGTTTGGGGTGGGTAAAAAAATTAGACGTGGACATTTTGTCCGGAAGCCTTCGTAATCCAGTTAATCACACTTGTGTAAAATACAAGGTATAGCGAAAAATACATTCGCATAAAATGTACTGATCGTTAACATTCATCGAGTTTTATTCGCCCGTAAACTTCAGCTCAGTGCCCGAAAATCACGATTAGCGCCCGCGTTTGGACGGGCGTCGGGCTGTTTTTTTTCAAATTTTGCGTATTCCAGCCTGCCCAATTTTTTTTCTGAATGAGTTTTGGTTGGGCTAGTGGTGGATTTCTGGAAATTTGTTAAAATCAGCCTACTGCCGATTTTTTCCCAGGATGATTTTTGATGGGGCTACGGGCGGGCTTTTTTTTATACATTTCCATTTTAATATTTTCTCTTTGGTTCTATCTGGAATCTTCAAATGAAAAACGTAAGGACCGAATTTTTCCTGAAGGGGAGGTCGTTATAATTTCCCATATTTTTGGGCGCGGGGGGGTCGTAAGTATTTTGCGACCTTTGCCAACGGGCTGCTGGACCCTGCCATTACCTCCTAGAGGAATTGAAATTGTGATTTCTGACTGCAACTAAAGAGTGTCATTTGGATGAGTGTAGGGTGCGAATTCTGTTCACGCCCTGGTAACGTTCATCAGATTAGATCCTATGAAATATGAACAAAATCGATTAGAGGAAGAAAAAAAATCACTTTTCGGACGCTATCAGTCCTCGCAGTTGTGTTCCGCCAGACCGCTGGCGTTTGAGGACTGGATTTGTTGCTCCGAAAGGTCCTGCGAATATCCCAAAGGATTGTTGGTAGTCAGTTTCTTGAACGTGGTTATGCCCGGAACAGCCTCTGTTCCACCCGAAAACCTTGCGTTAGCCCCGAAACGGGAGCGGACGAAGACGCCTGGCGGAACACAACTACTAATGTATGAATTAAACATGATTTTTTTGCATCGGCACCGCCCGGTATTTCTCGTCTAGTAGGGACCAGTGAACTTTTTGTTTTCGGAACTCGGAAAAGCAAAACACTATTTTGACTTTGAAAATCGGAGCGTCCAAAACTATGGTAGCTCGCAAAAGACTTCAGATTTGCAGATTTTTCGAATTCAAATTGGCTTTTCAAATAGTTTTTCTTCAGAAATTGAAAATCGAGGAGCAGAAAACCACTGAAATCGGATTTTTGCTCATCCATCTGGATGGTATATGTAGTATATGTATACTTTCCGTCCAACCTCAGAGATCCATAAACATTCGTTTATCATGCTCGAAGATTCCCACTTGGAGACAATTCTTTTCAGCCACGGATTGTAGCGATGGGTAGTTTTCGAGCAAAGTCTGTCTGAATGAAACAGTCCGCCCACGCGGCTGGCGTGCGTGTCGAGCGGCTGTCGCGAATTGATTTTGCTGGACGTGCCTGTATACGGCTGCACACAGCTGACTGGGATGTTGTTCGCTATTCGTCAAATAATCATGAAAACCTATTTACAAGTCGGGAAAAGAGACCTTAGCGACCGCCGCGCAACACTTACGCCGACCGCGTGGGCGGGCAATCTTTTCGGACAGACTTTAAATGTTTGAACTGCTTTTTTAGCTATTTTAGAATATCAAAGATTCTTCCAGCGGGTTTGCCTATCAAACATTGATGCGTTTTTGTTTCAGTGATGACGTAAAATCGAAACTGATACGCATGACGCACAGAAACTCGCCGGGAGGTTTTTGATGTGTACTAGAATTTCTTTGGTCAGCACATTGTACACATTATGTTTTAGTCGCTTTCGCCTTTGTCGTGGAGCCAACAGTGCTAGAAAAAATGAATTCTTTTTTGTCTGAGCGGTGTCTTATTTTTCAGGATGACTTTTATTTTTTGAATTTTTTAAATGAATTTTTTTATTTTTTTATATTCATTGTTTAACGTTTCTTGCAGTTTTCTTCCTCTCCTTGTCCCAAAAAAAATCTTTACTCGGCTGCACGCGATGCGAGTAACGAAAATGATCGAAGTCAATCACGTCGCGCGGGCGGCAACCAGCTTGAGACGCCATTAGGGGTCGTTTATACTCCCACCGCAGTGCATTTCTTTAATATTGATCACGCGGTGCGGCACGATCGATATAATAGAATTGCACTTCGCCGCGCCGCTCAGCGGCGGAAGTATAAACGACTCCTTACCTCAGCTGGCTCACTCTGAAAGCCCGCCCTCGCTGTCGTCGCGCGGCACGGTTTTCGCTGCGTAGCACTCCCGATCGCTCCTACACACACCGCAACAGCCAATTTCGCTGCGTCGCCACTCTGAAAGCTCCTTAGGCTTAGTGAATACTTCCCGCGACGATCAACGCGACATAATGTTTGTCATATATATCGACCGAGAATCGATATTGCTGATATGCACTGTCGCGGTCGCGCGAAGTATGCACTAGGAATTATAGCCGGGTTTATACTTTCCACGGCCGGCGCCACAATGCAATACGTGTCCAAGGACAATTCACAAGTGCCTTAGAGCGGGCTCGTTTCTCTTTGAAATTTTCGGGACTCCCTGTAGCAAAGTAGATTCCAAGAAGGCTTAACCGGTAAGAGCGGAAGGAAATGCGTAGAGACAACATTACTGTTTGGTCTGGGATTGCTCCAGCGTCTAGTTATTTACAACTGTTAGTTCTTGGGATAACAAGGAGACAGGCCAATCGATAACTCCAATGAGCACGCATAGGAGTGAACCTTGTACTATGCAGTATCCGTACTTACAACTATGTAATAGTAATTCTGATCTGACTGAAGTGAGACTAATGGGGACAAAGTAGGCAGCACAAAGGCTATAAAAGAGTTCAAAAATTTGTCTTCTGAAAACTTCCCGAGTTTGCGTCAATCGCGGAATTATCGCGGTCGAAATGTCTTGTGGCTGTTCTTACCCGCAAATCACCTATCTATCTATCTATCTATCTATCTATCTATCTATCTATCTATCTATCTATCTATCTATCTATCTATCTATCTATCTATCTATCTATCTATCTATCTATCTATCTATCTATCTATCTATCTATCTATCTATCTATCTATCTATCTATCTATCTATCTATCTATCTATCTATCTATCTATCTATCTATCTATCTATTCATCTATCTATCTATCTATCTATCTATCTATCTATCTATCTATCTATCTATCTATCTATCTATCTATCTATCTATCTATCTATCTATCTATCTATCTATCTATCTATCTATCTATCTATCTATCTATCTATCTATCTATCATTCTATCTATCTATCTATCTATCTATCTATCTATCTATCTATCTATCTATCTATCTATCTATCTATCTATCTATCTATCTATCTATCTATCTATCTATCTATCTATCTATCTATCTATCTATCTATCTATCTATCTATCTATCTATCTATCTATCTATCTATCTATCTATCTATCTATCTATCTATCTATCTATCTATCGTATTGGAACAGAACGCCCTATTTGATCTGAATAGGAGACTCGAAATTAATTATGGCTGGGATTTGAATGTTTCAAAAAATGATTTACAAATTACTGTTTTCTTTAAAATGTCACTTTTTGGAGTAAATTTCACATCTACCTTCACCCAGGAGGCCTATCTAAAGACCTTTCGCCAAATATAGTCGAGGGAATCACGGCCGTAGGGCGTTTGCGTCACCACCGGTCAGCGGGATGTTGAACACGAGCAATGATCTGCCGCGGCGGCTTCATTCACTCACTAGACTAAATTTGGCGAAAGACCTGTATACGCGAAATCGTGGAAATGGAATGTGGTTATCCCATGAATATAAAATCTAGTCGATAGAAAATAGCCGTTACAATAGAAAATAGGTGTTTCAACATGTTGACAGCAGATTGCGTGTTGTGACAGGTTTGGCAGAGAGATCAGTGCTTTCAACTGTGACCGCAACGTGTCAATACATGTGATCTGTCGTGAACGCGTTAGGGCATCTGAACTATGGATTGGTGGTTATTTACTAACAACCAGAATTTAGAAGCAAAAACATAACTCTGAAAAAAAAATGAAAAGAAAAGAAAAAAATTATAAAAAATAAGTGAATAAAAAAGTAAAAGAAGAAAAGCGATAAAAAATGCAAAGAAAAGAAAAAAAGAAAGAAAGAAGAAAGGCTGCTAGAAAAGAATGTGAAAAAATGTGAAAATTCTATAAATGTGAATAAAAAATTGTCAGAGAATTTAGTATCCATATTTTACTCGAAAAGATGTGGCTTTCTGCGTGCACGATGCATCTACCATCTATTTTTAAGTGAAATTTACTGCCGTCGATTGCGTGCGTGTGTGCGCGTGCGCTGCGTCTCCTTCTTCCTACACTTTTTCGCTGTCTCTCCCCTCGCTCCGCACAAGCACGCGAATTGACAAGCTTACTTTGGCTACGGAACACAGGGGGCACTCCATTTAAAAGCGCAATTTTCTCGGGTTTATTGCGTGCGTGTGCGCTGCGTCCTCTGAATTCGCTCGCTGTCTCTACCCTTGCCGCTCCGCATACGCACGCGAAGCGATAAAGTCTATTATGCATCGAAATGGTGAATACACTCCTTTTTTTTAAAGCGAACTTCACATGGATCATTGCAGGATTAGGAGAATCTCTGTTTTCCCCACTCTCTGTTTGTCTCTTGTCGTCTGCACCTCTCAAGTCCGCAATGCAACATTTAAACCCCGCTCTGAAACTGAGTGTATAAACCCTCTTTTTGGAATTAGAATTCACTGTGGCCCATGACGTGCGTGTGCGGCGTGCGTGTGCGTGCCCACGCCCCGCACACGCAGGTAAAGAAACAAGGCCGATTCCGCTCCGAAACGGAGTGCACTGTCGTACATCAGGCAAAATTCCGGTTCGCATTTGCGGACTACGGCTGTTTCATCATGCGACACGTGATAATCGTGTTTCTACCATTCGGTCCCGGCACGATTCACCTGTCTCCCAGCACGATTATTACGTGTCGCATGATGAAACAGCCGTAGTCCGCAAATGCGGACCGGAATTCGGCTCCGAAAACGATAGTATGTTGCTCTCGGGACCCCTTTCAAGCGTGCGCACAGGTTTTTAGGGGTTACAGCAATACCAGAACCGCCTTTTTGCTCCAATGTTCGCCGACAGTTACAGATTTCCATTCAATATAAGTAAAGAACATCTGCGACCTGATCAATAAACTGTAGCATGTTTTCAATTCTGTGCTCGATTAGTCATCAGCAAGTCGAAGCGCCACACCCATTCTTCGCGCTGGTCGGCGTGAGAGATGACGAATAAAAACTGTTCTGTATTCGGGAACGAGAAGGAATTGGACACAAGCGGGCTGGCTGGCGGCTGGGGTCGGCCAGCTGATAGAACGCATTAGCGGCGGCGGTGGGAAAGAAAAACTGGGGCAGATTTTCTAGGGTTTCTGTCTTCGAGGTAGATGCATACTCGCTGAAAGAATGGCAAAAATGGTAAAAGGTTCACACAAAAATTTCGAATTTTAGACTGAAAGGAAAACGTTAGGAGCGCTGCGGAACCGTTTCAAAGAGTTTTCGGAGTCCGCTCGCGCTGCGGCATGACTGAAGCATCGCATTGAGAGTTGTGCCGCACCGCGATCTTGATGTCGTGCGATGAGTTCACGTGTTGAGTGGGCTATTCTAAAAGTCGTCGTTTATACTTACGCTCAGCGAGGCGCAGAGCAATTCCATAGTATTGAGCGTGCTGCGCTACGTGATCAGTATTACAAAAATAAATACAAAAAACACTTTGCACGCTCGGCGGCGCGAGTATAAACGACTCCGAGCGCAAAGAGCGCATGCACCAATCAGAAACAAAGCGGCAACGTGGGGGGGGCATGTGGATCGAATCCACACCGCAGCTATGGCTAAGGAGCAGTTCGGCTGGTAGACACGACGCGAGAGACGGTAAAACGCTGTGCGCGCTCATCGTCCTTGGGGCGCGCTAACTGAGGGCACTCAAAAAAGTTGTTAATGTTCCATTTTAGCCGTTCCCCTTCATCGTTTTTTGCATTTTGTTCATGTAGGTTGATGTGTCAGACGTAGGGTCGGCGTCGGAATCAATATCATCATCTTCCATTCCGCTCCAAGAAGCAAACAAAAAGAACTCAAATAAAACTTGTATGAAAAGTGCGAATTCCATTGAAACGATGGTATGAGAAGCATTGCGTCTAAAAAAATCACATTCGGCCCCGCCCATTTTTCCGCGCCGCAACGCAATTCGAATACCAGCCCGGGTTCCCCCCTTCCAAAATTAGGGTACAGTTGCCACTGCGCATGAAAATAGGTGTGGATAAGTGCAAGAGTATAGTGCCCCACCCCCTGCTGCGATAGCACCCTAGCATTTTTCAAATCATACGGGAATTCAATTACTGTGCTTCTCTGGGCCCGATTCCGGTCCGCATTTGCGTCTCGACACGCTTTGCGGCCGCACGCGCTCGAGTCAGTCGAGTTTTGAGCGCCAAAGTCGACTCGATATGGCTTTTTATACGGTTTTCTTCAATTTTGTTTGGTTTCCAGCTTCTAAAACCCACCTAGAGTGAACAGATCGGCGGCTGCGGCGCTGGAAACTCTTTCGACTCGAAAGCGCGCGGTCGCAAAGCGTGTCGAGACGCAATTGCGGACCGGTAGATATCCTCTGGTTCCGAGCATGATTTACTCTGTTCCCTCGCGCGCTTGTGCGGAGCGAGGGTAGAGACAGCGAGAAATTGTGGGGAGAAGGAGACGCAGCGCACGCACGCAGACGCACGCGACGAACGGAAATAAATCACATTCGGAAACAGAGGATATTTTAGTTCGATGAATCATCACTAACCGTCACTGAAGTTAGTTAAAATATTCGAGAAATCCACTGTTTGGACTCCCCAAAAACCAAACATGAATAACTGAAAGTTTTTGTACTAAATAAATCTACGATTTGAAAAAAATAAATGTTTTGAGCGCGGGGCTTAATTGGAAAATTATCTGAAACATTTGAAGAGCGCTCGAATAATTCGAGTAACATCGGCGTGGATCGTGAAGAGACTTCGCGTTCACTGTTGAAGGTTGGCGCAAACACGGTGCGTCTATGTTACAGCATATGGCACCGAGTTTGCGCCAGCCTTCAATAGTGAACGCGAAGTCTCTTCACGATCCATGCCGACGTTATATTCCAGTATTCAAATAGTGGATTTATTCTGGTTTGAATTTCACCTTATTCGAATAATCGATTATTCGATGAATCGATTTATCGAGAGTTTTAATGAACGAATCAGCTTCTATGTAATTTTGGAACAAAAAAGACAGATTTCGTCAGTAGAAATCCTAGAATGAAAAATCCGAATCGCGAAGGGTCCCAGTGCTAGCGTACCAGAGTGAAGCTCAACTCGGAAAAATGAAAACAAGTTACTTGTAACATAAAAGGCCGAAATCAAGTTACTAGTAACATATCTGAGCCGATGTAAGTTACTTGCGACTTTTCTCAGGTCATTCAAGTTACATGTAACATATCGGCGAGATATTGCGTGCGGTGCGCCTCCGATATGTTATATGTATCCTAAATGGCCTGAGATAAGTCGCAAGTAACTTACATCGGCTCAAATATGTTCCAAGTAACTTGTTTTTGACTTCTTAGACGATACTGCGTGCAGTGCGCCTACGATATGTTACTTGTAACTTAAATGGCACAATATAAGTCTCAAGTAACTTAAATCGGCCGAGAAGTTATTTCCAAGGGAGATGTACGACGCACTCGCGGGTCACCCTCACGACCGGCGTTGCTGTTGGTACAATTACCCAAGTTTGAGGTACTTGACCCCAAATCTGCAGGGAAGGTCCCGCACAATATTTTTTTGCTTAGTGTGTGGTCTGACACGCGTGCTCTGCGTCGAGTGATGTCCACCCACAGTGAAAGTATAAATGTAAGTTGCATGTAATATAATTTATTTATTTAGGTACGCTGTATAAGACACACGCTTAAAAAGAAAAAAAAAACTCGAATGAATAAACATGAGCTCAGATACGCAAAAAACGCCTATGATTTCAGCAAGAGTTTGGCCATTCCCCGCTTGAATGTTATCATTGAACTGGAAGTGAGTGTGCTTTTACTGACACGAAGATACGCTGAACCCGCCCTTACTGTGAAGAATTTGCATCTAATTGTGGTTTTCGGCCTCGCAAATGATATTTTCCTCTCCCACCTCGTGTTTTCGAGAGGACTATACTGAAGAAGTGTGAAAATTTAGCACCAGACATCCCGTTCAAAAGCTTGTGCACCATACAAATGTCAAACAATTCACGCCGTGACTCGAGGTTCGCTATGTTGAAATATTGGTTCCGAATCCTGGCATTTGGAATTTTAGAGTACAGAAACCCTCCACGCCGTATTAATATCTTTCTGGTAAAGTTGTTCTGCACCTTCTCTAGGAGAGTGATGTCTTTTTTCTTGTACGGAGAAGACAACCGTACCATTTTCAACAAGCGGACGAACGTAAACCTTGTACACTCTCAAAAGGACGCTACTGTCTTTTGTAGTGAGAGCCTTAAAAATTTGATAGGTACGGTTGTGAGCCCTTTTGTACAACTCTTTGTAATGAGAATTGAAATCAAGTTTCTCATCATACAAGAAACCGAGATCCTTGATTTGGCTGACTCTCTCAATACCCTGGGCATCTATATTATACGAAGTGGGCAGCACGGAAGAACCAATACGCATCCAGAAAGACTTTCCGGGAGAAATCGGAATCTGCCATGTCTTTGACCATGCTTGTAAACGATCTATAGCTGTTTGCAAGCGCTCTGTATCAAGAAGGGTAGAGACCTCCCTGTGGATTTTTAGGTCGTCAGCATATTGTCTACAAACGACCCATATTTTGTGCAAAATATTACCCAGATCAGCAGAAAAAATATTAAAGAGTATCGGCGACAGTACACCTCCTTGTGGCACTCCACTATTGACCTCAAAAACATTCGACAAAGTCGAATTTATGCGAACTTGGAACGTTCTTCCAGTCAAAAACTCTTTGATCCATTTCCATTCTTTTTCATGGAAACCGAGCTTTTCCAGTACGTTAATAAGCTTTTTGTGGATAACTTTATCGAATGCTTTAGCAAAATCTACATAGATCACGTCAACACTTTTTTGGCATCTAAAGCCAATGTCATATCTTCAAGAGTCTCCAGCATATTTGTCGTAACTGATTTCCCACCAACAAACCCATGTTGACATGGAGGAATGAGATTATTTAGCCCTATATGCTTGAGGATGTGGGACTTTAAAATTTTCTCAAAAAGCCTGCAGAACAGAGAAGTTATACTGATTGGCCTGTAGTTTCCGGGATCATGGGACGGTTCCTTTTTCAGGAGAGGAGTGATGTAGGAGTGTTTCCAAAGTCGAGGGACCTCGGAAAGGCTCATCGACTGATTGAATATGTACGATAATGGATAGGCAATTACATGCGCAACGTTCTTAACAAATATAAAAGGGATTTTTATCAGGAGTGAATGAATAAGAATTAGGCCATTTCATCAAGTGTTCATAGATCGTGATTTCATCAAAATAAGGAAAGTCGTGCATTGGAAATTGATGAGGGACGCTAGACTCAGGAAGAAAGCCATCATCTTCAGAAAACACTTTGCTAAACTCGAGCCCTAATGCATTAGCCCTATCATGATCATTCAACAAAGTCGATCCATTCTGCTTCAGAGCACCAAAATGTGATTTGGAACTAAGTCTGCTTTTCATAAATTTGTAAAAACGTTGCTTCTGTTTCTGACTCTATGATATTTTTCTCGACGTTTCTGGTGTATTTCATTAGCTGTTCTGCAAACTTTTTAGAAAAGCTTTTGTACTCAGCCCAATCACCGGATAGTTTGGCATAACGAAGAAGACATTCCCTGTGATCCGACATATTGCGGAGATGAAGTGGGAGGTTAGATTTGCTGGGATAAACCCAAGCCCAAGGAATAAACATATCAATAACATGCTCAAGAATGGCGAGGAACATCATGTACTTTTCGTCAACTGATGAAGCCGACTCGAACGAGTCGACCCACGCAATGTTGTACAAATATAGCGAAATAGAAGTGGAAGTCGCCTTTGCTGAACAATCGTTTGCGAATCGGGGACGTTCAATACCATTACCGCGGATATCAAAAAGAAACGCTCCTGTGGTTCGCTGTCGCCAACTGGTGAATTGACTGAGACATTACTTAGAAAATCTTCCCCATTTGAAAATAATAAATCCAGAATGTTTCTCCTCGA
The DNA here is from genome assembly GCA_029168955.1 of Aplectana chamaeleonis. Lineage (NCBI taxonomy): Eukaryota > Metazoa > Nematoda > Chromadorea > Rhabditida > Cosmocercidae > Aplectana > Aplectana chamaeleonis. The sequence continues at coordinate 1,956,157 of JAPDOI010000007.1, read as the reverse complement.
GTAGGTTCCAAAACGAATTGTTTGGAAATCGTGGCTGCTGATAACTTCAGAAAAAGTATCCGTGAAACAGGTCTGCTCGTTCCACCCTGCCCAATCGACTTCAGGAAAATTGAAATCGCCAATCAAAATTGCAGGATATTCTGTAGTCGCGAGATCACTCAGTATTTTAGTCAGCTCTTTCAGTTATAGCCATAGCGGCAGAGGGTGGTCTGTAAACTAAAACTATTCTGAAGCACAAGTCACCATGAAAGATGTCTACTGCTAAAATTTCGTATCCATTGACAACTGAATCAGAAAAAACCACAGAATGCGATAAAGTGCTTCTAAGAAAAATTGCCACCCCACCACCAGACCTCCGACTTCGATCGCAGCGTAGAATGGCGTACTCTTTTATCCAATCGTCAAGCATGGAAGGAATGGAGTGAATAGATTTAAGCCATGTCTCAGAAAAAAGATACAAATCATATTTACTACCAAGATGAAGATTTAGTTCAATGTAGTTTTTAGGGAAAGACCTCAAGTTAGCATAAAAACACGAAAGAGATAATACCGGAATTGAAAGGTTAGAACCGGATTGACCCGAAGGGTCTATTTCCCTAAAAAACCACTCTGAACAAAACCTGAGGCATTTGAGTTCGGATTCAATATTTCACAAGAATGAGGACGTTGCCCATAGGAATTACTGGGCAAAATAGCAATACTGGCGAGACAACAGCTTGAACTTGAGGAAGCAACAGGACAAGGATCGTTATGCGTCACTGACTGCAGATTGAATGGATTATTGGAAAGTAGATCGCGTCTGCGCCTCCTTTCCTGCTCAGTGAGAGATTCCCGTAGGAATAACCCACCACCACCAGCAAAGATTTGAGCCACGATGCACGAGTAACAGCAAGATTTTGATGGAATGTAGACGGAAAACAACCTTGATAAGTCTCTTCTTCCCTGGGAAAAATCTCCCAAGGCGATAAATCGAAGAGGGAAGCAGTCGATTTTCAAATGATCAAGCACATTCAAGACACTTCTTAGGTCATAATTGCGACGGCGAGATAGTGAAACATTAGAGAGTTCAGGAACATTGCCTATTATCACAGAGCGGAGACGTTCTTTCTCACCACAATAGCAGGACATTTGAGAAGTAATAGCATCTGAACATGGAGGAGCAGAGGAAGAGCTCTTAGAAGATTCTGAGATTGCTAATTTTAGACTTCAAAGTTCATTATCGACATGAAGAGAAGCAATTTTTGATTCTCCTTACGGAGACAAATGTTTTCTTCAATTAGAGAACTCAGCTGGCATGTGATTTGATGTAGAACGTTCTTGAGGCACTGTGGAATCGTGGTAGACGCGTTGACCTCATCGATTGCAGTTAACAACTCCGGCGAGATAGCACGACCTTCCATAAATCCTCAAAAGAGAGAAGCAGAGAACGAAGACCAGTAGTTACACTAACAATGACCTGGTGATGTGGAAAATGAAGACGAATATTAGGCTTGTTCCCTTGCCACTAGGAACCACGCGTGAGAGTCGAGCAGTTGGAATACTGAAGCCGGAAAAGTTGACAGCGGCCAGCGGAACTGCCAGTTCGATCAGATTAGAGTCGAGTAGAAAGTTGATCAGAGAAGGATGGATATAGTCGAGTTGATTTAGATGAAAATTCTTCTCAGAACGGCGAAAAAAAATGGACGTGGTTCAGAGCAATCGATCGCTCGACCACCCACCGTCAGAGCAGAGGGGAATGCTGCTCTGACGGTGGGTGGTCGAGCGATCGATTGTAAATGTGTATAGATATATAAATGTAAGTTACTTGAGACATTCAAGTAAGTTACATTAATATTACAAGTAACTTGTTTTGATTTTTCTGAGAATGGCTTCCTGGACTTGGGCAACTTGACTTTGGGCGAAAAATCGGGCATCGTATGTGCAGCGGGTTAGTAGAAGTGGCAAAAATACACGGCTGCGTACTCGTGATCTAGCCGACGAGTTCAGATCGTTCCCAGATCAGCCCGGTGAGCCTTTAGCCTTCCGCCATTCGCCCGCCACCCTCCCGCAATGAGCCGGGAGAGGCGACCGGTTTTACTTTTTGAGTATCCGTTGGACCAAAGCCAAAATGGTGTATTCTATGAAATTTTGAACAATTTCTCTTTTTTTCTCTGAATTTGAAAAAAGTGCCTGTAATATCCATCGGTAAGGATATATTTCTTTCAGGTGGATTCGGTATCCCCATGGGAACGGTGGTATTCTCCACACATCCGCCTCACTACCGAGACGATAGCGAGATGTATCATGGATCATCCACCTCCAGCTTGCCGTCATCAAAGCAGAGGTTCTTTCTTATTTTTTTTTTCAAAGATTATTCTTCGAATGTGTACGAAAATGTATCAAAATATGAAAATGAACTAGTGAAAACAATCACAGTTGGGAGAATTGCCGTTGGTTTAGAGAACCTACCGCGGCGTCGCATTGCTGATGCGAAGTCGCGCCAGCGCTTTCCGCAGCGCCATGTTTGTGACTTCGTGGTATTTAGGTTCTATAGAGTAGTGTTGAAAAACCTCTGCAAGAAAGCTTTTGCAGAATTTCAATAGCGAAATGTAGGTCTGTCCGGATAAGGCTGTCCGCCCACGCGGTCGGCGTGCGTACTGCGCGGCCCGTTGCGACGAAGGCAATTTTGGTATGAGCCCCCCTACGGCTGCAGTCAGCTGACTGGGAGATTACTCAATATTGATCCAGTACCCTGCCGAACGATTGACAGGTCCAAACAATGTTTTTGCCTCTGTCGTTGAACACGCATGGCGACCGCGTGGGCGGACTGTATCAATGGGACAAACTTTATGAAAGTTGGTATTCGTACGTATGTTAGAGGGAGAATCTTCATTTCCACGAGGTAAGTTGTTGTGACAAGCCCCGCATACCCTTTTGGCGATTTTTAATAAAAATTTCTTTCAACGAGGGTTTTTTCTAGTGTTTCTACGGGAGGGACGCCGTGTCGGTGCCTACAAGCGCGGAAGCTGCGCTATCGCGGAGTCGCCGCGGCCTCGTTTTGCCTCGATAAGACAAATCGGTTGACAACGATTGTTGGGGCACTGCTGTAGCGCTGCTTCGGCGACTATTGGCACCTAACCGGACTGGACTCTATTATAACTTCTAGAGGTTAATGAATTTCCATCGCAGTGAACTGCTCGTATTTCTACATGTTTGCACCTGATCTTGACAAGTTGATGCGATATTTCATCTTTGGTTGAAACTGACACAAACATGTTAGAAACATGCAAGAAAGAATCAACGTGTTGAAATTTCGCTAGATTTTTGCGGTGGCAACTCGCTAACCTCTGGAATTTATGATGGAGTCCGATCCGGCACTATTTCTGCGATTTCGCGGCGATTTCTCCCACGAAAAGAAGTATTAGAAGCCCTCATTATTACGAATAAATTTGTTGAAGTTGAATATCTGAAAACATTTTTAGGCAAAAAAAGTAAACAAAAAGAGAGTGAAAGGTTATCTTTCTGGAACTTTCGATTCTTTCCACCCTTTCTACCATTGTGTTATTCTCACGCTCTACCACTTCAGTCTCCGAGAACCATTCCGTCGAGGATTTTAATTTGAAAAAAAAAAGAATCTCGGCGTTTTCATCGATTTTTTTTGGGGTGGGGGGTAAAGTCTGTCCGGATGAGATTGTCCGCAGTCGGCGTGCGTGTTGAGCGACCTTGGCATAGGCACTTCGCCGACCTGTTAACCGGTTGGCACAAATATCACATAAATATTGATTAATGTCCCAGCCAGCTGTCTGCAGCCGTGCGCAGGCTCGTCCGAAAAATGCCTTCGCGACGACCGCGTAGTACGCACGCTGACCCCGTGGCCGGTCGCTCTCATTCGGACAGACTTTACATATGCAGATTTCAATTTTTTAACGGGATGAAATTACAAAAACTTCACTTTTCCTTCTTTACATTGTTTTAGCGCACCCCTATAATTATTGAATTCATGGAATTTCATTAACTTTCATAATGATCCGTCTAACAAAAAAATCAAAAATAGTTGGCTGGCGGCGGTCGTAAGGTGTCCAAACCGCAAAAATGAGGAGCGAAGAGCTGTGATTGGCGGTAGATGGCGTTTCCTCCAATCATGAGACTCCGCTCCTCCCCCCTTTTCGCAAGTCGGACGCGCTAAGACCACCACCCAGCGTTAGGCAGTTTTTTTATCTAAAGGACGGAAGGCGACATGCTGCGGCTGGTCTCGAATGGAATTAATGCACACACAAGTTTTTTACTCACAAGTTCACTCATTTATCAAGAATTTTCCTGTTTCGACTTTGGATGAAATATGAATTTCCGGTTAAGGGTTGGTAACTGAAGCTCAAAAGGTGGCTAACAACAATAAAATTATGTACTGTATTCATTACGGTCCGCAGTTGCGGACAACCGCTGTTTCAGCGCGCAGCTCAAATACTGTTGTGCTGGGAATACGTGTAATCGTGCTGGGACTACCAAAAGGCCTCGGCTCGATTCTTTTGAAATTGCACATTGTCGCGGCGGCTGTTGGCGACCGTAGACAGTAATCTCGTTTCAATAAAGGCACACTCAGACATAAGGTGCGGGCGGATCGACATCCCCACCCGCCATCCGCCCGCCAGTAGCCAGCGGTCCTCCCGCCAGTAGCCAGCGATACTCCCGCCAGTAGCCAGCGAATTGCCCGCCATTGGCCAGCGATCCGCCCTCGATGCCACATGTGGGTTATTCCGATGGTTCCCACCACGGTCTCCGTGTGCGGGACCACCCCCCCCCCTCCCCTAGCCGTGGGGACCATCCCCTCAGCTGCCCCAAAAATTATTTTCTGGAATTTATGATGGAGTCCGATCCGGCACTATTTCTGCGATTTTGCGGCGATTTCTCCCACGAAAAGAAGTATTAGAAGCCCTCATTATTACGAATAAATTTGTTGAAGTTGAATACCTGAAAACATTTTTAGGCAAAAAAAGTAAACAAAAAGAGAGTGAAAGGTTATCTTTCTGGAACTTTCGATTCTTTCCACCCTTTCTACCATTGTGCTATTTTCACGCTCTACCACTTAAGTCTCCGAAAACCATTCCGTCGAGGATTTCAATTTGAAAAAAAAAGAATCTCGGCGTTTTCATCGATTTTTTTGGGGTGGGGGGTAAAGTCTGTCCGGATGAGATTGTCCGCAGTCGGCGTGCGTGTTGAGCGACCTTGGCATAGGCACTTCACCGACCTGTTAACCGGTTGGCACAAATATCACATAAATATTGATTAATGTCCCAGCCAGCTGTCTGCAGCCGTGCGCAGGCTCGTCCGAAAAATGCCTTCGCGACGACCGCGTAGTACGCACGCTGACCCCGTGGCCGGTCGCTCTCATTCGGACAGACTTTACATATGCAGATTTCAATTTTTTAACGGGATGAAATTACAAAAACTTCTTTTTTCCTTCTTTACATTGTTTTAGCGCACTCCTATAATTACTGAATTCATGGAATTTCATTAACTTTCATAATGATCCGTATAAAAAAAAGTCAAAAATCGTTGGCTCGCGGTGGTCGGAATGCGTCCAAATCACGAAACGGAGGAGCGAAGAGCTGTGATTGGCGGTAGGCGGCGTTTCCTCCAATCACAGTCAATCGCTCCTCCCGCCTTTTTCTGCAGTTTGGACACATTACGACCACCACCCAGCGTTAGGCAGTTTTTTTCTAAAGGACGAAAGGCGACATGCTGCGGCTGGTCTCGAATGGAATTCATGCACACACAAGTTTTTCACACACAAATTCACTCATTTCTCAAGAATTTTCCTGTTTCGACTTTGGATGAAATATGAATTTCCGGTTAAGGGTTGGTAACTGAAGCTCAAAAGGTGGCTAACAACAATAAAATTATGTACTGTCTTCATTACGGTCCGCAGTTGCGGACAACCGCTGTTTCAGCGCGCAGCTCAAATACTATTGTGCTGGGAATACGGGTAATCGTGCTGGGACCACCAAAAGGCCTCGGCTATATTATTTTGCAACTGCACATTGTCGCGGCAGCTGTTGGCGAGCATAGACAGGAATGTTGTTTCAATAAAGGCACACTCAGACGGTTGGTGCGGGCGGATCGACATCCCCCCCCGCCATCCGCCCGCCAGTAGCCAGCGATCCTCCCGCCATTATCCAGCGATCCGCCCGCCAGTAGCGAGCGATACTCCCGCCGGTAGCCAGCGATTCGCCCGCCATTGGCCAGCGATCCGCCCTCGATGCCACATGTGGGTTATTCCGATGCTTCCCACCAAGGTCTCCATGTGCGGGACCACCCCCTTAGCCGTGGGGACCATCCCCTCAGACGCCAAAAATTATTTCCCGGCTTCTGAGTGATCCTTCAAAGGTGACTCGAGGTCATCCTCCAGAATCGGCCTCGAAATGCCGAGTGAGCATTCAGTGCGATGGAGCGCCTTTTATACCCTTCGGTCTGCTTATTCTGCGCATGATACTGATACCAGAAAAGAACTCGTCAATGATTGACAAGTTTCACCGTGTAAAATTTGAGCGGGCGGTTCGCTGGCTATCAAAGCCCTGGCGGGCAGATCGCTGGCAGGTTGCGGGCGGATCGTTGCATCTCATAGCTCAGCGGGCGAATCTCTGGCTGTCAAAGCACTTGCGGGCGAATCACTGGCAGTTTGCTGGCGGAACGCCGCTTTAGAGCTTGTTTCCCAGGTGTCGCTATCCGCCCGCCAAAATGCAGCTATTCGCCCGTGGAGAGAACGAGAGGCAGCATGCCGACCGGCGAGGCTACGATGGGAAGCGATCCGCCCGCAACTTGCTGGCGTACCGCCCGCAGAGGCCTTGATTGCCAGCGGTCAGTCCGCACCAATTGTCTGAGACAGTCCCACCTCAGGGGGGATTTTCAATAATTTTTCAAGGACACCGCCTGTAACAACTTTGCCAAAGAGGGATCTCAGTTCCCGGAAATAATTAAGAAATTACTGGGAGACAGTTGGCCCCGCCTCCAACACTTTAAAAGCCAAGCCACACACACCCCCTGAAAAGGAAACCAGGAACTTTTATTGTACACGCTGCTATTGAGCATCGTCGCCAATACCGATTTTTGAGTTTGCGAAGATTTTGGTACCCTTATAAAGGCAAAACACTTGGTTTTATTTTGGTCGCCAGTCTCTTCTTCACATTATAGAATTTTTCTTTCCTATTTCGTTCTTCTTTACTTTTTTCCTTGGCGCAATATATCTGTTTCAGAGTGCGATTCAATCCTGATGGAACTCCCCGAGGCGTCTTGAAGAACGGCCACGACAATTACTGAGTGCCAGATGCAGTTTGTATGTACGCAGAAAATATCGCCATAAGAACACGTGTGATGCGGAATTTGAAATAATTCGGATAAAATCTTCAAAAAATTGATTACCTTTTTTTTCTTGCTTCAGAGTGCTTATTCATGAGCAACATGATGTCTTTAGTCTGTCTTCAGTTGCTGATGAGTCTGTGTCAGCATATGCACAGAAGAGTGTTCCATTCTGCGAGGAGAATTGCCTAGATTTTACCAAGAACCTGCCGAAAACCAGCCGCCTCGGTGCAGGATCCGAACCGAAGCGGCTGAATCCCGGCAGAATCGCGGAAGAGTCGAGGCATTGTCTAGATTTTGCCGAGAACCCAGTGCTGCGACGAGGCAAAATTGCGGCAGTGCCGGGACTCTGCCAAGAAACTGCAGCGATCTTTACCACTACATACCAAAATTCGAACCATAGACCCTTACCAATTCATACGTTTGTAGTCTGACGCGTTATCGACTGAGCCATCTCCGCTGCTGCACTTGAGCGGTCTCTTTGCAATGATAGATGTGTAGTCGCGGTGAATTCGCGGTGGTATTCTCGCCGAATTCGCTTCATTTTTGCGTCGAATTCTCGGCAAGATCCAGGTTCGCGGTGAGTTCTCGGTCAATTCCAAACCAGAGGAAGCTCGTCCTTTCAATCGCTCTCTAGAGGAACTATTTCGAATATGCCGCGAATCTGCAGAGGACCTACCACCAATGTGCCGTGTCGGAAAAGAAGTGACGGATTAGCGGCAGAGTCGCGGTAGAATCAAGGTTTTGCCAGGATTCTGCCAACATCTCACTAAGGACTGATCACAGCTAGAACTGGTGTTTGGAAAAATGACCCGTTTATTGTTGGGGGGGGGTAAAAGGAACAATTCAAAGTTTGGTTAATTTCCTTAATGCACCAGAGCATGTCAAAAGCTGCGAAAAATTGATTTTTTTTTGGTTTCGAAAATTTGAACATTTTTCTGCGTAAACTTTGTCCAGGAGGGTTATATAAAGGCATGGTTCGCGATAAAAACGATTTTTGAGTTTTCGTGATGAGAATGTAGATTCGGTCATCACAAAAGTAAAAATAAATTTAAAAAACGCGAATATTTGCGGGAAAAACGCTCAAAAACAAGGTATCACTGCTAATTAGAGGTGTCGGCCGGCCCCCTAATTAACGTGATTTTCCTAAATGCTTGCTTATCCGCCCTTCATTCCGCTCTTGAAGTAGTTAGCAGTCTCCAGAAGTGCTCAGAAATCACTTTGGTAGCCCAATAAAAGTTGACAAAACAGGCATTTATCGAGATATCGATACATATGTAGTTAAGGTTCCTGAGCGTTTTTTCTCCGATTTTTTACTTTTTTTCTTTTTTTCTTCAAGGGCCAGATCTAACTTTCCATTAGGATAGCCCAACAACCGATTCTATTGAAAACCCTGCCTCTAAGGCGCTGAACACAAATTTAAAGTTCATTTTCAGTTTTTCAGAAGATTACTGTGACTTCCAGCAGGAGGAGTATCATTTGTCCACAGTAACCTACCCTAATCTACGAAAAAAAAACTCAAAATGAAGCTTATATTCGTGTTTAGCGCCCTAAGTTACCACCTTGGGCAAAACTTGGGCCAAAAGTGTTCGAATTTTCGAAAACTCAGAATAAAAAGGTTTTTGTCGTTTTGATCTACCTAGGTGCGGTTGTTTCACGTCAAATTATCGGTAAAATAAAGATTCGCGGCGAATTCTCGTTGGAATCCTGGCGATTTCTTCCAAACGATAATAAGTTTCAAAGATTAGTGTTTTGCCACCGCGGTGAACTTCTCAAATTTTAACACGTTCACGGTTTCTCACATGCTTTCACATGTTTGTTGAGTTTCACCCACAGGAAGCTGCTCTAAAATGTTGTACTAACATGTCAAAACAGGAAATCTGGTACTAACGTGATTGAAAACTAGTTTTTCTCTGCGGTGGCAAAACACTAACCTCTGGAACTTTTATTCGAGTAACTTTTTCATAGTTGTCTCAAATCTTCAACAATCCGTCGTTTGTGGACGGGAAATAAGAGCACCAAGAAAAAAAATCCTACACGGCTCGGTTCTCTGACCTGAAAATGTTTTTGCGTCCTTCATTTGTCCGTCTGAAACTTGAGCCAGTGATATCATAGGCGAGGCCGGAAAATCCCAGGGCATCGGTCTCACAATATGTATTGGATTGCCAAGCATGCGGACGACTTATCGCGACTAATTCCTGCCTGAATATCAAATGTCCGAGATTCTCACGGTCATTGTGTGCCCGAGTCAGAAGTGGAGAATACTTCAACTTACGCTAAAATCCGAATTTTCGAAATTTTAATTTTTCTCTCAAAGTCTTCATTTGAACGTTCTCTTCATTTTTCTTCTAATTCGTCTTGGTCTTCTTCTTGTTCTTCCTCCTCGTTATCCTCCTTCTACTGTTCTTCCTCATCTTCTTCTTTCCTTTTCTTCTTCCTTGAAACCATCCTCTCCATCGTCGTCTCCCTCTCCATTTTCGTTTTCGCCTTCCTCATCTTCTTTCTTTTTCTTCTTCCTCTTTTTCTCCTGTTCTTTTTCTTCTCCCTCCTCTTTTTATCCTTTGTCGTCTTCTTATTTTTTCTTTTTTTCTTCCTAATCCTGTTCTTCTTCATCTTTTTCTCTATCCTCTTCTTTGTCTTCTTCCTCTATTTCTTTTTCCTTTTTCCCCTCTTTCCTCTTCCTCTTTCCTTACTTTTTCTCCCCCTAATCCTTCCTTTTCTTCTTCTTTTTTTCACAGCACCAAACAACTATGTATTTTTAAAATTAATGTAAATTATGTTTCAAATAGACAAAAAATGAGGCGCTCTGTCATTTCAAATTATTATCCTACTATGCAATACCTGAAAAATGTTTGAAAAAATTCTAAAAGCTTCTCAACCGCAACATAAAAGCATTTTCTTGATTTTCCTGATGTAATTTTGCACTAGATGCCTTCTTCACTGAAGATCCCTGGGATAGCTAGGGGTATAAATTGTCTGAAAACAGGGACGGACTAGTTTATGTCAAGCTGAAAAAATTAAATAAATAAAGAAATAAATGAATAAATAAATAAATAAATAAATAAATAAATAAATAAATAGATAAATAAATAAATAATGTTAATAAAATGAACAAATAAATAAATAAGTAAATAATTTAATGAATAAAAAATAAATAAATAAATAAATAGATGAAAAAGCGAATGAATAAATAAATAAATAAATAAATAAATAAATAAATAAATAAATAAATAAATAAATAAATAAATAAATAAATAAATGAAAAAGCGAATAAATAAATAAAGTCATTTGAATAAAACAAAATATAGTGAAAGAATTTAGCAAAAAATTATGAATAATTCAATATATAAAAATTCTATTCTTTCGACATGTACACGCAAAAATACTGATTAAAATCGTGAAAAGTCCGAAATCAAAGAAAATGTTCTATCAAAGAATGTATCTTTAAATGTGTGCATGAATGAATGCGTATGTTTGTATGACATCATCTGAACATATTCGCGGTGCTCGTCAAAATCGTCCGTTTTTCAAAACATCGCCGCAGGGCCGATGAGCGATGAGTTTACCCCCCGGATTTTATCATTAGGGATTTACTGAAAAGCTCTCCCAGTCACTAGTCCTGCGCTTGTTTTCCGCCCACTACTGGCCATTTTCGAGAGTGGAGTCGAGAGTTTCTCATATGTATACCAGTTGAATATGTATGCATATGTACATGTAATACTTGTAATTCTCTGTACATGGATTTTAAAATCGCCTTCAACTGCCTAATTCGCGGATATTTCTATTTTCCTATTTTTTGACCTAATATTGCATTTATTTGCGACTTATTATTTTCATATACACACATCTTCCTCTGTAACCCTGTGCAGTGTTTTTTGGGAATTGGATAGTACAAATCTGGTCGCTGCTTTCCGTCAAAGGCAGGGGAACTACGAGGCGCTTACTCCCTATTTCATAGTTAAAGTTAGTTTGTGCGAATTGCGGACACACGCTCGCAGCACGCGACGCATGCGACTTTTTGAGCTTTTTCGTCTCGGCCCACATCAGCTGATCAGGTGGGTAATTTTTTTCTCGAATTTTCTTCGGTTTCTCCAATGTTTTAGGTGCTGTTCTGGCTGTTTTTAGTTACGAGACATAGGTATGTATGTTATACAGTTCACTCGAAAGAGACTATCTGCACACGCGGTCGGCGTGCGTGTGAAACTCAGAAATCGAAAAGCACTCTGAGGGAATCAGCCGCGTCAGTGCCGGAAAAGTACCGCGACCCCCCACTATGACGCGATAGTTCCGCGATAATACTGCAGCGGATCCGTGATCAGACGATTCTGTCGCCGTGTCTTGAGCCTCGACGTCGCCGCTATAGTACCGCAGCGGCTCCGCTAGGATGCAGCAGCGAACCCGCGTGGAGTACGATGTAATGTCCTGAGAGATAAAACGAAATTGTCGCCGGTCCAATTACCTAAGTTTGAGGTACATTCCGTATTTCCCTGGGCGGAATAACGGCGGTAACCTCTGTCTTAATCAGACAGAGGACGTAGTAGGCCCCACTAGGTGTATTTCATTTCTTAATTACCATCGTATGAAATACTCTTCCGGAGCCGCGGCGGCACCGCGGCGCTGCTGCTACGGCTCCGCGGCTCCGCGATAATGCCGCTTCCGTGCCTGTAAGCTCTGAAGCGGCATTATCGCGGAGCCGCAGCGTCAGCTTCTCTCAGAACAGGAGTACTTGACAAATGGTCTCTGCTCCACACGCACGCCGACCGCGTGGGCAGGCAGTCTTATTCGGACGGACTTATATATAGGTAAGTTAATACCCCCCTAATTGTTTGTGGACACCTATTTTCCCTGCATCAGGTTTTTGGGTGTACATATCTCAGTTGGGGATGGGGGGGGGAGACAAATGTGGGCAATTTTCTTGTCTAGTAAAGCGCTGGGCGCACGGTGGTGTAAGTGGGAACCGGCTAGCCCTGAAAGCGTTCGATGTACAGGTTCGAATCCCGCCTGTGCTCAACTGTCTTGCGTGCAACTCAGGATCATTGTGATAACTTGTGATCATTTGTAATGCCCTTGGAAACGGCATAGCCCTTAAACAGGCATACAAAATTCGTTAAAAAAACGAAATCTGTTTGGAATGAGACCGGGTTTTGAGAACAAAGTTTTCATGGATTATCAAGAGTTGAACAAATTTTAGAGGGCAATTTTAGAGGGCATAAGGAATTTATCTCCCCGTGACGATTAGTCACGGAGCCGCCCTTCAGGCAGCCTTATTTTGGCTAGAAAGTCACCGAAAAAAAAGCCGAAACATCACCCCGCCCCAAAACTGGCGATGGGCCATGTGTGGCCGAATACGGCCCGCCATGCCATGGTGAGCCAAACATTGTTTGTTTATATATAGGGTGGCTAAATGAGCGTGACATAATCGAAAACGACATCATCACATTACCGCCTGCTCTTCACGCTTCGAACCAGCACATTCTATTCATCATTCCTCACAAATTTCCCTTACTTTTCCAGTTTTGCTGAGAAAAATGTTGTCGCAATACTTTTGCCGCGGACAGGAGGGTATGTGCATACACTGGTTCTTAATGAAACTACTTGAAAATAAGGTCTGGCCAAATTTTCACGCTACCAAACCCGGGTTAGATAGATTGGGCTGGCCTAGCTGTGGGCGTTTTACAAGCTATTAGGTCCATACTCGTAGAGAAAATAGCCTAGAAGTCAGGGATTGATGCATTCATAGCATGATAATCATGACCAGAATGACCGATATTTACCCGAAAGTTTATAAGAATGCTTGGACGATGGCTAAAACATGGACGATGGACAGACTTTTCTGACACGTTGGTTGAACGAAATGGTTGGAATAACTTGATAAGGCCATTTTTTCCCCGCAGCTTCCGCATGTTCCTTGGGACCAGGGCTGAGCTGAATTTTTTTCTGAATTCCGGCAATCGGAACTCCAAAACATCAAAAATCGGAAATCGGAAGTTCGCTCAGCTAAATTCTTAACCCTCCCTTGTTGACTACCGAAAAACCTAAAAGTATCCTTCTTTATTGAATAATTTTCATGTAAACACAACCAACTCTGGCTTTGGGAAGAGTGAAGACGGACATCGAATTCGATGCTAGCGTCAGAAATAACCCCCTAGGGACTTGGCAAGAAAAAGTGTAAAAAACTTTAATCTCGTGGATATTTCCGATTTTTTTTTTCGCATTTTCAGGCCTTTTTCGGAAATCGGAAGGCCAAAAATCATCGGAGATCGGAATTCCGCTCATCCCTGCTCGGGACGCTCCGACTCAGCGGGAAATCTCGAAATCGAAATTCTGCCCGGATCCTGCCTTCATTGTTGCTCACTTATCGAAGCAATCCAGGATGTAGAGTTCGTCCAAATGAGACTGTCCGCTCACGTGGTCGGCGTGCGTGTCGAACGGCCGTCGCGAAGGTATTTTTCAGATTTGTAAATCGATTAGGGGTAATATTAGGAAAGTAGTGAATAATACCCAATCAGCTGTTTGCACTCGTCGAAGGGCTCGTCCGAAAAATGCCTTCGCGACGGCCGCTCGCCACGCACGCCGACCGTGTGGGAGGACAGTCTCATTCGGACAAACTTTACCTGTCAGGTTTATGGGCCCCTACTCCGATTTTGCCCTTCTCTGCAGGAAACACAAAGCGGTATCGACTTCCTGGACTGAAATCTAAACTCGTTTCGTTTAGAGACGAGAAAAAAAATTAGCCGTTAGTCTTGCCGAAATGGTTATCGATCCCAGGGCACATCCACTGTCACCTAAGGGTCATTCGCTACCCCGCCAAAAGTTGATGGGGCAACGTCAGGTCAATTGATTGCGTTATACCGAACAGAGCCAGCCTACCCTTTTTAACCTTTTCTGAACCGTTCCCCGTTTTTTGAGAGTTTAGCTTCTGAAATGTGTCAGAACTTCAAACTCTATGCCTAATTTTTGACTATAGGACGCGTGAAAGTGCGAATTATCACGAGGAGAAGAGGTGCAGTTTTTTCGTTTCTCAGTTGTTTTTCCTTTTTTTCTACACATTTCTTTCATTTCTAAATATAATGGCATAAAATGACCCTATTCTTGCTTGGCATTATGGATGGAACTGTGTACTCTGCTTATCTGGGCCAAATTCCGGTCCGCATTTGCGTCTCGATACGCTTTGCGGCCTCACGCTTCCGAGTCAGAAGAGCTTCCAGCGCGGCAGCCGCCGATCTGCTGACTCTAGGTGGGTTTTGGAAACTGGAAACTAAGAAAAATAGAAGAAAATTGTTTAAAAAAGCCCCATCGAGTCGGCTTTGGCGCTGGAAACCCGACTGACTCGAGCGCGTGCGGCCGCGAAGCGTGTCGAGACGCAATTGCGGACCGGAATTCGGCTCAGATAAGCATAGTATCCTCTGTTCCGAAGCCAATTTCACTATGCTACTTCGCGCGCTAGTGCGAAGCGAGGGTAGAGACAGCGAGGACAGCGAAGAAGTGTGGGGGAGTAGACGCAGCATAGGCACGCAGACGCGCCCAATGAACGGAAGTAAATTTCACTTCGAAACAGAGTATAGTTCTTATTCGACTAGGAAACACCCACATATACTTTGAATGACCTTGGAATTCAACGATTAGAACGAAGGAGGAAACATTTCATCCAAAAGGTCCTCCTAAAAAGAAGGACTCCTAAAGGTAATTGATGACTCTTGAGAGGGAATTGAACACCTTTTCTGAGGTACACTGAGTTTGACAGAATGATCAGGCTGCTGCTTTTGGCAATGTCCGGCCGAGCTTCACCCTCAGGCGATTCTCGACCCCGAGTAGCACCGAAGAGGAATAGGATCCGCCTAACAGTTTGTCTAGTTTTCCCAATCTCCGGGCTACTGCTGTTTCTGTTCGGAGCCCGGACAGCAACATCAGTGGCCCGGACAGCAACAGAAGCCGACCCGCAGATTGGGAGCGAGCCGAAATGCCAGGCGGCTCTGGGTCTAGAATCGCCTGAGCCGCTTCGCCATCCGACCGCCAAAGTTCAAGAAGTTTCTTAGGTTGGAGTCTTTCATGTTGAGTCTGCCACTGACCCTCGGTCCGCCTGCAAGGCTAATCAACACCCGTGGGTAACCCAGCGAACACCTCATTAACGGCGATCCGCCTCGTGGAATAATTTTTTTCCAGTCTTCCGTCTTATGTGATCATTTTCGCCTATCTAATCGATCGATATATCGATTTGTGTTCCATTTTTGTTCGACTCTATCCTATAGGATCCATCAATTATCTATTGACTGGCCTTTGGATAATTCGAATTTTGCATTTTTTTTGCTGGTTGAACTAAGTTTTGAGCATGCCGAATTTTCAAATTCAGAGTTGGGTCAGATTACAGATCAAATTCCGACCGAATAATCGTGAAGAATATTTTTCCATACTTTTTTTCGTATTTTGTGCCTGATTGGAAGTTCGACCCAAGGAGGGAGACGGCCAGGGATGAGAGGAATTTCGCGTTTCGCGTTCCGAAACCAGTACATGGCGCGTTTTTGCTGTGCTTCTCTGGGCCGAATTCCGGTCCGCAACTGCGTCTCGACACGCTTTGCAACCGCGCGCTTTCGAGTCGGAAGAGTTTCCAGCGCCGCAGCCACCGATCTGTTGACTCTAGGTGGGTTTTAGAAACTGGAAACTAAACAGAATTGGAGAAAACTATAAAAAAAGCTATATCGGGTCGGCTTTGGCGCTGGAAACTCGACTGGCTCGAGCGCGTGCGGCCGCGAAGCGTGTCGAGACGCAATTACGGACCAGAATTTGGCCTATAGAAGCACAGTACTTTCCCTAATCCGCTTTCCGAAAATCGCACAAGGCGCTGCGGGACACGGAAACTGCGGGTTTATAAATATGGGAGCCTAGCGAGTATTTCAAAAAATTTGCCGCTTTTCGCACTGCGAAAACCGCATATCCGCGCGTTTTGGCGGGGATCATAGTTCCAGCGACGAGCGACTCGACCCAATGTTTACAATCAACATCGACCAAGAATCGATTAGCCTGATATGCATTAGCGCTGTCGCTGGTCGCGGGAAGTATGACCCCGGCCTTTGAGGCGTTCAGCACCCGATTTCCGGAATCCCATAAACAGTTTTTTCATTGTCGAAACACGAAAACCGATTTGCGAAATTCAAAATTTTCATTCCGCTCATCCCTGAGAACAACTTTAGTGTGAGAGCTTCACCGCCGGGTAGAGGTGCTAATCCCGATCTGCATGCCTTCCCTTCCACCTGTCCGTCAATGTGATCACGGCTTACAAATCGCACCTATTGGCGTCGATTGCTCGGCCAGCAAGTCACATCTCCTCTCACCGAAACGCTCACATAAATACGTGATTGATGATAGAGGCGTGAACACGATGTAAGTCCGACCACACGCGCAGCAGGTGTCGACGGGCTATCAGCAGCGCTGTTCAGCTGCGGCTGTAGGCAAATATTCAACACTTGTGATTTTCACAGAAAAAATCTCTTATTTTTGAATTTTCTTTGTTCCAGTTCCAGTTTTGTGTCACTGCGCTTTATCGCTTTCCGTCGCTAACTGTCGCCCTCTATCGCCAGTTCGCTTTCAGCGTCTATAGCCATGACTTTAGTCTCGAGTTGTTTGCTCTTTCCACCTCAAGTCGCTCACGGTTGCCCTCTGGTGCCTGAAATTGTGCTTACATCTTCCTCAGACACATTCCATTGGGCGTTCAATTTTTTCGGTCATGACCTCAAATATTCATGCAGGGAGGTTCAGCCTCACATAGCTTTTTTTGTCGCTTGTTGTCACTCAGGCTTTCCCGTTCACATTCATCAAATGCCGCCAGCGAGGTGTTACATTTTGGTTTTTGCTGTTCCCCCTTCGAGGAGAGTTTCCTTAAAAATCCTCTTTTGTCGCTCAGTGTCGCGCATTGTCGTCGCACATAATTTTTTTCACTATAACTGTCAAATCATTGCTCATATTTTAACTCAAAAAAATGATCGTACAGAGAAATGTCTCCGAAATATCGAAAAGTTTGAACCACGTCGCCTGTTGTCGCAGGTTCTCGCTAAGTTTCGAAATTACTCTCATTACATACATAACATTCGTCTCCTATTTACTAGACCTGACTCGAAAATGACGCTGAATACTGTCTCTGAGCGTTGCTTACTGTCGCTTGATGTCGTTCAGTGTCGCGTTCTCACCTTCACAAATTCATCTGCTCTCTAACACTATTCCCATGAGTCACCCTTTATCGATCGTTCTCGCACATCATTGCGCATTGTCGCCTACTGTCGCTGTCGCTCATTTGCGCTTACTGTGAAACTCTCACTACCATCATTGAGCTGGAGTGAATTTGGGCTAGTGCTGTGCGGAACTGTTCCGGTTCCGGTTCCGTTTCCGTATTTCCGGTGTTTTTCGGGCTGTTCCGTTCCGCTGCCGTTTCCGAGTTTTCGGGCCCGGAAACGGAATAAATTAGTGCCAAACGATCTGTAATAGTGGGTCTAGGCTAGGATTCTCGAAGGTTTCATGAGACACTGAAGACGACATCCGACCTCTTGTGTTCAAGCTAATATCTGAGCTTGGCTGAGATCATTCACGAAGTTTGGGGGCCTGAGATTGGAACTCTATAAAATGATGACACGAAATGGGTGTGGCAGGGATCTGCACGCCTTTTGAGGTTTTCTTCTTTAAAATATGTAGCTTTTTCTCTGAGATTCAATGATTTCGTGAAACTTCTGTTTTTGATTCCACTTCTTCGCTTGTTTACCGCCACGGCAGCAACAAAAATCTAGATATGTAGTTTTGTTTTTGCACGTGCAGCCTGTCTTCCAGAAAGGAGTCTCGTCAAAGACAGGTGGAGGTGACTACGGGCAGCGGTGAGGCTCGTTTGAGGCAGATCATAGGAGAACTTCCCATGTCGCCGTAGAGTTTTTTGTTTTATTTTTCAAATTCAATGGTTTGATATCCACTCCAATAGGCAAATATGGTTCGAAAGAAGAGAAAGTAGTCGCTGATCATCTAAAAATTGACTTCTGATCAACCTTGAAGGACACCTGGTGCCGCTTGGACTGCTTTCTTGGGGACAGGCTGAACACCAGAGGTGTGCGGCTACGACAAAAAAAAATTGGGCGAACGGCAACGGCGAACCCCAAGACGGCCAGCAAATTGCAGTCGGCTTACGGCAATTACTGCACACCTCTGAAGGGCGGCTGCATGTAATAAGTATTTTTAGAGGTTGTCTTTTCGGATTTCAAAAAACCAGACTTTGAAATCGTTGAATGCCTCGTAGTGACATTATTTAGAGTAAGTATTAGTTTATTGACTGAAATTATTGGTTATGAGGAAACCCAATTATTTGGTCTCTTCCGTTTCCGTTTCCGGATTTCCGTTTCCGGCGTTTTTTGGCCATTTTTCTTCCGTTTCCGTTTCCGAAAATCTTGAAAAAGATTTCCGCACAGGCCTGATTTGAGCCCTCAGTATTACTGTAGAAAGTCGCTGACGATCGTCCGTTGTCGCTCAGTGTCGCGCACTGTCGCCTTACATCAGCGCTTGCACATTAGTTTGTCTGCTGAATGTCACACTGCTCACGAAAATCAAAAGGGGTCTGCAGAATTGAAGTCGCGGCGTTGCTAGCAGCGAGGAACAGCGCTGGGTGATGCATTATCGATTACATTCGGGGACGAAAGCGACCGTCGCAGCGTGAAGGGCGGCGAGAGGGACGCCGCAGAGTGTTTTGTTGCTGAGACGACCCTGCGTTACTGCCAGCGAGCGGCAACCGACGCGGGAGTAATTATATCAGGAAACATTTTTGTCGCCGCGTCAGGGTTGACGCTCGGCGAACAGTCGCCTGTCGGTACAACTCTGCAGACCCCTAAAGTGCATAGAATTGTGGACGTTGTACATTGCCGCGACCACTCGTCGCCAAGCATGCGCTTAACTACATATGTATGTGTGACTAGAATTAATCAGAAATGGAGACAAATATTTTCTTTTTGATATCGCTTGTTTTAATTGAGTGTGTTTTCAAATGTCGCTAATTGTAGCTTGGCGTCGCCTGGTGTCGCCTACTGATCCTCCTTTGTCACCACCACTGACGCGGATAAGAATCGCTGTCATCTACTCCTAACCCATTTATACCAAGAGCTGTTTTTTGTAACGCGTTGTCGCCTAGTGTCGCGCATTGCCGTCTTAAAATACCTCTCAGTTGACTAGGGAATGCAACTGCCATGTCGCCGATTGTCGCAGGCTTTCGCTCAGTGTCGCGCGTTGTCGCTGTCTTCCGTCGCTTATTATTTACGCTTACCACGTGACTGCCAAGGTATTTTCTGGGCTTAGAACAGTCACTGTACTCGACGATGTTTTCATACGTCGCTAGCTGTCGCTTGGTGTTGCTCAATGTCGCGTACGCACCTTAGTCCGACCGATATCATCTCAAACATCAAACTATATTGGTTGCAATCTACTCTCAACACATTTCGCCCGAAATTGGACCTTTGTCGCTCGTAGTCGCTCAGTGTCGCGCGTTGTCGCCCTACGTTATGCTTTTACAATTACTTGCCTTGTGATTGTCCGTATCTTCACTCAAAAACTTATAGTTTATAGAATCTTCACCAACAGTCGTGTTCGCTACTATGCCGCCGGTTGTCGCAGGCTCTCACTTTATGTCGCTCACTGTCGCTATCTTCCGTCGCTTAGTATCTGCTCTCTTTACTCGAATGCCAATCCACTGACTGGACACGAGTTAAGTAGTTCCAATAATAGTTTTTCCGAATGTCACTAACTGTCGCTTGGTGTCGCTCAAGGTCGCGCGCACGTCTTCTCCCAACATAACCTGACGCATCGAACTATAATTGCTTCTCCCGAATTTCGCTCTTTGTCGCTCGTTGTCTCTTTGTATCGCATGTTGCCGCTATAGGGCGTTTCCTCACAAACCCCTTTGTTGACAAATGTGTGTCACTGCCTTCGCACGCACATACATAGCACATATACAGTGGGGACAGATGGCACTGATACTTTACGCTACTTATTCTGCCTTGGCGCACACTCGGTGCACGTACTTTATAACATATGCGCATCGAGTTTGTGCCAGTGCCCATGAGGGAACGCAAAGTATCAGTGCGATCTGTGCCGACTACAAATATAATAGTAGCCAATTATCGATTTAGCGTCATGTCGCTTATTGTCGCTCACTCCTGTTCAGCGTCGCATACTATCGCTATTCGCGGACGTTTAAAAAAACATTGACTGCACTTTTCATTAGACTTCTGTTAGGAACGGCACTAAACTTTCCTTCTTATTGTCGCTCACTATAGCCCACCCACGAGTCGTGCTGTCGCTCGCTATCGCTTGCTATCGCCCACCAACAAGGCTGCTGTTACCTTCAATGGGCCGAATTTTTCTAATATCGCTTTTACTTTCATCTCCTTCGCGAAGTGAGTGATACCTGGAACAGAAATCGGTCTATTACGCGACTTTGATGAATCTTCAATGCCTTCGCGTCGCACTAGCTATAGAAGTATGAACCCGGAATAAGACCTACATATAGCACACTTTCCACTTACCACGCGTGATACGCATCGCCTTTTGATTGATAAAGCTGCTGAACGCTATGCGCTGCACATTATCATTCGTCGCGAGAAGTATGAACTAGACTTTATATTTAAATTTGTCGCTTGTTGTCGCGCAATGTCGCCCCACGAGATGTCGTGAATTCACTTGATGCCAAATAGGCGTCACGGTCTTCATCATGGTATATGTACGTACAGACTCGTCCTCGGTCTTCTTTTCGCTCGCTGTCGCACACTGTCGCTCACTACCGCCTAGGGTCAGCCAGACACTTCAAGTAATGCGAACAGTGAAATCATCGGGATCTTGTAGTATTCCAGAAAGGACCTCATAATTATACCGTAATCTTGCTGATCAGGATATGCACCCGTTTCTTCTCAATGGGCCATGTTGTAATATGTAGAGGGGGGGGGGACAGGCTGTCCTAATCGCTTGTGTGATTAATTAATCCGCTTACATCGAGGTCTACTCATAACATACGAACAGTTGTTGCCTGCCATATTTAATTGATGACATCCCTATTCATCAATATTTTGACGGGGGATAGGAGATTTTCTGGGCTGAATTCGAGCTTCCTGTGATGCTGAGAAATCGCTGGAACGAGGGCCAAGTCTATATAATAGTCTGTGGTGGAGTAGGCCAGCGTGGCTGGTTGAAGTTGAACCGAGTGTTTTGTCCTCGCATTGTTTTCGCCATGAGGGCCCGACGGGCTTCCATAAGCCCAAGTCTTCCACCGCGGTTAATGGCTAGTGGAGTTGGTCCGTCTTCGGACATTTTTTCCAATACTTGGATTTTTCATAATTTCATGCAGCTGTGTTATTCGGAAAATTTCCTTCCGGGTATAATTAATACGTATGTACTGAAAATTGCTGACGACGCCAAGCAGCTCTCACGCCACTTATTTTTATGCTAATGTCTGTGAACGGCGGGCTTTGACGGGTCCAGGCCAAGTCATGCAGGCCTAAATAGTACATAGGCCTGGCCGGAGGCGTTGGCTTTGACGGGCCAATAGGCATTAGCTTTCAATTCGTCGCCTCTGTCTGTCTTCACATTCACCCCACTCACCCACTTAATTCATTCACTCGCTACTCACACGCATTCCTTTGCCATGCTATTCTCTATCTTGGGATTCCCCTGGGCCAATAGGTCCTTAATGGGGGTGGATGGGGTTCGGGTTGACTTTGAATAGCTGTATTGAGCAATATCCGAATATACGAGAACTCGATTATTCGATTTAACTGATCAATTAATATTTTGTTTGTTTTTTGAATCTCAAAAGTATAGGAATTTCCGAATAATTGTTTCGTTTCGAGACCCAAACTGAGGGAAAAATGGTCTGAGATTGGCCGGAAACTCACCGCAAACCTGGATTTTACCGCGAAATGACACGACTTCACCGCGAAAACACCGCGAGCTTACCGCGAAAATTCCGAGAAATCATCGCGGAAAAACGCGAATTTTTCAGAGAGGTGTCTGGCTCGAATTTACTAATTCTTTTTTCAATATTCAAGTCATTAGATTTTTTTCGAATATTGAATTTATGCGGGGAATCTCGAATTTTTGTTTCCACTTGTATGTTCGATTCATTCGGTGATTTGAATTGATCGATTTTTCAGATATTCATTTCATTCATGCGGCAATTTTTATTATTTTTTTTCGAGATTTTAACATAATTTTTTGTTTCATTAAAAATAAAAAAAACCTTTGATTATTGAATGTTAGAATCATACGAGATTTTATGTGAATTATTCGATTTCTATAGTATTCAATGCATTTGGAGAACTGAAAATTTTGTTTTTTTCATTTTTGAGCAATCTCGTATCGCGACATTCAAGTGTTTAGCCAATGAAAAAGAATTTAAAATATTCATAGGCTATTCAGAATTTCAATTTTCTGTTCAAATACTTGAATAAATGTCCCAAATATTCATTCGTATCAAAGAGAGGACTGGTTTTTGAATTCATTTATTCAGTCGCAAAAAAACGGGGAGTCTTTATTCAAATTAAGGTAATCATCTCAAAATTTTCAAAACGTGTCATGCGAGTGAGTCAATCATTCAAAATTTAGAAAATAAATTCTTTGAACCTATTCTTGCATTTATCTCTGTTTCCAAGTGAACTTTATTTCCGTTCATCGCGTGCGCCTGCGCGTGTATGCTGCATCTCCTTCTCCTCACACTTTCTAGCTGTCTCTACCCTCGCTCCGCACAAGTGCGCGAGGGAGCGAATTAAATTTTGGTGGGAACCAGAGGATATGCTGTGATTTTAAAAAGCTATATTTAAAAAATTCATTTGTTTGAAAATTTCCAAAAAGACTATTCGAATTAATTCCTTCATTTAGGGTTACCGAAAAATTCAATAATCAAAATATTTTTGAATTGGCTTTGAATGTCAATTTATACTGAGTACCAGAGCTTTGCGCTACAACTTGAACGTGTTGACCCGTGTTTTTTGCAAATTAACGATTAACGCTTTAAAAAGTCTTGAAATCACGTTAAATTAGTTTGTTAAGGGTAGTGGAATCATGGCACTGATTGATATGAAAATTCTTATGATTTATTGTTTTTCTGTGTCACGTCATATTTCTAGAAATTTTAACGAATTGCAAATTTGACGTGTTAACGCATCAACGGGTTAACGCGTTTTTTAAAAATTAATGATTATGCTTGAGGGAAAAATATTTTCAAATAACGTACACCCCTGCTGTGTACTGTTCATATGGAAAAACTTCAGTCTTCAGTTGCAGACAACCACCGTCGCAGCATGCAGCTCGAAGGTCTATGTAATAGAGAAGGAATTTATCGTGCTGGGACCAATTCAGAAAAATTAAAACAAGTTACTTGTAACATATCTAAACCGATATAAGTTACTTGCAACTTTTATTTTGCCATTTAAGTTACATGTAACATATCGGAGGCGCTTTGCACGCGGTTTCCTGTCGATATGTTGCATGTAACTTGAATGGCTTGAGATGAGTCGCGAATAACTTACTTAAATCAGCTGAGATATTTTACAAGTAACTAAGTGGTTTTTGACTTTTGAGAGGATACTGCGTGCAGTGCGCCTGCGATATGTTAGATGTAACATAAATGGCGCCATATAAGTCGCAAGTAACTTAAGTCGTCCGAGAACATTTTTCCAAGGGGGATGTACGACGCACTTGCGGGGTCACCGTTAAGACTGGCGTTGCTGTTGGTTCAATTACCCAAATACGAGGTACTTGACCCCACACCAGCAGGGAAGGCCCCGCACAGCATTTTTTTGCGTAGTGTGTAGTCTGGGACGCGCTCTTTGCGTCGCGTGTCGTCTGCGTTACGTGATGGCCACCCATAGTGAAAATATAAATGTAAGTTACATGTAACATAAGTATAACTCACATGTAATGTAAATTTTAGTTACACGTTTTCTGAATGTATGTTACTTGAAACATTCAAGTAAGTTACATTTATATTACAAGCAACTTGTTTTGATTTCTCTGAGCAGTAGTCCTAGCGCAGTTTCGCTTGGATTTTGTGTGGAAGCAGCGATTGTCCGCAGTTGCGTACAGGAATTTCACTCCGATATAGTCAGTATCGTCCGTGTCATTCAATTAGGAAGTTGCACTCAGCATTTGAATGGAACCCGGTCAATCGATAGCCATCTCCTCTTCGTTCTCCCGCGTGCGAATTTTCCCGCCGAACAGCGTCGCGGCTTCCTATTCGAACTACACGGACCGTAAGAGGATTGGAAACTATATTTTTCGATTTTAAAGAATAGCAAGCGCAAGATTGTTGAAAACCCGTTCTCGCAAGGTTCCTAAAAAGATTTTTAGTCTTTAATTTTTTTTTATTGAACTGGAGTATAAGGAAAAGACGCTAAAATTGCGGGAGAGCCTCGAAATTTCCATTCTAACCGCAATTCACGAGCAGTATTTCAACTCATTAACGGGCAACTGATTCCTGTGCCCATTTGGTGTGCAAAATCAAACCAGATTTAGGATATCCTCTCATTTTTTAGAATTGTGAAACCTCTTCAAACTATTTCCACCAACGTCCTCCCCGAATGTCTAACCCCTTGCCCTTAATTGCAGAACTTTTACACCGACGGGAATCAGTTGCCCCGCAACCATTTCAACTATGAGAGAGAGGAATGACTTCCGCCCAGTGAGGCGTGAACGTGTTATAACACTTTCGGCGGTCAAGACTAATCTTTGACATGTCAGCGGCTCGGAGCGCTCTTGACACATTCGAAATTGTTGAGAGCTGGAGAAGGGGCGTGTTTACTAACAAGCTGCCCTATGGGAAAGATGTTGGGAGACATAGAGTATCACACCCTTACACTAGGGGTTCATGGATTCCGTCCAGGAACCTGAACTTGAAAACATATCTGTTAATACACGTTTAAAGAGGCCGGATTCATTGACGAAACCAAAGGGTAAACCTTATTGGAATCTAACTGACCCTACGTGACACCAACCTCCAAAACAGTGATCGGACTTGGAAACGGTAAAATTTAATGGGTTTTTGAGGTCAGGTCCACCTGGGTTACTTGTTCCATTAGATTCTAATTTCCTGTGTATAGAGAATAACCACTAGAGCGAAGTTCAGTTGCTCCAACGTGTTCGCGATAGTATGCATGTGTTGACATGTTGACTCTAAGTATTGAAGTATGTAGTAATCTCTGGTCCAAACCTGTCAAAACATGCCATAGGCGATGAACGTGTAACTCAGAAAACCGCCGCATTCAATGCGTGTCGAATATGCATTCAACACGAGTGACCACACCCATCGAAAGGCTTCATGACAGGGGCACGTACCCAAACAGCAGCACGTGCTGTAAAATTTCATAGCAAGAGCATGTGCCGCAAAATTCAATCGCAGGAGTACGTGCTGCAAGGTAGTCCAGCACACAGACGCGACTCGGCTGGCACACCAGCTCACCGAGCACCATCTGGGGATGTCAGCTATTGGACAAGGCTTCCAGCGGTTGGGCGAATAAAGTACCGCAAACTTGGGTAACTCAACCGGCAAAGCTGCCGACCTCTCAGTTCCGTCTCAGGAGTGCATCGTATACTTTCCTTTTTTGGATAATCGTTCTGTCATCGAGTTGAATGCGTATCATGCACGCATTGGACGGCTTATTTGTTGGGGCACGTGCTGTAATTTGAAACACAATAGGAGCACGTTCCCTGATTGTGCTCGCAACCACATTGTCTTCGAGTTGAATGCATATATGACACGCATTGAATGCGGCGATTGCCTGAGAAGAACACCTTGAATTCACTGTTGTAGCGAATTTCTATTGTCTTGATTTTAAAATCTTGTATCCATATAGAAAATAACACAAAAAGCCATCAGTTTATTCGATTAAGGGGCTTTGGAGATAATTTTGCGTTTGCCTGAACATTACGAGACTCACAATCAGTATGATTTAAAATTTGAAGATTTGCCTAAATGAACGCATTAAAAAATATTGAAACACATCTGAACCAGATTAATTCAAACTTGTCCCATATTCGTGCCTAACGGCATCGTACTAGCAAAAAAGTCCTATTTTTCGAGTTCTTGAGCAGACAAGCCCTTGAGGTGTTCTAATTTTTGAATAGTTTTAAGTATAAGAAAGACGAAAAAAAGAGGTCTCTTTCTTTCGTCTTTCTTATACTTAAAACTGTTCATAAATATTGAGCGTTCACTGTGCAAGTTTGGATGTTGGGATTTTCCGAGAAAAGAGTTATACCAGGTCGTGGTCGTTTGTGCCTGATATGGCGCTTCTGCTCCTCGTGCTAGATGACTGGTGAGAACTGGAGACAAATCATTCACACTGCAACTTCAGAACCATACGTTTTTGGGGCGTAAAACTTGACCGGTGTGGTCTAACGGGGTCATTCATGCAACTGAGGCTGAAAACTCGAAAGGGTTGTCAGCGCCAATAACGCCCTCAAGCAAAAATTATTCGCATTTTTATTTAATCGAAAATTACCACCGAGCACAGGAGATATGGGTGACATGTCATAGGTCGTTCGAGGGAGAATTAGGAGCTCTACAGGATGATACAAAAAGTTCAGGGAAAAACTGACTCTTTCTCGACTTCAGGGGCAATAAAATATGAGCTTTAGAATAAGCTCTGCTTTATTGACTCGAAAATCGATTGAGGAATTCGATATGAAAATTCGGTCCACTATCTTGTAGTGTGAAATTTTTGTTGAGTGGCTTTTAGTCTTTCTCCCGCAATTCTAACCGGTTGAGGTAGGGCTTCTCTGAGAGTTTTGTCCGAGAAATAGCCGCGAAATAGCCGCGAATTGCCTGCTTGCCGCGTAATAGCCGCTAAATAGCCGCCAAATAATGCACGCCGCGAAATAGCCGAGAAATAGACGCTAAATAATGCTCTCCGCAAAATAGCCGCCAAATAATGCTCGCCGCGGAATAGCCGAGAAATAGCCGAGAAAAAATGCTTACCCGGTAGATATACGGAGCATTCCAGAGCCATGATTCAGATGTCAGCACCTCCGTCGGTTCAATTACCCAAGTTTGAGGTACTTGGACCTCGTTCAACCTCTGGAGGCCCCGCCCAAGCGCTGGCGGCCCCAGATGGTGACTCCCGGCGACGTTTGCATCTTGGTTAATTTGTTTACTTCTGAGTTTTTCTCGGTTATATCTCGGCTATTTCTACTTCTTGTCCGTTCCGTGAAATTCCGAGAAATAGCCGCGAAATAGCCGGGAAGTAGCCCACCAGGATCCGCTGCAGAGCCTGGTGGGCTATTTCGCGGCCAAAACTCTCAGAGATATCGGACTTATCATTTCGAAAGCTTTCCATCACCATTATAATTGCTATGAACGACCGCTCCACCGTGTGCTCCACCCGGACTCGTATGAGCGAGATAGACTTTACACAAGGACAGCGAAGTTTTTGAAATTTCTCTACCAACGACGACGGTTTCAAAACCTGGGTCACACACTTTTTGGCATCCGACCGAGCAACTTCTGGCAAAATCAAATCGATAAATAGGCGGAAAGCTGGGAGCAGGTGTAGACTCTAAGAAGAATCGCCTGGGTTCTACCATGAATTCACGGTTCGGTGCTGGACCGAAGCCTAAGGGACAGATTCGCTGCAGATTCGCGGTAGAACCAAGGCAGTCTAGGCTTTGCTGAGATTCCAGTGCCTCGACCAGGCGGGAATACGGTAAGGCCGGGTTTCTGCCGTGATTCTGCCGGGAACCTGCCGCGATTTTCGCCACTGCATGACGAGGTTTGAACCATCAACCCTTGCCGAACAATCCATCACTTTGTAGTCCGACGAGTTATCGACTGAGTCTTGTCCGCTGTTGCACTAGGGCGCCCTCATGGCGATGAATGCAAAGAAAGATGCGGTGATTTTGCGGTTTTCTCGCTGCAACTTCGCGGCAGCCTCTTGCTCGGTAGTTTCCTGGTAAATTGGCGTAATTTCCGCTGCAATTCGCGCCGAATTCTCGGTAAAATCCAGGTTTTCGGTGAGTTCCCAGTAGATTCCAGGCAGTATTTTAGGAGCGAAGCTTCGGGACTCCGCCCATTTTTCGCAAAACCCCGCCCTCTCATCGCAGGCACCCTCGAATGTATTGCCTACATAAATGCAGTCATCTCGGTGCAATTTAGACGCTTCCTATTGCAGATGAAATTCTAGTGCAGTCCATGTTATATGTATAGACTGTTAGGGCCGCTATCCCAATCGGTGTGCATGATGCGGTGTAACTCTTCCACCTCCTAGTCAACACAAGGAGCCGCCCCTTATTTCTTTACACCTTTGGATTTTGTTTTTTTTTTCGGTTTTCCCGCCAGTTCTCCATATTAACTTTCTCAATCTTTTATTTTCAAATTTTCAAATTTCAAATCTTTTATTCATGCCATAAAATTGATAGAATTCCCAAAGACAGTGTTCACGATAAAAAAGTTGCCTGTTTTCTGGCGGGAACGTAAGCTTTGGGTCATTCTGAGAAGAGTACATAGGAAAGGAAGTCCGGCGGAAAACGGCAAAAAAGTGCGTGAAAATCTCGCGGACCAGCCGAATATTTGGATCACCCCGCCCACATCTTATGACAATTGTCCTGCGTTCCTTCTTACCAGAGGAACAGTTGCCGAACTTTTGAATTCTCTTTATCGTGAAATTTTCTAGCATCCAAGCATATGCATAGACCCATCTTTGTTTTAAAGTGATTTCGGTACAACAAACAGAAAACAAAGTCATTTACCTAACAATTTCAAAGCGGAAGACCACTTCTGACGTTAGGTTTGAAGCTTTGTCTGCAGTCTCCCGAAACACACCATACAGGCGTATCTAAATATCTCAGAGATTTCTTTGGACAGTTTTCCTCTATATTTGAAAGTTTTGTGGAGACTTTCCTCTATTAACCTCTATTTAGTGGTCTTACCTACTCAAAAACTTTAAAAACTAGAATATAGTTTTTTTTATATCGTGAACACTGCCTTTAAGGAACGAGGTCATCCGAATGCATTCCTCATTCACTCTTTCTGACACCTCTGCAGTGGTCTGCCAGTCAACCAGCCCGGCCATTCGTCCTGCTGCAGCCCCATAAAACCTTTCGAAATCTCTTTCCTAGCCAGTTCGAGTTGGTCATTCCCTGGGGACGGGGGCCGGGGGCAAAGCGATGAAAAGAGGGTTGGTGGGCGGGTGGCGCGCTTTGGGGAAGGGCGTCGGGTAGCTCTCAGCACGTCTCTCGCCATTATCCAAATTGTGTTATCCAATTAAATTCACCAAACTTGCTTAGCACACACGCGTCCGCGTGCTTCTCTGTCTATCTCTATGTGTTGTCTCTGGCCACCGAATCCCCCGAACCACCGGCCACACTGAAATTCGAGTCGACCTAAGCGCGTCGAGTGGCGTCATCTGCAGCAGCAGCTTCCTTCCCTTCCGTGTGTGGACTACGGTAATAGGTGAGAGGTGCGATACGGTAACTGATTACGCGGTTGAGCAATTTTTTTTTCGCTAGAAGAAGCTTC
Organism: Aplectana chamaeleonis; assembly: GCA_029168955.1. Lineage (NCBI taxonomy): Eukaryota > Metazoa > Nematoda > Chromadorea > Rhabditida > Cosmocercidae > Aplectana > Aplectana chamaeleonis. Next base: position 1,926,312 of record JAPDOI010000007.1, on the reverse strand, counting down.
TCAGGATAAATTTCACAGACTTTATGTTCAGAAGTGTTCTATAGATTTAGTTTTCGTATGGCTTTCGTATAGCCTTGCTCCCTCATTGTGAGCCGGTCGAAGTGAGGCTTATCGGGCCTATCAAGTCAAAATCTCCTTATCACTGTTATATTTTTCCATGACCGACCGCTCCGCTGCTTGCTCCGCCCGGACTAATCCAAGCGAGCTAGGCTTTAAATCCACGGTGGTAAAGAAAGTGAGCGATGGCGTCACATCGAAGGCAGTGTTTACCTTGAGAAAGCTGCCTGTTTTATTTTAAAAACGTAATCTTTGGGGCCCTCTAAGAAGATTCATAACGGAAATACCACGAAAAACGGCCGACTGGAACATCCTGCCTAACAAGGAAAGTTAAAAAAGCGTAGGTCGGATCTGTCAAAAAGACTAGTATGGTTAGTATCTCTTTTGGCCCAATAGTAAAAATGTGCAGTATCTCGCCCCGAGCCGCAGGTTCAAAAAAGTTATGAACATTCTTCAAGCCTCGCGAAAAGGCAAGGGTACCCATCGGGCATTTTTTTTGGAGTTTCAAAAAATGTTATCGGATTTAGCTCAAAAGTTGTATGTAGGGGTAATCTAGGGTGGTGAACACGAATCTGGAGTCCATTTGTCGAAATTTTGAGGTTTACTGTAGGTTACGGTAGGTAACATGTCATTAAGGGGTCAAAACCCACCTTAGTATTTTGAAAATCGTTTACAAACGGACGTTAAATTCGTATTCTCCACCCCGAATAATCCCCGTATACAAATTTCGAGTAAAATCTGAGATTTTTATCAAACTACCGTATACCCACCGTAAGAGATCGATAAACGGACTCCAGATTCGTGTTTAGCACTCCAAATAACCCTCGGAGAATGATTTTGAGACATATCTATCGTAGAAATCCGGACATCTCGAAAGTGGCGCTTTTCCCTCGAAATTTTCCCCGGTTGGAAAGCTTCAAACGAAATGAGCCGAAAAGTTTTGAAAATCGACTAATAAATTTCAGAATCGTGATCAGCGCCCCAAAAAACCACCCTGGGAGAATTTTAAGTCAAGTCTGGAACATTTTTCTAAAATGCTTCCAGAGCCCTCAATTGGTAGAAATAAGCGCCCAAGCGAAAATCCGTACAAGTCCAAAACGCTGTCAGTCTGGACAAAATACGGAAAATGTGCGTTCACCCAAAATTTGCTCAGGGAGGTAGTTTTGGGCGCTGAACACACTTATGAGGTCCGTTTCCGGATTTTCCGAAGACTAACGCGCTTTTTGGAAGGTACAAAATACAAAAAGCACAAAAAATGAGCTTTTTAAGCTTGTAACTTCTTGGAACCTGCAGGTCGGGGGGGGGGATACTGCGCAGTTTTACTATTGAGCCACCAGAGATACCAACGACACTAGTCGTTTTGGCAGATCCGACCTACGCTTTGTATACTTCCCTTGTTAGTAGACTCAAAAAAACCGAGAACGAAAATACGGTTTTGTTATCGTGAACACTGCCTCTAACTACGTACTACATACATATAAGGCCTTGCGACTCCGGTGAATTAAGTTGTTCTACGTACATATTGATCGGAAGGGCACCCAATTTTTTTTCCGGAAGTCGTTAGTTAAACTAGGTCAAATAATGCATTTCCACTGATGAGCCGTCCCTTTTTTCAACGTGTCCTCTGGCTAATTGCGAGCCATCATTTTGGAGGGGAACCCTAAGGACATAGTTTGAATGTCCACTATTCGCCGCCTGTTGTCGAAAACAATGGCCAGTTTTATATCACCTTAGAGGCAGCATACACGCCCAAAATTGATATCAATTTTATGGAATTAATCGAAGGTCTGAAGCTGTTGATATTCGATTCCCGGCGCCCCAAGTAGGCGCCCCAAGTATAAGTATCTTTTTCAAAATATGAAAAGAAAGTTCGATGTTGCTTCACTCTGTTAATTACAAAGCTTCCATTCACTTACTTTCCTTGACTCTTTTTCAATTTTCTTTCAGATAAAAAAATTTCTTCGTTTTGCGACTTGCAATTTATTATGTAGCTTTCGAAATTTCATTTAGGTAGACTTTTGTACTGATTGTTTCACTCATCCTATGTCTGTTGGAGCCTTTTCCTTTAGAAAATACCTCAAAGGCATCGTGCGCGCAGAAAACCGTACATCCATGTTTTTTTGTACCTTGGCCTAGCTAGTGAACGAAAATGTCAAACTCAGAAAAATCAAGACAAGTTACCTGTAACATAAATGTAACTTACTTGAATGTCTCAAGTAACTTACATTTATATCATATGTAACATACATTTATATTACATGTAACCTAAATTTATATTGCATGTAAGTTACACTTGTGTTACATCTAGCTTACATTTATATTTTCACTATGGGTGGGCATCACGTTACGCAGACGACACGCGAGGCAGATAGCTCCCAGATCACACACTACGCAAAAAAAAATCTTGTGCGGGCCTTCCCTGCTGGTGTGGGGTCAAATACCTCAAACTTGGGTAATTGAACTAACGGCAACGCCAATCGTAAGCCTGATCCCGCGAGTGCGTCGTACATCCCCCTTGGAAATATCTTCTCGGCCGATTTGAGTTACTTGCGACTTGTGTCAAGCCAATTAAGTAGAATGTAACATATCGGAGGCGCACCGCACACAGTGTCCTCTCAGAAATCTAAAACAAGTTACTTGCAACATATCTGAGTCGATGTAAGTTCCTTGCGGCTTATCTCAGGTCACTTAAGTTACATGTAACATATCGGAGGCGCATCGCACACGGTATCCCGTCGATATGTTACATGTAACTTAAATGACCTGAGATAAGTCGCAGGTAACTTACATCGGCTCAGATATGTTACAAGTAACTTGTTTTCGGCCTTTTATGTTACAAGTAACTTGTTTTCGATTTTCTGAGAAGGGGCCCATGGAAAACCTTCATTTTTAAAGGCAGCAGACACGCTCGAAGAAGTTGTTGAGATAACTACATTAGTGGGGTCGTGCAGGCCCTAGAAGAGCCCTCACGAAGTTGCAAGCGTTAGAAACGAGTCCAAATGACCGTATTTGAGCCGTAGTCAGTCACGAAATCATCCTTGCTCCGCCCATCGATACGGGCTCCGCCCCTCCATACAGGTATTCAATGCTCGATTGCTGCCACTTTAGATTTCTTTTTAGGCTTCTAACGGCGTAAGCGTTCCAGAAAGGGCAGTACGAGTACACTAGCGTCGTTATCCCAACAAATTTATTGCTAGCTCCGCTATTTCAGCCAGTGCCGTACAACTCGTCCATTTCTGGGCCAATATAGAACGTACCGTTATATCTTAAATTCCGTCGATTTGTTTTCGTCTTTTTCGTTATTTCTGAATACTAACAGCTTCAGACCTTCAATTTAATCCACAAAATTGATATCATTTTTGAGCGTGTCTGCTGCCTTTAAAGAAAAGTCAATCGGAGCAGACTGTGAACATGAATTTGAATTTCGCGTCAAAATGGTCTTTGGGGTTTTTCTGTATTAGGAGGCCTCGTAACTGCCATTTCAAAAGTTTTTCTGCATGTGGAGTTTGTGTCATAACTGTTTTTCATGTTCTTTGACGGTCGAATCAACATTTTATGAAAGGTGCTAGATGACTGGTGAGAACTGGCGGCGGATCCTCATCTTTAGGCCCTTCCAACTTCTTGACCCTACGTTTTTGACTCGCCGAAGCTTACCGGTGTGGTCTACCAGGCTCATTCATGAAATTGAGCCTGAAAAATTATAATTTGTTTCCAGCGTGAACGATGCCTTTAAAGGCCCAGTCCAATTTCAGGGATACTTTTAGATAGTATAGCTCGGCCCCCGCGTATAGCAACCCTGCCTAGCGCAAAATCCGAATTCGCTCAAATACAGGCCATAAAACGGCCAATGTCTCACCGTCGACTGCGTACCACGCGCTGCGCGACCGCACGCGCGTCGGAAGCAGACGGGTTTTGGCCGCCGCGCGACGAGTTTTTGCCGCCGCGCGACGTTTCAGCCGCCGCGCGGCGGCCGAAACTTGTCGCTTGGCGGCCAAAACTCGTCTGCTTCCGACGCACGTGCGGTCGCGCAGCGCGTGGTACGCAGTCGACGGTGAGACATTGGCCGTTTTATGGCCTGTATGTCAGAAAAAGCGAGGGAAAATTCGGCCACGCCCCCAAAAAGGAAAAAATGGGGCACGCCCACCCACAAGTTTTCGATCTCATTGGTGACGGGACGTACGATGAATTTTGATAAAAATTAATTTTCTTCCATTTGTCTTTGGTCTAGGTTTACACTGTGGTCTGCTCCTGTGCGATGACTGGGCAACTCGTCCACAAAATTGTCGTCATTCAAATTCACAAGCTTTGAGGGGCCATAACTCCGTTCGTAGTGGGTTTTGAGCAGTTCTGGAGGAATCGTTGTGATCAGCGCAAAATTCTTTTTCGGTCAAAGCGGAAAAACAAAAAAAAATTCTGATTTTAGACTGTGTCTTAAAGGCACAGTACACCCAGGAAATTGTTTTTCAGTTTTCATGCTTATATTGGAGACGGTCACACGCTGATCACAGTGGTATCCTTGAAATCATCCAAGACCCCCTACGAAAGGAGTTATGGCTCCTCAAAAAAGCCTGTTATTTGAGAGCAAAAAATTGGTGGACGAGTTGTCCTAAACCTGTATTTCCTTTGATTCGCAGTCGTTGCGCGAGAGCGAGTCAGGATTATGAGAAGGGCCGGTAATGAGCAGAAGAACGTAGACACGGTTCAAATTCATCCATCCATTCAGCCGATATCGAGGTCGAAAATTAGGAAGGGGGTCGGGCCTGTGGTGGTGAGTTAAGGGGGTCGGGCCTGTGGTGGTCGCCTATATCTCGCTTATTTGGAGAAATTGAGATCTCGCACTTGGCAAGTGTTATACAGAAGGGGCCTACAACACAATCAATTGAAAATCATAAAATTCATGTCTGAGGGTGTACTGTGCCTTTAAAATCAACTTTATATGCGTAATTTTCAAATGAATTTTCTGTCGAACGTTTTACTCACGGCCTTATGATTCAAGGGCCATGTATTCTATAATCTTGTATTTTTTCTCAAAAATGAGGTTTTAGTAAATGTCTGGTGGTTGCTCGGGAAACTATAGTGAGCTTTAACGAGCTTCCTACCTCTTATTCAATTATCTATGTACTTCATTCATATTATACTCATATTACTGCTCCAAAATCGAAAACATTCAGTTTAAGTTCAGTTTAGTGAATGTTCACCTATTTGTTCTCGGAATCTGACCCGCTGGCATGCATGTGGGTGATTTGGTGAATTTTTATGTTCTGCTGTGAATAGAGACAGCCGTCCGCTGGAAATAGCTACCTTTTAGCCTCGAGGGGTGTGTTGCACTGGCAGAGAATAAAATCCAAATTGAATTGGATTCTCGGCCCGTCCAGCTGACACGGATTTATATGCGCTCTCCACCTTGAATTGTTGTGATTTTTTTTCGCAGAAAATATTTTTTTCAATATCCTGGTAAACTTTATTTTTCAAATGCATGTACATATATGTACGCATCTTATAAGTATACATGTGGTGTATAGTTGTACAATTTCGAAAAGAATGTCGAACAAACAAAAATGGATTTTTTTTCTTTCGAAATATTTTCGAACGAACGAATTTCGATAAACTTTCGAAATTTCGGAGGTCGAAAAAATGAAATTCGAAACTAATCAAAATTTAGATTTTTTTTTCGAAATTTCGTATTTTTTTCGAAATTCGCCAAAAATTGCGAACTTTTTCCGGAATTCGTTTAAAAGTATTCCGAACGAACGAATCTCGAAAAAATTTTGAAAAACCGGATTTTGAGCTAACGAAAATTGAAAAAAATTTATTCGACGAAATTTTGAACTAACGAAAACGAACGAAAAAAATTTCGAAAATTCTAGCGAAAATTCTCTAAAAATTTCGTTCGTGTACAACTATAATGTGATGGCTAATCATATGTGAATATGTGGAAAACTATTTCTCGCCAAGTTTTTTTTCTGCGATTGAAAACAATTAAAATGTTATATTTCTAAGTAAATTAACAGTATAAGATTTTCCAAAAAAAAAATTTCATGTGGTATTTTTTAAAATATGAAATTGTATATTCCAGGCAGTCAGCTCTACACATTTTCTTATTGATGAATTTTTTTCGAATTTCAGCTATTTAAATTAGCTTATGTGTAGATGTAAAATTCTGAAAACATGGCTTCTAAAGTCAGGGTCAAGCCGAATGTTTAGATAATATCTAAGTGAATTATCACACGATTACTCAGTTTCTGAATTTGTTCATAAAACAAGCCTTTTTTTATTTCATTTGTTTTTTTGTTTGTCACTCATTTTTCTGGAATTCAAAATTTTCACTTTCTTAAATAATTTATCGAATCGGTTATGGTTACTCCGATTCATTTTCCTCTTAATTATTTGTAAAATCGTAGAAATGAATTTTTTCGAATATTCGACCATTTTTTGGTGACGATTTTCGAATTTTGGATCGCATTAGCCTCCTCTTATGCAGAAGCGTTCAGAAATTTGTTTTTTTTTTAATTTTTACTTTTTTAATTTTTTTAAAAAGTTTACATTTTCAATAGAAGTTTAATTTTTTAATTTTTTTTTCAAAATAATTTTAATGATCACAAGGTTGCTGAGTTGAATGCAAAACTTAGGTGTCAGGCAGGAATCGAACCCGCATCGCATCGCTTCCTGGGTGAGACTGTTACGATTACACTACCGACACCGCTCTGTATTCCTTAGCTAATATACATATGTATTATAAACCATGCCAAAAAGGCACTTAACATTCAAAAACATCAAAATTGAATGATCATTTGGATGAATTTTCAGTATAATTTATGAAGTCGATTACTTTAATGTACTTTATGCAAAACAACCGACCTGAATTTGAAAGATTTTTCTAGCAAGTGTTTGTTAAGGAATTTCAGCCGTCCTCAAGCAAAAAAAAACTCTTGTTTAGAAATTCTATCGAATGGGCGATTTTTTAAAGTTTTTTTTTGTGTTTTTAATATTTTCGTTATAAATATTGCTTAATCTGATCTGTTTCAGACAGACGATTTTCTAAATTTTCGTGTCTAGTAGAAGGCCAATATTTGATGGCGTTTTTCAAACATGCAAAAAATGCTTTTAAAGATATTTTCTCCCTAAGACATCGGATGAAACATCGTTACATTGATTTTTTCCTCGTTAAAATCGGCATTTTTGAAATCACCGATTCAATAAATATCTCGAAAAATGCTCTCTGTCAACCTGGAGGATATTTGAGATACGAAAAATATCATTACTTAAGAACAAAAAAATTAGAAAATAATAATTCATGCGATATAAATTCGAGAATATTAATATTAATCAACAGAAACAAGTGTATGTGATTATTTCGATCTGAAATTTTTTTCTCAAATTTCAACAATTTTTGATTTCAATGAGCCTTGAAATACTGCCCGAGGAGCTTTTGAGCCATCTTTTGTGATTGATTATGTGAATATAGTCATCCGAAGTTGGTCGAAAGCTTGATTATTTTTGTAAATTTACCATACTTTATCTGAAATTTGCGGAGACTCCGATTTTATTCATTTAATTAGTTACTTATTTATTTACTAATTTAATGTCATTCAAAGTGCGCTGCTTAATAACATAGAGTTACGTTGGATAAACAATTACGAAATTCTTGAAAAAAACTGAATAAACTAAAACTAGCGACTGAAAAAAATTAAAATATTTTTCGAATGGAGTATTAAAGAAAATTAATTTTTACTTGAAGTTGGCCAAATACTTTAAATATTTTCTCCATGAATAATCTACGTATGAAAGAAAAATCGCAAAAATCACAAATCATAAAATAAAATAAAAAACGCAAGTATGAAGGGAATTGAGCAAAATTTTTGCATTGTGGATAAACTTTGCGTTTTGAGTGTTGTAAAATTCGAATTTCCAACCGATTTAATTTGTCATATATAGCCAAGCTCCATCATTTTGAGCCGGTCGAAGTGAGGTTATCGGACTTATCGTGTCAGAATCTCCTTATCACTGCTATATTCTGCCATGACCGACCGCTCCGCTACTTGCTCCGCCCGGACTTAGCTGAGCAAGCTAGGCTTTAGCTACTGTGCTTCCTCTGAGAGTTTTGGCCGCGAAATAGCCGGGAAATAGCCCACCAGGCTGTTCAGCGGCTCCTGTTGGGCTATTTCCCGGCTATTTCACGGCTACATATTTCTCGGCTTTTCACGAAACGGACAAGAAGTAGCCGAGAAATAGCCGAGATATAACCGAGAAATACTCAGAAGTAAACAAAATTGACCAAGACGCAACCGTCGCCGGCTCGCCGAGCCACCATCTGGGGCCACCAGCGCTCGGGCGGGGTCCCCAGAAGCTGAACGAGGTCCAATTACCTCAAACGTGGGTAACTGAAGCGATGGAGGTGCTGACATCTGAATCATGCCTCTGGAATGCTCCGTACATATATCTACCGGAAGAGCAGTATTTAACGGCTATTACGCGGCAAGCAGGCACTTCTCGGCTATTTCTAGGCCAAAACTATCAGAGTCTCTGGGCCAAATTCCGGTCCGCAATTGCGTCTCGACACGCTTTGCGGCCGCACGCGCTCGACTCAGTCGAGTTTCCATCGCCAAAGCCGACTCGATGTGGCTTTTTTATACAGTTTTCTCCAATTTTGTTTAGTTTCCAGCATCCGAAACCCACCTAGAGCCAAAAGATCGGCGGCTGCGGCGCAGGAAACTCTTATGGTTCAAATGCGCGCGGCCGCAAAGCGTGTCGAGACGCAATCGCGGGCCGGAATTAGGCTCAGAGAAGCACAGTACTTCATAATTTGATTACTTGATTGTTTCAGGCATTCGAAATTTTTTTGGATCTGCCCCCTGTCTGATACCCTCTGCCATTTAGTTTATATAATTTCTATTGGAGTTGTAGTTCAATAGTGAACATCGTAAACTATTTTCATTTATCTACATATTTCTGGATTTTCCATCGAATTTCCTTCATAATTTCAGCCACAATAGGGATTTTTTCTATTTTTTTCTGATTTTTTCTCGTTTTTTTTCTCTCAAGAACCAGGCTTCAAACAAACCGTAGCACTCTACGTAACCCTATTTGTGTAAGGTTTTTCTTTGAAAAATCCCAAACTCACCCATTTTTCCCTGAGAATCCTACACAGATGAGTTGGGGATAATGTAACCAGTTAACGTGGCTGGCTAGAATAATAGTGTCGAAGTGGCCGAGTGCGGTGTTAGCCAAAGGCCTCCGGGGGCAATCAGTCGGCTTACATATTGTCTCGGTGGTGAATTGAATTTCACGCCGCGCACCCGCCTTGGAGCCTCAACTGGAGGTGGCGCTGGTCACACAGCTCAACCTTCCTTCACCCTGGTACGGGAGAGATATCCTCAACCTACCTCTAGACCGACTTTATCACCTGGTCACGGATTTGTAGTTTGCTTTTTTCCAAATTTTTTCTCTTGTTGAGCATGACTTCTGCTGAAAAACACATTTTCGGGCATTTTTCTGGCTCACGAGGAGCCATGTCAAAATGATTGGTCTCAAAGTTTTCCCGAAGTTAGTTTCTTCTACCATAAATAAATAGACAGTCATGTTTTAGTTCATTCGCAATTCTTACGAAAATCTCATATTTGTCGTTCTTCTTACAGGTGTATAGTCAATCTCTGGTTGGGGGAGTTCGCGTTGCAGCTCAGGTCTTGCGTGTGGGGATGGCCCCGTCACGGATAAAAAAAAAGGATCGATATCGCTCACTGCTGATCACCCATGGTCAACAATGTTACATTTCTTCTTCTTCAAATTTTTTTTATTTTTTCCCATTCTCCTTTTTTGATATGCTGATAAGGTACAATTCATCTCCGCACACGCGTTCAGTCCGCAACTTGCACGCTGCTTGCGAAAGCGTGCCGCGGCGCGGTTGCGAGTATCCTCAGACTAGGATGTGGGATCACCCGGGCACCAGAGGCAAAATCTGCCCGGCTGATTCCACATCCCTGTCTCGCAACCGCGCCGCAGCACGCTTTCGCAATCAGCGGACTGAACGGCATTGCGGAGATGAACTGTAACCTTTTTACAGTTGTTCGTGTGGGGATCCTTGAAATATAGAATCAATTGATCTAAAACATATAACGAGGAATAAAAAAATGTGCAAAAACTCCCAATGTGCATGTTCAGGATTACTATTTGATAAATTAATAAAAGGAAAAAATAGAATTGAGGAAAAAAGAGAAACGGAAAAAATTGGAGGTGGGAAAGACGAATTAAGGAATACTGGTCATAGAAAAATCAGCGACATGCAGTATCGATCGCTTTTGATCCGGTACAGGGCCACACCTCACACGCTCAACACGCGCGCTCCTATTTGCGACGCGGCTTCCACCCATTCAGAGGTTGACCATATTTTGATCGAATGTTGTTTTCGCAGTATTAACTTCACGGGCGCATCTTTTTGAGTACTGCTTTACCGACTCCCCAACGATTGGGAAAACCATGTCTCGGTTGGTGTATTCTCTATTTTGGAGTGAAATTTCGTGCTTTCGATTGCGTGCATGCGCGCGCGTATGCTGCGTCTCCTTATTCACCACACTTTTTCGCTGTCTCTCCCCTCGCTCCGCGCAAGGAACAAACTAAATTCACCTCCAAAACAGAGGTCAGGTGTGTGACAGTACAGAAACAATTCGTGTTCGGAAAATGTACCGGGTGAATCCAAAAAAGGGCGTTTCCATTGTTCCTCCCAGGTAAGGGTACACAATACGGAACTTTAAGAGCGCTCAGAACTTTTTTTCATTTTCTCAGAATTCATTTGCTCGAAAACCTCAAAACCTTTCACTCGTTTTGCTCATTCATTCGATGACTTCAAGAAGTGCGATATGAGAACGTTTAAGAACATTTTCTGTTCGATTTGATTATTTTTCTGATTAATATGTATGTAAAATTTTTATCTTTCAGAAAATTAATAAATTTCCTTTTCATTAGAAGCTACCTGAAAATGCTGATAACATTCATGTGCAATATGGAAAATAGGGGCTGCGAAGAATTGTCGTAGCTCTTCCGCATTGCGGATGTTGATCAGTGGTTGTAGGCAGTGAGAGATTGTATGGCAGACAGAGAAAGCAGCATCGCGCGCACACGCAGCGCGTTGAGCGATGGGAATTTAGATTTTTCGCAGAGGTTATGTATGTAGGCGGAGACAAAGATGGTTTGGTAAAACTTCATTTGGTTTACATATTTGATTCGGTTTGGCATTCACACAGCATCAACTTAAATGCAGATTTGGCAAGGTTTTTTTGAATTCACATTCCTATTTTTTTTGTTCTTCCATTTTCTCCCTTGAATCCCAAACAAACTGATTTTTCCATTGATTTTTTTTCACATTCATCTCTTGAAGGCAATGCTCAAGATGAAAAAGTTATCGATTTTTCCGCTGAAACTTAAGCTTGGGATTTCCCTAAGAAGAGTAAGAAAGAAAGTATGATCAAAAACGGCCAGGAAGAGGGTGAAAATCTTTTGTATCGGCCGACACTCTGGATCACTCCGCCTACGCGATGTAACTGTTGTCCTGCGTTCGTTTCACCAGAGGAATGGATGCCGAATTTTCGAATATTCTTTATCGCGAAAGATTTTACCAGTCAAGCATGTGCATTTAATCATATTGATTGGAAAATTCGGCTCAAGAAACAGAAAACAAAGAAGTTTACCAAAGAAATTTGAAGCGCAAAACCTTATCTGGCGTCTGGATTGTCGAAAGCCCGTATTGCGCCAAACACACCATACAGGCGTAATTAAATATTTTAGAGGTTCTCCTAAAAGATTTTTCTTCGATACTCGTGAGTGTTGTAAACACTTTTCCACATTATCACCTACTTCAGGAATTTACCTAATCAAAGACATCAAAATCTAAAACACGGGTTTCTATCGTTCACTCTGGCTTTGATCTTTCCAATGACGCCTCTATCCAAGATTTTCTTTTGAGTGAATACCAACCTTCAAAGTGACAACCATGGAAGTCCAGAAGCGGTTTTTTCGATTTTGACTCTTCCTCAGAGAAAAAAAAAATCCATACAAAATACACATAAGTTGATTGGAAATATTTGGCTTTTTCTTTTTTTTTCTTTATCTTTTTTAACTGATTTTTTTCCGACAACTTTTTTCCTATCCGCCCTACTAATTATTTGCTATTTTCTATTGTGAGCGATTGCAGCTGGTTCAGAGGAAGCGATGAGTACGTTGCGAATTGCATTTGGCATACACACGACGTAATCGAATCGACCTCGCGGCTTTCGACGCCCGAACAATGAAACCAAGTTGCTGAGCTGGAAAAGCTTTGAACTTTGAAGAAATTCTCGTAACTTTTTCTTTGAAAAAAAAAGAACACGTCATTCTCGCACTGATAAAGTTTTTGCATGTAAGTGACTAGGAGAAGTTATTGTAAATGCGCGCGACCTTATGCGTGAAATAAGGTGTTTTGGCTCAAAAAAATTCGGGTTTTTTATGATATTCTAAGTCGTATTTGTCGTTGGTTCCAATCTAAAATATCTGATTGAATGAAATGACACGGATGCTGTCATCTTGGTGCATTTTCGACGCTTCTTACAATGATAACATTCTAGTGCAGTCCATGTTATATAGACTGTTTTTGCCGCTATCCCAATCGAGTGTGCGTGATGCGGTGTAACTCGTCCACCTCCGAGCCAACACAAAGCTCCACCCCTTACTTCTTCACTTACACCTTCGAGTTTTGTTTTTCGGGTTTTCCGTCAAGTCTTAATATAAGCACTTCCATATCTCCGATTTATGCCATAAAATTGTTAGAATTCATGAAGGCAGTGTTCGCAGTAGAGAAGTTGCCCATTTTTTTTTCGATAAAAACGTAAGCTTCAGGCTCCGAATTGGAGTAAGACTCTCAACTACGGCAGGCTATATTCTGCGACGGATGATGGCTCTAACCTTCTCGCTTGTCGTTTCGTTTTCTTCATTCTCGACTTCATTGCATGGAAAAAAGGTGGTGGATAATGTGTGTGAGCTGGAGTTTTCAGGCCGATGCCGGCTAACTAATGCAGCTGGCGATTCTCTTCATGATGTTGGCGCCAGCTTCAGCTGTTTTCGACGACTATTTGTATCCTCAGAATCAGAATCAACATCACCACCAACAGCAACTACAGCAGCAGCAGCACTACATGCAGCAGAATCCTGTCGGAAATTTCCAAAGTGCGCTCGTTTTTCTGATTCACACTTTTTAAAGATTATTTTCATTTTTTTTATTAATGAATTGTGTTTTCTATTTATTGATTGAAACACTAAACTAAACGTTAGAGTTCATCACAAAATCGCGCGCAGACGCGCGATAGGTGCGACTCCGCGAAAAATGCAGCTCGCGCGACGAAACGCTAGCGTTGTTTGAGCGACACCTCGGCTGCATTCGGCCGGGCTCATACTCCCAGCGGCGCGCGACTGCGACAGTGCATGGCGACCATATTGATTTTCGATATATTTGGATGATGAGCACTGCGTTGTGTCGCCCACACCGCGATGTTTAAATGCCGGGTCAGATAGGTCCGGTTTACACTTCCGTCGATGCAATCGAATGCGGCGCATAAGACCGGAATCATGCTTCCAGCGACGGGCGACGCCACGCAATGTTTACCATCATTATCTACCGAAAATCTATTTGCCTGATGTGAACCGTTGCTGTCGCCAGTCGCGGGAAGTATGATCCCGGCCTGAAAATGCAAGACGACGCGAATGTGACATGGCCGTCGCTGTGTGAGGGTTAATAGCAATACTGTGTCCTATAATCACGCGTAGTAGCAAGCGCGACAACGAGGGAAAAGCAGCGTCCCAGCTCCATTTGCGCGAGACGCTATACGCGTTCTTCTAGGGCAAGTTTTGTGCGACAGCTACAATGTAAATTAAGCTTATCGATTTTTAGCGGATACTGATAATAAACACTGCGTCACTTCTATGGTCGCGGAAAGCATGAACCCGGCCTTACTTGGAGCGCGCAGCAATCCTGATTTTTGTGTGGCTAAGGAGGCATCGCGGCGAGTGGAACAATGAAATGGGCGTGAGTGAAAGCGCTTGGCGGAAGCGGGGCAGCTGCCGCCAGCGACGCTAACTCTCAGATCTAATAGATGATTACCACGGTACGCGACAGCGATTATGCCCTTAAACAGTCCGATTTCTGATGGATTTGGACCAAATTCATGCTACTCGTCGGCGTGATAATATCTTATACGAAAATACCGCTCGCAATGAGTAAGTGAATGCGCATCGCTTCGCACGCGATGGAACTGAGGCAGATGCCACGTGCGACGCTGTCGCCGAGACCTATGGGGTCGTTTGCACCTCCGCTGTTGAGCCGTCGTGGTAGATTGCATTCCTGTAATATCGGTGACGCGGCGCGGCACGATCGATATAGGGGTATAGTATCGATGGTGCCGCGCCGCATAATCAGTATTTTGAAGTTGCACTTCGCAGTGCCGTTCGACGGTGGAAACTTGAACGACGCTTTGTAGAATTGCACTTTGCCGCGCTGCTGGGCGACGGAAGTGTAAACGACTGCTAAGCATACTTTGCGTGATGCGCAACAGAGACAGCGCCCGAAAACTGTATATACTTCCGATCGCCTTGGATGGTATACACTGGGTCGCAACAGTGGTCGCGGGAAGCATACACTTAGCCTAAGGCGTTATGCTTCTCGCGATCGCACCTTCTGGATAGCGAGCGTCACTGAAGAGCTGCCAATGGTCGCTACTCTTTGCATACCGACGCGACGGTTAGTGAACATCTTGTCGCCAAGTTTTGGAAATCTGCACGCTCATATCGCGGCGGTGAGAAGTATGCCCTGAGCGATTATCGCGCCGCGCTCAGCTTATGAAGAAAGTTATTATTTTTTTAGACATTTGTCTATTCACAGCCTGGTCCATATTTAGACTCCCAGCAGCGCACCTCGCGAGCAATCGCGTAGCCACAAGCATTGACTTCGTAGGTATGTAGAAACGAGTTGAGTATACCGCTCGCTCCTTTATTCATAGCGAAAAACTCATCGTTTGCTGTGATGCGAGTTGTAGGCGCAATGCACATCCAAGAACCGAGGCCGTATTCGACGCGTGAACGCTGCGCGGGCGGCGCCATTCCTACTTATGCTGTCGCTAGAGTGGGTTCACCCTGGTCTTCCGGAAAATTTCTGGCCAGTCAAGACGACGCTTTCATTAGTTCAATGTTTGCTTCATTGAGGTGAGAGACAGCATCAGACTCAGGCGGTTCTCAGCCCCGAGCCGCACCGAACAGGGACCGGAGCCGACTGACAGTTCGTCTCGTTCTCCCAATCTCAGGGCTACTGCTGTTGCTGTTCGGGACAACCAGAATAGCCCGTACAGCAACAGCAGCGACCCGGAAAGCAACATCAAAAGGCCCGGAAAGCAACAGGAGCCGACTCGCAGATTGGAAACACGAGCGGAACTGTCAGGGGGCTCGAGGCTGATAATCACTTGAGGATGTCGACAGCAGGATCATAGGAAGGACCTGTCTGTTGCGCTGAAAAACACGCCCAAATGCGCGAAAGCTCTGCAGATCGCTCCCCTGTTCACGTGCCACTCTGTCTCGTTTAGCGTCCTTAGTGCGTGAGCAGGCGAACAACCGACAGAGCTTTCAGTATAATAGGCATATTTTTCGGGGCAATAGGCAGGTCTTTCGCAGAAATCACTACTAGGTTTCGTTGTGAACAGGAACTGGAACTATGTACGCCGTGCTTTCGTTTTACCTCGACATCGAATTTATGTTTGAATTTCAACGAATTTCTCCTTGAACCTTGTAATTTACTGCTGAATATCAGGGATTCGCATATTCGCTACGAGTGCAGATTTGAAATCTGCCCTCCAACTTTTGTTGCGGCAATTTTACAGCAATGATATTAATCAGCCGCTTGGCTCATGGAGAATAACAACTGATACGAGGAGCGAAATCCACCTGGCAGAGAGGTCTAGCGCCATTTATCAGCCTGGATGTGATTAAAGATGTGATTGTGCCATACCTTAATTCCAATTTGACTTTTTGTCTCACCAGTTACTAAAGTTCTCCGTTAATTAACTCTTTTTTTACTCCTCTCTATGTGCTCTCTGAAAGTTCCTCTGTTGCAAGTAGATGGTTATATACAGTGCGTTGAGAAAGTATAGGGACACCCCCGAAAATCAAGGTTTCCAAAATCATGTTATATTTGGCTATCAATACTGTTCATAAATGAATTCAACAAGATGAAAAACCTCTATTTGTTTATTTCTATAACAGCTGAGCAATTATACAAGAATTTATTTGAAATTTCAGATTTTCTCGCCGTTCAGAAAGTATAGGGACACAACACAAATACAAAAATATTGAACAAAGAAAGAATTAAACATACAATCTAAAATGAAATAGCTGCACCACCATTAGCAATGATCTCAAAAATTCTCTTTGGCATAGAATTGATCAAATTGGCGATGACGTTTTCATCCAGATTGGCCCACGCTTCGAGGATAGCGACCTTCAGCTCATCTACCGTTCTGTATTGCTTATTGTTGGTATAAACCTAGCGAACAAGTATGCCCCAGATATTCTCTATCGGGTTACAATCTGGACTACACGCGGGCCATTCCAACAAACGGATTCGATGACGTAGAAACCAGGTTCTTGTATACCTGGACACATGTACCGCCGCGTTGTTTTGCTGGAAAGTGAAACGCTGACTTCGTGTTCCGGACGAAAATGGCAGTAGATGTGTGCGAAGAGTTTCTTGATATTCCTCCGAGTTCATGCGACAAGAAGTGAAGGCCAATTTCAAAACACCTTCGCCACTGAATGCTCCCCAACACATCAGCGAGCCACCGCCGAAATTCCGTCTTCTGAAAATCAATGGATCCTTGCGCAGATCTCGCCAGTAGGATCGAGCACCATCCGGTCCGTCAAGATTAAATTTCTCCTCGTCGGAAAAGATGACCTAAATTTTTTTGGCGTCATTTCTCTATTTTTCCGGATTTTATAAGACTGCCTTACCTTTGCCCAATCTGTTGCTATGTTCCTCTTTGCAAATTCAAGTCGAGCCTCTTTATGGTTTGCAGATAACGACGAGGCCTTCTTCATCACTTGTCGGACAATATTTTTATCGCCATTTATGGTGTTCCAGACTGCCGTTTTCGAAACACTGCGATAATTCAGGCAATCTGGTTCAGCGACAGTGTGCTGTTGGAGCAGAGCCGAATAATTCTTCGCGAATCTTGATTGCTGATCTTCTTCAGCCGTCCAGTACGTTTCGCAGTACCGTAGGAATCTGGATCTCGCAGGAACTGGTTGATACAGTTGACAGATCTTCCGAGCTGGGTAGCAATTCGACGTTGGCTCAACCCGGCAACGCTGAGCGCACGAATTTGAGCTTGTTCAGCAGCAGTTAGAGCAGTACCACGAGCCATTTTAGGAATAAAGATATCACATGTACTCATCTTGAGTTTATGTAGCGAACTTGCAACGGGAAATTTTGTTTGGATTAAAAAATCCGAATTTTCGAAGGGTGTCCTATACTTTCTGAACGGCGAAAATTTCTAAAAGTTGAGATAAAATCTTACAAAATTTCACAATTGTTATATAAATAATCAAACACAGGTTTTTCATGATGCTGAATTCATTGATGAACAGTATTGATCACCAAACACAAAGTTTTATTAGAAACCTCGATTTTCGGGAGTATCCCTATACTTTCTGAACGCATTGTATGGCTTTCTATGACATTCCACCCGATACCTCATTTTCTCAAAAAAAAAACCCTCGAAAGCAGCAATTTTCAACTTCGCATTGGGTTGCCTTTGCGTCCCACTGCTTCAATATTCCACCCACTTATTCCAACATTTTATGCTTTATCCCAGACTTTCGTGTCCCGTCCTCAATCGACTTGTCAAAGTTTCTCAGCTCGGTTTTTAGCATTTTGACAGAAAAATTGCCAGCTGCTACTGCCAACTTTCAGCTTTGATGCAGTTTTTTCTCCACGTATAATACAATTTCAGCTAGCAGATCTATGATCTTGGTGGTTGCTAGGAGATTTATGGTGGAGATCATAAAACGTGACTAGAAAGATGTAGACTGTCGTAAATAGGAAACCCTCTTGAGTTGGCCATTATTATCCACAGATCTCTGGCTGGAATCTGTTGGGTTTGCGAAACCTATGTAAGCCTTACGGCTGTGTCGCTGTGGTTGGATTTAGATCTCACAGTGACCCCAAGTCAGCCATATTACTAGCCAAATAGAGTACCGTGCTACTAGTAGGTAATTTGGGAGTGTCCTTTCCCTAAACCCAGATCTCAAAACGTCACAAGTTCGAAGTTATAGTTTACCAAAGGAAAATGTCGTTACTACAGACGTAACCTAACATCTAAGTTCGATAAAACCGAAAACTGACCTTATATTCGTGTTCAGCGCTCTAGCTCACCAGTCTGTACGGAGACTCAATTAGCCATAGGCGCCAGAACTCCTCAGGCAATACACGACCCCTAGCCGCCTGACATTTCGGCACGTATGTACTTCCAATATGCGAGTCGGCTTTCGTTGTTGTCGTGGCCACTGCAGTTGCTTTCACTAAGGTTTACCTTACATTTCCCAAGGGCCTGCGTTCGAAAAAGTTGTCTCGGGTTGAGCTTAAAACGTTTTTCCTAGGGGTGGTTTTTGGTGCTGATTACGAATCTGAGGCCCATTTGTCAATATTTAGAAAATTCCATGCGATTTGATCCGAAACTTCAAAATGGGGGAACTTCAGCTGGCCAAACGCGACCTTTGACGATTTCGAGAATGCTTCGATGAAATCGTCTTAAAACTTCTGAAAGGGGTGATCTGGGCTCTCCAAAACAAATCTGTAGTCGGTTTATCGATTGTCCTTGGATTACGGTATGTAACGGTGTTTATACGGTAGCTCGGTCAAAGTCTCAAATTTGACTAAAAACTTCACTGCGGGCGTTATTTGAGATGCTGAACACCAATTTAAGGTCCATTTTTGGATTTTTGAAATATTAAGGTAAATAGCGCCAGTTGAAAGGCTATATGCCTACCGTAACCTACAGTAACCCTAAGCTAGGCGACGAACAGACGCCAGACTCGGGTTCAGCAACCTAAATCTACACCAGTTCAAAGTTTGAGCCGAATCCGAAAAGTTTTTGCTGAACATCCCAAAAATTTCCTGATAATGAAGTAATGAAGTTTGTGAAGTAATGAAAATGCTACTTTCTGGAATCTCTGCAGCCATTTAGGGAATTTCAAGTACGTCTTGTTCTGAGCGTTTTTCTTCCATTTGTTACCTATTTTCGATTTTGTGATGTTCAGATCTACCTTTTCATAAATACAGCACAGCAATCAATTTTATCAAGAACCCCTGAAAAAGTTATGGTCATCTGAAAATTGGTATAGGGTTGATGACCTACATAGCACTACTGGGTCGATCATCTAGCACTTTTTCATAGAAAGTTGATGCGGCTGTTGAACAACATCGAAAACATTTTCGATACGAGCTCTACATGCAATAAAGCTTCAAAAATAACAGTGACCAGGTCTCCAACTTGAAAAAAAGTTGAAAAACGTTTTGGCGCGAACTTCAAATCCATTTTTGCAGTGTATTCGGACTGGTTTCTCTTTACAAATGAAGGTTTTCCAGGGGTTCTATCGACATTTTCGTGCACTAATGATGCCACGATATACAAAAACATGAAAAAAATATTCGATGGTTTTCTGCGCGTACGATGCCTTTAACCTAATTCACAGTGATCATTCGGAAAACCAAAAACTAACCCTCGAAAAACTCCAAAAACTGAGTTTTGGGCAAATTTTATTTCACCTTTGGAGCCCCAAGGATGGTTTAGCTCAAATCCATTCTGGTGAGTTCGGACAATTCAAGCTTGTAACTTTTGGGATCTAGGTATGGAGAAGGAACACTCGCGACTTTCACCACTAGTGGCAAAGACATACTATTATACTTTGGACAACTCGGACTGTGCTGAATTCGTCTGCCCTGTCTGGGCTGTCTGAGAAACCTCGCATGGCCAACCCCACCATTTAAAAGATGATGAATGTTTTTTGATCAATTCTGGTTCGCTGTCTCCAAAACTGATATCGCATTTGGCTACGGACACCTCTGAACGTAGTTATAAGCGTTTTTAAGCTCTGTGAAAAGATAAGGGTACCTACCAAACAGCCAATTTTTAGGGTGTTTGAAAAAAATTCGGATTCGGCTCAAAACTGTCAACTGGGGGTTACTTAGGGCGCTGAACGCGAATCTGGGGTCTGTTTGTCGCTAGACTTCTTGTTACTGTAGGTCACGGTAAGCATAATGCATTTTACTGGCTTTACCTGCCTTAACATTTTGAAAACAAAAAAATTTACCTCAAATTCATGTTCGGCGTCCCAAATAACACCCACAGAGAAATTTTGAGCCAAATCTGAGACTTTAACCAAACTACCTTATACCCACCGTAACCTACCGTAATCTATCAAAAATCGATGAACGGATTGCAAATTCGTGTTAGGCACTGCTAATAGCCCCCAGAGCAACAATTTGAGCCATATCTATCGTAGCACTCTGGAAATAGGCAAACGTCGCGATTTGCCATCAAAATTTTCCACCCGATGGGAAGCTTTGAACGAATCAAGTCGAAAACTTTGGAAAATCGACAGATAAACCCCCGATTCGTGATCGGCGCCCCAAATAACCCACCTGGGAGGATTTTGAGTGAAATCTGCAACATTTTTTAACGCTTTCAGAGGTATAAATAAGCGCCCAACCGAAAATCCGCACAAGTCCAAAACGCTATCAGTCTGTGCAAAGTTTGGAAAATGTGCCTTCACCCAAAATTTGCGCAGTGAAGTAGTTTTGGGCGGTGAACCCAAGCATGGGGTCCGTTCCCGAATTTCGAGAACACTAATGCGCGTTTTTGATAGAAAAAAGGGGAAATACGAACTTTGACAGGCTATAACTTTTTTCGCAGATGTCCGTAACAAAATCCGAATTCAGATTCGAAGAGGGCGTGCCAGAGTTGACTAGAAGACATTCATCAGCTTTCTGATCCGGGGGTACACCATGCGAGATTCCCTATTCAGTAGTAAAACGAATCTGCTGCTGTCCCCATCAGCAAAACTAACCGGAAAGGGTTTCTGTCAGAGAACACCCACCGCCTCGGACAATATGAAGACCATTTTTTTCCCGGAAATTCCCCGAAGTCTTCAAATCCGGGAATTTCCATGCACTACCGCCTAAGTACCATCGCATTCAGATGGCCCTCTTCAGCTTCAGGCCGAGTTCAATAGGTGTGAAGTGTTGGCTGTGAAGAGCAGCAATTGTTTCCCGTCCGTCCCTCGGGGCGCGGCTCTCTGTCTCTACTCGTGAACTCCTCACACTCGAGATGCCCACCCCCATTCCAGAGATTTCATCCATCGACTTGCACGGCTCGAAGAAATTCATTGCCGACGGCAATGAATTTGCATGTCTGAAAATTCTCCAATCCCCACAGGATTAGCCTGTGGGGATTTTCACTCACTTTAAGCCTCGTGGGCTGGGATTTTCGCCAGCGTCTGTTTTTCAGATTTTGTTTTTCGCATACTTTTTTCATGTTTTCAGTCTTTTTCTTCTTCTGGCTGATTTCTTTTGCGCTCATGTTCCTAGTTTTAGGAATCACCCGACAAAGAGAATCTTATCTTCCAATTTTGTAATGCTGGAAGTTTTTAGTGGTTTTCATCTTTTGGGCAATCATACACCTTTCTAAAAAGTTTCCATTCATTGCCATTGACTTGAAATATAATCAAATATAAATACAAAATACAAAAACAATCTGCATAGTTTTTTTTTCCGGATTTATAAACCAGGGTTTCAGAACATTGAAGATAACTGAGGTGTAAAGGGTAAGAAATTCAACATGGTTTTCTGCATTTTTCACCTCACCATCCTCTTCCATTGATCCCCATAAGCCAGAAACACTTGTGATACGACTCTAATGCTACCGATAGCGTTAGAGGAAGATGTGAGCAGCTACAGCCAACTGTACATAAAGCCAGTCCAGATGGGGCTGTCCGCCGACTCGGTCGGCGTGCGTGTGGAGCGGCCGTCGCTGAGGATTTTTTTCGCACGAGCCTTTCCACGGCTGCGAATAGCTGATTCCGATCTTATTCACCATTCGTGATATCTTCCTCCTAATAGACTTCTAAGTCCAAAAAAAGCCTTCCCGACATCCGCTCGACACGCACGCCGACCGCGTGGGCGGACAGCCTCTATTGGGCTAACCCTATGTACCGTTGACTGCAGCTGCCACACCTTCCAAAAGTGGTATCGGTGGCTTAGGAGCCGTATCACCTGGGGTTCTGGCTTGTAGAGCTCAACGGAAGAGGTAAAACTCGATATAACTCCAACTTCTCCACTTGGCCTTTGGGTATAGGATAAAGTTTGTATTTCGCCCGACGCATAAGTATAGCAACACTTGAGAAACGAAAAAGAAACACCTGACGAAGACTGCCACATTCCCGCCTTCTGAGGTGTCGTTTATACTTCCGCCGCCAAGCGGCGTGGCGAAGTGCAATCGCATAGGGGTCGTTTATACTCACCCCGCCGAGCGGCGCAGCGAAATGCATTACTGTAGTATTGATTACGCGACGCGACACGATCGAAAATATAGCATTACACCTCGCCGCTCCACTGAGCGGCGGAAGCATAAACGACCCCATAGTATCGATCGCGCCGGGCCGCGTGATCTATATTACAGGGTGTGAAGCGGTGTCATAAAGTCGGTCTGGATGGGACTGTCCGCCCACGAGGTCGGCGAGCGTGTGAAGCGGTGGCCACCAAGGTCTTTTTTCAGATGACCCATTCCGTGGCTGCAAATAGCTGATTCCGATCTTATTCACCACTCGTGAAAACTTCCTCCTTATCGATATCCAAGTCCAAAAAATGCCTTCGTCAAAGCCGCCCGGCACGCTGGCCGACCAACTGGCGGACAATCTCTGTCGGACTGACTTTATTTACAGTTGACTTCAGCTGCCATATCTTCCACCAATGGTACCGGTAGCCTTCGAGCCGTATTACCTAGGGTTCTGGCTTATAGAGCTCAACGGAAGAGGTGAGACTGGAAATGATTCCATCTTCTCCATTTGGCCTTTAGTTATAGGGAAAAAATTGTACATATTTTGTCCGACGCATAAGTATAGGAAGCCTTGAGAAACGAAAAAGAAACGCCTTGCGAAGACTGCCACATTCCCGTCTTCTGAGGGGTGGTTTTTACTTCCGCCGCCAAGCGGCGTGGCGAAGTGCAATCGCATAGGGGTCGTTTATACTCACCCCGCCAAGCGGCGCGGTCAAATGCATTACTGTAGTATTGATTACGCGACGCGACACGATCGATAGTATAGCAGTACACCTCGCCGCGCCACTGAGCGGCGGAAGCATAAACGACCCCATATTGTCGATCGCGCCGCGCCGCGTGATCAATATTACAGGAATGCACTGTGCCGCGTCGCTCGGCGGTGCAAGTATAAACGACCCCTGACGAGAAAGTCATGCCAACGTGCTGGCTAGGACGACCAGCTGGACGTAGTTCCTTGTTCGGGTTGGGTTCGGAATCGCTCAAGGCCTGTGGTTGCCCACAAGTCCTCTGAAGCCTGCATGGCATTTCTCGACGAGTTCCCAGTGGCATGGTGCCATCTCCAAAGACTCAGTACGAGTTGTCGCTGGGCTTCTCCTAAGACACCATTCCCTACTCCATCAAACAGTATGACAAAATTATGAACCTTTTAAAGTTAGGGGTCGTTTATACTCCCGCCGCCGTGAGGTGCGGCACAGTGCATTCCTGTAATATTGATCACGCGGCGCGACACGATCGATACTGTAGGATCGCACTTCGCCGCGCCGCTCGGCGGCGGATGTATAAACGACCCCTTACACCAAGTGATCCATCGTTTTCGCCGTAGCAGAAAATATACAGCTAGGTCCATGGCTTGTTTCCTCAAGAAAAAAACATTTAAATCCCACCCCTGGCTGGCGTGGGCGATTTAAATCTTACCGGTGGCTGGCGGTATGATAAGCTGCGCTCTTTTTTAGGCGTGAATCGATTAGCGGGCCGGCGCACGCGACCGCTCTCGCCAGCCGCGGGTGAGATTTAAATGTTTTTTCTTGAGGAAGCAAGCCACGGAGTTTTTCTGTAGATTTCGGCCAGCCTGAACAATGAAAAATCTTGAAAAGGTTCACGAGCAATTGGAAGGCCTGAAAGAGAAGTCAAAAGCCAGTGAAAAACACTGTACACGGGTTCTAGTTGAGTAACATCTCGAAATATAAAAAAAACTCTCCAAAAAATTGGCTTTTCGTACTGGTACTGCCGGCCATTCTCGCTCTTCCAGGGAATGAAACTTTTGCAAACGGGTCTAGTATAACAAATATTACCTTCGATGATCGAAAACTGCTGAAAAAAGACTACAGAACTAAGAAAAACCATGAAAATTAAAATAAAAACTCACACGATCAGCGGATGAGGCACACACTAATATTAGCCCGGGACCAGAGGATATTCTGAAGGTGTTGCTATACTTAGGCCGTAGTTATACATCGGCGTCTCGCAGCCGCTGGTTTCCGCGGGGCGTCTGCGATTGGTGAGATTCTCTTAGTTTGTCCAAACTATATGAAAATTTCCTAGCTACCTTCTTCACTGAAGAGCCCCGGGGTAGCTAGAGATATGAATTGTCTGAAGACAGGGGCGAAACAATTCATATCTAAAAATATTCTTTGCCATCGCATATATAAAACCATTCCATTCTAACGAGTATATGTTTTATATGATGTAATTTTCTAAAAATTTCTACGAATCTTATAATTCTGTTACTGCTTAAAACAAACATACAAAAACGGAACCAAAAAGAGAGTATTTTTCTTTAATTGACCAGTAGCAGGCCTGCCGCGGAATCCAGCGGAGGCAAAACGTCGATGTATAACTAGGGTCTTATGCGTCCCAGTGTATAACTATGGCCCTGAAGTCTTCACCCTTCCTGTGTTAGATTTCCGCGCACAGTGTTCTTTTTGTCCAAAATGTTTCCTGTTTCAGCGCATCTATATAAAGAGCTGCCGGAGTTCTGCCTTGTTATTGTTGCAGGAAAGGCTTCCATAATTTTCTGGGGCGGCATGCATGAATGCAGCGGACGGTGTCAGGGAGCCGCTCCGCGTGCCGTGCGCGCAGCGTCGAGCAACGGGGCGGCCCTGAATTTCGTGGCGTGTATTGATGGGCCTAATTTTTGGGGCCGCCCCGTTTCTCGACGTTGCGCGCATGGCACGCGGAGCGGCTCCCTGACACCGTTCGCTGCGTTCATGCATGCCGCCCCTGGACGATACAAGACATGAACTCGGAAATGGGTGGAAGTTCCAAAAGAGCAGATGTACATACTCGCATAATCGCTGAGCAGCTAGGACACATCATGGAGGTTTCTTGGCCAAGGCCGTTCCCTAGCTGCTGAAAAAGTGGGCGTAACGGGGCGGAACCACCGCAGCATATGCTGCTGCCAGTTTTGCGTTTGAAACCCCAGTTGACGGGACATATGCTGCTCCTAGCTTTGGTATCCACGCCACATCTCGCGACTTATGCTGCTCCCAGCGCGCGTCCGAGTGCGACAAGGTGCGCTCACCGTCGGCAGTGTTCCGAGACGCGCACCATCACTGAAATTTCGTCACGAGCGCACCATCACAAAAATTTTCCGGCCTGGCATGCCCCGGGGACATGCCACTGTGGTAATCCGCTTTGGGGTCCCCAGAGGAGGGATGTCACCCCACTGCAACGGTCCGCAGTGGGTGCACCCCACCGTGGACCGTGGGGAGGTGACCCCACAGTTGGGTACCACCCCCCCCCCCCCGAACCGTGGGGAGCCCCCTCCCCTCGGCTACAAAAATTATCCTCCGGTACCAGGTGGATCTTCTGGTGAGTGACTCGAGGCCACCTTCCAGGTCCGACTCCGAAGAGCCGACTGAAACACACTGTGAAATGAGAAGCCTTTTATGCCAGCGACATTGTTAATATTGTTCTTCTCTGGGCCAAATTCCGGTCCGCAATTGCGTCTCGACACGCTTTGCGGCCGCGCGCTTTCGAGTCGGTAGAGTTTCCAGCGCCACAGCCGCCGATCTGTTGACCCTAGGTGGATTTAAGAAACTGGAAACTAAACAAAATCGGAGAAAACTGTATAAAAAAGCCACATTGAGTCGGCTATGGCATTGGAAACTCGATTGACTCGTGCGCGTGCGGCCGCAAAGCGTGTCGAGACGTGATTGTGGACCGGAATTAGGCCCAGAGAAAGGGGAGTCCATCCACCAATCACAAACTGGTGGGCGGTCGTCAGCAGATATCTCCATGATGCTGCTCAGAAGATGAGAGGCCGTTTCAGTGCCCTAGCTGCTCAGCGAATATCTGAGTATGTATATGTGGTCGTCCTTTACCTGTAGAGTGCAGCAGAATAACTTTTCTCGAGAATGTAGGTCTGAAAATGCTTTGAATCGTTCAAAAACAATGGCTGTTTAGGTGATAGTAGAATTCATTTTCGTTTTTTACCATGTCCTGAATCTGTGCCTTCCACGACCTCACCCTAGTATTGGGGGTACCGGAAAGTAACGTCGTTTCTGCGCCTGTCAATACTTCATCTGCGGCCTGACTCAAATCCGTATCAGACGATTGAGGGGTTCCCAAGTAGTCTTGACCAACCTTGGTCGACCATCGAAAGCAGAATGGGATAGTAAGCAGAGCAGGTGTTTGGGCCCTGCATGATCTGCCCCAACAGAACAAGGTTAACCGATCAATCACATGCGATTTGTTGCTTCAACGGCATATGACAGAAGCGTTTTTTGATCGCTTGATCACAGGAGATGAGAAATTGGTTCTGTATGATAACCCAAAACGCGATGGGAGGTGCTGCCTAAACCACCATATTCGAGACAGGGGCTGTCTACACACCGAGGGAGGAGTTGTCCCGTTTTTGCAGTTCGAAACGTCACGCCGCTGAACGCGAGCGAAGTGGTCCCGAGTGGAATCAGAGCGGCAGAAGACGGGACAACCCCTCCCTCGATGTGTAGAGAGCCCCTGTGGTCACCATATTCGCTCGATGTTGCATCATCGGATTTCCACTTACTCCGAATGCCGCAAAATTTTTGAAGTGACAAAACATTTGCGATTTCGTATGATATTCAAAATGCCGCCGAAAAACCAATAGATTTTTATCGATTAGAAATTGAAAATGCACTCACTAGATTGCAAAAGGTTATTGATAATGATGGGGAATACATCATTGATGAAAAATAAAAAAGACTTGTTAAAAATTTATGGATTGTACTGTGCTTCTCTGGGCCAAATTTCGGTCCACTATTGCGTCTCGACACGCTTTTCGGCCGCACGCGCTCTAGTCGGACGAATTTTCAGCGTTACTCTGAGAGAATATGCCGCGCCAGTGCCGGGAAAGTACCGCGACCCTCGCCTAAGCCGCGATAGTTCCGCGATAGTACCGCAGCGGCTCCGTGATCTGAAGATTCTGTTGCCGTGTCTTGGGACTCGACGTCGCCGCGATGGTTCCGCAGCGGCTCCGCGTTAGAACCGCGCCGGCTCCGCGAGGATGCAGCCGCGAACCGGCGTAGAGTACGATTTACTGTCCTATGTGGTGAAACGAAATTGTCGCCGGTTCAATTACCCAGGTTCGAGGTACATTCCGTTTTCCTCGGGCGCAAGAACGGCGATAACCTCTGCCCTTATCAGACAGAGGACGTAACATCGCAAAAAACGTACATATTTTTGTTCTTAGTCCTCCTAATTGTATTATATTTCTTAATTGACATCGTACGAAATGCTCTCCAAGAGCCGCGGCGGCACTATCGCGGAGCCACAGCAGCACTGCGCCTTGCCGCTACGGCTCCGCGGTAGTGCTACCGCGGCTCCGCGATAGTGCCGCAGCGGCAATTTCTTTCAGAGTAGAGCCGACTCGATGTGGCTTTTTTTACACAGTTTGCTTCAATTTTTTTTAGTTTCTAGTTCTCAAAACCCACCTGGAGTCAACAGATTAGCGGCTGCGGTACAGGAAACTCTTCCGATTCCAAAAGCGTGCGGCCGCAAAGCGTGTCGAGACGCGATTGCGGACCGGAATTTGGCCCAGAGAAGCACAGTACGTCAGCTGGTGTGATCTAGAACGAAGCGGTCGCAAAGACCGGAGTTCGGCCCATAGAAGCAAACTAAGGTCTATCCGAAAGAGACTGTCCGCCTACGCGGTCGGAGTGCGTGTCGACAGCCGTCGCGATGACATTTGTCGGACTGAAAAATCGATTACCTGAAATATGAGGCGACTAGTGAATAATATCCCAATCAGCTGTTCGCAGCCGCGGGAGGGCTTGTATGAAAAAAAAATGCCTTCGCGACGGGCGCTTGTCACGCACGTTGACCGCGTGGACGGGCAGTTTCATTTGGGCAGACTTTATTTAGCGTTAGAAAACGACATTACTTTTCGGTCTCCTAATAGTGACACTAGTTAGTTTGGTAGCGTGGAGTGACTCCACACCAGTGGTCGTATTCATGAAACTACGGGAGCCTCCCAGGAGGGTCTAAAGTCCGCTCGCCGCATACTTCGTCTGGTTCTAAGAACCCTCCCGGGGGGCTCCTGCACTTTCATGAATACTGCCACAGCGGATGAAAACTTGCAGTATGCACAGAAGCTCCGCCCACTTCCTGCAATCTTCCACTTGCAGTATGCACAGAAGCTCCGCCCACTTCCTGCAATCTTCCACTTGCAGTATGCACAGAAGCTCCGCCCACTTCCTGCAATCTTCCAAGCTTTTCCCAAGTACTATCCCCTTCACACGTCGTCCGGCACACCTCTTCAGGAGTTCTGCTCATTTCCGCAGTGTGCGCGCTCCTTCTGGAGTCCCGCCCACATCGATCGTGGACATGTTTGCGCCTTTTGAAGTCCACAACTTCTTCTGAAGTTTTCGCAACCTTACAGTCAAAATTTGCAATTCAGGCTCCACTGTGACTTCTTTACTGCAATAGAAACCAGCGCTTGTTCAGAGAACCTACCTGATTGGTGCAAGGTCGTGATTCAGCTGACAGATCACTTTTCTATGGTATTAGCCTCTCTGGGCCAGTGTCCGGAAACTAGATTTGTTGATTAACGACGTCACTGAGTGCGCTAGGTTCCAACTTGAAATCGGCAAAGCGTGTGCTGTGGCGTCTCCGAAAAGTGTCAGGTTTTTGTCGGCGTTGACGTTTGACGAATGAAACTAAACGATTGTGGCAGTGTGAGATGGCAATGGACAGCGGCCCTATGTGCCCGAACGGACTCCCAAACGCGAAAACTTGAGAGGTTTTTCTTCTAAGACCTTCTATGATAGATGGAACCCTGATGCGATAGAAATAGCTGCTTCTCCATTTTTTTCACGAGATTTCGCCAACTTGAAGGCCGCGAATTGTTCCGAAAAACACCGAGATTAGATTCGTCTATCCCAATGCTGGTGAACTTCTGGCAATTATATGTCCCTATTTTTATAAATGGTGATTTTGATCTGAGACTATTTTTTTTTGATTTTTTAATAAGTCCTCAATATTTTTTCCCTGAGCTACAAAAGTGTTTCCCAACTGAAATGTGTTTATTTTTTATTCATGGTTAGGGAGTCGTCTTAAAGGCAGTGTTCACGATGAAAAAAAGTTTTTGAAATTCCACTAGGATTGGGTAGTGGAGGGACACTCTGTAACCTTAACGTCGAAAGAACGCATGGAAACGAGCCAGGAAGAGCCCCAAAAGAGCCCGTAGTTGCAACTTCGAGCGCATTGAAAACCCCAAAAGCGCATCACACGCCCACCGACGTGTACAAATGAATGCTCGAGATCGTGAGATGAGCGATGATTTTCAATCATTAGCCCCGTTCTTCCCTTCATTCTCAGCTTCTCTCTTTACTCAGGTCAGCTCGCATAGATCGGCTGCAAAAGACGGAAGTTACAAGCCTCGGACAACTCGTCCACCATGTTTCCATAGCTCAATCTTTGAGGGACCATACCTGCGTTCACAGAAGGTCTTGTATGATTTCAGAGACACCATTGGAATCAGCATGGGGCCGTTTTCAAGATAGGCGGAAAAACAGAAAAATGATTTTCATCGTGAACACTGCCTAGGGGTCTGCAGAGTTGCAGAGACCGGCGAGTGGTCGCCGAGCGTCAGCCTTGACATGGCGACAAAAATGTTTCGAAACATTATCGT
The DNA here is from genome assembly GCA_029168955.1 of Aplectana chamaeleonis. Taxonomy (NCBI): domain Eukaryota; kingdom Metazoa; phylum Nematoda; class Chromadorea; order Rhabditida; family Cosmocercidae; genus Aplectana; species Aplectana chamaeleonis. The sequence goes on along the minus strand of JAPDOI010000007.1, from coordinate 1,896,027 downwards.
CGCGGCGTCGGTTGCCGCTCGCTGGCAGTGATGCAGGGCCGTCGCGGCGTCAATACACTCTGCGGTGCCCCCTCGTCGCCCTTTACGCCGCGTCGGTCGCCCCCGTCGCTGAAAGTGATCGATATTGCATCACCCAGCTTTGCTCGTCGCTGCGAGCAACGTCGCAACTTGGACTCTGCAGACCCCTTTACAAGGGAACATAGAATACCCGCGCTAAGTTTTGTAAAAACGGGCAGCATCTGGCAAACTTGTCAAAAAAGCGGCCGATGCATGTAACTTTTTCGAACAAAGAAATTTTTGGACTCTGAAAACGTTTTCGTATTCACAGCTGGAATTTCTACATAATGATGTGCATTGTGGACTGAAATTCCCTGAAATGGCTTTGGCTTCGAGTAAAATTGTTTTGTGCGGTCGTTTCACAATAACGTCGCGCGCGGCAAAGTGCGGCGAAACTTTGAGTAGTAATTGTCCGATCCGTAGAACAATAAACAATCCGTAGACTTACAGGCCATAAAACGGCCAATGTCTCACCGTCGACTGCGTACCACGCGCTGCGCGACCGCACGCGCGTCGGAAGCAGACGGGTTTTGGCCGCCGCGCGACGAGTTCTGGCCTCCGCGCGACGTTTCGGCGGCCGCGCGGTGGCCAAAACTCGTCGCGCGGCGGCCAAAACTCGTCTGCTTCCGACGCACGACGGTGAGACATTGTCCGTTTTATGGCCTGTAATTTATTTTGATTTCTCTAAAGCCTTCGATAAGGTTCCTCATGAAAAGCTGCTTCTGAAACTTCATCAAATGGGAGTTAGGGAACCACTGATAGGTTGGCTAAGATCTTACCTATTTGAGAGAAAGATGGCGGTGAAAGTGGGTGATTCGTTTTCCAGAAGCTTTGATTGCACTAGTGGGGTGCCACAGGGTGGCGTACTGTCACCCTTATTATTTCTTGCCTACACTCATGATTTGCCAGAGAGACTGAATACGCATCCGTCAATCAAAGTACAAATGTATGCAGATGATGTAAAGGTATACGGGATCTATAACGAAGTCACCAAGACCCCGATCTCCCATGCTTTGGCCCAGTCTATCTGCAACATGGTGGAGTGGGCTAAATCATGGGAGATTCCTGTCAATCTTTCGAAAACAATAGTTTTTCACATTGGGATTGGCACCCCGAGCATATACAAGTTCAATGATTGTCAGATTAACACTTCTTCGGATGTTCGAGATCTTGGCGTACATCTAGATAGTAGTTTGGACTTTGGAAACCATATTGATCTTACGGTACGTAAGGCATTTGCAGTACTGTTTGCTATTTTGAGAAATATTAGATATAACGATTCTTCTGTATTAATCAGGTTATACAAAGCATATGTACTGCCGATTCTAGAGTACGGGTCCCAGATTTGGAGCCCATTCAAGAAAAAAGAGCAATTAAAGATAGAAAAAGTTCAACAAACCTTCACTCGTATTCTAGTATATAGATGTACTCCTAACTCTGAATCCCCATTGTCTATGCCAAGTTACAGAGAGAGGTTGAACATGTTCAAACTGCGTAGCTTACTTTATCGCCGCGTGTTGAACGACACGGTCTTTTGTTTCAAAGTTCTTCGAGGTGAATTGAAGTTGAGATCCAGTAAATATTGGACTTTCAGGCCATGTAGAGGAAGAACAGGCATTTTTTCGATACAGTTCAATTCTTTTCGTAGATGCCATCAATCCAAGTTACTCAATTAGCTATTCTCGCGTGGGGCTAGATGGTTACAAATGTTACCAGACGGCGTTTTAGAGGCTCAGAATGCATCAATTTTTAGGAGGCGCCTGAAGAAAATGGATGTCCTGGAAGTACTTAACATTTCTGATTTCTAGATTGAAGAAGCGCTGGTTAACTGAGACTGGATTACTCCAAAATGGTGCCACCTGAGCTTGAGAAAAAATCTCACAATCCAGGATTTGTAGTGGTCTATGGCAATGATACGACAAGTCGGCAAATCTATATCGTTTGGATGGGAAGCTGCTTCTATGATCTTGGGTTATGGTACAATTCCAGCTGCCTTGTTTTTTTTGTTATAGCGGTTGCAGCTATTGTTTTATCAATAAATGGAGGTTCCCCATCGCTTTGCTTAGCCAAAAAAATTGGTGTTTTTTTTTGCTCGAGTATCTCTCATAATACTCCGTCAAACTCAACTTTTTTGATCAACCTAAATTCAACCTTTCCTGTTGGTGGCTCTGAGGCTAAGTTGTTAGGGGTAGGGAATACCTAACACCCGAAAACTTGGCATCAGAGTTTACATGAATGCCCTAGTGCTCGTGTAAGTCTCCCTAGCGTCATCCACCTGACTTGCCTCGTGATTCTGCATACCATATATTTCACAGTATTTTGTCGGGATAGATCTGAGAGTGTGAGTTTCGCATTATAGAAGACAAAATGAGATTCTTGAATGAAATTAGCGAAGAACCTCCACTGCTTTTTGCTTTTCGTTTTATCCTTTGTGCCTACAGCTATGGGTTTGATTTGTCTTGCGTACTATTCTTTCGTTCTTTTTATGCGCACCTTAGCGTGCATGTTAATAAATAAATAGATAAATAAATAAATTGTGCGAGTTATAGAAGAGCAATCTCTATGTTTTCTATGTGAATAAGATAAAACTGAGGCTATCTCGAGACCTGTACAGATTGAATTTTCCGAAATCCTCCATTTTTAGGTCTGGGGCTTCCGCAACAAAAGTCCGACTTTTCAAGAAGGTCTCGAACGTGTTCATTGAAGAATTTCGAAAACTCAGTCTGCACAGACCTTGAGATAGCCCCACTTTCATCTTATTTACAAAAAAAATATAGAGATTGCTCTACTTTAACTTGCACAATTACTACTAGAAGTTTTGCCGCACTTTGCCGCGCGCGACGTTTTTGTGAAACGACCGCAAAAACAATTTTACTCGAAAACAAAGCGATTTCAGGAAACTTTGGTTCACAAGGCACATTATTATGTAGAATTTCGAGCTGTGAATATGATAGCGTTTTTAGAATTCAAAAAAGTCTTCATTCAAAAAAGTTACATAGAGTGCGCGCAATCATTTTAGTCTGATGAATGGACGGGGCTGCGACGGTAGATCACCCCGCACGAATCGAAACCCCATTCTCCAGTGAGGCCGCCAACCCCGCACGGCCAGCTACCTGGTCTATGCGTCAGACTAGACCGAAAACGGAAACCATACATCGGACGCTTTTTTGCCAAGTTTGCCAGATGCTCCCCGTTTTTACAAAACTTAGCGCGGGTATTGTAGTTTGAGTCAGCCTGGCCATTCGGGATGAAATACACTTTTCTGGAATCATTTTAACCTAGAATTCGAGTATGCTCTTTGAAGCTGCCTAAAGGCACACTGAAAAAAGTTTTAGGCGTTTTTCAAAGCCTCGCGGCAAGGTACATATGGGTGTCCCATAAGGGAATTCTTAGAGCTTTTCCAACTTTCCGTTTCGGATTTTGCTCAAAACTTGTATGTTGTAGTAATCTAGGATGCTGAACACGAATCTGGGGCCCGCTTTTCGAAGTTTTGAGGTTTACTGTAGGTTACGGTAAGCGCTGTGTCATTCAGGGAGGCGAAACCCACCGTAATCATTCGAAAGTCGACAAATGAACATTACTGTGTTTATCTGGGCTAAATTACGGTCCGCAACTGCGTCTCGACACGCTTTGCGGCCGCACGCTCCCGAGTCAGAAGAGCTTCCAGCGCCACAGCCGCCAATCTGCTGACTTTAAGTGGGTTTCGGAAACAGGAAAGTAAGAAAAAATGGAGAACATTGTATAAAAAAGCCACACCGAGTCGGCTTTGACGCTGGAAACCCGACTGACTCGAGCGCGTGCGGCTGCAAAGCGTGTCGAGACGCAATTGCAGACCGGAATTTGGCTCAGATAAGCACAGTAAATAGGTATTCAGCACCCCGAATGACCCCCCCATAGCAATTTTGAGTCAAATCTGAGACTGAAGAACCTACCGTATACTCACCGTAATCTGTCGAAAATCGATAAACGAACCTGAGATTCGTGTTGCGCACTCCAAATAACCCCTAGATAAACATTTTGAACCTCATCTACCTTAGCATTCCAAAAATCGTCGGAAGTAGCATTTTGGCCTTAAAATCTCTCTTGATGGAGAGCTCTTAACGAAATGTGTACAGTTTACTGCAATGTTAAAAGGTCATGGTGCCGTTGCGGTCCGACACTAAAACTACGGTGGAAGACGCCTAATTTCATTATCGATCGACAGCACAGTTGATTTTCGAGGTGAGTTACCGTTTTTTTCTTGTTTACTTCGGCATAATTTTTGTTTCTTACTCTTATAATATTACGAATAGGGGCTTTTCTTGGTGTGCGAAAGGAATTTGCCTTTTTTTTTGTTTTTAAAACAGAATTTTCAAAAAAAAACACCTCGAAGCCCGAACAAACGGCTAGTTTTACTCACGCCCTGAGAATAGCCCCTACTCAAAATATTTAAACACTTAGGAACAAAATTTATGCCGAAACAAACTTGAAAAAAAGAAAATCCGTAACTCACCCAGAAAATCAGCTGTGCTGTCGATCGATAATGAAATTAGGCGTCCTCCACCGTAGTTTTAGTGTGTGACCGCAACCGCACCATGTCCTTTTAGCATTGAGTGAACAATATAAAGCTCTGAAAACCAGACAAATAGGCATCAGATTCGTGATCAGCAACCCAAAGTGCCCCCATGGGGAAGTTTCAGGTCAAAACTGAACGTTTCTTCTGAACGCTTTCAGATTCCCCTAATTGATTTGGGTAGACGCTTGGCAAACAATCCGTACCTAAGTCCAAAACGCTATTGCTCTATGCTACGTTCGAAGAATGACCGTTCACCCAAACTTCGTCCAGGGTGGTTATTTTGGGAGCTGAACACGATCATGAAGTCCGTTCCCCGGTTTAGGAAAGATTACTTACGAAAATCAGGAGAAGAACACCTATAGCTTTTTTCGGAGTGGTGTTACGTAGCTGAGAAGAGCATATTTGGACTCTAAGTCCGAAAATGGTTCCAGAAAAGTAGATTTCATTCGGAATGGCCAGGCTGACTAATAGTAGTTTCCTTGTTAGGGATTGATATGAAATATCCTTTTTCTTCTTAATTTTTAATATTTTTTGTGTCACATAGTTTAGATAAGAATTACGTTTTCTAGTTTTGTTTACCTCTAATGCTCCTTCTGCAATACCTAAATTAATTATTGGTCGTCTTGTGAGGTCTTTGAGTTTGACAGCTTCCTGAGTTATTGCCGCAGCGCGTGGATAGTTAGTTTATGCAGAAGTTTTTTCCCTAACTCCTTCCATCTTGATTCAGGAACTGACTTCAGCTCAGGAAAAAAAAACAAAAAAATCAGTGGTCGAGAAATATTTTTTTCTGGAAAGTTTTTCTTGTTCAATATTTTCTTCATCATTCTCCAGCGTGTTTTTTGTTGTTTTGAATAGAGTTTACTGGTTTATTTTGACATTTCTCTCGTAACTTGGACTGTAGAGGCCATTCGCTCATCATTTTAATGCGTCTCTGCGCCAAATTCCGGTCCGCAATCGCATCCCGACACGCATTGCGGCCGCGCGCTTCAGAGTCGGAAGAGTTCCCAGCTCCGCATCGGCCGATCTGTTGACTCTAGGTAGGTTTTAGATACTGGATACTAAACAAATTTGGCAAAAACTGTATGAAAAGGCCACATCGAGTTGGCTTTGGCGCTGGAAACTCGACTGACTTGAGCGCGTGCGGCCGCAAAGCGTGTCGAGACGCAATTGCGGACCGGAAGTTGGCCTAGAGAAGCACAGTATCTATACTAAAGGCTTTAGGTGTACACTGTGGTGAGAGTGAAAACTCACCGTTTCTCAACGTTTCCGGTGTTTTTTTTATTCAATTTTTTGAAAAAACTTTGCTGTCGATTATGTCGCAACCTACGGTATCCTTAGTCGAAATACGCAGCCGCACAACTCCCTTTTCCCGTCGTCGTAGACTGTAGTTTCCCTATTGCACCGTGTTGAACACAAGTATTTTGATCCTCAGGTTCACAGTGAGTTACGGTAGACTGACCGTACTCTCTACCATTTCTCAGCATTGATTTGAATAAACTTAGTACGCGTGAGATTGTCCGACCAGGCGGTCGGCGAGCGTGTCGAGCAGTCGTCGCGGAAGCATTTTGCGGACCTGAAAGTCGATTAGCGGGATTAGAAGAATCATAATCAATAGATTTCTAGTCAGTTGAAAATATGATAGTCCAAAAATTGCCTTCGTGAAGACCGCTCGATACGCACGCCTACCGCGTGAGCGGACAATCTCATTAGGACAGACTTTAGGTTTCGTCCGCTCAGACAAAAAACCGGGACGGACTTAAGGCGTCTGCTGACACTTTAGGATAGACCTTTTCCAATTTTCGGGTTTTCGGTACACTTTCCCATTATACATTGGATACAAGGCGAAAATTCTGGAATAATCTGATCCCGGGCTGATCCGATAATCAGGGGTAGTCTCACGCTGTGATTATCACAGAGGGGGGTGGGCGCAGCTTCAAGCGGTGAAAAAAAAGGGGGGTTGACAGGCCAGGCCAGCCAATAAGCAAAGGTAGTTGGCACTTAGCCATACAATGTTTTTAGAGTTATCATTTATTCACTGGAACCAAAAATTTTGGCAAATATTCTACTCATCTGTTGATCAAACTTACGACCCATCTGGGTGGTCGCACAATTTCCCAAGCGGTAAGGGGGAAGCGCACGACTTTCTGAGCCTATGGCGGCGTCTAGGCTTCATTCGCCGCGCGACGCGACGTTATGATGAGCCTACGTATCGATTAAGCGACGTCGCGTCGCGGCGTCGTTAGGTGTTACAGTGAAGAGGCGCGATACATCGAATTTGACGCGCAAACTATAATCGCTCCGCGACCATCGCGCTGCGTCATGCAACGCGACGCGGTGGTCGCGGAGCGATTGTCATAATTTTCTCTTCCATCAACGGGGACTCAAGGGGCGTTTTTAATTTTCTCAAGCCTTTTCAAAGACTAGGTTGATTGGAATTGTTATGGGAAGTTGTATTGTTCTCAGATGATACTGCAAACAATTTTCTCTGCATATTTAAGGACACTGTGATGAGGGTGATGGTTTAGAGAGTTGACGAGCTATAAAGTTTTTTTACGGTTTACAAACGACACAAGCGTAATTCGGTCTTATTTCACCGAAACATCCCTATTATGTACCATCAACTCCAAAAAAATTCTAGGCATCATTTGCTCCCGATGTCTTTTTGATTGTTTCGTCATTAAAGAAGCAATTTGTCGCAACGAAAACAAAAATGTGCCATAATAATTCAGATAAAAGATAAAAAAGGTACATTACACTTGAATAGACAGAATAAGATCAAATATTGATTAGTTTTGTTTGGGTACGGAAACATGCGGAAATTACGCAATTCCGCGTAGTCGCCTAGCGTTCGCGCGCCGTTCACACCTTGATTTCCGTGCGACGCGATTTTCGCGTCGCGCTGACATGTGCCATCGCGTCGCTCCGCGAAAACTCTGAAGGCCGCCTTATGCCTCAGGCCGGGATCATACTTCTCGCGACCAGCGACAGCGACCGTCCATATCAGGCAGTAGATACGCATGATAAACATTGCTCCGCGTCGCTGAGAGTATCTCAGGCGATTCTCGGCTCTGAGCCGCACCGAATAGGAATCGGAGCCGCCTGACGGTTCGGTTCGTTTTCCCAATCTCCGAGCTACTGCTGTTGCTGTTCGGGACAACCGGAATAGCCCGGACAGTAACATCACTGGCCCGGAAAGCAACAGCAGTGGCCCGGACAGCAACAGGAGCCGACTCGCAAATTGGAAAAAGGAGCCGAACTGTCAGGCGGCTCGGGGCCGATAATCGCCCGAGATGATTCCGGCCTTAGCCTGCCGATAATAGCCGCTTCTTGGTGATTCGGAACTTGGTTCGATTCGAATTAGGCCCTTTTCCCGATAATTCGAATTCCGTGCTGACTAGATTTTGGCGTTTTTCGGCGATTCGGATTTGAATCGTCAAAAATTCGCATCATTCGAACATATACTCGAAAATATCCGTAAAAAGATCCAATGTATACTCTCTATATTCTGCTGTAGACTTGCAGCCGCGCGCATGCTTGAAAATGAAGTTGTAGCCTGATGTATAATTATTTGTATGCGAAGCTACAAAAGTGGTGGCTGGTATGTAATCTCTTACTTCCTGTATGCCAAATCCGAGGTTTTTTCTTCTCACTCGAAGATACACTACCTAATCCTGAGATAGAAAAAAAACACGGAAATCGCTTTTTTCGTCATTTGTTCAAAAATTGTTTCAGAATGGACGTTTTTCAAGCTTGAGGACTTTTTTGGAACCAACATAGTACCTTCTTTCTTATTGATTGGAACATGACTTACTCTCAAAGAAGGCATATAGGGTTTACATATTCAATCGAGTGGGCAAAAAAAGGGGACAATATGAGATGCTGAAATGTGTGTCTGGGTCTACTGTAGTGTATTTAGATTTTCAATTTAGTTTTTGTCGTATTACAATTTATTTATACTCTGTTTATCTTGAATCGCACAAAGCACGGTTCGCCAATAGTCCTCTAATTTGCCCGCTAGTACCGTAGTGTACGTCCACGACGCGTTCTCGGCAGACCCGGGTGTGCATCCGGTGTGCAGAGCAATCGATTCGTCAATGCCGTCACTCGGCCGCCCAGCCTGCCACCCGGGTCTGCCGAGAACGCGTCGTGGACGTACACTACGGTACTAGCGGGCCAATTAGAGGACTATTGGCGGACCGTGTTTTGTGCAATTCAAGATAAACAGAGTATATTTTTATTCTCTTTTCATTTAGTTCCTCCACCTCTGATATAGAGACAGGTTCGAGATATAAATCAAAATATTTTTATGTATGCTTATTATTAGTACAGGGCATAAGTGTAAGTTGAATCGAAGTTAGCAATACAACGGAATTGATTAATGATGCTGTTCATGTTGAAGTTTTGCAGATTATGAAGAATTTCAACTGCTTGTGAATGCGAAAAAAACTACTACTTCAAGAAACAACTTTTTTTCTCAAACTTGAGAACATTTTAGAAATCTGGGCGACGAGTGGTATGTTCGAATTATGAAAGTAACCATTCCCAAAAGTTTTCAGTATTGACACAAACAACAGTAACTCAAACTTCTTCTCACATCGAAGATGCTCGAGGTTTTCACCAATATGAAACGTTTGTCTGAAGAAGGAGCTAAAACGATTCATATCCGAATAAAATTTTGTCGTTGTTAGCGAAATCATTTTTCAAATAAAGCAATAATTATATACATCAAATTGGAAGAGAAAAGTGTTCAATTTCTAGTGAAAACTCATATAACAAATTGAATAAAATAAATAAAAAAGAAAGTTTAAGATCAACTAAAAATAAAAATAATTGAAAACCAAGAAATACCAAGCAAATAACTAAACGAAAAAAAATCCAATAAATAATACCCGAAGGTGAAGGAAATCAAATTTTTGAAAAGAAAAATTAAAAAAAAAACGTAAAATAAAAAATACTGAATAAAAAAATTAAATAAACTAAAGTGGACTCGATCTTACATTTCAGCATCTCATATTGCCCCCTTTTCACCCACTCGATTGATTCTGCCAACCCTAAATGCTTTCTTTGAGAGTAAACTATGCATCGGTTCCGTACGAGCTTCCATGTACGCCCTCATCAGCTGATCATGAGTTTTTCTTGATTCTCTCGGTTTTTCTTTTTTCTCAATTTTTTCTCAACAGTTTTTGATCTTTAATTGCTACGTTTGTTATTTTACGATCTTTTGCTAAACTTTTATTTTCGATTATAGCGGAAATTGTTGGCATCGGAATCGTCCACTGAAGATTCGGGCTTGACCAATATTGAGAGAAAAAGATTTTTAGGAAGTAAAACAATAAAAGCACACACCACGAAAGCAGTTTCAAAAAAAAAAGATCCAAAATAAAATAAAAAACACACATTAAGAGGCTTTTTGAAGATTCGGGTCAGCTTAAACAATAGAAAAATTCTGGAAAGATTTACGATCAATGAAAATTTTGCTAGAGAAGTCAAAAGGCAGTGACGAACACTAAGTACAGGTTCTAATTGGGTAGCACCACGAATTAAAAATAATCATCAAAATCCGGCGGTTTCTATTGCTGTGCTTCTCTGGGCCGAATTCCGGTGCGCAATTGCGTCTCGACACGCTTTGCGGCCGCGCGCAGCCGAGTAGGAAGAGTTTCTAGCGCCGCAACCGCCGATCTGTTGACTCTAGGTGGGTTTGGGAAGCGGAAAACTATACAAAGTTGGAGACAACTGTATAAAAGAGCCATATCGAGTAAACTTTGGCGCTGGAAACTCGACTGAATCCAGCACGTCCGGCCGCAAAGCGTGTCGAGACGCATTTGCGGACCGGAATCTAGCCTAGATAAGCACAGTAGTTGTCGTCGAATCCTGCTATTCCTGAAATGAAATCAGAACTTCAACAAACGTTCGTAATATGTATACCAACCGTAGAAAGTTTTAGACCCGAAATTGTTGAAAAAAAAACCGAAAAATAACAAAAACCGTGAAAAAATGAAAGAAAACCCACTTGATCAGCTGATGAGCGGCGGGCGCATTAGCTCGCACGAAACCGATGCGTCGCGTGCCCGCAGCGCGATTCCGCAATGACACGCACTAAATTTGTCCCCGAACCAGAGTATATATTTCGATCAAAAATAAAGAGGGCTTGAAGCTGATTCCGGAAATGTCTCCAATTTGAAAAACGTTTACTTTGGAGCGGGTTTTGATCAAAAGATGAAAAAAATGCGATTTTCAGCGTTTTTTCTTTCAAAACTGAATTATAGGATGGTTATTATCGTATGAAGAGAGAAGTTTTTGTTCTGCCCTCTAGCCTTGTTAATGGAAAATGTTGCCAGGAGTACTTATTTATTATTGATAAATACCAAGTGTTGCTAGTTGACGTCTTCACACTATTTTCTCTAGCAATAGCAGCCACTCTCCTAAATGCGTGAGCAATGCCTCACGCAGGGTTTATACTTCGTCACTGATGTAGGTGGATCATAAGAAACTAGATCTCAATTTCGGACTGAGCGGTTTCTTCCTTGCTAATGCATTATTTTGTCCTTGTGCATCACAATCGACTTGTGAGCCGAGTAGTTCCCGTTGGAGTAATCGCGAGCTCTTTCGCTAGACTTGCTCCGCATCTAATAGCAAACCAGCTGGGTTTTTCAGTTGAAATTCTTCGTCATCGTTGTCGTTCCAGCGGCGGCGGAGGTGGCGGCGGCGGTCTTTTTCTCGCCACCGCGGGCCATCAGTTGGGGCCATCTTCCTCGTCAGGTGTCGCTCGTGGTGGACGAATTCACCGGAATCGCGGTGGTGCTTTGTCTAAGATGTGGTAGACGATAGCGCATGCCGTAACGTCTAATGGCGCCATCACACTACCACCACCACTCTTTTCACTTTGTCTTCACGCCTTGAGTGAATGAGGCCGCCTTTAAGTCCCGTTTTATCTCACCATTGTCCACCTAAGTATTCTGACGCCTCTATGTGTTGAGAAGCCATTCTTCTTCTTGAGTTCTGGATCGCAGCGGTGTTTTTTGTGTTTCCTCTAGTATAAAGCCCGGTTTTTTTTTTACATTGTAACGCTAGAATAGCGGTATATTACTATTGATTTGATTGACTTCGAAGTTTATACTGTCCAAAATCTTTTGGGATTTAGTTTTCTGATACTATGACATTTATCATGTGAAGTCGGTCCGAATGAGATTGTCCGCCCACGCGGTCGCCTAGCGTGTCGAGCGGCTGTCGCGAAGACACTTTTCAGACCTGTGAATCGATTAGCATGATTCTAACAAGGGAACCACAATAAATCATAGTGACCATTCCAAATGAAATGCACCTCACTAGAATCATTTTCGGGCGAGAAGTCCGAATACGCTCATCGCAGCTAGGTAGACCCACCCTGAAAAAAGTTATAGGCATTGTTTCTCTGATTTTCGTACCTATTGTACCCTCCAAAAGGCGCATAATTTTTACGAAAATCCGGAAGCGGACCTCATAATCGTGTTCAGCGCTAAAAACTACCCCAACAAGCAAAGTTCGGGAAAAGGAACATTTTTTCGGATTTTCGGTTGGGCGTTTATTTATACCAATTAGAGGGCTCTCGCAGCGTTTTAGAAAAATATTCCAGATTTGGCTAAAAATTCGCTCTGGGGGTGTTATTTGGGGTGCTGAGGACGAATCTGAGGTTCATTTCTCGATTTTCCGAAGTTTTCGACTGTATTCGTTCACAGATTACCATCGGGGGAGAATTTGATGGCAAATCGCGACCTTAGACGATTTCCGGAGTGCTACTATAGATTATGCTCTAATTATTTTTCTGGGGGTTATTTGGCGTGCTGAACACTAATCTGATGTCAGTTTATCAATTTTCGACAGCTTACGGTAGATTACGGTGGGTATACGGTAGTTTGTCCAAAGTCTCAGATTTGTCTCAAAGTTTCAATGTGGGAGTTATTTGGGGTGCTGCATACGAACTCGATGTGCATTTGTCGATTATCGGAATATTGAGGTAGGTTTTGCCTCCTAAATGGCATGTTACCTACCGTAACCTACAGTAAGCCTTGAAATTGGGGCAAGCAAACTCCAGATTAGTGTTCAGCACCCCAGATTACCTCTACATATGTAAGTGTTTTTAGCATAATCCGAAAAAAAAGTTAAGAACACCCTAAAAATTCCACGGGAGGTACCCTTACCTTGCCGCGAAGCTTTGAAAAACGCTCATAACTTTTTTCAGAGTGGGTCTAGGCCACTGCGATGAGCATATTCGGAGTTTTCGTCCGAAAATGGTTCTAGAAAAGTACGTTTCATTCGGAATGGTCACTATGACGTATTGTGGTTCCCTTGTAAGACGCATGCTGAATAAAATCCCTGTCAGATTTCTGCAGTCGCGGAAAGGCTCGTCCGAACAATGCCTCCGCGACGGCTGTTCGACACGCACGCCGACCGCGTGGGCGGACGGTCTTTTGAAGAAATTTTCCTATTCCTAAAATACGGTTTTTTAAATTTTGATGTTGAATAACCAAAAAAGCGCTAGCCTCACAAAAAATATGCGCTACCTCATGAAATTTCTCATTATGTGTCAGTAAAATTATATGTCCGCTAAATAAGTGATATGTCATGTGCAGATCTTGTAGATGCGGTTCTAACAAGGAACCATCGCGGTGCTACCGCGACGACATTGCGGCGTTGTCGAGTCTCAGAACACTGCAACAGAACCGTCCCGATGATGGCCGATCCGCCGCAGCACTATCGCGGCACATTCGAGGGTGGCGGTACTTTCGCGGAACTTTCGCGGCGAATTTTCCCAGAGGATACCTAAAATCACCCGTTTCCCAATTCAATAAAATTTCTACGTGATTTTCCGGATTCTCAGCTCACTTATGGAGTATTTTATGCGGTGTTTTGTCGAATTTCCACCCACTTTCGTGAGGGTCTTACACCATAAATATTCACGTTTTATGCGGTGCCTGGTGTCTTGCCCTTGTCGAATGACTTTTCACAAGCTGCTCCCGGAGCCCACTTCTGTGGATGATTACTTGCTCCTTCTTCAAGCACTACGCACTTTTTTCCACACTTTTCACGTCAATGTGCACGCTGCGTCTGAGCCTCCTACCCTATTATACGTTGTGGTTCTCATAATATGATTTATGTTATTTTTTGCACTCAAATATGGGGTTTTTCGATTTTCAAAGTGAAACATTATTAGAATACTCAGGGTGCCGGAATATTGGAATTTTGAACATAATAGTAGGCTCCATCACATGCTGACACGTGGAACAAAAACAGGAGTTTTCAATTGTTTTCTCATTTTAATCGGGTTTTCGAGTCAATTTTTCGGAAATCGAAAAGCGGAACTCCAAGGCCTAAAAACTTGCGTAATTGGGCTTTTCGCTCATCTCTGTTTCTATTCCACCGGGGTCGGAAAATTGAGACCAGATTCATCTGGGAAGACTTGAAAGTCGGTATGCCCCGAAAAGTAATTGAATCGGTCCGAAACACATCCAAGCCTCTACGATCACGAAGTCAAATGTGTGGCGTATCTCAAAAAAGATTGAAGACGCCGAGTCTCTGCATTCATCTATATCCCTGAAAAGATATAAAAATCTTCACTTCTAGAATAACCCAAATTTTCGATTGATCGACTACATAAAGTCTGTTCGAACGAGACTGTCCACCCACGCGGTCGGCGTGCGTGTCTCGCGGCAGTCTACAGAGGCGGTTTAGACATGCGAATCGATAGGCAGGAATATTAGACGGATATTGTATATTATATTGATAGTCGGCTGTTTGCAGTCGTGAGAGGGCACAAGTTTATAATTTGCCAACGGCATGAAATTCTCACGGAAGAGTAGAAGTAACACACCGCTCTTCATTTCTTTTATACCCTACCCTTTATCAATTAGGTATGATCAGTTTTGTTTACCGTGGCAGTTTTGTGCCGTTGACAATTTATAATCGTCTTGAGAAGGCTAGTCTGAAAAACGCCTGAACGAAAGCCGCTCGACACGCACGCCAACTGCGTGGGCGGACAGCTTCATACGGACAGATTTTATGTAATCGTTGAAATATGACTAGATCAAGCTTATCTTGAATTTTAATAGAGTTGCTTATCGGTTCGGTGTATTCTCCTTCAGTCTGGGTGTCCATGAGTCCGTGATTGCGGTGCGCAGCCTATATGTCCTCTTGCAGTCTGCGTCTCTATCGACGAAATGCGCCCAGCCTTCGAACAACTCGGTGTCTGATGTATAGAATAATTGAAGTAGTATTTTTACGTTTCTTCAAGTTGAAAACAATATTTTTTCATTTATTTAATTATTTTTGAATTTTTAGTATTTAGTTATTTTATTTTATTTACTTTTCATTTTCTTATTAATGTGAGATGAATATCAAATAATCTGTTAACAGTAGGACGGAATATTTTACTTGAGTTTTCAAATATACTAGCTAACTGAGAAAATGGAAGCATTTAGCATGTTGAAGTGTGTCGAAGTTTTCGATTCTAGGTGACAATATTTTGGGGGAATTATTTTCAAGATTTGAGAATTTCTGAAATGAAATATTTGAATTATTCTGTTGTTCAAGATTTTTCGAAACACAATAATGTATTCCAGTCATTCAAGGAGTTAATATTTTTTTGAGAAAAGCACAACAAAGCGAATGCGACAGCCTTCCGCCGCGCGCGTCGCATTTAGCCAGCCGAACTGGACCCGATGCTCCTCCTCTTCTGTGCACAAGCATTTCAACAAGATTGAAATAATTTTTTGCTTTACCAACACAATTCAAACCTAATTAATTGAAAAAAAAATAATAAAATTAACAAAAAGTGAAAAAAAGAAACAAAATGAACTGAAAAATGTTTTCAAGTCGTTTCCATTTCAATCTATCTAATTTTTATAGGTTTGTTGAACACAATTTCAGCACTGGTTGCAATCTACACTGAAAAGCCCCGGGGTAGCTACCTACGGACATTAATTTTCTGAAGATAGGGGAAAACGATTCATATAAAAAATATTCCGAAAAAAAAACTGGATCATTCTCTGTCGATTACACTCTCGGAACGCTAAGGTAAGCAAATTCTTTTAACTCATAAACGCAAAATATCGCTCAATTTAAATTTTATTTTATTTAAATTTTGAGTTCTGCTCTGGGAATCGTAATCAGGGATGATCAGAAATCCGTTTTCCTATTTTCGCAGGTTTTTAGGTCACGGGATTTAATTTCAAAAATTCCAAAAAATTCCGAAATTTCCAATTTCAGAATTTTCCGTTCCGATTTCCGAAATTTCTGCACCTTTTCTGATTTTTGAATTTCATTCTCCTAAATTTGTAGTGTTCTTTTGAAAATTGAAAAAATTATTCCGCTCGTCTCTGATCGTAATGCGATTCGAAGTATTTTTGAGCGCCTATTTCATTAATGAAAGATGATCCTAATGATGTCAGGTCTTTTTTTCCCACCGTGGAGCTCAAATACTATTGCTGAGTTTGAATATTATTTTTGAATATTTAATTACCCTGAATTTGTAGATTTTTTTCACATGCACTATTTCGCATTTCTGAAACAAGTATTTTTTGACAAGGTTTCTGATGTTTTAAATTTTTCTGAATTCGTTGTAAAAGAACAAATGAAGATATTAAAATTATTTTCTGAATCAATTTTCTACCTCATGTCTTCATCTCTCGAAGAAGGCTCAGTGGCAGGATTCTCAGCTATTGTTCAGGCAGCTTCATGGATTTTTCCCAAGTGTATGCTTTCAGACTCCTTCCATGACTTGAAATTTTCTTGAAAAATTCACAATTTTTTTCTGGGATTTTCTACATGTTTTTTTTCTTGTCATCACTCTTGCAATTACATATGCCGGCCTAAGAGACAAAAATTCTTATTCAGAAAAAAAAAATCTTGCGCGCTGCTAATGCAGCTCCACCACACATTTGTACATTCTGATTACTGGCTGAGGCGAATTCGTCCTTTAATTGGATTTTTGGCTGTGAATACCGAATTGTCCTCGCATCAGTGATTCTTCGAGCTGGAAAAAGCATTTTTTCTCGGGAAAATTTCTTTGTCTCCTGCTCATTTTGTCCGCCGGCCGACATCAAACGCTGCTTCATTGTTCTGATTGATTCGTTCGCAGTGCGAGACTTTTTCCGGATTTCCGTCGCCGCCCGCGGCTTTTTGAACTCCGCTCAGCTTCGTCGGACTCGCTATGACCTTCAGACGTCTTTTTTTCTGGACTTCTGGGTGGACCCGGACTTTTTTTTATCCATTTTCTTCCTATTCCTTGTGAGTGTGATTTTGTGTGCGACTTGACCTACTTAGTAGGCATTTGACCCTAAGTTTCTAAGGAATGAATAGCCTAAAGGCAGTACTCACAATAGTAAATCGTAGTCTAGTTTTCTATGTTTCCAAGTAAGAGGATAGTAGGAAAAAAGTTCCCATAAAACTCTCGGATATCGAAGACAAAAGCGGGTTGAAGCACCTCTTAAATATTTATTTACGCCTGTTGGTGTGTTTTGTGCAATGCGGACAAAGCGCCAAACCTAACATTGCCTTTTGATTTAGAGCGTCGGGATTTTTAGTGAAGTGACTTTGTTCTTTGTTTCGTGTACCAATAGTTATCAAAAATAAGATGGGTAAATGCCCCTGTTTGGGTAGTATAAATTTCCGGGATAAAGAGTACTCAAAAATTCGGCAACTGCTCCTCTTGTGAAACGAACGCTGGACAACTGTTATAGGACGTGGGCGGGGTGATCCACTGGGTTGGCTGGTCCAGAGGATTAAAAACCACTTTTTGGAAATTTTTCGCCGTTTTTCCGTTCCTATTCTTCTTAGAGGGACCCAGATCCTACGTTCGAAAAGCTGCAACATTTTCACCGTGAACGCTGCTTTTAAATGCCGAATTTTTGCAACACTTTGAATTGATGAATAGTCCGGATCAGGGCTGTGCGTTATAACGTTAACGTGTAAACGCATTAAAGGGTTAACGCGGTTTATTTTTAAAAATTAGCGAGACCTAGCGAAGTTTTCGCTCACAGAAACTTTTGCATGAGCCAACTACCTGAGACGGATTAGTTTGTTAGAACGGTGGTGACTGACTTCCGCCTACCCGAAAGTACTCTCCTGAGCAGAGCAAGGTGCCGTACATTTACAGCAGGCCGTGGGTATATCAAAATGTGGGATCATGAAGCAAAACATAAGAAGCCAGCGGTAAATCGTCGGTTGCTACCGGCACAAAATTCAGAACCCCTTCTGTACTTCCTTCCCTTACGTCGCTACCCACTGCCCTTTCTTCCAATTTGTAAAGTTCACAAGCGATTATTCTCGCTTTACCGTCTCTATCATGATAAGGAAAAACGCATTCTCATATTATATGATGTTTCCCTAGTTGACCAACATCATGCCCTTGTTCTCAATGAATGAAATTAGTAGGTGGTTGTTTATGTTTTTGTGGTGCAGATTTTGATAAGCTCAGACTTGCAACATATATAAAACTGGTTTTTGGAAGTTAGGGATTCGAAATGACTGAGCGGTTGCAATGAGTGGCGAACAGAGAAGGTGCGGAAGTGAAGCTGCTGCTTGTATCCTAAAACTGGAAAAAAATGTCGCAGGAGTTCTGCGCCAATCTCAGAATGCGTCCCACGCTTCTCAAGAATCATATTTTCCTATCTATTTCCTCTCCACAAAAGGTTAAGATTTAGCATTAAAAATTGAAAAACCTTTCCATTTTCTACGACGCCCTGCACACTCCAACTGGGGACCTGCGCACTCTCTATGACGTCCTGCACACTCCCTCTGGGTTCTTCACATTTTCTATGACGCCCTCCACGCTACCATTTGGGTCCTGCACACTTTATATGACGTGCTGCACACTTCCGTTGGGGTCCTGCACATTCCTACTTAGGACCTGCGCACTTTCTATGACGTCCTGCACACTCCGATTAGGGTCCTGCACACTTTCTATGACGCCCTGCACACTCCCGCTGAGGTCCTGCACACTTTCTATGACGTCCTGCACACTCCCACTGGGGTCCTGCACATTCCTACTTAGGACCTGCGCACTTTCTATGACGTCCTGCACACTCCAATTAGGGTCCTGCACACTTTCTATGACGCCCTGCACACTCCCACTGAGGTCCTGCACACTTTCTATGACGCCCTGCACACTCCCGCTGAGGTCCTGCACACTTTCTATGACGTCCTGCACACTCCCACTGGGGTCCTGCACATTCCTACTTAGGACCTGCGCACTTTCTATGACGTCCTGCACACTTCGATTAGGGTCCTGCACACTTTCTATGACGCCCTGAACACTCCCACTGGGGTCCTGCACATTCCTACTTAGGACCTGCGCACTTTCTATGACGTCCTGCACACTTCGATTAGGGTCCTGCACACTTTCTATGACGCCCTGAACACTCCCACTGAGGTCCTGCACACTTTCTATGACGCCCTGCACACTCCCACTGGGGTCCTGCACATTCCTACGTAGGACCTGCGCACTTTCTATGACGTCCTGCACACTCCGATTATGGTCCTGCACACTTTCTATGACGCCCTGCACACTCCCACTGAGGTCCTGCACACTTTCTATGACGTCCTGCACACTTCCGCTGGGGTCCTGCACATTCCTACTTAGGACCTGCGCACTTTCTATGACGTCCTGCACACTTCGATTAGGGTCCTGCACACTTTCTATGACGCCCTGAACACTCCCACTGGGGTCCTGCACATTCCTACTTAGGACCTGCGCACTTTCTATGACGTCCTGCACACTTCGGGATTAGGGTCCTGCACACTTTCTATGACGCCCTGAACACTCCCACTGAGGTCCTACACACTTTCTATGACGCCCTGCACACTCCCACTGGGGTCCTGCACATTCCTACGTAGGACCTGCGCACTTTCTATGACGTCCTGCACACCCGATTATGGTCCTGCACACTTTCTATGACGCCCTGCACACTCCCACTGAGGTCCTGCACACTTTCTATGACGTCCTGCACACTTCCGCTGGGGTCCTGCACATTCCTACTTAGGACCTGCGCACTTTCTATGACGTCCTGCACACTCCGATTAGGGTCCTGCACACTTTCTGTGACGCCCTGCACACTCCCACTGGGGTCCTGCGCACTTTCTATGACGTCCTGCACACTCCCGCTGGGGTCCTGCACATTCCTACTTAGGACCTGCGCACTTTTTATGACGTCCTGCACACTCCGATTAGGGTCCTGCACACTTACTATGACGTCTTGCACACCCTCACTGAGGTCCTGCACACCTTTTATGACGCCCTGCATTTTTTGCATCGCTAGACGACTCGCAGAAGTTATCATGACCCACGGCCAAATGTGCGCTCCACGGACAAACTCGGTTGGCCCGAGGCACGTAAGAGGTGAGTCGGGCTGATTTTTTGGTAATCGATAAATGTCGCACCCACCTAAATGTTGGTACCATTTCATACAAGTTTTGATCGGCCATTCCAAAGATATCGGGGACACATGCACACACATACACACACACACACACACACACACACACACACACATCGGGACATAACTGCTTTAAGTATAAGGATTAACGATTAACGCTTAACGAAAAAGTCCGAAAATCACGTTAATTTGATTTCGTTGATTGCAGTGGAATTGTGGCACTGATTGCTCTGCTTCAATGGCAGATTTAAGAACTGTGCCGTGCACGTCGCGTCGGCTTGCGGCGCGGTCAATTTTCGGTTGCTGTGAAATATATCGCTGACCTCAATGTGTCCCATTCCATTGTCTATCTATTTTAGTTATTTTTTCCCGATATCGAAAAAATTCTAATTCGTGTTCCAAAAAGGAAATGTGAGGCATGATCTACCTCTCTAAGATTGAGTTAGCTATCAAATGAGGGTTGGGAGCGAGGATTGAAGGCCACACATTTTCTAACAAGCGGCTCACGCTCCACAAGAAGCGCTACTCAGTTTCTACCACGTGTCGGACGTTCTACATAGAGCGCTACTGACTTTCTAGGACGCGACGCACGCTTCAATGACTTTCTAGGACGCAAAGCACGCCTATCTTTCACAACGTCCCGCTGACGCCATCTGAGCGCTCATCCACTTTCCACGACGCCCTGACGTCGTCATCTGAAGTCCTGCCTTCTTTCCATGACGTGTTGCTGGCGTCATCTGAAGTCCTACCTACTCTCCATAACATTATCTGAAGGCCTACCCGTTTTCCACGAAGTCCTGACCGCGTCATCTGAAGCCCCACCTATTTTCCACGACGCCATGATGACGTCATATGGAGCTCCACCCACCTTTCACGACGTCCTGACGGCTTCATCTGGAGCCCTAGCTACTTCCCACGAGGCCGTGCCTACGGCTTCTGGAGCCCTACTGCTTTCCACGACGTCCTCCTGACGTCATTAGAAGGTGTATGTTATTTGTCTGGGACCTCTGGTGATTGATTTCCGTTGTGGTCAAGTAATGTTTTGAAAATTTTTAACGAAAAGCAAAATTAACGTGTTAACGCATTAACGGGTTAACGCGGTTTTTTCTCGGAAATTAACGATTAACGCTTAACGAAAAAAATAGTTTTCATTAACGCACACCCCTGGTCCGGATAATCACTCCTGAAGAATTTCATATTAATGAACTTTCTGAATATGACCATTTTGAAATTATCGAATGAATAAATGATTGGATTCGAATTAGGCGATTTTTAAAATACGGAATAAATGAATTTTCCGAATAACGCGTTTCCAAAACTTTCAGATGATTGATGAAGTTCGAAAATATGTCCTCCATTTGATTAGAGTGATTTTCCGGAAAAGTTATCCGATTATTCAGGCGAAGATTCGAATTTCGAATCCTTGGATATTTTTGAAATTTTTTAATGATAGGCAAATTTGTATACCGGTTTTATAGGACACATCGAATTTATGGAAAATTAAGATAATCCCTTTTGAGAAACCTTGAATAAGTAGACTTTTCGAATACAGCGGTCTCGAAATCACCGAATGAATGAATTCGAATTATTAGTTTAAATTCCGGATTGATTGCATATTTCGAATAACGCGTTTTTACAATTTTCAGAAAAAAAATGATGAAATTCGAAAATCTGTCACCTATTCGGTTCGATTGAATGTTTGAGAAATTTTTGAATGATAATACGAATTTTCGAACTCTTGGATATTCTTAAAATTTCTTTCAGTGCCCGAATATTTGCCAAATATTTGAAAAGAGGGATATTCCGGTTTTTCAAAGGAACTGACTGTCTGATAGACCAAGTACTTGAGATTTCATAATGAATAGGATATTTGAAAAAACCTTAAAGTCGAAATTCCTGGAGAACAACGGTGGGGATGGGGAGATTTCCAAAAAAGCTAGAAATTTTATGTAGGGGGGGGGGGAGAGGTATAAATGTTGGGCCGGGAAGAAAAAAAAATCGCGGTTGCTCACAATGGAAGTTGTTGAAACTCTTTAGCAAGGAGCGTTGTGTTGACTACAAAAAATTGAATTTTAAAAAGTTGCAAAAATTAAATTTCCATTTCGAGAATTTCAATTAGAATTTTTGAAAAAAGTTTCGCCTAGGAGGGTGTAAAAAATCTCGACATTTCCTGAAAAAATCTGGGGCTTAGCTCCTTTAATGCGACACAACGGTCTGCTTCATCTTCATTGGAAAAATCAGAAATTGAAAATTACGAATGAATCGAATATTTGAATATCGGAATTATTGCTTTTCACTACTTTTCAAGTGTTTCGAAAGTTGTTTTCCTTCTTTGCTCTCGTGAGGCGAGGTTCATTATGTTGCTACTCAACCATTTTCCTCTATTAGTTCCCAAAGAAATTGCCGGAAATCTACCGTGAATTTACCCAGTATCTGGATTCTGCTCAGAATTTGTCGCGAAACTGCCGCGAAAATACCGCGAGTTTGCCAGAAAACAATTAAGAAATGGCTGCCGCGATTTTTCCTCGGAAACACCGCGTAATCACTGCAAAATTCGTCGCCATCATTGTAATGAGTCCCCTCAAGTCTGCACGATATCTGTCGCTCCGGCTCCTGTCCGGCACCGACTCTGAGAGTTTTAGCCTAGAAATAGCCACGAAATGCCTGCTTTCCGCGTAGTAGCCGAGAAATAGCTGGGAAATAGTTGGCTGCGCGAAATAGCCGAGAAACAGCCCCCAAATAATGCTCGCCGCACAATAGTCGCCAAATAATGGTCGCCGCGAAATAGCCGAGGAATAGCCGAGAAATAGCCCACCGGAAGCAGGTGCGACAGAGAGAAACGTCAAATTTACGAACAAAACATGGAAGTATGGAGACATGGTTTTCCGTGCAAGCGATACCATTGAAGATGAGAATTTCGTATGTAACCTAATAAAAATGGTATAAAACGTTCCGTTTTTCCATGTCCTTTACCAGAATTCTTTTCCGAAAAAACTCTTCGTGGAAGTTCGACGAAGAACATCATCAGCCGAGCGCTAATTGCTAACGCATTTGCTCTAATGGCACGAAATCAAGGCGCGGAATTCGGTTTTTTTGGCAGGATTCACCGACTTGAAGGCTCCAGAATAGTTTTTTTGCACTTATACTTCGTTCTTTCTTGAATAACTTTTCTTTCTCCTCCAGTATTTTTGATCACCCCATTTTCGTTGATTTACCTAAAATAGAAACACATTTATTTCCCAATGGCGACCCTTAAGAATATTAAAGGCAATGTTCACGATGAGAATTTTGACTTTTTTTTTCGTAGAAACTTGAGCTTTAGAAGCCTCTCAGAAGATTAAGGTCGGAAGTAGGACGAAAAAAGGCCAGGAAGTGGGTGAAAATCTTGTGGACCAGCTGACCCATTGGTTGGCGCCGCCCACGTCATGTAACAGTTGTCCTGCGTTCGTTTCACCAGAGGAACAAATACCGAATTTTCGGAATATTTTTTATCTCGTAAGATTCTAGCTTCGAACCATGTGCATTGAACTATCTCATTTTTCCATGTACGAATTTCTGTGAATCTTGGCATGGTTTGTCGTTAGTATTGGTTAGATGTTAGTAGAGCCAAATCCAAGATGTTAGCAGCTTTATTCGGTTGACGTTTCGGCTATATCGCCTTCCTAGGAACCTGGAAAAGTCAAGAACAGTTGCGACATATCCCCCCAAGTAATCTTTCAAATTACAAGAAAAAAAGCTAAAAAACCACAAGATCTGTACTGGACAAAGCGAAATCACGATCGCAGAATGCTCACCTAACTCGCGCCGAGCCAAATTGGTAGTGGGCACCCTATGTGGCAAATTCAGTGGGTGGTCAGATGGCGCGCGTCCTTGACATGAAGACGTTGAGGTCAAAGTCTACAGAGGTCAAGAAACGGGGCGAGCTCAGCTGTTATGGCGAAACACTCATCTTTACTGTTTTTTTTCATTTTTAAATAGTATCCCATCGCAGCGAGGGGGGGGCATGCACCTGGCCACGCCCATTTTTCCGTGCCGCAGCGTGATTTTCCTCACCTTCTCAAAATCAGGGTGGTCGTTGTGGGGCGGAGGAATAGGCGTGTCCATCCTCTGTTTCCGAGTGAAATTTATTTCAGTTCATCGCGTGCGTCTGCACGCGTACACTGCGTCTCCTTATGCTCACACTCTCTCGCAGTCTCTACCTACCCTCGCTCCGCACAAGCGCGCGAGGGAACAGAGTGAGACAAGAGAGCGCGCCACCCCCCCCCCCCGGTGATTTACCTTTCTTTACCACAAATGAGGTAGTAAAAAACCTAAGTGGCATTTACCCTAATCTATGCCGTATGTAGTCGTCATTCAGTAATCAGTCAATCAAATAATCAACATATCCGACACGAAAGTAAAGGACGGAAATATTTTGCCCCTGCGGAACGTAGCCAGTTAACTTTGCAAGGGGCTCGTGAAGCCCACTTAGGCGTCGTTTACACTTCTGCCGTGGAGCGGCGAAGTGCAATCCAACAGTATCGATCGTGCCGCACCGCGTCATTAATATTACAGGAATGCACTGTGCCGCGCCGCTCTGCGGCGGGAGTATGAACGACCTCTCACAGAAATGCACTGTGCATCGCCGCTCGGCGGCGGGAGTATAAACGACCCCTTAATGAAAGGATTAGCGATAGAAACGGTTAGTAAGTTTTAGTCATGGAGCGCATATTTGCATACGACTAACGTGAAAGCAATGGAAAAGCTGTAGGCGAAAAGCTCAAGTTCAAAGACATAAATAGCCCCACTTCATCTCAATTTTGAACAATTTGCCTACAATTTCCCACTTACTTTCTCACTGGTGATCGCCAAATCTACAAAGAATGGGGAAACCTTCTCTATCGCTAATGCTGTCTGATTGCCTGCGGGTTTGGTGAGCCATAGAGATTCCTGCAACCCAAGGAAGGGGCTAGAAGGGTTAAATTACGTACGATCTTACATAGGCGTAGCAAGGCATACAAACTTACGGTTTTACTCTTGCCTAGCAATACGAAATGACTTGTGATTGGACTCTGGCCTAGCAAGGCAAGGGGTTGCGGATGTTGACCCTGGCCTAGCAAGGATTTTCTCCGCCCCGGAAACTTAGAAAAATCAAAACAAGTTACTTGTAATATAACTGTAACTTAACTGAATGTCTCAAGTAACTTACAATTATATTACATGCAACATACATTTATATTACACGTAACATACACTTATATTACACGTAACATACATTTATATTACATGTAACTTACATTAATATTACACGTAACATACATTTATATTGCATGTAACTTACATTTATATTACATGTAAGTTACACTTATGTTACATGTAACTTACATTTGAATTTTCACTAAAGGTGGCCATCACGTGACGCAAGCGACACGCGACGCAGAGGGCGCGTCCCAGGCCACCCTCTACGCCAAAAAATGCTGTGCAGTGCCTTCCCTGCTGGTGTCGGGTCAAGTACCTCAAACTTGGGTAATTGAACCAACAGCAGAGCCCGTCGTAAGCTAACCCCGCGAGTGCGTCGTACATCCCCCTTGGAAATATCTTCTTAGCCGATTCAAGTTACTTGCGACTTACATTGTGCCATTTAAGTTACAGGTAACATATAGGAGGCGCAGCGCACGCAGTATCCAGCCGATATGTAGCATGTAACTTAAATGACCTGAGATAAGTCGCAAGTAACTTACATCGGCTCAGATATGTTACGAGTGATTTGTTTTTGGCCTTTTATGTTACAAGTAATTTGTTTTCATTTTTCTGAAGACGCCCATTTTGCCGTACATAGGCCGTGACCCGTGCCTATGTACGGCATTCTCGTGGCCTACTCAGAAAAAAGAAAACAAGTTACTTGTAACATATCTGAGCCGATGTAAGTTACTTGCGACTTATCTCAGGTCATTTAAGTTACATGTAACATATCGGCGGGATACTGCGTGCGGTGCGTTTCCGCTATGTTACATGTATCTTAAATGACTTGAGAGAAATCGCAAGTAACTTACATCGGCTCAGATATGTTACAAGTAACTTGTTTTCGATTTCTGAAGACACTTTCTGCACTGCGCCTCCTATATGTTACAAGTAACTTAAATGACACAATATAAGTCGCAAATAACTTAAATCGGCCGAGAAGATATTTCCAAGGGGGATGTACGACGCACTTGCGGGGTCGGGCTAACGACTGGCGTTGCTGTTGGTTCAATTACCCAAGTTTGAGGTACTTGACCCCATACCGGCAGGGAAGGCCCCTCACAACATTAATTTGGCGTAGTGTGTGGTCTGGTACGCGCTCTCTGTGTCGCGTGTCGCCTGCGTCACGTGATGGCCACCCATAGTGAAAATATAACTGTAAGTTACATGTAATATAAGTGTAACTTACATGCAATATAAATTTAAGTTACATGTAATATAAATGTATGTTACATGTAATATAAGTGTAACTTACATGCAATATAAATTTAAGTTACATGTAATATAAATGTATGTTACATGTAATATAAATGTAAGTTACTTGAGACATTGAAGTAAGTTACATTTATATTACAAGTAACTTGTTTTGATTTTTCTGAGTAGTCGGAATCGTATTGTGAAAAGTGCAAATTGTGCGAACGTAAGGGACGCCCTGGATTCCCTTTAGTAATCGAGCTGAAACAGGAAATCCCATGAAAAAAATCATACCGCACCTGGTCGTAGTTGGCCAGTCGGCTTTAGCCAGTATACTTTGACCGAATCGAATGATTTGGGAAATCAATCGACTGACGAAGTCGATTTCGAATTGTCCGAAAAGTCGAATATTCGAAAAAGGCGAATTCCTGAATGATTTGAAAAAGGCGAATTATTCGGTAGACTGAATATTCGAAAACTTTCAATTGCGGAATAATTCGAAAAATACGAAAACTCGGAAAAAGCTAATTTCCGATTCATTCAAAAAAAAAACGAAGAAAGCCTATTTCGGACTGATTCGAGAACTTGAATATTCGAAAAAATCTCCGATCGTGAAAGTGTAGGACTCTGAGAGAAATTGCAGCTGCAGCTCCGCGACAGTGTCGCTACGGAGCCTACAGGCACCGAAACGGTACTATCGCGGAGCCGCGCCGGCACTATCGCGGAACCGTAGCGGCGATGCGGCAGTGCCGTGATAGTGCCGCAGCGGCTCCGGGAGAGTATCTGATATGAAGTTATTCAATTTTGAGAATACAACTAGTGGGGCCTAAGAAGAAAAATACGCAACTGCGGTCGTTACGTCCTCTGTCTATTAGGAACAAAGGCTACCGCCGATTTTGCGCCCAAGAAAATACGGAATGTACCTCAAACTTGGGTAACTGAACCGGCGACAATTTTGTTTTACCACACAGGATAGTACATCGTACTCCACGTGGGTTCACTGCTGCATTCTCACGGAGCCGGCGCGGTTCCAACGCGGAGCCGCCGCGGTACAATCGCGGCGATGTCGAGGCTCGAGACACGGCAGCAGAGTTGTTTGATCACGGAGCCGCTGCCGTACTATCGAGGAACTATCGCGGCACAGTCGAGGGTTGCGGCACTTTCTCGGCATTGACGCGGCAAATTTTCTCAGAGGAGACAACCTGGATTTCCTCAAATAATCGTGCTGAAACAGGAAATTCTGCGAAAGAATCTATAACGCATAGGTGGTTACTCGGCCAATCGGCAGTAGCCAGTACACTTTGGCCGAATTGAATGATTTGGGAAAGCAATCGACTGAAGAAGTCGATTTCGAATTGCCCGACAAGTCGAATATTCGAAAAAGGCGAATTCCCCATCGATTCGAAAAAGGCCAGTAGCGAATAATGCGGGAAACCGAATATTCGAAAAGTGCCATATTCTAAATATATCGAAAAAAAAATCAAATATTCAGAAAAAAAGCCACCTCCCGATTTATTGGAAGAAATCGAAAAGAGCCGATTCCGTAATGATTAGAGAAGTTGAGTGTTAGTATGAAAAAAAAATCATAGAACGTGCACTGTCGTTCTCCGGGCCAAATTCCGGTCCGCATTTGCGGTGCAGGGCCTTCTCTGCCGGTGTGGGGTCAAGTACATAAAACTTGGGTAATTGAACGAACAGCAACGGCAGTCCTAAGAGTGCGTGGTATATCCCCATTGGAAATATCTTCTCGGCCGATTTAGGTTACTTGCGATTTATTTATTTCTGCCATTTAAGTTACATGTAACATATCGAAGTCGCACTGCACGCAGCATCCTCTCAGAAGTCGAAAACAAGTGACTTTTAACATACCTAAGCTGATGTAAGTTACTTGCGACTTATCTCAAGTTATTTAAGTTACACGCAACATATCGACGGGAAACCGCGTGCAATGCGACTCTGATATGTTACTTGTAACTTAAATGGCACAATATAAGTCGCAAGTAACTTACATAAGCTTAAATATGCTACAAGTAACTTGTTTTTGGGCTTTTATGTGACATGTATCCTGTTTTCATTTTCCTGAGGTGTCTTCTCAGAACTCGAAAACAAGTTACTTGTAACATATCTGAGCCGATGTAAGTTACTTACGACTTATCTCAGGTCATTTAAGAAACATGTAACATATCGGATGCGCACCGCACACAGTATCCCGCCGATATGTTACATGTAACTTAAATTACCTGAGATAGGTCGCAAGTAACTTACATCGGCTCAGCTATGTAACAGGTAACTTGTTTTTGGCTTTTGATGTTACAAGTAACTTGTTTTCATTTTTCTGAGAGGACGTCTTTCATAGACTACATTTATTTATTTATTTTACGCCGTTGCAGGCGTGCTTAAAAAGTACAAAACAGTAAGTTAAAAAAAAACATGGAAATGATTACAAAAACAAACAAAAACTAAGCGCAACGCTTCAACAGCCGATCACAAGACCAATATTCTGATTAGAGAATAATCTAAAAGGCGACAGTACCTAAAGTTAGGAGCCATTACAGGTGATGGGGCAGTCAGGAACAAAAAACCGAAGTAGTGCTAAAAGCCTGGAACCGATCAATATTACATACTTACACTTGAGTCCGTGGCTTGCTCCCTCAAGAAAAAAAAAACATTTTAATCTCACCCGCGGCTGGTGCGGGCGGTTTAAGTCTCACCGACGCCTGGCAGTATGGTAAATTGATCAGCTGCGCTCTTCACTCCGCCTTAACGATTATCGAGCGCACGCAACCGCCCTCGCCAGCCGCGGGTGAGATTTGAATGTTTTTTTGTCCTTGAGGAAGCAAGCCACGGACCTACGAAACTATATATATCTAATGCTCCCAATTTTGTACTAAAAGTTAGCCAATATGGCGCCTCTCATTTGACTATGTGCTTTCCCAACTACGTACAGTATCTCTGAGATTACTGTATTGCTTCTAGTGAATACTGTAACTAGTAATCATAACACCGAGGAGGACGGCAAATATTTGAATGATTAATTGATTGTTTATACTGAATCGCACATCGGGATGATGAATGAGCCGTCCGTCCGTCCTGCCGTTCGCTCATTACACTAGCGCCGTCCGATCCTCAACAGATTTCCGTAGAGGATTGGATTTGGGGTGGATCAATATGTGAGGTGATTGGGTGATTTTCCTGCATACGTTGATTGATTAGAGTTGTAATCAATCAATTCACATCAATCGCTGTTCAGCCTGATGGATCTGCTGTATCTATGTAGTTGTGAGCGGGGGGAGATTAGATGGTTGAGATTGAAACCCCTGGGGTTAGATGTGGGAGGGGGGTCTATAAAAGATTAGATGATTCGAATTTTCTTTTCGGGATGAATGTCATAAAGCTTTTTAAAAGCGCAAAACTGGTGGGGCTGAGACTGCGGTCGGTCATCCATCACTTTGGAATAGAATGTAATGCGGTATTCAGAAAATTGAAAACAACATACTTGTAAAATAAATGTAACTTACTAGAAGGTCTCAAGTAACTTACATTTATGTTGCACGTAAGTTACATTCATGTCACTTGTAACTTACAATTACATTTTTACCATGTGTGGCCATCACGCGAAGCAGAGAACGCATCCACGGAATACCGCGTGAAGTGCGGCCCCGATATATTACATGTAACTTAAATGGCACAGGATAAGTAGCAAGTAACTCGTCCTCTCAGAAAAATCAAAACAAGTTACATATAATAAAAATGTAACTTACTTGAATGTCTCAAGTAACTTAAATTTATATTACATGTAACCTAAATTTATATTGCATGTAAGTAACACATATGTTACATGTAACTTACAATTATATTTTCACTATGGGTGGCCATCACGTGACACAGACGACACGCGACGCAAAGAGCGCGCCCCAGACCACACACTACGCAAAAAAACTTCCCTGTTGATGTGGTGTCAAGTACCTCAAACTTGGGTATTTAAACCAACAGCAACGCCAGTCGTGAGCCTGACCCCGCAAGTGCGTCGTACATCCCTCTTTGATATGTCTTCATGGCCCATTTAAGTTACTTACGACCTATATTGTGCCATTTAAGTTACTTGTAGCATATCTGGGGCGTACTTCATGCGGTATCCCGTCGATATGTTGCATGTAACTTAAATAACCTGGAATAAGTGGCAGGCAACTTGCATCGGTTTAGATACGTTACAAGAAGTCGTTTTCGGCCTTTTATATTACAAGTAACTTGTTTTTATTTTTCTGAGCTCTTGTCCGATTTAAGTTACTTGCTACTTATCATGTGCCATTTAAGTTACATGTAATGTATCAGGGGCGCACTTCACGCGGTAACCCGTCGATATATTGCATGTAACTTAAATGACATTAGATAAGTCGCAAGTAACTTACGTCAGGCTAGATATGTTACTAGTGACTTGTTTTCGGTCTTTTATATTACCAGTAACTTGTTTTCATTTTTCTGAGTAGTAAGGGACTTGACATGTGATCATTTGTTCGACTAAATATTCATGAGTATTATTGTTCAAGGAGATTTCGTCCATCCATTGGTTGATATTCTTTTATTTTTAGTTGGATGAAATAAATATTTCTTTTTCAATTTTCCATCCTCATTTTTAATTGTTTCGATCAAGTCTTTATTACAGTAGAGTAGTTTGATTTCTGTTCCGTTTCAAATGAATTATTGAATCGTTATGTTTTTGTTTGAATTCTTAATTGAAGGAATTTATTATTTTTCATCAGTACTTTTCAAATTTATCAGTAATATAATTTGTGTATTAATTTTTTTCTCATTTCTGAATTTTATTTTTTTTTAATCTTGTCTGTATTTTATCAATTCAAGATTTTTATTATTTGTATTTTTTTTATTTTCGATTTTCACTTTTTTTCCACTGAAGAAAACTATATACTCAAAATTGTGAAAGGTTAGGCCATAGATTCTCGGCACCAGGGCTGTGCGCTATGACGTTAACGTGTTAGGGTTTTAACGGGTTAACGCGATTTTTTTTCGAAAATTAACGATTAACACCAACGTAATGTCTTCAGATCACTTTAATCTAGTTTGCTAATTGTAGAGGAATCATGAGATTGATTGATATAGGGCCTCTGTGGATTTATTGATTTTTGCTGCAGTCAGGTGATTTTTTTCGAATTTTTAGCGGAATGCAAAATCACTGCGCTTATGAGGGCTAAATTCCAGTCCGCAATTGCGTCTTGACACGCTTCGCGGCCGCACGCACTCGAGTCCGTTGAGTTTCCATCGCCAAAGCCGACTTCATGAGACTTTTTGTACAATTTTCTTGAATTTTCCTTAGTTTCCAATTTCTAAAACCCACCTAGAGTCAACAGATCGGCTGCTGAAGCGCTGGAAACTCTTCCGACTCGGGAGCGTGCGGCCGCAAAGCGTGTCGAGACGCAATTTCGGACCGGAATTTAGCCAAAGATGCACAGTACGTTTTGACGCGTTTAAGGGTTAACGCGATTTTACCGAAAATTAACGATTGGCGTCTAACGAAAATGTTGTTTGGGCCGAAAAATTCGTTTCGAGATATGGGGCTTGTTATTTTCCATGGGAATTGTTTTTTTTTGCAAAGATTAGACTTGCTTCAACATTTGAATTTGATTTTAATGCTGTAAAACCCTGTTTTGAAATAGAATCATCTCCGAAAAGAGCGGAGATTGTTGAATGTTCACACAAGAATCTCAAAAAATTTCGAATATTTGTGATATATGACAGCGAAAAGGTCGTTCTTCGGAAATCCTACGAGGCACCGCCAGAATCCTACGAGGCACCAGTGAACGTTTACCGTTTACTGCCATGCATTGGTCGCGTTCTTTATTTTTCCCTCATTTCCTAGGGCTTGTTTTAGAGTTCCAGCACAGCTAGGCTCGATTACATGTTATATATGGGCATCGATCGATAAGGCTCCGATCCCAGCACGACTATCTTCGAGCTGCATCAGCTGCTGTCTCTAATTGCGGATCTGAATTTCGTCTCAATGCAAACGAACGCCGAACATGGACGAATTCCTGGTTTACCTTTAGTAACCACGCTGAAACGGGGAAATCCTTATGCGGAAAATAGTGTATTGCTATTATCGCTGCGAAATACTCGTCCGCATTTGCAGACAACCGCTGTTGCAGCACGCACTTCGCTGATAAGCATGCTTGGACCACGTGGTCCTGGCATGATTAACCACTGTCCCAGCCTCGCCATAAAGGGAAATAGTAAGCCACGCCCATGTCCGAGCTGACTAGCGTCACATCGCTGGGAAGTGACCTCATTGTCCCTGAAATAAGTGGTGGATTAAGGGGTAAGCCTGCAGGGAAATTGCGCGCTTCGCCGTAACGGGAAACCGTTAGGCCCGCCCACGCTCGAGTTGGCGAGTATGCCTGCAGGAAGTCTTTGCGCATGGCCATAAAGGAATGATTTCGGCTCCGCTCATGTCCGAGTCGGCGAGTATGACCTGGCGCATGCGGGATCTCATTCCTAATGGGTAAAGTAAAAAGGAGCCACAGGCCCCCCCCCCCAGAAGCTTGTTTAGAAACTGTGCGCCTCGCTATGGAAAGAAACTGTGAGCCCCGCCTATGTTCAAGTTGACGAGCATGACCTTGCCATGATGGGATCTGACCCCTTTCCAAAAAAAATGAGGAAATGTATTCTCTGTTTCGAGCCAATTTCCCTCAGTTCCTTCGCGCACTTTTGCGGAGCGAGGGGAGCCAGACAGGGCTGGGCACGCGTCCCGGTTAACCTTAGAGGGGTGCATATTGGACGTTGCAGAGAGGGCAAAGGGGGGTGCCTAAACCGGACATCAAAAAAAAATCGAGGTGCATGTTTTGTCGAATTTCAGGAGAAAAATAATACACGATTCTCTTCTGGTTTGTCATATCTTCTTCTCCGCTTTTTTAAGACAAATACTTACAGAATTAAAATTATTGATAGATATGCAGTTTGTGTTCGCAATAATTCATAGTTGGTGTTGAAGCTTCTCATTAACAATTCTATGAATAAAAGATCATATATAATGTGTTTGATTGTTTTGATGAAGGAATAAACACTTCTCTGGTATCTAGTAGTAAGTAAGGATTGATGTGGCTTAATGTTTCTTTGGTTTAACGTTCAGTGATTACGCTTGTGGTTACCGAGTAGAAGCGAAGATACAAAGACGCTATCGTTCACGTTCAGAAAAGGATTAGCGAACTGCTGTATTATGGCAGACTAAAAATACAGATATCACGGTCAATATGAAAACTAACCCACAGATTTTCGTCTATGAGAATGACTTATGAAGAGAGCTGCCTGTAAAAATTGAAGACTGCAAGTTCCAGTGAAAGAAGCAAATAAACGTACCTTCCTAATTGAGAAGTACCCTGTACATAAAAAACCCGAATTCTATCCAGCTTGAATGCTGCAATCACTTAGAGACTGAGCTCGCAGCTCAGGCATTCGTAGAGGGCGACCCGAGGTATTTTTGGCCGTTGAGGCTGAGCCGAGGACAGAAATCAGGGGCGGAGACTTGAATGGGGCGAGGCGAGGAGAAAAAGGGCCCAGCAGCGGGTGGTGGCCATCGTGTATCAACACCCCTGCGGAGGCGGGAGAAAAGGGGGAGGAGCGAGGTTCCTGATTGGACGCAACAGCCGGGGGCCGGGGCTAGCCCGTGTTGCGTCCAATCAGAAACCTCGCTCCTCCCCCGTTTCTCCCGCCTCCTCAGGAGTGTTGATACACGATGGCCACCACCCCCCAGCAGCGTAAATTTCGCGTCGCACGTGGGTGCGTCGCGTGGTGATATTCAAACCTGAGTGCGGGAATTCGTCGCGCACCAGTGTATTGCGAAATACTCCATGGCTACAGCACAGTACTCCATGATTCCCTACTATTGCACTCAGTATCGCCTCCTGGTTCAGTTGGTATGTTAATCTTGACTTCTGACTATTACTGCAAACTTGTGGCAGATAATGCGAATGGGAGAGTCAGGTGTTCTGGTCGGTGATAGGTCATTAATATGTATTCCGGGGAGAATTCCAAAAACATTTTCTTGGCAATAAGTTTTCATGGAAACGTAGTCACGGCGACTTGGTGATAGGTCATCAATATGTGTGTAGATTTCACCGTTTAGTTTTGTCATCCGCAAACCTGTAAAAAAGCATTATAGGAAAGCATTCATTGTCTACTGCCGGCCAATGTTGGAATACTGCACGCAGGTTTGGTCACCATCTTCGGCTGAAGATGACGAAATCGTTGAAAACGCAAAGGCGATACTCAAAACGCGTTTTTATCAAATTATTTCCTGGGCGAGAAGTGCCAGATTATACGACTAGATTAAAAATGTTAGGGATTGAAACCTTACGATACAGGAGAGCTGAGTTTGATCTACATTTATGTTATAAGATAGTTAATGGTTTTAGTGACATTCCTTTTGAGAGCACTTTCACGTTTACTCGCCACTGTGCTCGCTCTTGCCAACACAGTTTCCAGCTCGAACGTGCGTTCACCACAAAATCCGGCGTACTGCATTCCTTTGCCTACTGTAGATTGAAAAAGAAGAGAAGATAATGTTGAATAATTTAAAATGAGGTTTAATGGATTGAATAAAACGAAGATTATGTAGAATAATGTAAAATGAGATTTTATAGATTGAAAAAAAGAACTAAACGGTGAGGAGAGCCGAGTAATAATAGAACTTCCTCGGCTCACTCCGAAAACCTCCGCGGCCGGCCCTACATTGGCACTGAAGAGTGAGCCGAGGTGAATTTGGTGCCGCCCGAGTATGCATCCTCGGCTCGCCCTGTATTCGCCGCTCTGCCCGCCCTCCACGACTGTCTGAGTAGTGCGATATGGTGTTTGTCCGCAGCTACACAGCGCACACTGGAGTGGACGCGCGCACGATATTAATTAAAAATGTGTTTTATTGTAGAACGGGGAGGAGAAAAGAATCGAAAGTGAAGTAAATGAAAGGAGGCAGAAATAGGATGCTTTCATTCTAACCATTTCAGAAATTTATTGTAAATAAACTAAATTGGAGCAGGGTGAATTTTTCGTAATTGACAAGGTTCATTCAAATGAACTTTGTTGATTAAAAACAGCATTAACCATGAGAAATAAGAGCATTGGGAGAAAGAGGAGAATCTGGCAAACATTTTAGTAACAAAAGCTTTGATATTCAATGTGATGTAAGGAGCTCAAAACTCGTCCCGGTTTTGTCCCGGTTTTCGGGGTAAAACCGGGGCGAGATTTAAGGTTCTCAAATCACATTAAAAAACGATCTTGTTGGAACTAAACTGTTTGCCAGATTCTCCTCTTTCCCACATTATCCTTTGCTCGCATGTTTAATGCTATTCTTGATCAACTAGGTTCGTTTGAATTAAACTTTTCACGGGTAAATACTTACCCCTGCTCCAACTTTGTTTGTTTACATTACAATTCTAAAATGGGTACATCCAGAATTGACAATTTTCATCATCTTCCATTTCCTTCGGTTTCAATCGTTTTCTCTTCCCCGTTCTGAAATAAAATACATTTTTTTATTAATATTGTGTGAGAGTCCACTCCAGTGTGCATTGTGTAGCTGCGGACAAACACCTTATCGCACTGCGAGCCCAGTCTCTAAGGGATTGCGGCATTCTACGTGGATAAAAATCGGGTTTTCCGTTCTCTACGCATCTCATCAATCCCTACATGGTTCCACAACACAAAATGATGCTGAAAATTTCTTCATGAGAACGATCAAACACAAATTAATCTTTCATACATAGGTTCAGGAAATCATTCGATAGAAAAGATTAATTACTGCAATAAAAGTAGCTGTGTTGTAGGTTATAATTGCTGAATTGTAATAAATAAAAAATTGTTTCATCTTTGGTCACAACCTACCTTCTTATCAAAAGTTTTCTTCATAAGATTGTTTGG
This sequence comes from Aplectana chamaeleonis, assembly GCA_029168955.1. Classification (NCBI taxonomy): domain Eukaryota; kingdom Metazoa; phylum Nematoda; class Chromadorea; order Rhabditida; family Cosmocercidae; genus Aplectana; species Aplectana chamaeleonis. The sequence goes on along the minus strand of JAPDOI010000007.1, from coordinate 1,859,670 downwards.
AAACTTAAAAATTACACTACCTTTTTTGTTGATATTTTCGGAATTTTTTTATTCAGTGCTTTTTTATACTCTCGTAATCAAAATAAGGAAGTCAAGATCATGGCTGTTGTGCTCGACTTCTCGGAAAACAGCCGATTTCGATTTCTCATAGGGGGGTGCCTGAAAATTACCGAGCTAAAGGGGTGCATATTCAAAATCGCCTTGCCGGGACGTGTGCCCAGCCCTGGAGCCAGAGCGAGGAAGCGGGATAAGAAGGAGACGCTGCATACGCGCGCAGACGCACGCGATGATCGGGAATAATTTTCACTCCGAAGCGGAGGTCATATGGATCACTGCTTGCAGTTCAAGTCCCCCTGTATCGCAACTGTGAGCTGCACTCTAAGAAGTAAACTGCAACTCCTGCGCACAGATAGGTTTTCGCCTTTGGAAATGTATAGGGCGGAAGCTTATTCTCCTGAATAAGACAGAAAATATACAAGGATTCACCCGTATCCCCTCGGAAGTTTGAAGGCACAGTCCGACCTCAAGATCGTATTTCTGTTTTTTTTCGCTTATCTAGAAAACGGTCTCACGCTGATGCCAATGATGTCTCTGGAATCGTCAAAGACCCCCTAGGAACGGATTTATGGCCCCTAAAAAATCGAGATACGGAAGCATGGTGGACGAGTTGTCCGAGGCTCGTAACTTCCGTCATTTGCAACCGATGTAGCATGTGAGCCGACCTCAATAAAGAGAGAGGCTGAGAATGAGGGGAAGAACAAGGCTACTGGTCGGAAATCATCGCTCATCTCGCCGCTGTTGAGCTGAAAAGATCGTGAAAGAGGCGTGCCTTATTTGGAGTGCTGATTACGAATCTGATGTCGGTTTATCGATTTTTGGCAGCCTACGGTAGATTACGGTGGGTATACGGTAGTTTGGTCAAAGTCTCAGATTTGTCTCAGTTTCCATGTGGGGGTTATTTGGGGTGCTGAATACGAATTCGATGTCCATTTCTCGATTCTCAAATTATAAAGGTAGGTTTTGCCTCCTAAATGGCATGTTACCTACCGTAACCTACAGTAAACCTTAAAATTTGGGCAAGCAAACTCCAGATTCGTGTTCAGCACCCCAGATTACCCCTACATACATGTTTTTAGCAAAATCCGAAGAAAAATCCGAAGAAAAAAATCCTTACCTTGCCGCAAAGCTTTAAAAACGCTCATAACTTTTTTCAGAGTGGGTCTAGGCAGCTGCGATAGGCATATTCGGACTTTTCGTCCGAAAATGGTTCTAGAAAAATACATTTCATTTGGAATGGTCACTATGACTTATTGTGGTTCCCTTGTAAGTAGCTTCCTGATATGGGCGCCCCAGGGTGGCTTCCCACTATATCTCGCTTATTCAGAGGAATTGAGAGCTCGCATTGGGCAGGGACTTTACAGGGTGGGTCTACTTAACAATTATGTGGAAATCTCAGATTTTGTCTCAGAGCTTGGACTGTGCCTTTAAGGCGGTAGGGTTGTGGTTTCAGTGCACGAAATTGGAGGAGTTGACCTGTCTTTCAGAGCTCTGAAATTTGAGCTATTCCATTCAAGCAAAGTTGTCCGAGTGGAATTTGAATTGCAGAGGACGGGACTACTCTTCCATTACACATATCGCATACATATGTCACATTGTTGTAGAGTTCCAGCGCAGCTAGGCTCGATTACATGTTATATATGGGCATCGATCGATAAGGCTCCGATCCCAGCACGACTATCTTCGGGCTGCATCAGCTGCTCTCTCTAATTGCGGACCTGAATTTTCGCCAACGAATCTGGAACATGGACGAATTCCTGGTTTACCTTTAGTAACCACGCTGAAACGGGAAATCCTTATGCGGAAAATAGCGTATTGCTATTATCGCAGCGAAATTCCCGTCCGCATTTGCAGACAACCGCTGTTGCAGCACGCACTTCGCTGATAAGCATGCTGAGACCACGTGGTCCTGGCAGGAATAACCACTGTCCCAGTACGATTATCCTAGCCGTGCATACTATAGCAGCTGTTGTCTGCAAATGCGAACGGGAATTTCGTTCCGATTAGGACAGTACTTAGTGCTACCTTCCCAGGGAAATATAAGAAATTTGAATTTAATTTATATAAAAAATCACTTTAGTGTTGTAAAACGCTACAACAAAATTTAACGCAATATCATAGACTTTCAAACGATTTTGCAAAGCGCAAACACAGAAAAAATGGCAAATTACCATATTAATTCGAAGAGATTGTCAACATTATATCTACACATTTTTTAATGTATTTTTTACTTCAGCTACAATTTTTTTTGATAATTTCTAAATAAATCAGATTCTAAATATTAGTACAAACAACGATCCTCAGAAGCTGTTTCCTTGCTGTAATGCCCTAAAAATGCAGCGCGGCCGCTCCGCATCCGCCTAAGTCCGGCTCCGTCCGGAACGCTTTTCCGTGGAGGGTATTTTTTGCGAGTATTCAAGGGCCAGTCAAGTTCTTTCCAAGACTTCATCTTCATCAGTTTCTGAGCGGCATTGATTGGAGATGGTCAATGAATTTCGCTGAAAAATTATTACGCAACAATAATTATGCCTAACCTCAGATGTGCACAACAGCTTCAAAAAGACTTTGCCGCGTCTTCTCCGCAACTGTCCCGCGACTTCTCTGGCTTACGACTTCACTTATCCGCGTCTCCAGGTTCTGTGGCGGATTTTCCAACCTATTGATTGCTGAAGTGTGCTCTGCCCCGCTGCGACCTCTGAGAGTTTTGACCGAGAAATAGCCGCGAAGTAGCCGCCAAGTATGGCTCGCTGCGAAATAGCCGAAAAATATCCAAGAAATAGTCCTTAAATAATTGTTGCCGCGAAATTGCCGCAAATTAGCCGTGAAATGATGCTCTCAAGGTAGGTATACGGCGCATTCATGATCCAGATGTCAGCAACTTGTTTCAGCCTCTGGAAGCCCCGCCCTACCGCTGGCGACCTCGGATGGTGGCTTGGCGAGCCGGCGACGATTGCGTCTTGATATAGTCGGTAAATAGCCCACCAGGAGCCGATGCGGAGCCTTGTGGGCTGTTTCTCGGCTATTTCTCGGTCGAAACTCTCAGAGGCGCTGCCGCGATGGCACCGCAGCATCGCTGCCCACAAGTTTGCGAGACACTCCCTCGACCCTGCCGAGGTTTTTCTGTGACTTTGTCGCAACCTATCAATGAGTGGTGCGTTCACGCTTTGCCGCGATCCTCCCGCGATCACACAGCGACTCTGCCGCGACATCGCCGCCAATTTTCATTGGATGCATTGTCCTCGGCTCTACTGCGATTCATCCGTGACCTATCATTGGATGATTTGTCCTCTACGGTGCAGCATTTTCCCGCGATGGCACCGTCACTTTGTTGCGAATTTACCGCAATTTCGCCGCGATCTATCCATTTATGGAACTTCCTCCGCTCTTCTGCGACTCCTACTCGATCAGATTGCTACACTGCCGCAATCGCGCTGCAACTCTTCCGCAAGACTCTCTCGCGGCTTTTCCGCGGCTATTCTCTGGGTGAAGTGTTCTTAACTCCGCCGCGGTCCCTCCGTGATAGCATCGCGGCTCTGCCGTAACTCTCTCGTCACCTGTCGATGGGTGAGGTTTTTCGACTCTGCCGTGATAGTACTGCGACTTTTCTTCCGCGACCACTTTATTCGGCGCCTTGCCTCATTATGAAGTGTCTTGTCATTAAATGAATTGTCCTCGACTATGCCGCGACTGTGCCGCGATACCGCTGGGACCAGGCCCCGGTGATTTAGGGACTCAGTTGTAGTTATAAATTCTCATTCATAATTTCATTTTTTTTGATTACTTGATGAAAATTTTCCATTCTTAAACACTTTACAAAGCCATTTCCACTGTCAGGAAGGATTACTCGAGTTTATCTCATGAATATTCATGGGGATTACCCACAAGAAAGTGTGAATTTTCGTCACACAGATTTGAGGCTAAGATCTGTGGGAATAGGTCCAATCCTAATTTTCCCACGTCCTAGAATTAACATTTGCATTCGCGACATTTGTGTGTAGCCGACGTCACATTCGACTCCTTATCCCTACTATGAGGCCGGCGACAGATTCCTACTGTGTCTGTTCATTTGTGGAACATTGTTATGTGCATATCCTCTATTTCGGAGTGGAATTTGTGTATCTGTTTGCCGTGTGCGTGTGCGCGCGTTTGCTGCGTCTCCTCCTCCCGCACACTTTCTCGCTCTTTCTCGCCTCACTACGCACAAGCGCGCGAAGGAACAGAGTAAATTTAGCTATGGAATGGTGGACATGTACTATTAGGGCGTCAAAGAGGTTTTCAGATTTTTTGAATACTTTTGTTAGAAATTTGGAAAATTGTCGGAGTACATATGGTTAGATCCGTGGCTCGCATCCTCAAAAAAAAATTAAGTCTCACCTGCGGCTGGCGCGGGCGATTCAAATTGCATGGCAAGCTGATTAGCTGCGCTCTTCCCTCAACCTAAATCGATTAGCGGACTCGATTAGCGGGTCTATTTAGGATTATAAGAGAGATGGAAGGACGACAATTCGAGATTTCAAAATTCCACTCGATGCAACTGGTTAGTTTGAGGACTGTTGAGAAGTTCACTCTTTCCTCTGAGAGTTTTGGCCGAGAAACAGCCGCAGAGTAGCCGCGAAATGCCTGCTTGCCGCGTAATAGCCGCCAAACAATGCTCGCCGAGAGATAGCCCAGAAATATCCGCTAAATAATGCCCGCCGCAAAATAGCCGCCAAATAATGCTCGCCGCGAAATCGCCGCGGATTAGACGCTAAATAGCCGCCAAATAACGCTCGCCGCTAAATAGCCGAGAAATATCCGCTAAATAATGCCTGCCGCAAAATAGCCGCCAAATAATGCTTGCCGCGAAATAGCCGCGAAATAGCCGAGAAATAATACCCTCCAGGTAGATGTACGAAGCTCCAGAGGGCTTCCAAAGGCATGATTCAGATGTAAGCAACTCCTTCGGTTAAATTACCCAACTTTGAGGTACGTGGACCTCGCTCAGCCTCTGGAGGCCCAGCCCAACCGCTGGCGGCCCCAGATGGTGGCTCGGCGAGCCGGCGACGGTTGCGTCTTAGTTAATTTTGTTTACTTCTGAATGTTTCTCGGTTCTATCTCGGCTATTTCTCGGCTACTTCTTGTCCGTTCCGTGAGAAGCCGAGGAATAGCCGCGAAATAGCCGGGAAATAGCCCACCAGGAGCCGCTGCGCAGCCTGGTGGGCTAATTCCCGGCTATTTCGCGGCTAAAACTCTCAGAGTCAAACTTTTTATTTTGAGACATTTCAAGCCCAAACTCAGTCCGGGGGATGGGGTTATTCGGGGGGCTTCACACGACAAAGAGGTCCGTTCTATGAAGATTGCGGTAGGTTACTCTGCTTACTTCTAGCGACCAGCGACACGACGCAATGTTAACCATCAATATCGAATGGAAAACGATATGTCTGGTACGCACTCTCGCTGTCGCTATTCGGGGGAAGTATGTTACCGGCCCAAAAAGCCTCATGTTTGTGTTTGGCGCTCCAAATAACACCCTTGACAAAGCTTGGGATGGAAACGTTTCAATCTCTGAAATTTTTTGAGAGTGAATTTTTCAATAGTTTTTGATCTCCCTTGGTGAATTCAGTGAATCTTTGTAAGCAAACACTGTTTTCTCTAACAGTCCCCCCCCAAAAAAAAATCCTCATGAGACCATTAGGGTAGGTCTGGGAGGTTTTTAAATACTCGCTAGAACTTCGCCAGTAATCCCACTCTTGATCTAAGCTAAATAGCTAGTCCGAGTCACTTATAAAAAGTGGACATGTATTAGATTGCTTCGTAATTCCCAGGGTAGTTCAGATAGAATTAACTGAAAGTCACGTGCCACTGCTTCAATGACACGAATCTGGAGAGCTCTAGTGAATTCTTTTTGAGTCATGACAACTTCGAAGTTTCGCGAAAATGGAAAAAAAGGAGAAACAAGAAAATAGTAGGAGGGATACATATATTACTGCTAATTTTACGCGAAAATACCGGCTCAAGAATCATGCAGCATTGTTGCCGCGAATCTACCGCGAACCTGCCGCATATCTGCATCGAATCTACCCGAGACGCTCCGAAGTGGCATACCCGCGGCTACTCTGAGAGTTTTGGCGAGAAATAGCCGTGAAACGGCCGTTTGCCGCGTCGTGCCCGAGAAATAGCCGTGAAATAATTCTCGCCGCGGAATAGCCCCGAAATAGCCGAGAAATAATGCTCTCCAGGTAAGTACATGACGCATTTCAGAGGCATGATTCAGATGTTGACGCATCCTTCGGCTCAGTTAACCCAAGTTCAAGGTAATTGGACCTCGCTCAACCTCTGAAGGTTCCGTCCAACCGCTGGTGGCCCCAGATTGCGGCTCGGCGTCGGCTGCGTCTTTGTTACTTTTGTTCACTTCCCGTTATTTCTCGGCTATTCCGGGGCCGTTTCGTGAGAAGCCGATGAATAGCCGCGAAATGGCCCTGAAATAGCCCGCTAGGAGCTGCTGCGGAGCCTGGTGGGTTATTTCTCGGCTATTTCGCGGCTATTCCTCGGCCGAAATCTCGGAGTAGAATCCTCTCCGGCGAGTTGGAAGAACGGTTTTTCTTTCAACTGGAACATTTTGCACTCGAGTGCATTAGAAGAATGGAACAGAGCGGAACAATTTGAATCCTAAATTTAGAAAAAAAAGGGGAAGAAAATACCAAATGGAAAAAAATGATACTAAAAAAAGGCAAAACCAATTAACTAATCAAATGTACGAAAAAATAGGTCAGACCTTAAATTTTTCAACCTATGATACGTGAAAAATTCACTTAAATCTAATTGGCTTTCAAGGTAGGTGTCTAAAAGTTAAGCTTGAAATACTCAAGAAGGTACTCGACGGGGCTAACTCTAACAGCCAAACCCAAGGTTTATGAGCTCTAAACCATTTTCTCAAACTCCTGTATTGATCTACCGCGCCTGTCTACTGTTCTTCATTAACTAACTAAGGCCAAATCATGCACTGGTGGGAACCAACTCGAGCACAATACACTTCCAACTCGACCACAAAGAACAATACGAAATAGTGCTCTTCTAGCAGCACGTGGCGGTGTTGTCCGCCAAATGAGAGCAAGGACTGCGCACTCTTTGTGCTCAACTACCGGACCAAGTGATGATTTGGAGAACAACATGGCCACGTGCTCCTCACAGGACATACCACTCTGATGAGGACCGTGGTTAGGATGACGACCTTGTTGCGGACCGTGATATGGAACGTATTCATGTTGTGGGGGACCCCTCTCCATTCGAAGAGGCAGGGGGGGGGCGCCCAGTGTTCCGCACATTTGCAGCACATGCTCTTGTTAGGCCGGAATCATACTTCCAGCGACGAGCGACGCGACGCAATGTTTACCATCCATATCGACCAAAAATCGATATGCCTGATGTGCACTGTCGCTGTCGCTGGTCGCGCGAAGTATGATCCCGGCCTTACAGGAGGACGTGCTCCTACTCTAAGAATGTGGGAGCTGCGAGTCCGCAGCACGTGCTCCTGTAAAGACACCTGTCAATTTAAAGAGGTGCTCGAGTTGAAAGCATGTTGTGGTCCTTTTGTATTCCGCTAAAGCGCGATTTGCTCTAGTACAGACACATGTTTCTCTAATGTTTCTCTGTTGTTCCCGATCTCGAGTCGTGACCATGCCTCCAAACAATCTTTCACATAGTACTATTTGTCTATCGTTTTCAGGAGCTGCCCTCATTGAACCAGAAAGCCACCGTATCCACGCTTTTCACAGCAGATTCAGATTATCCACCCACAAGAGATCTGTGGTTGCGCTTGCGTTGCTGTTGTGTTGCGGCGGCGGTGTGTCTGCAAATGGCTCACGCTTCAGCAGCATAGTATGCGATGTTCATTGGCTTTTTACTTATATCGGCGAGTATGTGTTGTACTGCGTTGGCGTTTCTGAACGAGATGGCACTTATGGACACATCCAGTACCTCATCGGCTGCAGCCGCGGCCGTAGCCGCCGCTGCCGGCTTTCATTTCAAGGGTAAATATGATTTCGGAAGTTGGTTGAATTACTACAATTGACGTTCGGGTCGTTTATACTATCGCCGCTGAGCGGCGCGGCGCAGTGCGATCCTATAATATTGATCTTGCCGCGCCGCGCGAGAGATTTCATGGTATTGCACTACGCCGCGCCGCTCGATGGCTGAAGTGTAAACGACGCCCAAGGGATCGTTTACACTTCCGCCGAACAACGACGCGGCGCAGTGCAATTCTATAATATTCATCGTGCCGCGCCGCGCGACAGATTTCATAGTATTGCACCTCGCCGCGCCTCTCGGCGGCGGATGTATAGTCTACAGCAATGGAAGTAGGACCTGGTGAGGTTGCGGACTATTCCAAACTTACTGTAGTCTGATTGTGTTATCACTCATTTTTTTCGAAATAACTAAGATTGGCCGGTGAGTTTGTGTTTCCATTCTCAAATTTTCACCTGTTTTCATTGCTTCCACTGATGTAGTCATATCGGTGAAAACACAGACTCACCGATCTATCACCGCTGTTTCAGAAAAATGAGTGATACCACTAACAAACTACCGTATATTAGGACCAGTCCGCAACCTCACCATGTCCTACTTCCATTGCTGTAGACTATATATACGACCCCCAATAATGTTGCTGCGGCGCCTTTAAATCAATGTGGCCGCACATACCAAAACTCGACGACTAACTCATCTAAGGCTCCGCCCTTTTTGTGTACTGGGGCATTAAGTCTTCACATAGACTCTGTGGCTTGCCGAATTTGGTGCTCCGGAGTTCAAAACTTGTGGTGAACCAGCACAGTTTTTGGCCACTTAGTTGCCTAAAAATGCTATTTTTATACATTTTCAAAAATCAAAACTTATTGATCTCAATATGAGAAATATGATAATTTCATCATTTTTTCTTCCAGACGGAGCTCGTTGCTACTCGTGCATGTCGCGGCTGTATGAAGCTGTCTGGCCATCATTATCGCATATCTACAAGCGGCCGAGGAATTTTACAGGTATACAAGAAGTCCTCCTTTTCTCACAAGAATTTTTTTTCAAAAAATCTACCCCACCTGGCCCCGCCCTCAAAAATCAGAAAGACAATTTCGCGCCTCGAAATGAAGGAAAACGTGAAAACCCTAAGCACCGCCCATGTTTTAGTCGGTCACTATGCTCTTGCCGAGGAGTGATCTCATCCTCCCTGAAATAAGTGGTGTTATAAGGAGTCACCGGTTCTATATCCAGAAAGGCCTGCAGGGGAATCATTCGCCTCGTCATAGCAGGAAACCGTTGGCCCCGCCCATGTTCAAGTTGGCGAGTATGCCTTCCGAGATACTGTGCGCCTAGCCATAAAGGAATAATGTTTACTCCGCCTATGTCTGAGTCGGCGAGTATGACATGACCAATGCGGGATCTAATTTCTCCTGAAACGAGTGGAAAAGTGAGGGGACACTGGTTCCGCTCCCACAACGCCTACAGGGAAACTGTGCGCTTAGCCATAGAGGGAAACCGCTAGCTCCGCCCCTGACCGAGTCGTCTACCATGAATTGCCGCAAAGTGAACTCTTTTTCTTCCTGAAATTAGCGGTGGACTAAGGAGTCACCGATTCCGTACCCACAAAGGCCCGCAGGGAAGCGCCTCTCTATAGAAGGAAACCATTAACCCCGCCCATGTCCGAGTTGGCGAGTATGACCCGAACAATGCGGGATCCTATTTCTGCTGAAACGAGTGGAGAATTGAGGGGACACTGGTTCCGCTCCCAAAACGCCTACAGGGAAACTGTACGCCTGGCCATAGAGGGAAACCGCTAGTTCCGCCCCTGACCGAGTTGTCTACCATGAATTGCCGCAAATTGAACTCTTTTTCTTCCTGAAATTAGCGGTGGACTAAGGAGTCACCGATTCCGTACCCACAAAGGCCCGCAGGGAAGCGCCTCTCTATAGAAGGAAACCATTAACCCCGCCCATGTCCGAGTTGGCGAGTATGACCCGAACAATGCGGGATCCTATTTCTGCTGAAACGAGTGGAGAAGTGAGGGGACACTGGTTCCGCTCCCAAAACGCCTACAGGGAAACTGTACGCCTGGCCATTGAGGAAAACCGCTAGCTCCGCTCCTGTCCGAGTTGCCTACCATGACCTTGCCGCTGTATCGCAACTGCGCGCTGCATCTCAAAAAAGTAACCGTGAGCCACGCCCACGTCTCTGAGATTGGCTAGTTTGAGACATCATTCTGCTATACAGTGCTTATCAAAAACAAAGGGACATCCTAATTCTTGCCAATTGCGAGCTTGCTAGCAATCGACGCAATCTGAAATCATCACCATTCGATACAGAAGGTTAAAAAACCTTAGCATTATTACACTCAAACTTCAGCGTATCAAATAAAAATTTGTTTATTAATATTTTGGCAAAATCACTGTATCAAAAACAAAGGTACACCTCAGCATAATAAAATTTTTGTCAACAAAATAAAGATCAATCAGGCAGTAAATAACTTGTAGAGCCTCCTTTGTTCTTCGCAACATCAAACATCCTTTTTGGCATACTGGAGAAAAGGTTTGCAATGAGATCAGGCTCGAGAATCTGCCATGCCTCCATAATAGCCTTCTTAAGCTCCTCAACCGTATTAAATTGCTTGTTGTTGGCATAAATCCTTCTCACTAGTATTCCCCATACGTTCTCAATGGAGTTCAAGTCGGGTGAACAGGCAGGCCATTCCAAAACCTCGACGTTATTGGACGCCAACCAAGTTCGAGTAGACTGACTTGAGTGGACTGACGCGTTGTCTTGCATGAAAACAAAGTTTCGACGACGGTGAAGAAAGTGGACTGACGCGTTGTCTTGCATGAAAACAAAGTTTCGACGACGCCTAAGAAATGGAAGCGAGTGGTCCTGGAGAACCTGCTGATAATCTGAACTGTCCATTCTGCACGACACAAATGCGAGTGACAGAACGCCAAGGCTCGAAATTGCTCCCCAGACCATGCAAATTCCACCGCCGAAGTTCCGCTTTGAGAAGTAGAGTGGTTCCTTGCGAAGATCCCTCCAGTACGACGAAAATCCATCCGGGCCATCCAAGTTGAATCACCTAAATAAATATCTTGGCAGGAATTGCAGTTTTGTTAACAGGCAAGTGCCACGATGGAATACAACATACCTGATTCCAGTTCGTTCTCCAGTTCCTCTCAATAAATTGAAGTCTGGCAGCTTTGTGACGACTTGTTGATCTCGGCGCCGCCTTCATGGTTCGTCCCATGATATGTTTTTGACCTTTGACAGCTCTCCAGATGGTCATGCTTGACGCAGACAGTCTCAGATCAGCTTTCAGTTGTCTTATGCTGGTCGTGGAATTCGAAACATGACGTCCAATTTGCCTCGTGGCAGCCTCGGAAAGCATCCTGGGCCGGCCCGGACTCCTCTTCTTGTCGTAGTTTCCTGGATCTTTCAAGCAGTTGCAAATGGAGTTGGGAGACCGACCGATCTCGTCGGCGATTCGACGCAGCTTAATCTGAGCTTGTGCAGAACATCTATCTGAGCTTGTTCTTCCGAAGAGAGGTAAAATCCACGAAGCATGATGAGTTGTGAGGAGACAAGTGGATATGCTAACTGCCTATAGCGTTTGATCTCCAATAAAGATCAATATAGATCAAAACACTGAGCTGTCCCTTTGTTTTTGATACACTGCCAATTTTGTTTTTTTGTTATTAAAAAATTATACATCAACACTGACATGACATAGCACTTATACTTAGGTTTTCAGACATGCTTAATCGAATGGTAGATATTTCAAATTGTTTGGAAAAGTCAGAAGTTCAGAATCGTGAAAAGTGTGGTGTCCCTTTGTTTTTGATAAGCGCTGTATAATAAAAAACAGCGGATTCACCATTATCGCCTTCAAAGTTCAAGGCAGTAGGATTATGGTCTCAGCATACAGAATGGAGGAGTTGACCCATCTTTTGCAGCTCAGAACATTGAGTTGTTTCTTTCGAGCGAAGTGGTCCCAAGTGGAATTCAAACTGCAGAAAAAGGGACAACTATTTCTTTTGCTGTACTTGGACCACAACCCAAAGCTGTAAATCCATCCCGCAAGAAGGGGAGGCCGCAAGCTCCTTGTGTGTCAGAAGCACCTGCGAACGCGGTCCCTAAAACCTGCATAGCAGAATCCATGCCCTGGACCCGCAAAGGAAACTGCATTTTTCGTCCATGGATGAACTTAGGCCTGTGATTCCGCCATAAGCTTATTCTTAAAACTTGTTGCTAAGCTCAAAAGTCGGACACTGCGCGCCCCGCCCTCAAAAGGAGACCTCCATTAGCGTCTGTGAATGAGTTCGCATTCATTAGGCGCAACGCTACTTTGTCATTGTATAATTCAACTTACATAGACTTAAGCCGGCTCGGTGCCGAACCTTACCCGAATTAGCGCACATTTTTGAGATTCCGATAACCTTCGCGCCTTCTACAATACCGCCTGCGACTTCGGGAAAAACGGCGTTTTCGGCGCTTTTTTTTCGCCGAAAAGCGCCGCTTTGTCATAACTTTGTTCAAAGTGGTCCGTTTGGGTTGCTAGGGACATATTTAGAATCAGCATCGAGAGCTCTTCATTTCGAGTTCACACATGTCTTACCCTGCAAACAAGGCATATAGGTCTAACAGAATCAATCGAGTGTACAAAAACTGAGGCTAGATATCGAATTGGTGTAAATGTTTGACTTCATACCAACCGCATAGATCAAGGACGAGTTATGCCCATGTAAATAAGATCAATTTATGAAGGTGGTGAAAGCGAAAATTAATGGCTTTCAGCCGTTTCCTCGGGGTAGGAAAACATATAAAACTTATTGATATTACGATCTGATTGTGAGCTCGAAAAAAAAAACAGAATGCAAAGTAAGGGTGCTTTTCCGAACTATTTATCATGTGCAGCGAGGAGCTGCAAGGGTTACCGGTCCCTGGGAGCTTTAATTCTGTCCAAGTTTCAATAATGGAGGGATTCATACAAAATTGACGAAAAAACCTGCTACTGTCTGTAAATCTAGGCAAAAGAAGGCTTTTGGCTCTGGAAATGGCTGAAATGCATTTACGGGTTCGGAGAATGCGGAAATCCGAAATTTTGCAGAAAAGGTCGGTCAGTCACAGACAGTTTTCTTACCTGTTTTCTACATCACTTACACTGTTTAAGTAACCGTGACATAACGTCGAATAACCACATATTGCTTGAATTTTCGTTTTGCCAACTCGATAGGTTGTAAAAGTCCTACATGCTTTGTTGGTGGTAAGACACGTGTAATTTCAAAAGAAAGAGCTTTTGAGGCTCATTCGAAAAATGTCTGGCCGGACTCGTACGGAACACTGAGCCGAGTTATGACAAAATGTCGCGACTTCGCGACTTTCGCGGCTTTATTGAGTAACATAGTGCGTGTATTGTACTTGTATACGGCTCTTCCTTGATCTTTGCGGTTGATATAAAGGCAAACATTTACACCAATTTGATATCTAGCCTCAGTTTTTGTACACTCGATTGATTCTGTCAACCCTATGTGCCTTGTTTGCAGGGTAAGACATGTGTGATCTCAGAATGAAGAGCTCTCGATACTGATTCTAAATAAGCTCCTCGCAACCCAAGCGGACCACTTTGAACAAAGTTATGACAAAGCGGCGCGTTTCCGCGGAAAAAAAGCGTCGAAAGCGCCGTTTTTCCCAAAGTCGCGGGCGGTATTGTATAACGCTGCAACAGAATGACACCACGAGTTTCCGTAGTAGCACAGGCGCAAGTTTTCTCATCGATAACTGCTGTCGCTATCCTGTTGTTGGGTTGACGCTCTGGAATGAGCCTTTTCCTGTTCCGATCCAGCAGGAATAATTTAGGATATAGAGTACTGATTTCTGGCTATTTCAGCTCAAAATGAACGAAAGTAAGGGGGAAACTAAGGAAAATGTCGTTGTTAATCAGTATGTATTTCATTTTAAGATGACTGCAATGATGACCGACTCGTTGAGGGCCGCGTACCCATTGTTCACTGTGACACGATATGTGTTTCCATGTATGAGGCGCCGAATATTGCCGGTGAGAAGTTTATTACAAGATTTGTGTTTTTTATTGATTTTGTGTTATCCAAAATAGGTATGACGTTTGAAGGTGTACGAATTCGCGGCTACATTCGGGGGTGCATGAAGGACGTGCTCATCAAGGGATTCAATGAGACGATTGTTAGCTGGTATCGGTGGATGCAGAGGGACTCCTGTCGGCCTTACAGGTGTGTATGGAATATTTTGAAGGTTCTTTTGAGGTTGGACTACAAAATCTGGGAATTTAGCAAGCCAATTGGTCCGAAAACTGCAGAAAAGAACTTCTTTGATTCATAGAGTACATGCCTGCTGTCTCCTAAGTGTAATAAGGATAATGAAAAGAGTAACCGCAAAGTCATCTTGTATCTGAAAAACTCTGACAGTCTACGGCCAGCTGCTGGCTGACATTCGCTAGATTGTTCTTTTTAACGATTGGTGCCACATTGACCACATGTATGCAGGTGGGTATATATTATTGAACTTGAGGGACTATTAGGAGAATGGATGAATTAAAGCTCCAGCCCAACTTAGGATCCAAAACGTAACCTTAGTTAGTCAAAAAGGCCTATTTTGGAGTTCGCAGCGCAGGCGATGAGATGTTTTCTGTGGGCATCGATCGATAACGCGCCTCCCGTCTATTCGCATGCGAATCACGAAATCGCGCCGCGCCGCGGTGGCACTCTGGGGCCAGATGCGACAACGCGCAGGGTTGGGGCAGGGACAGGACAGTCGGCACCTTTGACAATCGCAGTGCGAGGACATCTAATCAATTGGGATCATCTAATCAATCGTGCCCCAGCAGTGTTTTTCGCTGCTCCAGCTCCCCATCCTCCCTGCTGGGGCAGCAGGGGTATTTTGTGATTGACGGACATTTTCAAAGGCGCAGGCTGCTCTGCCCTTGCCTCAACCCGGACTGTTGATGCATTCGGCCCCTGAAACCCTCTAACTCAGAAACAGCCCCGCGCAGATACGTTGTGGAGCTGATGTCGGGGCAATGACTCGTTACCTCTTTTTTGAATTTTATGGGCTGGACGCGAATCCTGAGAATATGTGCATAAGGCGCAGAGGCACGTGACGCGGCTGGCGCACCGGCACGCGACGCGGGGAGTGCGCCGAGAACCACATTGGGTCCGCTGGCGGTTAGAGAGGGCTTTTAGCTGATATGAGTGTCGTGGGCGCCGAGCCTCATTATGGATGCACGCTTTGCCCACGATAGGCATCATCCCGCCCTCCTCCCCGCGATAAGCACGCTGTCGTGTCAGAAGGGCAAGCACGTGCTTAGCGCGTGCCTCTGACAAGGGAAACACAATAAGTCATAGTGACCATTCCAAATGAAATGTACTTTTCTAGAACCATTTTTTGACGAAAAGTCCGAATATGCCTATCGCAGCTGCCTAGACCCGCTCTGAGAAAAGTTATGAGCGTTTTTTAAAGCCTCGCGGCAAGGTAAGGGTACCTCATGGAATTTTTAGGGTGTTTTTAAAATTTTCTCCGGATTTTGCTAAAAACATGTACGTAGAGGTAATCTGGGGTGCTGAACAGGAATCTGGGGTTCGCTTCTGAAAATTTTGAGGTTTACTGTAGGTTATGGTAGGTAACATGCCATTTAGAGGGCAAAACCTACCTCAATATTCCGATAATCGACAAATGGACATCGAATTCGTATTCAGCACCCCAAATAACCCCCACATAGAAACTTTGAGACAAATCTGAGACTTCGACCAAACTACCGTATACCCACCGTAATCTACCGAAAGCTGACAAAAATCGATGAACTGACATCAGATTCGTGTTCAGCACTCCAGATAACCTCTACAGGAACGATTTGAGCTACATCTGTCGTCACACTCCGGAAATCGTCAGAAGTTGATTTTGCCGTCAATTTTCTCTGCCAGTGGGAAGCTTTGAACAAATATAGTCGAGAACTTCGGAAAAACGACAAATGAACCTCAGATTCGTGATCAGCACCCCAAATAACCCCCCAGAACGAATTTTTAGTCGTATCTGGAATATTTTTCTAAAACGCTTCGAGAGCCCTCTAATTGGTAAAAATAAGCTCCCAACCGAAAATCCGTACAAGAGAAACGGCCGAATCTGCGCGAGTGGCAATACCCTTCCTGTCTGAGCAGGTTGGGATCATAACTTCTGCAGCGAATGACGCTACGCAATGTTCACCATCAATATCGATCAATACTCGGTATGTATTTACGCATTGTCGCCGTCACTCGTCGCGGGAAGTATGATCACGGTATCACTATCGATGTAATCGATGACATCACATGGACCCGCGTTCAACCCGTTGACGTTTTTTTGACCGCGCGCCGCCCGCCGTGTGCCCGCGACGAGGTCGAAGAGGCTGTGTGCGCACTATAGCCAGCTGTTCGCCCTTTTTCTCTTACAAAACAAAATCGAGAGCCTGACTGCGATTAGCCGATCGCCACCGGGATAGGGGCTTTTAGACCAGTTTCCGTTAGCAATCAGTCCGTAAGCCTAGCGGTTAGTTCATAAGCTTCTTTGGGTAGTTTCTAAGCACCTTTCTAAGCACCGTTAATGGTTCACCAGCCTCCGCGGATAGTTCACTAGCGCCGATTCACTAGTTACGCTGCCGCCCGTAGGACTCTGTCAGAAGACGTGCGAGAACACGATTTGGCGTTTTCAGCGTCTTTTTTCGAAAAGTTTCTTCGAAAATAGTTTTTTTCAGATACGTGAACTTATTTTTGAATTGCCTACCAGAACAAGTTTCATTTCTAGGATGCGCCTTCTCGCAATTTTAGCGCCCTCTTTTGATAATTTTTTCAGGGAATCAGATTCATTGTGTGACCAGGATAATCTCATGCTCAGTGCTCCTTATGGCTCCTACTATGATTCCATTTTAGGAAGAAGGAGCTGTTCAAGTTGGGCGGTGAGCTGGTCGACGAGTCAACTATCGACGTGTGCACGTGCTATGCTGACTACTGCAATGGGAACTCTTCCGCTGCGCTCCGAACGTTATCCACCCTGATCATCACAATGGCTCTTTCCATTCTGTTGGCCTTCAGCTAGAGCTCTCACTCCTACGAGGAATATCTCCTGCCATATGTATATCTGTAATAGCTTAATGTGATAGCTGGCTCATTTCAGCCTATTCAAATAGCAAATTTACTGACTAGTGCAGAAGTCGTGACCCCGAATGCACTTGTGCCTGCAGCCACCACTGCTGCACTAGTGCTCAGAAAATTCTGCTCTATGAACTTATTGATTATAATCAAAGGTATATAATTTTTCCTAGTCTCTATGTATAATCTTCAAGTCACTCCAAGTCAGCTCGTTTCCGATTTCAGTCTCACGGGTATTACAAATGTATGTCTGCACATGCGACATTCTAAAGATTTTTTTGTTCAATGTCGGTGTTTTGATCAATGTGGTGCTCAAGAACAGAATAAATATTTCAGAGGTAATTATCGTTTAAAGAATTTGATAAAGGCGGTAGGAAGTGATAGGCCCTGTCCTATGAGAAATGCCTTCTGGATTCAAAGTTATGTTCGAAGACATGATGAGGTGCGAAATCTTCTGTGGAGACACATTGTGGGCGGGTTTTAGAGCATAATGATATCAGCTGTGACCCTCTTCTACTCTCCTATAGACCTGCACCGAAATTCAAAATGTGGAGCTCTTCAGAATTGCCCCAGACTTCACGTATCAGAATTGTTCGAAAATTGAGGCAATATTTATGGCTCAGTGCAGGAGTCCGTTCTTGCATCCGAAGCAGTATGGACATGAAGAGCATGGATTGCCTCCCGCATATACGGCATGGCCAATGAGGGTGCCTCTGACTCATGAAAAGCTACAACATAAAGCTAACTAACGTGCCTTGGTAGGTAATAACATAACATATAATAACATAACATAACATAACATAACATAACATAACATAACATAACATAACATAACATAACATAACATAACATAACATAACATAACATAACATAACATAACATAACATAACATAACATAACATTCATAGAGTCCATAGAAAGAACCAGTCAAAAATCTCAAACTACTTATTCTATAGATGCGCTAGGTGGTTAGAATTACTACCACCTAGCGTTCTAGAGTCATTTAACAGTAAAATTTTCTGTAGCAGGCTGAGAAAAATTGATATGCTTTCAGTTCTCAGAATCCAGGACTTGTAGTGGCCCTTTGCAATGGTAACGACTGCTTGGCTAAACCTTACCGTTGGATGTAAAGCGGCTTTCCATGATCCTACCTTATGACACTTCGTGGATTTTCTTGATTTTTAGCCCTGTATGGCTTGTGTTGTTATGTGCCTTTTGTATTTACTGAAGTATGATTCTATGGTGCCCTCCAAACTGAAAAAAACGTGTTTCTAATGAATTCAAGGTCTGCTATTGTTCAAGTAGGATATTCGTGAGCCATGGTTTGAATACCTTATTTTTCCCTCCGCAGTCCATTATCCTTCCAGTAGCCAATACTATGCGGGCATTCCAAAACCATTACACTCAATTCTATCCTTATCCAAAAGATGCCTCAGCAACAGTTTCAATGGTTGAATTTCGAATGCAGGTCTATGTCAGAGCCCTTTTCAGCAGAGCTGTGCTTCTGTGCGATGAATGAGGTTATCGTTCATGTTCTCGTGTCACGTCAATCCGCCATGACCATCTTTGACCACTGTGATAGCTTATACTGTAGGCACCCCCGAGTCAGTGCCATGAGTTCGTATTTAGATCAAAGAGGTGCCTCCGCATCCGCTCGTGAATGGTCTCCTACCAGTTGCGCTAGATCTCGGTAGGGTTATTCTACAGACAGCTGCTCAATGGTCAAAATCTGGTCAAACCCTCTGCTTGGGCGGAAGTGATGTTAACGAGAGTGTCAACGAAAGCTCTCATTCATGCTGCTTGGAGAGTAACAGAAAAATAATTCTCGATTGCTCTAATTGTTTCTATTTATTTTCTCAATTAGCCATCCCTTTTAGAACCCCAAAACTGTTGGCTGCTACGGATCTTACTCAACACAATGTTTTCTCTAAGTGATCGGCCACTGATTTTCGACGAGCTTATAATCAAAACGTCAGATCTTTCAAATATAAGCACTGTTTTTGCGGGCGAGAAGCTTAGTTTGCTTTAAGCTTCTTTTTTAGTCAATCTGGTTGTATATTAATTACTTTTATGTTTCTGTTCTCGACACTGCATTTGTTTGATTTGTTTGTTACACATAGTGTTTTTTTTTCGACGCACCTTAGGGTGCATTCTAATAAATAAATAAATAAACATAACATAACATAACATAACATAACATAACATAACATAACATAACATAACATAACATAACATAACATAACATAACATAACATAACATAACATAACATAACATAACATAACATAACATAACATAACATAACATAACATAACATAACATAACATAACACAACATAACACATAACATAACATAACATAACATAACATAACATAACATAACATAACATACAACATAACATAACATAACGTAACATGGCGAACCACATCATAGCATAACATAACGTAACGTAACGTAACATAACATAACATAACATAACATAACATAACATAACATAACATAACATAACATAACATAAATAACATAACAAAACATATCATAAAAAAGTGGTGCGGAGGACTTTTTCGTCGATCATGCGAGGTCGTCGTACAGCCAGCCAGCTGTCGACAGCCGGCTGGCGGTTGTTGACGCTCTCGGTCATCCTTGCCGCACATCGACACCTCCCTAGATGATTGGTGATCGACTGAGGTCATGCACATAGATCACCGTTTGTTGTAGTGTGCAATATATTTAGTATCCGAATCACTCCTTTTCGGATATCCGACCGGATATCCGAGATTCGGATAATCCGATATCCGAAAATTCGAAAAAACGCATTATCTGAATCCAACCATTATCCGGGAAATTTCGAATCGGCATTATCTGAATCGAACCATTATCCGAAGGGTCAAAAATTCGGATAAAATCGGATGAAAGTCGGATAAATTTCGGATAAAATCGGATAACTTCGGGTAAAATTTCGGATAAAATCGGATAATTTTTTGATAAGATCGCATAAAATTGCACTAGGCCACGCCCATTTTCGGCACCGCCTTCTATATAGTACAACAACCCAGGATTTTCCTCCTCCTTCCGAAATAGGGAGAGTCGTTGCGGCGCCGAAAAATGGGCATGGTCAAGTGAGATGACCAAGTGGCTAGTTATTCAGTGTAGAAGTTTTTTTGCATACTTTTACTTGCTAGTTGCCCTGAAACACCTGTGTGTGGATAATACTGTGCCTCCCAACGACGACAGAGTAATTGAAGATTTGTTTCCATATTTTTATTAATATGCATTTATGAAGATTGAAGTTTGTATGTGAACATGCTGCAAATGCAATGAAGTACTCCTGTTAGCTCAATTATGGATGTTTTCAAAGGCTTGCCTGGAGTACCTGGTTTATTTTTCACCTTTTTGCCTCAACTTTGTTCCGAAAATATCCGAAGTTATTCGAAATTATCCGGCCGGATATCCGTATCCGAATCAATGGAAAAATGGCATTATCTGAATCGATCCATTATCCGACAATTTAAAAAAGCGTATTATCTGAATCGAATCAATATCCGGTAAATTTAAATCGGCATTATCCGAATCGATCCATTATCCGAAAAATTATCTTCGTATAACTAGTGTAGTGTGCAATGCAACGAGCAATGCAACTTTTGAGACACGTAAAACAGGTTTTCGGTCTCAGTAAAGCCGTAGATATTACGGGATACGTAAATCTACCACACTGAGAATTTCACCAGTTTTTTTTAAGGGAGTGGAACTTCGCGTTGGCACAAATCCTACCTGAGTGTAGAACATTCTCCAAATTTTGAGGGTTGAACCCCGTGGTCCCAGCACGATTACCTTCGAGCTGCGTGCTGCAACAGTTGGACCAGGATTTCGTTTCCATTTTCAGAAAACGATTCACTAGAAATCAAAGAAGGATGAAAAAGCACATTCAAACAATTTTCTAGCTAGGCGAAGACAAACTTTTTTTGTTTGAACCAACAAAAAGGAAAATTTCTGCTCCTGCGATCGTTCAGACGAACAAACAAAGTTACAAACGAAATCAGAAAATCTCATTCGTCTACGGGTGTAGCAGGCGATGAAAATGGTTAGGGTAGGCTTCACGCAAGAATCGAGGTGAAAAAGGGTGAAGGGGGGTGAAAAAATGTGGCAGGGAATGACAGCAATAATATTTGCAATAAAATCAAAAAGTATAACAAAACCCGTCGAAGAATGGTAAGGAAAATCAATACGCCGGAGTCTCACGTTATTGAGATTCTGGTATTGTTGTCCGGTAGGTGAACAGAATTCATTTGAAAAAGGTACAATCAGAATAATCTCCCAAATATGTGTTATACATATGACTATGTAGAAAACGAGCTTTCCATTCCGCTGAACCAGCCACTTCATTAAATACACCTTGAGTGGTTAAGGTGCGTCCGAATGAGAATGGTGGCTCACGCGGCCGGCGTGTTTGGCAGGCGGCCGTCGCGTTCGCCGCTCTCGGACGAGCATGCGAAAAGTCCCCAACGCCATCGACTACGAACGGGGCCGGCACCGGCTGGCAGCAAGCACTGCGCCGATCAGCTCTGCTGACGGTGGGAGAGGAAACGGCCGTTTTCGAAATCCAACACTCGTCCGAGGGCGGCACATGCGACGGCCGTCTGCCAAGCACGCCGGCCGCGTGGGCCGCCATTCTGATTCGGGCACACTTTGAATTTGGTTGCGTCATTCCTCTATCGTTCTTACGTTCAAAGCAGTTACTATAACATTAGCTACTATATAGTCTGAATCTCTGCGGTGGCCAAATTCACAATGCTGTGTTTGCTATGTGAGCTAGCTATAATGGTAGCATCACCGGCCGTTAGTGCAGCCTTGGCGCAACGCCAGTGCACCAGCTGTGGCTCTTGCACTGCGGGTTCAATTCCTCTTGGAGCACGAAGTTTTGCAAGGAAACCCAACGCCTCGCATGACGATGCGTGTATGGTCCCGGTTTCAATCACTTCATTCTGCGAGTTTGGAACGCTAGCTCGCAACATTAAACTAGTAGTTTCGCAAGGATTACTACCGTGCGTGATAACTTCTCCACAAACTGAGGTTTTGAAGGGGGTTCGCCCAACTTAGGCTACTACAGGCGTAGAGAAGCGCGAAAACGCCAAAATCGGGCTATGTTCTATGTTCTATGTTAAATTCCTTGATTCTCTTCCGTCTAATTGGTGCGTCGCTTGTGACGAGTGATAATGAATAAATAAATAAATAAATAAATAAATAAATAAATAAATAAATAAATAAATAAATAAATAAATAAATAAAATAATTAAATAAGTAAATGAATAAATAAATAAATAAATAAATAAATAAATAAATAAATAAATAAATAAATAAATAAATAAATAATCGAGCCATGCCTTTGATGTTTCGATTCAGGAACCGAGGCGAGCGTTCATCGTCTCAAGGGTCGATTCGCCACTTTTTTTATAAAGGCGGATTGTACAGATGAGTTCAATTAAGTGGTAACCAGAAGATGGAACTTTGTTCTGAACCTGTGCCACATGAACCTGTCTACTTTCTTGGAAACAAGAAGCTCGTGATCCTCGTCGTGTGATAATATTTACTCCTAGCGTCTGACGGTTGTTTTCCCACTAGACCACTTTATCTTCCTTTATTGAAGACGATGCCAGAGATCGGAAACCCGTCAACGGTTCATATTTCTTCTATAATCTGCCGAATATAAAACAGATACATGTTATATTTGTGAGTTGACGCTCGCCGTGTTCATGAGAATCTGTGTGATCTTCAACTGCATCAGAGTACGCCCTAAATAATCTAGCGCTGTTTAAGAATCGAGTTGTTCATGGAAGAACTGACACCGCTGTTTTCAGCTGCTGGATGGTCTCTATAGTTTCTATTTCCCACGACCTAATAACGCAGCTGTTTCATCTGGGTCTACTAAAGTTTTGCGTATTGGTGCACTTTTCATAAACGACAGTTCTGTGTAGGTGTTTCTATTTTCTGAGATTAAAATGACTGGAAACACGCTGTTCCGTCAAGAGATGTTGCTAACTTAGTAGATATGTCGCATCTATTGGTTACAATGGCAGTATTGGAGCGCTTTCCGTTGCTATTAGTAGGATCCGAGATGAACACCTGCTGGACGACTACGACTTCAAGTAAGTGAGATTCTCATCCGACTATGCGTTGCGCACCTGTATTCTACGCCTTAGTCACGTTCGTGCACATGTCCTGCCCAACTAGATGGAAATCGTCCTCTGCTCTTTTACAGAAAGGCTCTAAGTGTTGCGGCTTCCGTACTTGTTCAACTGAAGACAGCCGCACGGCTTTCCTTCATAGGTCTGACCACAGCTCGTCCACCGAAGCTTCTTAAAGGCATCGTCCGCGATGATAATGAATTTCCATTTTCTGGGCTCAATTTCATGAATGAGCCCGGTAGACCACACCGGTGAGTTTTGGCGCTTCAAAAACCTAGGATTATGAGGTTGGAAGAGGTTGAAGATGAGGATCCGCCACCAGTTCTCACCAGTCATCTAGCACTTTTTTATAGAATGTAGATCCGACCGGCAAATAACATGAAAAACAGTTACGGCACAAACTCCACATGTACAAAAACTTTGAAAATAACAGTGACGAGGCCCCCAAAAACAGAAAAACCTCAAAAACAATTTTGGCGCGAATTTCGAATTCGTATTTACAATGTGTTCCGAATGAATTTTCTTTACAAATGGAAGTTTTTCATGGGCGCCTTCGACATTTTCGTTCACTAGAGAGGCCAAGCTACACAAAAACATGAAAAAATAATATACGGTTCTCTGCGAGTACGATGCCTTTAAAGCAGATGCGAGAGTGCTAGTTTTCATACGTTCGCGTAACATGGCTGTGGCGACCTGCTCCTAAGGTCAAAGTTCGCGCTCGCTAGCCAGCCAATTTGTCGTCCACGACTTGTCCCCTCCCTCAATCCGCTTCCATCATCGCCTCATAGTATGACTGGGGCCTGGTCAAGATTCTGCCTTCAGTCTCCATGCGCCCCGTCACCTACTATGCGTGGGAGCTCGTCATGTGGTTGGAGTTCGTCCTGACCACGTTCGCAGCTCGGCCAAGGTTCGCCTCCTGACTCGTAGGTGAAAATGTATTCCAACTTGCGTAAAAACGCACAAAAACAAAGTACACTGCGTTTCATATCTATAGGTCCACCTATGAATTCCGTAAATTTGTGTTTCGCTCTAACTTAAATGTTCTGCAGTGGTTACCTATGAAATCAGCGTTCTCGAAAACCTCTACGAAGAATCGTAGACGTGAATTCAGATTTGGTACGAATTTTAAAGGCAGTGTTCACGATGAAAATCGTTTTTCTGTTTTTCCACCTATCTTGAAAACGGCCCCATGCTGATTCTAATGATGTCTCTGAAATAGTACAAGACCCTCTGGGAACCGAGTTATGGTCCCTCAAAAATGAAGCTAAGGAAACACGGTGGACGAGTTGTCCGAGGCTTGTAACTGCCGTCTTTTGCATCCGATGTATGCGAGCTGACCTGAGTAAAGAGAGAAGCTGAGAATGAAGGGAAGAACGGGGCTAATGATTGGAAATCATCGCTCATCTCACTATCTCGAGCATTCATTTGTTCACGTCGGTGGGTGTGTGTTGCGCTTTTGGGGTTTGCCCTGTGCTCGAATTGGCAACTTCGAGCTCTTTTGAAGCTTTTCCTGGCTTGTTTTCATGCGTTCTTTCGAAGTCAATGTTACAGTGTGCCCCTCCACTACCCATTCCTCGTGGAAACTGAAACACGTTTTTTATCGTGAACACTGCCTTTAAGAGCTCGAAGATTGAAAAGCACCCGTTTCAAAACTAAAGGAACACCAAATAAAATCAAAGTTTTATTACGATAACCAACAAAAATCAACGATCTAGTAGTGGATTCCACTGATACCCAGGCGTTGGCGATCGACTCCTTCAGCTCGTCGATTGTGGCGTACTGATTGGCGTCACTGTAAATCTTGTGCACAATGATCACACAGTGGTTCTCCATAGGATTGAGATCAGGTGAACACGCAGGCCAACTGAGAACCTCTATTTTGCTCCTTGCAAGCCATGCTGACGTCGACCGACTAGCATGGATAGCAGCGTTGTCGTGCATAAAAGTGAAGGCCTGGCGTCGATACCACCGTATGAACGGCAGAAGACGATCCTCTAGAATCTTCTGGTAGTGCTCGGAGTTCATACGGCACGAAACAAATGCAAGCTCAAGTTGACCAGATTCATAGAATGCACCCCAAGCCATGAGTGATCCAACGCCGAAGTTGCGTCGGGAGAAGACACGCGGTGGCTTCCGTAGCCAGTAACCTTTTTCACCATCAGGTCCTTCCAGATTGAACTGTTTTCGTCGCTCTAGATCACCTGAAGCGTTTGGAATAATTGGGGCCACGGAGCAGCGTGATGCTCCGCATTCCTTCTTCTCGACTATCCAGCCGCGTTGAGCGCTTCCGTTTGAGATTGTTCATCCGAAGACAGGCGATTTCCACAAGGCATACCCAGCACGACGTTGAGGGAGTCCGTATATAATCCCTGTTTTCCAGTCTCATTTGTACTAGCAAAGAAACGGGAATTTGCCTTTGATGGACCTGTAGTTTTGAAACGGTCACAATTCTGTCTATCATTCACGGAAACCTAATAAAAAATCATGGATGGGCAGGAGGATTTTCATCGGGGTTTCAAAAGGTGACGATCCCGTTGGTCGTCCCCATAGACCACCGAAATGTACGGCGAGCCCGGAAATTCGAAATTCTTGGGTGGACCTATAGTTATGAAACGCAGTGTAGTGTGTCCGCACGCCTCCCAATTAATGAGATTTGATGAATGCTGATCTATACGCCTTTCGTTTCGCCCTTGAAGTAGTAAGTAATCTCTAGAAGTAGCCGTATCATGCTGTGCACTGTGCGTACACATTTTTCAGTGACACATGTTGTGCTTTGTGTGTACCGCGCAACGGTGGTTGTTGTTGGTTCAGATCAAACAAGAGTTTGACCCTGGTGTACGGGTAAGGGCACGTCAACAACGTAATGCGTTTCCAGATGCTATAGTCCGTAACACACTTACAAAATGCAAAATGCTCGGTTTCCGCGTGACAAGTCTTCTGGTCTAGTTATTGTCGGGATAGTGGCTAATCACCCTCCGTGAGAACCGATGCGGCAAGGAAGGAAACGTTGACTCGGAACGTAGTGTAGCAGGCGCGGCTACACTTGAGGTGCCAGTCGCCCTTGTGAGGTGAATGACCTGCGACAACGACTATGCTGACATACAGCACTATTCATGGCGCCAACAAAAGCCGTCTACTCCATGTCGCCTTGCGATGTTGGTAGCGCGGCGGCAAGCTATGCGAACCCCGTATCGAGCTGTTTTACAGACCGAGCCACTGAGCTCAGCGTTGTTAGGGCAGATTGTGCAAAAGATTTTCTACGGAAATCAAACCTTCAGCGTCACAGCTCGCTTCGACAACTGCGACGAAACGCAAGCCATTGGCAAGGCGGTTGAGCTGTTTGAAAATTTCAATGATGATGTCATCCTTGGTCCCACTTGTAATACTCGTGAGTATTGAAATGTAAATGCCTAAATAATCACTACACAATAGTTCAAAGCCGTTTTTCAGCTGCTGTAGCGGTTGGATTGCTAGCAGCGTATTTCAATCTGCCGATTTTTGTGTGGGGAATGACATCATCGAACGAACTTGCGTCTTCCAACCGAAGTCCCACTGTTGTGATTCTAACACCTAACTACGCGACGTAGGCCTTTAGCAAGAACTTGAGGCGAAATTGACGAGGAATCTGTAAAGTTATTTCCAGGCTGAGTCTGGCTCTACTGTCAACACTGGATCACTTTGGTTGGAAGCAGTTTGCATTCATCTCCTCAAGCACAGAAGATGTTCAAAGGTGTCCTGTATTTCTAACCAGCATACAGGTAAGAGACATTTGATTTAAAGTTTCTCAGACGCTGTCCCAAGGACGCTGAGCTGCATGCGAAACTGTTGAGCCACGCTTCGCCTAACACTTTACCTAGGATAAACTACAATGGCGGTCATAAATCTTTTGACATCGGCTTCTTTCCAAATATCTTGGCTCTCACTGGGGCTATTCATTTCATGTTCCAATATGTCTTGTCTTCATATTCCCGGTCACAAAGCCGATTTAATGAAGTATGTTGTAGGACTATAACGCTAATGTTCATCGACGGGAAAGAATATTTGTAATATTCGCAGACTGCGACTTTTTGTCTCTACTTGAACTCCTTCACTTTATTTGTCGTTTTCGATTTTCACTTGGTGATTTTTGTATTGTGCAGGATTGGTGTTCATTAAGAAGTAGAAATTTGTCACATAGTGATCAAAGATCTATCACATGAGGTTCTGAAATGGGTCTAAAATGTGTCCGAATGAGACTGGCCGACCATGAGGCTGTCGCACGTGGCATTCGGCTGTCGCTTGAACACTCGTCCGAGAGCGGCACTTGCGATGGCCGGCTGCTACGCCCGACGGCCGCATGGTCGGCCAGTCTCATTCGGACACACTTTATCATGAGCCGTTCTTGGAAAAAAGTTGGCAATTCAGGCCGTTTCAAAATTTTTGAAGGTTGGCACTAGTCATATATTGAGACAGGAATCTCGAGAAAGCCTCCCTGATATAAGAGCAAGAAGCCTTCCTGAAATAAGAGCAATACTGGATTGCATCATAACACGCAAGCTAAGCGACATTCTGAGGCCCAACGTTCAAGACATTAGAAGAAATCTTAAAGAATTTTTGAAGCACGAGTGATTTAGCGGGCTCATTCTGCTGGAGAATTCATAGATACCGCCAAGCGTCGACACACTGACTCTGGAGTCTTTGCACGTCGTCCCGTAAAATGGCATTTGATGGGAGCAAAGCATCAGAAGACCAGGCTAGTGTGGATGACGGAGCATCTTCATTTGACTCTACAGAAATGAAAAAAAAGTAGTTTTCTCAACTGAATTTGGAGCTCCAAACGAACGAGGCGTAGATTCAGCCGGTAAAACTGAATTTTTTAAATTGCTGTGGAGTCAAGTGAAGCTGCTCCGTCGTTCACACTACCCTGGTCCTCTGATGCCTTGCTCCCGTCAAAAGCCAGTTGATGGGACGACGTGCAGAGACTCCAGCGTCAGTGTGCCGACGCTTGGCGGTGTTGAGTGATATCTGAGAAACCTCTATATGAATTCTTCGGAAAAATAAACCCGCAAAATCCCTCTTGTTTCATAAAGTTTCTTGAGATTTCTTCCAACGTCTTGAGCGTTGGACCTCAGAATGTCGCTTAATTAGCGTGTTATGATGTCATCCAGTATTGCTCGCTTCTCAAGAAGGATCTCTCAAGATTCCTGTCTCAATAAATGACTAGCGTCAAGTTTCAAAAATTTTGAAACAGCCTGAATCGTAATCGCCAACATTTTTCCAAGAACGGCTCATGATAAAGTGTGCCCGAATGATAATGGCAGGCCATGCGGCCGGGTTTGACACGAGTAAGCAATGTGTTGCATCAGTGTCGACCGGGAAGACCACATACAACACAGATGTGGTCAGTACAGCCACGGCGAGGGATTTTTCACACTCGATTCGCATGTTGTAGATGCTTATCGACCGGGCTGGCTGCAGGAGATCGGTCGACCCTGACGGGGACCTCACTCCACTTCTTTTCCGTCTGAATCTACAATCTGTTCCAGAACGCAATCTTGGACGACCCAAGCTTTGTTCTCGTCAATGCGGCTGCAATGAGAAGTATGAACATGAGTGACATGAACGATACTTTAACCATCACAGGCAATCAAGCTAGAAGCAAGTGTTCAAGTTCATAAGAATATTTTTTCGAGCTTGAAAACGAGTACAACCGCAATTTTCAGTTATTGTCGTATGTATCACGGGGACGGCGAACAAACGCAAGTTCATTCTCGCAGCACGCGATACTGGGAAGCTGACCGACGATTACGTTTATATATTCGCCGAACTTCCATCTAAGGGGTTCAGTAAGCATTAGAGAGGTCTTCCTCATATCCGACAAAGTCGTAGTTAATGTTGTTTAGAGAACACGAACAACATTAATCAAACAATATACGTCTGGCAGGATCAATCGAAACCACCAGATGGACGGGACAAGGAAGCATACGAAGCCTTCAAGAAGACACTCATGCTCACAGATGTGTGTATGGACTACAACAACTACTCAACGTGTTTTGGTGTCTGTGTACTTTACAATCTCAGTTTGCAGGTGAATGAAGATCAACTCAGTGCCGCTAGCAACCAACATTTCATTGGTGAGATGTCCGATGCTATGACGCAGTCGCCTCTAAACTGTCGAATAAACTGCACTCTGGAGGAAGGTTGGAGGGTAAGGCATTTCAGGTGTCGTCTTTCAGGTTCGCACGATTAAATAAACACGCAGCGCTCTGCAACATACCCACTCTCCCAACACGGGTGCTACCTCAAATCTACTGTCTATGGTATAAACGAAGGGGGTTCGGTTTCCTAGACTGCGTTGCAACGCGTGGCAATACCCAAGGGTTTAGGTACATGCTCAAGACTCGCTTTTGCCTGCTACGCGGTTGCGATTTCTATGTCTTGGACTCCGTCCATGGCAAGCTAGAAGCTTTGGCGGACGCGAGGGGTTCCCAGCTTTATCGCTGGATATTGATTCCGCTCCAGACCTGCAGGGGGCGCTAGTATCAGCGCCATGCAGCTGTACCTTGCGTCCTCTGCAGCCCGTCGTCCGCGCCGCGCGTAATCAACCACATCAGGCTAGGGCACGTACAGCTCAAAAGTGATTCAACAGCCTCTCGCCGCTCGTAGCTAGCATGAGCCTTGAAGGCAGCAGACACGCTCAAAAATGATATCGATTTATGTCATAAATCGAAGGTTTGGAGCTATAGTAGTATGGGAAACTAGCGAAAAAAATCGACGACAACTGCATGCAAATACATTAGTAACGGTTGTTTTTGTTATGGGGCAAGATTGGACGAGTTTTGCCCGAGCTGTTGAAACAGCCGATACTAACGATAAAACGGTTGGGATAGCAAAGCCTATAGACTCTTACAACCTGTACTAGATAGGTCACCTCGTTGGAAGCTTCAAAAACAAGCCGAAGTGACCGCATTTGTATATTGGGGGGCGGGGTTGAAAGCTCATGAGCGTGGCTGACAAAAAAATTCGACTCAAATTTAGTAGTTTTCTCTTGTTTTTGACGCTTCCATCGGCGTGAGCGTTCCAATAGGGGCCATACGACTCAAGTAGCGTAGTTATCTCAACAATGTCCTCAAGCGTGTCTGCTGCCTTCAAGTGTGGAGCAATTCAAGGCAGTTTGCCCTACAGCCTCTACAAAAACTACACCTGTGGCCGTATTTATGAAACGGCGGGCGCGGGAAGGAGGCGTAACCTTCTCGTACTCGCCGCATGGCCACTAGTTTTGTGGCTCCTCTGTCGAGATTTGAATAGTGACGGCCTCCTCTTCGCCACCTGTCAGAGCAGAGACAGGCATGGGTAGCCACCTGCAGAGACGAAGAGGAGACCGCCGGGTAGGAAACTGCTGTGTCTCAACCCCGCTATCAATGCATTCCGGCGGGCACAACATGCCCGACCTCGACTGTGCGGGTGGACGGGCAGAGCGCTCGACGCCTGCCAGTAACATATTGATCACGTTCTGAAACGCAAGATCGACGTAGCAGGAAGCCACTATTCTCTCCGTCCACCCGCTAGGTGGCTAGGAACCTTCTGTCTACCCGCCAGCTAGCAGGTAGCCTTCCTGTATACCTACCGGGCACCTAGATCGTAAACTCGTCTAGCAGCGGGCGAACTTTGAACCTCTCTGGGAGGCTCCCAGTGTTTCGTGAATACGGCCACTGATGACAAGCGTCGTGCCCTGACGGTTAGAAAGCACTGTCACAGTCCAAATGCAAACACCTTTTACTTCTGCCTCATGTGGACTGAAATCATACACAATCCAAGCGTTATTCGGTAAGCTCCAAGCAAAAACATAACAACAAAAACATGAAAAAGCACCAATTTTGTCATATGGTGTTTTCACGGGGGTGTGTATACAAGTCTGTTGGTACCTGCTCGTTGGTGCCCCTGCTTCTACTGAACCCAGCAGACGTTTGAGTGTACACAGGGAACGTTCGAGCGATATAGCGTGCACAACTATATCGCGAAAGTATCCCGCACATTGCATAAAGGTGTCGCCGTCCGGCACACTAAGGCCTCTGGTCCATAACACCTTAGGATCCGTACCTAGGAGTCATGGAGTCTTTGGCCAATAAGCCACAATTTCGCCACCCTGAACTGTCGATCGCTGTCGAGTGATATCCAAAAACTGCGCTATCCAGACTTCTGAGCTATTTCCATGCACCGTTTGCTGCTTTGCAGGAAACCCGCCTCAAGGATAGACCCGTCATCAGCGTCGGAGAGTACACCATCTACTGCGGTAACGCTGACGATAGGAGAGTGGGAGGCTGTGCAATAGCTGTAAGGAAGGATTTCAATGGTATGGTCAAGGAGTTCGGCTCAACGTCGTGTCGGAATGCATTCGTACGACTGCGGGATCACAGAGGATTCAATCTGTGGATAGTGAGTGCTCATGCGCCCACTGAAACTGCCGAAGACAATTCGAAGGATGCGTTTTATGAGGAACTCAATACGTTGCTGGCCAGGATACCTTGTCAACATGCTGTTGTCGTGGGGATTGACGCAAATGCGAAGATGGGACTTGATCAGGAATCCCAAGTACTCGGTAAATGGTTCTACCCAGTGGAGCAAACATCGGACAAAGGCTACCGCCCTGTCGACTTTTGTGAACGCAGTGGTCTGATTATTGCATCGACATTCAAGAGGAATCATCGCCGCCATCAGCTTATGTGGCGAGGACCAACCCAGCTATCTCCAGAAGAGCAGCGGAAGCGGAAGATGACAACTTTGAAACTACAGCTTGACTATGTCCTGACGAGGAATATTCCAGTATCGGACATTCTAAGATCTAGAGCTGTGTGGATGTCGCATTCGATTCGGATCACCGTCCTGTTCTGTTGAACTTCACTGCGAGGATTCATAAGAGGAAGCGAGGGGCTCAGCCTCCAGAGGATTGACATGACAAGTCTCAGAGATGAAGAGTGCAGAAGGAATTTCCGACAACGCGTTTCTATTCACATCGGAGTACGGACTAAGAAGAAACTTTGCGACGCGGATTCTTTTTGTCAAGTGCATCCAGGACGCTTCGAAAGAGGCACTCCCGGTTGTACAGCCTAAGAAGAAGTTCGCCTACGTCTCAGAAGAAACAACATCTACCTACAACAGAGTATGTGCTCTCCGAACTGCAGGAAACTTCGTGGAGGAGAAGCGTCTGAGGAGGAAGTTGCGTCGGGAGGTTCAAAGTGACCGCGAACGAGAGTGGACGTGTAGAGCTAAGGAGTTCGAGAAGGCTTGGGAGGAGAAGAATCCGAAGAAAGCCTACACGTTGCTGCGACAGTATAGCGGGAAGATGAAGAGATGTTCTCCTGTCTTGAACACTACCAATGGAGTTGCAGTTGGTGATGCGACGCTGCCAATATGGAAGGATTACTTCAGTTCACTACTGAATCGTCCAGCGCCATCAGTACCTGAGCTCCCGCATGTTCAGAGAGCACATTACGATGTCAGTGAGGAACCGCCGACTGAGTCTGAAGTTTGAATTGTGTCCGGGAAATGAAGAATGGGAAGGCAGGTGGAGATGACAACATCACTGCTGAAATGCTGAAAGCTCTTCCTCTGTCTGGGATTCGTGAAATGGCCAACACCATCCGTGTCATATGGATGAGCGAAAGGATACCCGATTCGTGGAGACATGCGATCATCGTACCTCTTCACAAGAAGCTATCCGTCACGGATCCTAAGAACTACAGAGGAATCTCTCTACTTCGTGTCATGTACAAGGTTTTAGAACGTATCATTCTCGAGCGACTTATCAAACATCGTGAAGGAACGACCAGAGATGAGCAAGCCGGTTTTCGACCTGGAAGATCGACCATCGACCAAGTGTTCGTCGTGAGAAGAGTAATTGAATCGTGGCAGCGGTTTTCGAAGCCATTACAGCTTGCTTTTTTGGACTTTGAAGCCGCGTTCGACTCTCCTCTCATCGTGATCGATTGCTCAATGCTCTGCGAGCAGATGGAGTCCCGGAAAAGTATGTTCGGTTAATCGAGGACATGAACAAAGGAACAACAGCAGCAGTTCGTACACCTGTCGGATTTACGTCAGCTTTCGAGGTGAAAACAGGAGTAAGGCGAGCCGTTGCAGGACCTTTTCTGTTCAACTTCGCCGTTGATGACATCATGCGTAGAGTTGCAGAACAGTTTCCTGCGGATGTGATCCTAACACCATCAGGACGCTCCTTGTCGACCTGGAGTACGCCGACGACATTGTGTTATTCGCTGAAAACAACGCAAAACTGCAAAGGATTGTGAACCTCGTTTCGAAGTATGCCGCAGCCTATGGACTTCGTCTTCGTCCCGACAAATGCAAGCAGATGTGGGTCTCTCAGAGGCCTTCAACTGGAGTTTGTGTGGACGGACAACGTATCGAACTGGTGGACGATTTCTGTTATTTGGGCTGTTTGCTGAAGAACGATGGTAGTTATGCAGCGGATATTCGACAACGATGTGCGAAAGCTACGTCTGCATTCAATTCTCCTAACCAAGCGTTTGTGGTCTACCACCATCGCGAAGGAAGTCAAGTTGCGCGTCTACCTATCCGCTATTCGCCCTATCATGATGTACGGATCGGAGACGTGCAGCACCGAAAACGCAGATGGAAAGGTTGGATTGCACGGAGAGGAAGCTTTAGGCGTTTGCTTGGATATTTCTGGCCGCGTGTATGCCATAACGAAGACCTTTACAAGGAAATCGACGCAGTACATCAACGCTTGACACGAGGGAGGTGCCAGCATCTCCTAACGCCATCTCAAGCAGCAATGGAAAGTCGACTTCGACTGCTCGGGCATATACTAAGAAGAACGCCGGATCGTCTCGTACAACACGCTTTAAAATGCTTCCAAATCCTGTCTGGAAACGGCCACCTGGGCGTAGGCGAAAGTTCTGGACGGATGTGGTTAAAGAGGATTTAAAGTCACTCGGCATCGAAAGACAGTTCAGGCGCGATGTTTCGTTTCGCAGGAAATGGAATAGTGACAGCTGGATGGAATGTGTTCAAATTGTGGCTGAAGACCGTGAAAAATGGACACGGCTGACTACTAGGACGGCACACCTCGGTGAAGATGCGGAATGACCGCGTCAGGCGAAAGCCAACCGATTAAGTCAAGTAAGTCAAGGTGTTTTCACGACAATTCCCGCCTTTTTTGATATAAGAACAACATGAATGTAAACCTTCTCTGCAAGATAGGACAAAACTCGCTTAGGCGCTCAGTATGTGATTGGCACAAGACAACCATCCCTAAAGCACATCGAGGATGCTCACAAGGGACCTCAGGATTCTCTTGGATTGAGCAGCCCACTAGAACTGTTCTGAGGAATCGGGTCACGATCTGCAAAGTCAATTCTCCTCCGGATATCTGGATCCGTAGGAAGCCATCTGTCGACCTGATTTAACCACGCTCGCTGCTGAGCTAACAGCCCAAGCGCAACTTGCCGGTGCGCATGGTATGTAAGTGATAGCAAGGAAGGCATCCACGCATACCTGCAGGGCTCACTGAATTTGGATGACGTCAGATGGAGTTTACGGGTTGAAAGCTAGCGTGAAGCCCAGCCTGTGCTGTTTTCGAGCTGGCATCCTGCCACTGCGCCAAGTTGAGCACTCCGCACGGTTCCTTTTTTCTGATGGCGGCTGAGAAAGTTTGATGCTGAGACTTGATACACGCACCTTAGAGACCCGATTGACACACTGCATGTACTGGTGCTCACGACCACCAAGCAACAAACCAAGACAGCGGCGAGCCCTGATTCCTGCTGGCCAGACTTTCCACGCAGTCGTCTTGTCATTTTTTGTTCAGCTCTAATCGGCTGATACAGCAAATTTATACAACATACCCAATCATCCAAAATCTCACTTAGCCTTTGGAGGATCACTATGGGCTCACTTGTAGTGAAAAACCTTGATGACCTCTTCTCGAGTCATTATACTCTAGCAGACTGGTGAAGGATCAAGGAACGAAGGTAGTTGTGGGTGTGGGGGTGGAGTAATACCTTACCAGCTGAAATGTAGCGACCCTAGGGCCGTGCCCTGATAGTGATACATATTACAATCAAAGTGCAACATTCTTATGAAGCAGGAAAGAATTGTTGGGGGGATGTAGCACAACTTTCTATACAACCCTACATTTAAAAATAAATTTATCTAGCACGGTAGTTTCAGCCAGCTACATATGCTCCTCAGCTTCATGATGCAATGTTCATCTACGCCATTAGCGTGAACAGGTCTCTGGAGATGAATCTCAATTATAGAAATGGCACTCGTATAGTGGACACAATCGCAGGCACCTATCAAGGCTGAGTTATTTTCAAAGTCATGGAAAAAAGAGATTGCGAATCCATCAATTAGTCCATATTCTAGGAGCGCTCTCCAATGTGACGATATCACCTGGCGGCGACAGGATTCCTGATTTCATTCTCACTGGCCTTGGGAGTAACAATGATACAAAACGAATACTGCTGATCAAATTCACCAGTGATGGAAAGAACGCGGTTTGTTTTGACAATACCCCAACATGTGCCCACTAGGTGTGGTATCGGAGATATTCACGGTGTTCCTGCGGGATGCTCCGTTGTACAAAGCCTAAGGCTCGATTTCTTTCTTTAGTAGGGGTGGGAAATAGCGGCAAGAGAGTAGGCCGGCAGCCTCTACTGACCCATATCTTCCGTGCCTCTCTGAGCTTCATTCTTGACTGACAGTGTTGGCTAGCGCGGCGCCTTGGAAGCACGAGTGACTTCGGTGGCATCAGTTAGTGGAATCCCGCTTGACTTCAAAAAAGTGTTTGTTAGAGACAGATATTGTGTCCTGACAGAAAAGTGACCCATAGAGCAGTTTACATGACGCGCGGTTTTATTCATCCCATCGAACTCTACTAATGTCCTCCCGACAGTTCACCTTGAGCCCACTTACCGTCACCATTCTCAGTTGGGTTTTGGTGCTCTACTAATCTACGTTTCGCATGGTTTTTCGTTTGCATGTGCGGAGCGAAGTTTAGAGACAGCGAGGGAGCGGAAGGGAGACGGATCGAGCAGCGCCGTGGGCACACGAACTCGCGTGGAGTGATGGGGATTCCGTTTTCAAGCAGAGGGTATGCCAAACAGCTCTCGCTCTCCTGCGAGCAAATTCCATAGGTTAGTGCGCAGCGACACACCGTCCACTAGCCTTATTACCGCACGATAACCATGCATGCTCCTCCGCGTCGGTTTCCTTGTACCTTCCGTGTTCTGGCACCCTAAGGCTATCACCCGTCTTTTACAGTCAGAGTCTTTTACAGTCAGACGTTCACCTCTAGCCCAGACATGACGAAGGCCTGCTCATCAAGCATGACTTTGATAGGACATTAGCACAGCTGATGGGATGGGACGTAGAATCTAATCCGTAAAGTAAAACCGCTGGAGCGGCCAAATAGTGAACTCCTGTGTGATTCGTGCACCTTCTTTACCACAATCCCAACGCTCCTGATTTAGACATCCACACCGCTGTATACGGGACAGAATGAACAGCAATACGTGTGGAATTCTAGATCCCGTCCGGTGGCTGTTCCAAAATGTGGATTCACAGGTTTCTTTTTTTTACCTGAGGATTTGCGATTTCTGAAGTGTGGTAAAAGAATTGCGAAATTTCAAGTGAGACCAGTTTAACGCCAATACCTTCAACAAGCAGAAGAGAACATTTTCAGGTCTCTTATGTCCGATATCCTTTTATGCTGCATATGGAATATATGTGATCATCGCTGCTGTCGTAGCCGGGCTACTCCTGCTCGCCATATTTTTGACTATCATTCATTCCATAAGGTGGGATCATGCTTGCCTTTGGAAGGGCGCTGGCATGCCGTGACGTCGCGGATCACAGATGATAGCGTGACTGAAAGGCGCTCGGTGTATCTAGCGATGTCTGAGCAAGACTTCTGATGCCCACACGAAAACAACCATATTCGTTGACTACATATTCAGATTCAAGCAAAAAGAAAAGGAAAGACTCGACGCTTTATGGAAAATTCCATTCTATCAGCTATCTGCTGTCGTGCACAGAGTAAGTATACTTGTATGTGCGCTTAAGCAGAGCAAGTTTGCTTCAATATGTTCCAGAGGAAGTCGGTTTCACAGTCCTTCATTTCTCACACTCATTCTGAAAAGACAATCACGGACGAGCAACTGGAAACTGATAAGATGTGCTACTTTTACCTAGATAAAGAACCGTTAACTGGCTTCAAACACCCCGTTATCCTGAAATTTAGTGAGCACGTGAACAACGAATTTAGAAAGGTACGTCCCAGAGAAGTGGAGTACCAGCAGAGATCTTCTAGCATTTCTTTACATGTTCCAGATGAGGCGAATCGAACATGAGAATCTGGATCGCTTTGTGGGGATTTCTGTGGATGCAGGCATCACCTACTCCTTGTGGCGTTACTGCCCCCGAGGAACATTGCACGTAATGGCTTTGCCCCGTCAAAGTTTGAGATTTTTCTTTCAT
Source organism: Aplectana chamaeleonis (assembly GCA_029168955.1). NCBI lineage: Eukaryota > Metazoa > Nematoda > Chromadorea > Rhabditida > Cosmocercidae > Aplectana > Aplectana chamaeleonis. Next base: position 1,821,781 of record JAPDOI010000007.1, on the reverse strand, counting down.
GAATTTTTGACGTGATATTAGTTACCGGAACCTACTTGGCAACATTAGGGTCACATGCATTGTGAGCATTAGCTATGTGCTTAGAGGCAGTGTTCACGATGGAAAAAGTGTTTGAAATTCCACTAAGAATGGATAGTGGAGAGACATCCTGTAACGTTAACGTCGAAAGAACGCCTGAAAACGAGCCAGGAAGAGCCCGAAGTTGCCACTTCGAGCGCAAGGCATACCCCAAAAGCGCATTGCCCTCCCACCGACGTGAACGAATGAAATCTTGAAATCGTGAGATGAGCGATGGTTTCGGATTATTGGCCCAGTTCTTCCCTTCATTCTCGACTTCTCTCTTTACTCAGGCCAACTCGCAAACATCGGCTGCAAAAGACGGAAGTTACAAGCCTCGGAGAACTCGTCCACCATGCTTCTCTATCTCAATTTTAGAGGAACCATAACTCCCTACCCAGAAGGTCGTATACGATTTTAGAGACATCGTTGAAATCAGCATGGGACCGTTTACAAGATAGGTTGTAAAACAGAGAAACGATTTTTATCGTGGACACTGCCTTTCAGGAGTGGGGAAAAGCCACAGGTTTAGGGATGAAAGACGACTTGGGACAATCACGCCGCTCGTGGGAGAACTCGACGCTGAGATTCCCTAACTGATTCCGATGGACAGGGGGAGCTGTAGGCTCTTATGGGGGAGCGAAACTGCGAAATCAAACGCGCCCTAGGCCCTAGGCTACCCTTGGGACTGAAGTTAGAGTTCAATGGCCAAAAAAAAGACCTCAGATGCTTCCCGGACTTCAGTCTTTTTTCAGGACGTCGTCACTAGAGGCTCTTTACCAATGGACAGTGTCTTCGTTCAGTCCATGATGATGGACATTACACAAGTGGGAAGGAGTTCTCCTGGCTTTGTAGCTTGGCTCAATGAAAGCTAAGGTCCAGTATATTCTCCTTTCAGGGACTTATTTACATTCATGAATCGTCTCTACACTTGCATGGTAGCCTAACTTCTCAGGTAATCTTTATTTTCTGATTACAATAAACCCAGGCTATATTTGTTTTTGAAGTGCTGTGTTGTGAGCGACCGATGGCAAGTGAAGATTTCTCTGTACGGCTTGTCCCATATAAAGAAATACGAGCAGAAAACTGATGAAGGTGCGAAACAATGATTACCTCTATTGATCAAGTGCTGAGCCCTGCTCCCCACTCTTTGCTTTTGGATTGGAGGGTATAATTATTGGCAGAATACTGCTATCGCGGAGCCTCATTGCTGATTGAAATGTTTATTATCCAAAAGAAGCTCGGAATCTGCAAAAGTCCGCGAAAGTTCGTCGAGAAAAAGTGTCTTCCAAAAAACTCGCAAAACTTCCTTCTTGAACTTCTGCTCTCTGGTAAGCTTTCGGTGCATAGCACCTTCTTCAGACCTAAAACACATAGATTATTGCTACGGCAGACTGGCCTGGTTTGTCGCTGTTGTGACTGAGAGCCGCAACCACTAAAAAACGGCATCATACCGCTTTGGCGCTCTTAAATAGCCAAGGCGCAGTGGTATTCCTATCATGACGGATACCTACAGTAACCCAAAGAGCGGTTGGTTCATCACGCAATGATTCGAAGAACGTCGCGCAATTCATCGCGGTTGTTTATTTCTGGTGATAACCGTTTTATTTCGATGGCCTCTAGAATTTTCCTTTCGACTGTGTTGTCCACTGAGCGGTGCAATACTGTAATAAGCCATCTTGGGGGAGCTACGTGCGCGTGTTCTAGCGTTCTATGCCTTGAAAAACTGTTGGTAGGGTAAGAGGCTGGGTTTTGTAATGCCCTGCGATGTTCATCAAGCCGTTTGTACAGGGGCCTCATAGTTTCTCCAACATATTTCTGGCCACAGCCTCGACACTCTATCATGTAAACAGTCCCTGTTAGTTGGCATATCTTTTTATTATCACAGTAACCACACTCCCGTCTTCCACATCTATCTTCGTAAGGCCTTGAAGAGGTGAGTATGCTTTTCAAATTCGGTGGTGGTCGGAATATGAGCCGTACAGGCAGCGATGCGTTCTTCACGAAACTGTTCACTCTACGGGCCACTTGCTCGTTGACGTATGGCATTATAATTGCAACACCGTCCGGCGTACTGTAAGGCCTCCATGTGTGTGTGCGTGCGTGATTGTAACCATTATCGCTCAGAATACGGTCCACCATGGAATCTACAGCATCCGATCTGAAGGTGCAGACTCTATCCATTGTCACGGTCAAGTTACGAACAACGTTAGCCTTCGTGTAAAGGGGATGGCCGCTCCTCGAGGGAAGTATGATGTTCTTAGATGCTGGCTTTTTATACCATGTAAGCTCACAGGTTCCCCCTCGAACTCTAACTTTTGTGTTCAGAAATGGAACGAATCCGTCACTGTTTGGTTCCTCTATTGTGAAGCTAATACTCTTCATTAAGACTTCAAGAAACCATCAAATCAGTGTTGGGTAGTAAGTTTGGAATACATACAGTGGACGATTCATTTCATCCTGTCCAAGTGTTCCTACCTACTACACGCTCGTCAAGACACACATATTCGGCGACACCCCGATCCATCATATAACGGTAGAAAACATAAACACTCGACCCATCATCTCGAGCTGCGGTGGACCGTCAGATAGAAATAGCTGGCTGTTGGTCAAGATGTTATCGCCACTCTTGAGCCATGTTGCATCTCGCATTGTTAACACGAGCGACTTCATAACATCGCTAAGTAGCTGCGAAATCCCTGACAATTCAAGCTACGCAAGTTTTGATGCCGTATCCCTGTACACCAATGTTGACACATCTGGTGCCGTGGAAGCGCTATTAACCTTATGGAGAGAGCACAGTAGAGAAGTACACACGTTCGGACTGGAGGAAAGTGAATTACGTGATTTGCTCAGCGCAACTCTTCAGTGCAATATATTCCGGTTCAACAACCAGTTCTATATTCAACATCGTGGATTAGCTATGGGACTCAGATTAGCGTCCTTATTAGCTATTGTCTACCTCGACCATATAGAAAGAAGTTCGCTTCTCTGAGAAAATCTGTGGTGACGGCACCGCAATGCGGCCGTGTAGGTGCCCTATAGGCACCTACATGGGGTCATTGCGGTGCCTTCATTACAAATTGCCCTGCCTGCACGCAAATAGCGAAGTAGGCTCCGCAATCGCAGCTCGTTGAAGAGCCGATTGCCGCGTCGGCTGAGCGTTGACACCGCGTAGGTGTTTTTCAAGACACCTACGCGACCTCGCTGCGAAGCCTTTGAGGTGAGCCAAATATAATTGCTCTCCCCATAGTGGATATCGAATAGTTGTTTGTTAAGCAACACACCGATACCGCTGATGATACAGCTTTCCAGCATTTGCCTGTCACCCATCTTACGTTTTCTTCGGTATCCTTTGCATAGGAATAGTACTCGAACGATTAGGTATTTTAGCTTGAAAGAAAGTGTGGTTTTCGAGTAATTCGACCACTCGACCGTTCAAAAAAGCACGGCTTTCGAAACAACAAAAAATGAAAACTAAGTCTGTAACTCGGATGAAGCGATTTTATTGCGAGAAATCGTCAAAAAACAGCGTATTAGAATTGGGTTCGGATAATTTATCGAACGATAATCACATTATTCGTTTTATACGCGAGTACTCGAATATTCTATCCACCTGAGAACTACAATTGTCGGATTTCCCGGGAATTCGATTGATTTATGAAATCCAAATATCCGCTGAATCCTTAAGGATTCATTTAGAAACATTTAAGTATTCGGTTGTCCAATTAATTCGATTATTGCAAAAAAACTTTTAAAAAAACTTCGCTCCTTTCGGGTCACGGGCTAATATTCTGCCATTGAAAACAATGTGCAGAAATATCTATGAAATATTCGAAAAATCGAATCGAATAGGCTGAGTGCTTTTCCGAATATGAATACCAAACGGATAGAGTAAGGTTTTCAGATTAGTTCACTCATTCGGAAATTTTGAAAAGTTTTAATTTGGAATTTTCATTCAATCGGGCAATTCAAAAAGAGATAATTGAATTACACTCCCTCCTTCATAACTTTCAAAACGGCGATATTCTAAAGATTCGTTCATCTGAAAATTTCTGACAGTTTCCATTGAATTTTTCAATTTTTCGGGAGCAGTTGTTTTTTGAAAATGCAAGATTCTTTCGTTTATTTAAGAATGAGTGTCGAATGACTATGTCTACTCGTCCCTCTACCTAAGGGATGAATGCCGAAATTCAGGTGGACTGCGAAAAACACCCAAAAATTCAGGAAGTGTAACATACGGCATTGTTTCTTAGATCGTGGTTGCTGCAGTTTTGAAACCGAAATCTCGAAGAATACAAAAAGCGTAATACGCGGAGGCACATGAGCACAAACAGGCGTTCAATATTATATTAGTTAATGTCGCAACATAAAAAAGACTTAACGCTTGAGATGGAAATTCAGTATAAAGCCAATTTTACTACACTGGCAGTGAATGCTATGGTCAAAATGTGGATAACATAAAAAAACGACTTCGGAGAGCACCGGAATAGATATCGGCGAGTCTAGTTGGAAATTTGATCGATACTGCAGTATGACTGATGTGTGCCAGTTCGGAGGTGTGTCGAACGCGGAGCCGACGGGATACTGAAAGCCTGCACACTCATCGCGGTGCCGACGCTGTTTCACCGAGGAGCCGTGTTGTCTACGCTACCTCTTTATCGGACTGCGGAGCCGACATAAGGCTATCGCGGGGCGACTGCGTCACACACCACTTTTCCACGAACGCGGAGCCGCCAATCAACTGCCGATACCCCATTGCGATACCAGCGAGAATCTCGGGGCTATCGCGAAACCAGCGGTACCGATTTTCTCAGAGTTACGACCAGAATACACTTCTACAAACGTTATATCGATGACGTTTTTATCATAGGGTCTTCACGGACAGAATTAGACGCAACTCTCCTTAATTTGAATTCTCACGTTGAGAGTATAAGCTTTACAATAGAGGAACCAAACAGTGACGGATTCGTTCCATTTCCGAACACAAAAGTTAGAGTTCGAGGGGAAACCTGTGAGCTTACATGGTATAAAAAGCCAGCATCTAAGAACATCATACTTCCCTCGAGGAGCGGCCATCCCCTTTACATGAAGGCTAACGTTGTTCGTAACTTGACCATGACAATGGATAGAGTCTGCACCTTCAGATCGGATGCTGTAGATTCCATGATGAACCGTATTCTAAGCGATAATGGTTACAATCACGCACGCACACACACATGGAGGCCTTACAGTACGCCGGACGGTGTTGCAATTATAATGCCATACGTCAACGAGCAAGTGGCCCGTAGAGTGAACAGTGTCGTGAAGAACGCATCGCTGCCTGTACGGCTCATATTCCGACCACCACCGAATTCGAAAAGCAAACTCACCTCTTCAAGGTCTTACGAAAATAGATGTAGAAGACGGGAGTGTGGTTACTGTGATAATAAAAAAATATGCCAACTAACAGGGACTGTTAATAGTCTACAGCAATGAAAGTAGGACTTGGTGAGGATACGGACTCGTGTTAACATACGGTAGTTTGTCAGTGGTACCACTCATTTTTCCGGAACAGCTTTGAAAGATCGGTGAGTCTGTATGTTCACCGATACGACCACATCTGTGGAAGCATTGAAAACAGGTGAAATGTGAGTGTGGGAGCCGAAACTTACCGACCAATTTTAGTTGTTTCGAAAAAATGAGTGATAATACTATCAGGCTACAGTATGTTCAGAAGAATCCGCAACCTCACCAGGTCCTACTTCCATTGCTGTAGACAATACATGATAGAGTGTCAAGGCTGTGGCCAGAAATATGTTGGAGAAACTATGAGGCCCCTGTACAAACGGCTTGATGAACATCGCAGGGCATTACAAAACCCAGCCTCTTACCCTACCAACAGTTTTTCAAAGCATAGAACGCTAGAACACGCGCACGTAGCTCCCCCACGATGGCTTATTACAGTATTGCACCGCTCAGTGGACAACACAGTCGAAAGGAAAATTCTAGAGGCCATTGAAATAAAACGGTTATCACCAGAAATAAACAACCGCGATGAATTGCGCGACGTTCTTCGAATCATTGCGTGATGAACCAACCGCTCTTTGGGTTACTGTAGGTATCCGTCATGATAGGAATACCACTGCGCCTTGGCTATTTAAGAGCGCCAAAGCGGTATGATGCCGTTTTTTAGTGGTTGCGGCTCTCAGTCACAACAGCAACAAACCAGGCCAGTCTGCCGTAGCAATAATCTATGTGTTTTAGGTCTGAAGAAGGTGCTATGCACCGAAAGCTTACCAGAGAGCAGAAGTTCAAGAAGGAAGTTTTGCGAGTTTTTTGGAAGACACTTTTTCTCGACGAACTTTCGCGAACTTCTGCAGATTTCGAGCTTCTTTTGGATAATAAACATTTCAATCGGTATAAATATTGTCAAATAGTCGTTGGATTTACTGGAAGTAAGGAGTTCAGATCTGTTGTGGACAGCACCAGAGATACTACGAGGAGAAGCTGACTCACAGGGAACACGGGAAGGAGACGTGTACAGGTAAACGACTTTGATAACTTAAGATGACCCAGCTCTGAAATGATATGAGATTGTCATCGATCTAGTGCAGCCTTGCACAGTGCAGGATACAGGTTTATTCAACTTACGTTTCCGCATCTTCGCCTTCTTCAGAGCCTGGAAAGTTGAGAGCATTTGTGAAACTAGTTGAAGACGCCGAAACGCTAGCCGAATGAACTTGTATCATACTTGGTGCAAAGCTGTACATATCGTCAGTCTCTCTCAATAAGGAAGCCGCGCTCAGCAATAGGGCACTAAATCATTCCATCAATAGCCATCTTTCCTTCGTTTTCCCGTGCGCAATTTTTTCCGCCGAGCAGCGTTGCGGCTTTCCCCCCTCCGATTTTTGACGATACACGAACATTGACACTATCGATTGCTGAACTGTCGAATTAGTCAAAGTCGTAACATCGGCATGGATCCTGAAGAGACTTTGCGTTCCCCATTGGAGGTTGGCGCAAACTCGGTGCACCTATGTTATAGCATATGGCACCGAGTTTGCGTCAACTTCCACCAGTGAACGCGAATTCTCTTCCGGATTCATGCCGACGTTACATGGATAGTGATATGGTCACAATACCATCACAATAACAAGAGAGATTCAATTCAATGAAGTAGATCAGAGGCCCCTGCCAAAAGCGTGGTTTCTAGCATCCCTTGCGATACACAAACAAGATGCGTCGGCGTCTTCTTCAGATACCTTAAAGGCAGTGTTCACGATGAAAATCGTTTTTCTGTTTTCCAGCCTATCTTGAAAACGGCCCCATGCTGATTCCAATGATGTCTCTGAAATCGTACACGACCTTCTGGGAATCAAGTTATGGTCCCTCAAAGATTGAGCCATGGAAACATGGTGGACGAGTTGTCCGAGGCTTGTAACTTGCGTCTTTTGCAGCCGCTCTATGCGAGCTGACCTGAGTAAAGAGAGAAGCTGAGAATGAAGGGAAGAACGGGGCTAATGATTGAAAATCATCGCTCATCTCACGATCTCGAGCATTCATTTGTTCACGTCGGTGGGCGTGTGATGCGCTTTTGGGGTTTTCAATGCGCTCGAAGTTGCAACTTCGGGCTCTTTTGGGGCTCTTCCTGGCTCGTTTTCATGCGTTCTTTCGACGTTAACGTTACAGAGTGTCCCTCCACTATCCAATCCTAGTGGAATTTCGAAAACTTTTTTCATCGTGAACACTGCCTTTAAGAGAGCAACGAAAAAAAGTGTATACACACTAACTTTGGAGGAACTGAACGGAAAGATACTATAGCAAGCGAAATCGAAGTGGAAACAACAAGAACGGTGTTTCCAGATCTAACCATATTCGATATTATGGAAACCGTCATGCGACGCATCGCCCCTGGAGTCTTAGGTTCTTCTTAGGGTCCGATCGCGAGGCGGCGCGATTGTTGACAGGGCGGCGTGACTGACGCATCGCAGTGAAAATTGCGTCGCGTCGCTATCTTGAATGTGGTGCGTGGGGCTGTCGCGACCACGCACTTCTACGTACATTGCACAATTTACGCAACAATGCACAGTAAATTTGAAATCGTGTTGCTTGCAATCCTCTATTTCTCATTTTCCTTTAGCCTGGGCTTTTTTGAATAGTTTCCACCCTGAAAGATTCTGGTTTTTATCTTTGCCAAAGAAAAAATCCTTGGTCGTCGGCTTTTTTTGACCGGATTTTTTCGAGTTGTAGGTTAGCTTTCCCTCTTAGGGGTAGCGTGGGGCAGTGGCAAGAAGGGCCGTGGTCACGCACATGGTCAAGCGATCGATCTTTGCCCAAGGTCAACCAAGCCTTTGATCCCTCCGGGGTCTTTAAATTGGTACCAGACTTGTCTGAGAGAATAAAAAAACTGACTTGAACATCGACTGACCCCCGCAGTCGTAGGATCTCTGTAGGCCTATTACACATTCAAATGCCTCTACGATTCTGAATTGAAGTCGAATGTGTGGCGCATCGCCAGAGGGATTGAATTACCCCGAGAACTTTGTCCTTTATCAGAACACTTCTTGTACATTCTTTTTGATTGTATATTGTTTATAGTGTTGTATTTTCTCATTACAATCATGTTTTTTTCTTACTTCTCCAGGTTGATTTTTCGTTCTTCAAGAAAACGAAGAATACGGAATAACTTTTAATTGTGGATAATCCGAAACACAATGAATATAAACGTATGTAATGATACCTAGAAAGTTTTCGGTTTTCCGATATCTCTTTTCTGGCCGTTTCGGCCATACTGCTCTCTGTTTGCTGTTTTCGCTGTGCCAAGTAAAATATTTATGGACCTTAACATTGGTAAAAAGGTGTAGTAATTGAAAAATACATTAGAAGAAGTACTTAAAGTTGAAAAGAAGGGAAAATGACTCAAGTCCCATAGGGTATCGCATCGCGATCGCCGGCCTCCACTGCCAAGCGGAATGCTTGATCGCGAGGCGACCACCATTCGTAGCGAACCCTCCTCCACCCAGGGCGATTGACTCTGAAGACACCGCGATGCCGCGACGCGAACTGATCGATGTGGGGCGCCACCATGTGATCGCGCCGCGCAGCGATCCAATTCTAAAAGAGGCCTTACCGCAGCTTCTCTGTTTGTGATTGGAGTGCTGCAACATCTGCGTAGCTGTGGTCTGGGATAGTCGGGATTGAAACACTGACGATCGATTGTCCTTAGCGCGTTCGAGCGATATAGACCTAAAAGCGCCGCAAGCGTTAGAGTATGTTACCCTGAGACAACTCTCTATACATGCGATCTTCGAGTAGAGTCTAACAGTCAGTGGCAGGGGAATCAGTTTCTTGTCAAAATTATTGCATCAAAATGACAAGCGCGAGAATTCGCGGCAAAGCGTGCGGCGTTTGTGACACCACATGCGAGCTGAGTTCCGATCGCGCGCGACGATCTACCTCTGCAGCTCCTCCAATCATTAGACTGTGCTCTACAAAGGGACTCTACCCTCCCTTCCCCTGCTTTTTGAGAACTTATTTTCAAATTTATTTAATATGCCCTGAGTGTACAAAATGCTTGAGTTCTATGAATTGACCAAATGCGCTCGAGTTTTCTACAATTTTTTTATTTCTCCACTTGCTGACCACTCACATTCGCCGAAAACTCCATTATTTATTTATTTATTTATAGATACGTGGTAAACGACGCGACAAAACGTCGACTGAACAGGTCTGCTGAACAAATTCAGCATACGAAACGAAAAGAATTCAGATAGGATGTTCCCAAGTTTTGTGCAGTAGGGGAGTTTGCGATGCTATTCCTGGCGATAACCTTTTCAACAGGGGAGGTCGATGGCGGAGACGCATAAAGTATATATCCGTCATCAATTAGCATCAAAACAATGGATCGATGGCTTGTCCGGTATTCAAATATGAAAAGCGCATTACTGCGCTAACCGTTGCGGTTATATAAGGAGCCCTACCCACCTGTTTCCTAGGAGATAGTTCGATCCTCCCACCATGGACAAGTATCTGGGCTAAATTCTTTATAGTGAAGCAAGTGTAGAATGGGTAAAAAAACCCTACCAACATGGGTTCCTAGGAGATAGCTCATTATTCGTTATTCAATATTCTCGCGAATTTTCATGAAACTTCTCCCAAAAATGATTATGGTCCCCTTCTCACCATTTTTTCGTAAATTTTCCCGTACTACTCGTCCTAGCTGTCGAATCATGTGAATGTTTTCAGTTTTGCCATAATTGCAAGCGAGTTGGTCACCAAGAGAACTGTTTGGAATCTGGAGAACCGCATGGAAACACCGAAGCGTTCGTTATTGCAATACAGTTATATCCAGATAGCCTACCATAGCGTCGCTGTGAAAGCGAACGTATATGCAACTAATCATCCTGACCATATATGTCGCATTAGGTATTATAGACGCTGCGGTAGGGTTTCCGAATCAGTGGTAGTGGTGATCATCTGGTAAAGACATTTCGACCGTTAACATTCTAGATATCATAAAACTCGTCTCCCAAGTGTCCATGAATCCATTCCGGCCAGACCTTGATGCTGGTGACTCCGAGGATGTCAATCCTTTACTCGTGAGTTCAGCCATATGAATTTTTAAAAAGCTGGTCGTAATCAACTATCGTTTATCATGCTTGTTCCAGGTCAAACTGATTCGCGAATGCTGGTCCGAAAATCCTGGACATCGTCCTACCATTAGGAACGTCAAGTCACTGCTATCTTCAATGCAGCGAGGAAAGTGAGTATCAGGATGACAAGAGTTTGGTTTCAAACAGTTTGGGGCGGTAAGTCTGAGACATAGAGAAACTCCATATCCCATAGCGACCAATGGTCCGCTGCCTCTGATCCGTTCCACCTGTATAGTCCCCACCGAAATTTATCTAGGCATCTTAAATTTTGTGCTTGACGGGCCATGGAGCCTTGACGCACAAACACGAGCGACGTTCTAGTGTATGTACCACGAGAATTGGTGGTGAACTGTGTTCATCCTAATGACAAAGTAAGGTATCGCTCCTACACAGGATCTCAATGGGAGTTATCGCTCAAAAAGTAGGAATAGGCCTGGCAGAGCTTAAAGGCAGTGTTCACGATAAAAAATGTGTTTCAGTTTCCACTAGGAATGGGTAGTGGAGGGGCACAATGTAACGTTGACGTCGAAAGAACGCATGAAAACGAGCCAGGAAAAGCTCCAAAAGAGCCTGAAGTTGCCATTTCGAGCGCAAGGCAAACCTCAAAAGCGCATCACACGCCCACCGACGTAAACAAATGAATGCTCAAGATCGTGAGATGAGCGATGATTTCCAATCATTAGCCCCGTTCTTCCCTTCATTCTCAGCTTCTCTCTTTACTCAGGTCAGCTCGCATAGATTGGCTGCAAAAGACGCAAGTTACAAGCCTCGGACAACTCGTCCACCATTTTCCCTAGCTCAATTTTTGAGGGACCATAACTCCATTCCCAGAAGGTCTTGTACGATTTCAGAGACATCATTGGAATCGGCGTGGGGCCGTTTTCAAGATAGGCGAAAAAACAGAAAAACAATTCTCATCGTGAACACTGCCTTTAAGATGATAGACCCGCGCTCAGGGCCGGTCGTCTCGTAGTGAGGGAGATAGTACATAGATACTGGAGTTATGAAATACAGAGAAAAGAAACGTCAGAGAAGCGAACACTGGGTTCCAAACCATCAAATCAATCAATGCGAGAGTGCAAGTACATTTTCACATACCCACGGTTGCGAACCACTTGAGACAGGCATATTGGTCGTAAGGCTAGCGAATGACCTATAAAGTCAACGATATTGGATGATGGTACTTGATAGCAATGTGCATACTGATTATGAACATTAGCCTCACTTCTTGAAAACCTTTGAAGGAAGCTCAATCTCATGGACCATGTAATGCACACTCTGGAGAACTACGCGAGCTCACTAGAAGAAGAGGTCCACGAGAGAACGAAAGAGTTGGTAGAGGAGAAGAAGAAAAGTGATGGTCTGCTGTTCCGAATGCTACCGAGGTTGGTCGCAATCTTTGCTTGAGAGAAGACTGACTTCTGTCAACATTGTCCGAATGGTGCAGCTCCTAGGCGCTGTTAAAGGTGCTATTTTATGGCTACATTCATACGTGTGTGCATATGTTTAGGCAGATCGCTGAGAAACTGAAACTAGGACAACCAGTTGAACCAGAGAGCTACGAAAAGGTTACCATATTCTTCTCCGACGTTGTGTCCTTTACCACATTGGCCGGCAGATGCACTCCTATGCAGGTAGTATTTCATTTTGAGACCAAACATTATATTACCAGAAGCTGAGTTGACTGCAAGACGTGTGGTGTCGTCCAGACGCCATTACGGTTGTTCCTATGCTTAGGCAGGGGGCGTAATTGATCCAAAGACCCCGAGGCCTTGTGAGAAAATCTGTTTCGCGATTTGTTGCAGGTGGTCACTCTATTGAACGAGTTGTACACATTTTTTGACGGAGTTATCAATCGACTTGATGTCTATAAGGTGAAGTATTGATTTCTGACGCATTTCAATAATCCATCTGACGTTCTTCTTCCTATAGGTGGAGACGATTGGTGACGCCTACTTATGCGCCTCCGGTTTGCCTACTCGAAATGGCCTAGAGCATATAAGGGAGATCTGCAATCTGGCACTGGATCTTATCATCGGCCTAAATGAGTTCCGAATACCGCACTTACCTGATGAAAGCCTCAGCATTCGCGTCGGGATTCATACCGGTATTAAATACAAACTTGCTCGAAATTCTTACTTCCAATCGCATACACATTCAGGACCAGTTGTGGCCGGCGTTGTTGGCCTCAGCATGCCGCGGTACTGTCTTTTCGGGGATACTGTTAACACGGCCAGTCGCATGGAAAGCAATGGAAAACGTAATGTTATTGCTATACGCAGTTCTTCAATAACCACTCTACCTATCTGGTTCAGCTGCTCACATTCACATGTCAGCGGATGCAGAGGAGCTCCTAATGAAAACCTGTACTGGGTATAAGACCACGTGTCGAGGGGAAGTGTTGATAAAGGCAGGTTTTTGAGAGAAACGAGCTCTCTCTCGTCTTTTCTGTCTTATAAAAGCTGTTCCTCAGGGTAAGGGAGTAATGAAGACTCATTGGTTATGCGGCCGAGGAGAGGACTTGATAATGGATCCGAAGGAAGACGACGACAGAGATCAATGACAAATACGTGTTTGCAATGAATAGTATATACAATGTCATAAGTTGAACTCTGTTTATAATTTCCATCATCAATGGGGTTACGCTTAACTGACTCCACTGACTTGCGCAGTCTACTACATAGCTCGTCGTTCTCAGTGGATGTTTTGGCTTGAATTCTGGTAGGTTATCTAAACGTGTGCGGACCTCGGGACCTTAGACTGTGTTTTCAACGCGTGGCTGGAGCCGAATGTTGTATGATTACTCCAATAGACATTACATATAACCGATTATCCAAGTAGGGTTTCCCTGATGCTCATAGATCATAACTGAATAAACAGAGACGTGCCCACACTCTAAGAAAAGCTTCATCCAATCATAACTCAAGCAACGGTGACTGGTGCTTCATCACTAATGCATACAGTTGGCGTGAATCCTAATGACACTTTGCGTTGCTTATTGAAAGTTAGCGCAAACTCGGCGTCATATGCTATAAAATAGGCGCAACGAGTTTGCGCCAACTTTCAATGGGGAACGCCAAGTATCACTAGGATCCATGCCGTTTGTATGCATGAATTAATTCCTGAAATCTATCACGGATGAACACCCCCTGGGTCAGATGTAGCCAGGAGCGAACCACAAATTTTGAATTTCAAGATGATCTAAGGAGTAGACAAAAAACAGAGAATATCCCTCACGAGTGCATGAACACGTAAAAAAACCTATAAATCTCAACTAATGGAACACATGTTTCAAAAATGCATAATTACAGCCAACACTGTCTTTTTTGTATATGATTAATGCATGTAATAATACGAATTTTGAAATGTGACGCAAAATGTTTGAAGGACACGATATCATAGTAGAGTCAGAATTCAGCATTGAGGACAAGACGCTGCTGGTAGAGGATTTGGAAATATATTAGAGGATCGTAGGCGGGAACATTTGGCATCCCCAAACACCCAAACGATATGACTTCGGTTTAGTTCGAGAGTGGCGACAATGAGATCAACCGCTGAGCTGCTTTCTTATCTGCCTGTGTTCACAATACACTGTAGTTGAATTAATCCCCTGCGTGAAGATTTTTATCTATCCTCGATGCCCGAACAGCTCGCAGGGAGGAGCTTGGCAGTCCGGTGCCTGCGTTGCTGCTTGTTTTGATAAGAGGTGAACGGATGACCATGTGGTGCTCCGGCCCCAGCCTGGGCACCTGGTAATCGATGCGCTGATGGCCATCACAGGTGCCCGGGCTGGGGCCGGAACGCCACACGGCTAACCGTTCACCTCTTATCAAAACGAGCCGCAACGCAGGCACTGGACTGCCAAGCTCCTCCCTGCGAGCTGCTCGGGCATCGAGGGTACCTTGAAATCGTGAAAGCATTCGATAACCTTCCTCATAGAAGACCTATGGTTTGAATCAGAATTATTCGACATCTGCGGTGCCCTCCTTAAATGGCTAAATGAGGTTGACTACTAGCTCACCCCCAAATGTATCAGACTACTGGTATGATGTAAATGGCACACCGTTGGAATATGTGCACAAGATGACTGACCTCGGTCTGTTGTTATTTGATGACCCAAGCGTTGATGAGCATATTTGTCAGATGATGACCAACAAGAGAGCCTTCAAAATTCACAATGTTTTTCCAGCCCTGAAGTCCCTTGAACCCTGCAGATTTCCTCCGCGCCTTCAGAACGCATTCGGTCGACCTTAGAATATGGCGCTACCATCTATTCCCTTCACAAACAAGACCCTCTTCTCGCTCTCAAAAAAGTTCAAGCGGCCTCTTTTACGCAAGTTATACAGCGCGGTTCTCAGTTAAAGGCAGTGTTCACGATGAAAAAAGTTTTCGAAATTCCACTAGGATTGGGTAGTGGAGGGACACTCTGTAACGCTAACGTCGAAAGAACGCTTGAAAACGAGCCAGGAAGAGCCCCAAAAGAGCGCGAAGTTGCAACTTCGAGCGCATTGAAAACCCCAAAAGCGCATCACACGCCCACCGACGTGAACACATGAATGCTCGAGATTGTGAGATGAGCGATGATTTCCGATCATTAGCCCCGTTCTTCCCTTTCTTCTATACTTCTCTCTTTACTCAGGTCAACTCGCATAGATCGGCTGCAAAATACGGAAGTTACAAGCCTCGGACAACTCGTCCACCATGTTTCCATAGCTCAATCTTTGAGGGACCATACCTGCGTTCACAGAAGGTCTTGTATGATTTCAGAGACACCATTGGAATCAGCATGGGGCCGCTTTCAAGATAGGCGGAAAAACAGAAAAACGATTTTCATCGTGAACACTGCCTTTAACGATCATCACAATTTTTCACAATATCGCTGTACGGCCTAAACCCGTGTTGTTTCTCAGTATCACTAGCGTATTCAGGGTGTTGGAAACCTGCATATCCATGTTTTTGGGTTTTCGTCTATCCAAGAATTTTTGTTATAGCTCTTTTTATGACTTTCCACCGTTTCATTGTATATAAACATTTTGAGTAAACGCGGAATGAAACACCTCTCCTTATTTGCCAAACTACATGTTTGGATTTGAATTGTCACTTGTATGGTCTATTTATTCTCATGTCAGCTTTGCGGCCGGGAAACATCGCGGCCACTGCAAGTTAGGATCAAAGAACATCTGGACGGTAAGGAGAGGCAGTGAGAAGCTACAGTGCTTGGGGCGCATCGGGTCACTGCCCATAGTGGTGACAAATTTCGTATCAAAGTCGAGATAACGTCCCGAGAGACTGACTTCGCTGCGCAAAAAACCTTACTATCAGAGGAATTTTCAACTCTTGAGCCGCAAGTTAACTCGAAGCGAGGAGGCCTCTATATAACCCAAGAGCTTAGACTATGCGTGAGACTCGCCTTTTTACATCTCAAGTGGTGATCTACAACGGTTCCTTTCGTTCCAAGCTGTTCTAATCAATAGCGAGGTCTTGGCTATGTGAGGTAGTTTCTCTGGTTCTCTCTCCTTCCTTCGTGACAAAAAATAGGATTCCGAAATTCTGTAGAGTTTAGGCAACATTTGACCTTTTTATTTGATCTTCCTAGGCTCTGAAGAAAGGGGTTGCTCCGAAACGTTAGCCGTAAAGAACGTGTATCAACCTTGTGTCGAATACAACATCATCAAGCAACTATAACATCTTCATCACTGTTAAGACACTGTTTACTGCGAATTGATAGACAATGATCCACGATTCACGAATATGAAACCTGACAAACGCCAATAAAGTTGTTTGTTACAATCTGGTCGCTGACTAGATGTATAAGATGAAAGCTCCTCATAATAGTTTGAGAGCAAGGTTCGTTGTAGAATGGAGTCCACCGAGTGTCTCATTTACTTATCAATAAGAAGCGGTCGGCTGGGGATCAATATGCATGAATCTCATACCAGCACGCTCGATACCGATTGAGCGAGAGCGGTTGCGCTGCAATGAGTTTCATGCTCATTGATCTCCAATCGACCCCTTCTCATTGATAAATAAATGAGACACACTTGTTGGACTCCACTGTAATGTTTCTTCTCCCTGCTGTCCTCTTCTGTCAGGTATTCAACTTGATGCTTTAAATGATTTTCGTTTCAGTAAAATTGGGTTTAGCTAGCTTAGACCCAGAACTAAGACCCTGCTACGAGCGCTCCCATATCACAAAAGATCAAGAAAACTATCAATATTGGAGCGTTGTTTGTGAACGACACGTCCATGTAGGTGTTTTTGGAGGACGTCGAACCTACTCCTTAATGGCATCGTACGCGCAGAAAACCGTATATTATTTTTTCATGTTTTTGTATAGCTTGGACTCTCTAGGGTACGAAAATGGCGAAGGGCCCTACAATCTGCCGCTTTTTGTGTGGGGACTGACGAACTCCAATGGTCTACCCGTCACAGAAAAATATCCTTCTTTAATTTCATTAGCACCCAATTTCATTATTTGGCGGCTGTTTCGCGGCCAGCATTATTTAGCGGCTACATATTCCTCGGCTATTTCGCGGCTATTACGCAGCGAGCAGGCATTTTGCGGCCCTTTCGCGGTTATTTCGCCGAAGCTCTCAGAGTAGCTGCACACTATCAATTTTCCGACGACGTCAAAAAGTTGCTCATGAAAACTTACACAGGTTATCATACGAAATGCCGTCGAGGGGTGTGCGGCAAAGGATTTCAAATTTTCAGCAAAACGCAACGGCAAACCCCAAAAATGACCGGCAAATGGCAAAACGGCAAAATCTGTTATCTGCTGTAATGCACTAGTTTAGTCATGTGGCCATATCTGCCCGTTTCTATGTGCGTGGCGTTTCACTTGCCTTTACAGGAAGAAAAAGTCCCGTATATCGAAGCTACATGAAAGCCTCAGGTGATAGTAAACGCAAGTAGCGCTATTTGGTATGTGATCTGCATAGGAGTCTCGATCAAGTTAAACAAGGCCTTTAGCCTATCCCTCACCGGAGATAATTCTGTTGATTCCACTCCTCCTTGTCAAAGATTCCGCACAAATCAGTGCTAGAGATCCGAAGGTTAGCCGTCTTTTTGAGCAGTGCACAGTGTGATTGACCCGCAACGGATTCACTCTAAAAGGGGCTTGCGGTCAGCGCGACCAAGCCTAGCCAATCCGTGGGGGCGGGCAGCAAACTCAAGGTTTTTATTTCGCTCTCTTCAAACTACGATTGATAGGTTTCCCTTGTGAGGCTGCAAGAGTGGAAATGAGACTAGTCTAACTGCTCAGACAATCGCCGCATTCAATGCGCGTCGAATATGCATTCAACTAGAAGACAAGGTGGTTTCGAGCACGGTCAGGGAACATGCTGCTAGGGAAGCACGTGCTCTTATTGTGTTTCAATTTACAGCACGTGCCCCAGCAAATAAGCCGTCCAATGCGCGCATGATACACATTCAACTCGATGATAAAACGATTATCCGAGAAAGGAAAGTATACGATGCACTCCTGAGACGGAGCTAAGAGGTCGGCAGCTTCGCCAGTTTAAAGGCAGTGTTCACGATGAATATCGCTCTCGAGTTCGACTCAAAAATGGGATCGTTTGGTGGTGAGGTAACTAACAGTGAAGAAACAGGGAAGAAAAACGTCCAGAGTAAGTCAAAATAATGGTTTCTAAATTCAGGGCGTGAACGAGAATCATGGGCCCTGCTGATTTCGGCAAGCGCGCGCTAATCTCGAAATCTGCGCGAATCGATAATGCTAACTGCGGCAGAGTTGCTTGGCAATTTGCCATCGAAACGTGTGCGGCGCCACAAGCTCGTCCGATTGGGGGGACGGACCGGGAGAGCTTTCAAGGCCGTTTGTATTTATTTCTGGCCAGTTTTCGTTGCTTTCTTCGACCCTCTCCTCTACAGCACCTGCCAACTTAGCGTTTCACACCGAGACCTCGAGAACGAGATTTATCGTGAACACTGCCTTTAATTACCCAAGTTTGCGGTACTTCACCCGCCCGACCGCTGGAGGCCTCGTCCAACCGCCTACGGCCCCAGATGGTGCTCGGCGAACTGGCCGCGTCGCACGTAGGTGAGTGCTACAACGATGACGCTGGACTACCTTGCAGCACGTACTCCTGCGATTGGATTTTATTGCACATGCTCCTGCTATAAAATTTTGCAGCACGTGCTGCTGTTTGGAGCACGTGCCCCTGTGATAGAGCCTTTCAATGAGTGTGGTCACTCGAATTAAACGCATATTCGACACGCATTGAATGCGGCGGTTTTCTGAGTGAATGCAGTGCTCACGATAAAGGCAGCCTCTGAACTTCCACCAGAAATTAAGAGCTCCGTGGGGCACGTTGATCAAACACACTGAAATAGCAATGCGGTGATTCTTGTCGTTACGAATCGCTTTATTCGCGAGGTTTCAGGCCGTAAACCCTTTTTCAGGCGGCTATAATCAAAAACACATTTTAAAAACAAGTTACACACGATTGAACACGATCAAAGCTAACCTATAGGCATCGGCAGCGGCAAGGGAGGTGGAGGGAGAAAGATTACCGAACGCTCAAATACTGGGACGAATCCGCACCCGAAATGAGAGCAACTTTGACATGGAGAAATATTCCGGATACGGCAGAGAAGAAGATAGGAGAAGCGCTAGAAATAAAGTTGAAATTCTCGGAAAGGAACTCACCTCTCCCCCCTGAAATGTTCTGAAATTGAGCCGCCGCGCTACGATGAAGACGCACGCAGCGAGGCGTCAAGTGATTTCGAAATCCTTTGACGTGGTCTTAGGCCTCCTTCAGAGTTCAATCGCCGTGCGACGCGATGGGATGATAAACATGAGCATCGATCGATATCGCGTCACACGTCGAACTGTATTCAAAACATGTCATCGCGGCGATCAGCGATCGCAATCTGAAAGAGGCCTTACCTGCCAATGGAACGCACGGTCATCTACCGTACACCATAAATAGCGGCGACGAAGCGAATTTTTCCGAAACTATTCGAAATTACTACCTATAACTATTCGAATCAACATTCGAATAGTAGACTTCGATTATTGAATAGATTCGGATACCCCCTTCTTTGAGGTCTGATTTTTGAATAGTATTCGAATAGTGCGATTTTAGAAATTCCGATAATGAGTACGTGTATAAATGGCAATTATTCAAATATATCGATTGTTCGCAATTATATCAGTATTTAAGTATTCATTAGCAACTAAACATCATTCCCGAAAACAACCCAAAAAAACTGTCTATCCACTCATGGTTTTCTTTCGTCTGATCGTTCTTCGTCTTCCTCGGGATCCATGATTAGGTCATTTCCTCGACCACATAACCAGTGTGTACTCATTATTCCCTTACCCTGTAGAAATAATGTGTATGTATTTTAGCGTCTTAGCAACGAATGTATACTCCAAGGATATGTACCTTTATCATCACCTCTCCTCGACATTTGGTCCTGTAGCCTGTATAGGTCTTAGTCAGTAACTCCTTTGCGTCTTCTGATAAATGTATACTTGCAGCTGAAAGAAGGATTAATGTTTTCTCTAAAAAGAACATGGAGAGGTTCCTATGTTGGAATGATCACGTTTTCCATTGCTCTCCATTCGACTTGCAGTATTCACGGTATCTCCGAATAGGCAATATCGTGGCATCGTGAGCCCCACAACGCCGGCCACAACTGGTCCTACAAAGTTTAGGGTTCTGTTCTGTTCCTGAGAGCTACATGTTTTAATCGATTTAGGACGGTCCTCACCAGTATGAATTCCAACTCGAATATTGAGTGTCTCCTGCGGGAGGTGTGGAACACGAAACGACTTCAAGCCCGTGATCAACGCCAAAGCCAAATCGCAGATCTCCCTGATGTGCTCTAGGCCATTCCGCTTCGGCAAGCCAGATGCGCACAGGTAGCCGTCACCAATCGTCTCTACCTTGAACACTGAAGGTTATCCGCCAGAGTTAATATCATCAAAGTTGAGCTCCACGTTCAGATCTACATTTAGTGAGAGATCTGCCAACAACCCGTACGTGGGCTATCCCCGATCAGAGGTTCTCAAGATTATGATCCTCTTCCTTTTTAGCTACCGAGTTCTGGAGAGGAACCTGATGCTTTGAAATGGGTGAAAAATATACCTTATAAACATCTTGTCGGGAGATTGTTCCATCGAAGAAGGTGTACAGCTCGTTAAGCAAAGTAACAACCTGAAGCAATGTAATGAAATTGGTGTACCAGATAATTCTATCAACATTTTCACTTTAATAAAGAACGCCTTGACTGGATCCGTACGATGAGACAAATACTAAAAATCACCACTTTAAAGGCAGTGTTCACGATGATTTTGGTCCCCGAGTTTTTCACATAAAACAATGCATTGGCCTCCAAATGTTACCAAAATTACGAAAAAAAACTTCGAGAAACGCATTAAAACGTTGTTTTTCAGTGACATTATTTTATAACATGGACTAGTTGTCCGATTGGAAAGGCAGCATACCCGCTCGTAAACGTGATTGAGATAGCTACGGAAATAGATTCGTATGGCTCATAACACAACGCCTACGCATTTTGAAGTGTCAAAAACGACCCACATTGCCGCTGCACGAGTAAGAAATTGGCACCGCCCTGCATTTCTCCGCCCCCTGTATTTGCGTACTCCTCCAAAACAGCTGGGCCATTCCCACCATCGGCGACGTTTGTGGGCGGTACAATAAACCACATATAGTTCAGTTCCGCAATCGCGTTCAGTCCTCATTATCACAATCGTAGAAGCGAAGCGGTTGTTTTTGGAAAAATCAACTAGAATCATTTTCAGGACAACCGCTCCGCTTTTACGATTGCGATAATGAGACTTTGCGGACTGAACGCGATTGCGGAACTAGATCATACATGGGGAATGGTGGGAATGGCCCAGCTTCCCTGTTTTAGAAGGGGACGCAAATACAGGGGCGGGGTCGGTCGATTTCTCACTCGTGTAGCGTCATTGTGGGTCGTTTTTGACGCTTCAAAGTGCGTAGGCGTTGGGTTCTGAGCCATGGGAATCTGTTTCCGTAGTTATTTCAATCACGCTTACGAGCGTGTATGCTGCCTTTGATATTTTGTTAGGCAATCATTAGTATTATACCTGCATTGGCGAACATTTGCTGGCCAGTGTTGTAAAGGAGACGACATCCGAGAAGAAAATCGTCACGCCATCGTAGCTTTCAGGTGCAACCGACTCTCCCAATTTCAACTTCTCCGCGACTTCTCTGAATGAGTTATTCACCAAATCACATTGCGCAGCCTGACATGAACATTTGGGGATAGTGAGATACGCTGGGTTGCGCGCTGAGAAAGACGGGGGCAGCTAATGCTCAACTAAGGACCAACTTTGGCAGCATTCGATACAGCAGAGTATCACTTTTCTTTTTCTCCTCTACCAACTCCTTCATTCGGTCTTCAACTTCTCCTTCCAATGTGCCCGCATAGTTCTCCAAAGTGTTCATCACATGGTCCATTAAGTTGATTCTCCTGAATCAAGAACTCAATGCTCCGTGGGTGATGAGCGCAGCACGAAAGCGCAGTCTTGCTCAAAGAACTCACACTCCTCTCTGCATTGAATTCAAAAGTGACTTGACGTTTCTCATAGTTGGACGATGCCGTGGTGTTTCTGACCAGCACTCTCGGATCAGGTGGATCTGGAATAGAGCTTCAATGGTATGCGAATATATACAGTGCCTTTCATAACTATAGGATCACCTCTAGAATAAGTACTTACGGAAAAAACGAGAACACTAATCAAGAAAATGATTTTCGGATTCCACTTCAAAAATAATGTTTGTTGTTTGCAAACTCAACTTGGTGTTTTACAACAACGTTCCATCTTTTGACACACCGTTGAATATCTCGGTTGTGTGAAATCATGACAACACGGAATCTCTATTGGTCGTTAACGTTGACCGTCAACGCCAAGGTCTTGTTGAGGCGTGCTCACACCCAGATGTCTGGTGTGGAGGACCTTATACTGCTCCAAGCTTCCTCAACTTTCGCAATTTTCACCCTTAGAACGCAAAAAAACTTGGCATTTATACGATAAACTTTTCCTGCAAAGGTGTCGCAGAGATTTTCCACAGGGTTGAGGACTTGTCTGCGAACTGGTTGTCAGGATAGTAGCGTTACTCGACTCAAACCACTCTCGCGTTGGCCGTCTAACGTGATTACGGGTGTTGTCTTGCTGAAATACTCGCAGGTGGTAAAAATAAGTGAAGCGACGGTGTTTTTCGATAACATTAAGTTCAACCTGAGTGAATCCAACTACTTATAGCATGATATCCAGCCAGAAAGAATAGATTTAGGTCGGCACAACTTTCGTCATTGAAAAACTTCTCGTCATTAAATATGGACAGTGCTACTACCTGGCAACACTAAAAACTCATCTGCTATCTAATCTGGCACTCTCAGCTCGAAAAGACAATGCCTTCCAGAAAAGTAATGCCATTAACAACGTTAGCTAACGAACGCGGGAGTGTGTAAAGGCGGGAAAAGTTACCACATGTCGTGACCAGTTTAAAGACCCGTCTTCAACTCTATGGAAAATCAGTGCGACATTGCTGCAAGGAAAGTGGTGAAGTTCGCCACTTTTCTCCCGTTCTGGACACGAGTATCGCGATTGAGTAAACTTAGAACGATCTCCCGCACATGGAAACTGGCTGCCAGTACGTTTCAAGAAACCTCGATCTTGCAGGGTAGCTGGAAAGATCATTGGAATGTGCAGGGCCCGTGCTATTTTAGCTATTTTAGACAACCGAAATAGATTCACAGTAAGTGATTTTTTTTTGTTAGGAACCGGTGTGCTAAGCGATTAAATATTGCTGTGAAAGACCAAGTTGAAGTATCAAAGTATCAAACAACAAACATGTACTCCGCCATTAATTCGGACACAGAATCAAAAAAGTCGAAGTCACGATTTGACTGAAGTTCTTGTTTGTACGGAAGTGCTGTTTCAGGGATGTTCTTATGGTTATGAAACGCACTGTAAGACTGTGTAAGAGTGAGAGGTTTACCAGAGACGGGATTATGTCCGACGCTTCAACTGTGTCAATCTCCGGCCGAAACGGAGTCATTGAGATTTTCTTCACTTGCCGAATAATCTCTGAAAAGGAAGATCAAGATCCTGTTGGGTGAGGATAGAGCAAGGCTTCTGGGATACTGTTCTACACTTTCGGAAAATCACAGGCTCTTGTACCCTATGTAACAGCTGCGTTGAGAAGAAAAACGAAAAACTCGCTGAGAACCGTTTTTTCAGGCCGAAAAATCCTCAATCGACTTTTGGAATTGGAAGTCGATCACTGTGAATTGCTCTGTTGAGTCGTGATCTCTCCATCAATCTCTCCATGGTTCATCCTTTTTTGATGCTATTCGTGGGTAAGGAATGCTTGACCGATATGTGTAGAAAAGACATCCTTCACATAATCATGTAATATATTTCATCAACTTGCACTCATTTATACTATACCATGTTTTGACCACGTAACTTTCTTTTCTTATTTGGTGAACGAAGTGTCAGATGACTGGCTGAGACTGGTGCAGCAGCCGCCTTTTACTCAATTCGAAGGCATCGCACACGATGAAAACCATACCTGGGTTTTTTGACGTTTTCGTGTTGTTATATCCCTATAGTAATTGAAAGTTGCAAAAAGCCCCGTCAAAAACGTCAGCTTTTCAAGAAAAACCCATTTCAAGGAAGCTCACAACAAATTTGAAGTTCTCGCTGACATCTACTTGGAACAGTTGCGCGAAGAACGCAAGGAACAGTCTACGATTTATTCCTTGGCGCAGCGTTGGAAGCAATTCACCGAGGACGCCATTCAGACGAGCGAGCATTTTTTTGAAGGAAACCAAAAAGTGTAACGAACCTGCTGCGTCCATCGTTGTCAGCCGCTTTCGATCGATGTCGAACGTGAAATTGATTGGCGTGTGCTTTCGCCCTACGACCAACTCACGATCGCCGTCAGCGACCATGGAGTTTTGTTCCTTGTAAAAACGGATCGACCCCAAGGGGGGCCCCCGAAAACCCAGGACGCCCTTTTGAGGTAAGCAAATCTTCATTTAGAGGCGATTTTGAAACTCCGAATTTCCTGAGTGACATTGTCTTTACCCACTAGTCCGACTGAACGCAGAAGCTGGAATTCGGTTTTCATTGTGTACGATGCCTTGAAGACTCTCAAGCTTCAGACCGGTGCATTTTTGGCGTGCCCAACTTCACGAGTGAGGGTCTACAGGGCAGTTCATGCAACTGAGCTTGAAAGATGGAAAATGGGTTTTCATCGCGATACCTTCAACATTGAATGCCAATTATATGAAAAAGAAGCGGACATATAAATTACAAACAAACAACCAGTTTATGAGTGACCGCTACGGTACAAGTGGTGGTAGGCCACCATAAGAAGCTCATTTCTACAGTTTCCTTCTTATTCCTATTTTCGCTTTACCACAAAAACTAAAGCGAACCTTTTGCTGTTTCATTGCGGTTGTCGAGATCCCAAGCAGCCCGTTTCGTCAGTAATTCGCTGGCGATGATTGCAAAACTGAAATAGAATCATAGCGGACTGTTTTTGAATCTGAACACGGGCATGACAGCTAACCAACCTATAGACGTCTGCTTCAGGCGTTCCCACGCTGTCAACCTCTCCGCGTAGTATTTCGGGTGCGGTCCACAGCATCTCTGTAACCAGTAGGTTTTCATTAGGAATCTTGAATTATTCTGCGTATGCATCCTTCAGCGATGCCAATGGAACAGATATCCGCGGCTAAGCACTTCAAAACGAAATATGCTCTGTGGTTTGCTAAAATTCAACCACAAGTTATGTAGCGGATACAAGTATGTGCTCATATGACAAAGTGATACTGTGCTTGTCACGTATTTCAACGAACACTTAGTGTCCCTACATAAACGTACTATGCTATTCGCTTCGGATTTAACTGGAAAGCCGACCTTCATCGAGTTTTGGTTCGATCTCCTTTATGTAGGATAAACCATAGAAGGACACCTTCACCTGCCATCGATCATCAACTACGCAATCCTAGAATAATTTTCAGTTGGAGAAAAGCATTCTTTTTATGAAAAATGGACGTTACGCGTGGAAAGAGTACCAAAGAGGTGAGCCGCCCATGGAATCGCATGAAAGATCCATGTATGTAGATGAGACCCTGAATTTTCTCACTTTTTGAGTGGTACATGTGATTCTAGAACTCAATTTTTTAATTATGGTTCCACCCACAGATGCTATGTCCACCATCATGGATTGCATGAAAACGCTGTCCATTGGTAGTGATCCTTTGGTAATGACTTCCTGAAGAGGAGCGATTGGTAAAATCACTTGCATACACGATATGGATCCAAGAGTGAATCATAATCGCGCACCTGTAGTGTTCCCCTTGAACAAAAGCGCCATAAGGAGTACGTCACTGGGCCATCGGCAGTAATTCCAACAAACCGGTTCAGGTTGTCATGCTCAATTTGGCGCATCTGCAAACCTTACTCTTGTTTGTCATGCTACCATTGTTGCTACTACAGTGAGAGCAAGTTTACCGGAACCTGCTGTGAGCCCAGCATCTCAGTCCCGATCCATAGTCGCACTAATGGATTGTCGCAAGAAGGGTTAAATTTAGATAATGGAGCATTCGTTCTGTTATTTTTATTTATCTATTAATTTATTTGGGGAATGCACACCATTAGAATACTTGTTCACAACCGTCGAAGATTTTGAATGAAAGGAATATGGTAAAGAAGGACAATGCGAAGTTTGTGCAAAGAGTAGGCGTCGATTGGAGAGTTATAGTGTAACCACGTAGAATACGAGCAGAAGGCCGACTGATATTCTAATTCACAATGAAATCGTTAATGGTGAGTTCCTTTAGGAGCGAAAAACAGGCGAGAAAGAAGGAAACGAGGGTATAGGTGGTGTGGATTAAGCAACAAAGGAATGGAACCCAGTCAAGCTTCTACTCCGTTAGGCTTCTTCTTCTTGCCCGCGCCACCATCTTTTTTTTGTTTTTGTGGTGCTATATGATCATATAACATATAAGGTGTTTTCTAGTTTTGGCTGTTCATCTTTGTTGCATTTCATTCATCAAAGTTGTAGGGAAATTGCTTTTGGGTCATCGTTTCGCTAGTTTTTATCAAGAACTCTATTTTCAGCCATGCATAATACACATTCACTCCACTGCAAGCATTACAACCGTTTAGGTCCAATCGTGGTCAACATTTACAATGTGCAAATTCCAGGTCTTCGCTTTCATATAGTGTCTATTCCGATGACAAGAAGCCTCAGTTTTCCTATAGTTTACAAAGCAAACGTTGTGTATCTCTGCATTTCATTAATCAGGATACGAACAAAAACCAAGCCTTGGGAAGGCATCTGTATTGGAAAAGAACAAGGTTTAAATGAGTCTTCACAAAAATTTGCCGGCCAAACCGTGAATCACCATGATAGGCAGACCTGACATCAAAGATCCATCTTGCATTTTGTTTCATGGCGAAAGGTCTCTGTTTTTAGGTTAAAACAAAAATTGCTATGCTCAGGAGCCCATTTTTTACCGTCTCGTAACATGCAAAGCGTTCGCACTCTATGACATTCGCTGAATAAAGCTAAGGAGTCACCGACCTTTCTCAGTTCGGAACTTATTTCCTGGTCAAACTTCATTGGAACTGGGTGCTTAAATCCAGTGAGAGCATCCTTGTTGTGATAGAAGTAGCACATTTTATCTGTAGTTGCCTGGCTCTCAAGCACTTTTGACCCGTTGGCTCCCGATCCATTTGACATGAATGACGTTGTTCTGCTCTGAAAATATTTTCTTTTAAAGGCACTGTTCTCGATTAAAATCGTTTCTCTGTTTTTTGCCTATCTTGAAACCGGTCCCATTCTAATTCCAACGATGCTTCTGGAATCGTACAAGACCTTCTGGGAATGGAGTTATGGTCCCCCAAAGTTGAGCTAGGGAAAATGGTGGACAAGCTGTCCAAGGCTTGTAACTTCCGTCTTTTGCAGCCAATTTATGCGAGCTGACCTGAGTAAAGAGAGAAGTTGAGAATGAAGGGAAGAACGGGGATTTTGATCGGAAACCATGGCTCAACTCACGATTTCGAGTGTTCCTTTGTTCACATCGAGGGCCGGGGAGGGACCCACAGCGGCGGGGTTTGCCAAGTTTTCTAAGCCGTTTTGCGGCTCCTGAGTAGCTTTTCTTCCCGTTTTTCGACGCTTTTCTGTATCTGAGAGCTACGAGAAGCGTTTGTCATGAAAAATTCAAGGATGAAGTTTATCGCGAACAGTGCCTTTAATATTTTTGGTTAACCTGCACTTTCGAGTGACAGCGTTAAAGCTCCGAAAATCGATTGATGCGGGGGAAACGACGGAGAGAATTGAAGTCTCACCAATGCGGGTGTACCGCCTAGCTCTACGTCTCTAGCGCAGCTGAAGTTTCCATCTTTTGATCGCCGAGGAACGCCTGCAGTTGCTAGCGTAAGGTTTCTCCGCAGAATTCAGTCTAGATAAGGAATGTAGCCGTTGATACCTTGAATAGACACTTACCGACTTTGGGGGCGTTTACGTACGAAGCTTAGACAAACCGGACCCGAAGAGCAACTCTGGCGACGCTGTCTCCCCTCTCCGAGCAAGAATTAGCTGCCTACTTCTCCCAACTGCTAATTTTTCATTCCCGTCTCTTCTTAAGGAGATGAAGTCTCCCAAGAGGATTATGTATTTGTCACATTCTGTGGGCAAGGAGGTTAATCCTGACAATGGCCGCGACAAAGATCCCATTCCGGCATAGTCAGCAATGAGGAACCTTTCCTCAAGCCTAGTTTTGACTGCATCGCTGCTGTTTTTCATCGCAGCGATTTTGCACCCGCTGCTGCAGCGATGTAGCAGCGGCAACGATTCTGTTCATAGTGCATAGACCCACGGATGATGGAGGAAATTCAATCAACCAGTGGAATTGATGGCTGGTATTCATCAATAGCGCGTTTCGACTCGAAAACACTGATCTTGTCATGTGAAAAGGTAAATGTTCATTAGACAAAACGTGTCATTCGCTCCATCGCTGCCATTTTGGCCGCGATGCGGCGATGGTCAGCGACCATAGAGAATCGCTCTTCAAGCAGCGATGCAGTAAAACATTGGATTTCGTCGCCGCGACCCAGCGATGTAGGACGTTTGCCACGAAGCGATCACAATTGGAGCGGCTTTCCATTACGCGCGATGAAGAAAGATAAGTAGTCCCTTACATGGCCGCAGCGACCACCTGCAGTCAAAACTAGGCTTCAACCTCCCCCTCCAGCTTTCCTCACCTTCCTCGGCAGCCAAAATAGTCTTCCAGAGAGTGACCTTAGGTCACCTCTCGGGAGTGGCCTCGAAAGTCACACTGCCCGTCTCCACGAGACGAGCCACTCTTTGAGCCCACTGATCACGTTACCCGTCCGTTATCACTCAAAGAATAACCAATCCTGCGTCTCTCTACCTGTACCGATGGCACAGCAGTCGCCTCGAGAGCGAACGGATGGTTACTTAGGCTGTTATTCCAACCGGACGGAGACCGCGGTGGCATTTCGACCTACGGCCGCTGTCCGGGTGGTGATGTCATAGTTGGGAGGAGATCGAGAGCGGAATGAAGGTGAGCGTGGAACATTTGCTTGCACTCATTTCGGACAAGCTTTACAAACACCGGCGAGATGGTATGAACACGTTCTGTGAGATGGGGAATACTCGATAGCGAAAGCAGGTATGCAAGTCTAAGTGACAGGCCAGCGACCAAGAGTACGACCTTAGCAAATATAATTGGATGTCTTCCACAACTATATGAATATTGCAGGCCTCGATCCTGAACACACGAAAGGCAAGACCAAATGACGGCCACAGTGAAGGCGAGACACTGCGATGCGGGACAAATGCCGAAGAAGAGAAGCAATGGTGCTGCCGTGGTAGATCGTCGCGCGAGACCCAATGCTGGCCAGTGGTGTCGCGAATGCCGTATGGCCCGTCGCAATGATCGCGTCTTGTCCATTCACTAGACTGAATTCGGTGAAATGTGTTTAGCTACATGTTATCGTCAGTTCACTCCTTCCCGTTTCCACCCGCGTCTCGGCGTTGTGGCACCTGAAGAAGACCATCATCCGATTCTCGGGAAACAACATAGTTTTCACCTTATGTATCACGGTCCTAAGCTGATGGTAGGGGATTTTCCAGAGTGCATCGAGCCGCTCTCTCTCTTTACGTCTGGCCCTGAATTATTGTAGGTCTATTTTTTCGAGAAGTTTTGAGTGTTTTTTTAAACAGTAATGCACACCTTATTGAAGCAACTATCACAATAACAATGGCTAGCAAAAGTAGTGCCGTTATACATGCAGCTACAATGACGTATATCCTGTACTCTTCATAGAATGAAAGTGGGCATTTTGTGCCTGAAAGGTTGGCTTCACAAATCAGGTGTGGATTATGCAAAAAACAACGGAAACCTGTGAAGCCACAGGCTGGCACGTCTTTGGGAACCGATCGCCCATTCCATACAACTTGCTGCTC
The DNA here is from genome assembly GCA_029168955.1 of Aplectana chamaeleonis. NCBI lineage: Eukaryota > Metazoa > Nematoda > Chromadorea > Rhabditida > Cosmocercidae > Aplectana > Aplectana chamaeleonis. The sequence goes on along the minus strand of JAPDOI010000007.1, from coordinate 1,791,558 downwards.
TTCCTCTACAGGATATTGTAACTCCATCGTCTGTGACCAATGAGACTTCAATGCTTTTGTGTTATCGCAGTTGTTCATGTGAACAAAAAAAAAGAACCCACAGCGTTTGCTCCCGTGCTGTCCATTAATATCAGCGCCATTCTCCATGGTTCTGCGCTGTTCCCCATACCAGACAATGCAAAATTAGGAATTCTGGCGCCGTCCCAGGCAATCGTTACGTTAGAAAGCGCACCTATGAAAAACATTTTCAGCTCAGAAACATCCTAATGCTCCAGCACTGACAATGGAGTAATATGCATGGGACTAAGATTCAGAAAGAAGCTTTTACACATTTCAAAGGCAGGGAAACGTCTCCATATTCCATGTTCAGAATCGTCTGAATGTCTAAAAGAGCTTCACGACGATGTGGTAAACCACGAAGCCATAACGCCCCGGCTAAAGTGAACAGAGCTGATTTAACCGATGAAGTAACCTCTGCTACTTCCAAAGTGGCCAATGGACCTTGTTCAAGTGGAGAGTTATGCGTTGCTGCCCAGACCACTGAGTTCTCATTGAAAGCACCCTTTAATAGTGGAGCGACATCACCTTCATATGTAGCGGCAGAATTGTTAAACATATACGACCCCTCTCGAATGCTGTGATTCGCCTTGAGAGTTTCATTGATGATGGTCGCGTACATAAACATAGCGTCGTGTAGTTGCGCAGCATACTTAGACATCTAAAAAGCTTCACAACAGTGCAAAGAATAGAGCTTTTCTCGAGGTTCTTTTGAACCATATGGCGGTCAGCTTACCTTCCATCCCTTTGCTGACGTACATCTGTCCCCACAATTGAGCGGTGGTTTTTGTGATGCCGCAAGGACGCTGTTTGTGAAGTTTTGGCTCAAATCAGAAGACGACTGATCCATGTCGACCTGAAAGAAAGTGGAGTAATGAAAATGGCCTGATACTGTGATCAGTGAATGCTAATGTGCTGTTATGACCTCAAAGAACATCTTTGAAGTTCATTGTGATAGGACGAAAAACCCCAGAGCAATGTTTTTGAGTAGATTACTCTGGCATCCCCCATTATGTGTCTAGTCAATTAGTTTTAGAGTCTTGACAGCTTGCTCCGCTTGATAAGTCTTCTTCACTCACTTCCTAGTCATTTTGGTCAACTGACTTAAGGAGAAACCTCGAGTAACCGACTCATATCTCATTTACATCAAACATTTAAACAGAATCATACTATTCATTACGGCAGATGACGTGGTCTTCTTCACAACTCTCAAAGTGATCAAATTTGGCCGGTTAGGCATAACTTTCCAGGGGTCAGATAGCAAACTATGTATGTAGCTATCAAATGTATTTATTTATTTATTTATTTATTTATTTATTTATTTATTGAATGTATGTAATGGAACTAACATCTGTGAGCATGAAGGTCCTCTGGAACGCCTCGAAAGCGTCCTTATCACGACCGTCAGGTGGAGTCGATTGATCCTCCCAAACATAGACTGTTTGATTCTCTTTGGTGTCTGTTACTGAAAGATGTCACATTTGTGTTGAACGGAGTATTAACGACTGTTCAATGCATAAGTAGACTTTCAGATTTCACTCACTATATCCTTCTGTCATCAGGTCGGCGAAAATATAGACATACTCGTCGGTGAGCATGTTTTTGTCCTTAACAGCAAGCATAAATAAGCGTTTATTGACCGGATCCGAGAGGCAGACAATGACTACTGAAAACGTTTCATATCAAGGTGGATTCGAATTTTTTACATTGGTGAATTTTGCACTCTTTTTGAACTTAACGGTGAGAGAATAATTAATAAGCGAGTTAGCAATGTATGTATTAAATCGTATCGACCGGACGGCGACGGACGGCTCAGGCGTGCTCAGCCCGGCCAAAACTTGTGGATTTTTAGAACCCGAGTGGCACGATGCTGATGCTCATCGACCGAGCTGGGTACAGCCGATAGACCGACTATGACGCGGGCCTAAGATCGGCTGGGTTGGGCTTATTACGGACAAACACCACAATGTACCCAGCTAGTGATTAGTTTCCTGTGTTTTGCTCGCTAATCCAACCGAGTTGGAACTGATTACCTGATACTGGACGATATAATAAAGTTACCACTGAATTTTCGCGTCTTTAAAAAATTCAAAAATTCTCATCTGGTTCAGTGGAATCTATTTACATTGTCCACGTTTTTTTCTGCTATATCGTTGTTTTTGTATATATTTTTCTGTTTTTCAAACGATGTCCTGGTGAAATAAATATGTATAACTGCGATGTGACAAACATACTTCTTGCCTTGCTGTGGGTGTCCATTAGCGCCACATTGATATCATCCTGGCTGAGACTCCTCATTTCCACAGTGTTCGACATAGTGAACGACGGATTTGCAAAAACAGCTTTCTGAAACAAGACTGGAGATCTACATGATGACTTCTACTCAGAGACCAGAAAGAGTTGCATTGGATATGGATTCTCATATATACTGCGGGTGCCCTTTGAACAAGGCTCCCAATGCCTAATGAGGTATTTTTGGATAAATCGAACCTCTTGTATCACATACATAGGTACCCGAAGCTCTGTGATAGGCGTTTTGCCATCATTCCACTATGGTACCAAAATCACCCCTAGGGCTACATTCGTTTTTTGTACTACTTTTGTTCGTTCATGATTCTTCCTTTTACATTTTTGATTTGATTGTAGGTCAAGAGAGTCCTGGAAAGCGACGCGATCACCACATGCTCTTGTACAATGTAACCTCTTATCTAAGTCGACAATAGACCCGAAAAAGGGGTTTCCCGTCGACGTGGTTACTCTGACGCGCGAAACCATGTGGTTGGAGCTGAGTCAGTTAGGGTGCCTTTGCGGATGTGTCCACACAAAATAGTTGATTATCTTCCCATGTAAAAGAATCCGTTCAAAATAATCGGATCGTATGATGTAGTAGAGATAATATATGATGATGATGTTTGATCATTAGCAGACATCGACCTCGGCACTTGTGCATAGGTAAGAACTGGTGTAGACTTATAGTGCTCTCGGCTTCAATGAGCACTAGCAGCGAGCAGTGGTTTCTTGCCTAAGCAATCCTATTCTCAGTTGTATTTTACTATGACGGACCGCTCCGCTGCTGGTGATAATCGGAATCAGGAGTTTAGGCTCCGTCTATAGAAGGCGACCTAGCGCCAAGTGACGCTTGGGGTCCGAGAAATCCTGTCTTCCAGAGATTGAGACGAGCCAGGACCATACTTCGCTGGTCTGCAGCTGCTCCGGGTCGAACAAATCAGTTTTCGATCGACAGTTGCACGTTGCTGATTACTAGAGGCTCTGTGTGGGCTTTTGATTAACCACAAATGTCGTTTTCGTAATGTTCAAAAGGATTATGCAAGTTGTTCAAACTTGCGAGAGATAACCTTGCTGGTGAACACAATCATAAACGCCACGTTTCAATCCAGAATCCTAGACACAAGGTTACGCTCTGCTGAAAAATGTTCAAATAGGAATCGTAATGTGATTTCAAGGTCAAACATGAACGTTCCACAGAGGGCAAAATTTTGTTTTGGATGGGACTTGAACCCTAGGTATCACGCCTGTGGACATATTCTCTCCACCATTACACCCAAAGGTTCCGCACTTGATGATTAAGTTCCAGACGAAAGCGGCATGGCCTCACTGGCCACCGGGGATTTCGCGTTTCTTACATCTAACTCCTCCTACAAATCACTAAAAAAACTGCACGGGAGGTAATTTGGGGCGCTGAAAACAAATATGAGGTCCATTTTTAGTGTATCGGATTTTCGCGGTAGGTTACAATGAGGAGAACGTCAGTTACTACTACAACTGATCGTTTCGGGCTTGTTGCTGTTTCAGATAGATGCAGCTTCAGGCCGGAGTTGCTCACAGTCCTTACTACTCGTAACATTGACACTATCGCTTTTTACTTCTTTTTGTTAACCTCGGACTATGCCTAAATGGTTTCCCTTATTGGCTCAAGTCAGCCTGAATGATACTGTCCGCCCACGCGGCCGACGTGCGTGCCAAGCGGCCTTCGCGAAAGCACTATTTGAACTTCTAAATTTATTGGGATAATTACCGGGCGATGAATAATTCTCAGTCAACTGTGTGCAGCCGTGGAAAGGCACAACCGCAAAATGCCTTTCGAAGGGCCATACGACACACAAGCCGACCGTATGGGCGAATAGTTCGATTTGGAGAGACTTTATATCTTAATTTGGCAATTGGCTGTGCATGGAATAAACCTCCAACAACATCCTTTCTGCCTCAACCCACCTGTATGTCGGTCAAAAATATGGGGCACTTTTGCTCATCTTCGGTAGCAGAGTATAAAAACGCGAACTGCTTCCACCCGAAATGGTCAAGTACGGACAGGAGGGCAAGGCTCAAGCTGAAATGCATATCCTTAACCTCATCAAATGTGATATTAGAACAATATTTTCCAAGTGAGCTAACGTATAATAATTGGGTGTCATGATGAGGACTGTCGGGAATCGTGGCACGTAGGCGAGTTCGTTGGCGGTAGTGAAACCCCAGATGAAGTTCAGCAAGTCGTAATATGCACACATCACTCCAATAGCAATCGCAGCTGATAGAAAGTATGTATGACTTTACTTACTATTAGATTTCGAATGAGTACTGGATAAGCACTCATACGAAGCCTGTCATCGACAGTAGGTTGATTCGATTATAGTAATTTTTGGCTAACAGGCAGGCCTCCGTGAGGGTTTGTCAGCTTCCTGTTACTTTGCCGCGACAAACAGGAGCCTGTCTTCTGCCCAGCAATCGCTCGGTTATTAGTGACAAATGGAACATTAAGGTCTGTAACAAGATATGCAGCTTCGTAGGAGGTGCTTGGCGGTTAGATAGGACGCAAATCGCAAGAAAGGTAAAATATGAAGTCAAAAGGCGGACGACGAGCTGGCTAAAACACAAGCAGGTGCTTAGCCGCGAAAAATAGTTTGAATTCCGAGTGTATAAGAGGATGTTGGTGAGATGACAATCTATTGACCTGCTGCCGACAGCTGAGATTGCCAGAGCAGGTGTAGCTGTAGCACAACTTACGAACGTTGCAAGTTGGACCGATGATGACGTCGACGTCGTAAACACTGATTAGTTCGAATGCCTTACCAACAGCTTCCCTTTCCACACAGTTATCGTATCGGATTGTAATGCTGGAAGGAATCATCATAGAGCACTTTCCTCATTGAAAGAAGAATTTCTCACTATTTCTCCACTAATTTGGGCTTGAACTCCATTCCCTTGCTTGGAGAATAGCCTCCGAACGAGTAAGCTTTGTTTTGCGGAGTCTGCATTCCCCAAAGGCAAGATTTCGGATTCTTCATAGTGCGTAGTGTACTCACTTAAAGTCATAATCGTCGAGGATGTGACGCTGTCGTATGAGATCAATGGCCAAATACAGTGCACCGATGCTTCCAGTATACCCGACAAAGGGAGTGTAGCTGTAATGATACTTGTGGTCGGGAAAGAAGTAGAAAACGAGATTGTATTGAGGCAGAATGGATCAAAGACAATTTCAGAATTACATAAGGCATTTGGTACTGCAGGATTCCAGATGCGTAGGTTTGCTGTGGCCCTGACACAAAATTTCTAAAACCTGCTTACAGGATCGAACGGAAGTGAAAACTCACGGAGAGTCATCGTCAACGAACAGCGCTCCAATCTTGATGACCTTTCGGGGTGCTTTTGGGCGTCTTGTGGATGGAAAACTTTGGAAAGTGGTTTGACCACTGCTGCGCTAAATTTAGAAATGAGATAATGAGATCAGATTCACATTTTCAAGTTTCTTCGGCAAGGCCTGTCACACACAAGTGACACTGCCTGGTCCGTTGACACTCCACCTATATACGGTACCGATTCTACACAGTTCGCGATCTTCAACACCATTCTTAATCCGAATCTAACCAGTTATAGATTGCTCGGGGACTGTAAATCTGATTAGGGACTGTTCCGAGCACGAAATGCAGTTTTCAGAAGCGGTTTTTTGAGGATCTTGGGCAAGACGAAACGAAGTTAATGTGGGTTGAAAAATTCGTTCTAAGCCAACGTTCACGATGACCTTCAATTTCGATAATATGCGCTAAAACGATTACTTGGTCGCAAGGTAGAGCTAGAATGATGTGACTCATTCGGAGAGTCAGTTTTTTCAATTGTGTCTGCTACTCGAAGTTACCCAATTTGTGCAAAACTTTAATGCTACAGAAAGTTCGGTTCGGATTTGGAAACATGCCATCATGAGAATGATGGACGAAACGTCAAGGAGTACGGGATTAAGAAGAATCGCAAACGCATGAGTAAACAGACTCAACCTGATTTTTCTTCTAATTATTGTCCAACCTCAGACCAAAACATTTGAGAATTCAGCAGGGAAGGAATATTCATTTGTTCACAAAATTATTCTACGCGCGAAATTGAGCTTGAGTGCACTCAGACAAAAATTGAATTTTTGTATTCAGTCAATTTCAAATATAGGTAGCTTCTCCAGATGATGGATGTGGGAGATAGGTGCTTGATGATGTAAACAAGAATACACGTTAGAGACTGGTTCAGTGATTTTTAATTTTTAAATATCTTGTTACTGACAAGTACTGATAAAGATAAAGTTCACATACCTCAATAAATTCTAACAGAACTGATACGACCAGGAGGATTACTTGCATGTTGATGGAGTCGTTGTTTCTCTTCGGCCGGATATATTCATTGTGTGATTAAGGCCATATTAAACACTGCAAGGTTTCAGTGTTGCACAAACAGTCTAGTTATTGTGTTCACTAGACTACTGAGGAAGTATCCAATGGATGGCAGCGAAAAATGAAGTGTAGACATTGGATATGATTTCTTTTTATATCCACTAAAACTCGTTGTGATTGTCTGATGTGGTGCATGAAGATCAGTAATTTACAGAGCTTTATTGCAACTAATACTTAGAAAACAAGCCCACTAAATATGTAGTAAACACTTAAATGTACAGAACATAGTTGGAGCTGCAAATCAATAACAGTCACTGCACACCAAGATTCTCATACATCTGCTTGCGCTCTGGAATGAAATGTCGTCGAACTGCGTGTCCAACCAGAGCCGACACTGATGTTAATCCCAGCACGATTCCGGAGAATACGGTGGCTTTGTTCTCGAATGACTCTGTTAGTGTACGTTTTCGCGTACGCTCGCATAGATAGACTGCAAGCATCAATCAATACATGGGAAGCATGCGATACTGATGTGGTAAAAAAACCCTCACAGTTGCTCTTTGGTCCGTACGGTTGCACATCGATTTCTGGAGCGAACTCGGCAATGACATTCCTGCAATGACACAATATGAATTCAAGGTGGCTATCGGTCGGGATAGGAGCTATCTACACAGCGAAGGAGGAGCTGTCTCGCTTTCTGCTGCTCTAATTCCAGTCGGGACCACTTCGCAGGAATTGAGTAGCATGACGCGTCAAACTGCAAAAGCGGGACAACTCCTCCTGGTGTGTGTGTAGAGAGCGCCAATCCCCCATCGGTCTACACAACCAATAAGTACTAGTACGTTCTGTAAACCAGAAGCGGAAATTTTCAGAAAACTCGCCTGAAACCAGGACTGTGAAGTGTGATATTGAGGCGATCTTTGCACACATATTTCTGAGCCATTGGTGCACTCATGATGATGGACGAGTTATCCGACTCAAAGCTCACAGTGTCGTCTGGAATATAAACTCCTGTTCTGCAAAACATGCTGTTATAGCTGTCCTTTACATAGTATGTATGCAGCGTGAACTCCACCGAACCAGATGGAGCAGCGCTTTTCAGCGCGATTTACTTATATATTAAAAATATTCGGAGAGATACAGATATGGATTCGCTTCTGGTTCTTGCCGATCTGGGGAAATTGAGATATACGTATTGTTTGGCAGAGGTTTAACAGGTCTGCTATGCTTGACAACACTGCATAGACCTGAGAGTATACTCCTCCATCACAGATGAAGTATTGACCGTACTGTTAAAATATCGACTATGTGCGCCATAATTCATCCCACAAGATTAACTCGCGGCTCATTAGTCGGGATGAGCCTGCGATGAATCATAGAGGCTCTAAGCTTCGCGATAGGAAAATAACCCACATACTATTTGGGAGCTCGTGTAATTTGCAATACTCATAATTGAAGCACCATAACCATCAAATTGTTTTTACGAAAGGAGAAGTATAAATTATAAAAAAACCTAGTAGAGTGCGCGCAATCATTTTAGTCTGAGGAGTGGACGGGGCCGCGAAGGTAGATCACCCCACGCTAATCGAAACGCCATTCTCCAGTGAGGCCGCCAACCCCACACGGCCAGCCGCCTGGTACATGAGTCAGACTAGAAAGAAAACGAAAACCATACCTACCCCCATATGTTTCCAAGTATACGACTTTTCGCAGCTGCCATCGAAGCTCTTCGTATTTTTTCACGAGAACGTTTTTCTGAATACTAAAGATTAACATGGACTGATTTCAGCAGTTCTGAAGCGCTGTGCAAAAAAAATTCTCTCTTTGCTGAGGTGAGACCTAATAAACTGTGGCGAAACACATTCAGAGAAACTACTAAAAAGTCGCAGGAGCAGTGTCGCTTTTTCAAAGTGACCCCGCGCTAAAACGACAATATGGTAGTTTCGACGAAGCGTTTCTCCGGGCGGGACCTCTTGCGACGAAGTGGTAGTGTTTATAAAGAATGTAAGGTCTATTTTAGACTGTCTTGATTCAGTTGGACCTGAGTGAGCTATCTGAACTTGTTCAAACACTGAAATGCGTAGATTGTTTATCTAACAACCCTTAAATCAATGCTTCAACTTCACGTACTGTGCTGAAGTAGAACTTCATTCGCTTCTCCCGGTTATCGTGTCTAGCAGTTGCAGTCAGTAGAGCGTCACCTTTAGCCTTCTTCGCACAATACCCGGCTATGGTCGTGGAGGTGAGGTCGAACTACAAAGAGACACATATCATTGAAGAAAAACACACGCATGTTGTTCAAAAGGCTCAATTTGGAATAAATTTTTGCAACCATGAATAACTGGGTTAATCTGGAGAAATTATGGCAACCTTTGCCCTGTGTAAGGATAAGTTGACTCTGGCAAACTCCTAGTGACCTGTGGATTTCGATTATCACCAGCAGCGGAGCGGTGAGTCTCGACGAAATATAACTAGTGATAAGGAGATTCCGACGAAAAAGCCGCCGCTCCACGTAATTCAAAGAGAGAGCTGCAGCGTTGCATGACTCAAAAATTCGCGGGCGGAAATATGAAGCGACTCAGCTATCGATCGATGGTTTCCGCTCAAATAAGCTGAGTGCGGGATTCAAAATGAATGGCAAGGAAGAAAAGGGGGGAGAGGCATTCCTATGTTGGTGGGGCCCTAGAGCACATAGCGCGCACCTTTTCGTGGACACCTTCTCGTGGTCAAGAGGAACGAATAAGAGGAATAGTAATCGTCTGGGCGGCAGTAGAGAAGAAATCGAATGAGCTATTGATTCCAGGAATATCCAAGGAAAAAGCATCGCGATATAAAATGGACTGGTCCGAAATAAGGTGCGCGCGCCATGCTCTCTCAAGCCCCTCCCATATCAGAATGTCTCTTCGGACGCACACATTGAGCGGGCACGTAGTGTCGCTAGGATTCATGCCAACTGTATGGTTTCCGTTTTCGATTTAGTTTGACGCATGGACCAGGCGCCTGGCCGTGCCGGGTTGGCGAGTTCACTGGAGAATGCGGTTTCGATTCGCGCGGGGTGATCTACTGTGGCAGCCCCATCCATTCATCAGACTAAAATTATTACGCGAATTCTACATCCTGCGACCGCCGACATTATCAGGCATATTGATTTTTGGTGGATATGGATGTTAAATATTGCGTCGCGCCACACATCGTTGAAAGTATGACCCCGCCTCAGACTGAAACGCAACCACGGACCTAATGGTAGGCCGAGGTGAACCGGATGGTGCTTTCAATTATTGGATTCGTATATCTTACCGGTATTCGATTATCCGTGTCGTTTATGTTGAGGTTGATAATGGTCACAGCAAATACGACTCCAAGGCAGATTTCGCCCTGGAAACAGATTTTAAGAAGTTTTCCAGTATACATAACATACACAAGTATGGTCGGCATGGATACTGAAGAGACTTTGCGTTCCCTTGGGAGGTTGGCGCAAACTCGGTGCGCCTATGTTCTATCATATGGCATCGAGTTTGCGCCAACCTTCGACAGTGAGCGCGGAGTCTCTTCCGGATCCACGCCGACGTTACACAGTTGTTAGAGTGTGCAAATTCACACACCTTAGCATCGCGCAGGCCAACCTCAGTAGTCTCATAGTCGATAAAGGAGGTGAAGTTCGCATCGACTCGAATTACGACCATGAGAGCTGAAATCAAATGGAACATGATTTTTTAGAGAATATTTCTCTCATTTCGAGGATGCGCTTGCAATCATTGACCACACTTTATTCAAACATGATTAAGCACTGATATGCATTCAGAGATCCTTAGTTCTGGGGAATTATGTTAAAATTCATAGAGATAGAGCAATCAATGAAACTAAGGAGATTTAACTTTAACTAAGGTAAAACTAACTAAAAACTTCAACTTAGGAAATTCTTCAAGAATAGGCCCTGGTGTTACTTGGCAATATGAACTTCACAGAAGCGAAGCAAACCCCTTTTTTCATTTTGGCGATTTTATGACGCTTTGCTAAGTTTCTAGGATGAAGCTCACAAAAATATTAACGGTTTTTATCCCTTCCACGAAAAAAAATAAAGTTAACAAGGAGGAACAGAAACTGAAAGAAATCTGATGTATAAAAAGTTATTGAAAAGGCCTGAGTTTCACAGAGAAAAGAAATGTTCTTCAATTCGCCATGAAATATCTTTGTTTTTTACAATTAAAAAATCAGAATTCATTCATAAAATAGTTCAGAATTTCAAAACGATAAAAAATACCAGAATCACATAAAAAATTTGCTTATCCATTTCACGAAAGTTAAAAAGAAGCCCGATTTAGAATAGAAAAGAAAATGAATAAACAGGCATTGATAAATGAATGAATGAATAAGTCAATAAATAAATAAATGATCCAATAAATAATAAATCAAAAATAAGTAAACAAATTAATTAATGTATCAATAAGCAATAAAGTAGATTAATAGCAAAAAAATAGATAAATAAGTGAATAATTAAATAAATAAATAAATACACAGACAGATAATTATGAAAACATTGAAAATGTAAGTGACTAAATAATTAAACAAGGAAGAAATAAATAATTGATGAAATGATTCATTGAATAACAGAGCAAGTTAAGGAGTGAATAAATCAATAAATTGATGTGAAATGAATAAGCAATTAGGTGATCAATTTATTCAATAAATAAATGAAATAACTGAACAAATCAAAAAAAAAATAAAAGATTAAATACATGCATAAATAAGGAAACCGATTGAAATGGAGATAAGACGGAAAACGTCTCTTGAAAGTCATCCTCCGCCCTCCTTTTTTTACTGGATTGCACAAGGAAGGCAAATGAATAGAAACCAAATAGTAGGGAAGGATTTATGATATACTCAAGAAATAGGCTTTCGATCAACATGATTCCTTCAAATGTTTAGAAAAATAAATTTAAATAACAAAGTTCTAACAACTGAATTTTAATCTTGGACGTACGTAGGAGATTTCGCGGTATTAGGACAAATCAAGCCTATTTCCTCAAAACATAATCATAAAGTTCCAAACCAATGACAGATACTTGCCTTCAAAAACCAGTGAATGTCAACGTCAGCGAGCAAGTGATCTTCGAAAAATCACGAAAAGATTGGTCAGAAAGTGTTCTTATGAGGTCTTTCTGAGGTGCTGATCACGAATCTGATGTTCACTTGACATTTTTTTCGAGAATTAATCAAAGGTTCCCATCGGGGGAAATTTGATGGCAAACTGCGATATTAGCCGATTTACGGAGTGCTACGATAGATATGGCTCAAATTGTTGCTCTGGGGGTTATTTGCAGTGCTAAACACGAATCTCGAACACGTTTATCGAATTTCGATAGATTACGGTAGGGTACGGTGTGTATACGGTAGCTTGGTCAGAGACTCAGATTTGGCTCAAAACTTCTCTATGGGTGTTATTTGGGACGCCGAACACGAAGTTGAGGTCTATTTTTCCTTTTTTTTAAATATTAGGGTAGGTAACGTCAGTTAAATTGCATTATGCACACCGTAACCTACAGCAATTCCAAGTCTAGCGACAAACCGATCCCAGATTCCCTAAATAACTTCAGTTAAACAAGATTTTGAGTCGAACCCGGAAAATGTTTTTTGAACACACCAAGAATTGAATGGTATTTAAAGGCAGTGTTCACGATAAATCTCGTTCTCGAGGTCTCGGTGCGACACACTAAGTCGGCAGATGCTGGAGAGGATAGGGTCGAAGGAAGCACGAAAACTAGCCATAAATCAATAAAAACGGCTTTGAAAGCTATCCCGGTGCGCCTACCTATCCCGCTCCGCCCCCAATCGGACGAGCTTCTGGCGCCGCACGCGTTTCAATGGCAAATTGCCAAGCAACTCTGCCGCAGATTTCGCGATTGGCGCGCGCTTGCGGAAATCGGCTGGGCCCATGATTCTCGTTCACGCCCTGGAAGTTAGAAACCGTTATTTGGGCTGTTTCTCAAAGTTTCTCTTCGCTGTTTCTTCACTATTGGTTACCTCACGACCAAACAATCTCATTTTTGGGTGGAACTCGAGTGCGATATTCATCGTGAAGACTGCCTTTGAATGTTTTCATGAAGCTTTCAAAACACTTATAACTTCATTCAGAGGTGTTCGCAGCAAAATCCGATGTCAACTTCGGAGACAGCGAGGCAGAGTAGACCAGAAAACATTCATGATTTTTGAAATGGTGGGGGTGGCCTTGCGAGGTTTCCTAGTTAGTACGGTAGTTTTCTGCACCTGTCGTACCTCCCAAAACGCACAGTAATCTATCGAAAACCTGAAAACGTACCTCATAACCATGTTCAGCGCCCAAAATAACACCCCTAGGGCGGCATGCATGAACGCTGCGAAGGAGATCAAGGAGCCGCTCCGCGTCCTCCGTGCGAAGCGTCGATCCAGACGTGACCCGAAAAACATGCCGTCCCCTTTGTGTAAGGACGCATCCTCACCATGCACGGTGAGCTCCCCGCCTAACTGTTTTTGTTTTGAATTTTAATCGTGCTTAACTTCGGTATTTTTTGATTTCTTCTTTATGGTTAATTATTTTTTGAATAATTTTCCCGTTTGGCTCTGAAGTTTCACAGAAATAAAGCCGTTCTAGATAAGGAGCAAATCAGAAAACAGCTGTTAGGCGTGGGGTTTGCTGTGTGTAGTGAGTTTGGGTCCCAAAGTCAAGCCGACGGCATGTTTTTTTTTGGGTCACCTCTGGCTCGACGCTTCGCAAGGAGGACGCGGAGCGGCTCCCTGACCTTCTTCGCAGCGTTCATGCATGCCCCTGGAAAAGATTTGGGTGAAGGAATGTGTTTCGTACATTGAACAGAGTAATGCGGTTTCCTATTATAAAAGTACATACATATTTTCGAAAACCAAAATTCATGCGAAATTGGGCTTCTGTTAGAAATTTACCTCATTAGAACTTCCCTCAGAGCCAATTCGACATATGCACTGCACAGGCAATGGCAGTGTTCAAGATTGAAGGAATAGAGAGGCTGTGGAAAATATCTATGGAGTCCACAGTAGAAGAAGAAAATCTTGAAATGATGCAATTTATTCCGTCAATCAAAAAATGCTTGCTAGTAATAAAGTGAAGAAAATTAGGAGAAATAAATAATTAATTTAAAAACAGACTTAAATGAAATGAGAGATTGAAATAATTGAGTAAATAAATTGAATAAATAAATAGACAAGTGAACAGATTTCGATAGAAAAAGTATTCGTTTGATGTTTTGGAAGATTAGGGTATTTTTTAATCGTTTTCTGTACCTATAGGCTAGCTACATTCTGAGAAGGAGCGAAAAACTTGGTATGGTGATATAAGCATTTGAATATAAAATCTAATTGCTTGGCAAAATGCTCAGAAGAAAAAAAAAGGGTTTCACTCGATTATAAGTTCAGGAGGTTAGTGTTTTGCCACCTTCGAGAGATACCTGTGTTTAACACGTTCGAACCAGATTTTCTGTTTTGACACGTTGGTACAACAGGGGCCGTATTCATCATTAAGATGCCGGGTAAATCTTACTTTACTTTTGCCTTACCTCGAGCCGATTACTTACTCAACGTCAAACGGCATTCATCACACACTTACTTACCTGGGTAATATTCCGCGCAAAATGTGCACCGCGTGCACTCGCCGAAACACTCATTAGGCGTCGTCAATTTACAATTCGATCGCTGATTCTTTCTTTTTCTGGTTTCAGGAAGCTAGAGAGAGGTGAATGGGTTCTGTGATTAATGAAAACTTCAAAGTACATCAGAGGGGGCTCCTCATAGAAACTAACATCATTTAACATTACTGACTATTCCATTTTTTCTAGCGGTATTTTTCCAGAGGCAATCGGTTTTTTCTAATCCGTGGTCTACTCTATGAAGGAATTTTGTCCTCTAAGAGTATCAGGTGGTAGCTAAAGCTCCCCATTACACATTTATTTTTCTCTTTTTTTGATGCAGTTTTTCAATCGATTTCGATATACCGTTCAAAAGCGTCATTCTGTTTCTATCTAGGGTTTTTTGAGCTCTCAGCTACTCTTGGTGGGGTACGAGAAGCAGGGGAAATTCGGAAAATGTCCTGGAAATGTTCACCGATCAGCCAACGATTAATATACCCTTTTCTGCGTAATACAAAGTGACAAAAAACCCAGAGGGTTTTTCTATATTAAGTCGTGTTTATTTAATCGTAGAGAAGTGAAAGATAAAGTCCTTAGTATATTTGGCATAATGAATTATAGCATTAGAAATGCAGCTCTACATCTGTTGTATACTGCTGGGAATTTCCTTTTGAAATGCATTTAATTGCGAATCGTCAAGTATTTTTTTCCAAGTTCGAAGAAAAAAAACAGAAATTGGTTGCGAAAAATTGACTATAAGCAAAGTATCTTTGGTGAATGAGAATATCATGTGTGTACTGTGAGATTTGAGGTCCAAACTCGTCGCATAGAAGTAAATTCTGAATGTCAAAGTATCGAGTACTTAAGCCATAAATAAAATTCGAGCGTGAAGTTTACAAGTTATCAATTTTTTGAAAGAGTGCCAAAAAATACTAAATAAATAAACGACTGCGCTTTCGAATACCGTACTGCTAACATTTGACCTGAGAAATTCAATCGGGCCAAGGAAATTGTTTTTGCAGAACTGTTACTTTTGCATCAGCACAATATGACCTAACTCAGTTAAAGTTCGGTGAAGTATCGCGCGAGGAGTATAAGGCCGAAAAATGAAAATCTTTGGTCGCATTTCCTGAGGCGTTCCAAATTTGGTGAAGAAATCAAGCGGACCGAACGAAAGAATACCCCTTTTTCACGACTAACAACAAAATCCCATTAGAACGCACATGTAAAAAAACTTTTTGTTAACGGAGAGAAGCTCATTGAATGAGTTTAGAGAAGGCAAACATTTCTTTTCAGGGAAGAGTAGTTCAATTTTTCGGTGAACATATTGCGCTCCATTACTGTTTCCGTGATGAGTGCAGCTGCAGCCCTCTAGGAGTGAAAATTACCCGGCTCCATACGTCGGGTAAATTTTACTTGGATTTTCACCCGAAAATTTCGAGTAAGTAAGCGTGTGAATACCGTGTAAGCGCCAAATTTTACACTTACCTCGCGGGTAAATCATTGATGAATACGGCCCCAGGTTACAGCAGTTACCTGCTGGTAAAACTCAACAAACTTGTCAAAAACATGTGAGAAAGAGTGAACGTGTTGAATTTCTAGTGGCAAAACACTAACCTTCAGAACTTGTAATCTAATCGACTAAGGATTTCATCTACACATTGCAATTCTATGATTAGGAGGTCTTCCTAATAACTTTGACATGACAAAATAGTCTTATAGGTTGGTCAGCGATGCTTATAACGCTCTTAAACTGGGTGACAACCTTGAAAATGGGGTGAAAGATGAATTTTCCACAAAAAAAAACAAAAACGTGGCATAAATTGTGATTGAAATGATTTAGCACAAAATTTTTCATGTGTTTCAAATGATTCTAGTTGTTTCACTCCGAAAGACCTCATGATTCTGCAGACCCTAAAACTCACATATCTATGAGTTTGCATGGCGATTCCCAAAACAAACCTGCGAGGAAAATTTCCGGAATAATTAATATTTGGCAGCGACTCACCGAAAATGGCCGTGATGCGTCCGCTTACTTGCATTGATTGCTAACAAATAACACATTCGAGTGGGCCATTCTAAGCCCTAGGATTGCGCGTCCTCGTCTCCTAAGAGAAATCGTCACACCACATAAGAGGCTGCGCTTGGAGACCGTGGTGCAGGGTACGGAGACTTCTGACGGGGAGATTATGCTTATTGTGCTCAGTTTGATAGCATGCTCTTCATAGTGAAAGAAAATTACCTTTTGAATCTTATGTGAATGTTGTCCACTTTTTGCATGTAAACAATGTCTTCAATTTATGAGGTGAAATCCTTCCGAAAAGATCTTAGACGGATGAAAATACTCGAATGCAGCCTTCATGATGATAAAGACTCACAAGGGAAGTAAACGCATCCGCAAAAAAGACTTGTATTGTTAGTATCTCTTGGGGCTCTATAGTAAAACTGCGCAGTATCCAGCCCCGAGCTGCAGGTTCCAAGAAGTTTCAAGCTTAACACTTAAAGTCAGTGTTCACAATAAGAATCGTTTTCCTGCTTTTTTGCCTATCTTGAAGACGGTCCCATGCTGATTCCAATGATGTTTTTGGAATAGTACAAGACCTTCTAGGAACGGAGTTATGGTCCCCCAAATATTGAGCTAGGGAAGCATGGTGGACGAGTTGTCCGAGACTTATAACTTCCGTCTTTTGCAGCCGATGTATGCGAGCCGACCTGAGTAAAGAGAGAAGTTGCGAATGAAGGGAAGAACGAGGCTATTAGTCGGAAACCATCGCTCATCTCACAATCTCGAGCATTCATTTGTTCACTTCGGTGGGCGTTTGAAGTACATCTGGGGAAGACGAGCTGACGGGTGTCCAACTTTGGAGCCGTAGGGGACCGTTCCGAGCTCATTTTTCATACTTTTCCAACGTTAGGGTTGCGCTAGGCCCCGCAGCTGCCGATCTCCACCAAAAAATCAGACATGGTTTTTATCGTGGACACTGCCTTTAATGGGCCGAGTGTCTACACTGCGCACCCACGGCTGTTTTGCCCCTGAGACCTCGTGTCCACACTGCGCACCCACGCCAAAAACTCGATTTTTTCGTTTTACTTCAAGAAAAACAGATTCCTTCTGATTATTGCTTTTATATCTATGCTTGATACAACTTTCATAACTGGTTCGCATATATTGAGCGCCATATATCTCCTTTTTATACAGGCAATCACAACAAAAAACCTATTTAAAAACTCCTCCGTCAACACGTAGCTAGATATCTCACACGGAAACCAGAGATGCCCAGGGTTTCGGAGGCATCTAGTCTAATTTTGACACGAGAATTTACGTAAGTAACGGAAAGTTTAGCGTTAGTTGGTGAAATTTTAGCTACAGCGCCCGCATATTCTACGTAAATTCTCGCTACAGCGCCCGCATATTCTACGTTTATTCTCGTTGCAGCACTCGGTCGATCGACCCACCCAGTCATGATCCGTTCTAGGAAGGCGATACTTGCTGCGATCGAGCGCATCGCCGCTTCTTCTTCACGGCCTGCAGCATCCCAGCGGCCAAAATTATTCCTAGCAAGATCTTCCAGAGAGCGACACGGGGTCACCCTCCGCGACCACCCAGAGAGTGTCAAGTTATCCGTGGGTTGACTGTGCCAACACTGTTCGAACCGCATCCCTGCGCTCCGCGTAGCCAACGCGGGTTAGAGATTGCATTTCAACACAGGCTGTCGCTAAATCCGTAGATTCTCACTACAAAATTATAGCGAGAATATACGGGTTTAGCATCAGAGAGATCAATGTTTCGAACTTAGCCTTCGTTTTTACGTAGAATACGCGCAGAATTTGCACCCTTGTAGCTTCGAAACAAGAATATGCGGGTTTTAGCTAACGTAGCCAAAACCCGTAGTTTACCGCTACATGGAATGAGGCGGCGTTTCAGGCAGAGCCCTCGGAGGCATCTACAGTTCACCTCCGCACTGCCGTTCAGGCCGCAAAGTGCACCCTGATTGCGAAATCGTGCTGCGGCGCGGTTGAGAGTGTCGTCAGACAGGGATGTGGGATCACCCGGGCGCTTTTTGCCTTTGGTGCCCGAGTGATCCCATGGCCCGGGTGATCCCACATCCCTGTCTGAGGATACTCGCAACCGTGCCGAAGAACGATTTCGCAATTAGCGCACACTTTGCGGACTGAACGGCAGTGTAGACGTTAACTGTAGCTACGCGTTGGCGGAGTCATTGAAATGATTGACCGTGGAATGCGCGGCCTCCTAAGTGTTAAACCGTAGTTTTTTTGTGTTTTTCGCACCTTCCAAAACGCGCATTAGTCTGAGGAGAATCTGGAAACGGACCTCATAATTGTGTTCATCGCCCAAAACTACCCCCCCCTGTGTAAAGTTTTGGTTAAGGCACATTTTCCGAAATTTGTCCCGACTGTCAGCGTTTCGAGCTTGTACGAATTTTCGATTGATCGTTTATTTATACCAATTAGAGGGTTCTAGGAGCGTTTTAGAAAAATGTTCCGTATTTGTCCTAAAATCCTCCACGGTGGGTTATTTGAGGCGCTGATCACGAATCTGGGATTTAATTGTCGATTATTTTCGCAGTTCTGGATTTCGCGTGGACTAAGCAGAAAAACTGCAAAAACCAATCGACGCAGCACCTTCTCAAGCCCCCGGGTACAGATTTTCATAAGAATACGTCGAATTTTGAAAAACTGTCATTGGAGTATGTCGAAATTGACCGATGCAAAACTATATGACATGGCAGAGGATAAAACCAAGAACTTCAAATCAATGACTCTGTACTAATCGGTTTATTACAATAACAATCAATACAATCAATCTAGAAGTATTAGCTGGTCGAGTTACCCTGGCGCAGGGTAACGCCGAATAATCTGCTTGGCATACTGTTCACCAAGTTTTTGAGGACGCCACCTTCAATTGCGACCCACTCGGCGATAACGGCTTCCTTCAGTTGCGCTACGGACGCATTCTGCTTGCCATGAGCGTATACGCGTCGCGCAAGTATACTCCACAAGTTTTCCATTGGGCTGAGGTCCGGCGAAGACGCGGGCCATTCAAGTAAATTGACATGTTATCACAAGGTAGCTGAGTTGAACGCAAAACTCAGATGTCAGGCAGGACTCGAACCTGCATCGCACGCTTTCCGGGCGAGAGTGTTACCATTACACCACCGACACCCCGTTCTGCATCACTCAGCTATTCACACATGAACTGTGTGGGCGCAACAGCAATCACCCGATGACGGGTATGATCTGGTAAGCACAAAGCGGCATTAAACCCAGTTGAACTGAGGCCTTTTGAAGACAAAATTTCGATGTTTTTCATCAAATATTCAAAAACATCTAAATTGACATGAATGGCCTGAAACCAATCAAGTGTCGACCTGCATACATTAATGGACGCATTGTCCTGATGGAATACAAAGTTATGGCGTCTCAAAAAGGGTAGGAGGTGATATTTTAGTGCAGTCTGTTAATCTGCAGAGTTCATTCTGCAAGAAACGAAGGCAATGTCTAGCTTGCCGTGTCAGCTGAATGCTGCCCAACACATCAAACTTCCTCCTCCGAAATTCCTCTTCGAGAACGTGAGTGGGTCCCTGCGCAGATCTCTCCAGTACAAGTTGATTCGATCGGATCCGTCTAAGTTGAACTTTTCTCGTCCGAAAAAACAATCTGAAAAGTTATTTTTATACGAAGTCGTTTAACATGAAGATTGAAGAAGGGACCCACCTTCCTCCAATCGGTTCGCATGTTCACTCGGGCGAACTGGAGCAGCGATTTTTTGTGGTTTTTCGTGAGACAAGGAGCTTTTCTCATTCGTTTGCGGACCACGTTCTGGGACCGATGAGTGGTTTGCAGAACTGTGCATTTGTTCACGCGCAGGTCCAAACTTCCCTTGATCTCGCTGGCGGACCTTATGGAATTCGATGCCAGCCTCACGACTGCCCGTTCCTCTCGGTCGTTCAGCTTCCTTGGTCGTCCAGTTCACGCCTTATGCAAGTACAAAGCAGGATCTTCAAGGTATCGAGCAATTCAACCTCGAATTCGCCCAATTCGTTGGCTCATAGATCGAATACTGAGGCCCATTTGGCTCATGAGATCAATTTGAGCTCTTTCGCTTTCCGACAATCTGGTTCCACGTGGCGGATTCGCCTGCTATGTTTTGCATCGGTCAATTTCGACACTTCCCGATGCCAGACTAACGAACTCCAGATTCTTGTTCACCACCCTAGATTACTCCTACAAACAAGTTTCGAGCAAAATGCTAGAAAATTTTTTAGCAACACCCAAAAAATTCCTGATGGGAAACGCCTTTACCGTTTCGAGAAGCTTAAAAAACGCTCATACCTTCTTGGATCCTGCAGTTCGGGGCAGTTCTACTATGGAGCCACAAGAGGTACTAACAGTACTAGTCGTTTCCGCAGATGCGTTTACCATTTAAATGAAAAAATCTCGGGTGCCCCCCCCCGTCTAGAATAGACCCGAAATCTGTTATGGTCTTGTGTTAACAAATGGAAGCCACTCGACGTACTGTCGTTCTCTGGGCCGGATTCCAGTCCACAATTGCGGACTACGGCTATTGCATCATGCGACCGTGCTGAAACAAATTTGAGTCGTGCAGGGTTCAAGTGGGCCCAGCACGATTGACACGTTTCGCATGATGCAATAGCCGTACTCCGCATATGCGGACCGGACTTTGGCCCAGAGAACGATAGTATAAGCAGAAGGGCGTCCAAAACAATATGTATAGCGGTTTAGTTGTCCTAAGACAATAGGGTGCCTTTATCGTCATAAAACGCACTGTAGGACTGCGCTATATACACACTATAATTAAAAGGAACGTAAAAGGCCAAAAAACGAGTGTTGAGCAAGAAGTTCCTTAAAACTTTGAGGTGAGCTAGGATGGCGCCTCGTCACGGGTGTGTTGGTGCTGCGTAGTTTCTGCGCTTGCGGCGCGGCGTTCGGTTTAGATTGCGTTAACTACATCGCTTTACACATTTTCATGCATTATTCATATTAATGCAACTTGACCTTACGATAAGAGCTGCCTCACAGATATCGTATCGTTTGTATCGTTTGCCCCTAAGGAAGACTCGGTGACTGCAGTCAGGTTGGCACTATTTACCAGCTCGTGTGTCAGACATGCAGCGCAACATTCATAGGGGAGAGCGGAAGAGTGTTGGCAGTACGCCTAAAAGAACACTTAGTTAACAAGAGACGCAATGACCGAAGAGCTCCATTTGGGAGACATAAAATGGAGGACCACAATGGTGACGAATAGGGTGTGAAGTGTACGATCCTAGCTTGCGAAACTGAAATATCGGCACGGAAAACGTTGGAGGCATTTTGGACTCACGTAAAGGACCCACTAATGAACAGCAGAGTTGAGCGACTCATGATAACCAGTGATCCTTTGCCATTTATTCGACACTGTGAGTTGTAACATGTCTTTCCCTAACTGTATCAATACGAGAGAAGCACGGTACATCTCATTCTTGCTCACTTGACTACTAACAGTCGCAGCGAACCTATTCCGCCTAAAGGTGGATTCGTGAGATAGAGTACCAATCTCCCCCCTTTTCGGGTGTCTCTGCACTGCTCCTCACTGTGCTTTATAACTGCCGAAGTGAGTGGAGGCACTTGGTAGCGTAGATTTGCGAATTCGGTTAATCTCGATCCAATTTTTAGGCCTCTGATGAAGACGTACGTGAAGGTCGAAACGTCAGGCCGAAAATAAAAGTTCCACCTATCAACCTCGTTTGCATAGAAGTATCATACTCATTAAACGATGCCGAGGTCTGAAGAAAGAAGAACATGGAGAATACTTAACGCATCATATTTATGTATTATTGTTTTCGTGTACTATATTGTAAGTTAAGAAGCTGAGGGGAAAAGTTGTGTGCGAATTTTTACACAGTCCAGTTATTTCAAAATCTAAACCCTGGTAGTCCGAAAATCTATATCTGAGGGAACGCAAACCATTGGATGGACAGGGCGAAAACCCTGCGATTCGTCGGGTTGGGAACTAAATTATTAAACTTTGTGAGGGCGGACCTCTATTTAGTTCAGGTTTTTCTTAAATTTTGGTTTTCTTAACTCTCCGCCCTCGAGGGTATTAAAAACAGTTGAGAGGACTTGAAGCTGGTTCTTCTCAGGTTGTAACAATTTAAATTTCCTTCTTATATTGCAAAAACCACTTACTTTTCTACAAAAATCTTTACCTTTTTCGTTACTTTTTCCAATAATGTGTATACTTTTTCCACCAGAGAATTTCGCGGCTCTCCTCCAACTTTTTTATTTTTCCTCGGAAATTTTCCGACCTTCTCACTACCCATTTACAAGTTATCTACACCTGCTGTAACCTGAGGGTACCCTTACCTAAGCGCGTTGACTTGAAAACGCTTTTATCTCCATTGACGCAACCGTTACGTAGCTACGAACAGAAAATCCGAGTGTAAACTTGCCCTTGAAGGAGCCATTTTATTCGAGGATTCATAGTGGTTTTTTATTTAATCTTTGGTCTCATCCCGTTAGAGTCTACATGCGAGATGACCAAGCAGAGATGTGTGTTACAAGTGAAATAAAGCTTCATTGCATATCAGACGAATTGATGAATTGAGCACATAAGCTACTTACAAACAACAACTGAGCAAAATATGGTGGCTTGTGTTTCTGATACACGATATAGGAGGAGCCGCGGACGAGTTGGCCGCTTACACGCTAGCGCGCAGCGAAAATCTTTTTCATCTGTTGGTCTACTCAGAGCGTAGGTTGGACGCGCGCCTCTGCGAGGCGGCCGACTTGTCCGCGGCTCGTCCTTTTTTGTGTACTATTACAGCCAGTCATGAGTGACATGTGCGTCCGATATGCCGATTACCCGCTGCTATGGATTTGGCAGAACTGCAAACGAAATTGCCCTGTTTCCAGAAATAATTTCTCCACAGATGTTTCAGTTTGTATTGTTCCAAGAATATGTGGAACTGTGGGGGGTTCCCGTTGATCCTTCTGGCGAATGAGTCATTGGTCCGAGCAGTAGTTCTACGACCGGGTCTGTTGAGGATGCACCCTTTGCTGTCAATGTTGTTGCCCGTGATGTACTGGTCATCTTTACTGATGTCAGTTCCCTCGTTTGTACTGTGGAGGCAATTATGCTCATCGTTGGCAGCTCTTTGTCTAATGTCTTTGGAAGTATATGATGATTGACTCTAGCGAACAAGTAGGTGATGTTCCGCTTCGAAGTTAGGTAAAAAGCGATAGTCTTGTCGAGTTTCTCATCCGGCTTGATGTCACCAACGCGAATTTCCTTCCCAAGATGGGTTATTGACACATTGGCCGCTTGCCTTAGCACACCTGTGACGAAAACGTCATCAATCTGAAAAACAAAACAATTGAATGAATCTTTTTGTTCAATCACGAAACGTTGCAATTTGTTAAACTCATGTATCCTCAGCGAACTTTGATTTTCTAGTAAGATCAACATTTTTTCTCTGTCCAACACTCTTTGCCTTTATGCAATCTCAGTTGGAATGAGGCACCCAGAATTTGCTAAAGGTTGTTTTTGGGATCCACACAAAATTCTGACTCGATTAGAGTCTTCGAGCGAAAAAAAACATTCCCAATCTTCAAGCCTAGTTCAGCTTATGAAATGCATTTTTCCTCCTAAAGTTATCGGTTTTTCGTTCAAAACTCCCTAACCTTTAAGATGGACTTCTGGTAAACGTTGTTTTCTGAATCTTCATGGAATTCTGCGTCGACTAGCGTTTCCAGATTTGAAAAACAGTTTCACGATCCTCCAGCCAAATTCAATACCAGCTCTTCGCTTATAACTCTTTACCCGTCAGACATAGTGTCGTGGTGAAGACTGTTTTGAAATCTCCGTGGAATTCTGTATCAAACGTTATACTGGGTTTCTATAGTTACTTGCTTCATAAGCCAGCCAGGTCGGTGGAGCCGAGGTCCATAGTAATCTCCATAGGGTGCTCTCACTTCTAACAAACTTTGTAAGGTGCAAATGAGAGACGCAGTGCTCTTCTGGAGCCAACAGTGGGGCTTGGCTCCACCAATCTGGCTGGGTTATGGAGCTAGTAAATTCAGTAACCCAAAATACCACTCGATAGGCAGTCTTCAATAGAAGAAGTATTGCGCTTCTGATTACCATCTTGAGTTTCGCCGAAGGAGTCTGTTAGGAGAACTGAACGTGTTCCCAAAAACTGCACTAATAACGCATCAACCGAATAATCCAGTTACTGCATTTGCCGCTGTGGCAATTTATGTTTTCGGCTCTAGGTGTCCCATTTCAACTTAAAGGCAGTATTCACGATAAATCTCGTTCGCGAAGTTTCACAGTGAAACGTCAAGCTGGCACAAGCAGGAGGGAATAGTGTTGAAAAAAGCAGCGAAAACGGTCCAGCAATAGATGAAAACGGCTTTAAAACTTATCCCGATACGCCTGGCTCTCCCGATCCGCCTCCCATTCGTACGAGTTTGAGGCGCTTTGGACGTCTTTGATGGCAATTTGCCAAGCAACTCCGCCACGCTCCCCCCCCACCCTGATCAATACAAGGCCCGACAACGCCACTCGCGAAAGCCGCTTACTCATCGATTCCAGGGTGTTTTCGTTTTGTTTCGATTTTGCCTAGTTTCGTTTTCTTTGTCTAACTTTTTTTCAGGTATTCCAAGAGGATGGTACAGAAATGGCCGACATTTAGGTTTTTAACTCAATCGTCGATTTTAAGCTGCTTTCGTTTTTTTTTCTTTAAATTTTGCGCCTTTTGCTTTGTCTAATGCTGTTGTCTAATTTTTTTTCAGGTATTTGAAGATGATGGAGAGATAGCCCACGTTTTTTCTTAATTCTAAGCTTTTTGCAAATTTGAAATGATTTTGACTGTTTTTTTTTCTCGGTAAAAAATACTCTCTAAAGTCAACGTTGCACTTTTTTTGGACTAAAATAGTAGGCAGTGAGTGTTCGTAACGTTTTGTATTTTTATGTATAGATTCTATGTCCGTACTGACGAGCCCACCTGTTTTTCTTTGGCTGTCTACGGATGAAAGGGCGAAACAGCCTTGATTTGTTTGTTCTATATGTTTCTTTCCAGGTGTCAAACATATTCCACATATTTGATCGTCGACATACATCTCGCACACTTCGCCGTAAGCGCGCGCCTGTGCGGCGACGGAAGGTGCGCGTTGCGTGCTGCGTGCGCGGCATACAAACCGTCACTGCTTTCGTCGCGGGGGCTCATTCGAGTGGACGGGCCGTGCTGCAGCACGCAGCGTACTGTCTGAGCGCCTCTGAACGATTACGGATATTTGAATTTTACGATTGGGACTTGGCATGAACACTTGGCATCATTTTCTCAACAGAACGTTTTTTCACGAAGTTTTTTCTGAAAACAAAAAAAAAACAAGCGAATTCGTGTCTCTACTGTGCGAGTAGCCGACCCCCCGTGTTTGATGGTGTGAATAGGTTCCACCAAAATCCTGACTGAGGCAAAGGTTTTTTGATTATATGCTCCATTTGAATCTAATTTGAAAATACAGTTTTGAAAGTGATTACAGGCAGAGATTTAGGAAAGTTTTTATCAACACGAGGGATGTGCCGCTGAGTTTGGTTGCAATGGAACGTCTTACGACATCGCTTCCGGACCCAGATGATCGGAAACTGTACCTCTATTTGTCTATCAGCACTACAAAATGAGTGTGTTCAGTTCTGAATTGGGATGAACGGTTGTTGACCAACTACAACAGGGGTGGTAGTAATTTTGCCAAACTACGATGTTAACGAGGGCTTTTAACATCGATGTTAACTATGAGGTTATCAGTCTTGACTGAAATCGGCGTACTAATACCTAGAGCCAAAATAAATTACTATAAAAAATCTCGGAGTGAAAGTTCGAAGTTACTGCTCCTTAACTTCCTTGTTACCCCCCTTGAAACTCACGATCGCGAACATTGATGTTCGCTCATTAATCGGCGCCTTTCACATGTCAATGATGAGACACTGGGCATGTTGAGGAGTGCGTTTGACGGCGATGGCGGGTTAGGCTAAAAAGTCCTCGAGAGGACTTTTTAGCGTAACCCGCCAACTCCGGGTTTCTCACCCATCATCACTGGAGCCGTGATTGGGCCAAGAACTGTGTAAATATACGCCAGTCCCCCCAACGGCTGGCGCACCGTTCGTCATGCGCAGTGATAACGCGATCAATAGCCAATTATTGCTTCCCTCGTTCAGCTGACTGCTTACCTCTAATTCATCTTCTTTGCTGAGCATTTTGCGTGCTCGATTTTCTTGTGTTCTTCGATTTTACGAGGACTACAAATTGAGGTTATTGTGACCGAGAAACATGTCAGTGGACTAACTAGACCAGAACGCTCAGAAATTTGATGCTGAAGTCTCTAACTCCAAATTTCAGATCTTTTTTGTTTTTTTCCTCCAAATAAATTCATGGGAAATTTACTATTCACTTTTGTTGTGATCATGTATTTTTTGTTTTCTCGGGTTTTATTTTTGTTTTCTTTTCTATGCAAAATTCAAAAAAGAGAGAAAACTTATGCCGTGTCATTTCAATCTCCGCAGTATCGACTAGAATGTAAGCCGGAATCATCAATTAGTCCAATACCTTGATCACTTGAATGTTTTATTCATTCGGAGATTTTAATTTTATGTTTTTTCGATTATTCAGTTCATCTTGTTATTTCAATTAATCGTTTTTATATTATTCGATACATTCGGGATTCTTGAGTAATCGATTCATTAGATGTTTCAGTTATTCGGTTTCTCGAATACGTGGCCAACATAACGGCACATTTGAGCGTCCCGAATTCGGAGCTGAAAACATTCACTGAACTTTTCTTCGGAGAAAACGTGTGAGGCATTAACCGAAGTTGTTCAAGCATTCAGAATTTTCGAAAAGGCTTCATTGACTGGGTTCAATCATTAAAAATTTTTGCAGTAGATTAATCGAAGTCTTTTTGGATAAGTACGAAATTTATCTTTTTCGAGCATGTGATTTCAAAAAATTATTTGCGAAGTACTTTTCGAGAACTCGTGAATGAGTATATTTTTCAACAAAAGTATTTGAAAAAATCTCGGATTGAGAAGCTTCAAATTTGCCTAGTGAATAATTAATTCCGAAAACCGAATCTCCATGTGACTGGATTGAATATCAGGAAATTTCTCTCACTTATCCGAGAAAATGTTTGAAATAACAAAGAATAACCGAACAAGAAAAGTACTGGAATTTTAAGCTGTTTTCATGGGAAGTTTGAAATTCTTTTCAATTTCAATGAAAAGGTTTCATTCTGCAAGGGTTTTTTTTTCAAAAGTATTTTTCAGACAGGCTTTGAAGGAGTAAAAATACTGCGGAGGCAGAAATGACAATGTGTGTGTTTTCTCTTTTTTCTAGCTACTCGAGAAAGTAAATATCGAATGGCCACCACTAAAGTGAGTTGTAAGGTTCTCATAATCAATGATTGAGAAAAACATAGAAGACCTGAAATTTTGAAACAAGGACTTTCATATCAACCTGGCAGGAAGTTTTAGCCTAGCTATTCCTGTGACAGGTTTCTCCGGCCAGTTTCACCTGAGTTCACGTTTCTCGTTAAATTGAAAACATCGACGAGAAAAATCATTATCGCATGATACTGATTAAAACTAGATAAAAAAAAGCAAACAGAGGTAAAACATTCAGCTGAATGGATCAATCAACGAAAGTAAGGCGAGAAGACGAGAAGGAGTGACTCTACACAGAACAAGCATATACTGTCCAAGAGAAATTGCAAGTTAATCGGAAACTAGTATTTCTGCTCTAATCATTTTCACAGCTACTGTGGGCTGTAGTAAACCCCCTAAAAATAAAGGTAAGATGATCTTAAACGATCGTATGAAGAAATGTTGGGATGATCTGTAAGATTATCTTGATGATATGGTGAAGGATATGAATCTCATCTGTAGCCGCATCATTCAGACGATGAACATTTTTAAGATGATGCTAATTTCATCAGGTTAGCTGAACTTCTACAGATCAGCTGGACAGTGAAAAGCGAGAGAGCATGCATTTCCAGAGAAGCTCGTCTTATCTTTAAGAGTAACCCCGGAGCGCCTCTTATTCTTCAGATGAAATACCAGTTATCGTTATCAGCTATCACAAAACAACAAACATCTGATTTCATTCATTGAAAAAGAAGGTAATGAGTTGGTCGATGAGAGAATGACCACATACAGAATGAGGGCCGGTTTTTCTTATTCTCACAGGTATGATCATGTCTTATCGTATCATGAATATTCGAGGACGACCGCTTTAGGGCTAATGACCGCTAATGGAATGAATACGGGCCTAAGTTCAGCGACGAGCCGTGACTGATAACGATAATTATGAATCAATACGAAATTAAGATCATCTGAAACTTGTCTGGAAGAATATCAGATCATCTTATCAAAATAATATCAGATCATCTGATAGGGGTGGTTTACTACAGCCCTGTGTCTACTGAGAAAGTGTTAATTGTTGATTTATGAGGAGCAGGGTTCAAGAACCTAGGAGAACCTCTACAAAGTCTCTCAGTCCGTGAACGCATGGCGTAGTGCGATGTCGCGCTGCCCTTGTCAGTGCGATCACGGGTTCAGATCCGCACTCATCGAATTTTACACATGCATGTGCATAAGTTCATGATGAGAATTAGTTCTCGTGCGTTGAGATCAAAGCACTTTGGTGCAGAGCGATGTGTCGCTGTTGATGAACCGGCGATCGCGGGTTCGTTCACCAGTGGAAGCCATTTTTGCGAACGATTATGTGGCAGTTCCCAGTTGGTTCGAGGGTAACTTCGATGTCTCACACCTCAATTCTTCTTGGTTATCGTGACATGATCATGGTTCGTAACTCTCAGTTTCGGCTAGTTTACTACCACCCCAGGTACGTACCATTGTTTACGTTTCTGCAAGGGTATTCACTTGGAATCACCCCAAAGCACAAATTTTCAACCTCTTCGAAAGCTAATGGAATTCTGTACATAAACGAAAATTAATTCAATTGTTTGCCAACACAATGGTTCAAGACGCTACAGAGGAAAAGACCAGAAACTCTAAAAGCATTTTTTCACTCTAAAAGCCCAAAAAAGTCACTAGTTTTTGAATCCAAAGATTAGGAGAACGTGAGAGCTCCTAGAAGAAAGCAAATAAGGGCACGGATCATTTTGCGATTCTGCTTCCAAAAATGTGCAAGTCAATTTTCAACTTTGGAAAGGATTTGGTGAATTGTGCCAGGAGTTTTATATTTCTAATACAGAAAGAACTATTCCATTGCACCAATAAATTTCTTATTTTATCACAACATTCTATTGATCTTCCCGAAACCCACTAAAAGACGGAAAATGAGGCTAAATTAAAAGTCGTTTGTTGCGAAAATTCGACGAAATTCGTCCACCAGCACCACTATTCACTACGAGGAAGTACTAAATAAACGCGGAGGCCGCAGAATAACCAATAATATCATAAACTAAAAAAGAAGGAACAAAAACGGGCCACAGAGAGATGAACAAGACAAAAAGTGCTGACAATGAGAGTCAGCTGACTTGCGGACAGTGGACATCTCGTCCGAAACTGGCGAAGCGCGCGAAAACTCGTCCGCGCCCTGAACCTGAACGTAAGTTAGAAATCGTTATTTTAGCTTATTTTGAACCTTTTTCTTCGCTGTTTTTACACTATTCGATAGCTCACGACCAAACTACCCCATTTTTGGGTCAAACTCGAATGTCATATTCATCGTGAACACTGCCTTTAAGAGGCAGATTTTGAAGAAACCTACCCAGAAAAATCTCTCCGTTTGAGCAGCGTCGACCACTTTTTTCACGGTCGAGATCCGAGTTATGTATGCGAATCCTATGCAGTAGTATGGATAAAAAGTTTGATTCCATTCGTTCCTTGTAACGGTCCTAAACTCAAATTGTGTACATCTTTTGAAAGTCTACTACGATGTCTTACTAACTATTGAGAATGCAATGCCGATTCCTCAGCTTATAGACTATGTCAACTTTCTATAAAGCAATTAAAGATTTCGACTTCAATTGGCTGCAGGAAGATCGGAAAAGTTCTTAACCTCCATAAATGTGCACCAGCATTTGTCTTTGGTTCCCCTTTTTTCCCCATCATATAGATAACCTAAGGAACCCTGCAGAGACCGACTTCATGGTCGTTGTTATACGCTTATTACGTGATGCTTGCATCCCAAGATAAGTTAAATATGAAGAGACAGTTGCAAGCCTGCAGTGAGAGCTCGCCTCGATTCGGAGGTCGTCTGAAAGTCAGAAAGGCATTTATCTCACTACAGAGGGAGTAAGCGCAATTCTATTGGGGTTGACGCGTTGAACTTCCACGCGTTGAGGTCTTCAAGTAAATTTGTTGGACAAAGTGCATCCAACTTTAGACTAGCTAACAAAGTCAACTCTCCGTTTTTGTGCTGCGTGTTTGAAATGGAAGTCGATGACTAGGGTGTTATGCGACACGAAAATGCCCGATCTCCTCAGGTTGAAGGTCTATCGAACACTGGTCCGACCTCTCGGCTTTATGGTGCGGATGGTTGGCCTGCCATCAAAAAGGCAGAGAGTAGGCAGGGTGTTAAGGAGACGAAAGTGCTACGTCGGGTACCTGGTGTCACTCGCTTGAGCCGTGCTATAAACGGCCACAAACGGCCACCTTGCCATGCCTTATTCGACGTGTCTTCGCCCTCCGTCGCCAGATAGGCGCAAGTCTAACGAAAACGGTAACAATCTGAGGCTGGATTCAACAAAAAAGAAAATCCACAACCGGGCAAGATAAAAACCACAGTAACCCTTTAGATAAAGTACATCTGTGTGGAAGAGCGGTCGTCCTTATCACGGCAGAGATAGATATGAAGCAGCAAGCGCCTCAAAATCTTGCTGAATTAAGTGATAAGGGTGGGTTACGGTGGTTTCTATCTTGCCCGCTTGTGGATTTTATTTTTTGTCAGGATTCATCAAAGCATTTCCCATGGTAAGTCAGCGTTATCAGTTATTAACAGGCTTGCTGACTCACTGATAACGATCGCTGTTAGCCGAAATGGCCTACTTATATACCATGGGGAATGCTTTGACAAATTCGGCCTCTGCTCTGGGCCACTCGTTTCCCTTCCTTACCAAATAACCCTTACATCGATTCATCCTATCTCTAGCGTGATCTGATCAGTGGTTTTTTACTGTCTAGCGGGATCCAGCTGGTGAGTCGAGATGTCCAACGGTTGTCCGTAATGCGAGCTAAAATCGGCATGGATCTTGAAGAGACTTTGCGTTCCCCATTTGAGGTCGGCGCCCATGCCGACGTTACATGACCTGCCCGTTTTGTTTTAGCGGCGTATGTTTCGCCAACTACGTCTCTCACCCTTGTGCGGTGCCGCAGATTTTCGTTGCTCACTCTGTCCCTGAGGGACACTAGCTCTTCCGGTAGCCGCAGGTATTGGCTCGTCTCGTTTCCTGGTCGACCAGGTTTCGCTGACATATGTCATTACCGGCGGCACCGTCCTGTTGAATATGGCAGCCCTGAGCTCCATCTAAAACTTCCGGTCCGTTGGGATTGAGCGATTGCTGGTGAACAAACGGACGAACAACCACATACAGCAGCATTTCGATGTTGCTTCGATTGCCAATAAACTTCGTAAGGCTCGATTGCGGCGGTATAGGCACTTCGTTCGCCTTGCAAATGCTACCGCCTATATGTCTGCTCATATTCTACCCGTGATAGGAAAGAGACCAGAGGACGATTGGGACGGCTTTGAACTTGCTAAACATGCACTCTACACCGATTCGAAAACTGCCAGCGTGCACCCGGATCATGAGCGTGACAGGAAGAAGTCGGGTCGAACAATAAGCAGAGCGGAATCCCCATGGAGAAGGGATGAATGCTGACGAATAAGAGGATAGTCAGACGTTGGCAGCTTTCTAGCTACAACCTTTTACAGAAGGTGTACTAAAATGACTCACCACTTAATCCCTTTCTCGAAGATTGGCTTGTTAGGAGCGGCACTCCTAAACTGATTTAATTCGTCTTCTAAGATATTTATACGCTACCAATTATTTGGAGCAACCTTGGAACGACCCATCAATTTTCTGATGCCATACTTTCAGCACACTTGCACGATCAACTTATTCAAGCCTGGCAGGCTCAAAAAGAAAGCTCAAAAATGGCCTAATCATTTATGATCTGCAGGAATCTGTAGTATCATAAACATGCACCACAAAGAGGTGCAGACGAACCAAGATTGGACTTTACAGAGTATCGATAGTGACCTCACAAGGATCTTTCAAAGGCAGTGTCTACGATAGACTTCGTCTCTGTTTTGTTTTGCCGGAAATCGAAAGGACAGGGTCTCATTGGAGCGATAGGGTCGAAATAACAAACAGAAACTTTTTCGAAAGAGCCCTAATCTGCTATGAAATCCGCTCGCGGTGAAGTTTTCCGTGAACGGGTTTGGCCCACCTCAATGGTTTAGCTTCACCACATCTTTATTTCCATTAGAACGCGAGCACGCATATGTTTAGCATTGGAGCGCGTGAGCGCTTGTATAACTTTCCGCGCAACTCGTCCAGCAGCAAGTTTTCTCCTCGTGGAACGAGGCCCCTTTTTAAGCTCGCCTTCTCTGTGGTTTTTTTAACACTATGGGGACAGTCAGGCTCCAAACCCTAGACTTTTGGCCAGAACGGTAGAACGATTTCCATCGTAGACACTGCCTTTTAACGCAATGGTGGGTTCACACAGATCCCAGCAATGGTTCAACCGAGCTATTAATTTTTGCGCGAAATCACTTTCTGCAGGAGATATCGAGTGGCTTGAGTTCCTTTTTGATGAGCTCGGAAGTGCGTTGTATATTCCAAATAACATCATCATCCAGCCTCACAATTGTTACATTGTCATCGCAAATAGAGGATAGATATCGCAGTTCGCTCAAGTGCTAAATGAAAGATATGAAAGCGCAGTGAGAAAGTTGGCTATAGGTCTACTGACCAAGCTCTGTTACTGGCTAAGAAAATCTAGTTTAATGGTTCAAACCGCCAGCCATGCATATCTATTCTACTATGCGCCTTTGCCACTTCTGGCAGATGGTAAGTAACACGGGTCAGCGAGGCGGTGAATGTCGTTTCATTGCTCAGCGCCGCCTCCTTAAGGAATAGTACAACGTTCTGCTCAGACAACGTTGCCCGTCGCAGTGCTGCGGGCTTCTACAGCGCGATTCCGCTACTACCCACTGTTAGAAGAATGCAATTCTTGCAGAACCAAGCCATTGACTTGACCAGGAGCGAGCACAATGGTCAACAACTCAGATGAACCATCGCTCGCAGCGGGACC
The DNA here is from genome assembly GCA_029168955.1 of Aplectana chamaeleonis. Taxonomy (NCBI): domain Eukaryota; kingdom Metazoa; phylum Nematoda; class Chromadorea; order Rhabditida; family Cosmocercidae; genus Aplectana; species Aplectana chamaeleonis. Next base: position 1,757,842 of record JAPDOI010000007.1, on the reverse strand, counting down.
GGAAAGCAACTGGAGCGACGCTGTTTCTCCGCACCAAGCGAAAATCAGCCATCTACTCAGGCCTCAGCAGCCGCTCTCCAAGTGACCTCAGTCCCGCTCGGAGCAATCTTTGGTCTTATTTACCACTGCGGTCGCTGCCCGGGCAATTTTCGAAATTTTCCAAACAGCTAATTTTTCTTTAATTCCGCCTCTTCACAAGAGGTGCGTGAGTGTCTCGGTTCACTGCAAGGAAAGCAGCGCCTCGGTCCGCTACATGGTCGTAACCTTAGCCGAGGTCTGCGGTGAGGTACCACTTACCCTGCGGACCGCGGCGAAGACCGCCCCACCCCCAGCCGTGGGATCCTCTATCCCCAGCGATCAAAAATGTGCTGGCCTCCTGAGGCCCCCGCCAGACTTAGTCGAAAAACCTGCTGAGTCCGAATGAGTCCGGGGCGGAAAAACCGTCCTCGACCGTCTGCAACCGACTGAGTCCGGTTGCCCCCAGCGCCAACCAGTTTCTCTGCGAAACACGCAATCGAAAGTCTAGTTACGATTATCACCTCAGCTCTGAATCGGAACGTGTTTGGTGGCTAATTTTCCTTGTTTTCAACATGTCTTTGTCTTCAACTCGTAAACCATTTTTAAGAATCATCATTGGACAGATGATTCTGTTTTGCATGAAATGAACCTGATTTCCGTATTAGCAGTAGGTGGGGCAGAGCGCAGACGACGAGAGTTGTGGGGATGCAGCGGGACTCGGCAGGTCGCAGTCGGCCGAAAAAATGCACCCAAATCACGTGAGAAACACCTGCATATATCGACCGGGTGGGGTGAGGATGATTTCGGTTGGGACGCAGCGGGACCCAGTGGGACTCAGTCGGTGCACTGCCCCCCCCCCCCTTGTACGCATGAGAACCATCAGTATTGCCCGGGGGTATTGCGGTGGGCATCAGACGGTCGCAGTCGGGCTCAGTGAGTTGATTTTTTTATGCACCCGTCTCCCACGAATTCGGTGCGTATCGACCCGATGGGACCAGGGATGTGCGGGAATTTTTTGAAAATTTTCAGAAAACAGAAAATCGAGTTTGTCAGAAAACAGAAATCAGAAAACGGAAAGGCCAAAACGGCCAGAAAACGGAATACAGGAAACAGAAAATTTTCAGAAAAAATACTGATTGCATTCTAACTCCTTTTTATGTAAAGAGAGGATGTAGTTCTAGATACCTTTGTCATCCTTGTAATATAATATCTACGGAACTGCACAGATGACGTATAAGGCATTGATATTAGCAGTGACGAGTCAATGACGGATACAACATCATTAAAGACACTTTGAGAGTCTTGGCCGAGAAATAGCCCACCAGGCTTAACAAGTGATCCTGTCGAGCTGTTTCTCGAGTATTTCTTAATTATTTCTTGGCTGCTAGGTGGCTGCGACCATGCTGTTTGCGAACTAAGCGAGGAATAACCGAGAAAACATGGGTAGTTGAACCGACGGCGGTGTTGACATCCGAATCTGCCTCAACAATGTGTATTTCACTCCCCTTTGAGAGCATTTTGAGCGGCTGCTTCTCGACGACCATTATTTGTCGCCTATTTCGCGGCAACCAGCTATTTTCTGAACACGACCTTGTTCTCGGCTATTACGCGAAAATCATTCATTTTGTGGCTATTTATCAGCAATGGCTCAGCCAAAACTCTCAGAGCACTCACCCGTATGGTAGTACGTCAGCACAATAAGCGTTGCATCCTAGGACAGACATCGGGTTCAACCCCTCGCTGTCAGCAGCAGCTGCTGCGAACAACTAACTGCAGCAGCTGCTGACAAGGGTACGAGGGGAATACGCGCTCTACCCTGGGATGATACCCCTATTGTGCCAAAGTACTACCCTACGAGTGCGTAAGCAGGGTTTGCGATAAAAACGATTGTTGAACTTTCTTTATAAGAATGCAGGTCTGGTCATCACAAAAGTGAAAATAAGGGAGAAGTTGCATAAAAAAGCACAAAAACAGGTCAGAACGGCTAATTGGTGGGTGTACGCACACCCCCAACTAACAGGTTTTTTATAGATGCGTATTTTCCGCCTTCTATTTTGCCGCTAAAAAAGTTAGTAGTCTCTCGGTGTCCAGCAACTACTTTAAATGCAGAATAAAATACGACAAAACAAGCAATTGTAGAAATCTAGTGAATTGGGGGCGGGCTAAGACCCAGCAATATCTTGTTTTTGAACGTTTTTTCTCCGACTTTCCACTTATTTTCACTTTTGTGAAGACCAGGCTTACCTTCTCAAAAAGATACCACAATAAACTTTTTTATCGCGAACCCTGCCCTTAACAGCAATCGCACCATTGAACACAAATAGTACCTCGTAAAGGACTAGATAAGCTGCGCTGTTCCACAGATCTGGATTTCGTTGTTTCTTTTCTGATTTTTTTCCGTTTTTTGCAGGTTTTTCAGAAAACAGAAATCAGAAAACAGAAAGGCCAAAACGGCCAGAAAACAGATAACAGAAATCAGAAATTTCCGCACACCCCTGGGTGGGAGTCAGTAGATCCACCGACTATGACGGAGCCTGAGAGGGACTCCAAGTCACCTTCGAGGGCCGGCATCAGAATGCCGAATGAGCACTCGAGTGAGATGAGGCACCTTTTATACCGGCTGTGCATGTTATAAACACATTAGGACGTGATCATTTAGTTGGCCATGTTTTTTCATGTCTGATACTGCACCACGCACCCTTCAGTGGTCCCCCGTTCGATATAAAAAGGACTTAGGCTAGAAAACCGTCGGAGATTTCGAACTAGCAGTACTCGGGAGAGCAAAAGAAGGCAGCAACTTACCGGGTGATCCGATATTTCGGTCTGAGCAGTCAGAAAAAGCGAAAAGGCAAGGAAAAGAAACGGAAATCGATTGTGCAAGGGACCTTGTGGTTGCTCGGTTCAGCCTACACACATTTCATGACGTCCTGCACACTCGTTCTAGAGCCCCGCACTCTTTTTACGGCGTCTGACGCATTCCCATTTGGGTCCCGCATATTTTTTATGACGTCTGATGCACTCCCCCTTGAGTCCCGCACACTTTTTACGGCGTCTGACGCATTACTACTTGGGTCCCACAAACTTTTACGGGGTCCTGCGCACTCCCACTGCGGTCCCGCGTACTATTTGCGGCGTCCTGTGCACTCACCCATGGGTACCACATGCTTTCTACGGCGTCCTGCGCACTTCCACTGGGGTTCCGTATGCTTCGTCCGCCGTAATGCGCGTTTCCATTGGGGTCCTGCAGGTTATCACTCAGAGAACAACCAACTCTGCGTCTCTCTATCTGTGGAGTGGGCACCGCTGTCGCCCCGAGAGCGACCGGACAGCGGCCGAGGCTGCTATTCGCAGCGGCCAAGGACCGCGGTGCCAGTACGCCCCTCGGCCGCTGTCCGGGAGATGACGTAATGATTAGAAGAAGCTGGTCCCGCTACCAGCGATGGTTTGTCTGGAAAGATTGGGGCGATAGAGTTTGTATTGAAGTTCATGGTGTTAACGACAACAAGAGATATACTAGCGCAGTTAAACGCAGCAGACATGCTCAAAAATGATATCGATTTTGTGATCATAAATTGGTAGAAGAGGAACACTTATAAGTCAATGATCAGTTTCCATCATGATTTGTTTTAATACTCACCTTTAGCGTGATGTTTCTATACGTGTCGACGGAATCCGTCTGCACGATGTCGTCATGAATGTAAGCCTCGTGTTCGATTTCGGTCTGTTTGCTAATATTCGTCGGTCTGCCAATAGAAAACACGAGACTGTAGTTGAACTGAAATAAATGTGAATGCAGCAGAACGTTGAATTCCTGAAGTCAGTAATTACATTATTCATCAGAGTCGGCTTGCCATACGTACTTCGCCAATCATGCCGCGTAGATGCATCGTCCACTCTCACATGAATAACAACAATAAAATCCTTGTTTTCACAAGTCAGATGGACGGGTAAAATGGTGTAGTTCAGAACGCTCAGTCGCTGAAAGTTAGAGAGCTTTAGAGTTGAAGCATGAAATGAATGCATGGCAAATCTACGCACCCTCTAGGCAATGGAGGGGCCGCTCGCGCTCAAACCCCACTGAGTGGTAGCGTTGCGAAGGCAGCTCGGCCACCGCAAATTATAGCGTCAGGTCCATTCGCTTAACTGAAGTTGGCGAAAGACCCCTATGCTACACGATTAAAACTCACTGTATCGGCAAATGTCTGTTGTTGGAATAAGTGCCAAACCTTGACATTGGCGAGCTGTATTTTTTCCTCATAAGTATAATAAGTCCTGAATATAGGCTGAAAATATTCAATATTTCTCATGAACACATACATATCAGTCTTGATTTTTGGCACCTTTTTGATTGGAATGATTATCTGAGCACATGAGGCACTATATTCCGTGGAGGAGTGAGGCTTGTGGATTCGGAAAGATTGTCTGTTCTCATAGCTTCCTCAGATAAACCGTTGGTCAGTCGCGGGCGGTTTGCCACTATAAACTGATTTCCCATGTGGGTCACATACTTCTGCCCTGAGTATTGAGCGGATTGCTGGGACCGCATGCATGAAAGAGTAAGCTAAGGCCGAGGCGAGGCATTTGGTACTTTTGAAGATGGGCGTGCGAAGGAGGGCAAGAGGTCATGAATTAAGCGAGCTTTAGCCCTGTTTCGCTCCTATTAATGCCGGGACACGAAAAAAATTGATCGTGATCTTCTGCCCTTGTATAAGGAACTACGGAGGCACCAATTGCGCTGCTCTCGCCTCAGCCCAATGCGTTCAGCCCAGCGCAGCGCCTGATCTATTAGGTTGATGCAAAAGTTTCCGGACGTTTCACGACTTTGAATAAAAAATTTTTTTTTCAGAAACGAACAGGGCTCACCCAACATAAAAACTTCCATTACATTCAAGGATCCTTTGCCACCGATTGAGCAGGTAATGGATTCCCGACGCTTAGAGCTCTGGCTGTTTCGAGTCAGAGTTTTCTTCTAAGGCAATTTTGACATCGTCATCGTTAGTGAACTGTTTTCTATCCAGGAAGTGCGGCATCGAGCGGAACAGATGGTAGTCGGAAGTGGCAAGATCTGGGCTATATAGAGGGTGAGACAGAATTTCCCAGCCCAGGTCCAGTCGCCCTGGGATGAACACTGTTCGCCTTCTTCACAACAATGCTCGGCCACACTTATCTCGGATAACCCGACAGAAGCCGCTGGACCTGGGCTGGGAAGTCGTTCTTTGTCTTCCATAAAGCCCAGATCTTGTCCCTTCCGACTACCATCTGTTCCGCCCGATGCAGCACTTTCTGGATGGAAAACAGTTCACTAACGGTGACAAAGTCAAAACGGCCTCGGAAGAATATGTACCTCGACTAGAAACAGCCAGAGTTTTACGCGTCTGGAATTCATGATCTGCACAATCGATGGAGAAGGATCCTTGAATATGATGGAAATTGTTTGTTCATAAGGTAAGAAATGGATGTGATAATGATGAGAGAAATAGAGAAAGGTAAACCGTTCCCTAGACATCAGCGACTCGTTCCGCTTCTGTCGGATACCGGAATAATCTACTAACTGATCGAAATTCCTAAACATTCTGAAACGCACCTTTTTCTGCTCTTTCTTCATGTCATGTGCCTAAAGAGTGTTTCACAAACCCTAGTCAAACTGTATATAAAATGCTTTTCGTTGTCAACATTTTTATTAAGTCTTCGTAATAAACTGTTAGCTGTCTCTCAACTCAACTTCAACAACTCGAAGACACATCCTCTAGGTAAAACAAATGGCACGTGATCCCCACAGCGTTTACAAGTGGCTTACGGAAGCCGGTTGTTTAACTGAGGAATTTCCGGTTGTCAACTGGGGCCCACAACTCCTTCCTGTTGTGACACGGAGGGCAAAATAGCCTCCCGTTGTTACCTCGAAGCCGAATTTCATAACATTTTCTTGTTTCTGTTGTGACTTGGCGGCGACGGAGCATATTTCGCAACGTTTTGCACTTTCTATTGTGGTGTGACGGGACAAGCTAATCGTAGACGTCTTGCTTCGTCACAGACGACAAGAGTGACGCAGACTGTCAGACTCCGGCTCTCGACCTGCAGGTCGCCTCCATGTGACAACCACGACTTCCTGAGAATGTGAGCGGTCGTGCAATCATGTTTACGAGGCCGAGTCGTTACCAAAACCCAGTTAACCAAACGACTCCATTTGTACAATAACGTATATTTTCGGGTCTACCTGTTAACATTAGTGAACTCACCCATGAAAATTCTAGAAATCCTGGGTGGGTATACAAGCGTATATACAGAGTAAGCGTGAGAACAGTAATAAAAATTAAGCATCCGCGGAGCACTAATCGTTGACTTCGCATGGGATGGTCTCCGGATCCTGAAAGATGCGTGATGACCTCAGCAAAAGTATCGCTCACTCCAGGGTGATGCGCAAAGAACAAAAGAAAACGTTCAATGTTCCGTAGGCTTGAAGAAATTTCAAAATGGAACCTGAAACTATTCCATGTGCCGCTTTCCATAAATCTCGGCGCAATAGTATATGGTATTGGAACCCTGTAGCAGTAGACCGAGATTGTTCAATGACATTCTTGAGACAGCACTACTATTGCGAAAACGTGATGATTTGGGCCCGTAGTAAACCCCCGTCAGCCGAGTGCGAGTGGCTGGCGGCACCCGGCTGATTGCTGTGCTGAATGCCTCTATCAGCCGATCAGCAGTCGAGAAATCAATGGCAAAACGGCTGTCTAGAGAGCTGTTCGGTGACTTGGGAATGGGAGAGACCATTGTGTGCGGGCTGTGGCTCAGTGGTAAAACTGGAGTGGTGCACGCGAACCCACGAGGGTTCGAGCCCCATGAAATCCGTAGTTTTTGCATGAGACCTAACATGTCCACACTTAATCAATGAGTTGTAGAGCGCCCTACAGAGTGCGGAATAGCGCAGTAGAGACGACGCGGACTGCAGAGCGGACATCTCAGCTGTCAGCCCAAACCGTAAGCTACTATTTGTAACTTACGGGGCTGCGCTGATGAGACTCCGGCTTCGGTGTGCTATTTCGCACCACTCTCGCCATCAGGCTGATTCGAAGAATCAGGCTGATGGGAACCTTATCAGCTTGATGAATCGATCAGACCAGGCCACGGGCTGATAACCTCATGCGCTATTCTTCAACATGTGCGCCCGCACGTCGCGGGTCTGCTATCAGCACAGCCATCAGCCTGGTTTACCTCGGCTGAAGGGGGGTTTACTACGGGCCCTGGTTCCTCAAGGAGGCCTGAAGGCGTTCAGTCCTCACAGCTGAAGACGGTAATGCGCTCGAACGGTGCAGTCTGAGTCATCAGACTTCGCCCATGCGGCGACCCAGCGAGGTTGTCCATCCTGCGGCTCCGTCGATTCCGTCAGAACTCGTCTGAGGCCGCGGTTTTCAGAGCTCTAAAACTCGGGGTTACACTCAACATTTTCTGAGTTTGTGGGTAAGATACACTTCTTAGGACCCAGAACTCGTTTGTCCTAAATTGAGCTCCCTTGAATTCATTATTTACGAAAAAAGGGGTTTAATACCCACTGAGAATTAGTAGTGGAGGGGGACACTGTAACGTTGACGTCGAAAGAACGCACGAAAACGAGCCAGGAAGAGCCCCAAAAGAGCCCGAAATTAAAGCTTAGAGCGCAAGACAGACCCCAAAAGCGCAACGCCAGCCCTCCGACATGAACAAATGAAAACTCGAGGTCGTGAGATGAGCGATGGTTTCCGATCAATAGCCCCATTCTTCCCTTCATTCTCAACTTCTCTCTTTACTCAGGTCAGCTCGCATACATCGGCTGCAAAAGACGGAAGCTACAAGCCTCGGACAACTCGTCCGCCATGCTTCCCTAGTTCAGTTTTTGAGGGATCATGACTTGTTCCCAGAAGGTCATGTACAATTCCAGAGACATCATTGGAAGTAAATGGAATGGGACCGCTTTCAAGATAGGCGAATAAAAAAGAAAAACGATTTATATCCTGAACACTGTCTTTAATGGCTCGAACTTCTTCCATTATCAACAGAGATTTTGTACAAGAGACTTTCTTGCTGAGACATTTCAGAAGAAACATCAAAAAAAAGTTAAAAGAAATGAAGATGAATAAAGGTCCATTTCAAAATCTGGAGTACACACCTGAACTGGAGCATGCATGCATGCTGTCAGGAATGAGTTGGCAGTCTGAGGTGGGTTTTTATTAGCGAGTGTTCATTGGTGAGGATTCAGTGTTTCCATACTTCATTCATTGTTGTGCAGTCTTGGACAAACACTTCCCTTTACCGTAACTGTTGACATGTCTCATTTGACGCCGAGGATGGCGCTTTTTCACCTATTTGTGTTTACTTCGAGAAGCTGAACAAACTTCATCACGAAAATCAGTTCAGAAAACTGTAACATCTGAAACTGAGTGGCTCGTAAATATTATGCTTTCGCGTCTGGTGTCACAATGGAATATGTTTTAGTACAGTGCAGCACTAGAGCAATGCTAGGACATTGCTAACAAAAAGGGCAGGAGAACACTCAATTTAGGTTTTTTTCCGCTGTGACAAAACGCCGAAAGGGAACAGTTATACGGGGATGAACCGGAACCGCCAGATTTTTCTTGAGATGTGTAATCTGTAATTCTCATTAAAAACCTTACTTGCTTTGTCGGCACTGCCTTGACCGAGTAGTGAGCCTGCCACAGAGACAAAATTCGAAAGTCCTAGTCAAGCTCCAGTGGGTGGTGTAGAGTGCGCGCAATCATTTTAGTCTGAGGAGTGGACGGGGCCGCGAAGGTAGATCACCCCACGCTAATCGAAACGCCATTCTCCAGTGAGGCCGCCAACCCCACACGGCCAGCCGCCTGGTACATGAGTCAGACTAGAAAGAAAACGAAAACCATATAGCCTCCAGGGGCCCGAGCGCCAAAAGTCTAGCGGAAACGGCAGGAGCGAAGGTTTCTATTGGAGGTCACTGATGTTGGTGGCTGATGTTCCTTTCCGACATCGATAGGCAGAAGCGCCATACGTTGAGGCCAGCGCGGAGTGTTTTGCCCTGAGAGGCTTTCAGGGGAACGATTCCTACAGTTTTTGTTTTCCGAAGTGAGCGTCTCAAATAGAAATCGTAGAACAGCTAACGGGGGGCATCAATATATAATAACGAAATAGGAGAAACACGAAACGAAAAAAATGATTTTTAGAAGCAGGGTGGAGGAGTTGTACGAGACTTGTAACTTCCGTCTTTTGCAGCCGATGTATGCGAGACGACCAGAGTAAAGAGAGAACTTGAGAATGAAGGGAAGAACGGGGCGATTGATCGGAAACCATCGCACATCTCGCGATCTGGAGTTTCCACTTGTTCACGTCAGAGGGCGGGCATTGCGCTTTTGGGGTTTGCCTTGCGCTCAAAATTGGAACTTCGGGCTTTTTTGGGGCTCGTTTTAATGCGTTCTTTCGACGTCAACACTACAGTGTGCCCCTACACAACTCATTCCTAGTTGAAACTGAAACACATTTTTAATCGTGAATGGATTTCACTTTCGATGTCTCCACGGTTTACAGAAGGTCTGGTGGCTTAAACAGCAAGGCATGCTTAAAAAGGACGCAAAATCCGCGTTTCTGAACCGTAATAGACCCTCACTTGTTGACGTTGATTTTTGAGCGTGGAGTGAATTGACCGCTATGAAGGATGATGCCTATCAGTGTAATCAAGCTATCGGCATTTCCTTGACTTGATCATTCCTGTAATCTGAGTGTTCATTTGTTCACATCAAGGGGGCAGACCGGGATAGGTAGGCGCAACGGGATAACTTTCCAAGCCGTTTTTATCGAAGCCTGGCCCGTTTTCGCTGCTTTCTTCGACCCTATCCCCTCCAGCGTCCGCCAGCATAGTGTTTCTCAGTGAAACCTCGAGAACGAGATTTATCGCGGACACTGCCTTTAAGGGAAGCCAGGGGGTTTTGATACATTAGCATTTGTTTGCCCACGTTTCAGTTATCGTTTTTAGAAATTCATGTAAAAGTTTATCATAGGAAGCTATTCAACTTTGCTTCTGCAAAAACTATGATATCAAACCGCGACCTCGATTGTGCGGGTGGACGGGCTAAGGCGCGCTGCCTGCCAGTAACTTATTGATCCCGTTCTGAAACGCAAGATCGACGCAGCAGACCGCGATTCTCTCCGTCTACCCGCCAGGTGGCTAGAAATCCTCCTGTCTACCCGCCAGGTAGCCGAGAGCCTCACTGCCTGTCTGCCAAGTGTTCAGGAAGTTGCAACATCGAAAACTCGTCCAACAGCGGGTGGACTTTGTACCTTCCCGGGAGGCTCCCATCGTTTCATGAATACAGCCACTGATCTCAAAAGGAAGAAAACAAGATGCCGGAAATTCACAGCTCGAGCCGTATGCATATCTCCCAGAGCGTTCCCCACCCCGTCAAGCCCACACGTGATTGATCAATAGGCGGAATGGGTCAATCACAGAGGGGCTCTGAGGGGACGGAGACCGTTAGTGAAAGGTGCTGTCGGCACGGATCGCCCTGATACTTCCATGCACATCAAGAAACACAAAGTACCAGTACCATGCAAAATGCATGCACACAGACCCTGTTTCCTGTTAATCGATCTTGGAGTGATAAGTGGACAGAAGACTGGCCCTGTCACAAGAGGACTTGCAGCGGTGTATTGCTTTTTCTTTCGGCTTTTTTCCTTCCAAATGCAGCAGCTTTGAAGGTGCTCGACCCCATGACTGCACTCTCGAGCGATGCACTCTTCAATCGCGCGCTACTTCCCTTCCTTTCGGAGCGGAGAGCGAAGTCCAACAACGCTTATTGTTATTAGGTGGCTGACCGCAACGGTCACGAATCGTCGCGTTTCGTGTTCATTGAAATGTCAGCGTGTTAACGTTGATCGTCGATCAGTGATTGATTCTCACAGTCACCACGCAGTGGCAACCTATAACTCCCATCTTCTGCGGTGAGGCCCCCGTCAGACGATCAGCCCGGAAAGGTTTTCAGCAGCATCGGCCCGATCAGTGTATGTATCTTAGTTGGCCGAAAGATCCCTGATCCCGATCGAGTCCGGGGCAGAAAAATCTTACCTCGGGTGCATTGTCCCTGCCCGTGTGTGCGCGTAGAACACCCGAATAGATTGTATGGATTGCGGACGCAACCAGACGGTCGCAGATGGACTTATGCGGTGGATTTTCTGCACCCAAGTGTCACTATTTCGGCGCGTATCAACCGGGCGGGACTCAGTCGATCGCCCATGAGAAGTTTTGGAAGTCATGGGCTCGTCTGAAGACGTCCCCCAGCGTCATCGATGCAAGTTCGAGAGTGCTGGCGAATTGATTCGACTATGAAGGTTACAATGGTTATTTTTTATATGATCGCAGTGATAACTAGAAGACAGTGGGAGCTTTAAAATTGATCAATTAGGGTTATATCAGGCTGTAAGAGTGGAGTGTGATTCACGAGCACCTCATGCGAACCTTTGAGACATGGATTAGATATTTGTGAAGATTGGGCAAGGAAGGCTAGGAATATTGATCATCCACCATGCATGGTGAAGATAGACAACTGCACCTGACCGAGGGGTTAAATGTACCATGTGACAGGCACCGTGTTGTAGCTATCCTACATAGACGTGCAGCCTGTAGAGAATTCTGGAAAACATCAATAAACGTCTGTCTTATCAATTACTGATCCTTGAATCGTTGAGTGACGGCGTCTTTATCTATAGGCATGCAAAAAGTACATGTAATTTCAGGAAAAAAAACTCGCAAAACTCTTCAGAAAGTTTCGTTTACAATTTCGTAGACAAGTGCTATTCGAATTTGATCAGTAATCAATAGCGAGTTTCTCTCTCCTTTGGGTAGGCTGCCAGAGCAGAATCATCGCACCCAGATACCTTTCTCCTCAAATTTGCTCAAAAAATGACGAAATATGGTGTACCTGACAGTTGACCATTTCATAAGTATTTTCATTTCATAATGGCGAAATTGGTTTGGTTGTACAAAGCTTATGTCCTTCCCAAACTTGAATATTGCGCACCTATTTGGAATGCTACACTTTGTAGAGATATATCGAGGATTGAAAAGGTTTAAAAACCTTTACGAGAATCGTGTGGATGAAGTTGAATCCTGGTTCCACTTATACTAATCTTCCCAAATATGGAAGTCGATTTCTTGTTACTTTGCAGTATTATATGGCTCTTTGGTCATTTCAATGGATGTGGAAATTGTGATCCATACTGTTGATAGCTCTGATTATCGTGCTTGCATGAATTTGCTCGATTCCTCCCCTTTTGAGTATGCAACGACCCTTCTTCAATTTGGGATCACTAATGGTGCTGACACAGAAACGTTACACGCTACATTTTTCATTTACTAGCTTCACTGAAAAAACACAAGAACTCAGCCCAGATACCTTACAATGGTGGGAGGATTGAGCTATCTCCTAAGAAACCATGTTGGTAGGGCTACATAACACACCCATTTTCCGCTGGCCTCACGTCAGAGAATTCAGCCCAGATACCTGTCATTGGTGAGAGGATCGAACTCTCCTAGGAACACATGCGGGTAGGGCATCTTGTTTAACCGCAACGGTTATCGCAGCAAAGAGCCTTCGATATTTGAATACCGAACAAGCCATCGATCTATTGTTTCGATGATATTTCATAACGCATACACACTCCATGCGTCTCCGCCGTTCGCCTCCCCGGTTGTATAGGTCATCACTGTTAATAGTGTCGGAAACTCCCCTACTGAGCTAAATTTGGGCACATTCTTTCTGATTTCTTATCGTTTCGTACTTTTATTTGGTACTGCAGATCTGTCCATTTGACGATTTGTCGTGTCGTTTACGACGTATTTGTATAAATAAATAAATAAATTTCACTTCGAAAAAATAAACTCTCCCGAATCTCGCCCAACATTTTTCGACACATTTCACGTTAATTGGATTGCGACATGCTGAACATTTCAGTAATTCAAAACGGAACGCTTTGAAGCGAGCTATGGTCGAAAGAGTTGTCAACGATTTCTCCGATTTTCTCAATGTCCGTGGCGGTATTGTAGGTCATAAGTCAATACTATCCTCAGTAGAAACTTTGTACCGATCAGATCATGCCTTAAACCAGCGACTCACTTGAGCACTAGTGCTGCCCTACTAAAAACTGAACTATTATCTCCAGTATTGCTGTGTGAAAGACAGAGAGCGGGTCATAGCACTTCGTGCCAACACACACGGTCCGCACGATGTAATACGAAAGCATACTCTTTCTACGGAAGGCGGCCGAGAACAAGCACCTGACATAGATACATAATTTTCATTTGGCGACTACCTTGACTTTCAACTGAAATCTTCTGAATGTTCCAAAGAGATAATCTCTTCTGACGAGCTGAAGCTCGACTAGAAGAGACCAGCTCGGTTCTCCCGATAAGAGCCTAGCTCGTCGGGTCGCGGCTAGGTTCGGACGAGTTTCGTTTATCGGGATGATTGCAACTGGAGCACTTTATCGTGCATGGCTTTTTTTATTCAATTCCTGACCGACGATAACCCTTTGCTTGCATTCGTAACAGTTTCTATATTTATTGTATTCTACTATCCTTGAATGTTTTCTACTACTGCACGGTTCTGTCGTGGTTATTTCGGGATTTAACTCCCGCTCAACGGAGCGTGCAGTTCTTTTTCAAAAACCGAAAATTCGCATTTTCATGCATTTTCTGTTCGCTTTACTCATGATGAATCAATTATGGTGAGTTACCCTTTTCCGGTGAGGTATACAACATTAGATTGTGGTGGTGAAATTATCAGAACTTTACAGTTAAAGGCAGTGGACGCGGCGGAGTACGATTGTCTACTTTTTTTCCTCTTAACCCTTTTCTGGATCTAAAGCAGTAGGACCTACAAGAAAAATGCGAAACAACCCTATTTGTTTGTGAAATTATCACCCTTAACTTTCAGGGCTTTTTATGGTGGACGATCCCACTCCACATCATCAGCATCGATGATCTCTGGTATCAAGAACGTCAGCTGGTTTGAAATCGACATTTAATAGATCACCCATTGCTTCGAACTTTTCTGCTCAGATATCTCTGTCTTCATGTAGTAATACCTTCAACGAAGGGCTTGATTTCACTTTGCAACTGTTTTGATTACTTAAATCTGCATTTACTACTACCTCTGAATGTCGATGGATTTTTACTGCACAGCATCAGTATGAGACTCCGACCTTTTTGGGCGGAGGTGTGCACCTCTGCACGGATCGGCAACTTAGGAACCTAATAACTCTAATTAGAGATTAGAGTTTTTGCCCTGTAAGCTTCGTAGTTTTCAGCCGTTGGCCAACCGAGCTTATTTCCATGGTTTACTCAACAACTTTTTTCATCGTGACCACTGCCTTTAACTATTGTCCACAAAGAGATGAAATGTTATTTTTCTTATCGGTTTTTCATCGAAAATACACATCTCTCTCCATCGCTCTAACCCACTCCAATTGTAATGCCCTGAGTATTGTACATATAGCATGGCGCATCCATCGCGCGCGATGCAGCCTACCCGTTTTGTGGCGGGAGAACTGCAAAATACCCCTTGGCTAGAATGCACTGAACGGCTTATCTCATCACTGGCAAGATTTTTACAATGACCAAAGAGACCTCCATGGAATTGGGCTCGAAAAATGGAAAAGGATTTCTAGAGCGAAGAATACAGGTGCGCCGCACCTCATGTTGATATGAATTCTGCCTTAATAGGCTCTGATTTGACCTCTTATGCCACGGGTGTATGCACTCGCATTGACGCTTGGATTCGCTCGCGAGACGTTTTACTCGACATGCTTGTGTTCTCTTACACACATTTACTGCGTGTCTATTTCGAAATATTCAAGGTGACAGCGAGCTTTTTGGTTTGAAAAGGAAAAGTTGCCTACCACCTTTATGTGGTGGTAAAAGCATATTTCTCTTTCTCCCTCGAGACCTCGCGCCTGACCTCATGCTGACCCCAAGCAGCGTCCCACTGCCGAGCAACTAGGATGAAGTGAGTATCTAGAAAAAAATACCAAGACGTATGTAAAGCTCATGTGCATAAGAATACACGGGCAATGAAATAGTTGCCATTTTATAATTATATTAGAACCAATCTGCAGATTACTCGTAGTACGTCAATCAAAAGAGGAAAGGTATGAAAGAGAAGTTGACAAAGTTCGTTCTGCCCCTGACTTCAGACGAACTTTATCAAACAGCTCTGCCGGGGCTCCTCAGTGAGGAACATAACTGTAGATGGGACAGAAGGATGAGTACGAAAGCATGAGCCGAGCAGAGTGAAGTAGTGTTAAAAACGTTAGAAAGAGGTATTAGGGCAAGAAGCTACAGTGTACTCTCAATATCAGAATGAAGTCCATATGATCACAAGTCCTTATTCCGGACAGTATCGAGCACAAGATGTCGTATATTCGACCTCGTCCAGAGCGAAGACTTAGCTAGAATAAGAGTTCGCGCAAAAATTTTAGTCTGATGAATTTACGGGGCTGCGACGGTAGATCGCCCCGCTCGAATCGAAACCCATTCTCCAGTGAGGCCGCCAACCCCGCACGGCCGGCCGCCTGGTTCATGCCTCAGACTAAATCGGAAACGTGAACCATTTTTTATATGTGAATGTGATATGATCTCCCCGCTGTAGCATTCTATATGTTTGTAAACGCTTATCGGCATAAATGCTTGAAAATACAGATCTGATATGCTGAAAGTAGGAAAAGGAACGAAGCATACCAAGGTAATAAAAGCGTATTTTGATAGTCATAAACGGATGTTCCATCAACGGAGTACAATATAAATAGCATCGTTCGCTCATGATTTTCAGCAGCTTGAAAGCTAATATCCGATCGGGGACCGCTGATATTACATGGGCTTCGATATACATTCCTGGAAATTGTCCACTAAGCGGTGTGAGTGAACTTCCAGTGATCAGGAATGTTTTCCTTTGTTCGAAACCTTGCGGTACCACTCTGTGATTTTACTGACCACCGGCTAGTTAAATTCGGACATGTTTTGATACATTGATGAAGCTAGCTGTTCATTTTATTAGAGCGTTTGTCCATCTCTTCTCGTGTTATGCAGACTATGGGGGAGCCACCTTTGCTGGTGCTGGTTTGGAGACCTGCAACGTCGACAGACTTTAAAAGTGTAGACTGTTCACTCAGAAATGTGGGTTGTATGTTTGCCAGAACGCTATTTCAATATGTTCTCTGTACCGAGCAGGATTTCAATCTTTCGCTCTCAGAATCGGATTAATGCATCAGGCAGTTACGAAAAATAGAAAAATAATAAGCAGAGCCGAAACGCCTGGGTTAGAGTGAATAAAGCACATTCACTCGTAGAAGTGATCCTCTCCATGTTAGGATAAAATGCTAACGCATCGATCTCGTTTAGAACGAAATATGTCTACTAAACGCGCTATGCAAGCGCCTCAGTGTTCATGCTGAAATATGGTTCTCAAGTTTTCCTGAGTAAAGTCTTGTCTCGGTTTAGTGTAGTACGACCTATACCAAGAGACCACAAAAGTATTCATGTGAAACCAGACACCAGTAAGCAACAATTTTTCATAACAGAACAAAAAAATAAACAATAACAATGAGATACTATCCCAGAAATGAGCCGGCTGATCCGATCTTCTAGCGGGATCCACCCCTCGTAAGAACTCTGTTTGCTCTCTAAAGGACTTTGAAACTAGGGGGTACCTGCTAACTCTTCTGTGAACCCTTCTTTATTGAAACTCTCCTATGGGGTGTCTAACTTGACCCTCGCAATGGTTTAGGACTGCCGTCTTTCTTAGGCGAAGGGTTCCTCCTAACACACTTTGAATGTTTTTGAGTATTTAATGCTTTTTTTGGCATGATATATAATCACAAGATCTCACAAGGTTGCTGAGTTGCATACAAAACTTAGGTGTCAGTCAGGCATTGAACCCGCATTACATCGCTTACCGGCGAGTGAGAATGAGCGGCAATTAGATCGGTTTCTCGCTAACAATTGACAACCGGCTGTCACACCCACTGCCCTCGTATCTCCGGCAATCGCGGGGGTCGGTGGCAGTTTAAAACGCCCCTTTCCAAATGAAATTGATCCGATGCGGCTGATCGGCGGAGGTTTCGGCATGACTCATAACTGCCGAAGTTTTCGTGGCAATGTCTCATATGTGGCGGAGATTTCGGGTCGACGTGTTGCAGTGTCTGCACTGTTTTTCTCTGGTACTCTCTCGTGTAGAGCGCGGAATCGGTAGCCCACAATGTATACGCTGCACTGGAATGTGACGTGTTTGTGCGTATCACGGTTGTCAGCTCGGGACACCGACGCTTTGACGGGCGTCGGTGGCAGGTTGACAGGTCAACTGTGCTGCCCCTCAACCTGCCACTGACGCCCGCGACTGCAGGAGTGGTAGAGGGTGGTCGGTGGGAGGTGATTAGGCGAAACTTTCGGTGTAAACACGTGAGTGTGACGTCACACTGAGTGGTCGGTGGTAGGTGATAAGGCAGAGCTTGCGCTGTGAACGGGTCAAGGATGACGTGGCATTGTAGGGTCGGTGGGAGGTTGACACGCGGAGTTTTCGGCATGAATGGGGGAGTTTTCGAGCCTGGCCCGCCCCTTTTTTCGTTTTGAGCGGGGGCACGCTACCTGTTCAACTCCTCTCAACCGGCCACCGACCCCCGCGAGTGTGTGAGATGGAGCACGGGGAGAGTGAGCGCGCTTTCGTGTCTATGGGTAAATGCCCATAAGCATGCCGCGTAACGGCGTGAGCGTGCACACTGTTAGTCATGTAAAGCAAGTATGATCTCTGTACAGGCTTATTAGAGAAACCATGGAGCTAATTCTAAATTGAATTTATCCTATCAATGTTCGCATTAGAGACGACCAGGTAGATAGCACACACTGAGTTACAAGTAAGCTTAAGTTTCATTACATTCCAGAAGAATCATTAAATCAGGACATATACAAGTATTTCACCAATATCAAAGAAACGTGTGATATACATACATATTCGGGCGCTACTAGCCTACTATCAGCTGCTATACAGCTCATATTGGAGTGAAATTCAGGACCGCAAAACTCTGAAGCACCCTGTGGTCCCCAGCAAGATTTATTCTGCAGTACGCTTCAGAGCAGTTGGTTCGGGATTGCGGACCGGAATTTTACTGCAACATGGACATTAAATCTGGCAGGGTTGCGACGTAAAGTGTAGCCCGGGAATCAGCTATGGGTCGTGGTATACCCTCGCCTAGAAAGACTATCTTCTAGCATAATCTCAGTTGTGCAAAGCTTTCTCATTATTACTGTTCCAAAAAAGAGACTGATCGATTCGCTCTATCTGTGGGCCGAATAGGTTAGTGGTGCAGTAACAGTTCTTCGATCGGGTCTTTCGGAATCTCCTGATTGACTCTAGCAAACCAGTAGCTGCTGTTACGCATCGAGGTTTTGAAAAAAGCGATATCCTTCTCGATTTTCACATTTGGTTTGAAATCGCCAATGCGAATTTTACCTCCAATATGGGTTATAGATACATTAGCCGCTTGCCTGAGCACACCTGTGATGAAGACGTCGTCAATCTGAAAAAGTTTCATGAATGTTGTCGTTCGTGCTCCTCAGGAGTGGTGTGCACCCCACTGCGGGCCATGGCGGTGGGGTAATCCCCGTGGAGACAACAAGAGGGATGAGTGGGATGTCCCCGAGGTCCCCTGTACAAATCCGGAAACGCCAAAAATGTCTTGAAAACCCTATGAAATCCCTCGGCTCACTTCGAAATTCCCTCAGCTAGTCCAACAATGGCATAAAGGGTGAGCTGAGGCAGATTTGGTGCCGCCCAAGTATGTATCATTGACTCCCTTTGTATTCGCCGCTCAGCCCGCCCTCTACGATTGTCTGAGGGTTGAGGGAATGTTTCATTATTCTTAATGGATTGAAGAATTAAAGCGTCGAGGTCGATCGAGATGTGTGAAATGCATAAATCCTGATAAGTAATCGCTTGGGTTGACGAGTGCGCAGTCCGAACAGAGCCTAGAGCCTAGATGCGCGCGTAGTCGACAGGAAGTTGCAATCCTGGTTCATAGCAAGGATAGCCCTGTCTACCATTGTCCCCAGAAGATGGAAGGCGAGTTTTTTCTCTCTTCAACCTCGACGCATTAGTTGGTCGAGCGGCTCACTGCCACGATGCAGCAGTTCAAGATTCTTGTAAAAAATTCCTTAGACCCAATAATCCATCCAAGTTTACCCTTCGTGAAAAATTTCGCAGGTGATCTGGTGATATTGCTACAAGGTTGCTGCGCCAACTACTGCACCGAAGTATGTGTCCGGCTAAAGATGTCTCACCTACAAGACAAAAAACAATAACTTGCAGGATTACCCAGAAAAATCTCTCCGTCTGAGCAGCACCGACCATTCTCTTAACGGCCGAGATCGGGACAATATACGCGAATCCTATGCAATAAGACGGATAGTAAGTTTGATTCCATTCCTCTTTCGTTACGGTCCTGAATTGTTATGATCATAAGACTGACCAGTCCCAGAGCAGACTCGAAAGCGCCTAGTGCTATGGGATAACCCATTCCAACCCAGAACCGAGTAGCAAGTCTTCTTCTCCATAGAACCTGAAATCACTTACCACCCCCACCCTTTCTTGAAGAATGGCTTGTTAGGGTCGATGCTCCTGAATTGAATGGTGTACTCGTTTTAGGAATACGAAATAACCACAAATGACTGAAGCTCGTTACAACACACGATCGACGTGCAGTGTCACAGTAGTTTCAGGACAGTGCTGAGCGTGAACTCACTTTCTACACGAAATGTCGTATGGCTTAAGTCCGTTCTTGATGATTTCTGAGGTGCGCTGTATATTCCAAATAACACCGTCATCTAGTTTCACAACTGTCACATTATCATCACAAACGGAAGACAAATATCGTAGCCCGCTCAGATGCTGAATCGAAGCCATAAACGGTTCGGTATACAGAAAAATACCTTTTATTTCGGAGAAAAATTAAATTGTTGTCGTTGCTGTATAAACTTGAAAAGTTTGCTTTCTCAGGGAGAATATCACAACGACACAAGTCAGCGGGTAATAATCGCTACCTTTGGTTTAGCGCTGAGCTACACTTGGATCTCGCAGGATCGCACCTGCGAGGTGATGGTTGGGATTAGATCTAGGAACAGGCACAGGTGGCTTCGTAACCCAGCCCTAACCGAACCAAGCGATGACGCGTCGCTGATTAGTTAAGATTTTGAAGCGAACCCAGCTGGGGCCCACTACTATACATGAATATCGGCCTGGATTGAAACTTGTGTTCCGAGTTCACAAAGAGATACCGCTTTCTCCCTGACTGTTGTCATAGTACAAAAACATGGATAAGATGTCTCGCCTCTGCGATCCAATAAAAGGTTCAAAACTGCGAAAGACTGATGTTCCACTTTCCTTCTGTAAACTCAGAGCACAACATCTTGCTTCAAAGATTGCAATCACACATTTCATACGCAATCGTTGCATGACCTGCCTTCAATGAAGCGTTTCTGAAAGTGTCGAGATAATCTGCTTGCACAATGTCGTCATAGATGTGAGCTTCTTGATCAATTTCAGCTTGTTTTCTCAACTCCGCCGGTCTGCCAATAGAAAACACGAGACTGTAGTTGAACTAAATGGTGTGCAAATACTGTAGAGCTTTACTTTTTAAAGGATATTTGAGTTCAGCTAAGCAGTTACATAATTCATCAGAATCGGCTTGCCGTAAGTGCTTCGCCAAGTATATCGTCTAGCTGCGTTGCCAGTCTCCACATGGACGAGCACAATGAAATCTTTCCTTTCACAAATCCGTTCGACAGGCTGAGTTGTATAGTTCAGAATTCTCAGTCGCTGGAGTTGCAATTAGAAAAGGTATGAAATGAATCTATGTTGAGATTATAGCCAGTGTAATCTACAAAGCCTGCAAAGAAGCCGTTCACTTTCACATACGTATGGTCTATGTAATTAAAGCCGCTACGCTGCTTGTAGGAAAGTTTGCACGATGGAGAAGAAGCCGCTGCGCTGCTTGTAGGAAAGTTTGCACGATGGCGAAGGGAAGATAGCTATAGTTCGAATGATTTCTCGCACAGGCACGGCTTCCTATCTGATAGAAAAGGACGATGTGGATCCTGTTATTAAAGACAGTGGTCACGATGAAAAGCGTCATTGAAAAAACTACAAAAATCAGCTTAGATCGGAAACAGCTGAAAAACTATGAATGTAGTGCGGTGAAAACGGGCTAGAATTAGAGTTTCTAAGACTCAAATATGCCAGTTCGTGCACACGTGCACAGCGCCGACCAAAAAAATCGCAGTCTCATGCCGAGAAGTCAAAAATCATCGACATTCCTTAAAAGAAATAATGCAAATTTAACTAGTAAAAACAGTTCAGTCGTTAAGTTTTGACTAGATGAGTACATAAATACTCGAGCAGGTCAGTCCGAAGGGTAATGTTCATTGATTGATGTACGGATTCAAGCCAGCTGATGTTCTTGATATTAGAGATCATCGATGCCGATGATGTTGAGTGGGCTCGTCCACAATCAAAAGACAGCAAAGTTCATGCTTGACATTTGGCCCGAAGCAACGTTTTTTCGCAACTTTTTCTTACAGGTCCTACTACTCTGAGCCCAAAGAAGGGTTTAGAGAGGAAAACAAGACTAGCAAATTTGATCGCGACCACAGCCTTTGAATTAGGAAGCAGCGATTGCTCTTGGCGGGAAAAAGACACACGGGAGAACGAACGGATGTTGGTTATCGATCGAACGATTTCGCGCCCAATAGCTCAATGCAGTTTCCCTAGAAAATGTTACCGACGATACACGCAAGCTGATCAGGTAAGTAATCATTATTTTCGAAACTTTTTCTCGAAATTGGGACTATTTCGAACTACTTATGAATGTTTTTGCCTTTGATGCCCGTTTGATCCTACCGGCCGGGTGATCCCACATCCCTGTCTGAGGATACTCGCAACCGCTCCGCAGCACGCTTTCGCAATCAGTGTGCATGACTGAACGGCAATGCGCAGTTGAACTGTATGTTTGCTGGATTATATGTAAGATTTGTTCACGGATGCTATTCCAGGAATAAGAGAACCCGTCGAAAAACTGGTATATTGGCCTAGACGTGGTTGTTATTTTAACTTGGGTCCCTATACAACCCATGGTTACATGGTGTTTGGTTTTACTGGCATCTAACTCTTCCAGTAACTTTTTTCTAAACATAGGCCTTGCCCAACTGTTTGCTTTAGACCAGTCCACCGGGAAAGGGGATGATTTTTGTTTTTTTTTTCAGCCAACATTCAATAACCAATATTCAATGAAACTGTAAGTAGGAGACACTCATCAGGTTGGTAAAAGCTTCAAAGCAACCACATCTAAAGCTATCATTGCATTTTTCTTTCGATTTATGCTATTCCTCGAACGAAAATGCCTGAAGACGAAACATGTTCTCCCAACACAACATATGGTTTCCTTTCTCAATTTAGTCTAACGCATGGACCTGGCGGCTGGCCGTGCGGGGTTGGCGGCCTCACTGGAGAATGGGGTTTTAATTCGAGCGGGGTGATCTACTGCCGCAGCCCTGTCCATTCACCAGACTAAAATTATTACGCAAACTCAATGTTCCCTTCCCTTATGAAATGGCTGAAGCATCTTACCAGGGACAAGAAATTCATTCCTCTTCTAATACAAAAGTGTCCGACACATACGATTAAGACCATTCTGTTTTGCTTCATTTCTCTTTTCATGGTTTACTTCAACGATGCTTTGCCAGTATATTTCTTTTTTCTATTTTTCGGGCTCGCGCCGTTGGCGAAAGTATGTGAAATGGACACAAATGGAAATATACCTAAAGCATGAGAAAAACTGAAAAGAAGAGGAAAAGTTGACTTGATCAGCTGATTCGATTTAAGACGTGGAAGATGGTACAAGATCGCGGGTCGGATTCTGTGAACGTGCGTTCTGCCCAGTGAGGCACTATTCATCTTTTAAAGCTTCAGAGGTTGAAAAAAATTCTGTTCAGAAGATCAACTTGGGGTGCTCAACACGAATCCGAGATTCCGTCTTTCAACGGAAGATTACGGTGAGCATACGGTAGTTTGATTAAACTCTTCTAGTTGGTCAAAGCTTAACCTAAAGAGGTCTTCTGCGGTGCTGTTCTCGAACCCATCTTCCAAGAATATACCCACCGTAAGCTGCTGTCACTCTTCTGAAAACGGAGAAAATCAAATGGCTTCTGTAGTAAGGACTTCAATGTATTTCACGGCAGAGTTGCAGTCATCACAGTATAAGACACCTCCCATAATCCTCATCCCCAAGCGCGGCACGCGTGTTACGCGCGGAAATTGCAGTGGACTATGGAAGTTTTCAACACGCGGCATGCGTGTAGCGTCGTTGGAATTTTCATGGCACTCGCGTGCCGCCCATCCAGCACCACCATGGCGGTTTCACCATTTGAATCAATACCCGATTCTCAGTTTGAGTCCACTTCAACGTAAACAATTCTGGGACTGCCCTACGCTACAATGTACGCAAATGCAAGCCTAAAAATTCTGTCCGTGTCGTAGCTGAGGCCCAGCTTAATACCTGCACCGCCTTGCGGTGTCGCAAAAGATTTCATAGTCGTTTCCAGCGCGTGCCGCGCAGTGAAAAGCTTCTCAGTTCAGCGCTCGTCACGCGTGTCTCGCGCGGACGGTGAGGGCTATGAAAGTTGCCTATGTACTGTGAACTATCGCAGACCTCCGAAAACCAACAATGGTTTTACTTTTGTGCCCAGTAAGTCCCTGTGCGGAGTCACCGTCTTCTAGGCGAAGTACTCATTCATAGAGGAGTTGTCCCTTCTTTTGCAGTTCAAGACACCGGCGGGTTATTTCTTGAAGGCGGAGTGGTGTTGATAGGAAATCGAATGCAAAAGATGGGGCAACCCCTTCTTTGAGGTTTACTGGTCCTACAAGCCGGAGTCTTCGGGCCTGATTCCGAAAAGTGGAATAGTGCACAATCACTGTCAAGCTGAGCCTTTCTCAGCAATTATGAAGCAGTTTGATAATAAGTGTTCAGCTATGTGATAGAGTCTAGGAGCACATTGATACTCAAAACTCACTGCATCAGCGAATGTCTGCTGCTGGAGTATTTGTCTTTCTCCAGAATCAGTGGGCAATATTTCATTTCCATGAGAATATCCTTTTCCTGAGAGCTGAAAAAATCAGTTAAAGGCAGTGCTCACGATGAATCTCGTTTCCGACTTTTCGTCGAAAATCCAATACTTGGGGTCTCCTTGAATCAAAGGGCCTGAAGGAACAAGCAAAAAAGAGCCCCGAGATGGGCTCTATATGGGTGGCTCCGAGGTTCGCCTTTCCGTTCGCGGTCGAGTTTTCCATAGAAGAGTTTGATCCATCTCATGGTTCGCATTAGAGCGCGAGCGCGGATGAATTTCAGCATTAGGGCGCGCTTGGAAGCATTTCAATTTTTCCTTACCTTTCATTCCTTCTATTGTTGCGCTGCTCCTTTTCTTTCATATTATTCTTCTTTTCAGTGGTTACCTTCTTAATGTCCACTAGGCGAATTGGAGATGAGAAACAATGCATTAATTCAAACGAATAAACAGCAAATGTCATCACAGTGAAACGTCCGTAACTTGCTCGTGCCCACGCAACTCTTCCAACACTCCGCCAACGCGTAGCTAGATGCCTCACACGGAAACCAGAGATGCCCAGGGTTTCGGAGGCATCTAGTCTGATTTTGACACGAGAATTTACGTAAGTTACGGAAAGTTTAGCCTCAGTTGGTGGAATTTTAGCTACAGCGTCCGCATATTCTACGTAAATTCTCGCTACAGCACCCGCAGATTCTACGCCTATTCTCGTTCCAGCACTGGGTCGATCGACCCACCCAGCCTTGATATGTACTAGAAAGGCGATCCCCGCTGCGATCGAGCGCATCGCCGTTTCTTCCCCACGGCCTGCAGCATCCCAGCGGCCAAAATTATTCCTAGCAAGGTCTTCCAGAGAGCGACACGGGGTCACCCTCCACGACCACCCACAGAGTGTCAAGTTATTCGTGGGTTGACTGGGCCAACACTGTTCAAACCGCATCCCTGCGTTCCGCGTAGCCAACGCGGGTTGAGATTGCATTCCAACACAGGCTGTCGCTAAATCCGTAGATTCTCGCTACAAAATTATAGCGAGAATATACGGGTTTAGCGTCAAAGAGATCAATGTTTCGAATTTAGCCTTCGTTTTTACGTAGAATACGCGCATAATTTGCACCCTTGTAGCCTTGACACAAGAATATGCGGGTTTTAGCTATCGTAGCCAAAACCCGTAGTTTACCGCTACATGGAATGGGGCGGCGTTTCAGGCCGCGCCCTCGGAGGCATCTAGCTACGCGTTGGCAGAGCATTGTAATCTCCCTTCGAAAGGAGGTACCGTCTTTTGAGCCTCTCCGTCAATTTGTTCTGTGGTTTTTTCTTTACTAATCTGACAATCAGGTACCAAACCATCCATTTCTTGTGAAAACTGGGAAACGATTTTTATCGAGGACACTGCCTTAAAGGCATCATACGCGTAGAAAACCGTATATTATTTTTTCATGTTTTTGTGTAGCTTGGCCTCTCTAGTGAACGAAAATGTCGAAAGGTCCCATGGAAAAGCTTCATTTGTGAAGAAAAGACAATCGGAACACATTGTAAATACGAATTTGAATTTCGCGCCAAAATCCTTTTTGAAGTTTTTCTGCTTTCGGAGGCCTCGTCACTGTCATTTTTAGAGTTTTTCTGCATGCGGAGTTCGTGCCGTAACTATTTTTCATGTTGCCTTACAGTCACACCAACATTCTAAGAAAAAGTGCTAGATGACTGGTGAGAATTGGTGGCGGATCTTCATCTTTGACGCCTTCCTACCTCATTGCCCAACGTTTTTGACGCGCCAAAGTTTACCAGTGTTGTCTACCGTGCTCAATCATGAAATTGAGTCTGAAAAATGAAAATGGATTTCCAGCGCGAACGATGCTTTTAAGGTGTACTGCCCCTACAACCTTGAGTCTCTGACCTAGAGTTCGGAACGTGGAGTAGTGCGAAACCACAGTTAAGCTGAGCCTTTCTCAACAATCATGAACCAGATAGATAATAAAAATGTTCAGCAAGTAGAGTCTAGAAGCACATTAATACACAAAACTCACTGCATCAGCAAATGTCTGCGGCTGGAATCTTCGTCTATCTCTAAAATCAATAGGCGATGTTTCATTTCCATGAGAATACCTTCTGCCTGAGGACTGAAAAAATCCTTATGACTTTTTGAATG
The DNA here is from genome assembly GCA_029168955.1 of Aplectana chamaeleonis. Classification (NCBI taxonomy): domain Eukaryota; kingdom Metazoa; phylum Nematoda; class Chromadorea; order Rhabditida; family Cosmocercidae; genus Aplectana; species Aplectana chamaeleonis. The sequence goes on along the minus strand of JAPDOI010000007.1, from coordinate 1,731,503 downwards.
TGGTTTTGCTTGCCGCGAGTGAACATTAAACATGCAGGTCTGGTACACTCGCCAGCCAGACGCCACGAATGGATTGAAAAAGTGGTGTAGTGGTTCGGCATCGATGCGCCACAAGCTCGACTTTTATGCAGAATCGTAGAGGCTGTTGAATGTGTAATGGGCCTATTCAATGGCCTGCGGAGTCAAGCTGATGCTCATCTACAGTACCGAGCATATTTTTTGCAAAAAAAGCGTTTTGCGACGTTTTTTGCGCTCACAAAGCGCCGCATCGCTATATCACACTTCGAAACTGACGAAATGAGTTTTTCAGGTAGTTTTCGTGTTCCTCTCAGTGAGGCGAATGTAATGGTATGTGTAGAAAGTCTTTTCGACTCCGGTATCCTATTGAAAAATGTGTATTTCCTGCTGAAATTCAGATTGACCGTAGGTCAAAACATGAGAAATCTCTGCTGTCATGACCGTCTGATCAGCTCATAACGAGGGACTTTGTGGTGCAAATATGCATTTTTTGATGCACTTGTAGAGTTGAATATTTTATTTTGTACACTACCGTATAGGACTGAATGAAAGCAATCCAGAAGTGACTTCGGAATGGGAATTGGACCACTTTGAAGCACGTTATGGCGATGCGGCACTTTGTGAGCGCAAAAAACGCCGCAAAACGCTTTATTTGCAAAAAATCTGCGCGGTACTGTACGTGCTGCTCACCGCCCAGGCAAAACTGGGGGCCGGAATCATCAACGCGTGTAAGGGTTAAGGCGTCGGCACGTTTTATGACCACCCCATGGCGGAAAATCTTCTACCGGAGCAGTGTCGCAGCTGCCCCAGCCTATTAGCTAAGTAGGCCTAGGTTGCTTATGCTTGGGTTGCGCGCTGCAAAAGCGTTTTATGGTACCCTTGCATCATTCTCTCTTTTCTGGGTTCTCTTCGAGCTTCAAGAGTGAGACGACAAATACTTTTTTCTTCATTCAGTCAGAATCTACACATTTCCGCATACTTCATGCATGACAGAGACGCATGACTTATTTCTGACGTTCACTGTTATCTCTCCTTCTTTTTTCATATCGAGTGATATCGTGCTGATAAATCTAATTTTAGTAGATTAGTGACTCATGATCGAATTTTGTGGGGATTCTATTGTTGATGCTTCAAGGTATATTTTTGTGTATTTTCGAAGGACCAAAGAATGAACTGTGGAAATTCTAGTTGACCCTTCAATATCAGGGCTCGTGTGAAATATGTTTTGTTTGACACTCATACTCAGTTAATTTTCTAGGGGTTTCAACTTTTCATGCTGTGTTAGTTATAAATTCTGGGGTTTACAAGACCTCATACCTTCTATAAAACGTCGTGATTCTCATCATTCGAGGCGCGAGCGGCGTGCGCGATGCCTCAGCCTCCGTCTGCCCTCCGCTCCCTCACTGTCTTTAACCTCCGCACCAGCACGCGTAGGAACCATGTGAATTTCCCCGTTATATGGCCTTTACGTATTCAACGCACACCCCTGGTTCAAGCAGGATGAGCGATAGATAGCGAAACTTGTGACTGCATGAACAACGAAGTAGAGTTCGCGTGATAATTTTAGTCTGATGAATGCACGGAGCTACGACGGTAGATCACCCCGCGCGAATCGAAACCTCATTCTCCAGTTAGCCCGAAAACCTTGCACGGCCAGCCGCCTGGTCCGTGAGTCAGACTTAATCGAAAACGGAAACCATACAACAACGGCCTGAAGAGTTGGAACTCTTCTTTTCCCAATCGAACGGCTCGATGAGTTCCGCAACGCAGACTTTGGCTCTATTCGCAGCATGGCTATAATTTCTAAGACGATTGTAGAGTGCGCGCAATCATTTTAGTCTGAGGAATGGACGGGGCTGCGAAGGTAGATCACCCCACGCTAATCGAAACGCCATTCTCCAGTGAGGCCGCCAACCCCACACGGCCAGCCGCCTGATACATGAGTCAGACTAGAAAGAAAACGAAAACCATATGTATCTGTAGTAGTATTCTGAAGTACCTAGTGAACTCACCAGGAGGCTCTTTGGAAATTTCAAGAATATATACGCCTGTCTAGCAAGAATAAGCGTAATAAAAAGGAGAAGAATAGAGCATCGGTACAGTGGCCGTCGTAAAATACGCATCCTATCGTATCTGAATCCCAGGAGGATTGATCATACTTACTTATCTTTACGTCGAATATTGTGCCATATCGTTGAACTTGAGCCTATAATCTCTCTGGAGGATCTTGTGGGTCAAGTAATATAATTTCTTCTAAATTCGCCGAAATTCAAAAAGAAGAGCAACACCAGACAAATCTTCAACAACTTTTGCTATTACGCTTGACTATGCGTAAGAGAGAAATCTGCTGCAACAAATCTTGTCCAACAGTAAGACCAACTAAATGAGAAGGATGTTGCATGATTCCAGAGAACCGAGCAAATCCGAAATTTTCCCCATAGATAAGACAGAGAGAGAGGGAGAGGGGCTGAACACAGTTATAACAAAAGGGCACAAAAACGCGTTTTACATGGGCAGAGGTCAGGGCGTCGGCGCCTTCCATGATTGCCCTGCGAGTGCTGGGGGTAAGTAAGAACGTAAAGGCCAACCGAACATTACTCGACACAACTTGGTCGCGTCACGACTCTCGTAAACAAAATTGATCATAACCAATTGGTAAAGGGTAGGGTATAAAAGAGGTGGAGGGTAGTGTGCCTTCATTCACATACCGCACTTCTACAGGGGTCAGCAGTTGAAGATCTGCCTGGACTAGGAAAAAGGAAAACAGCACCACCGGTGGTCAAGATATAAAGAATCGCAGTAAAAACTTAGAAAATTATAGAGCCGTGATGCGAACGCGTCGTGCCAAGCAATTTTTGGTTGCCCTTTATATTCTCATCTGGAGGTAGTAAAAAATTGGTGTCTCAGGGGTTCTCCACGGCTCCACCCTCTTAGGTAGAGTTGACGAGGGAACCATTTTTCATTGCTGCCCCAACTTTTTTTTAGCCATTGCTCTGCTATCATCAAACGCGCCGATGCCCCAAACCCTGCCTCAACCCCTTGGTAACGCCCGCGTTTGTAAATGCCGCCTGTGGGATACGGTGGCACAACGACAATCGGTGACGTGCATGGAAGCTCCATCAAAATATTGTAGGTTAGATTTGGAAGCGTACATCCGACAACTGATAGCGATAATCAGACTCGGGCAGACCTCGGCCTGTATAAGGCCCTTTTACAGTTCCATCGTTGATCGCTGCTATAGCATGGCTTGAATCAGGCTCTTTTCATAATTTGCCGACCAACGTTTGACAACTCATTAATGATTATCGTCAATCTCTAGATGAAGGTAAGGCCGTAACGGTGATATGATATTTCTATCATAGAAACTGAGCGGTCGTTTTGAGAAAACACAACGGTAAAAATGGAGAAACAACCGCTCCCCTTCCAAGATAGCGTGCTACCAGCTGCATCGCGGCTTCCTAGAGATAAGGTGCAAACCATATCTACCGTATCCTGTCCATATTATTTATCTTAGCTTATCACATTTGATAACGAGTCGTTCAACTTCGTTAAAAAAAGCTTAAAATCGACGTGCGACGCTATCGCGATTGATACTATTGATTATCATGCCATCGCATCGCACAGAAATCAAAGTTGGAAACAGGCACAAGTCAGTGCCAACTGTCCTAGGAGTCATGGAACATAGCGATAGCATTGCGGGAGATGTCATGCGTAAAAGTCCCCATCTAGCCTATGCTGTGAGACCTCTTGTATCCTGATTCTGCATGGAAACGTGACAACCGGCTTGAGTAAGGTGAGGTTGCAGATTGGGATGAGGATGAGGTTAGCACACATTTACTAGATTTCGATTTCGACACCCCTACAAACGCTATGCGAAAATGCTCTGAGAAGTTACCACTCCAAACTTTCGGTTTATCAGATCAATCTTAAAATACTTGGCTCTAACATCGACCATGGCTGGGATTCATGAACGCAGCCGGCTAGGTTTGGGTTTGGTTAGGGCAGCAACCCCAGCGGTAGCCAAACCGCGAACCGGCATTCACAACCGCCCCATCGCGGTTGGGTGGCTAACCATTCCGCGGCCACGTACTTGCCACTCAATTGACGCCGAGAATCTCGATTGGAGAAAATCAATATTGGCACTCGGGTCGGAATTTCCCTAACCCGTCACTGTTTTTATTGCACATGATTGCTAATTTTGCTTGCTTTTTAACTTCTTATTTTTGTCTGCCTTGTGATTTATCTTCTTCAATGGATCGCAGGCATTTAAAGGCATTTTCCTCAACTTGGAAATGTTTTTTTCCATTTTTAAGTTTTTCATTTTTTCCTTTTTTTTTAATCCTTTTTGGTTTTTTGAAAGTACATAAAGTGATGCTGCTCTCTCACGGTGAGCCGCAAACCTGCTGGTGAAATTTTAACTAATTTAGCTTTTTTTCTCGCATTACTAGCCTTTTTCAACTTTTTTTTGAAACGCCTCTCTAATTTTTTGTGTGTTTCACATGGCTTAGGTGTTGCTGCAGGGGTCATCATCGTCCTCTCAATGAGTTTTTGGCTTCAAGCTCTCCGTTTGTCGTTTGAGTTCCGAGTTTTTCCATCTCTGTTGTTTTTTGTCTAAGAATCCGTTTTTTGTTTTTTTTTCTCTTTGTCATTCTCACACAAGCTCACTGTTGCTCACAACAGGAGAAAACTAACACGACTCCTTAGAAAAATCATATGGAAAAAGCTCAAAATGCAAGTGAAAAACAGAAGTTTGAACTAAAAACATCGAGAAAACCCAGGTTGATCATAGAACCTTGTAAAAAAACATTAACATTTGAAATCCAAGTGGGCGCTTCGGAAAAAAGTAGAAGAAAACGTTGTAAATGCGAAAAAACAAAATCATGCATCACAGTACCAAACCAACTTAGGGTTTTCCAACAGAAAAATGACGAAAACGTGTACGAAAAGTGCTGGGAAAAAATTCTGAGGAAAAACTGAGGGAATTCGGAGCCGAAATGGGGGAGAAACCCCAGCGAAGAGCCTGTGGCTGCTCGGTAAATGGTCAGCGCACGGAAGACAAGAATTAGGAACAAAAGTGGACGCAAAAGAACAACGATGTGCTATAAAATAAAGAAGAGAGCGAGAGCAGGGAGGACAGGCATAAAGATTTTAGTTAGCCATGGGCAACATACATAAAACTTACAGATGAGGTTGATGATTCTGAGAATTTTCGTTGTTATCGAGAGGAACACATTATGGCTAGAGGGCCTATAATGTGGCAGTCAATAACGGCGGCATTTCTGTATTTTCAGCTTGCCTCGAAGATATCAAGTTTTTATGCGTATTCGCAAAAGGTGCGTTTCCTTATTGTTGTGCACTAATACAGCACACCATCAATTCGACGACTAAGCCGCAAAACAGCTGCTAACCGCGGTTAACCGCAGCTCCGAGGTGCGGTTACGCGTAGCCCAATTGTAGCCCAGCCGTAACCAAACCAGATTTTTCGTGAATGCCGGTTTCCTCTGCTAGCCCAGCCGTAACCGTGGTTTGCCTTTCATGAATCCCAGCCCATATTAGTTTAAAAATATAGAAAGAATTAACAGCATGGACATACTTTGAAAGGATCAAAAGGAACTATCGGCTCAGACATGTTAGAATGGTGGTGCCGTGATCGGGCAGCATGGTCCTTGATGGTTGCCGTGTTAATGCTTATGTTTCAAACAATTTTTGCTTGATACACTCCCATTTTGTCATTAAAAAGGCCCTGCTCCTTATCGTTCTTCTCAATGACGCCATAAGCTGTCCTTTCGGCAGAAAAAAACACTGTTTACTTCAGACAGTTCTCATGAACACTGCCAAAGTCTTATAAACTTCGGCCTTACAATTCTGACCTCGCTGAACGAATCCGATTTGTAGGCCTACAGTGATCTTCAAGGGGGTAAGACAACCACTACAGACCACCTTAAACCTCTAGCTGGGAAACCCCAGTCCCAGTTACTTGCAAAATAAGCACAAATGATTGCGCGAAGTCGTTAAGTAACTTTTAAACAGAATACTCTTTTGTAGAATCAGCAACGGTTGATTTTAGCCGGAAGACTCTGACGTTTGATGTGTTCATCCCCTCTTCGATGTTTTTCCATAAATACAAGCAAATAGCATGACCCTAGCAGTGCTCAGTGATGTATCGAGGCCCCCCTCCTCACTTCCGATGGAACGAAAAAGTTACATATAACGCGTATCGTAATTATAGCGACACACTCAAAGCTCTGATATCAATGTCCACGCCAACTTTTGCTCTGTCACCACTCAACTCTAATCCACATTTGGTTAATTTGTGTGTGCGTGTGGGTATGTACATTTTATCAAGGCAATGCCGTTCAGTCCGCAAAGTGCCCCCTGATTGTAAAAGCGTGCTGCGGCGCGGTTGCGAGGATCCTCAGACAGGGATAAGAGATCACCCAAGCGGTTTTCGCCTTTGGTTCTCGGGGGAACCCACCGCCCGGTTGATCCCACTTCCCTGTCTGAGTATCCTCGCAACCGCGCCGCAACACGTTTTTGCAATCAGCGTGCACTTCGCGGACTGAACGCGAATGCGTAGGTGAATTGTATGCAATTTCCACCCTTATGCCATGAAAGAAGTAATCGTGATTGAAGTAACGATTTCTGATTGCCTAGTACCCCATTGTAATGAACCCAAAAAAAGAGAAGAGAGGCAAACCTACCGATAAATCGAGCATATCAATAAGAAATAATGATTCATGGAGGCTTCAAAACAGTGTTATATGCCTAAATAACTCAAATATCGCGCGGCCCAATACAAGCTCAGTTAGGGTGATGAGACACTTTTTCTCCTATACTTACTACATAGGATGTGTTTTTTGAACATCACATCGATGGCCTAGTCTGGTGAATGTCTTCCGGTCTTCCCCTGCTGTCCCTATAGAAGGGGATCTCTCCCATAGAAGAAAATAATCTTTTTTTGGTTAAATAAATCTACTGATACATCTCTTCTGCAACACATTGTGAATGTTCGTTCTTTGCTCAGAAAGTTTTTTCTTGTGTGGCGTTTTTTATGTATGTGTAAGCGAATGACTGGAGGGTTTCTACTGTTTTTAGGAAGCTATGTATGAAGAGCGACTACGGCCTGCTTGCAAAGTTTGAACCGAAGAACTTTCTACGCGTGTCGCCCACGTTAGCAAACCGTAACCCATTTCGGGGATCTTTCACCACACTTCATCCGACAAATTCAGAGAAGAAGAGCGTCTGGACTGCTATGGTTTCAAATGCTTTTCTCGCATGGGTGAATGGATACTAGGGCATCTGTTTACATTGGGCGAACGTGCTGTACTGAACACAATAAGGACTCCACAATAGCTGTAGCAATTCAGGTGATCACAACTTGTTGACGTGTTTTCATTACCTTTACAACTTTTTTCAGTGTAAACGTGGCCACCATTCATTCCCTTCTGCGAAACCTTGCTGGATTATCAAGACAAACTGCATCCATGGGGCAACCACCAAGCATGAATTTTTTCCGAATAACAGTCTTCAGAGAGTGAGAGTCCTCATTCCGCTGTGATGTTACCGTTTCTGTTCTGCGCGGTAAGCTTGCTTACATAACTCGGAGCGATTCATCGGATCATGCTTTTCAGGTACTTCAATTCTTGTGCAACATCAGACCGACGTTTACACAAATGGAATTTCTGAAATTCACTAATACTAGCATCGCTCAAGATTGTGATTTCGGTATCGATATTCGCTTTGCAACTGTATGTTCGTTTGAATATTGACTCGTACCTCTTCTGTATGTCTCTAAATCCTTGCTGGTGAAGAAGTGGGACCTCGAGATCACGCCGAAATCTGAAGATTGCTAATCAAGGTTCCAACCATTTTAAAGAGCAAATAATTTCCAATCGAATGATCTATAACGTGTAATATCTCTCGATACTGGTTTTTGTGGAGCGAGGGTCCGTCGAGAGGGAACTCGCTGTTTCCAAAAAGCGTATCTCGGTATTTCCTCCAAGCCAAGCCCAATACGTTCAACTACTGCGCAATTTTCTAAACGCCTTATAGTGATCTACTCGGTTTTCTTCTTGTGCATCTATCATAGGTTTCCCTTATATCGTGGACAGTCTAGCAAAATCTGGTTTTACCTGTTTATTCTACTGGGTTGCGAAGACGGGACAAGTATAGAAGAACTGGACTGAGTAGTCCGGCTTGAAGTTGATTGTGCCGGCTGCGCATCAGGATATAATGCTTGACCGCTTTGTGACAATCAGCAAAATAGCAAAATTTTGACTGGAGCACAGTATCGGTCTTGGTTTTGGCCGCTTAGCAGTGCACAGGCCGAATGTTCGAAATGTAACTTTCCGGAGCCAAGTATTAGATCAGCCGGCGAGTTGGTAATTTCTGTGGAGGGCTGCACGGCTACCTGGGGCGCTCTCATCCATCAAGCAAGCTCAGGCCTCAGTTCGTGATGCATGCTTCAGTTAGCACACAAGCATGTTAACGTTTTGTGATCAGAGCCATGTAGATCGGACGCTTAAAAACTACTAGTTCGTCGGTTGAAGAGTCGGAAACGGCCCCAGTGCCGCTACACGAGTAAGGAGTCGGTCCCTCCTTGTATCCGCTCGTCCTCTGTAATTTCTCTACTTGTCCAAAACAGGTGTGTTGTGCAATTCCTGCCGTCGGCAACGTGTGCGGTTTATTTATAGAGCCATCCACATACATCGCCGATGATCAGTACGACGTACCACCTTTGCCTTGCAGAACTACAATTACAAGGAGCGTGCAGCTACATGGCGCGATAATTTTCTTTTTCATGTGACGGCATTGTGAGTCGCTTTCGGAAGCGCTCGCATCACGTAGATGTCAAATACTTTCCAAATACCAATAATGTGTCTAATTGATATCTTTGTCGGAGCCCTGATGTTGTTTGAAGCAAACTGCACTAATGCGGCGATCATTAATCATGAATTTTGTTTGCATGAACAGCCTCTGGATCCAGACTCATTCACGCTGCTATGACGTTAGTTCTCCTCTACTCGGTGTGTTTTGTGCAATGTGTTCTCATGCGATTCACCAGCTGTGCCGATTTGCATTCCAGATCGTATTCTTCCTTTTCCACTGCTTACCAGCTTTTGCGCATCATGATACAACACCACCTATTGCCCCTACGGCTACCCACACAAGTGAGTTATCTGCAGCCGCTCCTCTAAGAAATGTATTTTGGTTAAAAGAGGGCACACGCCCTAGGAACTGTGTATGCCCGGAAGGTCAAAACTGCGACATAGTGCAACTTTTGGAGCACTGAACGAAGTCACGTAGAAAAGGAAACGACAGATATTACATATTGAAGTTTGCGGTTCGACATCGTGGAGTTTCAGCGATTCCAGAGTGTCGATGAAACTCCAGAAGAAGGAAACGGGAAAAATGGTACTTCAAACAACAGTTTATCAAAGACTGACATTGAGCCTAATCTAGCTCAATTCCAACCTAAACTTGCTTACTTGGAATTCTCATAAATCAACCATTATCAAAAATTCGGCAACACAAGGAAAGAAGAAAAAACCATACATGATTTTGGGTTCACTGTTCTCTGAGCACTCCGACCTCACTTTTTAGTTCTTTCTCGTTTTCTCTTAGTCTTTTACCCATCCCCCTTTGATTTTGCCGTTTGCTGATTCAATTTTTTGGAGAGCGAACAGTTTTGAGAGGAGAAAATATCACGGCACCGTTCCTCAAAAAACCGTTCCAGCAATGACTTGAACCTAGCCAGTCTCGTCCCGTCACAGTCTCGTCCCGTCATTCTTTTAGTGAGCTAATGAGCTTTCGCCAGTTGGTTAGGACCGTGGTGAATCTTCTCACTCAAAATTTTTCTTATGGATCGAATTCAGATTCCTAATACCCCATCGACCTTGAGTTACTGCGGATCCTTCCAATGGTCATTTTCAAGAGTTCTCGAACGCTTGGTTTTTCAGTCCACCCGTACCCGTAATTCAAATTTATTTACAGAAGCAAGAAACGTCGCAGACAACACTAATTTTCGGAATATTGAGACGCCTTGCAATTTCAGAAGCGGGAAACTCGACCAACTGAATGGACATACAATGAAGATCCTTACTTATTGCTCAAACCATTCTTCAAAGATGCTTTCACAGCCTCACAGCCTTAGGACCTTTTGTCATGGTATTACTACAGCTTACTAACATTCACTTGGATATGAGAGTGCAGAAAGTTTTCTCCTACTCTGTAGACGGACAACTATTTTTTATTCAAGATCAGTGCTCGCAGCTTCTCTACCCGAAAGGCAAAGTCTCCTGACTACTCACGTTGCTGGGGAGGTGGGGACTCAAAATGGTCACAGCTGCTCTTGTTCCAAGTTCATGCGAAGTCTTTGGCAAACCAACGTGAAAATAGAGGAACACGTGAGGGACGTGCCTACACTGCAATGCTCAGGTTTCCCACTTGGCGTGACAAGAGGGAGAGAGAACCTCTTTTCCTTCAAACTTGTGTTCGAGAAGGATTTGTAGAATTGAGACTTCGAGTCGCCTTAAATTTCGTATGAAGATAACTGAAAAAATGGGCTTGTTGGTCGAATCCACAGCTCGAGATGCAAGGCTGCCCTCTCATCGCTGCGGCGCGCCTTACAGCGGGGATCCACGCCGCCGTGAGCTGTGGATTATATCAACAGACTAAAAAATGTACGATGATATCAAACATTTTATTGACCATCATCATAAACTACCTTCACCGTTCGGACCCCTGTCTCCACCGCAGCAGAGCTACATATCCCTCCCTACTCAGTAGTTTTGCTTCAGCATCAACTAATTTTTCATCCTCTGCAGCTGACATTGACTTGATACAAGTTGCTTTAGCCATGCACAATGGCCTGAGGTGGGGATCATCAAAAGCAAAGTCACCGAAAGGTTAAAAAATTATATTTGTTCTAGATCGACCGTCGCTACTGGCAGAGCGAGAAGGGGATCGCGCCGAAACCGATTTATGCCAACCGCTTCGCTTATGTACTACTTGGTATGCTTCAGAAATGTCAGCTGGTGATTAGCTCGAACATGTCTACAAAAAATTGAATAGAAATGGAACTTTTGCGCGGAGTCGTATGCTCGCGCCATTTCCAATACATGTGCTGGAGGGCAGTCCCCACCATCCTGGAGACCTGGATGGAAGGAAAACGTACACAGAATTGAAACCATGTCAACCAACAGCTACGATGCAATGGTCAATGTAAGGCTATCTCTGCATAGAGCAGACAATCCTTTTCTGAGAACTTCAAGTTTTGTTTTTAATGTAGGCGATCAGTACCTGGACGGCTGATATGGTCGAATTCCCAGCACCAGCCCACATGGTATTCAGCAGTTCATTCCATCAGAGAAAAAGAACTTTCACCAAGGTTTGAAGATTCCGCGTACTTTACTGAGAACCATAATTTGCCAACGGTGGAAGTTGGCCAGCGCTTTACGGAGGAAGTTAGCCTAGTTTACTGTAGTTTTTTCTTCCGCTCACTGCTAATAACGGATTGCGTAAAATCATGACTCGCCACAATCCTTAACTTGCTCCTCACTACGGTCACCGAGGCGTTCTTGGTCGACTCTAAAACCTTGGTGACCCCTTTAGCAACATCGCCTTTTCTCATACATTACAGTAAGTGGAAGGTTTTCATATTCGATAAAAAAGTAGGATTCAGCCTATTCATTGAAATGCTAAGGGCAATCCATTGGGTTTTTACTCGGATATTCGAACAAATGGTAATAGCAATTTTATAATTGGACAAAAATTTTCTTTTTCATCAAAGATGGAAACCTTGCCCCGCACGTAATGTTCGATACCAAGGACAGTTAAAACCAATTCGGCTCTATGGAAATTTTAGAATCAATCGGAAGTTTAAATTTATTCGATGCAACGCTCTATCGACGACCCCCCCCCCTCATGTCTCTTCCGGAGTGGCGTGGTAGATGAGTGAGTGGCGTCAGTGACACATCGTTTGCTTTCGGGGCACCCGATGCATACCGAAAATCGCCGAGAACTCGTCAATTACCATAGAAGAGGGCCTTTAGAAGTGGCAGATCATTGGCTTTTCTGCTAATCTCTCTCCGTTACCAAGTTTTGTACATAATTTGAAGCGTTGAACAAAGTAGTGAGGTCCTCTTCCGATTTTTCAGATCTTGGTGTAGGTCACGGCAAGATGGTCTTCTTAGTAAGCTACACATTCAGTCGAAGATTGGAGATCTGTGGCTTTCTTTCATTTTTTACCCGCATCCCTGGTTAATGATTGTCTTCGGCTGCTAAAAATGACATGAATAGAGCTCGTCAATCGATCCTTATCTAACGCTGTATGATTTGCAGATGATCTGGGGAATGAACAAGGAGGTTGGATGCGCCACAACTCAGTGCAGCGGCTTCTTCCTAACTGTGTGCCTATACAGAGACATGTTAGTTTCTTTTGCCTCTAAGAAATCCAAGTTCAAAATTACTACTTCTCTATCAGAGTCAACACACCTTTTGCACCAATTTACCATCTTGGAGACGTTTGTTCTAATTGCCCAGCTGGCCCCACCAACTGCACTACGGCCACTGGACTTTGCGACTGGTAGCCAATTCTTTTGTTCGTGATAAGAAAAAATATTAGTAGTTGTAGAAAACTCCCTGAACTGTTTTCATTCACGACTTCACGTGAACATCTTTTTTGTTAATGCTTGTGAATTAATGAACCATACTTCTACACAGTGCAACGCATCGTTGTCTTACGTAAAATAGAAAAAGACACAGACTGGTAGTAAAGCGTCAAATAAGATTGTCCTAACTAACTTCTTCAGATGATCTGAAATCGGAGCATGCAATGGCTCTCCAGAAAGCATGTAAAGAACAACAGAATTAGTCATGAGAAGTTACTCGAACTTTTTTTTGTTGAAAAGCAAAACCCTGGGGTGGTTGAAAGGTATGCACAAAGAAAGCGTGCTTTGATTTTCATGTTTCTGAGCATACAATCCCTTGAAGTACAGCATAATAGTAGGAGGCCCTACGACTCTTTCAACTTTCGAGTAAAAAAACTCCGCCAAAGCCTTTGGCATCGTTCACTACCCAACCCTTCCGTCGATTTCAGCGTGTCGACGACACTCGCCGGAGCTTTTTATCAAACGTCGGAAGTGTTTTTCAGCTTCAATCTTATCTGCGCCTTTGATGGCGCTTGCCTTCATCATGCTAGATTTTGCTAGAAAACTGATGAAGGTCCAGCCCTTTTGAGGAGATTTGTTCATTTCACTTCCACTCAAAGAAGTCTTATTTATTGAGCTATGGTGTCCCATCAATTTCTCCCTGCGTCCTCAGGTGGGCACAACCAATGGTTCAAACATAGGAACGGTGAGTGATTTTTAGGGGTGCTCTTATCCAGCCCACCCCCGCCCCAATCGGCTCACTCGGTTTGGCTCTGAAATTTTCTAAGTTTTTATTCTGATTTTGTTAGATCTTGATGACCTGTGGCGCTGTTTCCTTCCTACATTTTAGTCCAAGGAGAGTCTCTCCTGCTAACCCCTGCAGGAGAGCGGCGCGTGAATGAAGACACGCCGCTCTCCACTTCTTTTATACCCTACAGTTTATCAAATGGTTATCATCAATTTGTCTGCGAGAGCCGAATTGGGGGGGGGCTGTATAACATTATTCGACTTTCAGCGTGTACGATGACTTTGATGTAATCAACAACAGAATCAGATTATGTATTCTTAGATTTTTTTAGGTGAACTGGGAAATGTTAGCTTGCCCTAAAGCACAGAATAGAGTATTGCAATGCCCCGCGGTCGGAACAGTGCTTGTCGTAAACATGTGAATTGATCGGGGCAACTAACTATCGAGGTAAAGAATTTCAAGAATTCAAGAATTTTTGTGAGCGTTTAGCTAAGCTCAGTTGAGAAGTCGGAGTATGAAGCGGCAGCCGTATGGGACTACAGTTCAAGTATATTCAACTTGAAAGATATCTAAAATCTTTGTCAAAGCTCTGATGTTTGAAGCAATATTGGTTAAAGCAAACTGCACTAATGGGGTGATCATTAATCATGAGTTTTGTTTGCATGAACAGCCTCTGGATCCAGACTCATTCACATTGTTATGGCGGTACTTCTACCTACTGCCAATAAGGCTACCCACACAAGTGAGTTATCTACAGCAGTCCCTCTGAGACATGTAGGTTGGTTGGAATGAGGCACTTCCTTTGAAACTACATGCCCGTAAAGTTGAACTCCGACACAGTGCAACTTTCGGAACACTGAGCTAAGTTACGTGGATGTCAAATACCTTGCACATGTCAATAAGGTGTCTAATTAAAATCTTTGTCAAAGCTCTCATGTTGTTTGAAGCAAACTGCACTAATGGGGCGATCACTAATCATTAATTTTGTTTGCATGAACAGCCTCTGGATCCAGACTCATTCACATTGCTATGACGTTAGTTATCGTCTACTCGGTAAGTTTATGTTTAATGCATTCTCAGGCGATTGACCTGCTACGGCTATTTGCATTCCAGATCCTCGTCTTTCTGATCCACCGCTTACAAGTTTTCGCGTATCATGATACTACATCACCTACTGTCGATACGGCTACCCACACAAGTGAGTTATCTAGAGCCGCTAAGAGATGTAGGTTGATTGGAAGAAGGTACTTGCACTAGTAACTGCGCATGCCCGTAAAGTTGAAGTACGACACAGTGCAGCTTTTGGAACACTGAGCTAAGTCACGTGAAAAGAAAGTGGCAGATAGATAGAGTTCGCGTAATAAATTCAGTCTGATAAACCGAAGGGACTTCGACGGTAGATCGGCAATCGCGATCGAAACCCCGTTGGTCTGTGATGCCGCCTCAGCCAGCCGCCTGGGCTATGTTGTCAGACTAAATTGAATACGGAAACCATCTTACGTTCTGAAAAGTTAGCGGATCGACTGAGTTGATTTTCAGTGATTCCAGAGTGTCGATGAAACTCTAAAAGTACCCATCGAACACGAATAATGAGATTCAGATTTCTGTTGACCTACTCTACCTTGGCCATTCGAGCGATTGTCTCCACTCCAGTGAACCTACATAACATCGGCATGAATCCTGAAAAGATGTTTGGTTCCCCATCGGAGGTTGGCGCAAAGTCGGTGCGCCTATGTTACAGCATATAGCACCGAGTTTGCGCCAATGTTCAACAGTGAACGCGAAGTCTCTTCTGGATCCTTGCCGACGTTATGCTCGGCTGTATATAACCAATAAAGTCACTTAAAGGCAGTGTTCACGATAATCTACAATTTTGAGATTATTCGCAAAATCGATTAATTGAACACCGTAAAGAACTAAAATGACGGAGAAACTTAGGAAAACGGGCTAGAAGGGCACGAAATCGTTTACTCTCACCCCGCCATTTTACTCTCACAGGAACTGTTCGTTGTGACGACGAAATACTTTGTGGACCCGTCCTGTGCCATTTTCTGATTTCTGTTGCTCCGTGCCTCCCTTCGGACCCTAGCTACTGTTGTGTTGCATAAAATATTATTCCATTTTCAACTGAACCTATTTTTCACCGGTCACAATCAACGGGAACATGTTCATCGAATCGGACAACTAGTCCAGGCCAGAGAATAATATCACTGAAATACGACGTTTAAATGCATTTCTCGCCGTTTCTTCGTGATTTTGGTAACACTTTGAGATCGACGTTTTGTTTTATATCAAGAACTCGGAAATGAAAATCATCGTGAACACTGCCTTCAAGCATCCACACATTGTTCAAGGACTGCATCCGACATGGAGTGGATACAAGCGGCACTGATCATGCACAATGAACTGAGGTGGGAATCGCCAGGTGTAAAGAAAAAAAAAAGGCTACAAAATGATACTTATTCCAGATCAGCCGTCGCTACTGGCAAGGCGCGAAGTGGACTGCGCGCAAATCGATTTACGCCAGTCGCTTCGCTTATGTACTACTTGGTAAGCTCCAGAAATGCCAGCTGGCGATTTGCTTGATTATGTCCACAAAAATGTTAATTAGAAATGGAACTTTTGCGCGGAGTCGTACGCTCGCTCTATTTCCAACACATGTACCAGAGGACGACCACGTATGAGACGTGGATGGAAGGAAAACATTCACAGAATTGAAACGACGTCAACCAACACCTACGATGCAATAATCCATGTAAGACTATCTTTGCATAGAGCAGGCATCTGTTTTCTGAGATCTTCAAGTTTTGTTTTCAATGTAGGCGATCAGGTCTTGGGCAGCCGATATAGTCGCATATGGAGCATCAGACAACATGATATTCATGGATTCATTCCCTCAGGGAAGGAGAACTTTCACCAAGGTTTGACTATTCCGCGTGCTTCACTGAGAACCACTATTTGCCAGCGGTAAAAATTGGCCAGCGCCTCACGGAGTAAGTGAGCCCAGTTAAGTGTAGCCTTTTGTTCCGCTCACTGCTCTTAACGGAATGCGCAAACTCATGATCCTCCACAACCCTCTACTTCCTCCCTACTACGGTGATCGAGGCGTTCTTGGCCGAAGCCGAAAAGCATTGACGACCCCTTAAGCGATTGATACGTTACTGCCGCAACTCGCCAACACCCTTTCCTCATGACTCTCTTCGGTTTGCCGAAGTGGAGTAGGGGATGGGTGAGTGTGACGCATTGGCTGCTGGGGGTCCCCGACGCATACCAGAATTCGCCAAGAACTTGTCGATTATAGAGGGTCACTGGAAGTGTCGGACTATGAGCTTGTGCACAACGCTAATCCCTTTCCGTTACTCTGTTGTACACATAATGTGAAGGGTTTAACAAAATATCAAGGTTTCCGATTTTTCTATTTTTGGTGTAGACCACGGTAAGACGGCTCTCTTAGTAAGCTGCGCATTGAGTGTGAATGAAGATCTGGAGCTTTCTCAGTAGATGCATTTATCCCTGGTTGATGACTGTCTCCGGCTGCTAAAAATGTCATAAATAGAGCTCCTTAATCGATCCTAATCTTATACTGTATAATTTGCAGATGATCTGGGGAATGAACAAGGAGGTTGGATGCGCCACTACTCATTGCAGCGGCTTCTTTCTAACTGTGTGCCTATACAGAGACATGTGAGTTTCTTCTGCAGCTAAAAGTCCTATTTAAAATTACTACTTCTCTTTCAGAGTTAACAGACCTTTTAAACCGATTTACCCGGTTGGAAATGTTTGCTCCAATTGCCCAGCTGGTCCCACCAACTGCACTAGGCGCATTGGACTTTGCGATTGGTAGCAAGTTTTTTTTGTGATAACAAAAACTAATAGTAGTCTTATTGTTGGTAAACTTCCTGAACTTCTTTCAGTTTAAACTCTCCGTGGAAATCATTCTTTTGTTGATATTTATGCATTAATAAACCTTAGTTCTATACAGTGCAACGCATAACCGTCTCACGTGAAATAGGGACATAGTAACAGACCGGTAGCAAAGCGTCAAATAAGATTATATCAACTGACTTCTTCAGATGATCTGAAAACGATCTATGAAATGAAAAGGCTCTGAAGAAACCATGCGAAAATGAATAGCCATCGGCAACTTTTCGAGCATTTCTACGGTTGAAAAGCAGAATTCTGGTCTTGGTGGAAGGTATGCCTAGAAAAACGTCTTTTGATTTTCATGATTCTGCGCAGACGTACAATTGAGGTAGAGTGTGATAGTGGAAGACCTTACAAGTCTTTCAGCTTTCGAGAAAAAACTTGTTTTGAAACCTCTAGCATTATTCACAACCAACCCTTCCGTCGATTTCATGGGTGGACATCGTGTACCAACACTTCTGAGGAGGCGAGAGAAACGGGGGTGGAGCGAGGTTCCTGAACGGACGCAACACGGACTCATACCTCGCTTCTCCCCCGCTTGTCCCGCCTCCTGGGCGGTGTTGTCCATGATGGCCACCACCCTTTGGTAGACAATAGCGCTGCTTAGTCTTTCCCTCTGATCCGCCCACTTTTCTCACAGACGAGCACCCTCCAAATTCATTCGCAGATAGACTGGGTCTGTCTCCATTTGATTCTCAGTTCGATTCTTTTAGTTGCTTCATTCAGGTACGTGATCACCGTCTCTTTTTCATTGGTGCTATTAAAAAGATGGGCAAAGCAAAGGTTTCAGAGCTTTTCCTCGCGACGATCAACTTTTTGGGCGACATAGTATCGCCTTGTCTAAGCGCTTCTCAAAGGGAATGGTGAGAGGACGATGGAAGAAATTTACCGTCGTATAACAGTTTTGATTACAATTGACGAATTTTCTCACATTGAATGGGTTCTCTCCTTGGTCGACCAGAGCTGACAGCACGGCTTCAGTTTTGACGCTGTCAAAGGCTTCCTTAAAGTCGGCGGAATATATTACTTGAGGTAGTTGGTACTCGCGTCTGACTTTGATGGCCACAGCGACAAGTTTGATCTAGTTTATGCAGCTGAATCCCTGAAGAAATCCAGCTTAAACCTCGAAAAAACGTGTTCTCGAAATCCTCTAGCTTGACTTCCAAATCAGCGGAGTTGCGCAAGGCCAAATCGGTATATTGCAGTCAGGCAACCGCTCGCTTTTTCGTTGAGGCTCTCTGATCACGCACTGGCCTCACGAGTGTAAACTACGGGTTTGATTAAAATCTTCTTCAAAGCCCTAGTTTTGTTCCAGACAAACTGTACTAGTGGGGCAATCATTGAACATTAACACTGTTCGTATAAACAGCCTCTAGATCCAGACTCATTCAGTCTGCTATGACGTTAGCTCTTCTGTTCTTCTTGGTCTGTTTATATTGAGCATTTTGAGCAACTCACTTGCTATTGAGTTGTGCACTTTAGATTGTCGTCTTTCTTAACCACTGCTCAACAGCCTTTGCGCATCATGATATTGCACCATCTAGTGCCTCTAAATCTACCCACACAAGTGAGTTCTGTACAGTAGTCCGCCTTTGAAGTGTAGGTTGGTTGGATGAAGTCGCTCAACCTAAAAACTGCGTTTATCCTATTGGGCGGATACTTAAACCCTCGACATAGTGCATCTTTGAGAACATTGAACGAAGTTACGTAAGGATAGGAAGGAGCAGATACTAAATAGTGTTTCCAGATGAACAGCGTTGGCTTCAGCTATTCTAGAAAGTCGATGAAACTCCGGAAGACGGAGAACACTGAAAAAACACAGTTTTCAAACTGCAATTTACTGAAGGCTGTCACTGAGTCTGATCCAGCTCAGTCTACACTTGAACCTGCTCTGGCTTCGAAACGTCTTAAATCAAACATTACCATACACCTTAATATGTTTGGGATAATGAAACCGAGAAGGACCGCCACATACGCCCATCGACGCCCATCACGGGCATACGTGGCAGTTCTTATTCGACAGTGCAGTATCTCTTGCGGCTTATTACGATCCGATTAGTATCTCGGACGAGACATGAGCTCCCTACAATATTTTCACCACCAAACGACAGTGGCTCATTGCCGAAGAGCAAGTGAAAGCCTTTTCAAAGTCGGCAATAGACGGAAGGAAGGCTATTCTATGCGCATAGTACAACTTTAGAGGTCTAGTCTAACCAGGGCAACCCCGAACACAAATAGGAGTTTCGAATAAGAGTCTTTTGGGGGTCGTGGGGGAATAAGAAGAAACAATTTCCTTTTTTTTTGAATTTCATTCAATGCACTTGGGGTCCTTTGAAAAACTGGAAACGGACCCTACATTCGTATTCAGCTCCCCGATTTTTCTGTAGTGGGCTCCAAGATCAGCGAGCAGCGATGGAGTCGCGGCCTTCGGGGCGGCGGGATCGCCAAGGCCACCTGAAAAAAACCTGTACGGCGGAAGAAGGAAAAATAAAACGTCCTAACGTCTCGAAGTGTTTCGACGATAATTTAGAAATGGTTTTTCAACGACATATTTTCGCGAGTGCCTAAACCGGGGAGGGGGGGGATCGCGTTCTGATTCTTTTCATCTTTTTGTCTTCTCTGATCTATCCAGGTACATTGAGCGAAATTACAATGTTCAAAATCATTTCTTTCTATCTCCCCTACAATTTTTAATACACTGTTTTTCGAAACTTTAGTTTGAGTTCTGGGTGGTCCCTAGTAAGTGGGCATTCTTAAACCTGACTAAACTTCTTTCTGAACATGGAGCTCCACTGACAGAGAGTGAATACCTCTGTAACGAAAGAATTGATGACACCCCTATTTGTGCACTAACGGGGACTATGTAATCACATATCGTCAAGTGATAACCTCAACCTCGAGCTGACCAAGAGGAATAGTTCTGGGAGCCGAGGGGATCAATCTCAGTTCCTTTTCTACGCTCTTGACAACTACTAAACTCCTTGACCTTTTATCACAAGATTCTCCCTTGGCTTTCAGCCATTTTTATTGAAAACTAGAGTCTCTATTAAGCATCGCTTTTCTTTTCTTTCCGTACCCAGCTCTTTAACGTATCGATTCTTTATATCGAATGAATGAATATCGATAATCGAAATTATTCGATTATCGATGTTGATTCATTCGAAATAAGGAATCGAATATATTCATTCATTCGTTCATTCAAAAAATTTTTAGGTCGAATATTTTCATTGATTCGTTTTTTTCGAAAATTATGAAGTCGAATATATTCATTCATTAATTCGATGTGTTTAGTCAAAAAGCACAACTATACTGTATGTGTATGCTAGACTTGGAGCGTTGATATGCGAACTGAACACTTCTCATAAAGTGTTCACCCAGGATAAGGGATTGAAGGAACAAAAAGAAGTCACGATTAGTTTGTGGAAACACAATTTGTACGTAACAACTTGTACGTTTAGTTTTCGGTTTTTGTCCTCGCTTTATCCGTTGCAGGAGATGCGTTGTTCAAGTGAAGCTACCAGCAGACAGTGTTGTTTTTGATCGAGTCTAATATAAGTATCCTCCACTGCGGGGTTAAATCTAGTGTGTCATTGCATCGTTTTTGTACGAGCTCCCGCGCCCTCTCCCTAATCAGCTGATCGATCACGTGCTGTTTTCTTGATTTTCCATGGTTTTCATCATTTCTCAGAATTTTTCAGCAGTTTTGCGTCTGACACCGCTACGATTCTTATATTACTTTCGTTTGCTAGTTTTAATTTCAGGAATAGCGAGAACCGTCGGCAATGATTAGAAACCACCAATTTTCGATGATTTCTTTTTATTCCGTGGCGTTACTCAAATAGAACCGCTACTTAGTGTTCGTTACTGAGTTTTGACTTCTCTAGCAAGATTTGCATCGATCGTAAGTCTTTTCAGAATTTTTCTATTGCTTAGGCTAGTCCAAATCTCTAAGAAAACTCCTTAATGTGGGTATTTTTTTCGTTTCCAATTTTATCTGTTCGAGACTGTTCTTATGATGTGTTCTTTTGCTGTTTTACTTTTCCAAGTCTTCTTTTCCTGAAAATGGGTCATACCCAAATTTTATTGTCGAAGATTCCGACGCCGACGATTCCCGCTATTACTGAAATTAAAACTTCAACAAACGATCGTTATATAGCAAACGCACCATTTAAAGATCAAAATTTGTTGAAAAACGACGGGAGAAATAGGAAAAACTAAAAAAAGTTCGAAAACTCGCATGATCAGCTGAAAAGGGCTTGTCATACGGTCGAGAATGGGTTAAAGGAAGGTTTCAGGACCTGGGAGTCTTCGGAACCTTTTGACATGGGTTAATTACAGCCAATCTATAAGAGATTGAAAATCAACATCCTGCTTTACTTATATTAGATGGGGGAGTGCAAAAACTTTTGTCCCACCCTTTAGGCGTGCAACTTTTAGTGGACTCTACTGCGTCAAGTAAACCAGTGCTCGCAGTCTTCTTGCCCAAAGTCCCATGCCCCTGACTGCTCACGCTGCAGGCGAGTCGAGTGGTTGCGGTTCTTGAGCATATCATGAGCTGTTGAACTGCCATCGAAGCAATATGCCGAGGCAGCTCACTTCGTTGTGGAACATGGGGAAGCTCTCATCGGAGTTGAAAGGATGCCCCCCCATTGCTACCCCTGGCTTTCCCGGCTCCTACGTTACCTCGAATTGCTTAAGGGTTTTGAAGACGGTAATGTCGAAAAACTGAAAAGTCAGGCCAATGAAGTTTTTCACCATAATACTCTGCGTGACACTTATGTATCAAATACAAAAATCGAGAAGATATCCACTGAACAGACACAATGGTTCAGCTTTTGTCGACCAGCATCCGAAACTACCCTCACCATTCACTCCCTTGTCTCCACCCCAGCAGACCTACGGATAAACTTAACTAAAAGTTTCACTTCAGCAACCACAAATTGTCCAGAGTCTGCGTTCGACGCTGAGTGGGTAGAAGCTGCCCTGACCATGCACAACGACCTGAGGTGGGTAACGTAGGGAAAAGTCACCAAGAGACTCGAAAGGATATTCATTGCAGATCAAGAGTCGCCACTGGCAGGGCGAGAAGTGATCCGCGCCCGAACAGATTTACGCCAACAGCCTCGCTTATGTACAATTTGGTAAGCTCCGAAGTTCTTAGCATGTGATTAGCTCGAATATGTGCGCAAGAATATTGATTAGAAATGGAACTTCTGCGCGGAGTCGTACGCTCGCGCTATTTCGTTTACATGTACTAGTGGGCAAGCTCCATCTAGCTTAAGACCTGGATGGAAGCAAAACGTTCACAGACTTGCAACGGCAAAGACCGACATCCACAAGGCAATGATAAATGTAAGGCCACCTTTGTATGGTGTATACATTCGCTGTCTCTTCAAAGGAAGAATTTCAAGTGTTGTTTTCAATTTAGGCGATCGGTACCTGGGCAGCCGATTTGGTTGCATATGGAGCACCAGCCAATATGATATTCAGCAATGTTTTCCCTCAGAGAAAAAGGACTTTCACCAAGGTTTGAAGATTCCGGGTACCTGATCGAGAATTATATTGTGCGAGCCGTAAATTGGCTAGTGTTTCATAGGGGAAGAAAGAGCCTAGTTCACTGTAAATTTCTCCGTCCAAACATCATCGAAGGTAAAGTGTGTCTGAATGATACTGGCCGACCATGCGGCCGTCTTACGTGGCAGGCGGCTGTCGCTTGCGCCGCTCTCGGACGAGCATGCGAAACGACAGCGAGCCTTCTTTCGCAGGCATTCACTTGGAGCGGGGCCGGCAGCGGCTGTCAGCAAGCAGTCGATAAGTTTTGCAGCCGAAGGAGGGAGGGTAGGGGTTTTGGCATCCTCTTGAACACCCGTCGGAGAGCGGCACATGCGACGGCCGCCTTCGAAACGTCTGCATGGTCGGCCTGTCTCATTCGGACACACTTTATACTCTGTCGTTCTATGCTCTGTACTCTGAGGCGCCGAACAAACTAATGAGCTTCGTTTTCGGTTTTCCTTTTTCATGGTCATGCCACGGTATGTACAACATTTTCTGATTGCTGTAGCCTACAGTTTGAAACTTCTGGGATGTATGCTAGGGTATGGGGCAAGTTGCTCACTACTGTTACAACGACATACGTATATAGTACGAAGGTAATCAGAATACTCTTTTTTTGCTGTTTTCCGACCACGGTTGAATAGATTCTTTTAAAAGGTACCTAGTGTTGTATTTCACCTTATCTTGGGCTGAGTATCTTGCAGATGATCTGGGGAACGAACAAGGAGGTCGGATGTTCTACTACTAAATGCAGCGGCTTCTACCTCACTGTGTGCCTATACAGCGATTTGTGAGTATTTTTGTCTGTAAAAAATTCAAGTTCAAAATCAATTCTCCCTCAGAGTGGACACACATCTTGCACCAATCTACCCGATCGGAGAGGTCTGTTCTGACTGTCCAGCTGGTCCCACCAACTGCACTAGGGACACAGGACTTTGCGAGTGGTAGCGAATTCCTTTTGCGATAACGAAAATTGACGGTAGTCGTAAAGGACTTCCTTAACTGTTCTCGGGTGTGACCCCACGTGGGCATCCTTCCATTGTTGATATTTTTGAACGAATAAATCTCGCTTCTTTACAGTGCGATGCATCAGTGTCTTACGTCAAGTAGGGACAGACATACGCCGATAGTGACACGTCAAGTACTCATCCTAGCTGACTTTTCTTTCAAACGACCCAAAATTGCTTCATGCGATGGTCATAGAGAGGACATATGAAAATTAATCAAAATGACTGTCATCGGTCATTAATCGTTAAAAATCCGAATTATGGTTTAGTGGCATGCATCGTATGCGCAAAAAATTGTGTCTCATTTTCTATATTTCTACGCAGGCAATCCTTTGATGTATAAGTGAAGAGTCCTACGAAACTCTCAGCTTTTGGGAAAAGCCTCTCGCATCATCATTCCCGTCCTCTCCGTCAATTTCGGAGTGGCGTCTGCAACAATTCACAGTTATTTTTCTAACGTCGGAAATGCTTTCCCGCTTGAAACTTACTAGGCGCGATAATTTTTTGGCTTTTCTCTCATGAAAACGTACCAATTGCCCAAGTGCGGATGTGAGGATTTCCCGAGAGGAAAGTTTCCAATACTAGATCGTCTGTGCCTGTGACGACGCTACTGTACCTCGTGCTACATTGTGCTAGATGACTGACGTAGGCCCAGCCATTTCTGACGGAGACTTGTAAATTCAACCTCCTACATCTTCACATTTAGGACTTCACAATAAAGCGTGAATGAACCTTCAAACTCTCCCTGCGTCCTCGAGCGGGCCCATCCATTGTCTAAACCCACATAACGGCGAGTGGTGTTTAGTGCGTACGATGCTTTTCACTCACTCGCTCATCTCGTTAGCTGGCGTCCGGTGGAGCGGGATGCCCTCTCGACCAATATACTGCTGTAGGTGCCATAGGAGCTAGTGCAGCCTGAACGATACGCTTTCAATCAATACGGCTTGCAGCAATAGGTTTAGCATTAAGAACACTGCACCGTTGAGTCTTCAGATCCTCCTCCATGTGTTTGAGCTATGTCTTGTTCGTGGCCGTTCTCCGGATTTTCCATGATGGAGGCGCTTCCGTCAGAGCCTATTGTACAGGAGACGCGTAGCATTCATCCTACATACATGCCCGAACCATGGCAATCTTTTGTCTGCAGCTGTTTTCCGAAGTTTTTAATATAATAAAGAACAAACTCTGAAGAAGAAGTTTTCTGCATTAGTTTTATGATGGAGGGAGAACTCACCATTGGAAAAAAACATTCTAAAAGCGCACCAATTCTTTAGTCAGCAATATGGCGAGTACGCAAAACCGCAAAAAAAACCTACACGGCAAACTGCGGCTATATCATACTTTTTGATTTCGCCAATGTATAACCAGAACCAAACTGTGCTCTTAGAGTGGCGTGCACAAAAAAAATGATGGACGAAAAGAAGAAAAAACGACTTGAAGATGAGGGCCATCCCAGCCAGTTGAGCCAACCGAAGGGCAAAGGAACATTGAGACAAGTCTGTTGCTAGCTATTGAGACAGCTGACTGACAGGAGCAGCTGGCCCATCTAACACAAATCCTACTTTGTCGGCGTGAGCGCCCGATTGGAGCTCATTTGGCTGTTCTTGTGGACCGGCTCTTCACATAACGTTACCGCTCCATCTAAATTCGGGAAACTGTGGGAACTCCACTTGGTGTCTCGAAACATACCTCGAAGATTGGAACTGTCAAGAACGGATTTATACTAGGAGCGCCGGACATATTTCAAAACTCGACGCTCGAGCGCTCTATAGGAAAAACTTTTAGGAAAGTCAGAAGTTCATGACGTCCTGCACAACCCAGGATTATTCTGCGTCTAACAGTCGGCAGTGCACGGTGGGCGAAGAGTTAGGCTGGGTGAACTCTGCAGAGCCTGTTTTTCCCATCTAACACGTGATCACCCTAGAGGGAATCAGCGTCACACCGGAGTGGAATTCAGCTTTCCTCGCTGTCCATCTGTCGTCGGCTCTCTTTCTGACGTGACCTTTGTTTCAAAATCTGCCTTTTAATGCTCATTACTCCGGGCTCACTGATTATAATACAGGGTACGCTTTGAAAATCTGAACGACGACGGTCGGCATAATGTTCATTGGTTAGGTTTACTTTTGAACACGGATTATGTCTCCGGAAACACCCAGATTTGTCAGCAGCGTCGACTTTTTAAGCGTTGCACAGCAATTACCGTCGTTTTCAGAGCCTAATTCCTGTCCGCTTTTGCGGACAACGGCTGCTGTATCATGCAATAGGGTGATAATCGTGCTGGGACCACTTGGTCTCGGCACTATTCACCTTTCTCCCAGCACGATTATGATTGTGTCGCGTGATGCAACAGCCATAGTACGCAATCGCGGACCAGAATTTGGCTCCGGGAACGACAGTAAAACCTGGGAGGGTAGGATTGGATATGCCAGGTTTGGAACACGAACACGAAGTTTGGGCCTCAAATTTTTTTCGACCTTTAGAGCCAGGTATGTAAGCTCAATGCAATTTTTTGGAATTCAAAGGTCAAAGTTTTTTCCTTCCAAACTCCGCCCAAGGGGTAATTGGGGCGTTGCACACGAGTATGAGATCCGTTTCCGTTTTTTGGCGGATTTCGTCAGGTTAGGGTGCACTGAATGGCGTTTTACCTACCGTAACCCATTGTTTTCTCGTTTTTGATCTACCCGTGAGAACTGAGTGAATTTTTTTAATCTTAAATTGTTTCTTTTTAGACCCTCTTCAACCCTCAATGGACTGTTTTTCGAAACTCCACTTTGTATTCGCAGTCATCCCTTGTTAGTGGCTAAGAATTCGATTTTTTAAAATTATGAGCCACCTGTGGCGGAGTCTCTGAATATATCCAGCATGAAGCAAAACGTTAAAAGGCATTCTGAACACTTCTAGCTTGAGTTCTTGAATTGTGGAGCTCCACAAGAGCGATTCACACCAAAATCGATCAAATCAGGCGATCACTCGTTTTTTTCTATAAGGCGCTATGATTACGCACATGCATGTTTAAGCAGATCGTTAGAGCTGCAACCCCCTGTTGATCAAAATTTTTGGAAAATCTCAAAAATTCTTACTATCCCTTCAAGATTAAAAATTCTTTTGCCTTTTTGAGAGTGACGAACCGGTGGGTCATACCGTCTGAAGCATCGGCCACCGATTAGCCCACCGGTGGGCCCTAGTTTTCAACTACTGCTTCGACTATCAAGGGCGATAATTACTACGACCGTGACAAATGCACACGGCTGACCACTAGGACGGCACACCTCGGTGAAGATGCGGAATGACCGCGTGAGGAGAAAGCCAACCGTTTAAGTCAAGTAAGTCATTACTACCACATTTTAACTTAGTAAGCAGTTCAAAGAAAATCTTCTCTCGTCCCAAGTTTTCACAACTCCCACCCCCCCCCTCCCAAATTTTCATTTTTTCAACGAAAATGTGCCAAACTTTTTTCATGACTCCTCGTTGCGCCACCGCCTGTCCCTGCGCACAGGCTTTGCCAATGTAAGATAGAGTTCACGTAATAAATTTAGTCTGACGAATCGACGGGACTGTGACGGTAGATCGCCGCTCTCAAATCGAAGCCCTGATGGGCCCGTGAGGCTGCCAACACCGCACAGCAGCCGCCTGGTCCATGCGTCAAACTAGATTGAATTTGAAAACCATACGTGTTCAATTGAAATTCTCTTCAAAACCTTCATGTTGTTCCAGACAAACTGCACTAGTGGGGCAATTGTTGAACATAAGCCCTGTTCGTACAAACAGCCCCTGGATTCAGACTCGTTTTCCCTGCTATGACGTTAGCCCTTCTCTTCTGCTTGGTGGGTCTCTATATTATGTATTTTCAAGCGATTCACCTGGTATGGTATTTTGCATTTTAGATTGTCTTCTTTCTGATCCATAGCACACCAGCTTTCGCGCAGCATGATACTACACTTCCCACTGCCACTACAACTACTAACGCAAGTGGGTTCTGTAACGCGACCCGTCTTGGGAGTGCAGTTTGCTTGGAAGAAGACACTCGCCCCAAAATCTGGGTTAATCTTACTGCCAGTGGGGTTGAACAGTCGACAACGTACAACATTCAGAACACTGAACAAAGTCACGTGAAAATAGGAAGGGGCGAATACTCCATATTGGTGTGTTCTCGGACACCGTTAGCTTGAGCGGGTCTAGAATGTCGATAAAACTCTGAGAGACGTAGAACACGAACAAAACCCGAGTATCGAACCACGATTCACTGAATGTTGTAATTGAGTCAGATCCAGCTCACATGGGCTTGCTACACTTGGGCTCGCTTTGTCCCTTGGTTGTCATCAGTCAACCAGTACACCTTCGTATGCTTGGGAAAACAAAAGCGAGAAAGGGCGCCACACACGCCCATCGACGCAAACACGGACTTACGAGCTGCCTTGGCTGAAGTTTCAATTTGACAGTGCATTCACTCTAGCTCCTTAAGATCCTATGACTATTTCAATTTAACTCAATTCAAGTCAAGTCAATAGCTTTATCTGGCGACAAAAAACATATAAAAATCTCGGACTGGAGTAGAACTCCTTCCGGTAATTCTACCATCGAATGACTGTAGCGCTCCACTGGTGAGGGAGCTATGGCCATCTCTTAGCACAACCGCTCTTGAGTTACGAAAGTGCTGCTATGGGATTTATGCATAATGGTCACCAATTCGCCGCTTCTCATTGATGTGATCAGGGTGGGGCAATACAGCCGAACTAGAAGAGATTGGCGGTAAAGAACATTTTGTTGTTCTTCCTTTATCTGGATAGAGAAATGCAAAAACTTTTGTCCCAGCCTGCGTACCTGCAGCTTTTGGTGGACTACTGTTTCAAAAAGATCAGCGCTGGCAGCCTTTTTAGCCGAAGAGCGAAGTCTCAGCGAGACTGATGGTTGCGACTCTCGAGCTTCTGTTATCATGATCTGTTGAGCTGTCGTCGAAGAAACACGCCGAGGTAGCTCGCTCCGCTGCGGAACGTGGGGAAGATCATCGAAGTTTGAAGGATGTCCCATTGCTACTCATCACTTTCCGGCCCCGACAAAGACGAAGAGGTCAAAAGGCCAGCCTCCCTTTTCCAATGACTGCGATGCAAATTTCTAGAGCTGAAGACCATTTGTGTCGAGACCTATAGAAAGACAAATCTGATCAAGTGGCAGCTCGAGCAAAGCCTTTGGATTCGTCAGAACTCCTCTCGTTCTAAGGTTATGCGTACTCTTTGACGAAGCAAGCTCAAAATAGTGGCTCAAGGGTGGGATGTACCGCCACCGCGATGCTTGGGTTTCTGACTTGGCTTCACGGGAGAAGGCACCTCTCTTCTACTTAAAGGCATCGTACACGATGAAAACCATATTTGGGTTTTTGATGTTTTCGTGTTGTACTATCCCTATAGTGACTAACGGTAGCAAAACGCCCCCTCAAAAACGTCAACTTTTTGAGAAAAACCCATTTTTAGAAAGTTCATAGCAAATTTGAATTTCGCGCCGGCATCAACTTGTGATAGTTGCGCAGAGAATGCAAGGAACAGTCTTACGCTTCGTTCCTTGGCGCAGCGTTGGAAGCAATTCATCGAGGATGCCGCTCAACTACGACTTCAGCGAAATTAAAATGGGCTACCCACCTGCTGCGTCCAGTGCTGCCGGCTGCTTTCGATCGATGCCGAATTCGAAATCGACTGGCGTGTGTATTGCGCCCTACGACGCGTCAAGGCACGCCCGCCGTCGGCAACCCATAAGTTTTGTTCCTTGTAACAACGGATCGACCCCAAGGCCGGCCCCCCAAACCCAGGAAGCCATTTTGAGGTAAGCGAATCTCCACTCAGAGACGGTTTTGTAACTCCAAACTTTCTGAGTGACATTGTCATGGCCCACTAGTCCGAATGAACGCATAAACCCAAATTCGGTTTTCATCGTGGACGATGCCTTTAAAGGCAGTGTCCACGATAAAAACCATGTCTGATTTTTTGGTGGAGATCGGCAGCTGCGGGGCCTAAGGCAATCCCACCGTTGAAAAAAACTAAGAAAAATGAGCTCGGAACGGTCCCCTACGGCCCCAAAGTTGGACACCCGTCAGCTCGTCACCCCCAGATGCACTTTCCACGCCCACCGACGTAAACAATGAGTTATCGAGATCGTGAGATGAGCGATGTTTTCCGATCAATAGCCTCGTTCTTCCTTTCATTCTCAACTTCTCTCTTTACTCAAGGCAGCTCGCATACATCGGCTGCAAAAGACGGAAGTTACAAGCCTCGGACAACTCGTCCACCATGTTTCCTTAGCTCAATTTTTGAGGGACCATAACCCCGTTCCGAGAAGGTCTTGTGCGATTCCAAAAACATCATCGGAATCAGCATGGGACCGTCTTCAAGATAGGCGGAAAAGCAGAAAAACGATTCTTATTGTAAACACTGCCTTTAACTTATAGCCGAGAAGGATTTACGTGAATTCAAACCTCAAGTTGTTTTGCTTTTGACAACGATAACTAGGAAAAAGCTGGGAAAGTCAGGTTAACAAAGTTTTCCACCACAAAACTCTGGGCGGAACAAAAGTTTTACACAACAATTACATACTTTTTCCCTTTTGTGCTTGGACGGCTCGTCTTGAAGGATCGTGCGAGCCCCAGTACAACTCCCGTGCGTCTCATTCGCTCAGTCGCTGGCCATGATGGTGGCCTGCTTCGTCTTGCCATTCGATCGCGATCACTGAGCCTGGAAGGAAATATTTGTTGTCGAGGCAGCTTATTAAGAGTTTCGACGAAAACATCTGCTCATCAAACAAGTGGCCTC
Organism: Aplectana chamaeleonis; assembly: GCA_029168955.1. Lineage (NCBI taxonomy): Eukaryota > Metazoa > Nematoda > Chromadorea > Rhabditida > Cosmocercidae > Aplectana > Aplectana chamaeleonis. Next base: position 1,700,809 of record JAPDOI010000007.1, on the reverse strand, counting down.
CCTCGACGGCGCAAGAACACAATCGGAGCTTATTCGGCTGCTATTCTTGTCCATCTATCGTCGAGTCTCCTCACTATATTTTCGGCCCGTCGAAGTTAGGCTTTCGATGCGTAATCTACTTGATCTCGAGGACGGGATATACTTTGTAGGTCTGAACTGCGTAGTCCGGTCTGATGCTGATTGCGCCGGTTGTACTTCAGAAAACAGCGCCCGCTCACTTGCATTTGTCCTGAGAAGAACGCCGTGTCGGCCCACATATTGGCTGCGTAACAGAGCGCAGGGAGAAGAGTTGAGTAGAGCAGGTGAGGAAGTTCTGAGTCAGCCGCTTGGTCGGTGTCTTCTCTGAGTGGCCCAGTAGCTGCTCATACTGCTCTCCTTCTGCTTCCGAGTTGTTTCTCCAAGTCGACACCCATGCTCATCGAGCGTCCCAGGTACAAGTACGAGTTGGTTTCCGTGATCAGTGAAACACTAACTTCAATCTGAGTACCTTCTCAAAAGGCGTTTCTCATGGACTGGCTCTTCCTCCGGTTGATACCACTCCAATCCTTTTACCTGCTTTGTTCAATTGTGTTACCATAGGCTCCGCTTCGTTGGTACTATTCGAGAAGATGACGATGTCGTCGACAAAACGAAGGTTCGAAATAGGAATTTCCAAGCATCGATTAGAAGAAGTTCGAAAGGTCAGGCCAATAACGTTTGCCACCACAATACTCTAACCGTCCAATAACCACAATAACAGGAATCTAGAACCCTATTAGAGCAATGGGTTCAGATTTTCGTCGACCAGCATTCTAATCTACCTTTAGCATGCTAACGCCTGTCTCTACCTAGCAGACCTACATATTCTCAGATGTGGCAAACACAATTTTATTTCAGGTTTGACTTACTATTCGAGAACAGCTTTCGACTTTCAGTGGATCAATACTGCTTTGACCATGCACAACGCCCTGAGGTTGAAATCGCTGGGAGAAAAATTACTGATAGACTACAGAAGTAAATTTATTACAGATCAAGCGTTGCCACTGGCAGGGCGCCCGTTGGGCAGCGTGCAAACCGATATACGCCGATGGCGTCGCTAATGTACTATTTGGTAAGCTCCGGAAATGCTAGCATGTTATAAGTTCAAATATGCACACAAAAATTTTGATTAGAAGTGGAACTTCGATGCGGAGTCATACGCTCGCGCTATTTTTAATATATGTGGTAGAAGCCCATCTCAACCAAGCGCGAGGCCTGGATGGAAGGAAAACGTCCATATACTTGAAACTACTTCAACCGACACCTACGGAGCAATGGTCAATGTAAGGCTATCTCTGCAAGGAGCTAACATCTGTTTTTTCCCCAGAAGGAGAATTTCAAGTTTTGTTTTCTTGGTAGGCGATCAATACCTGGCGATCCAATATGGTTGCATGTGGAGCACCAAGAAATATGATGTTCGATTACGGACTTTGTCAGAAAAGGAGAACTTTCACGAAGGTTTGAATACTCCGCGTACTTGACTGAAAACCACGATTTTCGAGTGTTAAACTTGCGAGTGCCTTACGGGAGAAGTCAGTCTAGTTCACTAACCTTTTCTTCGCCCAAACTTCTCCGAGGGAGGTATACTCTGTTCATACCGGAGCGCGCAAGCTCATGGTCCAACACTGACCTCTACTTGCCTCTTACTACGTAATCGAATCGTCCCGTCGGAACGGCGTGGCGTCAATGACGAATCGGTCGCATGCTCAGTCGCCGATGCATACTGAAAGCCGCCGAGAAAACGTCTATTACCGATCACTACAGGACAAGCGGCAGATCATGAGTTTTTGCGCTCGACTGTTCCCGCTTCGTTACTATGTTGTATACATAAATTGAAACGTTGAACAAAATGACGAGCTCCGTTTCCGATTTTTCAAATCTTAATGTAGGCCACTGTAGATGCATTATTAAAGGCAGCATACACGCTCGTAAACGTGATTGAGATAACTACAGAAATAGAATGGTATGTCCCAGATTGCAACGCCTACGCATTTTGAAGTGCCAAAAACGACCCACAATGTTGCTACATGAGTTAGAAATTGGCCCCGCCCTGTATTTTCACGCCCCCTGCATTTGCTCTTTTCTTCCAACGCAAGGTTGCTGGGTCATCTTCACCGTCGAGACTGTTGATGGATTGCCTGAGAAGTGAACCACACACGTCACTGACGGCGAAGATGGCCCAACAACCCTGCATTGGAGGAAAATGGCAAATTCAGGGGGGGGGTGGTGAAAATACAGGGCGGGGCCAACTTCCAACTCATGTAACCGCAATTTGGGTCACTTTTGACACTTCAAATTGCGTACGCAATATGTTGTAAGCCATACGATTCGATTCACATTGTTATCCCAACCACGTTTACGAGCGTGTATGCTGCCTTTAAACAGCGCATTTCATAATTATGGGACCCCCTAGAATTTCTTCGTAACAATTTTCGCTTCAATTATGGAGCCTTTACGTCACAGCTATTCTACTCAGCATGGGAATATCCCTTATAGTCATCTTTCTGATCTACACAAGCACTTGAGCCTTTTTTTAGAACACAACTTCTCTCTTTTTGAACTGTTTCATAATTATTGGACTTATTCGGTAGTTCGCGCGTTTCATGATATGTATATGACAATGGAGAGCGGAGGTGTCCATATTTGCTATAAGCTATTGTTGCTATTTCGCTGGTATGAACAAGAAATTGGCGTTTTAACTAAGGTGTCCTATAAATATGAAACTGTCCAAAAAGCGAAACGTTGCGCTCCAAAAAAAAGCTGAGGTGCTTTTTTGATCCAATAAGATTGTTATAAGGGTTATTTGTCATGCTGATCACAATAGTGAAGACAGAAAATCTCCATCACTAATTGCGAAAAAGTTACATAGGAATTCGAGGGTGTCCTGTATTTATGAAACGATCTGTATAATTGAAAAACCCTACGGTTTCAAACTTCTGGGGCGAATGTAGGGTCAGGGCAAGTTGCTCGTTATTGTTACAACTACGTAGTAGAAATGATATCGAAATTTCTTTTTTTTTGCTTTTTTCCGACTATAGTGAAATGGTTTTATTTGTAAGGCACAAATTCAGTTGTAGGTTGACCATCTAAAGCTTTCTTACTAAATACACTACCGCTGGTAGGATTTTTCTTCAGTTCAAGTTTATGCAAGACTAGTTGGGTATTCATGATCCTGGGGTTGAGGGCCATCCCATTGTACATTCATTGACGGCGTTCCGTTGACCACTATAGAAATTTCACAATCAGCCAGCTCTACACGGTATAGACTTGCATAGGCGGTCGTGGCCATCTTTTCTCGGTGCCGCAGTTACAAGCCTGGCTGATTGCGAAACTTCTAGTGTTCTCAACTAAACCCCATTAGGCAATACCATTGGGTAGCCCTCGACGCCGGAATGATGAATATCATCCTTGTTCCGGTCAAAGTTGAGTTCGAAGCGAGTTATCCGAAAATGACCTAAACAACGCGGAAGCGCTTCCTCGCGCGCTTTCTGACGTCCTACGAGAGCTATTGTACTCTCATCTTCTACCTATATACCTGGCTGGTGGTTGTCCTTGGCTCCTGAAAATGACACGAATAGAGCTGATCAATATATCCTAATCTAATACTGCATATCTTTCAAATGATCTGGGGAGTGAACAAGGAGGTTGGATGTGCCACTACTCAATGCAGCGGCTTCTTCCTCACTGTGTGCCTATACGGATACCTGTGAGTCTTTTTGTCTCGATAAGAGATCAAGTTCGAGATTACTCTTTCACCTTCAGAGTTAACACACCTGGTGCACCAATCTACCCAATCGGAGACGTCTGCTCTGACTGCCCAGCTGGTCCCACCAACTGCACTAGGGACATAGGACTTTGCGATTGGTAGCGAATTTCTTTTGGGATAACAAATATTAACAGTACTGGTACCGAAATACCGTTCTCGATGAGGTGTTCTCGATTTAAACTCATCGTGGACATCTTTCTTTTATTAATATTTCTGCACGAATAAACCTTTCTTCTATACAGTGCAACGCATCAGTGTATTACGTAAAACAGTCACAGACCAAGGCCGGTAGTAAAGCGTCAACTGGGATTATCTTATCCGGCTTTTCTCAAAATATCTGAAACCGCTCCAAGTTCCTGTCTATATAAAGGGTATAAATACCATTTTTATTATTTCAATTGAGAGCTATCCATTATAACATTCTTGGATTGGTCAAGAGTTTCAAAAATAAGATTATGGGGTTCCGACTCGTCGAAAAATGGGAATTGTTTGAAATCATCTCTGATTTTCAGGACATTCGTAGTGTTGGAACAAAATTATCTGAAAAAGGTATGCCCGTAATCGTCCGCTAGCTGAAACTGTAGATGTCCGGTTGACCAGCAATCACATGCTTACGCAGATACCTAAGGTGCGTCCTAGTGAGAATGGCGGCCCATGCGGTCGGCGTGCTTGGCAGGCGGCTGTCGCGTTCGCCGCTCTCGGACGAGAATGCGAAAAGCCCCCACCGCCATCGACTACGAAAGGGGCCGGCGCCAGCTGGCAGCAAGCACTGCGCCGATCAATCAGCTCTGCAGATGGGGTGAGAGAAGACGGCCGTCGTTGAAATCTAAAACTCGTCCGAGGGCGGCACATGCGATGGCCGCCTGTCAAGCATGCCGGCCGCGTGGGCCGCCATTCTCCTTCGGCCACACTTAAGACGGATCGGCATCATGATACGTACGAACCTCAGCACGACTTTCATACGCCTCGTTCTCTCGCCATGGTAGACTGTCGTGGTGGTCTGATACAATCAAGATCACTGAGACTAGAAGAAAATGCCGCCGTGGCAGCTTATTACGAGTCTCGACAAAACATCTACCAATGTAACATGAGGTCTCGCTCGAAGGCGCAGGCGTTCAACTGTAATCCATTCGGCAGTTCGTCTTGTCCATCTATCGTAGGCTCGCATCATAACGTGGCCGGTCTATCAAAATTTAGCTTCCGTTGCTTTTTACACTGGATTACGAAGGCGGGGTATACTTCGAAGGTCCGGCTTCATGTTGATTACGCCGGCTGTTTTCTAGAAGACAACACTCGAACGCTTCTTAGGTAACTAAGAAAAGATCTTGACATTGACGCCGTGCCGGTCCACGTTTTAGCTGCTTATCAGAGCGCAGGAAGAACTGTTAACGTAAGCGCGAAGTTTAGGGTCGGCTAGACGGTTGGTGGATTCTTTGAGAGTCCCTAAATCTGCCCATCTTGCTTTCCATCTCCTTCCGTGTTCATCCTCCAAGTCGTGATCCATGTTGATTTAGCGTCCCAGGAACACGCAGGAGTTGGTTTACGCAATCGGTGAATCACGACGTCAGTCCGAATTACTTTGCACAAGGTGTTCTTCCCCAGCTGGGTCGTTCTCCATCTGATTCGCACTACAATTTCCCCTGCCTTGTTCAACTCCGTTAGCAACGCCTCCGTTTCGCTTTAACTATTCGAAAAGATGACGATGTCGTCTGCAAAGCAAGATTTGCGAGTAGTTTCTCACCCACACGTATGCGCTTTTCACGCGGATCGAACAAACCCAATGTCCACTGCAAAGCGGTGATGAACAGTTTTTTCGATATATTATCAACTTGTTGAACCCCTTTCAGAACGGGAATAGTGAGGGAGAGGACAATGGAAGAGCAGAACTGACCGAACGGCTTCAGTTTCGACCCTGCCGAAAGCCTTCTCAAAGTCGGCGTAGATTAGCAATTGGGATGTGAACCCTATAGTCAAAACACATTTTCAAAGTCTTCTAACTTGTGTTCTAAATTTGCGGAGTTGTGCGAGGACGACTGAATGTTGTTCCAGACAAACTGTACTAATGGGGCATTCATTGAACATGAATGAATTCTGTTCACATAAACAGTCCCTACATCCAGACTCATTCATTCCACTATGACGTTAGCTCTTTTCTTCTACTCGGTGTGTTTTTATATTATGTATTTATTATATGTTTTTATATTATGTATTTATTATATGTAAGTATTTTCCGGCGACTCTCCTGCTATGACACTTTGCATTTTAGATTGTCTTCTTTCTGATCCACAGCACACCAGCATTCGCGAATTACACTAGACAACCAACTGCCACTGTATTTACCAACATAAGTTAGTTCTGTACAGCAACACGCCCGAGAAGGGTAGGTTGGTTGGAAGAAGACACTCGCCCTGAAAACTGTGTGTTATCCTATTGCCCGTAAACTTCAACCTTCGGCACAATTTTTAAAACACTGAACAAAGTCACGTAAAGATAAGAAGTGGCAGACATCACATGTTGGATTGTTCTCGGATCAACATTCCGGAGTGTCGGTAAAACTCTGGAGAACGGGGAACACGGGAAGAAACCACAAGTTCTACACTAGGATTTAGTGTAGGTTGTCATTGAGTCTGATCCAGCTCAGTCCACACCTGAGCATGCCTTGGATTTGAATCTCATATAAAAAAGAATCATATCGCGAAATTCAAAAACGTAACTTCATTCCCAGATGTGCAGGCGTGCGGGGGTACTGCACTGACGTGGCGCGTGTTTCGAAATCGGTGCCATACGCATTTTTTTGTTGTTGACTTCTTTTATTATGATCATCATGTTGTTCCCATCAGAAAAGTCCAATTTCGCATTATAAGTGTCCAATTTTGATTTTGAAATGTAAGATTTCGCTTCAAAAAGGCTTAGTTCTGCTTGGAAATGTAGCAGTTTTCGCTGAGAAATGTACTTTTCTGACTGGAAAACGTCCAAGACTGTTAAAGTTGACTCCTCTGATATTTGTCACGTGAACTAGATGCGTTGCGCTACGGCAGTGAATTCGCAAAAAAAACGATCTATGATTTAGGGTGGCCAGTCCTACGAGCATTGTCTTTTACCAACCAATCACCAAAAATTTTTGTGGTGCTTGATTTGATTTTTGATGAGTAAACAGCCGGGAGAGGGGAGGATATAACGGTACCGTTCATCAGAAACGCGCTCCTACAGTTATTTGAATCTGGCCAGTCTCGTCGCCTTCATCAGTAAGCTCATGGGCTTTTTTTCAATTTGTAAAGATCGTGATGAAGCTAATCATTCTCAATTTTTCTGATGGGTCAAACGAAGACTCCTAACAAATCGAAAGATCAGACCAATAAAATACTCTGCAAGGTGCTTGTAGCCAGAGTCCAACCTCAGAATCGCTTGAGAGAAAGCCTATTTCCTACTGATTCCTTCAAACATGTTTGTCGTGTATCATGTATCTTCAGTATTCATATAGCTGGTTCGTGCGATTGTCTCAAATATCGTAATGGACTGTGCCTTCAAGCGTCGAATACAAGAATCAAGAATATGCCCTTCGAACAAGAAGGCTGGATTCAGCTTTTTGTCGAACTGGCATCCTAACATACTTTAGTCAATCGGGCCACTGTCTCCATCCCAGCAGACCTACATAAACATGCCTGGATGTGCCTAACGAATAGTTTTGCTTCAGCATCCACACCTAGTCCAGAGGCAGCGTTCGACATTCGGTGGATCAATACTGCTTTGACCATGCACAACGTCCTGAGGTGGGAATTCGCGGGAGCGAAATCACCGAAAGGTCACGAAAGGATATTTACTGCAGATCAGTCGTCGCTACTGGCAGGGCGAGAAGTGGACTGCGCCCTGACCGATTTACACCAACGGCCTCGCTTATGTATTACTTGGTAAGCTTCGGGAAGGTTAGCGTGTGATTAGCTGGAATTCGTGCACAAAAAATATCAATTAGAAATGGGACTTTCGCGCGGAGTCGTACGCTCGCACTATTTCCAACAGATGTGCTAGAGGACGGTCTTTACAATCCATGAGGCCTGGATGGAAGGAGAATGTTCAGAGACTTGAAACGACGTCAACCGACACCTACGGAGCAATGATCAACGTGAGTCTATCTCTGCGAGGAGGAAACATCCTTTTCTCCGAAGCGAGCATTTGAAATTTTGTTCTCAATTTAGGCAATCCGTATCTGGGCAGCCAATATGATTGCGTATGGAGCACCAACTGATATGATTTTCCGTGATGCAACCAGTCAGAAAAGGAGAACTTTCACCAAGGTTCGAGTACTTCGCGTACTTTGCTCAAAATATTAATTTACGAGCCGCAAGTTTGCTAGAGCCTCATGGAGAAAGCGAGCCCAATTAAGTGTAACTTCTTTTTCCACCACAACTCCGTTGTGGGAGGTGTAATCTGTTTTTACCGCAGTGCGCAAGCTCATAGTCCACCCCTGACCTCTCGTTCTCGGCCGATCCGTTATGCATCGGGGACTCCGCAAGCCATCGATATGTCACCGACCCCCCCCCCCCACTCCACTTTGTTTAGCATGGGTGAGTGGTGTGGCGTCAGGTACGCATCGGTTGCTTGCGGGGCCGCCGATGCATGCCGGAGACCACCGATAACTCGTCGATTACCGTAGTAGAGTGCAAGTAGAGGATCAGTAGCGGACCTTGAGTTTCTGCACTCAGCTATTTCCGCTTCGTTACTACCCGCATCTTCGGTTTGTGATTGTCTTTGGCTACTTAAATATAGCGTTCACGATAATCATCCTCAGTGACCTTTCACAGTGAAATGATAGGCGAGAAGGTTCCTAGGCTCCCGGTGTCGAAAGAACGGCAGAAAACGAGCGTTTTGGTGTTTCAGAACCACTCTATGCTCCAGGTCCGCCCCTTGATGTGAACAAATGAAAACTCAAATGAGCAATGGTTTCCGATGAGAAGCCCCATTCTTCCCTTCATTCTCAACTTCTCTCTGCACTCAGATCAGCTCGGCTGCAAAAGACGGAAGTTACAAGCTTTGGACAACTTGTCCACCACGCTTCCCTAGCCCAATTTTTGAGGGCCATAACTCCGTTCCCAGAAGGTCTTGTACGATCCCAGAGACATCATTGAAACCAGAATTGGACCGATTTCAAGATAGGCGAGAAAACAGAACAATGATTTTTATCATGAACACTGCCTTTAAAGTGGGGTGAATAGAGATTATAAATTGATTCTTGTCAAGCACTGTATAATTTCCAGATGATCTGGGGAAGGAACAAGGAAGTTGGATGTGCCACTACTCAATGCAGCGGCTTCTTCCTCACTGTGTGCCTATACAGATACCTGTGAGTAGTTTCGTCTTTGAAAAAAAAATCCGAGGGCACAACTATTTCTTCTCTCCCAGAGTTAACACACCTTCTACACCAATCTACCCAATCGGAGAAGTCTGTTCTGACTGCCCACCTGGCCCGACCAACTGCACTAGTGTCATTGGACTTTGTGATTGGTAGTGGATTCCTTTCCTGGTAACACAAATTACCAGCATTCGTACAGAACCTTTTTTGTTAATACTTGTATACAAATAAACTTTGCTTATATCCAGTGCAACGCATCATCGTCCTCCATAAACTAAGGGCAGACGCATACACGGCCGGTAGTAAAGGGCCAAGTAATACAACCTTCACTGACTTCTCAGATGATCTGAAATCGCTCTAAGTTCCTGTCTTTTTATGGAGTGTAAGTATCATTTCCTAATCTTGTAATCAAGAACTATCCGCAACGACACTCTTTAATCTGATCAAGTGATTTGAAAAAGAGAAAAGCAAAGTCCGACCCGTCGCAAAATGAGAAATATCTGAATTCATCTGTGAACTTGAGTAGATTCGCAGTGAGGGTACAACATGTTCCGAGCAGGGTGTGCCCGCAGCAGTCCGCTGCAGCTAGGTGTCGGCTTGACCGACAGTCTTATACTTACGCATATGCTTGGACAGCTTGGCATCAGAAAACGGGCGCACCCCAGCATGACATCCATTCGTTTCGTTCTCTCGCCATCGTCGACCGTCGTGATAGTAATCTTCAATTACGATCACTCATCCTAGAAGAAAACACGCCGAGGCAGCTTATCAACAGACCTGACAAAAACATCTGCCCATATCAATTACGGCCTCCCTCGAAAGCGCAAGCTCCAACTTAAATCGATTCGGCCGTTTTTCTTATCCAACTATCGTCAACTCTCCTCATAACACGGCCGGTCCATTGAAATTTTGCTTCAGGTGCGTTTCCCATTGGATTACGAAAGCAGGATAGACTTTAGAGGTTTGGACCGCTCAAAAGCATAGAACAATCAAAGAATTATTTCCCAGATTTTATGTGGATCATGGAGAGAATTACTCGCTGATCACAGTGATATCTCTGAAATCGTCCTAAACCCTCTGTGAACTGAGTTATGGCTCCTTTAGGATGCATATATTTCAAGGGTGAAAAATTAGTGGACAAGTTGTCTCAGGCTTGTATTTCTCTTCTTTCACAATCGTTGCGCGAAAACGATTCAGGATAAGGGGACAGTCGGGCATTGGGCTAAAGAGCGACCACTTGTTGAGAATTCATTCATCCATCTAGCCGCTACCGGGTTCGGAAGTCTTGTAGGGGGTGTGTCCCGTGGTGGTGAACTTGAAGAGACACGAGAGCTGCTCATGTTGCTTCCCTTCTCTCTCCAAGCTGATCCCCTAAGGCGTTATCCATGATCACTTAGCGTCCTAGGTGCACGTAGGAGCTGGTTTCCGTGATCGGTGGACCATCAACCTTAATCTGGGTTAGTTTGCACCAAACTGTCATCACCAAATGGGCCTTCCCCCTATTGATTAACAACTTTCAGCGTATCTGAATTCTATCTGGAAAATGGAAAAATTCAGATGGGAGTCTTCTCCATGTGACCACGTGGGTTCCAGTGTCTGATAGTTTTTTTTTGTTCTCTTGACTACCACCCTACTTTCCATGTCGAGGTGATGTTGGTGGTAAGAAAGCTACCAACTGAGATCATAATGAAGAGCGATGGTGGGGGTGTGGAAAGGTGAGAAGTGCGATAGAAGGGAAAGGAATTAGAATAAGAAAAAACAGGAGTAGCAGATGAGGGAGGAAGTAAGCGGAGGAGAACGGTTGGACTAGTAAGTGGTGAACGAGAGAGACGGTTAACCAAAAAGAGGTTCGAGGCGGGCTTCGGCCAGAGTTTGGATTTCGAATTTTCCCGCTGGTTCTTAGTGCGATGGTCTTTCTCAAACTATTTTTTCCTCAAGATGAGATACAGTTGTGGAAAATCACATTCTCATCTTGATCAACAAAAAGTGCACGACGTTCGTCTACACTCCGCGCACTGCGGAAGTCGTCTCCATGCAACGCAGCGCACGCTGTTTAGTGCGGTGACCCCGCCGCATGGTAGCGAGGCGACCACCCACATGCCGTGCGATTATCCATTTTTTCTGGGCGTATAACGCTACGAATACGGCAATGCTCTGCTTGTAGAGCAATTTCTCTATAAACAACGGCTCATAATTAAGCCATTTCAAGCCTGCGAAATCATTTCAAGGCTCGAATCAAGGCGTAAAATGTTTGATGCTTTGATGGTGTATAAGCTTCTCAATGGAGTATGTGATGTAAGGGTCCAGCACTTCTTTAATATTGTCAGGTCTGTCATTAGAGGAGGTCAATATAAGATTTTCTTCTGAAGGGCTAAAACTCAATACAGAGCCACTCGTTTCTCGCTCAGGGCAGGATCACTGTTCTTGGCATTGAGCAAGAGACTGCGTGACTATCATGTTGTTTTCGTGTCACTGTTTAAGGTGATCATCGGAGGTATTCTTCTCTTTTTCTCTTTTTCTGCCCTAAGATTGTCTTAAACAACGTAAATAAATTTCTAACAGCTCACGGCTCACAAAACTTCCATATGGCGTTCAGCTAGTCCACGTAGACCTATCTTACCCGAAGTTCGGAATACTCACCGCGTGGCAAACCTCGCTTTCAAAAAGTTAGTTACGATGGAGCAGATTTGAAGGACAGTATTAATGAAGAGGGGGAAAGGCAAGCAGAGAAGGTGGGCTTCTTCTCTAGTAGTTCAGCATTTCATTTAAAAGTGAAAAAATTCCTACGTTGCATTGACAAAACTCTTCAAGAAGAACAAGTAACAATACGGTTCACATCTCAAGCGGTTGCTTCGGAGTTTCCACTTGGAAGGTAATGCCAAACGAGTCGAGGTAGGAGTAGATTTTCGTTCTGGCGAAAGCGGAAGCAGTCGTGAACACACCACCTCTAAAATTTCTCAAAATACTATTTGAGTGGAAATAAATTCTCTTCACTTTTCTGACATTCCTACATACCCTTGCGGGAGATTCTCTCCACGAACCAATGCCAATGCTGCCGAGAGTACGCATCCACTGGTTGCCATGTAGCCTACATCTGGACCCTTGCATGTTACCAACATCTATAACCCTATTAGAATTAATGTATCAGCTTTATGCATTCAAAATTTAAAAGACACTCACCCTATGAGTGGGTTTGCCACTGTGCTGCTCGCCAACTGGTTTACGATCTGGGTATCCATAGGCAAAGAACCAGTAAGTGAAGGATGCCCCTGCTATCTGTTCCTCAGTTGGTCCAGCATTCTAAACGAAAGTAGTGATATTCTTGGGTATTTAATCAACAATATTTGTTCATGGTATCTGCACCTTGAACATGTTGAAACTGCAGCAATCCGGATACTTCTGTAGGATTTTTCTTGTTGGCCTGAACTGAGCTAGGATGGCAAACACGGTCAGCCACTGTGCCAGCATTAGGGTCCAGAACAAAGTTGAGATACGAAGATATGTTTCTATGAGTACCTGAATGAGTAGTCAATTAGGGAACTTTCATAGGTGAAAAAACTGAGTTCCGTGACCCACAGGCTTCCTTCCATTGACGGTCGCATCATAGTACTGTGAACGGTTCACGATGGACTTATCGGATCCCATGAACGGAAGCGCCCACCCATCTAACTCCCTCTCTCGAATGTGCCACAACAGGCCTCTGAAAAATCAGTCCATCACGCTTGAAAACTGTCTCTGGAGAAAACTTAACAACCACCTAGCAAAGCCTGAACTAGACTGCGTGCCATCCTTCCAGAATAATCTGAGGAAAATACCCAGTGTGTTTTATAGGGTACAAGCACTCTTGAGAAAGCCCCATTCGTGTTACCCACAGATTTTTTTGTTGCATCGTGGTCGCTAACGTACCACGCTCCTGCGCCTCGAGATAGCCTGCGGCTCCTCCGACCTTACAACGATAACCTAAGTTTGCAAGCTGTCCGCGTCGGATTGGCGGTGCCGATGCAGTCGCTCATCCTGTTGCTCCTGTCAGCCTAAAAAAAATTTCCCGACCTTGTCATGGCCGAAGACCAATTCCCACTTGCTCAAGCTTTCTCATAGTTAAACCATAGCCCGACTTAGTCTTTCGTTGAGTCATCCACAGTCCAAATTCGTCCGTATTCCTTCCTAGGTCGTCCGTAGTCCCTCCTAGCCCGTTTGTAATCCTTCCCAGGTCGCCCGTAGTCCCTCCTAGGTCGACGTCTGTCCCTAATGGCTCGCCAGTAGTTCCACTCAGATGGTCAGTAGTCCCTTATAGGCCATCCTTAGTCCTTTATAGGCCGTCCGTAGTCCCTCCTAAATCGTTTTAAGCCCCTCCTAGATCGTCCGTAGTCCCTCCTAGGTCGTTCGTGGTCCCTCTTGGGTTGTCAGTAGTCCCCCTTTTAGTCATCCTTAGTTCTTAGATAAGAACTACGGAGGACCCAGGGCTGCCTATCATAGGGCCATTCGCTGTCCTCCTTTCAACCGCTTTAGTTGCCAATCGACCGGGTGGGACTACAGACAAATATTTTTGCAGGCTACCAAGTTCATCCTTAAAAGCAATGTTCACGATGAAAATCGTTTTTCTAAAATCGTACAAGACTTTCTCGGAACAGAGTTATGGTCCCTCAAAGATTGAGCTAAGGAAACATGGTGAACGAGTTGTCCGAGGCTTGTAACTTCCGTCTTTTGCAGCCGATCTATGCGAGCTGACCTGAGTAAAGAGAAAAGTTGAAAATGAAGGGAAAAACGGGGCTAATGATTGGAAAACATCGCTCATCTCACGATCTCGAGCATTCATTTGCTCGTTACAGTGTGCCCCTCCACTACCCATTCCTAGTGCAACTAAAACGCTTTTTTTATCGTGAACACTGCCTTTAATATAATATTTTCAGTCATGATGTTGGTATAATGAAGTGTGTTGCAGACTTAAAACCGAATGCACATCGATCGGGAAGATTATTTGTCAACATTCTGCAAATTTTTGTCTTCTCTTGAGCTCGTCCACTTTCTTCGTCGTTTTCGATATTTTCTCAGTGATTTTTGTAATTTGCATAATCGCTTGTTTTTAAGGAGAAAGAGTATGGTAACACAGTGATCGAAGATCTTTTTTCTGAAATACTTATGCCACCAGCCGTTCTTCAGTCTAGTGCATGCGCTCCGTCGGCCACGTCTTCTTATGCCTTACTCTCATGATAAGAATTGAAGTAAGGCGACAGCCGAAGACTTCAGAGCTACGGTATGGACGTTTTACAGTATTATGGATACTTGGGCAACCCACCCCCCCCCAAAAAAAAACAAATTCCAGTGGAAAATAAAGCCATGGAATCATCCAAGTTTCATTGAATCCCTTTAGATTTCTGGTGAATTCCTGAGCACTGGGTTTCGGGATGCCGCGTAAGGTATGATGTCCGTTTTCGGTTTTGTCTGACGCATGGGACCTCAGATGATTGATCTTCGACCACTATGTAACTTATTTCTACTGTCGAATGGACGACCAATCCTGCAAAATACAAACGCCACAAGGAGAATGACGAAAACATAGAAGAAGGTAAACGAGTCCAAGGAGAGACAAAAAGATAATCTTTCCCATCGATGTGCATTTACGTTGCTTCCTTATATCGGCATCTTGACTGAAAACAAATAGTCCATAGGGGAGCGAAGAATATTGAAAAAAGCGGATGTTAATTGATTCCCGGCCACTCCACGTAACGACAAGGTGAGACTGCAGAATAGCGTCCATCTATGATAGGGTCTTGATGAGCGCGCCATCGATCGTGCTTCACATTGATCGATATTATAATACAGTACATAATGTCGGATTAATGTGAGGCTTTTCCCTCTTCTAGTTCCCTTACTCATCAAAACATTCTTGTCTGCCTATTTGTATACTCTGTTTATCTTGAATTGCACAAAACACGGTCCGCCAATAGTCCTCTAATTGGCCCGCTAGTACAGTAGTGTACTCCAAGACGCGTTCTCGGCGGACCCGGGTGGCAGGGTGGGTTGCCGAGTGACGGCATTGACGAATCGATTGCTCTGCACACCGGGTGCACACCCGGGTCTGCCGGGAACGCGTCGTGGACGTACACTACGGTACTAGCGGGCCAATTAGAGAACTATTGGCGGACCTTGTTTTGTGCAATTCCAGATAAACAGAGTATAAACCCACATAACTTTCTATGTGTCCGGCATGCAAGGTAGTCGGTATTCTGTAAAACCTTATTATCATTGGGTTCGGATAACATCAGCATGGACCCTAATAGGACTTTGCGTTCCTCATCAGAGGTTGGCGCACGGTACCGAAATTCATAATTATGTACGAAGACAACTCCCGCTCTGATACTGCATCAGTATTCCGTTACAGCTGATCAGAATAGACTGGGTAAGTAAACTGTAAAGAATGTGTTGACAGACCTCTTCGGTGGCTGCACCATTCCATCGTCAATCTTCTCAGGCATGATGGCGCGTGTATTCTCCTTCAGTTCATTTTTAGTAAATTCACTTGTTGCAAGCACAAGCGACTGATAAGTGCCTCCATTCAGGACATAGCCCTTAACACATGTTATACAGCTAATCTGGTGATGTTCTCCCTAGTTTTCGTTATCTCATTTGATCCACTACGAGATCGTGAACCCCTCGCATGAAAGCGGGGTAGATTCTCTAAGAACTGATGGCGCAAAGCATCATATAAATTCACCGATGGTCCACTGTTAAGCTGAACAAAGGCCTCCACATGGTTCACATCGCCATCAAAGTGCTCCTTCACGAAGTTCACTCCCATATCACATGGAATCGAATCCCAGCCACATGCACCGACAACATAGACGCCTTTTTCCTTTGCCTTCTCGTGATAACGCAGTTGCATGTCCTCCAGGAACTGAAAGCGGATTACAGAACGAATACATACTTTAAAGATTCTGTCTTCACAGACACCCCTGGCTGGAATTTTTATTCTAAAAGGCACAGTTCTCGTGAAACGCTCAGTGGGTACCGATGGTAGGCCATCCTGCACTCTGACCCTTCTTCCGACCCAACGATCTTCTCCCTTCTCCGGCTCAGACGCTGTTTCTTGCCTGACACCTGTCAGAGTCCTATCAGGTCAGCTTTCTGACGACATTATCGGCTCTCTACTACCAAGATAATTCTTCCATTGTTGCTACAGGAACAGAAGCAGTAAAAAATATCAATTGAATTCAAACATGATCTTACCACAGCAGACACCAGAGCAATCAAATCTACCACACTAACAATAAGGGCTAATCTAGTCGGCCTTATATACCCCCAATCTTCCGGTTAGACAGCGATCGGATTACGCCTACAACGTTGGTAGTCATGGATCACTAGTTCCCGATTACTGGCAGTCATTTTGTCTTAACTTTGTGATAACTGCAGGCCACAAAGCTTCATAAACAACGACTTGTGTCGTAGCAGGAGATAGGCATATTCTCTTGCCAAATGCAGATAGTCAATTTAGGAATAAACCTGCTGACACCTAGGCTTTGCTGTTCACTAGGCGGCGTAGTGACCAGGCTACAGCGCGAGTGTGATTAAACCCAAATTCGGTCCGACCCCCATCCTAAATCGAGCGATTTGCTCAGCCCTTCCTCGCGAGAAATTCCGTATGTCTTTCATCATGTATGGGTGTCCACATGTGAATCGTACTCAGAATTTTGCAAACGCAGTTTGGAGCCGATGTGCGCCACACAAAGTGAGCGGAGCTTTTTTGTATGCCCTGAGATCACATAGGTGCAGCGTTGGGCACGAAAACTACATTTAGAGCATGACTACCGGCTTTTCAAAACGTTCACAAAATTTTATGACCGCAGCTTTAGGCATCTTTCATAGTCCTCACCGCAAGCGCGGCACGCGCGGGACGAGCCGTGCACTATGAAACTTTTCACCTCGCGGCACGCGCGGGACGAGCGCAAAGCCACTAAGAAATCTCCAGCAGCATCGCCATGGCGTTGCGGGTAAAAGTCGGGCCTCAACCAGGACTTGTACAGAAATTCATGGCTTGCATCGGCGTATGCGGTGGCGCAGGATAGTCCCAAAATTATTTATGTTGGAGTGGACTCAAATCGAGGAGCAATTATTGATTGAAACGGTAAAACCACCACGGCGGTTTGGGCGGCGCCGCTATGGCGGTGTGGGTGGACTATGAGAGTTCTCACCGCGCGTGACGCGCGGTAAGAACTCCGTGAAAAAAAAGAGTTCTCCCCGCGCGTCACGCGCGTGCCGCGCTTGCGGTGAGGACTATGAAAGATGCCTTAAGCCGAATAGTGTTACATAGGGTGGGCGGAGCCTATTTTCATGCCCTGAGGGCATATTGGTGCAATTTCGGGCATGAGAGCCACATTCTATAATTGGCTATCCAGATTCGGAAGCGCACCCGAAATCTCATGGACGCAGCTCAAAGCTGAACAGCGCTACATAGGGAGGGATGCAGGAGAAAATAGATGTAAAATGTTTACAAGTGTTTATCGAATTTTGAATTAAAAAGTTTCGCATTACTACAACGTGCGGAAAACCTAGTCACGGACCCAAGTAATCGATTGAGCTCTTTTAGACGGTTTGAAACGGTCTTCGAATACCCATTTTTAGGTGTGATACAATCGATGGCGCATTACGCTGGACGGCTGGCGCATGCAACGTGTCCGAGGACGGCACGTGGGTAACGATGGTATCGATAATATTATTGACGGTGACTATGCCTCCACAGTCAGCGACTGGCCAGCTGCAGTGATCGCTGGGGAGTCAGATCAATAACAAATACTGAAGATGCAAATCCCCAGCGTCATATTGCAGTCACTTGACGCTAGGACGTCTGCTACGAACGGAGCCTAATGTGGTGCTACAAGGACCGTAGGGCCCACCCCATCACAGCGGTGCCTCTTTGAGATGTTCAAAGAAGGCACTGGTACTTTCTTCGTCAACATTGTAGCCATTGCAGGCTTATTCTTATCGTTTTTTTTCACTTTTTTTTGTTTTACCTTAAAGAAGAGATGTACTGAATTCACTAACCGCTGGCTCTCCAGAGATGTCAACATGACTGGCACCGTTCTCTATTGCGGCTTTAATAACAGCTTCCCCGTAGAGTCGATACTGAAAAACAGGGTTTACGAAGATAACAAATTTCTGTTGGTCAAGAGGTGCTCTTCAATTGAGAAAACAGTATCTGTCCAGTAAACAAGGGAGAGCCTTAATCGATGGCTTTGATGTATCAGCGCAATACAGTTTGCACCCACCGGTCCGACTGCGTTCACAATCACTTTGGCCTGCTTCGCCATATTTGTTAAGGACTGCTCATCTGACGAATCGGCGATGATGACTGTTGTCGATTTCAGATCCTTACCTAAATATTGAAGGAAAACCCTTTCAGAAGGTGGTCCTGGATCTCAGAATATCGAAATAATCAATGGCTAGTGTAATGGTAGCTGTTGTACATTGTGAAACACCTGCTGAGGCCGGATTCATCAATCTTCAGCTGGGTTTGGCTCGGCCCACGGTAAGTCTGACCGAGTCCGTAACCTACCCAGCGCGCCAAATTCTGATTCACCAAGCGCGGATCAGTGTCGGTTGAGGTGACCGAGACCTTTTGACTTGAATTTGAATTCGACTGCACACAGTACGTGTAACTTGGCAGGATATCCCCAGAATCAGAATAAAACCTACTTCCGAGATTATCTTTTTGAGAGAGCGTGACGTTACGAGCGCTTTGAGGATAAAGGAGGATGATTTTTTCTGTTTTCTGGTGATAATTATCCAAAACGCTAGTTCAATAGTAAGGTTCCATACTCCTAGTGAACTAACAAGGTATTGATTCCCGGCTTATAAAACGTATTGATTGCGGAGTATCCCTGCGTTTGCTCTTTTTCAACGTTTTCGAAACACTTATTTGAAGGAGGTCAGCGAACGACTTGAAAAACACGGGCGAATGGGAAAAAGCAGGAAGTAAACACAAGCATACCTCCCAAAATATCTCCGTGATGAATCCATGATGGAAAAAATGCTCCAATTCGTCAATAAGATGTGCAAAAAGCGAAAGAAAAATTACCTCTTGATTCCGTTAAGATAAGGATTGAAGAATGGTAGCCAATCATGGCCAAATTATAAGACCAAAAGGTGGGATGAGGGCAAGGATGGATTGTATTCAGCAGACCGGAGGTGACTCACAACATCAAATCAAGTGTGAGAACAGCCACGGCTAGCGGATACAAATCATACAGGATGATTCCTCGTCAATGGGAAGTGGTTGAACAGCTTGAAAGCCAATGAAACAGCAAATGAACGGTGTTGAACTCCGATAAAACCTAACTTAAAGGGTGCTGCTCAATTGGTCAACTCTAAAAATAACAGTGACCGGCTAGAAATACCATTAAGACTTCAATTTAATATTGATTATTATTCAAATTTACTGATGAAAAATATAAATTATTTCTGATTCTGTGTCTTACTCATTACTTCACCGTTGGAATTCTAATAATTCACTACAGTGATAAATTTCTATTTTAATGGAAAATTGCATTCGCAGATACATGCTGTGCTTATCTGGGCCAAATTCCGGTCCGCAGTTGCGTCTCGACACGCTTTGCGGCCGTACGCTCCCGAGTCCGAAGAGCTCCCAGAGCCGCAGCCGCCGACCTGCTGACTCTAGGTAGGTTTCGGAAACTGGAAACTGAGAAAAATTGGAGAAAATTGTATAAAAAAGCCACATCGAGTCGGCCTTGGCACTGGAAACCCGACTGACTCGAGCGCGTGTGGCCGCAAAGCGTGTTGAGACGCAGTTGCGGACTGGAATTTGGCCCAGAGAAGCACAGTATATTACATAGCTTCAAAAATGGTTTCAAAAAATATGTTGGTTGAGATTCACTGAAGCCCTGCTTTTTAGCGAGCGAAAATCCATACCACAGAAAAAATTCATGTTTTATTCAGCATAGGAACTTAAGACTTCACTAACATAAATCAAACATTAACAAACAATAATTATCTTAAAGCGTCAGGGTTAGAAAAGCACTTATAAAAATCATTGCCGATAATCAATTATAACAAATTATTCTGGAGCACAAAAAAGGTAAAAAAAACGCTTGCAAGTCGAATACTACAGATTGTTAGAAATAATAGTGATTTCAAGTAGGAGTAGTGAGTACAATAAGTACTCCCCGCAGAGTAGTAGCTAGGAGAATAGTAGCTGCAGTCGAATAAATGGTAGAGAATGCGAAACAGCTGACAGAATATTCATCCGCACGAGTCGATACCGAATCTTGGCATGACTTCAAAACCAGCAAAGCTTACATTGGCCATGGGACGCGCGGTTTAGCTGTGGCGCACGATATCTACTGGGTTGGTTGGCTGCTTACCAGCCTCTTTTTTGTATGGTAGCGCTGACCCGCTAACCAACCGAGCAGTGCGTGGGTTGGTGAGTTGATGAATGGCTGAAATGGTGCTGGGTTGGTAGGTCAGGTGCGCTAACCGTGGGCTAGCACATTGACGAATCCGGCCCCTGAAAAACTATAACCGGTGTGTATGTATAGACTGACCTGTTTTCTTCGAGACAGCGTCGAGCACCTTTTGAAGCTTGGAGTGGTTTCTGCCGGCCACTGCGAATGTCACACCCTTGAATCAGAAAAAAGGAAGTAAGCGTCGACATTCATTAAAAATAGCACCAGATGTTTTCGTTTGACTTTATGTTACAAAAGATCCTCCACGAGAGTCGATGAAAACATGCCTGATAGTGTTCCGAATTAGCAAGCCGTTCCAATATGTACGCTCCCGCAAAGCCTGCCACTCCGTAGACTACAACATCATAGCGCGACATCCTGAAGAGTTCGAAATGTTGTTGACAAATGTGAACAGAAATATCGCGAAGAAAAATCAATGAGAAGGATTGTTACTATGAAGTGGACAACAAATCTAGGGGAGTAAAGGACGAATAAATGGGACGGACGAGCGAAGGAATCAATTGAAAAAAGGTCAAGTCAACGGGAAGGGGGAAAACTAGAATTGTGATAGATCTACGATTCATTCCTTTGTGGAGACGTGTAACAGGTTATCTGAAAACTTTTAGACCCTATATAAGAGAAAATATCTTTACACGCAATACGTGATACTATAACATATAATATAAAATAACAAAACATAACATAACATAACATAACATAACATAACATAACATAACATAACATAACATAACATAACATAACATAACATAACATAACATAACTTTACATAACATAACATAACATAACATAACATAACATAACATAACATAACACAACATAACGTAACATAACAAAACATAACATAGCATAACATAGCATAACATAACATAACATAACAAAACATAACATAACATAACATAACATAACATAACATAACATAACATAACATAACATAACATAACATAACATAACATAACATACCATAACATAACATAACATAACATAAAATAGCATAACATAACATAACATAACATAACTTAACATAACATAACTTAACATAACATAACATAATATGACTTCCAAATTATGCTTCGCCAAGAGTCCGTATCCAAGGGCAAAAGTTATATGCGAAAACCTTACTGCTAAGAGTGGAAAAAAATTATTCCGTTGATTGAAATAGGCATGAAGATTTTCTTGACTTTGCATTTTTTTTTTTAAACAAGCCGATTTTTTTCAACATCCGTCTTGAAAAATATTTTGGAAAAAAATTATGAATTAAATACAGCTCAAAAAGAATTCTTCATTATTTCGGCAGATCACTCATTAGGAAAAGCAAATTTCAAAAGGCGGTCACCTGGTGAAAAAAATTCAAAGTTGATAAATGAAAAATATTGAATGAAAGAAGAGGATTAAGAAAACGTTAGATTCTGAAGTCGCAGGTATAGAGGAAACCTTCATCATTTCCCATTCAGATGCCCTAAACAGCCGTCACCTCTCGGAACGCTATCTCCGCCCCAACGAACCTATGATCACAACGCTACACTACAAAACACAGTGCAGCACACCACAGCACAACACAAGATAATATAAATTAAAACAAAATAACACAACATAACATAACAGACTATAACATAACCTTGCACAACATTCTGACCACAGATGCCCAGTCCTCTCCCCCTTCCCGTTTCCATGTAACATTGGTCTCTTGCGTTTTGAAGGTAGCGGTCGCGGTGCAATATGCTGGTCTTTTTTTCTTGTCTGAACCCTTTCCTGTATTCAGAGTAGTAGGGCCCATATATGAAAAATTGCGGAAAAAAACATTTTCGGGTCAAATTATCAGCTTAAACTTTTCTGGTTTTGGATGATGAGTGGCCCACTTCACATTATCGGCATCGACGAAGTAATAGTATCATGAACATCAGCTGGCCTGAAACTGAAATTTAATCAATCATCAA
Organism: Aplectana chamaeleonis; assembly: GCA_029168955.1. Taxonomy (NCBI): domain Eukaryota; kingdom Metazoa; phylum Nematoda; class Chromadorea; order Rhabditida; family Cosmocercidae; genus Aplectana; species Aplectana chamaeleonis. The sequence goes on along the minus strand of JAPDOI010000007.1, from coordinate 1,678,267 downwards.
AGTCTTTCGGACTAGTCAGCTGGACTATTTCCATCCCTTTCAAAAAAAAACATTGAAAGAATTGTTGCTACCATTGTTCAACTGTTTTTATTAGGTAAATTTGCATTCATTTCTGGCTGTGAACGTCATTGAATTTTGACGATAATCAGCATGAGACTGCGACCTTTTTGTGCGGAGTTGTTCACCAGTGCACGAATCGGCAACTTAGGATCCTGATATCTCTAATTATAGCCCGTCTCTTGCCGCGTAACCTTCGTGTCTTTTAGCCGTTGACAGATCAAACTGACTTGTGTGATTTTTTTCAACAATATTTCTCACCGCAATTACTGCCTTCAAATTTCTTGCTCCTTGATGCTTATTGCACCCCGATCTACACCATTTTTATGTAAGGAACGCTAAAGGAGAACATCTCATTCGCTGATTGTCGAATATTTTGATACAAAGGGTAAATCGTCAAAAAATATTTTTTTAAACCCCGGAAGCTGTAACAAATCGTGAAGAAAGTTTACGAAGTTATCTTGTGTGCTGATGCTGACAATGACGTTAACGAAAAAAGTACAACTGTTCCATAAAACACTGAGTTAGAAAAAAGAAGGGGTGTCGCACAATTATCATTTTTCGTATTTTTTCGCCGAAAATCAGTGGCTGACACTGAGCGGTGGGGTGGGTCGCATATCTGGCTAAACTACTGCCCACGACACTCTGGAGGTAGGCTGCTGAACTCATCTGGCGGAACAACTCGTTAGAGAAAATCAATTTGGGAGGTTTTTACGTGAAGGGAAGGTAATGGATTGGAAAACCTCAACGCGACGAGGGTGAACCTTCAATAATACAAATGACATGTGGTGATGCAAGAACTGATGACAAACTAGTGGATTATGTGTATCAGAACATTTTTTCTCTTTTTCTTTTTTTGCGTTTTCTGCTAAGGGTATCTGCATCGAAATCAGGTAAATTCAGAGGACAAGGCTTCATATATACAGGACAACTTGAGTAAATAAAAAAAAGGAAGTCAGGTCGTCGACCAGATATCGTTGATTCTTCAACGGGTTCAGGACACCTGAAGACCCTTGATACGCGTTATCAATGACTCGTCCATCGTGCTGTATGTATACTAAGAACTTCTTAATCAAGACACTCGCTACCTATGTATCACGGCCAATTTAAGCTATTATTGCCACATGCTGGTAAATCCATACTTGCAAGCCCGATACTAGAAAGTATCTTGTATGAGAATGGGTAAAATGCTTGCGACTTATAATGCTTGCAAGAAACTCTGGAAGGAATTGCCTGGATTTTACCGAAAAGCTCTCGGTTACACGCCGCCTTAGTGCTGAACCGGAGTGAAAGAGACAGATTCCAGGCAGATCCGTGGTATTATCAAGACAATGTCTGTATTCTGCCGAAATCCCACTGCCTCGGCCAGGCAAAAGGCAGCAATATCAGAATTCTGCCGTTGATATGCCGTGATTTTCACCATTGCTTTCAAAGTCTCCGTTGCTGCACTAGGGCGCTCTGATTGCAATGATGACTGTGATATCGCGGCGAATTTGCGGTGCGGTGGGCTTCTCGGGGATTTTGCGTCATTACTGAGGTGATTTCTCGGTTAGTCTCCATGCTCGACTCTCTATTAACCTCGGCATGATGAAACAGTCGTGATTTTTCTCTTTGAACTCGGACACGAGGTTGGCAGATGGATTTACTGGCTTACGTACGTTTCGGCGGAATCGCCGTCTTCAGAGCCTGAAAGAAGCAAATCAGAAATGCGCTTATCCGGTCAAATGTCGACTAAACTCTACCAAATTCGAAGAACTCTATTTCCCAAACGTCGTCAAAAGTGAAGAAACCAGGAGATAACCGTACCTTGTCAGGAAGCACGCTAGGAGAATCACAACATAGAACGAATTGTTGAAGCGGAACGGTGATGGTGCCGCTACCTCTCGACGTTAGAATGCGAGTCTGAGGTAGGGCTTGAGTTCTCCGGCTATATATAATATATATAGGCATTCCCCCTTCCGATAGATTTTCAGATCGTTTGCCTGGATCCAAAATGCTTCCAGGGTCTTTCTCGCTGGTGTGTTAGTTTCTGGCCATATAATCTCGACCTTGTTTTGATAGTCTTCGCCTTGGTGGGCTTTTTCACAATGACACCCCAGAACTGTTGATGCCCGCAGCTTATCTTTACCGTCCAGATGTTCCTTCACTCTAACATGGAGCGGCCGCGATGTCTCTCCAATGTATTGCTCGCCGCACAGCTGGCACGAGATCATGTAGACCACACCGCATGCAGTGCAATCTCCCTCTCTACCAGCAGGACAGACCACACAACTGGGAGTTGTGCAAATGCGGTCATATAGACGGTTTCGTATAAGGCGGGTTTTTAGGTTACTTGGGGGGATATCAACGATGACGACAGTGCTTTTCCAGACCAGCTTTGTTTAGACACTTTCTCAGAGATCTGCTCACTTCATCGGAAATGAAGGGCATTTTCAAGGGAATTCTTTCTTCAACTGCTGTACCCTGCTCTTCCCGGCGCACGACTGAGCCCCTGGGTCTGCGTGGGACCAAACTGGTGGGATATCCGTTCAAGACAACAATTTCATGCGCTATTTGAACAGATTCTTTTTGTTCGTTTTCTCCGGTACAAACACATTTCGCTGTGCGGTACATATTTGTGACAACAGCCCGTTTTGTTTGAGAAGGGTGTGCTGACTGGAAATGGACAATCATGTTTTTGTTACTAGGTTTACGATACCATTTTGTTGAGAACCTGCCCTCCGAAAAATTTACCTGGACGTTCAAAAAAGGTAGCCAATTTCGCACCGGTTTTTCCCGGGTGAATTTTATATTACCAGACTGACTGTTGATGAGTTCGAAACACTGGTCCATTTCCTCCTGTGTGGGACAGACGACGAAACAGTCGTCTATCTACCTACAGTATAGCACTGACAGCGGTCCCAGTACCGGCGATTCGACTTTTCTCATGAAAGCTATGGCAAGTGTTGGAACTAGGCGCTGTCCCATAGCTAGACCTCTGACCTGCTTGAAATATTGTCCCGACCTCCTGAAGATGTTGCACTTGAGGCACTCCTGAAGAAGTGTCATCAGTTGGCCAATTGGCAGACCGAAAGTGTTTATGGAGCCTTGATTTTCATTGAGAAGCTCGAACACAGCCTCCATTGCATGGTCATTGCTGACATTAGTATACAGGGCTGTGACGTCGAAAGACTCCATGATACAAGGGTTAGCGGGCTGAATGTTATGGAGGTGGTCGAGAAACGCGCGGGTGTTGGGGAGATGGGCCGGTATGTGGTCTAGCAGTTGTTTTAGGATGCTGTTGATAAACCAAGCGATCCTATCTGTGGGGCCACCCACGCAGCTGATGATGGGCCTGACCTTGATGGAGCTGGGAATGATTGTTGCAAGATTTTCCGCCGCCGGGAATTTATGGGTCTTTACTAGCAGGTACAGAACTGGACAAGTTGGTGAGTCAATTTTGAGCCGTGTGATGAAGGAAGGGTTCAAACCAGCTGATTTTCCAACTTTTTTCCACTCCCTGTCAAGTCTACGATTTTGTGCCTGGAACTATTTGACAGAGGAGGGATTGTAGAGTGAACCATCTTGTAGATGGTGATTGGTCATGGCTTTATCTAGCTGGTCAGGGATGATAACGAACTCTCCTCCCTTATCACTAACGGAAAGGCGTATTGCCTTAGACTCTACCGATTCCCGAATCTCTCTGAGACCGCAAATTTGAGCGTGGGAAAGGTTTGATGGAATCCTTTGTTTGCGGGTGCGATCGAAAATCTTAAAAACATCGTCGGCAAAGATACGAAATGTAATATCAGAACTTAGGTAGGGTTCTTGTTGCTTGAAAAATGTATTGGGGAAGGGAATTTGCGGTAAAGTTGTTATTGGCGCTGGTAATATTGCATTACCCATGTTAGCTCTATAGCGCAGCCGGTCTTGAAGTCCGTGAAGACTACAAATTACTTTGCGCATTGTGATGGTAGATATTGATTGAGATGGCGAGAAACTGGGACCCATTTCCAAAAGTGAACGAGCGTTTTCGGATAGTTGGAAATCACCTAAAACCGTAACTCGAGATTGAGTAGAGATAGGTTCCGCTTCTGTAACATTCACTGTGCGACCACTAGGGTTCCGTGAAGACACGGCACTCGAAGACTCCCTCTCTCGGCCACGAGAAGTACTCAAAAGTCCCTCGAACTTTTCTTGTAGGGTTTGTTTTACATTAGACCGGATAGTGTCACAGATCGTCTTTGATCCGTCCACTATTCTTTGCCAGACACGACCCTCCAAATATTTAACACAAAATGACTCCTTATACATGCACTTATTCAACATAGAAAACAATTGATCTCTTCTTTCCCGGAGTGTTATGCGTAGTAGTCGCAATTCGATCTGGAGGACTTGTCGATCGTTGTCTCGGCTGCCGCATAGATCTCGTAGGCGTTTTCGAGCTACGAAGTTCGGCACGATACGGTTCTGCAGGCAGCGACGCAGGAAATGAACGGATTGTCTAGCTGAGACTATCTTTTGTCTCAGTGATAATACTTCCTTGACGAGTCGATGGAATTGAGTTGGGACATTTCGCATCAGTCTCCATGCTCGACTCTCTATTAACCTCGGCATGATGAAACAGTCGTGATTTTTTCTGTTTGAACTCGGACACGAGGTTGGCAGATGGATTTACTGGCTTACGTACGTTTCGGCGGAATCGCCGTCTTCAGAGCCTGAAAGAAGCAAATCAGAAATGCGCTTATCCGGTCAAATGTCGACTAAACTCTACCCAATTCGAAGAACTCTATTTCCCAAACGTCGTCAAAAGTGAAGAAACCAGGAGATAACCGTACCTTGTCAGGAAGCACGCTAGGAGAATCACAACATAGAACGAATTGTTGAAGCGGAACGGTGATGGTGGCGCTACCTCTCGACGTTAGAATGCGAGTCTGAGGTAGGGCTTGAGTTCTCCGGCTATATATATAGGCATTCCCCCTTCCGATTGATTTTTGGATCGTTCGCCTGGATCCAAAATGCCTCCAGGGTCTTTCTCGAGGGTGTGTCAGTTTCTCGCCTCATAATCTCAACCTTGATTGGATAGTCGTCGCCGTGGTGGGCGTTAACACGGTGACACCCCAGAACTGTTGACGCCCGCAGCTTATCTTTACCGTCCAGATGCTCCTTCACTCTAACATGGAGCGGCCGCGATGTCTCTCCAATGTATTGCCGCACAGCTGGCACGAGATCATGTAGACCACACCGCATGCAGTGCAATCCCCCTCTCTACCAGCAGGACAGACCACACAATTGGGAGTTGTTCAAATGCGGTCATATAGACGGTTTCGTATAAGGCGGGTTTTTAGGTTACTTGGGGGGATATCAACGATGACGACAGTGTTTTTCTAGACCAGCTTTGTTTAGACACTTTCTCAGAGATCTGCTCACTTCATCGGAAATGAAGGGCATTTTCAAGGGAATTCTTTCTTCAACTGCTGTAAAATCAATCGGAAGGGGGAATGCCTATATATAGCCGGAGAACTCAAGCCCTACCTCAGGCTCGCATTCTAACGTCGAGAGGTAGCGGCACCATCACCGTTCCGCTTCAACAATTCGTTCTATGTTGTGATTCTCCTAGCGTGCTTCCTGACAAGGTACGGTTATCTCCTGGTTTCTTCACTTTTGACGACGTTTGGGAAATAGAGTTCTTCGAATTGGGTAGAGTTTAGTCGACATTTGACCGGATAAGCGCATTTCTGATTTGCTTCTTTCAGGCTCTGAAGACGGCTATTCCGCCGAAACGTACGTAAGCCAGTAAATCTACCTGCCAACACGTGTCCGAGTTCAAACAGAAAAATCACGACTATTTCTCGGTTATTTCGCATCCGATTCGCGGCAGATACCTCTCGGTAAACTCATGTAATTTTGCGGCATTTTCGCGGCCCGCGGCGTGAGATCTTCCGTCCTTTTAGAGAAACTCAAAGCTTAGGTAGTTGCCAAAAACGGGCAACTTTCTCATTGTGAACACGGCCTTTGAATGAGGAACGTGCATCGTAAGGACCTCGGCATGGATCCTAATGAGATTTTGCGATTTTCATTGGTGGTTGGCGCAAACTGGGTGCAGCAATGTTATAGCCTATGACACCGAGTTTGTGCCAATCTTCAATAGTGAACGTTAAGTCTCATTAGGATCCATGTCGAGGATATGTTACTTCTGACATGGGGGGAATTACTTGCGGGTTTAGAAGTAAGAAGTTGATTCTCGAAACATACCTTTCAAAAAATTGCTCCATCAATAGTGAAGCACTTTATTCAAAAAAAACTTGAAAACACTAGCAGAGCATTGGCAAGTCTTTAATATAAGCACCGGTAATAATAAGGCTCAAAGTTTTGATGGTTCTGTCGGGGTCTCCACCTGGAAGGTGATGCCGAACGACTCCAGATAGTCGTAGATCTTCGTCTTGGCAAAAGCGGACGCAGTCGTGAACACACCACCTCTGAAACTCAACATTTTAAGAATATACTGTGTACTACAAATGCTTGCATTACTAGCAGTCTTACGCACCCTTCCGGAAGGTCTTCCGCGCGAACCAGCGCCAACGCAGCTGAGAGTATGCATCCACTGGTAGACATGTAGCCGGCATCTGGGCCCTTGCACGTCACAACCATCTATAACTCAGACTTGATCAATTACTTGAATCCTAAATGTTATAAGAAACCCACCCTATGAGTGGGCTTGCCACTGTGCTGTTCGCCAACTGGTTTGCGATCTGGGTATCCATAGGCGAAGAACCAGTAGGTGAAGGATGCCTCTGCAATTTGCTCCTCAGTTGGTCCGGAGTTCTAAGCAAAAAGTAGTGATACTCTTGAGTATTCAATCAACATTATATGTTTATGTGTGCCTTGAACATGTTGAAACTGCAAAGGTCCGGATACTTCTGCAGGAATTCCCTTGTGACCTTGAACTGAGCGAGGATGGCGAATACGGCCAGCCACAGAGCCAACATAACAGTCCAGAACAGTGATGAGATTCGAAGGTAGGTCTCTATGTACACCTTAACGACACTTCGTCTCAGGAAGGATTCCCACAAACGAGTGAAGAAGGGCTGGATTAACTTACAGGCCTCTTTCCATTGACAGTCGCATCATAGTACTGTGAACGATTCACAATAGACTTGTCGGATCCCATAAAAGGAACAGCCCATCCGTCTAATTCCTTCTCTTGGATGTGCCAAAGCATACCTCTAAAAACGCATCCTTATCAAGGATGCGTTTTTAGAGGTTAGGTTTTTTTTTCACCAGCCTTGCAGCGGCGCTTCTAACACTGATGAACAATCCCCAGAAGTCGTGAAAAACACATATCCTCATGTCTAACGAAGGAACTACTGTTACTCAGCCTAGCCATTCCAATTGAAATCAACTTCTCTAGATCCATTTTTGAACGTAGAGTCCGAATATGCCCTTCACAGCTGCCTAAAATCACTCTGAAAAAATATAAACGTTTTCCCCATGATTTTCGTACCCAATGCACCTTCCAAACTCAGTAGTAATTTTTCGAAAATCTGAAAACGGACCTCACAATCGTGTTCAGCGCCTAGATCAACCCAGCACAGTGTTGGTGAAAGCACATTTTCCGTACTTTGGACACAATAATAGAGGCTTACGGTAGAGTACGGTGGGTATACGGTAGTTTGATCAAAGTCTCAGAATCCACTCAAAATTTCTATGCGGAGGTTACCTGGGGTGCAGAATAAAAATTTGATGTTCATTTGTAGATTTTCGAATTGATGAGATAGGTGCCTACCCCCAAATGGCATGGCATCTACCCCAACCTGCAGTAAACCTCAAAAATTCGACAAGCGAACCTCAGATTCGTGTTCAGCCACCTAGATTATCCCGACATACAATTTTTGAGCAGAATTCGAAAAAAATTAAAAACACCTTGAAAATTGCTCTCCTGCACATACAGGCTATAAAACGGCGAAAATCACTTGGTTCCTACGCGTGCTGGTGCGGAGCGGAGGTTAGAGACAATGAGTGAGCGGAGGGCAGACGCAGGCCCAGACGTCGCGCGCGCCGCTCGCGCCTCGAATGATGTAAACTACGACGTTTTATAGAGGGTACATACATACAGCCCACGGGAACGGAAACATGCGGTTGTGTGGTTGCGTAATTTCACTGGGCATACAGTAGGTTGCGTTATAATAGACGGCAAAGTTGTAATTTTCTCCTTAATTTTCAAGAAAAAACATCGGAAACGGAGACTACCAATATTCATAAATTCTTTACCATGGATACACGCTTGAATAACATTATAAAAATGAGTTTCTCTGTGTTAATTCCACTTTTTGTAACTTCTCATTTACTCTTGTCATTCCTGCCTGCATGTATCTATGATAAAGTCTTTGGGTGTATTGATGACTTTGGGTGGGGAGGGAAGCCGCTCAGGCATGCCGTCGTTGGAGCGCGTTAAATGAGAGCCAACTAGTTTTTTTTTGCAAGAGGTCCCACGGTTAACGCGCCCCAACAACAACGTGCACGCAGTGATTTTCGGCCGCGCGCGTCACGTGTGCCAGCCGAACTGCTCTCGTGCTAAGACTTCGATAAACACCGCCTCTTTGACGCGAAACATTCTAACATTCAAGCGTGTGAATTGACCCATCTTATTATTCAAGAATTTTCGGTACGGGAAACCGAAAATAAAGAAGTCACTCACCTAAGATTTTCGAAGCTCAAAACATTTGTAACGTTTGGTTTCCGTTTTGTCCGCAGTGCACAAAACACACAGGCGGGCGTAAATAAATGTCTAATATGCCTTTTAAAGGCAGTGTTCACGATGAATTTCGTTCATGTATTTCAAGAGAGAAATGCTGTGTTGGCAGGAGACGGGTGGGATAGCGTCAAAAGAAGCACCGAAAATGGGCCAGACTGTGCCAATAACCGATGCGAAGTGACCATTTCGGAAAGCCAACTCGCCCTAAAGAAGCCAGGCCGACTTTCTTGCGACGAGTATCCGAGGACTGCGACGTCTTTGTTGGCAATTTGCCACAGACAACCGCTCTACCAACTTTGATCAATATATCGGGGCAATCATGGCCTCCTGCACAGGGTGACTGCACTCTCCATCCTTGTCTTCTCATTGCTTTGTTTTTGATCAATTGGGTTTTTGGAGTTGTCAATCTTTTGCTTGTTTTGGGATTCACCCTTCTTTTGTTTGTTTCATGATTCAGGGGCCGGATGCATCAACAGGCCGGGTTGGGACAGGGTCAGGGCAGTCTGCGCCTTTGGAAGTGTCCGTAAATCACAAAATCAATCGTGCCCCTGCTGCCCCACTTAGGAGGCTGGGGCAGCTAGAGCAGCGAAAAACACTGCTGGGGCACGATTGCTCAGGTGATCTACTGCCCTCGCACTGCGATCGTCAAAGATGCCGACTGCCCTGCCCCTGTCTCAACCCGGCGCGTTGATGCATCCGGCCCCAGGTCTCATTGTCAGCTGATGAAGGTTCCCCATTAACTCGTCCAAACTGCACACCTTGGACCCAGGGATGTGCGTAATAGAAATTTTGTAATTCGTTAGTCGTTCAACCGGCCAAAACCCTCGCTAGCCGTTAGTCGTTAATCGTTAGTCGTTAAAAATTTAGGCTTTGAAAACGAGCACAACTGAGGCAGAAAAACCCTTATGAATAGAAAAAAGGAAGGCATGAAGAGATGTGTTTTTTGGAGCATTCATGGCCATTGAAGACACAAATCATTCCTTGTTAGAGAACATTGTTCAAACTGCAAACCTGTATATACATAAATAAAAATATCTCCTTAACCACTCGGACATCGCTGCACGAAACCTAATGCTCGAGAGTGTGTGTTTAGCGATTTTTGTCATTTTTTTCGGTAACAAAAGAAACAAAATGGAAAACCGAGACAATCTAGAGCTCTGTTTTTTTTTTCAATGCAAAAATTGCCATTCTGCACTATATGATGCTATTTGAGATCTGATGGTGACAACACGGAGAATCGCACCGACTCTGCACGAATTGTTCCTTGCTCAGCGTTGCGAGCCTAGCGCTTACGTGGTTTAGAGCTTGTTCCCATAATGGGGGAAAGGTCGGAAATTAGCAGTGAAAACCTAACCCCTGAGAGGTCCCCGCACCACTTTATAGAAACCTCATATCTCAAATTTATCACTGAAAATCGAGGGACGGCACCCTTTACAATCCAATCATCGGAGTAGTTGTGGCCTGCAGGTACCGCTCCACCTTATCATCTCTGATAGTGCCCTCTGCGAAAATCTCCGCTGGAGCCGGTCAGTGTTGGAACCGGTTCAGTGAGCCTACCTTGAAGTCGCGCGACCGACACGAGTCGCATAAATGCTGCGCCTTACCTTGCGCAACGTTCGGTTGGGGTTTTAATGTGGCGGTCCCAGAACTGCGAAGCTGTGTCAGTAGATATTTCAAACACTGCAAGCTACGATTATTTTGAACCATTCAACTAAAACAATCAACAGGGCAATATGTATCAACTCTGGTGTAAGCCTTGGGTTGGAGCGCGATTTGAATGATTATTGACTTTCTAACGAATTTCGGGATTGCTTACGAAAATATTTTCATTCTCGTTAGTCGTTAGTCGTTAGTCGTAACACCCAAAAAGCCCGTTAGTCGTTAAATTCTTTAATCGTTAGTCGTAATTACGCACATCCCTGCTTGGACCACATCTCGTCCCGCCGTAAAATTGCTTTGCATCGACTGGAGCCTCAATTTCACCCATTTTCTAGCGTTTCTGTCTATTTTTCCTCCATTATGGGTACATGCGAGCTACAAATCTTTTGTTTCCGGTAGAAACTCGGAAACGAAAATTATCGTGAACACTGTCTTTAAGCAGATTTTTCCCCGGTATTTGACAGTTTTGTGGGGACTTTTCCATACAAACCCCTCCTCTGTGGTCTTACCTTCACAGAGACATCGAAGAGTAGAATGTGGTTTCCATCGTGAACACTGCCTATATGTGTCAACGATACCGGTAAGCATTTCCGTGCTAAACATTGGGTGGGGGGGGGAGATAGACAACGACCCTAATTGGATTATGGGCTAGATTGCAGTCCCCAACTTGTGCAACCCTGATGGAAGGAATGAAGATTCTCAAGCGAATCTTGACGCGCTAGTCTCAAGAGTTCTTGTCAACTTCAGAATGTAGCATCATGTATTACTGCAAACACGGATAGACAGACCTCTTCGGTGGCATCACCGCGCCCTCGGCGATCTTTTCGGGCATAATGGCGCTCCGGATTCTCTTGAGTTCATCATTCGCCATCTCACTGATGCCAAGTACCAGCGTCTGATAGGTGCCCGCATTGATAGCATAGCCCTAAACATAATAAAGTTCTTATACTGACTGTTCTCGTAATCTATCCACACGACCAGGTACTACTTTAAATCAATGAGATTCTATACGCATACCGATGGTCCGTAGTTATTTTGGACGAAGGCTTCGATATGGTTCACGTCGCCGTCAAAGTGCTCTTTCACGAAGTTCACACCCAAGTCGCATGGAATCGAATCCCAGCCACAAGCGCCGACCACATATACGCCCTTTTCCTTTGCCTTCTCCCCGTAGAGCATCTGCATTTTCTCCACGAACTGTAAACTGAATACGGTGAGAAGTTATTACTCTAGACACCTATCTATCTACGTCTTCTTTTTGTTCTCATATGTAAACAAAAAACGAATAAAATTCAAAACACAACTGAGGTTACGAACTGCTGGTTCTCCAGAGATGTCAACGTGACTGGCGCCATTCTCCACTGCAGCCTTGACGACTGCTTCACCATAAAGCCAATACTAAAAAATGAAGAAGAAAACATGAAATTCATTCAAAGACCGGTAGCTTTTTCAGGTCAGTGAGAAGAATGCGCGACATTATGCTAGGTTCTCCGAAACCGTGTCTATGCAGTCCTACAAATAGTAATAAATTCCGCATTCAAATGGACTCTGTCAAGCTGATCACAAAGGGTAGGAGAACTGCCACTTACCGGTCCAACTGCATTCACAATCACTTTAGCCTGCTCTGCCATATCTGCTAGGGACTGTTCGCCAGAAGAATCGGCGATGATAATTGGCGTAGATTGGAGAGCCTTACCTGAACGTAAGAGACTTTGCATTTAAAAATTAGTCCGAAACCCGAAAACAATAAACTACATAGGATCTGTTCGATTAGGTCTCTATTTTTTGGCAGCTTCAACTTATAACAGGGCCAAATCTGTTACTATTAATTGTTCCTGTTTGTTACCGTTTATCTCTATTCCACTTACATCTCAGAAACTCGTGGTTGTCACCTGGGGACCACAGAGCTCCTTGCTGTTGTGACATGGAAGGCAAAATAGCCAGTCGTTGTTACCCGGAAGCCAAATTTCATCACGTTTTGCACTTTCTGTTGTGGTTTGGAGGTTAGAAGGCAATCGTCGACGTCCTGTTGCGTCAAAGACGACGAGAGTGAGGCAGACTGTGAGAGGGCGTAGACAGATTCGCACGAGTATGCACCCCTTTGCACTCATCTGCAGTTTCAGAATCTTTACTTCAAAAACTTGTTCTTATTTCCCATATTTCATCTTTTTTTGCGAGTTTTCCAAGAAGTGATTTTTTTGGAAAACTCTGATTGGTACCGTTCTGAACCTTTCGACGTTTTTGAAGATTTCCGGCCCGAGTTTGGTGTAATCATGCATACGAGTAGAGATTAGAAAACTTGTCGGGAAATGGTGTATTCTCTGTAACTTTGAATTCGTTGATTCTCCGCGAAGCTACCCTAGTTTTCCAAGTTTTGCACGATTTCTAGAAGTCCCGAAAAAAGCGGTTCTTTTCGAAAACTCCTAAACGGAACCATTTTCATTAGCCAACGCTACTTCGTCCTATTTGTTTTCCACATCACACCAGGACCACTGACTTCAGAACTCAATAGTTGAAAATCATTTTCGCAAATATTGAAAATAAATGAAAATAGAAAGCAATTTCAAAATGGGGTGAAAACTCAAAAAAAAATCCAAAACGGAGGTGGTATGGAAGAGACAGCAAAGGCTCTGGAAATTTTTTGAATATTGCATTTTTCGGTGTTGGACTTGTTTACCAGTAGTTTGATACTTTTTGTATGATTGATTTGGAATGAGTTGAGAATCTAACTTTTTTGTGTCGCTATGATGCTATAGCAGTTCATGAAAAGATGCTATAGCATTCATGAAAAGTTGCATATAATATAGTGTGAACTCGAAAATAAGGGAGAGGGAGTTGGTTGTTGTCACCTCGAGGTGATCTGCAGGTCGAGCGACGGGGCTATGCCTTACCTAATATTCACAATCTCCAGTTGACATGTAGTTCATGTCACCTCGAGGTCTCTGGCATGTCACCTGGAGGCTGTAAGGATGTGGTGGGGTATGACTCCAGTGCTGGACCTGCAGGCCGCCTCCTGGCGATAACCACGAGTACCTGAGATTTTGAAGCCCAAAGAACTCACCTGTTTTCTTGGAGACCACATCGAGGGTTTGTTGAAGCTTGAAGTGGTTTCTGCCGGCCACCGCGAAAGTCTTATCCTTGAAACAACAGAGAGACAATGAAATATGAAGGTATATGTCTAACAAGAAGTGGTAGACTTCCGGCTGAATTCGAGTGTCAAATGTCAGTCCAAAATCCACCTACCTGATAATGTTCTGATTTGACAAGTCGCTCCAGTATGTAAGCCCCAGTGAAGCCAGTAGCTCCGTAGATCACAACATCATAGCGCGGCATCCTGAACAGTGTAAAATATTTTACAGTTCCTGATTAGATTATTCTGCGCAAAAATCGACGAAAACGTTCGCAACTTTGACGTTGAAATACAGGTCAATGGAAGCGAACGAGGAGGAAACGTGAAGAGCGAGCAGGAGAATCAATTGAAAAAAGGTCAGGTAAGTGAGAAGGGAGGAAGAGGAATAACAAAGAGGGAAGACAACAGAAAACAGGTTATTTTGAGAACATCCCCGCATAACATAGCGTAACACTAGCGAGACCAAGCGAAGTTTTCGCTCAAGAAAACTTTCGTGTGCGTCGGTTTTGACTTCAGTCCATCCGATGCTCCAGATCTGGTCAATGAGTTCGTATGGCCCACTCTAAGCAGAGCAAGCTGTTGGACATTGGACGAGGGGTATGAAATTTTGGGATCTGTCACGTTTTCTTGCATAACCATCTATGTCATAATAAGGGCAACCACACCCTCGCATTGTAGATGATTTTTCAATAATCGACTCACACGTTACATGTTACAAGTTTATTACGGAATCAATTCATACTCGAATGCCGCCTCATGGCCTCGCTAAAGTATTGCTCCACCAGTTTCTTCCGATCTTCTTCGACAGCTCGTCGCGCCAACAAGTTCAAGGGTCACCACGTCCTCTTTGGTTAACGCTTTCGCATGGAATCCATATTATTAATATATGTACTTGCCTATTGGATCTCGCTCATTCCTCTTATGCGTTCGGTGCATAACAGCTTCTTTCTAAATTCGCCCTTTTCCCACCCAGACAATTGAGGGTTACAATGCGGACCCAATAGGCTTTCGATTCAACTACAAAGCGCTGTGGACGGTGATATGGTCCCATACCCCATACTTCTCGAACGTCGCGTGGCCTAATCGTTATCGAAGTGAGAAGCACATGCCGCAACGCATATCCTCTGTAAACGTTGTAATTCTCAAGACTAATGTAGCGAGCGGCGTAGGCGAATCTGCTCCCTCTGTTTGCCATGCGCTCTCTCACTGTCTCTAACTACCGCTCCGCACCAGCACGCATAGCAACCATGAGAACAAGCTACGGTGCGAGGTGTGATACAAGCCAACTTTGGTCCGACCCCCCTCCTAAATCGAGCGATTTGCTCAGCTCCCCCTTTGAGAATACCCGTATGTATTTCCCCACGTATGGATGTCTACCTGTGAAAACGTACCCAAAATTTCATAATTGCAGATGAAGCCGGACAGCGGTACATAGGGAGGGCGGATCCTGTTTTTATGCCCTGAGAGCACATAGGTGCAGTTTCTGGCATGAACACCACTTTTGGTAATTGGCTTTCCGGATGTGAAAACGCACCCAAAATTCCATGGCCGCAGCCTGAGGCCGAACAGCGCTTTATAGGAAGGGGTCTATGAAGAAATCGATTGCTGTGAAATAATTTTATTTTTCGAAATTTGGGCGGATGTGGAGCAGTGTCAAGAGGCGCCATTGTCACGCACACGGTCGAGCGATCGATCCTCGACCAGAGTCGACCAAACCTTTTATCCCTCCGGGGTCGGTGAATTGGTACCAGACTTGTGTGGGAGGACAAAAACACTGGCTTGAAGATCGGCTGGCCCCCGCAAGTCATTGTATAGGCACAATACACATTCCAAAGCCTCTACTATTGTGAATGGAAGTCCAATGTGTGGCGCATCCGTAGAGGATTGATATACGCCGAGAACTTGAAGTTTCACGTTACTACAACGTGTGGAAAACCTACTCCTGAACCCAACTAACTAATTTAGATTTAGACTAAACCCATTTTTAGGTGTGATACAATCGATTGTATCACACCTAAAAATGGGTCTTCAAAGACCGTTTTGAACCGGCTAAAAAAGCTAAATCAGTTACTTGGGTCCAGGGCTAGGTTTTTTGAAATTTTTTTTCAGGACTAAATTGTAGCAACGCGGAAAGCTCTAAATAGAATTTCGATAAATACTTGTAAATATTTCATAACAATCCCCGACTTTTTTCATGGACCCCCAGTAACGTAGGCTCTTCGGCTTCCAGCTGCGTCCATGAAATTTGGGGTACGTTTTCACATGCGGACACTCATATTCTAATTGTAGTTTCCGTGCCTGAAACCGCACCTATGTGCCCTCAGGGCGTAAAAATCCTATCCTTCAGCCGATGCCTCATCTTTGAAATTGTCTACCGAGTCAATTTCGTGGAGTAACTTGCAAGGGATATAACAGTGAACAATTCTCTTCTTAAACAGTCAACTCTCCATCGTTTCCCAGAATTGGGAGATTTTCTACCTTAACCGGGATCAAGCCTGTGAATCCTGAATCGCCTAAAAGTGCATCTTAGATTACGAAATTCCAGAACATCTGTGTCATTCCAATGAAAAGATAGTCCGCTTGTAATCGCATCGATTACAGCGAATACTCAACACCACTGCTGATGACATATCCATAAGCACTTTGGTCACACTTCACCTGGCCGCGACCCCGCTTCCATGTCAAAAGCATAAACGATGACCATGCTACTGTCGTCTGATGTAATGCATGCTTTCTCCTCCAATGAGTTGTCACCTCTTCTTGTGAGTTTCTGCCTTATTTCTACATCTCCATTTCATATCCTGCCTGTTTCTTTTTTGTTCTCCTGTCTCATTTTGCTCTCTCAGTATGATCTCCGGGATTATTTTGACCTCTTACTGTGATCACATTTTGCCGTCTCAGTTTACCGTTATATTATACATTAACGGTATGGCTTTCGAAACCCTTTCCACCCCTGATAGAAGGCCATCTTGGTTCTTGATTGGTCGAAGGTCCGACCCCCACCCCAACGGGCGTTGACGGGTCCGACCCCCCTCTGAGATACATCATACCTCACACCGTACCCTGCATGAGAATTTTGCGGTTTGTAGCCTTTAGGCTTTCCTCTCGGCCACGACGCGCTTTCGATTCGACTACGATGCAGTTTGGGCGACGAATGAGCCACGAACGATGCTCTCGATTGAACACGTGGATCGATTGCTCCACAATTGATCAGGCGCCTATCAGCCGCACAGCGCGTATATATAGGGGCCTCATTCCCATAGAGAGCGCGGTATGCCTTCCGGGGCCATCTTGGGCCCACGGTCCTCGGCGATGGAAGCTCCCTCACTGTGTCGACTTTGGCGACGATGAAGTCCTGGTCGCGGAATGCGGTGGAGTGATCCTTTGCTGCAGGCCACGACATGAACCGTATCCATGTTGGGGGGGGGGAGGCCAGCTCCTACCGACGGAGTGGGACCCCGCCCCTAGCGCCACGTGCTTCTAATATAGGATGAAGTGCTACCACTTTGGAAACGGGGGCAGGGCAAGAGTTTTGCATCTCTGCGCCACGCAGTATCTTCGAATAGACCACGTGCTTTTCGGAGCAGCGGGTGCTACTGAAAATGTTTCTTTCATCTCGACGAGGTAAGGTTTCGTCCATAGCAGACGACCAGCGGCAAAGCGTAAAGGCGTCAAAGCATCATGCGCCAGCGTTTGAGCGCATGACGCTCGACGGCTGACGCATTCAACGTGTGCGAGGACGGCACGTGGTTAACGATGGTATCGATAATATTAGTGACAACCGTTACGGTCACTATGCCCCCACCGTCAGCGACTGGCCGGCTGCAGTGGTCGCTGGGGAGTCAGATCAATAACAAACGCTGAAGATGCAAACCCCTGGCGTCACTTTACGGTCAATTGACGCTAGGACGTCTGCTATGGACGGAGCCTAACCGATTAGAAAGCCTACCGTGGCCGAATCGGACCTCCCCAGTATCTGAGCAATCGTCAAGTGCCCTCATAGTACGTTCACAGCTCCATCTGTCTAGCCGACTAATTCCAAGAATTCTTCTTTTCATCGACAGACGCCGTGCCCCTTTTCTCAATAAATGAAAAATATAAATGAAATAAGTTGGATGTTCGTGTTTTTCTGGAAGCAGGCAGACTGCTGAAAAAGGGAATTTGGAGGACCAAAATGGCTGAGCGACTTTCATGGACCTTCATGGAAAGAAGCAGTGGAGTTGAGTGAGAATCACACAGAATATCTCGAATATTCGCCTATTTGAAACATATAACACATCGATAGAGAAACGCTTTATTATAGAAAAAAAACACGGCAAAACAAAGCGTAGCATCGGCAGAACTGCAATTGCAGCACCAGTAATAATAAGACTCAGAGTTTTGACGGTTCCTTCGGGGTCTCCACCTGGAAGGTGATGCCGAACGACTCGAGGTATTCGTAGATTTTCGTCTTGGAAAAAGCGGACGCAGTCGTGAACACACCACCTCTGAAACTCAACATTTCAGTGAATATTCAAACTACATGTGTTCAAATTACTAGTAGTCCTACACACCCTTCCGGAAGGTTCTCTGCTCGAACCACAGCCAATGCAGCTGCGAGTATGCATCCACTGGTAGCCATGTAACCGGCATCTGGGCCCTTGCACGTCACAACCATCTATAATTCTCACACGATCAGTAATTTGACCCGTGAATATCAGAAGGTACCCACCCTATGAGTGGGTTTGCCACTGTGCTGCTCGCCAACTGGTTTACGATCTGGGTATCCATAGGCAAAGAACCAGTAGGTGAAGGATGCCTCTGCGATCTGCTCCTCAGTTGGTCCAGAGTTCTAAGCAAAAAGTAGTGATACTCTTGAGTATTCAATCAGTATTATATGTATATGTGTACCTTGAACATGTTGAAACTGCAGAGGTCCGGATACTTCTGCAGGAACTCCCTTGTGACCTTGAAGTGAGCGAGGATGGCGAACACGGCCAGCCACAGAGCCAACATGACAGTCCAGAACAGGGATGAGATTCGAAGATAGGTCTCTATGTACACCTTAATGACACATCGTCTTAGAAAAACTTTCCACAAGAGTGTGAAGAAGGGCTGGATTAACCTACAGGTCTCTTTCCATTGACAGTCGCATCATAGTACTGTGAACGATTCACAATAGACTTGTCGGATCCCATGAAAGGAAGAGCCCATCCATCTAATTCCTTCTCTTGGATGTGCCACAGCATGCCTCTGAAAATGAATCTTCATCCGAGGCGTTTTGCCAGCCTTTCAAGAACTGATGATCGCACTTCGGAATTTTTGGGAATAGCATCGCCTCAAGTCTGAGTAAAGAAGCCCTTTCGCTCGATCTGGCCATTCTTAACGAAGCAAATTCAACGCGGGTGTTTTTTAAGGAAGTTTAGAAACCCGCTTCGAGCTGGGTTACGGAGGGATTTTCTCAGTTGACCGAGAAGGTAAGTGTGCACACCAGGCAACTCAGACAGTAGGTGCGGGCTGATCGCTGGCTTTTGGCGGGCGGATCGACATCATCCCCGCCATCCGCCCGTCAGTAGCCAGCGAGCCGCCCGTCATTAGCCAGCGATCCGCCCTCGATGCCACATGTTGTTTTCCGTTGGTTCCCACCACGGTCTCCGTGTGCGAAACCACCCTCCCTAGCCGTGGGGACCATCCCTCAGCTGCCAAAAATTATCCTTCGGCCTCTGAGTGATCCTTCAGAGGTGACTTTAAGTCACCATTCAGGATCGGCCTCGAAATGCCGAGTGAGCAGTCGGTGGACTGGAGCGCCTTTTATACCCTTCGGTTTGTTTACTCTGAGCATGACACAGACAACAGAAAAGAACTCGTCAATGATTGACAAGTTTCACTGTGTAAAATTTCAGCGTGCGGATCGTTGGCTATCAAAGCAGTGGCGGGCGGATCGTTGGCAGGTTGCGGGCAGATCGCTGCATCTCATTGCTCAGCGGGCGGATCGCTGGCTATCAAAGCCCTCGCGGGCGGATCGCTGGTAGGTTGCGGGCGGATCGCCATTTCAGAGCTTGCCGGCGATCCGCCCGCTAGCGTGATCAACTTTCCAAGGTGCCGCTATCCACCCGCCAAATAAAACGCAGCGATCCGGCAGCTGAGACGACGAGAGGCAGCCATCCGCCCGCCGAGGCCACGATGAGCAGCGATCCGCCCGCAACTTGCCGTCGTAAAGCACGGAGAGGCCTTGATTGCCAGCGGTCAGTCAGCACCTACTGTCTGAGAATTTCGAAGCGCCCAGAAAAATTATTAACGATCTGACCCAAGAGCTTTCTCTGAAAGTTATTCGTTGTCATGATTACGAATTCGGGGTGGGTTTCTCGATATTCTGAGGCTTACTGTTGGTTACGGTGGATAATGTCGTCCTAACTATGGTAACAGAACTTTGAATTAGCTGGTAAGTCAATAAAATCAGTAGAAGTGAAAATAAAAAAGAGGATTTCCTTGGGATAAAGAAAAAAGTAAAAAAGGAATTCATTTTTGTAAGAAACGGTCACTATTGTTCAATATTACGTCGTAGTGAACTTCAAAAATCTTAGCTTTTTCGGTTTGCATCGACTGATATGATAAACAAATAGGGAACGAATTTTTTAGTCACTTTACCTGTCTCTCCCCATCTATAACGTGCAGCCCATAAGGTGCTCTAGCGAAACGTTAAATAAATCGATAACATCGACTGATATACATATTGAGCTTCATTGAGCTGCAAGGCTACCTTGCTGGTCAAGGGGGACAAAAGATCATTTAGGATTAAGAGTCCTTCGTGGGGTATATGGGGATATCGCCTAAAGGTGTCAGAGACTACCAGACTGGGTGAAAGAAGATATTAGCCGTGGTAGAAGGTAGGTCTGGCTAGGGCTTACCTTACATTACCCGAGAGCTTTTAGAAAACCGTGTTTTGATAGTTGTAGGTATGGGACATAGCATTGATGTTCCGTTTTCCAAATCCCCTAAATTGTCGCGACAACTCCCGACTTTTTCAAATACTACAGTTTCGCGCCTCATTGAAAGGTCCCGTGGTGATGACAAATGACTCCGCTGAGTAGCTGTTTCGGGCCACTGCATGGACACCGATATATCTGCGCCTGCACCTGCACCTACGACCCCCCCCCACCTCGCCCTAGACTGGTTCCTGCTCCAAGGAACCCCTTTGACCGAGCCCCTTTTTATTACAATAATAAACAATTATCATTTCATTCTCATCCATTCCCATTCTACCACCTCACCGGCGCAACATAAATATCTCAGAGGTTTATAGAAGATCAAAAAAGAGGACATTTTCATAACTTTGCCAGAGAAAAAAATGGTAGAGTTCGCGCAATCATTTTAGTCTGATGAATGGACGGGGCTGCGACGGTAGATCACCGCTAGCAAATCGAACCCCATTCTCCAGTGAGGCCGCCAACCCCGCACGGCCAGCCGCCTGGTCCATGCGTCAGACTAAAATGAAAACGGAAACCATACATGAATGCCAATTTTTAGGGCGGTCACAAAAAATATTTCGGATTGAGCTTGAAACTTGTTTCTATGAGTTGTCTTGGGTGCTGATTGCGAATCTGAGGCACATTTGTCAATATTTGAAAAATTTTGTCTGATTTGGTTCTGAGCTTCAAAATGGGGGAAGTTTTGTGGTCGAACGCGACTTTTGACGATTTCGAGAATGCTACGATGAAATCGTCTCAAAACTTCTACATAGGGGTTATTTGGGCTGCTTAACACAAATCTGTGGTCCGTTCATCGATTTTCCCTAGATTACGATGTGTAACGGTGGATATACGGTCGCTCGGTCAAAGTCTCAGATTTGACTCCAAAAAATTTTTGTGGGTGTTATTTGGGACGCTGAACACGAATACGATGTCAATTTTCCGCTTATCGAAGTCTTAAGGTAAGTGACGCCAGTTCAAGACCATAATGCCTACCGTAACCTACAGTAATCCTAAGTCTAGCGACAAATAGACCCCTGATTCGCGTTCAGCGCCCTAAATAACCCGAGTTGAAAGTTTTGAGCCGAAATCGAATTTTTTCGAACACTAACGGGTCGTCCAAGGACTGGGAAAGTTTCTCATGGGTGTTAGAGCCCCTTAGGCGCAGTAATAGAATTTCCACATTTTCGATAAAGCTTTTTTGTCAGATGAAATTGAGGATTACCTTATGTGAAGGGTGGCTCGAGAGCTAGGCAAGTCGCACTCAGGCATCAAGTGGTTCTAGAACCACATAGGGGGCCTTTCAAGAGAAAAGGAAGTAGAAAAGCAGCCCGTGGGAAATCGAATTCATTGCTTCACGTACTCAGGCAATTCTCGGCCCCAAGCAGCACCGAACAGGAATCGGAGCCGCCTGACAGTTTGGCTTGTTCTTCCAATCTGCGGGCCACTGCTGTTGTTGTTCGGGCGAACCGGAGCAGCCCCTACAGCAACAGCAGTGGCCCGTATGGCAACAGAAGCCGACCAGCTGATTGGCAACACGAGCCGAACTGTCAGGCTGCTCGGGGCCGACAATCGCCTGAGTAAGGTCAATGGTATACATTGTCGCTGCCATGAGCGACAGTCATGACATTCAGCACAAATCGTGGCGGGACCAGCATCGGAGCAATGGCACTGGCCGTCGTAGGAACAGTTGTCGCGTGTACGTCGCAGCGTCGTGTCGCGGAGGGCTGACATACTGCAAATGTGTCGATGTCAGTCGTTGCCACTGTCGCTTTCGCTGTGCAGGGCACTTAGACAGCGACAAATTTAAGGGGCGAGAGGCGGTCGCTGACGCTGCGCAGAGCGACGCGACTGCTTGTCGCAAAAGTATACCTTGGTTCTACTGGTTACTTCTTTTGTAGAAGAAACGTTTTTGAAACCGAAAACGGTGAGCAACTCCGTGCTAAACACCAGGGGGTGGGTAAGATCAACGAAGGCAATAATTGGATTATGGGCTGAATTTCAGTTGCAGACAGACTCCCAACCTGTGCCAACCTTGGAGGAAAGGTTGAGGATTCTCAAGCAAATCTTGTCGTGCTAGCCTCCCCAGTTTTTGTGAACTTCAGAACGCAGCATCATATATTACTTCAAACATGGACGGACCTCTTTGGTGGCTTGACTGGGCTCTTGACAATCTTCTCAGGCATGATGGCACGCCGAATTTTCCCGAGTCCATCATTCGCCATCTCACTGATACCAAGTATCAACGTCTGATAGGTGCCCGAATTGATGGCATAGCCCTAAACTTAAAGAAGTTCTCCTGCTCATTGTTCTCCTACTCTATCACCATGAGCAGGTGCTGTACCTTCAATGACATTCTATATGCCTACCGATGGTCCGCTGTTCATTTGGACGAAGGATTCGATGTGGTTCACGTCGCCGTCGAAGTGCTCCTTCACGAAGTTCACTCCCAGGTCGCATGGAATCGAATCCCAGCCGCATGCGCCAACCACATAGACGCCTTTCTCCTTTGCCTTCTCACCATAGAGCATCTGCATTTTCTCCAGGAACTGAAAACTGAATGCGGTAATGGCATGACACTTTTGAGACCAAACTTCTATTTTCACTGATGCGAACGACAAAAGTTTAAAAAGCTCAAAACACAAAGTTACGAACCGCTGGTTCTCCAGAGATGTCAACGTGACTGGCGCCGTTCTCCACTGCAGCCTTGACGACAGCTTCACCATAAAGTCGATACTAAAAATTCGAAGATGAAAACATCAAATTCATTCTGGGACCGCTGATGACAAAGCATAAATGATATGATGTCGTTAATTTTCCTTCTCTTACCCTGCTGCCTTGTTTGACTTAATCATACTAAGTTCGAGACAACGTTCTGATTTTTTTGACTTCTTCTCTGCAAGCAAGCCTTATTATTCTGCACATACTAGCTCACGTGCTAAAGTGTCTACCCCCGGTCTCACGGTTCCGATCCACGTTTTTGTAGCCACCGTATTTTAACCGCATTTGATTAGTGCTCACAAGGGAAGTATAAAAAGTGTAGGTCGGATCTGCCAAAACGACTAGTATGGTTAGTATCTCTTCTGGCTCAATAGTAAAAATGCGCAGTATCCCACCGCGAGCCGCAGCTTCAAAAAAGTTATGAGCATTTTTTAAGCCTGGCGAAAAGGCAAGGGTACCCCATCAGGCATTTTTTTTTGGAGTTTCGAAAAATTTTCCCGGATTTAGCTCAAAAGTTGTATGTAGGGGTGGGTAATCTAGGGTGGTAAACACGAATCTGGAGTCCATTTGTCGAAATTTTGAGGTTTACTGTGGGTTACGGTAGGTAACATGTCATTTAGGGGTCAAAACCCACCTTAGTATTTTGAAAATCGACAAGCGGACGTTAAATTCGTATTCTCCACCCCGAATAACCCCCGTATACAAATTTTGAGTAAAATCTGTGATTTTGACCAAACTACCTTATACCCACCGTAATCTACCGCAATCTGCAAAAGATCGATAAGCGGACTCCAGATTCGTGTTTAGCACTCCAAATAACCCTCAGAGAATGATTTTGAGAAATATCTATCGTAGAAAACCGGAAATCTCGAAATTGGCGTTTTCCCTCGAAATTTTCCCCGGTTGGGAAGCTTCAAACAAAATTAGCCGAAAACATTGGAAAATCGACTAACTAACCACAGATTCGTGATCAGCGCCCCGGAAAACCTTCCCTGGGAGAATTTTAAGTCAAATCTGGACAATTTTTCTAAAACGCTTCCAGAGCCCTCAATTGGTAGAAATAAGCGCCCAACTGAAAATCCGTAAAGTCCAAAACGCTGTTAGTCTGGACAGAGTATGGAAAATGTGCCTTCACCCAAACTTTGCTCAGGATGGTAGTTTTGGGTGCTGAACACATTTATGAGGTCCGTTTCCGGATTTTCCGAAGAATAACGCGCTTTTTGGAAGGTACAAAAAGCACAAAAAATGAGCTTTTTAAGCTTGTAACTTCTTGGAACCTGCGACTCGCGGCGGGATACTTCGCAGTTTCACTACTGAGCCACAAGAGATACTAAAGACTCTAGTCGTTTTGGCAGATCAGACCTACGCTTTGTATACTTCCCTTGTCAGTACATAAGTCTATATTCTCACACGTTTTTTTTTTTGCCTTTATCTTCAGTCGCTTCTCTGGTGCTTCGGTTTACTCACTTGGCTGTCACTTTTCTGCAGTGGCTTGTACCCTTATCCAGCCTACCGGTCCCAGGAAGGCTGTCGGTGTACTCGTGTTCCTAATCCGGTGAGCCCGATGATGTCTTACATGACTAAGGGCATCATTGCCGGCTGATGCATACATCTGTACATTTGCACACCCGAGAGCCTCAGCTTTGTATGAGTAACGCGGTTCCCGAGGCGGAAATCAGCACCAATGTATCCCCCCAAACATTAGAACCGCTGTAACCTAGTGTCGAATTAAAGACCTATAGCCATCTGGTATTTGATCTGTTATCGTGCGGCAGAGGGCTTTCTTTACTTGATGGTTGCTCAGTTTGAATTTCTGTTCAACCTATGTTTTATAATGCGCGTCCTTTGAACGTAAAGATAAATGAATAATTAATTAATTAATTAATTGACTGCCACCTACCGGTCCAACCGCGTTTACGATCACTCTAGCCTGCTTTGCCATATCTGCCAGGGACTGTTCGTCTGACGAATCGGCAATGATGATTGGCGTCGATTTGAGATCCTTACCTGAACATTATAAATAATAAAATGAATAAATTATGGCAGTCTGTCATTCGAAATTATAATCCTCTTATGTAATATCTCGAAAGCCAAAAAAAGCGGGAAAAAATTTTTATGATATCATTTTCTTGATCTTTTCATATTTTTTGTACAAGTTGCCTGCCGTCTTCACTGAAGAGCCCCGGGGTGTAGCTAGGGATACATACGAATTGTCTGAAAACAGGGGCGAAACAATTCATATAAAAAATAAAAAATTGAAAAACAAATAAGTCTAACGAAAGTTAAATAAAACCAAGTAAATTATAAAAATTTAAATCTATAATTTTAAATTTCAATTAATAATTCATATTACATTTAAAAATTTGAAAAACAAATAAATAAATTAAAATAATAAAATAGAATAAAAAAGATAATTATCTGAAAGTTCTATTCTTTATGCATATATAATGCAAAACCACTGTTTCAATTAAAGAATTTGCATCTAAAAGTTAGTCCAAAACCAGGAAACACTTAACCGCGCCACAACACAACTTCTAGACCAAATCACTCTCCATGTCATCTGTCAATTTAGTTCATTATTTTTGGCGGTCCTTTATTTATAACAGGGCCGAATCCGCCTTTATTTACCTATTCACCACCATCATGAACCCCAAAGAAACCAACCGGTGGTGTATGAAAACTTACCCGTTTTCTTGGAGACCGCATCGAGTGTCTGTTGAAGCTTGGAGTGGTTTCTGCCGGCCACAGCGAATGTCACATCCTTGAAACAAAAGACAGACAATGAAAGATGATGTCATAGTCTCACAAGAAATGACAGATGTCTGGCTGAAATCTAGTGTCAAATGTCAGTCCTCAATGCACATGCCTGATAATGTTCTGATTTGACAAGTCGCTCCAATATGTACGCCCCAGTGAAGCCTGTCGCTCCGTAGATGACAACATCATAGCGCGACATCCTAAACAGTGTATAATATTTTACGATTCCTAATTAGATTATTCCGTACAAAAATCAATGGGAAAAAACAGGCCTATAGAAGTAAACGAGGAGGGAACGCGAAGAACGAGCGGCGGAATCAATTGAAACAAGGTCAGGTCAGGGAGAAGGGAGGAAGGCGATAAATCGAGTAGATCTATCTGGCCAAGTGCCTCATGATAACAATAAAAAAGTTATTTCAAAAGCTTCTCTGCGTTTCATAACATAACATAACATAACATAACATAACATAACATAACATAACATAACATAACATAACATAACATAACATAACATAACATAACATAACATAACATAACATAACATAACATAACATTGCATTATGAACTTCCAAACGTACAACACTTCAAACCCTATTCTCCCTTTTACCTCGCACAAGTCATTTTAATTTTTTACTGCGTCTCCTTTTAATTTTACCCCTCTGTAGCCCGAAAGCGATTACCCCAATTACCCGTCCACGGGCGGAACAAAGCCCAAAGAAGCACCGACCGAAGAGCGACGTCGAAGTCGTTTAGTCGTGAAAATTAACGACGTAAAGGCGGATATTCTTTGATGATTTGACAACACCGATAAATCAATCAACCGTAGCCCGTATTTTTACCAGACACGACGGAAAAAAAACTGCGGAAGGTTTCAGACAGTGACTGCGCAACAGAAAAAAATCTTGCAAAGACACATGTTCATGTCATGGCGAGCCAGTGTTACATATATTGTTATGTTATGTTATGTTATGTTATGTTATGTTATGTCATATTATGTTATGTTATGTTATGTTATGTTATGTTATGTTGTATTATGTAACGTCATGCCACGTCATGCTATGTAATGTTATGTTATGTCACGTTATATTATGTAACGTCATGCCACGTCATGCTATGTTAAGTTATGTAACGTTATGATATGTTATGTTATGTTATGTTATGTTGTGTTATGTTATGTAATGTTATGTTATGTTATGTTATGTTATGTTGTGTTATGTTATGTTATGTTTTGTTATGTTATGTTATGTTATGTTATGTTATGTTATGTTATGTTATGTTATGTTATGTTATGTTATGTTATGTTATGTTATGTCACGTTATGTTATGTTATGTTATGTTATGTTATGTTATGTTATATTATGTTATGTTATGTTATGTTATGTTATGTTATGTTATGTTATGTTATGTTATGTTATGTTATGTTATGTTATGTTTATGTTATGTTACGTTATGTTATGTTATGTTATGTTATGTTATGTCATGTTATGTTATGTTACTACATACGTGTGTGCCGTGTGAACCTCATATAAACTCGTTGTGAAAACATCAAATCTCCCTTCTATCCTAAACTCATGCTTTCGAAACCTGTCTATTCGTGGCTTCCACAACGCCATAATTATCCCAATTATAGGCACCCAAAAAACCAACCCGGACAAAGGCTATAATGTGTGTCCAACAAGCGTATGTAGCACACAGTTCCATGCGTCGAGGCCAAAAAAACCTGCAATTTTCGGCCTTTTTCTGCCTAACAAGAACACTAATATTCCCTGTACTCTCCGATTAAACGAACGAGGGGAATGCCAATCAGCAGTGCAAATTTTCGGTCTTTTCAATATCAAATGATGGTTCTATTGGGAAAATAGTTCCAGATAGTAACATATATATTGAATGGAATTGATGAGGTGTGATCAGACCGCGCAAATCTCAAAGGGAAAAATGTCGGTGTTTGAAGGGATGTCCTGAAGGTTTCGAAGATTTTGATGAAGTTACAGTAAAACTGCTCGTGATAATCTAAGGTTTCAAGCCTATCGAGAAACTGAAAATAGTTACCAAAAGATTCCCCAGGCCCGTGAGGAAGCTGAGAACAATTGACGAAAATTCTGTGATATAGTAGGTTTCGCGTTTCAAGGGTTACCCACATATTTATTAAATTTTTCAGTTTTGCTCCATTCCGCAGGACAGGCAATGTCCAGGCAGACCTCTACCTGACTATGATAGCTCTTCTTGCCCATTGAAGGTCGTCGTTCCTGAAAATCCCTCAGCAAGTAAATATTTGATTTTTAATCAACTTCCCGGTCCTTCAGCCGATGTTAGTCTCGTGGGAGCGGAAAATAACCCGCGTGACGGCTTCATGCATGGAATTGTTGTTTGGGAAAACATCTGAGCTTTGAACCCTAGTAGTTTTCGCCTGCCTCTAGTTGACCAAAGCTCAGAAAGAATAACGAAGTATTCTTAGCTAACAAGCAGAATAATGCAATTACAGCTACCACACTCATGTTGTAGAGGCCTAACAAGGAAAGTATACAAAGCGTAGGTCGGATCTGCCAAAACGACTAGTGTCGTTAGTATCTCTTGTGGCTCAATAGTAAAACTGCCAAGTATCCCACCCCGGGCCGCAGGTTCCAAAAAGTTACAAGCTTAAAAAAGCTCATTTTTTGTGCTTTTTGTACCTTCCAAAAAGCGCGTTAGTCTTCGGAAAATCCCGAAACGGACCTCATAAATGTGTTCAGCGTCAAAAACTACCCCCCTGAGCAAAGTTTGGGTGAAGGCACATTTTCCGTACTTTGCCCAGACTAACAGCATTTTGGACTTTACGGATTTTCGGTTGGGCGTTTATTTCTACCAATTGAGGGCTCTGGAAGCGTTTTAGAAAAATTGTCCAGATTTGACTTAAAATTCTCCCAGGGAGGTTTTTCGGGGCGCTGATCACGAATCTGTGGGTAATTAATCGATTTTCCAATGTTTTCGGCCAATTTTGTTTGAAGCTTCCCAATTGGGGAAAATTTCGAGGGAAAAACACCAAATTCGAGATTTCCGGTTTTCTACGATAGATATGTCTCAAAATCATTCTCTGAGGGTTATTTGGAGTGCTAAACACGAATCTGGAGTCCGTTTATCGATCTTTTGCAGATTACGGTAGATTACGGTGGGTATATGGTAGTTTGGTGAAAATCTCAGATTTTACTCAAAATTTGTATGCGAGGGTTATTCGGGGTGGAGAATACGAATTTAACGTCCGTTTGTCAATTTCAAAATACTAAGGTAGGTTTTAACCCCTAAATGACATGTTACCTACCGTAACCTACAGTAAACCTCAAACTTTCGACAGACGGACTCCAGATTCGTATTCGCCACCCTAGATTACCCCTACATACAACTTTTGAGCTAAATCCGAGAGAATTTTTTGAAACTTCAAAAAAATGCCTGATGGGTACCTTGCTTTGTCGCGAGGCTTAAAAAATGTTTATAACTTTTTTGAACCTGCGGCTCGGGGCGGGATACCGCGCATTTTTACTATTGAGCTAGAAGAGATACTAACCATACTAGTCGTTTTCGCAGATCCGACCTACGCTTTTTATACTTCCCTTGTAAGCGAGGCTGACCATCATGTGCAACGGTATTCTGCGGCAGGGCGTCGCAGAATTATACGACACACCCCGGTTTTTGTGGTTCTGAATTTCGTGCGACTCTAGAGGACAAGTGGTGAATGCCAATAGACGCAGCACCCTCGAAAACTCCAGGATACGATTTTTCAGGAAAATGGATCAGCGGCCTCAGAATTGGCGCCGAATAACGCCGAAAACGTGCGTTGCAAAATTAGGCCTAGTGCATACTTCCCGCGACTGGCGACCGCGGCAGCGCATGTCGGCGGTATCGATTTTCTGTCGCTACAGATGTCAAATATTATGTCGCGTTGCTCGTCGCGGGAAGTATGCACTAGGCATTACACGACCTCGTGGAAATTTCAATTCTTCATTATCTGTATTGAATCGTCCATGGTAAGAATCCTCAGGAGCTCGGTGTT
Source organism: Aplectana chamaeleonis (assembly GCA_029168955.1). Lineage (NCBI taxonomy): Eukaryota > Metazoa > Nematoda > Chromadorea > Rhabditida > Cosmocercidae > Aplectana > Aplectana chamaeleonis. The sequence continues at coordinate 1,648,238 of JAPDOI010000007.1, read as the reverse complement.
TACAGTTCATCTACGCAATCGCGTTCAGTCCGCAAAGTGCACGCTGATTGTGAAAGCGTGTTGCGGCGCCGTTTCGAGGATTCTCAGACAGAGATGTCGTATCACCCGGGCGGTTAGAAAGTTCAACCTATAGGTTTCTCCTTCAGAATACCCATTTGAAGTGAGGTTTTTAAAGTTGGCCGATGTAGAAAAAGATTTGCAAATTAGTTTTTTCTCTTCCAGAGGTCACAGGAACTTTGTGAATGGATTTACTAAACGCGGATCTTCCCCATTTCCCATGGAAACATTCCAATAAAGCCCCTCATTTCTGATGAAATGTCAACAAAACCAAGCGGAATTCTCGGCCTATGTGGCTCATATTTCGTGACGGATTTTCTTTGTTTGCACATTTTGGCTGGAAAGCCACCCAGGTGCAGCTCTAACGATAAACAAAAATAATCAATCGTTTCATGCATGCTCCATGGACATGGTGTAAGAAAGTAAAGGTCAACCAAACATTGCTCGACACGACGCGTTCACGTCACGGCTCTCACAAACAAAATTGATGATAACCAGTTGATAAAGGGTAGGGTATAAGCGCTCGTTTATACTCCCGCCGCCGAGCGACGCTGCACAGTGCATTTCTGTAATATTGGTCACGCGGCGCGGCACGATCGATATTGTAGGATTGCACTTCGCAGCGCCGCTCCGCGGCGGAAGTTTCAACGACCCCTAAGGGATGTGGAGAGCGGTGTGTCTTCATTCACATACCATTCTTCTCCATGGATGATCAGTTGAGGATCTGCCTGGACTAGGAATTAGAAAAACAGCACCACCGGTGGTCAAGATATAACAAAATCGGAATAATAACTCAGAAAATTGTAGAGCCGTGACGCTACCGCGTCGCGTCCACCAATGTTCGGTTGGCCTTTACGTTCTTATGGACAGGGTGGAGTTGCTTAAGCTTATATTTTGAGGCAAGTATTACCTTATTTAATTTTTTTCCACAATAGTATAGCCTATCGACCGAAAATATATTCATGAATTAGCTAATGGTCTAACTTGAAAAAAGAAAAATGAGCAAAATGTAACAAAAATTCGCTCTGAAAACCTCAAATTTTCTACTTTATTGCAGAAAGATAGAAATTCAGACAAAGAGTGCGACAATATAACCACTAAGAAAAAAGGAAGTGTTCAATTCTACCGATTTTGCAGGCAAGGAGCAGGCTTATCAATAGGTAGTCTGCCTGCCTCAACAGCCGTCATTATCGAAGTCATTGGGCAAAGTACACCAACTGTCACTCCTCCATATAGTTTTTTTTGCTACATAGAGAGCTCCTGAAGATTTAAACTATTTCTTAGACCATTAATGACGTAAATGAACAATTAATGCAGTTAATTAAGAAAAATATTTTCACATTTAGGTTGAAGTTTTTGCGAATCTCTGGGTGTGCAAAAATGTGTTCTTTCCACAAAAAACTTTTCTTCGTGGTGCAGATTGGCTAATGGACCCTCCCACGGCATTAAATGCAATGCACTAAAATGCACTAAAAGATGCACTAAAAAAGATTAACGATTGTGTGCTAAAAAAGTTAGGATTATGGTGCGACAACGGCCTCTTATACTGATCAAAAAAATTGGCCCGTTCACCCTACAGCTTTGCTCAGGCGATTCTCGGCCCCGAGCCGAACAGAACAGCGATCGGTGCCGCCTGACAGTTCGGCTCGTTCTCCGAATCTCCGGGCCACTGCTGTTGCTATTCGGGCGAATGGAGCAGCCCGGACAGCAACAGAAGCCGACCCGCAGATTGGGAGAACGAGCCCAACTGTCGGGCGGCTCGGGCCGATAATCGCCGGAGTGAGAACAACCCAATAAAAACGCAATTTATCAGCAATAAAATTAGGCGAGACGAGTAAGGTCTGTTCGAAGGCTACTGTCGACCCACGCGACAGTCGTGAAGACATTTTTCGCACCTATAAATCGATTAGTGAGAATATAAGAGTATTATCCCATTCTTCTGTTTGCAGTCGCGGAAAGGCTGACACGATTGATGCATACGCGACGGCCGCTCCACACGCACTTCGACCGCTTGGGCGGACAATCTCATTCGGACAGACTTTACATGAAACACGGCACAAAAATTTTTGATTTTCAGCAGGCTCGATTCAACTCGGTTTAGGTTCAACAGCGACCCCTTGCGAAGTTCGTTGATCATCCCGTTAAAGGCACACACTGTAACGTTCACGCCAAAAGAACGTATGGAAAAGCGTCAGAAAGAGCCTCAAAAGAGCGCAAAGTTGCCACTCTGAGCACAAGGCTAACCATAAGGGGTCGTTTATACTCCCGCCGCCGTACAGCGCGGCACAGTGCATTTCTGTAATATTGATTACGCGGCGCGGCACGATCGATATATAGGATTGCACTTCGCCGCGCCGCTCGGCGGCGGAAGTATAAACGACGTCTAAAAGCGCAGTGCCCGCACTCCGACGTGAACAAATTAAAACTTGAGATCGTGAGATGAGCGATGGATTCCGATCAATAGACCCATTCTTGCCTTGATTCTAAACTCTCTTTGCTCAGGCCAGCTCGCAAACATCGGCTGCAAAAGACGGAAGTTACAAGCCTCGGACAACTCGTCCACCATGTTTCTCTAGCGAAATCTTTGAGAGACCATAACTCCAATCCCAGAAGGTCTTGCACGATTTTAGGGACATCAGTGGAATCAGCATGGGACCGCTTTCAAGATAGGCCGGAAAACAGAAAAACGATCCCTATCGTGAACACTGCCTTTAAGAATCCCTAAGCAGCCGACCTTTGTCGGCTGAGATCGACCTTAAAGGCAGTGGTCAAATATGCTTGTCGTCTTTTTCTCTCTAAACCCTTTTTTGGGTCTCGAGTAGTAGGACCTATAAGAAAAAATCGCGAAAAAACCACTATTTTAGTCCAAATTTGAAGCCTGAACTTTCTTGTCTTTTGATGGTGGACGACCCCACTGCACATCTTCTGCGTCGATGATCTTTTATATCAAGAACATCAGCTGACTTGAAATTGAATTTCAATCAACGAACCTTCGGATTTATGTACACATCTAGTCAAAAACATTGCCTGAAGTGCTTCCTTTCATTGCTCATTTGTTTTTATTAGGTAAATTTGCATTTATTTTTTCCTTTGAATGTCGATGATTTTTGACTGCTCGGCATGAGACGGCGATCTTTTTGGTCGACGCTGTGCACGTGTGCACGAAATGAAATTTTTGGGCTTTAAACTCTCTATTTCTAGCCCCTTTTTCACCTCGCTATCTTCATAATTTTTCAGCTCTTTTTGATCTAAGCTGATTTCTGTAATTTTTTCGATAACGTTTTTCATCGTGGCCACTCTCTTTAAAGGCACAGTCCAACCTGAGAATCGTTCTCCATTTTATTCGCTTATCTTGAGGGAAATTCCGGGCTGATCACAATGCTGTCTTCAGAATCGCTTAGGGCCCACTACGAGCGGAGTTATGGTCCCTCAAAAATTGTGAATGCGGACGATGAGAAATTCGTGGACGAGTTGTCTCGGGCGTGTTTTTCCTTTTCATTCGCAATATCCGCACTGGACCAGACTCCATTGTAAAGAAAGACCGATTACAAAACGAAGAACATAGATTTTGATTGAAATCCATCGCGCGTTCCGTCTCTGGTGAGACCGAAAACTTCGAAGTGGGCGGAGCAAATGGGTGCTGATTTGGGGGACGGAGGGAATGGGTGCTCAATTTTTCTCGCTTATTCTGAAGAGCTGAAGAGTTGAGATTCCGCGTTTGGCAGGGTTGCTACACACAACGAACGGACCATAATATCAAATTTTACCCACGAGCTTGGACTGTGTCTTTTAAGGCAGTGTTCACGATAGATCACACTTTTGATATCTCCACGGTTTAAGAAAGGATTGCTGTCCTATATAGCAAGGCGTGTCTAAAAATAACGCGAAAAAAACGCTCTTTAGTCTAAAATAGGCCCTCTCTGTTAGACACTGACTATTGAGTGTGGAAGAATTGACCGCTCTGAAGGATGATACCAAGCAATGCAACGAAGTATTTTGGCTCTTCCAACAGTAGCTAAGTCTACCTTCTTGGTATGATTATCTGCTGTCATCAAAATCTCGAATTTCTATTTGTTCACGTCGCAGGACGAGCATTGCGCTTTGGAGTTTGCCTTGTCTTTAAAGCTGCAACTTAGGGCTCCTTTGAGGCTCTTCCTGGCTCTTTTTGTGCGTTCTTTCAACGTTAACGCCCTTTCACTTATGCCCTTTCACTACCCATTCCTAATGGAAACTGGAACACATTTTTCATCGTGAGCACTGCTCTCCAAGAGAATTTCCAAGAGAGGGGAAGTTTCTCAGCAACAGGAAAAAACCAATGCGTCCCTTTCGGGCCTAATCCTCCTTTAAAAGGCTGTTTTTGGCGCGACCGCAGCCAAATCGAGTGACCACGCCGCAGAACAGATACTCAACCTACGTCATACTACACATCGTAGGCAGAGTTAGTACAAGTGATTCTTCACACCAAATACCGAATATTCCTTTACCTATTTATTTTCTTGCCGAATTTAACAAAAAAACAATAGATTCAGATCTCAAAAAGAGAAAACCTATGGGCAAATGTTATGTGCAGCTTCAAACCGAGTATGATACAGATTTATTCGGCTGAAGTTTCTGGCAGTCTCTTTCATGTCGAAAGTAGAAAGTCCCATTTTGGATAGCATTCCATTGCTGTACTGTCGCTATATAGATGACTGTTTCATCGTGTGCTCTACCCAAGATGAGATGGACCAATGTTTTGAAATTTTGAACCAGCAATCAGAGGATATCAAATTTACTCGAGAAACTCCGAAGGACAATTGGCTAGCCTTTCTGAATGTGGAAGTTCACATTTCTCGAGGAGTGTGCCGGACAAAGTGGTATCGGAAGCCGACTAGCAAAAATATAATCGTTGATCGCAGTTCGGCCCACCCCAGGAGAACGAAAAGGGCAATTGTAGCTGGTATGTTCAGGACAGCAGCTTCTGTTTCATCAGGTATCGAGGAAAAGTCAGTTTCCATTGAAAGGGCCAAATCTATAGCGATTGCTAACGGATACGCCCCGGCGATATGGAAGGTCAGAGAAGAGGGACGACGCTATGCATGTGATCAACGCGATGACGGTAGTACGAAAATACCTTTTTGTCTGCCTTTCATCTCTGACGATTTGAGCACTGAAGTTCGAGCATGCATCCGAAAGGCTGATCTGCAGGATTCGGTCAGATTAGTCGAGATCCCACCGGCTACTCTCAAAAAACAGCTGACACGTAACCGTCTGTACGACAGACTTTGTACAACTCCTTCATGCCTGGTCTGCCCCTTCGGAAGAGAGGGTGATTGCATGATCTCTGGGGTTGTGTACCTCATTTCATGTCAGCTTTGCAAGGAAGAGTACATTGGTGAGACGGGCAGACCACTCTGTCTTAGAATAAAAGAGCACCTCTGCGGTCTTAATAAGTCCAAAACTTCCACGCCTTTAGGAGACCACCGCGTCCGCGTACATGGCGATGCGCTATTTGAAATCACGGTAATTATCTTAGCGCGCGAGGCTGACATTTCTGCGCGCAAAACGCTCGAGGCATTCTGGATCGCTGCAAGGAATCCAAAAATCAATCGCAGGGAGGAGTGCGTCGCAATTACCCAAGATTTGGCGCCTTACATGGACCTCTGCGGGCTATGTCACCTTAATCAGTCGCCCTAGGTGGTCCTTTAAGGCAGGTCGCTACCATATATAAGGGGACCCGGGGCGCGAGTCTCATCCCCTGCGTTTGTCTACATCTGAGGGTGACTCGTTGAGCTCGTCGGCTCACAGTCTAAGGTTGGTCTGTTTTCTTTCCTTACCTCTTCGCGTCGTGGGTGGTCCGGCCTCCCACTGAAGGCGATTCTGTTGAATGAAATGGCGCTAGATCGAATAGTTTTTCAAAATGCTCTCGAATTTCCAGGCTCCGAAGAAGGCGAAGACGCCGAAACGTCAGCCGAATAAATCTGTATCATACTCGGCTTGAAGCTGCACATAACATTTGCCAATATCAACGTTGCCAATGCCGAGATTCATTGAAAGTCGTACATGGACAGAAAACCTATTCTTCCTGCTTTTACTTGCTCCCACTGTTCTTACAGGAATAGAGCTTAATTAAAAAAAGGATTTATAGAAAAAAATCAAAGAAAGTGGGCTAGTCAACAGAGAGCAGGCTGGGAATTGGCCGACGAGTAGCCAATCTTATCAGGAGAACATGCCACAATCGAACGACTTCTTTCGAAACCTATCACCTCACCTAGCGCCCACCGCCTTGATAGGAGTGTCCCGAATGTTCCATATGCTCCGAAAGCTTCGAGAAATTCAGCAACATTCTTGGCAAAACCATTTATTCCTACCTGAAAAAAAAACAATTCAATGAAAAGATAATATTCTTATACACCATCTTCACAAAACAGTAGATATGGGGCAGAACCCAATACTTATTCGATTAATGTTCGAATAATTATAACATTCGTGTGTCTTAAATTTTTCGAAATTTTCAATAGTTTCATTCAAGAATTTCAAAACGTCTACTTTTCTGAATGTTTTTTCATCAAGGGAATTGAATTGTCTGGCCTTCGAGTGTTTGCTGTATTCAGAAAATTAAGAAAAGTTTGGGTTTTTGTGATTTGCTATCCAAATATTCTGCCGATTTCAAGCCATGATATCCGAATACTCCAGCGCACAAGATCTCAATCGTTTACGATACTCTATAAACTTTTTCAAATGAAATAATAAATTTGAAATAAGCGTTCTAGTTAATTTGAACGGCTACTTGTAAAGTGATTTTTTCAAAATAACTATTTGTTTTTTAATGGTTTTCTTGGTTTTTTAAGCAGAGTTTTCCGATAATACTGAAAAGCAGTGCAGGTAAATTTTCTATCTAACTTTTAGGTATCGTTTCTCGGAGTAGGCCCACATTGCCAAGAACATAAATTTGATTCTCTGACTGAACCAAACATATTCCCAGAAATCAATCACTTCCATTTTTCAAATTTTTCAAGTTCAAATTCTCGAAAAACTGAATAATCAAATTTCTAGCCTATTATGAAAAGACCAAAAATTTTGTTTTTTTTTATCAATTCCCATGAGGATCTCGATATGTATCTGTTTGAAATATTCTTCGATTTTTGAAAAAAAATGTTTATGTACTTTGGAGAGCTTTCGAATAATACTCCGAAACGCTTGAGTGAAGTTTTTATCAAATATTCAAATAATTTTAAAATTCTTAGAGTCTCTGAAGAATCAACTACTGTCACCAGAAATTTACCGAAAATTTGCTAATGGAGCACTTTGACTCTACGATTATTTGGACTTTTCTTGTAAAAAACAATACTCGATTTTTTTAGTCACCGAAACTTTTCAAAAGTCTACAACTTTTTGAAAATTCTGAATAAATTGAGTTCTTAAACAAAGTAAACATTAGATTTCCTTGATGAGTCTAATGTTCTGCTATTCCAAAAGTTCCGAGGAATTCAATGGATCAAACATTAGGGGGACCGGAATGTAATGTCGTTTTTGCGCATGTCAATGCTTGACTGTGATTTATCAGCTAATTGTACCGTGTTTATCAGAGCCAAATTCCGGTCCGCAATCGCGTCTCAACACGCTTTGCGGACGCACGCTCCCGAGTCAGAAGAGCTTCCAGCGCCGCAGCCGCCGATCTGCTGACTCTGGGTGGGTTTTGGAAACTGGAAACTAAGAAAAATTGGAGAAAATTGTATAAAAAAGCCACATCGAGTCGGCTTTGGCGCCGGAAACCCGACTGACTCGAGCGCGTGCGGCTGCAAAGCGTGTCGAGACGCAATTGCGGACCGGAATTTGGCCCAGATAAACACAGTATGGTTCAGAAGCGCGCCTACCCGCTGATGACCCCAATCGTGCTCGGCGAGCGGGCCGCGTGTCCGTGTGCTGGCCGCGTCGCGTGTATGTGTTCCTCAGGTAACATGAGGAACAGTGCAAGTTACTCGCAATGTTTTGTATTTATAGCGCAAGTTACATGATAGTTTAATCAAAAATCTATTTAAAGGCAGTGTTCTCGATGAATATCGCACTCGAGTTCGACCCAAAAATGGGATTGTTTGGTCGTGAGGTTACTAGTAGTTAAGAAACAGGGAAGAAAAACGTCCAGAATAAGTCAAAATAACGTTTTCTAAATTCAGGGCGTGGACGAGAATCATGGGCCCT